>CM056595.1:28082681-29398706 GCA_029721355.1 Tegillarca granosa
AATCTATGTCTTCTAAATTAACTGCTCCCATTTCTACACCCTCTTTCTCATTTTTGTTGTCATTGCTCTTTTCAGTATTGTTTGAATTATTATCATTTTCTACTCTAAAACAAGGTATACAGCTCAAATTGATTCCCAAACATTTCCTTTCACCATTTTCAACAGTGTAAACTTGTTTCCCTCTACAAAAATATTGTTAAAATTTAATTTTTGACAAAAATTCATTTGTTTATCTCAAGCTGCTGAATTTCTTAAGTTTTATCCATAAGCTAAGCCTGATTGGTGGATGGGTCTTAAAATTAATATTACTGGTACAAATAGTAAAATATTTTTTAAAAAATCTTTACAGAGATAGCAGAATGACATCAAACTCTTACTTTCACCCTAGAAAATTCTGTTATTTTTTCAATGAACATTTAAAAAATTAATACAGTTAAAAAAAAAGAAGAAGAAGAAGAAGAAGAAGAAGAAGAAGAAGAAGAAGAAGAAACCTAATCTTTACAGAGATAGCACAATAACTTCAAACTCTTACTTTTTAACCCCTGAAAATTCTGTTATTTTTCTTTCGAGAATTTAAAAAAAACTATTGTTTATAGAAACAAGGAAAAAAATACAGATTTATAAAAAAGAGGGGAAAAGCATGCAATACAGATCCAGTAACAACAAAAAAGTGGTGTAACAGCTATGGCATTCAAGAAAAAAAATTAACATGTAAATATAAAAGTATGAGATAATTAAAAAATAAATAAATAAATAAATAAACAATAATAAAAAAAAGTATGATACAAGAAAAATAGAATGTAATTAGGAACACAAGATGGGAAACAGAAAAAAAAGAATTGGAGAAGAAAGCAGAACAAACTGAAGGAAGTAATGTGCAATAGAAACAGACTAGTGCCATGCATTCATACATTATTGTCAGAACCTTTACATTCCTGTATTTACTGGTTATAAATTTAATATAGATGGCTTTAAATGACCCTGTGAGAGTATGAACCTTGACCTCCTTCCATGTGAACACTACAAACTGAGCTACCATAACGGTAAATGTGCTCCATGGGTTAAGTCCAAAAGACCAATGAGTGTAGTGAAGTAAAGTGATATAATGGTGAAAATAAAGTTGAATATAGGTTGTATAAAGTCTATAATGACAACATGGATTGTATCCGGTACATTGATGTAAACACAAAATATAACTATAAAAGGGGAAAACAAAGAAAATTAGAACATGGTAATGACAAAGTAACTAACAGTCAAATAACCAACAGTGTAGCAAATCCCATTTGTAGCCAAATAAACAACAATGAAGCAAACCTTGCTTGTAGTCAAAAAACCAACAGTGCAGCAAATCTCACTTGTAGCCAAATAGCCTACAATGTAGCAAATCTCACTTGTAGCCAAATAACCAAGTGTAGCAAATGCAACCTGTAGCCAAATAACCTACATTGTACAAATCTCACTTGTAGCCAAATAACCATCAGTACAGCAAATCCAACTTGTAGCCAAATAACCCACATTGTCAAATCCCATTTGTAGACAAATAACCAACAGTACAGCAAATCCAACTTGTAGCCAAATAACCCACATTGTCAAATTTCACTTGTAGCCAAATAACCAACAGTACAGCAAATCCAACCTGTAGCCAAATAACCTACATTGTACAAATCTCACTTGTAGTCAAATAACCAACAGTACAGCAAATTTGACTCATAGCCAAATAACCAACAGTACAGCAAATTTGGCTTGTGGCCAAATAACCAACAGTATAGCAAATTCTGCTTGTGGCTAAATAACCAACAGTATAGCAAATCCAACTTGTAGCCAAAAAACCAACAGTACAGCAAATTCGGCTTGTAGCCAAATAACCAACAGTGTAGCAAATCTCACTTGTAGCCAAATAACCAACAATGTAGCAAATCTCACTTGTAGCCAAATAACCAACAATGTAGCAAATCTTACTTATAGCCAAATAACCAACAGTACAGCAAATCCAACCTGTAGCCAAATAACCGACATTGAAACAAATCTCACTTGTAGCCAACAAACAATTTATTACTTGGTATCTGATATGCAGTGATCATGATGTCAATGATCAATTATCATTAATTTCTTAACTGATGTATATTTCTAGTTTATCAATAATTAATTACTCATTTTTCATAAGTTATTAATTATCTCTCATATTTTCGAGATGATTAAACCAATATTTAAATGTCACCTGCCTTACTCCCCCTGATCACCATTATATACACTCCCTTACAAACTCCCATCAGTATATGATAATTAAATGGACATATGTGTGGGTGCTAGTGTTTAAATCCAATCAGGTTTAGAGAAGCAACAATATACCAACAGCCAGGAGTCTCAAGTTTTGAGTATAAGGCTTCCAGCAGTATGAAAATTATTACTCTCCCTGTCTGTTGTGGACACTAGTTTTTACTGCAAGACAACAATCACTTTCTTATTCTGACTCTTATTCACCTACTGGGTGTTTATTATCTAAAATTCTCTATCTCTCAAGCTGGTTGGAAGATTTCCTATTTGACACCAACCATCCCATCTTAGTTCTACATAATTAAAAATAATCTATCTCACTAGTTTGTTTGGAAGATTATCCGATTTGACACCAACCATCACATTTCAGTTATCTATCTAACAAGCTCGGTTGGAAGATATCCTATTTGACACCAACCATAACATCTAAGTTTTACGTAACAAAAAATTATCTATCTAACAAGCTCAGTTGGAAGATATCCTTCTGGACTTCAGACATCACATCCTAGTTTAAATACATAATCTTAAATTCTGAATCGCATCATTTGTGGATTAAGGCATTTAATGCCATAGTTGAGATTTTTACACTGACATCGAAAAAAGTCAGTTCTATGATGCTAGAGAAAACTGGATTGTCAGAATAAACCACTGACCTTCGGCAAGTGAACTGACAAACTTTCTCACAGAGGGATCTGCCAATGTGGGATTTGAACCTAGGCAGAGAAAGGCAATGTTATCCACCATAAGGGTGCCTTTTAGACCAAACCTCTATTGAGACTGCTCGCCATCTGTGGGAATAGCATCAGATTAATATCTATTATTGTGTATGACCTGCAAATCAAAATTTATTGTAAAACAAAAATTCTCTATTTCTGGTAAACAAAGACTTTGACATGCACATTACAATTAGGTCATTCAATAGTTGTAACATGTAACATATAGATTGAGATTGATCTCATGCTGATCAAATACTACATAAAGTCATAATTTGACAAAATTACAGGTACATGTATAGGATTAGGTTCAAGCAATAAAATAAAAATATAATTCACCTGAAAACTAAAGCAATTCTCTCGTAACCATGGTAAAAACAAGAATCTTTTGAAAACCTTAAAAATAAAGTATATTTATGTATGGTATACCTTTCAAAAAATATAAAAGAGAAAACTTGATGCACACACACACACACACACACACACACACACACACACACACATTAGTTAAACAAGCACACATTGAGTGCATCCATATCCTTAATGCCAAAAAGATGCCAAGTAAGATGACATATTTTTATTAGGCCTATCTTTAACACATCATTACATGTAGTTCACTATTAAACCAGAAAGTCAAACAAACTATGGCACACATTCCTCATCTAAAGGGTTCACTACCAGACTGAGTAATTTCAATTCTAATATTCATGTTTCACAGTCACAGATCAACAATTAAAGAAATCACTTTTTTGAATGGCTAAAGTAAAATCAGATTAAATGCTAAAATGGAAATTGTAATCAGACAGATGATCGTCTCTAATATAAATATGTTGGTTATCTGCCCAACAAAAAAAGCAAAAGAAAAAACTGGCTGATTTACAGAATCGCCTCAAAACTATTTGTGAAAAAAAACAAGATGGTGGAAATTAATTTTTTTAATACCTATTTCATTTGACATGAAAACACTTTATATTAAAAAATAAAATGTTTTGAGATGATCCATACAATTTGTTATGTTTTCTATCATGTAAGTGATGTCACATAGGTCTTCTGAATTAAACCTGGGATGTAAAAAACCTGTTTGTTTACAATGGGACACAAGTCGAAAAAGAAATTAGTAAGAATCATAAATAAACATGTCTCCCTTGTTATTGTTTCCATTATTTGTTTTCACAAATCGTTTTGAGGTGTAAGTTGTTTTTATTGGGATATGAAGAAGAAAAAGAAGAAGAAGGAGAGAGAGAGAGAGAGAGAGAGAGAGAGAGAGAAAAAAAAAAAGCTGCTTGTCTAATTGGAAAAATAAAACAAAACAAATAAAATAAAACAAACTTAATGCTAACATGATTACAATGGTTATCAGCATAATTTTCTTACTTCAATGTTCCAAATTTTTAATTTTTTATGAGAAAGTTATGTCAGGTAAAGAACTTCATATGTAATGCTAGTGAACTCCAATTTAACAACATTCCTTATTTATTTGTGTACCACAGCATGAGTACAGTAATGAATAAAGCAAAATTGAGCACCTTAACTTGCACCGTCAAATATTGTAAATTAGGAAATTTTTGCATTTTTATATTTTTTAAATTTTTATTTTTATCTATTTATTTATTTTTATTTTTTGCATCATCGGATCAGTCAATGCTAATGTAACATACATGAAATAAAATATTAACAAAGTTTTATTTTTTTGTTTGTTATTCTTGTCAATTTGCAAAAAAAAAAAAAAAAAAAATACAAACATAAAATTTCCCAATCTACAGTACATAAAGAAAAAAAAAGCAAAAAGCTTTCTTGACACAAAATAAAGTGCCCAAGTGTTGAAGCTTACATTTCTACATGTTTAAAACTATTTGATTTAAGATATAAAAAAGACTGCATACTGAAGCAACTTTGCTTTGATATGCATTTTGAGTGCAAAGCAAGTGTATAAGCAATGAAGCATCACATTTAAGCAACAAAGCCTGAAGAACAAGCAAGAGAAGCAAAAGTGAGTCATAAAAATATTACCACATTTGTAATTTTGACATGTAATGTTTGTATTATACATTTGTAAACTTGATAAAAACCCAGACCAAAAAAGGAATCCACCAGCATTTTCTTTTCTTTCTTTCTTTTCTTTTTTTTTTTTTTTTTGTAAAATTTACAATATTCGCCAAAAATCACTATTCTGTTATAATGACCCTCAAAAACAATTTCATAGTAACAATTTTCATCTGCACTTCTGACCAAATTATAATATGGATGAACAGGTATATATCTAAAATCATTCCCTTTTTTTAAACTAAGGTAGCTAACTCCAAAAATTTCAACAGTTATCACTGCTGCTACGGGTTAAAAATGTTACAAGCATGTGACTTATTGTGATAGAATAACACATATACAAACATGTGGTAATATTTCAATTGATTGATGTTTTTAAAAATGTGAAATGAGTTCTGATTGGTTCTTTAGATTTAAATTTTCCATGAATTTTAACATGCATTTTTTTAAATGGACTACATACACATCCTCCTACAGACAATGTAGTTAAAACATAAATTTTGTAATATACCTCATTAACGGTTTATCAGTATCATTGTTTTGACAATCATATTTCTTCCTGTATGAAAAAAATAACAATTTTTTTCAAAATGAAAAAGATAAAAAGAAAATCATATTGATTGTTTAAAACTTACTCCCAAACATAACTTTTCCTAATTTCACTTCCTCACTTAGTTGAACTATTATTCTACTTTATATATGCTGTCCATTGTTTCTCAGGTTTAAAATTTTGACAAGAGCTAGATTCTTGGCCCAGTGAACTATTAAGTGCCATCAGTAGTTATTTTCTTAAGCTGCATTTATAATCATTATTGAAGCTTAATTATCACATCACCAATGCGATAGATGAATAAATTGTAGGGGTGAAATGGCACACTGCTCTTAAACATTTTTTATACATTGCAAATCCGTTGACTTGGAATGTTACCTAGGTTTATTTTTGAATAAGATAAGAATGACCAAATATAGTAGATGTTGTTGTACTGACATGTTGATGACAATCATTATCTTCCAGAGGTCAGTTCAAGATACACTACGTATGCTTGTGCATTGACTTCAAGCCATTCAGGAATGACTGTATGCGCGAGTGCATGCAAGCGTTATCAATATTTTAAGGTTGTTCTCCTGAGATTCAAGATGGTGTCCCTCGGGCAAAGTTTGTAAGAAATGGCTTAAATAAATTCTGAAACCTGCATTTCAATCTATATTTCAGTCCAAGTGTATGGTTTCTTTCTAGAAGGGATTTGAATGATAGGATTAGTTAAAACTTATGTACAGTTCCCCAATTTAATTTATATTTTGACATTTTCTCTCCAGTCAAGTGTTGGTGTTCAAATCTAAGGGAGATTATTTTAAAACATCTACATGATTATGAAGACTTATTTTCAACGCTGATATTAATGGACATTTGGTCCTGATCGCGCATTATTTTTAGCAGAATAACGTCAATTTTATTAGACATGTCCGTTGGACCAGTGCTTTTCACATTGTCTAGTACAATATTAGGTTACCGACTCCATTATGGAATAAAATCTTTGCAATGGTAAACTTTTTCAATAAAATTTATATCTTACAAGTATAGGCACTACATTTTAAGTTATTAAAAGAAATGACTTATTTTTATTTGATCAATGTTTCAGTTAATGTCAATTGTGTGTAATTTACCCATGAAGTTTGGCTTGACTGTGAAAAATACTAACTTAAAGTTCACCCTGACACAACAATCAATAACAGATATCCCATGATTAATAGTTATGATTCATATAAAAAAAACCCAACAATTTAGAATTGGGGTCCTAAATGCGTGACTGCAAAAAGAAATTACTAATTGAATTTTTTTTATATAATAAATCAATATTCTCTTCAAAACTCATTGGAATTTTATGTATGATCTTATGAGGAATTCTATGGTTGCGTGAAATGTTCAGAATAGTGTAACAAACAATCATAGTCTCAACTGATACAGTATTACGTTTTCCAAAGTGAATTAAGGTCAAATCAGTGTTGTTGCATCAATGAAACCAGGCACTTATGAAAATAACAACACTAAAAGTTCAAAGTTCATTAAAAAGAAAAAAAGAAAAACTATTTTATTAGATGGTTAAATGAATTAAGAGTTGATCTTTGACAACATGATGGAATTGACTTGGATGATTAATGTTTGAAACTGCTATTTAAGTGGGGTGGGTGGATGGGTAACAGTGGTCTTAAACATGAAGTACATTGATCTTTCTCATGGCAATTCACACATCTTATCAATAACAAGATATAATTGTACCATATCACTTTGTTTGAAAGCTGTTTCACGTGACATGAACTCCAGATTAGCCAATCATGTCACAATAGTTTCCAATATACTATAAGCTTAAAATTCTTGAAGTCAAGTGAAAATTATAAACAAGAGGCCCAAAAGGGCCTGTGGAGCTCAACTGACAAAAATGGTTCTTGTGCCTCCATTTATATAAACTCGGTACAGGGACTTGAGCTGATGTAAAATGCTAAATATAAAAGCTGTAGGCCTTACAGTTTCAGAAAAGAATATTTTTAAATTTGACTTCCCATATAAGTATATGTAGATATATGCACCCCTGGGTGGGACCAAAAATGGCCCAGAGGCCTTTATTTGTACAAACCTGGTAAAGGGACTTGAGCTTATTGTGAAAGCTTTAAGCCTTACAGTTTCAGAGAAGAAGATTTTTAAATTTGATTTCCCATATATGCATATGTAGATATATTGGCCCTTGGGGTGGGACCAAAAATGGCCATGGGGGCACCATTTGTACAAACCTGGTAAAGGGACTTGAGCTGATATTAAATGCCAAATATAGAAGCATTATGCCTTACAGTTTCAGAGAGGAAAAATTTTTAAACTTGATTTCAAATATATGCATATGCAGATATGGACCCCTGGGTGGGGCCAAAAATAACCAGGGGCCACCATTTGTACAAACTTGGTAAAGGGCCTCAAGCTGATATTAACTGCCAAATATGAAAGCTTAAGGCTTCATGATTTCAGAGAAGAAGATTTTCAAAGTTGATATCTCAATTTAAGCCATATATGCATATGCATTTATACAGACCCCTGGGTTGGGGCGAAAAATGGACCAGGGGCCACCATTTGTACAAACTTGGTAAAGGGTCTCAAGATGATATTAAATGCCAAATATGAAAGCTTAAGGCTTCATGGTTTCAGAGAAGAAGATTTTCAAAGTTGATTTTCCACTATAAGCCATATATGCATATGCAGATATATGGACCCCTGGGGTGCGGCCAAAAATGGACTGGGAGCCACCATTTGTACAAATTTGGTAAAGGGCCTCAAGCTGATATCAACTGCCAAATATGAAAGCTTAAGGCTTCATGGTTTCAGAGAAGAAGATTTTCAAAGTTGAAATCCCATTATAAGCCATATATGCATATGCAGATTTATAGACCCCTGGGGTTGGGCCAAAAATAGACCGGGGGCCACCATTTGTACAAACTTAGTAAAGGGGCTCAAGCTGATATTAATTGCCAAATATGAAAGCTGAAGGCTTCATGGTTTCAGAGGAGAAGATTTTCAAAGTTGATATCTTATTATAAGCCTTATTTTCACTTTTTACGAAGTATGACAGAAAAACGCTAAAAACGCGTAACCTAGTTTTTGACAGAATTTCACGAAATGTACAACCTGTATGTTTAAGGGTGTCTAAAAGCTAAATATCACATCAGATTTTGCATATAACCTATGGTTTCAGAGAAGAAGCTTATTTTAGGTTTTTTGCATTCTAGATCACTGTGACCTACTTTTGGTTGCCATGGAAACCAATTGTAAAAATTTTCATCTACTTCTTCTAGGGATCATTCCTGCAAAGTTTTGTTAAAATTGGCCAAATAGTTTCTGAGTTTTTGCTGTTAACGGACGGATGGAGGCATGCACGCACACACACACACACACACGTGCACATCATGCCATAAGCTCATCTGGCTTTAGCCAGTTGAGCTAAAAATGAACCAATGATGTCTTACATACCTCAGTGCCCTATAGCTTACTGCTAAGCATAATTTTGGGCAAAACTTAGCACAGCAGTGAAATAAATCTATATTTACCATTCATGGAACAAACTGCTTATAATATACCACTGAGCTTATGAGATGGTATTTAGAAGTATTATAACAAGACATTTACAGTTGCTTGTTCATTTAAAAAGACCTATTTCTCATTAAGCATCATATCTATAAATTTTTATGCATTTTAAATAATAATAATAATAATAATAATAATATAATAATAATAACCAATTATAACAATAACTTAAAAATAGGCCATCATTCTTATTCTATAATAATTTCTACTTATTTATTTGCAATAAAACCTGCTACAGTAACCACCTCTATATTAACACCATCTGATCATTAAAACCAGTGTTAAAAGGACCCTTATCTTTATATTCTAAACAAAACAAAGCCTCTACATAAAAACCATCTGTCTATAAAAACTATATATTTCTTAAGTTCTGTCAGAGACATATATGTCTCTGGTTCTGTGGACCGTGTTTAAATTGGTTTTACATTATCTATCTATCTATCTATCTGTCTGTGTGTTTTTATTTATTTATTTATTCATTAGTTTATTAATTTATCAATTTTTTGTTCATTTATTCATAAACATATATTTATATTTCATTATATATTTAAGTAATTTAATTAATTAATTATTTGTTTTATATCATATTTTTACTTAAAAATCCTACATTCAACTGTCTACAAAATAGTGACTACAGTTCCTTTATGACACATGTAGCTGTAGCTGTTAGTTAAATCTTTAAGCTGGGTGTTATGTGTGACAACAGATCTTAATTATATCAGAGATGTATTTACCATGTCAAAATTTCTTGCATATGTGACAGATTAATCTAACTGGATAGCTGATGCAGACATTTTCCCATATAGCACCCCAAATCTGAGCATTCTATATGTAGGCTATATCAGTACAAAGGAGATTACGTAAGAGCAATTATTCAATGATTTAAATTCAATTTAATTTTAAGAAAATTTAATTATGTTAAATATGTAAAAGAAAATATGATTTGTTTTGTTAATTGTAATATTTCTGCTCAGAGCATTAAATCATAAGCCTGAGAGCATTATATGTATTACATTCATCCCATAGCAAAACAATAGTTAGGTCTAAGCCTATAATTACGAACTACATGCAAGAAAGATAATAATTAGAATCTATATGCCAGAAAAATAACCAATTACTCATTTCAGATCAAGATAAAAAAGATTTAAATCTCCTGGTCAGACACAGAAAAGCCCAATTTGAGATGAAAATACCTGACCACTCCATTAGACTTTCCTTACCTTGATCTATAAATTATCGCCGATTCTCTCTATTAAAGGAGAGTTTAAAGCGAAGTCTAGAAAAGCTTGTATCGATCTCTAACCTTTATACTTTATATAACAACCTCAAATTTAGTATAAATACTATAGAACATATAGTAAATAGAAAGATATAATAGACTAGGAAATTACTACAAAACTATGTAAGTCACAATGTTATAATGTATGAAGTGACTACCACACTATGTCAAAGTCACAATGTTATAATGTATGAAGTGACTACCACACTATGTCAAAGTCAGAATGTTATAATGTATGAAGTGACTATCACACTATGTCAAAGTCACAATGTTATAATGTATGAAGTGACTACCACACTATGTCAAAGTCACAATGTAATAATGTATGAAGTGACTACCACACTATGTCAAAGTCACAATGTTATAATGTATGAAGTGACTACCACACTATGTCAAAGTCACAATGTAATAATGTATGAAGTGACTACCACACTATGTCAAAGTCAGAATGTTATAATGTATGAAGTGACTACCACACTATGTCAAAGTCAGAATGTTATAATTTATGAAGTGACTACCACACTATGTCAAAGTCAGAATGTTATGATTGATGAAGTGACTACAACACTATGTCAAAGTCAGAAGGTTATAATTTATGAAGTGACTATCACACTATGTCAAAGTCAGAATGTTATAATTTATGAAGTGACTACCACACTAGTCAAAGTCAGAATGTTATAATGTATGAAGTGACTATCACACTATGTCAAAGTCAGAATGTTATAATTTATGAAGTGACTATCACACTATGTCAAAGTCAGAATGTTACAATGTATGAAGTGACTATCACACTATGTCAAAGTCAGAATGTTATAACTTATGAAGTGACTACCACACTATGTCAAAGTCAGAATGTTATAATGTATAAAGTGACTACCACACTATGTCAAAGTCAAAATGTTATAATTTATGAAGTGACTACCACACTATGTCAGAGTCAGAATGTTATAATTTATGAAGTGACTATCACACTATGTCAAAGTCAGAATGTTATAATGTATGAAGTGACTACCACACTATGTCAAAGTCAGAATGTTATAATTTATGAAGTGACTACCACACTATGTCAAAGTCAGATTGTTATAATTTATGAAGTGACTACCACACTATGTCAAAGTCAGAATGTTATAATGTATGAAGTGACTACCACACTATGTCAAAGTCAGAATGTTATAATTGATGAAGTGACTACAACACTATGTCAAAGTCAGATTGTTATAATTTATGAAGTGACTACCACACTATGTAAAAGTCAAAATGTTATAATTGATGAAGTGACTACCACACTATGTCAAAGTCAGAATGTTATAATTTATGAAGTGACTACCACACTATGTCAAAGTTAGAATGTTATAATTTATGAAGTGACTACCACACTATGTCAAAGTCAGAATGTTATAATTGATGAAGTGACTACCACACTATGTCAAAGTCAGATTGTTATAATTTATGAAGTGACTACCACACTATGTCAAAGTCAGAATGTTATAATTTATGAAGTGACTACCACACTATGTCAAAGTCAGAATGTTATAATGTATGAAGTGACTACCACGCTATGTCAAATTCAGAATGTTTATAATTTATGAAGTGACTACCACACTATGTCAAAGTCAGAAAGTTATAATGTATGAAGTGACTATCACACTATGTCAAAGTCACAATGTTATAATGTATGAAGTGACTACCACATTATGTCACAGTCAGATAGTTAAAATCAGTATAAAATGACTACCACACTATGTCATTCAGAAAGTTATAATCTATAAGGTGACTGCCATACTTTGTAGCAGAAAGTTATAATCTATAAAGTGACTACCACACTATGTCAAAGTCAGAAAGTTATAATCTACAAAGTGACTACCCCACTATGTCAAAGTCAGATAGTTAAAATCAGTATAAAGTGACTACCACACTATGTCAGCCAGAAAAGTATAACTGATAAAGTGACTACCACACTATGTCAAAGTCAGAAAGTTATAATCTACAAAGTGACTACCCCAATATGTCAAAGTCAGATAGTTAAAATCAGTATAAAGTGACTACCACACTATGTCAGCCAGAAAAGTATAACTGATAAAGTGACTGCAGCACTCTGTCAGTCAGAAAGTTATAATCTATAAAGTGACTATCACACTATGTGAAAATCAGAAAGTTAAAATCTATTACCGGTAAGTGACTACCACACTGTGTGAAAGTCAGAATGCTATCTATAAAAGAACTACCACACTATGTCACAGTAAGAAAGATGTTATTTAAATGTTACTTGTGTTATTTTAGCACTTGTCCTTGGAAAATTTGTATCCATTTTCTATTTTTACAAAGAATTGATTTGCAACTAAAAAAAGAAATGACATTTATTGATAGTGAATTTAAAAAATTCATTTCGAGAAAATGAAAATGAAAAACAGCTCCCATTTAAATTCATTTTCTTTGAATCAATCACATATGACAAAAATTCAACTTTTTTAAATAAACACACATACCTTGTTTTGTTTTTTTTATAGCATTTATATCCAGCAACTACACCAACAATGAATGCAATTACAATAGGAATGAAAACCAAGAACTCCCAGTTTTCTGTTGCAATGGAAGAAACTACAATAGAACAAGAAAATCATATACAAAACTTTTACCTCATTGATCTGCAGATTCAAAACATTACATAACCTAGACCGGCAAGTCAGTACATAGTGTGTTTAGAATTAACAAAGGGGAATAACTATTTTTAAGCTATACTAATCTGTATTGAACGATTAAAAGTCTCTACATTTAAGAAGTCGCAATATGGATATTGATCACAACTTGGCCTTTTTTTTTTTTTTTTTTTTTTTTGGCAAATTGGCCTTTTACAAAAATTTAATAAATTGACCACCTTTCTGATGCCTCATTAGATGAATACAAATATTAGCTTTTAAAAGAGGATCATTACGAGAAAGTGTGATGATATTTTGGTAAAAGAATGTTAAAATAGTTTTCCAATGATTTGAGACACAGTGACCTACTTTCTTTACAAATCATTTATCAGGATAATTCTGAAGAAGTTTTGTTTAACTTTAGTGAAAAAGTGTTGCCTTTTAAGATTTTCCTTTATCACATCTAGTGGCCTTTTAAATGACTAAGCATGATGATGTTGTTGAAAGGAAAACAAAACGCAAATGAAACCAGGAACATTTAGTTCTCACGTGAGCTGAAAATATACTTATTGGGATAAATTCAGCAACCTGATTGGTTATCCTGCTAAACTGCTCATATTGTACTTTCTAGAATTCATGCACATACATAGTAATATATAAGGTTATGGAAATACAAAATTTTTTCCATGCATCTGCTGATTTAAAAGTTTTCTCTGAATCTAGAATACAAATTTTAACAAAATTACTCCACAAAGTAATGATACATGTTTGTGTTAAAGTAGAAGCAGTACACACACACATGCATGCATGCACACACACACACACATACACACACACACACACACACACACAAGCATGCACCAAACATGCACACACGCATGCACACATACACACCTCCCCAACACCACTACCACCATAGATTAATAAAACTTTGTTATTACTGTTAAACACAAGCACAAGTAACACAAGAAGCAGACAATGTAACACATGAAGCAGACCAAGTAACACATGAAGCAGACAATGTCACACATGAAGCAGACCATGTCACACATGAAGCAGAACACTATTTTTAGGTTTTAGACTATACAAGGTCAAAGTTCAGCCTTACCACAGTAATAAACCTATTATCATATACATATTTTATAGATGGAATCTGTTTCATGTTGAAAAATCCTTTGAAATCACATGCAATTATTGAGAAATAATTTATAGAACAGCAGTAATATTTTTGTCTATAATTTTCTTCTCTTGTACAGACTTGTACATAATGAGACTGTAAATGGCAACAATAATGTGGGATCAATATAAACACTATAGAAAATCCCCTTATGATTGTGATGACAGCTTTGGTTTATTTTTATTTTTTGTGTATGTTTAATTGATAGCAACATTACAAACTAATGTGCTATATAGCTACGGCTTCAAAATATTTGTCAAAATCCCTGGGCAGAAAAAATTCCTGACAGACTAGTAAGACTTATCTTCTAATAATTATCATTTTATATATTTATTACTCCTGCTGCTGGTACCGCTGCTGGTGGAGTAAAACTCCCCGAGGGTATCCATAACTCAGTAGGCAGTACTTTGTGCTGTCAGAAAATATACCATTCAGCAAAATTTTCAGTCGTCTTAATTTTTGAAATTTATTTAAAACTAAGGTCTGTTCCCTCATGCAAAACATTCCTTAGCTGAATTTGGATTCACATATTTTTTTAACTTTAGATTCATTAATTTTCTACTGTTTGGCTTATGTTGTTTAATCTATCAAACTTTTCGGCCCCTGGTGTCACTGATGAGGAATGACTTTCCGAAATGTGCACATCTGGCACATCAAAATTTAGCAGGTATTTGTTATATATTAATGAATTTTGTAACTGGTAACTAAGGTTGAATGTACATGAAATTTAAAAACCTTGCAAATCTGATGTGATATCCGTATACAAATGTACAAGTATACAGTACTTAAGAAATCAAGATCACAAATATTACAAATTCTATAAAACATACATATACACAATGAAGCAACTTACACGAACTTACATGTACAAATCGAAGCAACTTCCATGTACACACTGAAGCAATATACATATATACATGTACATTGAAGCAACATCTAAGTAAACATTGTAGCAACATAATGTACACATTATAGCAATTAATGTACACGTTGAAGTAACTTTATGTACAGAAGTAACCTAATGTACACACTGAAGCAACTTAACGTACACAATGAAGCAACGTACATAAAATATTAAAGCAACATTATAAATGGACATGTTGAAGCAATTTACAAGTACAAAATGAAGCAATGTAATGTATACTTTTGTGCAACATTCATATAAACATTGACGTAACTTATAGACATACAGTTAAGCAATGTAAGCATATTAGATCAACTGCAGTCATAAATATACACACATTAAAGCAGTTTAAGTAAAATATGATCACAAATAGATCTTCTCTGGGTCTAGTCTTATACATGCAATGGCATCAAACCAATGCAATCTAGGTTTGGGAACTTCCATTTCATGCTGAAATGAGGAAAAATTGGCAGATGATCAGCAGTTCAGGACAAATGACCAGTGTAGTGACCAGTAAATTGAGAGTGGGTTGCTTACTAAACATGCAGCATTTGTAACTCATTTACCATTCATAAATTTGTGGAACAAATCTGGTAGTTATTGCAATTCTGTGTTGTGTTTTAAATTTTTTTCCCCACACAGAACCCATTCTTCTGTGACTTCTAATTTTACAAAACCATGACAGTAAGTTAAACTGTTTTAATTACCACTCTTTACTCTGTTCATAAGCGATAAATTGAGCAAGTGAACAAATACTTTGCGACTTCAGTGGATACAAAAACAAGTCATTTTACCCTGCTGATTTCAACCTACAAACTTGGATTTTACATAAATGAAACTTAAGAGAAACTTTAAGAAATAAACTCGGATTTCTTTGAGGTTCAAAACAGATATTGTTTAATGGTCCAAGGGAGTTTTTTTTTTAATTATTAAGGGAATTTGTAAATAAAGTTAGGAAGAAAATGCTTTTTCAAAGAAAAAAAAAAAATTTGGTATTCTAATTGGGCTAGATTAATCTAGTAAGGTGCTTGTTTATAACACTGTTTATTTTGTGAAAAGCACACACACACACACACACACACACACACACACACACACACACACACACACACACGCACGTTTGTTTTAAAGCAAAAACAATGAAGCCACTGGCAAAGAACAACTTTCATGAATATTGTAAAGGTATGATATTAGCACACATTGAACTACTTAAGCAAGTTATCATACACAAAACTGATTCTTATGTACTTACATGTGTAACAAATTGAAGAAAGTTAAAAAGAAAAAAAAAAATGTATTAATATATATATTTATATAAGAATGAAAACAAAAACAGAATTTCAGAAAACTTACTGATATAAAAAATAATGCATAAAGTACATGTAGTTCTTCATAATAAAAAGGATCTACATCTAAGTTAAAAAATTGGTAAACATTTACAAAAAATTAAAACCTGCTTATAGATATACTCATAAATGGACAAAATAGTAGTCAATGGCTAAAAAAGAAACAAGGATAAAAAACTAGGTCATGTCCTTGACCTACATTTCTGAAGACATTTCATGGAAACATTAAAACTGAAATACTCATATAAAAATATGTTTTAAAAAAATCAAGATATAGCAATTTAAGATTTAAATTGAAAATGTGTTTAATGCTGTGAGAAAAAAGTTGAAAATTGGTATGAAAAAGGCAAACATATACATAAAGATACATATACACATGCTGTACTATGCCATAATTTTTCATGACCTCTGGTCAAATAAGCTAAAAATTATCTATGTTGAGGATAGCAGGAGTAGATGAAAAATTGCTAATGTGATGTAAAACAACATTTATCTAACCAACCACCATCTATATTTCAACTGGAAACAGCTGTCTTAAATATCAGGGAATGGGAGGAAGATGCTGTATATAAACTTAAAAGTATAAAAATGACCTAAATATTCCCCTGTACATTCATCCAGATGAATATAACTGTTTTTTTTGGGCAAGTATTTTACCATTTTTCATAAAATCAGTTAATTTCTGATATACTTGTATTTATATGTTAAATACTAGGTCACATAAAAAAAAAATCGTGAAAGTTGTGTAACAAATGTTTTCATTTAGTTGACTTTTCGTGGGTGTTTTAAAACGAGAATCATTTACAAAAGCCATTATTTCAATAACAATGCTTTATTGATATAACTTGTAGATACTTTTAATGAAATAAAAAATTGTGTTTTATTAGCAATATACCAAATACTATTTATAATTACACATGCAGAATATAAAATATTTAAAAAAACCAGCACCAGAAAGTTACAAATAAGATCTAATATTTTCTACATAGCTCAAAACCAATTACCAATAAAAATGCAATTACCAATTAAAAGCCCCAAATAGAAATACAGTAAGATGAATTTTTGTGTAAATTTGGTCTCCAAAAATATATGCTTTAAATTCCATGCAGCAAGGAGATAAAAGCTTACGCTGTGTGTCTGGTTCAAAAGGGGTCACCGTGGTAACATTATTATTATTGTCTGTTGATGATAGCAACGGCGAAGTGAGCCATGTTGTAATCTTTGTACTGACGTGGTCTGTGGTCAAAGGTGTTGTAACCGCTGTAAGAATTACACATGCAAAATAATAATCATGCTTAGATACAAAAAAAATTAAAGATACCAAAAGAAAGAAAATAACCAGACATAGATCATAAAGTGCTGTAAATAACATTAAACACATGGAAATAGTGATAGAAAAAAATTGTTAAATTTCTATATAGCATGATCTATTCAGAATTCATGGAATTTTGATTTATGATATGGCTGTCATAATTTTAAGATTCTCAGAAGATGAATGGCATAAATGACTGGCTTTCAAACTAAAAAGTTCAAATTGGACTTGGTCAGTTCCTAGTGTGAAAAATTGTTAATATGCATCTCAAGGGTTAGAGGTTTTCTACAGGCACTCGGGTTTCCTTCATCTTCACATAAATGACCTTTTTGAAATTTGTTTAAAAACAGTTCTGACTGGGTTTAATACACCATTTCTCTTATTTGTTTCACATAATTTTAATTCCCAGGTAAATTTTAAAAGACAATGTGCTAAAATTTGATCTTATATCAATTTTGAATCCAATTTTAGAATTTTCAACAATATCTTGTGAGTGCTAATCTAGAACAGATAGGTAATATTTTCAAGAAATTAGTTACAAGAAGTTATAAATATACTACAGGTACAAGTATGGTAGCTTTTTTAGTGATTAATGAGTGGATTATAAGTTGTTAATAAATTTAGATTTGATTTTTAGACGAAAACTAATTAAGATGAAACTTGATTGTATTGTTAACAGTGATGGAAGTTTAATTACAGAACAATGAAACCAATTTTAGAAATTTAGTACATTTTTCTAAATGTTCTGAAATTCAAAGAAAATTCTAATGGGACCAAAAATCTCTTTGATAACTTCTAAAATGCAATAAACAACAACAACAACAACAAAAGGAAAAAGAAAAAAGAAAAAAAAAAGGTTACAGATTTTGGGATTTTGAATTAGCCTAACATTTGAGCACTGGGATCAACTTGTATTCTGATTTTCATTTTTAAAAAAAAGAAAGAATACATTTTACACCATTTTCAACTTAGTTGAAATACAAGCAACTCCCCATTACCAAAAGCATTTAGAAAGGCGTTTTTAAATAAAGTAATCACAATTAATGTTTTCTTGAATATTGTATTAATAAGCTAACTCAACATTTTTATATGTACATTCACTATATTAGCAAAAATAACATTTTCTAAAAGACAATTTAGCATATTTAAAGCTGCATTAAGTTTTCCAAGGAAAAAAATTAACACAATGCTGATCAAATTAATGATGTTCCTAATCAACAATGTTACATTTGGTTCAACCATAACAGCTCGAATAAATACAGAAACAACAATAATTTCCCAGCGAAATGTAGCATGTCCGATCTAATATTAGAACATTGTTACATCATAAAAAAACCGGGTCATTTAAACACAACTTACAAAATGGTGAAATACCATAAATTAAACATAGAACCTCATTGAATTTGTCATTTGTGTCCTAGTAAGGAATACATAACACCATTGCGAATACATCTGGATATTAATGAGTTTCTAAGGTAAAAAAGCAATTAGTTTTTCTCCAGTATTAATTATTTAGAACTCCAACAAAAGATTTTTAAAAAAAATATGCAAACTATTTAATTGTCAAATGATTAAATTGATTTAATATAAATTATGAATTTTTTATCACACACTCACACACACACACAAATATATATATATATTTATATATATATAAGTGAGCACCCGGCCTCACTTCCTTGATGGAAGTTCACGTGTATCACCTATTTTGCCAGTTTGCAAAGTTTTTACTTTGTTTTTTTTTTTTTTTTTTTGGGATTGTGATATGGACAAGGACTGGTATGTTTGTTTTATTTTTATATATATATATATCAAAATCAAATTCAGACCAATTCAAGGAATTTTTGCTCTTGAAAAATTTGGAAAGAAATAAAGGCATAAAAAAAATTAAAAATAAATAAGGCGACAACAACCATCTTTCCTCTAAGTATAAAAACCAAGACTGACAAAAGCAGGTGACAGCTAGCGAGACTATTTACCCAAAATATTTGTATATATGGTACTTTTACTTACGTGCTGCTGTTGGAGGTTTATTAGTAAGGGTAGGTACTATTGCTGTTGTTGAAGCATTCAAACATTTTTCTGACAAAAAATAAAAAATAAAGAAACAAATACTTATTACTCTGACATGTTGAAACACTAGTGAACAATAATTGGATTATAGTTATAGAATAGGCATATCCTATTGTAAGAAACAATAATTGGATTATAGTTGTAGAATAAGCATATCCTATTGTAAGAAACAATAATTGGATTATAGTTATAGAATAGGCATATCCTATTGTAAGAAACAATAATTGGATTATAGTTATAGAATAGGCATATCCTATTGTAAGAAACAATAATTGGATTATAGTTATAGAATAGGCATATCCTATTGTAGAAACAATAATTGGATTATAGTTGTAGAATAGGCATATCCTATTGTAAGAAACAATAAATGGATTATAGTTATAGAATAGGCATATCCTATTGTAAGAAACAATAATTGGATTATAGTTATAGAATAGGCATATCCTATTGTAAGAAACAATAATTGGATTATAGTTATAGAATAGGCATATCCTATTGTAAGAAACAATAATTGGATTATAGTTATAGAATAGGCATATCCTATTGTAAGAAACAATAATTGGATTATTATACAGGTCTTAGATAGAATTTTTAATGCCACTTGTCACAGTGCCTAGTAAAAGAAAAAATCCACTCATAACTTGGAAATTTAACTCGGCACAATCACTACATGAAAAACAAGACTTAAGTGGCAGGTTTAGAAATGCTTCCACCTGCAACTGGTTTGTTGTCAGGATCAGCAGTAGTCTAATCAATGTATTCGAAAACTTCTTAATCAGCTGTTTCATCCTTGTTTGTCTTTAGAAAGTCATACAAACAGCTTGTTTACTTTTATTGTAATACTTAACAGACCGACAAGTATATAAACACTCGGAACATTGGTTGGATTTTACGTTACACTTAGTAAATTCCGAATGTGAAACAATAGGTTTGGGCATGTGATGCAAAATGATGTTTAAATGATTTTGTTGATTGATGCTTGTAACAGAACGGTCCTATGTTCAGAAAGGGGCTCGTTACAACTGACCTCCTTATACAAGATTTTCCCAACAAACACTATATTATCTGTTGTTTATTAATTGCAACAAGCCTCTTGATGTATAGTAGCTCAGTTGGTAGAGTGCTCGCTCCGTAAGTGAAAGGTCGTGGGTTCGAACCCCGGCCGGTTCTGACCCAAGACTTGAAAGTGGGTAGTGGCTGTTCTTTCGCCAAGTACTTGGCATTACGAAATGAAAGTCATGGTTCTTTCGGATGGGAACTTAAAATAAACGAGGTCCCGTGTCACGGCGTGGCACGATAAAGAACCCTGCTGTATAATGCCATCAGCACAACGCACAGGCAAAATTTCTGCACTTTCGCCTATAGCTGGTGACGTCTCTATATCAGTGAAATTCTTGACTTGGACTTAAACACCATTACTCAACTCTCAATGTATTTGTTTGATAAATTTAACTCAGCACCATGGCGAGTGGTAGTAGCAATATCATTCGTCCAAGTACCCATTTCACTCAGTCAGGAAAAGTGGACGAGTGAATAACTGAAGCCCTGATTATAGTTATAGAATAGCCAGATCCTATTATGAGAAAGTTTGTTAGCTCATTGGTTTTCTTTTATTACTTCAGTTTCAACTACCATCCCACAACTGACCACCTTTAAGTCAAAGACTTATTTTATTACCAAATCTAAATGAACATATAATCTTCTCCCTGTACCTTTAAAAGATCATCTTCCTTCAGCATTTTGACCTCTTAGTCGACGTTTTAGTAACATTATAAACATCGTTATTCATTTGAAGTTTGTGAAAACATGAAAGTAATAGTGAATAAATAACATTTTATTTAAAATCTTTGTTTAAACTGTTTGTTTAGTATTAAATACACACACAGTATTGGTGCTTAAATTATCTGTATAAGAAAATTCTGTATGAAAAAATAAGTAACACAATACCACTCTATACAAAACTTCTTTACAATTATACCATAAAGAATGATTCTCTCACTAAGTACCTTACGGTTTGTGCAACCAGAGAAAAAAAACTTCACCATCTTACGTAGTGCCACACTACCATGAAGTGCAAAATTCCTTTTACTTTGTTTATCCATCTTTAGAGGTCTTCCTTGATTCACTACCAAAACCCTTCAGAACACCAAAATTTGACTGAACAAATAGTGGCAGTGAATCAAAATTTCCAGGTAACTATAACTCTTCAAACAGTTCCTCTATCCCTTACCTATGTATGTCTGATAACTAGATGATTTCTTCGCGTACTCTTTCAAAGATTTTAAAGACTCTTCATCCAGAATGTTCTGGAAATGGTGGAGGCTTGAAGTCACATAATGATTCATAACTTGGCCAACTACATCTGTCTAACTTGCATGCTTTTAATGTCATTTTCTGTAAAATAGAAAAAAATGCTATTGTTATTTATGATATTAATTCTGGTCTTCGAACTAAATGATATGTAACCAGGTAACTCCAATCAGGGGCCTTGGTGGATGAGTGGTCTTCTTACCACAGACCGACCACAGACCAATTACCACAGAACCTCTTAACACCGAGGTGGAACTCAGAGCTGATCCTATTGTAAAGATAGTTTAGTTAACTGGCAAAAAGGTCGGTAGTTTTAACTTGGCACTCAAGTGTCCTCCACCATCTAAGAACTGACCACCTCAATGTAAGTGAAAATTAATCTTGATTGGGACATAGTAAACTCCATTCCTCTCCATTATCAAATTGTCCTCCAAACATGGCATTTCCCTGTAATAATTCAGACAGTTAACTCCATTAAAACCAAAAAAATACAATTTCATATATTAGCACAGTAATTTTTTTATAAGCATATGTATTAGTTTAAGTGTAATCTGTCATTTTTTTCCTTCTGAAAGGAAGTTCACAAGCTTCTTCAAAACTATACTTTTAGGGTTTCCAATATTGACACAAAGTTTTGAATAACATATGTTGTATTCTGTTCAAATTCTCTCATTATTGTAAAGTTCCTCCAAAAACCATTTACATGTACAAATATATAAGTCATGTGAACATACTGAAAAATAATTCTTTATCCACAGCACTTTGAAAATATGGGAAATAATTTCTATGATACCATTGGTAAAAAAAAAAACTCACTTTCAATATCAACCAAGTCGCCATTCTGATAAAGTGTCACAAGCCTATTGGCATATCAATTAGAATATTAGCTTATCAAATTTCAATTTCATAAAGCAACTGAGAATAAATGATTTCCGTGACTGGGATGCTTGTCCTTCATGGGATTAACCCCTGACATTTCTTCCAATACCAAACCTATTTAGCATCCAGATGGACTTAAGTGCAAATGAAATAAAATGTCTTTTTCAAGAAATACATACGTAGTTGGGGCTCAAGCCAACAACCTAGAATCATAATTCCACATCCTAAAGCACACATTTTCTCTCTTAAATTCATATTCTAATTATTTGTTATATATTTAAACAATAATTATTTAATTTGAAAAGTTAAATACAAAATTACCAAAAATATATTTCATTATAAAATATATATATATATATATATATATATATATATATATATATATATATATATATAAAATCAAACCAAAATTAAGATAAAAAAAACTTTTTCACAATTAACATGGATTTTAAAAAGTAAAAACATGTACATAAGTTCGTAAATCTAAATTTCTGTACCCAGTTCAAGTACAAACAAAACCACTTCCTGTTGATAAAATAACGTGAAAGTCCTAAGGCCACTCATGAGTATTGATATACCAGTATTTAATGAGTCACAAGTAATTAATCTAATGGAAAGTTCATTGGAACATTTCCAGCCATCACTTCCCTTTTAATTGCACACTTTATCAAAAATTGTTGTTATTTACTTACAATATTTATCAAAACTTGTTGTTGTTTACTTACAATATTAATTAAATTATAATTTACATTTACATCACAAAGACATAAGATAAATTTTATATAACATTTCTGATATATATGAAATTTCAATTACCGTTAACATTATCGATATTTGTGAAAATTTAAAAAAAACAAAACGTTTTTATGTAAGTGATGAAATGTCTGAACTTAATAAAGCATCCAATTTATCTAATACAACACAATACTAAGACAATAAATGAATTTTTACACAACTTCTTCGTTATTCATCTTGACAAAAATACCTGAAACATAAATTTAAACCTTGTCAAATAAATAAAGCAGACAGCAATAATACTAGTATCTATACTCAATACATACTCAATAAATGTCATCACCACCAGCAAAAATCTATCACTGAAGTTTTAAGTTAAGCTTTCAAAAAGCTTTTGACCATCCCACTTTAACATTATTATCTGTAACTATATATATATATATATATATATATATATATATATATATATATATATATATATATATATATATATATGTGTGTGTGTGTGTGTGTGTGTGTGTGTGTGTGTATTATGCAGTAATTTGATAAAATCTAGTATTTATATTACTGCAAGTCTAATTCCACCCAACAGTTCCATTTTTAAAAATATATTGTCAGTAAACTCTCAGATATCGCTTCAAAAACATTTCAAAAATTTCAAAAATTACCAAAATATTTAAATAAATATGACAACATTTATATATAGATACAACATATGTGGTGGTTTTTATAAATTTGACATTGAAAACTTTATTAAATAAAGTTAGATGTTGAGTCATTTGAAGTAGAACTATTTAAATAATGTAATGACTGAGAAATTAAAATAACAACTTCTAATTTAGTACATCAGCCTCCTCTGCATGACAAGAAGTTTATAGATCTATCACATACCAAAGTGTAATGATTCCAATTATAGTAAAACCAAAGAAACATTTTTCAAACCCACCTAATCCTGAATGCTATTTAAAAATAATTAACAAGAGGCCCATGGGCCTTAACGCTCACCTGAAGATATATCCAATATTGGTCTCAAAGTGCAATAGACAATATATTAAGTACAGAAACTTTAAAAGTTTCTTCAGTTAAGAATTCCCACAAAACTTAATCAGAAATATATCCACTCACATTTCATTTTTAAGTAGCTTATATAATATGCATAAAGTAACTGTAGTGCAATGAACAATTTCCAAATCATTAATCAATTTCAGTATACTTATGCAGCTATGTCCTTGACCTTTGAACATATATTACCTCGAACCATATATGATTGTCATTTCAATACCTACAATATTCTAATATACATGCCTATGCATGAAATTAATAGCTTTCAAGATAATAAATAATTTTAGTATTCCTATGTTGATATAACATATATAACCTTGAACCATATATCAAAATGATTGTCATGTCAATACCTACAATATTCTAATATACAAGCCTATACAAAAAGTTAATAGTTTTCAAGATAATAAGCAATTTAAGGCGTCTTTTGCAGCTGTGACCTTGACCTTTGAACATATGACCTTGAACCATATATCAAAATGATTGTCATGTCAAGACCTACAATATTCTAATATACATGCCTATACAAAAAGTTAATAGTTTTCAAGATAATAAGCAATTTAAGGCGTCTTTTGCAGCTGTGACCTTGACCTTTGAACATATGACCTTGAACCATATATCAAAATGATTGTCATGTCAAGACCTACAATATTCTAATATACATGCCTATACAAAAAGTTTATAGTTTTATGAGATAATAAGCAATTTAAGTCTTCTTTTGCAGCTGTGACCTTGACCTTTCAACATATGACCTTGATCCATATATCAAAATGATTGTCATGTCAATACCTACAATATTCTACATGCCTATACAAAAAGTTAATAGTTTTCAAGATAGTTAGCAATTTAAGTCTTCTTCTGCAGCTGTGACCTTGACCTTTCAACATATGACCTTGATCCATATATCAAAATGATTGTTGTCCCAATACCTACAATATTCTAATATACATGCCTATACAAAAAGGTTATAGTTTTCAAGATTTAGTGACCAATATATAATTTTTTGCAATTTCCCAACTCAGTGCCTTACAATTTCCCCATTTAAACCCCATGGCTTCCATTTGTGAAAAACTTAAAATAGATGACCTAAGGATGTTATAATTGAAATAACTAAGGTATATCTCCTGTAGATTCAGAGGAGAAGATTTTTAAAGTTTTTCACTATTTCTTCCATTATGGGGCCCCAAGGGGACATAACTCCTTCATTTGTGCAAATCTGAAAGGGCTTCACCCAGGCATGATGGTTACCAAGTTTCATTAAATTTGGCACAGTGGTTTTGGAGGAGAAGATTAAAATGTAAAAAGTTTATGGACGACGCACGATGCACGATGGACAACGGACGAAGATGGTTAGCAATAGCTCATCTGAGCTTTCAGCTCAGGTAAGCTAAAAAAGAAGGTTTTTCTCTAAATATGTATAGACAATAAAGAAAAATGATGTAAGAGAGAGTGACACAGATAATCAATTACAAGATGCAAGGCAAAGACAGATATAATAAAACCAGACACAACAATATCACATGTAAGACAAAGACACAGATATAAGAATAAAGACAATGATACCAGATGTAAGACAAAGACACAGATATAAGAAACAAGACAATGATACCAGTTGTAAGACAAAGACACAGATATAAGAAACAAGACAATGATACCAGTTGTAAGACAAAGACACAGATATAAGAACAAGACAATATACCAGATGTAAGATAAAGACACAGATATAAGAAACAAGACAATGATACGTGATGTAAGACAAAGACACAGATATAAGAAACAAGACAATGATACCAGTTGTAAGACAAAGACACAGATATAAGAAACAAGACAATATACCAGATGTAAGATAAAGACACAGATATAAGAAACATGGCAATGATACCTGATGTAAGACAAAGACCAGATATAAGAAACAAGACAATGATACCAGATGTAAGACAAAGACACATATATAAGAAACAAGACAATGATTCCAGCTGTAAGACAAAGACATAGATATAAGAAACAAGACAATGATACTAGATGTAAGACAAAGACTTTTTAGATTACTAAACCAACAAGGCTTCAGTTTACAAGAGTACAAATTTGTAAGTGTATCTTAAACCCTTTTTGTATTAACCCTTATTCAGTATATGCTGGTCCCTTTAAACCTTTTGCAACTGGTGACCTTTTTTATTTTACAAACTTTACAGAGACAAAAGAACTCAATTTTGAGTCTTCAGCAAAGGCCTAATGTGTAAAACATGAATCATGTGAACCCCAAATTTATTGAATGATACTGTATCAAAACAGGTTGTTGGTCTCTCTCTTTCTCTATATATATGTATATATTGTTAACTATGTATAACTTTTTGGCATGCAACTAAAATGTTTTACTTTTTATCTATTCTAAGTAGACAGAACTTCATTAAACCTGATCATGGAAACACATGTTTGTAAGTATATATACATTATATATATATATATAAAGGTGAATAAACAATTCCAATAATAAGATACCAAGATATCTGTCTATATAGATAAATATTAACCTATATAACTGTGCTTTTTGTATAACAGTATCTACAGCAGATGGGTGAACGAGGGATGTACTCCCGAGTTAAAATAATTCACTTGAATACAAACAATCAGCCCACATAAGCAATATTGACAAAATTTTTTTGGCAGGATTAGCTCCAAAATTGAATTCTGACCTCAGCAATTAGAGGCAACAATTCAGACCTTAGTAATGAGAGGCAACAATGAGGGGCACTATAATCTGTAAGGTGGATCCCTATCCACTAAGGGCTTTGTAGGGTTTTTCTGTATTTACTAGTATTTTTATTTTGACGAAATTAGCTGTAGTACACAAAGCAAGTAAAATACATCAAGACTCTGCAGTCACTCAGACATGGATGTAACAAGAATAACAAGGCTTATCAAAAACCAAAAAAGCTATTCATGTTCACCCAATCAGTGATAATGTTTACAGAAATAATCACATTTGTTCACACCTAATCACTCGCTAATCACTCACGGCAGTAATACAGGCACTCACAAAAAATAACATGAAAGCACTGAGGATAAAATGTACTTCAGTTTTAAGAAATGATTAAGTTAACAGACTCTCCCCTCACACTTCATTTTCTGATTTCCTGATTGTCAGTGTTTGATATAAAGATAAGAATTAAACGTAAACTTACACTTTTTTTGAGATAGCTTTCATGAGAAGGAAACAACTTTTTATCAACACTGGGGTTCATCGTTTAAGTTTTTTTTTATAAATCAACTTAAAATTAATCCGTTTGAAGAGGACCAATGCAAGAAACCCACACCTGTGACATATCTTGAGAAGCTGAGAGTACACTTATTATTAAAACAATGTGTATACTATATAACAACACCACTATATCTAGGGCAGGAGTCTGAATTTGAAATTCAGACCAGTCCATAAACTTTTAGCTATGTCTGTAATGTTATGTTAATTTTTATACATGATTTAAATTTTGAGATTTGGCCTGATTAGAATTTCAGCATAATTCCACAACAATGGTGTCTTCAAAAATGATGAAGCATCTCCAATCAAACCATTGCCTATTTAAATGATTGGTTCAAACACCAAGTTCTGTATAAAACTCAGGTTTTTTGTTCTTGGACCTAACTTGAAAGCCTCTTTGGCATCTTGCTTTACAACTCAACCTGAATTATTTATTGGCTATAAAATAATTGTCTTCTTAAATATAGCTCTACTAAAAATAGCCAGTTCATCGAGATCAGGTGTTTTTTTAAGTAAAGTTTGATAATATCATAGTTCAATAACGCAGAGGAGTTTTGCTAACGGACTTGCTCAATATTTAATGTAATTTATTATGTATTATACAGAAAATTCAAAATTTTTCATAAAATTTAGTTGAACTATTTCAAAAATATAAATTCTCTTACAGGGATGTTTATGTTACTGTCTGTTCAAAGACAATGCAGAATACTTACAGTTGATTGTTATGTTTTAAAAGAGATCAAGCATGTCAATTTATTGATTAATCTTGTTACTACCATATTAACAATGCTATCAATTACATATATACAGTGGAACTCCAATAACTTGAAAGTGCATATAGGACCATGATCTTTTTTTGGTTATCCAACTGTAAGAGAAGAGGGGAGTTAGGGTTTTGTAAAGCCTCAGATGAATATTTATATTTTTTCACTCAAATCAGGACAGTCAGTTCTGGGATGATGAAGAAAACCACCAACCTTTGGGAAATTAATTGACAAACTTTCTCACACTATAATCTGCCAGCACAGGATTTTGAACCAAGGTGGTGAGAGGCATTGTGATTTGTAAACTAGTGATTCGGACCACTCAGTGTCTGAGGCCCTATCCAGTCATTTAGAGTTATCACTTTCTTGAAATTATCATTGTAAGTTACCAACAACATGATCACGGCATTACACATGGTTTTTGTATCTGTTATATGTCAATCTCGGATCTATTTTAAGTTACCAGTGATGGGATTTTTGCAACATATTAATAAGCGGTATTTATGAACATTTATCTAGATCTATATATGCGACATTGTCATACATCGACTTAAAATTTATAATTAAAACCACAGATATCCCAATGTACCAAACAGAATTCAGTTTAACTGTTTATTGACGTTTTGTTGCATTGCCAATGACTGAACAGTGATGGAAAGATAAAAAGCAGTACGTTAACACCATATTTTCAAATAAAAATTTTAATGTTTATTTCTTTACCTATCTGATGTGTGTTTATTATTGACTGTTGTTTTCAGATAAAAATAAAAACTTTTTGTTCAAACTGATTTGGCACTTCAGAAATTGCATCAAAATTTCCCACTTTTTCTCGCATTAACCTCCGGTACTTTTTTCCTTCAAAAGTCGCTTGGCTGTTGGTTGGTCGTAATGTGTTTAACACTGCATCAGCAATTTGTCAGCTATTTAAAATGAGATCAATGTTATAAAATTTCTTAAAATTAATTAAGAACTAATTTGAGTATGTCTGAGATGACAAGTGTGAACTATTGTTTTCCTTGTTCTACCCACCACTTGACAGGGCAACTTTGTGTTGAAGTGCTAGCTCACTAAATTAGTATACTGCAGACAATCAAATCACTTCCCCCATTCACTCTGTGAATCTGTTGATACTCTGTCCCCTGAATGCTGAACACCATGTGATGAAGCATTATCACGAAATTTAAATTCTTGTGTATGACCCAGGTTGTGTTCAATCCCCTACCTCTTGCTACTGAGGTAGGCATTCTACCATTCTAAATTTAATTTCGATTTATCATTTTGAATTCATATTCCAATCAAATATACCTCATTTTCATCTTGACGTCACCATGATAAAAGTCAAGTGGTTCAAATTAATAACTTAGAAATAAATTAGTTTCTCTATTCAACACCTGTACCATGATGACTTGTATTATCAATTTTCAACAGGCTTCATCATTATATTTATATATAACCTCTCATCATCAAATAGCCATCTATCTACGAACAGGTTCATAATGAGGATTTAATATCAGTAACATTAATAATTGATCTTCAACAAACAACACAAAAAGGTGATCTAAAAAATCAATTTCCAAACAAAATATCTTCCTACAGGCACACCTTTATACAGATCTCACCCAGTAATTTTTCTATAATATTACACACATACATATAATTATTAACTAACTTACCTAGCATATGGAATGATAAAAACAAAATACTTTACTCTTCCAATGTTTACATTTAACATCACATACTAATGTTGATTTGACTATCCAAAGATCAGTCGGATATTGATTACTACATGTATGTACTTAAATTTAACATTTAACTGGTATATATCCGTGGTAACTTCGTTATTAGTATCGTTTGTTTCCTAGAAACATTAACATCTGGTTTTTCCAATGACCCATAATCATGCACTTTTTACTAGTACAGAAAACTGGCAAATACTGTGAGATGTATCATTAGTAATTAAAAAACTTGCACTTTAGTACATGTGTGTGTATATGTACTTTGGATGTTGAATCAAACTCTATCTTGGTTGGATGCTGAATCCTGGTAAATACCATAGGTACTGATGTACCAATGATAAATTAACTTGAATATATACAAAATATATTTTGTTTATAGACTTCCTGTAATTTGGTTTACAAACAAATAAATTAAATGTATTCATATTTAAACCCACATCTATATAATAAAGACAATACACTAGACTGTAACATAAAATAGACTAGTAGACAATACATGTATATATAAATGAATACATCATACATTACCTATGTATATGAATCTATTTATACTTTATACTGGCTTCATATCAACAAGTGAAATCAACATCCTGAATATGTTTCATCTTGACAGACATAAATGTGGTTGTCTTTAGATACTGATAAAAATTATAAGCCGTTATTTCTCTAGTGATTGCAAATTACTACATATATCCTTGTGAAATTTCCTATTTTTCCTTCTTTTTCTATGTACTTTTAGCACATTGGATGTAATATTTCCTATCACACACCTAAGGTTTTTAGCACTTTTTTCTGACTATGTCTTCAGGGCATATAACATCACTCTCTTCCTGGTTAAATTATGCAATGGCTAGATCACTGATACTTGCATGATTAAAAAAAGAAGAAGAAAAAATAGATAAAACACCCACTTTGTCATAACTAGATCATCCCATACCTTGTTCATAATACAGGTTGTTAAGTACATGTACATGTCGTAATTGTATGGTTATTTAACCTATTCTTGGCTCCTATTGGTCAAACCGCCTCGTTAAAAAACAAAGAATTTCAATTCCGGATATTTAAATCATTTCAGAATCAAATTACAGGTACTGTTTTCTCTGGTAAAGAATAAAACCTTTGGTTAATTCACATTATAAAGCTACTTTAAATAAATATGAAGTGTGATTCATGAATAAATTATTTGATTCTATACTCTAATTTATAAACTGTGTCATATGTTGCACACTGCATGTGGTAATCTAGTTACCATGCAGAAATGAGGAGAAATATAAAATATTGCAGCTGTAAAAACAGCTAGAAATTAAGCCACAAAAACAAGTCACATTCATAATCCCGGTAACTTCTTCTCCTCATAGTTGCTTTTCTTAGTGCAATTAAAAGGCATAATTAAGTACATGCATAAGTAGTTTATTTATTATTATTTTGAATTGCATCTTTTCACAAGGTAGCCTTTTTTAAATAATTTTTTTTTTTTTCAATTTTCTATTATAGACATACTTTTATCATTAATAATCCCTACATGTGTATGTGCATTCGTGTGTGTGTGTGTGTGTGTGTGTGAGAGAGAGAGAGAGAGAGAGAGAGAGAGAGAGAGAGAGAGAGAGAGAGAGAGAGAGAGAGAGAGAGAGAGAGAGAGAGAGAGAGAGAGAGAGAGAGAGAGAGAGAGAGAGAGAAGAGAGAGAGAGAGAGAGAGAGAGAGAGAGAGAGAGAGAGAGAGAGAGATAGAGAGAGAGTATAAACCATTATTTAATAGCTATACCCTTTAAATGAGCTATCTAACTGGAGTTGGATGAGATGAGGACACATTTTGTTTGTGACACTTCAGTAGATAATTGGTTTCAAAATAGCATCATATTGAATTACAAAATATACTAGACTTCTCAATGTTTATAAAGTATTTTTGCATTATGTAAAGGTGTTTTTAGCATGACTATCAGCACTTATCTTTGTGGGGCAATATGTGAACATTTTTAACAACTTCTCTTTTCAGTAGAGACAGTATTGTATGGAATAACTTTATTTTAAAAAAAAAATTAAGATCCTAACAGCATTTGTTAGCAATGTTATGAATTAGAATTGACTTCCAACAAAAAAAAAAATTTCTTTTGTGTCAATTATGAATCAAAGTACTGAAGGTACTGAAATTCGCCAAGGACAAAAGATAAATTAATGTTTGATTGAATGTGAATTTTGCGCCCTGTTCAAGATTTTGTCATGTACAGTTGACAGCCTTTGTAGGTGTCATGGTATATATGTTTACTTTGCAGTGCAATGAAAGACAGCAGTGAGGCATGTTGTGTGCAATGGCTATTAGCTATAATACTAACTCCTCATTAAATGACCAAATACAAGTCTGCAGATCAAGTAACATAAATTATTTAAATAATCAGAAACCATGCATCTCCAAATGATCATATCATAAACAGTGTAGTATTACACTTAATGACCACATCATAAACCATTTGGTATTAATTGACCATATCATAAACCATGTGACACTAAATGACCATATCATAAACCATGTGACACTAAATGACCATTTCATAAACCATGTACACCAAATGACCATATCATTTACCATGTGACTCCTCATGGGCGTATTATAATAATATATAAGCCATGTGACTCAAAACCACGATATCATTATCAATGTAACTCAAATTAATCATATCGAAAACCATGTGGCAATTAATGACCATATCATAAACCATCTGACTGTAAATGAACATATTATACACCATGTGGCACAAAATGGCCATATCATAAACCATGTGACTTAGAATGGCCATATCATAAATCATGTGACTTAAAATGATCATTTCATAAACCATAAATCATAAACAATGTAAACAATGTTACATGAAATGACAACAACCTAAACCATGTTGCACTAAATGACCACATCACATCATTACCCGTGACACTCAATGGCCATATCACAAACTGTGTGACTCACAATAGCCATATCACAATCATGCGGCTCAAAATGACAAACTGGGCATAAACCATGTTTTACTTATACCATGTGGCACTAAATGACCATATCATAAACCATGTGGCAATAAATGACCATATTATAACCCCCATCACATTAAATGACAATAATATAAACCATGTGGCACTAAATGACCATAACATAAACCATGTGGCACTAAATGACCATATCATAAACCAAATGACACTAATTACTATATCAGCAACTACATGACATTAAATGACAATTTAAACCATGTTGCACTAAATGACCATATCATAAACCATGTGGCACTAAATGACCATATCATAAACCACATGACATTAAATTACAATAATATGAACCATGTTCCACTAAAAGACCATAACATTACCTATGTGGCACTAAATGATCATATCATTAACTATGTGACTCAAAATGGCCTTATCATAATCACGTGACAAAATGACCATATAGCAAAACAATGTTTTACTGAATGACTATAAAAACCATGTGGCACTAAATGGCTATACCATTAACTATGCAACTCCAAATAAACAAATCATAAATCTTATGCAACATAAAATAAATGAACCTATAATTTAGTGCCACTTTTTACCCATCTAGAGTAAAAGTTTTTATATTGGACGATTTTTCACTGCATGTAAACAAATATGACAACCTGCAAATTGATGGCGTTAGAATGTAAAGTCATTTAATTTTATCGTATTTACTTCATCTGAAAACAAGTTACAATATTGACACCTGATCTTACCTCCCTGCTAATCATAATTAAACAAGTGATGTTTTTATTTGACTGAGAATGCATGAAATTTTTACAGTAGTCGACTAATAGAATTAATACACAGATATGGTTAGATTACATGGATATCTTTAAGAACAAGTTATAAACTCACTGTAGGATATTTGTATACAAAATGGGTCAAAGATTCAATGGGCGGGTTGCTTTTTAAATTTCTATTGATGGGTGTAAAGCGTGGAAGGAATTTTAAATAATTGCACAAAGCAAGGGGCACAAGTTGTTTTTTTTTTATACTTCACAGGAAGTCATGAAAAATGGGGAATAGGTCCAACAATGACAATATATATATGAAAGAGTAATGAAACAAGTATATATATGTATTAGGAAAATCTCAATCATTTTAACATTTTCTAAAGCTATAGTAAATTGAAAAAATTGTGCACCAGAAACTTTACACTGGAATGGACTGGATGAGATGGACAGTACAGGACAGATAGGCAACAGGGTGACAGCACTAGCATTCCACACTTTCATCCAGTCGCTAATAAACCAATGACTTTTAGAACATAAACATTTTTGTAGTTTTCTTTCATATATGTATAATAATCCTATTTTTTTTTAAAGATTTGAATTTAAAACCTGTCACAGTAGGATGTAATGGCATAAAGGTTTCACTACATCATTTGAAGTCAGGTGCACATCTTTGAAAATCTTTTGATGTATACAGTACAAAGTCACTAAGTTTCAAATTCTGGAAAAATGGGAAAAAATTCCTGAAATATTTCCATAAAGTAAGGTGCATATCTCTAATATTTATAGAAACATTCTGTGAAGTTTTAAGGTTTTTGATTAAATACTGTAGGAGGAGTTATGTTCACAAAGTAGGTACCCCACTTCAAAAACTTGCTTAAAAGTGACTAAGATTCAAAATCTAGGAAAATGGGAAAAAAATCTTGAAATATTTCCATAAAGTCAGGTGCAAATCTTCAATATATATGGAAATGTTCTTAGAAGTTTCAAGGCTTTTGGTTGAAAACTGTAGGAGGAGTTAAGTTCACAAAGTAGGTACCCTAGCCCACTTCAAAAACTTGCTAAAAAGTGACTAAGTTTTAAAGTCTGGAAAAATGGGGAAAAAATCTTAAAATATTTCCATAAAGTCAGGTGCACATCTTCAATATATATAAAAACATTCTGTGTAGTTTCAAGGTTTTTGGTTGAAAACTGTAGGAGGAGTTGAGTTTACAAAGTTGGTACCCTATTTTTCCTGCCCGCCCGCCCAACATTCGCCATACTTTAAACCAGATTTGCACTCCGTGCAACCCGGCCAATAAAACTCAATTCTGTGGAGTCAGGCTTTTGCGTGTGACACTGACATATGACAGAAATCTTATTAAAGATGCCCAATAAAACATAAGACCTATTCGTACACTCATGTTGAAAACCGGAAGTCAACAGATCGTTATTTACATTGATTTGATGTTTAACTTCCTAACTGTTTTTTAAGAAACATATTATTTAAGCCTCATATTTATAATATTTTTGTTTTATATATTTGTATATTTTTGTCAAATTTCCAAACATAAAGGTGATATTTGTTTGCACCTTTTGAACATTGGTATCTGAAGTACTTTAGATTTGTCTTCGATTGACCTTTTGACCCCGATACTTCAAAATGGGTTAAGAGTCAAGAGTTCACGCATGTGATAGCTATATTCAAGAAAGCTTTGCTTTCGCGAATAACAATAAAAAATACATTGTTATCACTTTGAAATATGTGTCTTTGACCAAGTGTATATTAATTGTTTAGGTAAACAAATAGTACTGGTGGGTGCATGCACTTAGACAAGTGTGTATGAAAATTAATCATTGTGTAAAATTACTAAATCATATAACCTGCATGTCCTATTTTTACAAAAATTGTAAATTATCAAATTATTATTGTACATATTTGTGCATGCATGCATGCATCCATCCATTACATACATACATACATACACACACACACACACACACACACACACACACACACACACACACACACAAAGTAGAACGTTTTAAAACAAAACCCTGTATAAAGCAACTACCTGGTAAACCTAAACTTTTATTTGGAGTTGAGTTGAGTAATGGGGTTTAGCAGCCCAGTCAAGAATATTTCACTTATATCGAGACATTGCCAGCTATAGGCGAAGGTGCAGAAATTTTGCCTGTGCATTGCGCTGATGGCATTATACAGCAGGGTTCTTTATCGTGCCACACTGTGACACGGGACCTCGTTTATTTTAAGTTCCCATCCGAAAGAACCATGACTTTCATTTGTAATGCCGAGTGCTTGGCGAAAGAGCAGTCACTACCCATTTTCAAGTCTTGGGTCAGACCAGGCTGGGTTGGAACCCACGACCTCCCACTTACAGAGTGAGCACTCTACCAACTGAGCTACCGCAGTGGTCCAACTTATATCTGGACATATCATTTCAAATGTATATTGAAGTAACCTCGGTGAACGGAATACTTGTCTAAACTAAAGGAAATCATTTGTTTGAAAAAAGTTTGGTTTAAAGAGTTTCCACTAAACTTATATCATGTAAACAAGACCCTTCAGTTTAGAAAGTGCTCAATTTAAACAGTTTCCATTATAACCTATATAATCCAAACAAGACCCTTCAGTTTAGAAAGTGCTCAATTTAAACAGTTTCCATAATCCATTATAACCTAAATAATCCAAACAAGACCCTTCAGTTTAGAAAGTGCTCAATTTAAAGTTTCCATTATAACCTATATAATCCAAACAACACCCTTCAGTTTAGAAAGTGCTCAATTTAAACAGTTTCCATTATAACCTATATAATCCAAACAACACCCTTCAGTTTAGAAAGTGCTCAATTTAAACAGTTTCCATTATAACCTCTATAATCCATACTAGTGATGTCCAATGGGATAAAAATTAATAATCAATAATTGGAGAGGCATAATCGATTTATTGATCAATTAATAATCAGAATTACTTAGTAAATGTATATCAGTGATTCAGTAGTCAGGAACAAATAAAGCTGAATATAAGTACTTTTATTGTAAAAGCCAAGTGTTCTTGCTTAGTGATTGTAAGTTAAAGTCCAGATAGCTCATTGCCCTGACAGAGTGATAGTGGCCAAAGCATCTTGCTAATGTAAAAAATGTCTGGATATGGATATAGTATCCGATCGCTTTCTGGCATTGTTGTTTTTAGTAGCAGAAACTGGAAAACAAAGGACTTGACAACAATCTCGAAACTACTCGCAGGTGTCAGTGATGATCAATTATTTATTGTGATCAGTTTTTAGGAAATCTGTCCTGACAATATCCGACAATCATCTGCGATTATTGTGACATCACTAAACCTAACAAGACCCTTCAGTTTAAAAAGTGGTCAATTTAAACAGTTTCCATTCAATCTATATAATCCAAACAAGACCCTTCAGTTTAGAAAATGATCAGTTGAGACAGTTTCCACAAAAACCTATAAAATCCAAAAATCCCCTCAGTTCAGAGTGCTCAATTTAAACAGGTTCCACTAAACCCGTCTCTTCCAAACAAAGTCCTAAGCCTAGAACGTGTTCAGTTTTGACAATTTACACTCCAACTGTCCAATCTTAATAAAATCTTTTATTTCAAAAGCGGTTTAAGTAAAAAGTTTACAAAGCTTCCAAAAATCATGTCTCTTCCAAACAAAGTCTTAAGTTTAGAATATGTTTAGTTTTGACAATTTTCACTGTATTTATGACTAGATGCTTCATTTTAGAGAAAATTATTATGATTATCAATGCCACTTCAGGTTATCCGGTAATCTTCAATTAGACAAGAAAGTTTCATTCTTTCTCTGGTAGGAGAATACATTTTTATGCTTCATTATCAACCCCATGTAAAACTGATAATGATCATCTATACTGTAAATTGTTTTGACCATTCTGATATATGAATTTAGCCTATCTATAATCTAAGACAAGTCAAAATAAATCATTAAAAGGAACAGACTCTAAGACACGTCTGGTTGTTGTTAAACCTAACACACTTAAAGAAATCTCCAAGTTAAAAACCTCAAGCTGTTTCAATAAGGAAGTCGTATTAATAATAATTTAGACTGCTCTGAATTTCATATTCCCCTAACATGTATGTGAGATTATATGTAGTTCTTTATATTTCTAAACAAGAGGCCCATGGGCCTTAACGCTCACCTGAAGATATGTCCAATATTGGTCTCAAAGTGCAATAGACATATATTAAGTACAGTAACTTTAAAAGTTTTCTCAAGTTAAGAACTCCCACAAAACTTAATCAGAAATATATCCACTCACTTTTCATTTATAAGTAGCTTATATAATATGCATGAAGTAACTGTAATGCAATGAATAATTTCAAAATCATTAATCAATTTCAGTATAATTATGCAGCTATGTCCTTGACCTTTGAACATATCTGACCTTGAACCATATATGATTGTCATGTCAATACCTACAATATTCTAATATACATGCCTATGCATGAAATTAATAGCTTTCAAGATAATTAATAATTTTAGTATTCCTATGTTGATATGACCTAGACCTTTGATCATATAACCTTGAACCATATATCAAAATCATCATTGTCGCAATACCTACAATATTCTAATATACATGCCTATATACAAAAAGTTAAAAGTTTTCAAGATAATTAGCAATTTAAGTCTTCTTTTGCAGCTGTGACCTTGACCTTTCAACATATGACCTTGAACCATATATCAAAATGATCGTTGTCGCAATACCTACAATATTTTAATATACATGCCTATACAAAAAGTTAAAAGTTTTCAGGATAATTTGTAATTTAACTCTTCTTCTGCATCTGTGACTTTGACCTTTCAACATATGACATTGATCCATATATCAAAATTAACGTTGTCGCAATACCTACAATATTCTAATATACATGCCTATACAAAAAGTTAATAGTTTTCATGAAAATTAGCAATTTAAGTCTTCTTTTGCAGCTGTGACCTTGACCTTTCAACATATGACCTTGTACCATATATCAAAATGATCGTAATGTCAATACCTACAATATGCTAATATATATGTCTATACAAAAAGTTAATAGTTTTCAAGATAAGCAATTTAAGTCTTCTTTTGCAGCTATGACCTTGACCTTTCAACATATGACCTTGTACCATATATCAAAATGATTGCTGTCATAATACCTACAATATTCTAATATACATGCCTATACAAAAAAGTTAAGTTTTCAAGATAATTAGTAATTTAAGTCTTCTTCTGCAGCTGTGACCTTGACCTTTCAACATATGACCTTGATCCATATATCAGAATGATCACCATATCAATACCTACAATATTCTAATATACATGCCTATACAAAAAGTTAATAGTTTTCAAGATAATTCACAATTTCAGTACACGTATGCAGCTATGACCTTGACCTTTCAACATATGACCTTGAACCATATATCTAATTGATTGTCATATCAATACCTACAATATTCTAATATACATGCCTATACAAAAAGCTTATAGTTTTCAAGCTAATGCACAATTTTAGTATTCATAAGCCAAAAATAACATTTCAGGGGCAACAACTCCTACACGGATTATCATTTAATTACGAAACTTGGTACCTTTTTGAAATTTTGTCATTGGGAACATTTTAACAATGGTTTGAATTCATATATCTCATAAAATTTGCAAGAAAATTACCTAAAACTGCTTAAATCACAAATTAGGTCATGACCTTGATTTGTGACCTTGACCCTATTTCAAAGGTTATTTCAAGAAAAAGTCAAAACTGAAAACCCCATGTCAATATCTGTTCAAATAGTCGAGTTATAACAATTTGAAGCCATTTTAAGAAATTTTAAAAATTAACCCATTTTCAACCATATTTCACGAAATGAACAAACTATAAGCTTAAGACCCTAGAGAAGCTAAATAACACATCAGATTTTTTCTCCCATCATCGGTTTCGGAGATAAAGATTTTATAAGATTTTTGCACCCCTAGGTCACCTTGACCTAGTTTTGGTAGCCATGGCAATGCCATGAACAAATCTGAATTACACCGGCCCATATATGCTTCTGACCAAGTATCATTTAAATCTGTCCAGCAGTTTTGGAGGAGAAGTCGAAAAAGGTGTTAACAACGCATGCAAGCACACACGCACTCACACACACACACGCACATACACACGCCGCGCCATGCCATAAGCTCACATGACTTTTCGGTCAGGTGAGCTTAAAATTAGGTCATGACCTTGACCCTAATTTAAAGGTCATTTCAAGGAAAAATCCAAAACTGAAAACCCCATGTTATTATCTGTTCAAATAGTCAAGTTATAACAATTTGAAGCCATTTTAAGAAATTTTTTTAATTTAACGCAAAAACACATAACCCATTTTTCGACCAAATTTCATGAAATGAACAAACTACAGGCTTAAGACCGTAGAGAAGCAAAATATCACATCAGATTTTTTCTCCCATCATCGCTTTAGGAGAAGAGGATTTTATAAGATTTTTGGACCCCTAGGTCACCTTGACCTAGTTTTGGTAGCCCTGGCAACACCATGAACAAATCTGAATTACACCGGCCCATATATGCTTCTGACCAAATATCACTGAAATCTGTCCAGCAGTTTTAGAGGAGAAGTCGAAAATAGGTGTTCCCACCAAATATCACTGAAATCTGTCCAGCAGTTTTAGAGGAGAAGTCGAAAATAGGTGTTCCCACCGCACACACACACACACACACACACACACACACACACACACACGCACATACACACGCCGCGCCATGCCATAAGCTCACATGACCTTACGGTCAGGTGAGCTAAAAATTATCTACCAATTCAATCCTTTAGAAAATTCATTCTTTATATTTTTAAATTTAAATATTTCTATTCACGTGCTGTAGGGCTTTGTCATTGGCTTTCAAGTTTCAAGACAAATAAATTCTAACAGACATTTCCTTTCTTTCTTCATTTAATGAATGAAAAGGTTTATTCCTCTTAACAATCACCCAAACAAAAGTGGGGAAAGATATAGATGTCAAAAAACCAAATTTTGTTTACTCCTTGTCAAAATATAGTTACCTAAAACGATAATTTCCCTTTAATTCCTTTATACCTCTTACTTATAGCAAAGTGGGTAACAAATATTAATCGGGGTTGAAACATGGGTGTCACATGGTCTTATGATCAAATCTAGTTTATTTAGAAGAAAAATAAAGAGATTGTGATTTTCTATCAATAAATATACATAAAAAGGTATTTATTTTTCATGTGACTTATGTAATACATATAGTTACCATCCAAATAATGACGTACATAGATTCAAATTGTTTCAGACTAAATACAGTTTTACTTTTGAGTCAAATATTCCAATGCTAAATTTGGCATTTGTTTTAGCTGTTATGTACAGTGCCTTAACTGGTATGTATAGATATGTTTGTATACATTCATAAACGGTTATGAAGCAAACAAAGAAACGTTAACAGAAGCCAAATTTAACTGGTATCAAGATGTTTATTGACAGAAACTAAATTTAAAGTTTATGCATGCTGATATTTTGACCTTTGATTTAAAACCTGCATGAATAGCACCTAATCAGATTTTGTATTTTGTTTCATATTCGATCATGGCAAGTTTCAATGAAATCTTTCATAAAGTTAAGAAGTTACAAAGATTTTTGTACACATAGAGTCATAAGGCACTCATAGGAATGTTAACAGATCCAATAATCCAGGCTGATGTTGTATGAGGCGCAGTTTCTATATTTATTCAGTATTTAAACATATGCATAAATCGATTTTTGCATATGCATAAATCGATATATATGCAAAAATCGATTTCTGCATTATGCATATGTAAAAATATCTGGCATTTTTGCATATGCAAAAATCGATTTATGGATATCCAAAAGTAAATTTGTGAAATTTGAAAATACTGAGTTATCCCCAATTATCAATCCTAGTTTATTATGTGAATAATATTTTTCCCTTGTAACAAATAAAAATCGTTAATTTTCTTTATGGTTAATAAATGCACTTTCACGTCAATATTAGTAAAAAATTTAAGCCTATGCATATTTTAAAAACTTAATTGTTTATTACAATACCACACGACGCTTTGTGCGATAAAATCCAACATGGCTGCTAGAGATAATAAACGGAAAGAATGAACAGTTGGACAGAATAGAGGAGTATATCAAACGCATTGAGGTGTTTTGAAATAGAAGATCAACATATTGACGGCAAAGCTGTCGATACCATATCAGATTTTGAGCCAAGTTGCTATGTTAACAAGAGCACCGCCGAGCGTAGCATTATACGCCCGTGTTATATTGATCGAGTAGTACTATTTACTAGTGTGGCGACACCTTTAGGGGTTTCGCGGGAAAGAATGGAACAATCTAGAGGATTTCTATCAGTAGAGCTCATCCACAGAACTTGCCACTCAAAAGTTTGACACAGACCTAACGGATAAGTGCCAAACCTACCAATAATTTGGTAAAGAATTAGTTACTTTAATATGGGTACGAATTCAAATTGGTACGTTAAATTGTTTTTGGATGATAACTTTAAACAGTTATTGTGGATTTTATGTAAAAGATAGAAAAAATATAAAAATACCGTCTTTTCCGTCAGATCTTAAACATTTTTCGGACAATGGACGACTTTTTCGTACAATGAACTGTTATTAAACAGGAGTGCGTTAAACGTAATTGTTTTTTGGAAAAATTCATTTTTTGCATGTTTGACCCCAAAATTAAGTATGATACCGATTTTTCCCAAAAATTTCACCAAGTTAGATAGCTAGATCGCATTAGACTCCATAACCTCAGAAATTTTTAGCAAAATCTATTGAGGAGTTTTCAAGGTCCCCAAGATGCAAATATATGCTGCTAAAAAGGAGAAAGTTGTCGCCTTTATCATTTCACATCCAGAGGATGTTCCGAATGAATTCGTCACTAATCCTCTAGATTGTTCCATTCTTTACTGAGAAGTATAAGTGCAACTAGGATATATGTATGTAAAAATATATTGCTAAATGGATAGTGGTAGACTGCTATATAATTCATATTCATTTCCAGGAAGGAAGAAGTTTAAAATATAATGTTAGGTCATGGCAGTGTTTTCATGTGTTAAGCATTGCATGCAGGAAGATTTTAGGAAACAAATACATTTTTTGTCTGAAATGTTTTGAGAACCTTTTTTTTAACCAACCTGAAATAATTTATATCTATAAAGCTTAATTATAATTTGAACTGTTGTCGTGATCTGTGCAGTATGATAAAAAGGTGTTTTAAGTTAAAAAAGGGGCATAACTCCTCCAAAAATAATCTGAAAAAGTTGTAATTCGAACTTGCACCAGATAATAACATTGTAAATGTGTATACCAAATTTCATTTGAATCCATAAATAGTTGTAGGCTCTGATGATCGGAAACCACATGGTCATACATACAAAAATTTCTAAGTTAAAAAAGGGGCATAACTCCTCCAAAAATAATCCGAAAAAGTTGTAATTCGAACTTGCACAAGGTATTACCATGGTAAAGCTGTATACCAAATTTCATTTGAATCCATAAATGTTTGTGGTCTCTATTGAACGGAATACAAATTGTTAACAGACGCCCGCCCGCCCGGACGGACAGCACCGTAACATAATACGTCCCGTCATATGACGGGCGTATAAAAACTGACGTAATAATAAAACGAGGTAGACCGGCACTAAAAAGTTGGGGAGAAATCATTTCACACTTGCGATTTATGGATATGTTAAAATTGATTTTTTACATATGCAAAAATACCGACTATTTTTGCACATGCAAAAATGTATTTATGGATATGCAAAAACAGATTTATGCATATGTAAAAATGTATTTATGCATATGCAAAAATCGATTGATGGATATCCATAAATCAAATTTTACATATGCAGAAATATATTTTTACATATGCAAAATTATTTTTACATATGCAAAATTATTTTACATATGTTAAATTCGATTTATGGATATCCATAAATGAATTATGCATATGCTAAAATAGTGAATAAATATAGAAACTGTGCCTCATAATGTTGTACTTATGTCCAAGTTAGGAGGAAAATTTAACTGGATTCTACAACATTACGAAATTCATGCTAAACATTTCATAGCGAGCACAACTTTCCAAGATCTAAAAAGTGTAGTCGACTTTTGAAACAAGAGGCCCAAAAGAGCCTGTGGAGCTCAACTGACGAAAATGGTTCTTGTGCCTCTATTTATATAAACTTGGTACAGGGACTTGAGCTGATGTTAAATGCTAAATATAAAAGCTTTAGGCCTTACAGCTTCAGAGAAGAAGTTTTTTAAAGTTGATTTCCCATATTTGCATATGTAGATATATTGGTCATTGGGGTGGGGCCAAAAATAGCCCAGGGGCCATCATTTGTATAAACTTGGTAAAGGGACTTGAGCTAATGTTAAATGCCAAATATAAAAGCATTAGGCCTTTCAGTTTCAGAGAAGAAAATTTTTTAATTTGATTTCCAATATATGCATATGTAGATATATTGACCCCTGGGGTGGGGCCAAAAATGGACCTGGGCCTTTATTTGTACAAACCTGGTAAAGAGACTTGAGCTGATGTTAAATGCCAAATATGAAAACTTTGGGCCTCACAGTTTCAGAGAAGATTTTTAAATTTGACTTCCAATATATGCATATGTAGATATGGGCCCCCTGGGGTAGGGCAAAAAATTACCCAGCTGCCACCATTTGTAAAAACCTGGTAAACAACTTGAGCTGATGTTAACTGCCAAATATGAAAGCTTTAGGCTCTACAGTTTCAGAGAAAAAGTTTTTTAAACTTGATTTCCAATATATGCATATGCAGATATATGGACCCCTGGGGTGGGGCCAAAAATGGACCAGGGGCCACCATTTGTACAAACTTGGTAAAGGGGCTCAAATATGAAAGCTTAAGGCTTTGTGGTTTCAGAGAAGAAGATTTTCAAAGTTGATATCTCATTATAAGCCACATATGCATATGCAGATATATGGACCCCTGGGGTGATGCCCAGGGCTTTTTCTACCTTACATTTATGGCCGAAATTCGGCCTCATTCCCAATGCAAAATATGGCTATTTTTTCCCAGTTTAGGCTTTCATTTTTCCCAATTTTAATATGTCAAAAATACTAGGTTTTTTGGATGAAAAAATTATTTCTAAATAACTTCCGATTTAATCGATGTTCACTTAATCATTTCTGGAAGGATGTAACGGCAGCATCAAGTTTCCGGAAGTACATTCGAAATTCCTCGGTAAACTTTGTATAGGCCTATAACTGTATAAACAATACTGTCACATGTATGATACGAATGGCTACAACAGATTACAAACATGTCACACAACGGCAGATATTATGTTAAGAAATTAAGCAAAAAAAGACGCCTCAAAATGCCAAAAACTTGATGCATTTGGATTTAAGAAAGGGGCCCCAATACCAGATAATGATGTTACTTCTGATCTAGGGCTGCCTCAAATGGAAACAGAAATGGTCTGTAAAGTGACAGAGGTTGACTCACATACTGCCGAACCTTGCACTAGTAGCAGTAGCACGGCCGAGAAAAGGTGTTTAACTAGGTACACATCCTACAAGGAAGTTAGAGAGGCACAACTCGAGTAAAATGCACTCAGTTTCATTGGAAGGTAATGTAAACTGCAGTATACATGTTAATGTATATCAGCAATTATGCAAACAATGCACATGTTCCAAAGGAAATGATAACTGTCTGATAATAAGTTAGATGCTATGGTCGATAATTTTAAAACACTTGAAAAGAGAAAAATTATACTGTAATAAATGAACTCATTAAATGAATCATAAAACTCTTAAACTCAATAAACTGTTTTATTGTTCTTTCAATTTTTCCCAATTTCTGTAGTTTACGCACTAAATTTCCCAAAGTCATGGGACCTGGACATTTTTCCAGAAAAGTAGAAAAAGCCCTGATGCCAAAAATGGACCGGGGGTCACCATTTGTACAAACTTGGTAAAGGGGCTCAAGCTGATATTAACTGCCAAATATGAAAGCTTAGGGCTTCATGGTTTCAGAGAAAAAGATTTTCAAAGTTGATATCCTATTATAAGCCTTATTCACACTTTTTACAAAGTACATGTATGACAGAAAAACGCTAAAAACGCGTAACCTAGTTTTTGACAGAAATGTATAACCTATATGTTTAAGGGTGTCCAGAAGCCAAATATCACATCAGATTTTGCATAAAACCTATGGTTTCAGAGAAGAAGCTTATTTTAGGTTTTTTGCATTCTAGATTGCTGTGACCTATTCTTGGTTGCCATGCAAACCAATGGAATTCGCCAGTGTATCACATGATACCTCATAGCGTTTGTGCGGAACAATTATTTCTATTGACAACGGAATCTCATAAAGTTACGTTTTCCTGTAATAACGTTTTTTTTGGGAATATTTGACGTAAACGTTATCCATTTCATTCCGCACAAACGTTAAGAGGTATTGATCACGTGGTACACTGGCGAATTCCATTGGACAAATTTTCATCTACTCCTTCTAGGGATCATTCCTGCCAAGTTTTGTTAAAATTGGCCCAGTAGTTTCAGAGTTTTTGCTGTTAACAGACGGATGGACGGACGGACACACACACGCATGCACTCACACATCATGCCATAAGCTCATCTGGCTTTAGCCAGTTGAGCTAAAAAAATTGAGTCATACACAACCATGCAATTTATAAATTTTAAAGCACCTCACCGCCATTCAGGTGAGTTTGTTTTTTAAGTAAGCTACATTGCAAGAATATTAGACAACAGACGTCAATGCTACTAGTGGATTTATACCTCAACAACCTTTAAAAGTTTCTGAATGTCACTGCAGTCTGTGCTTCTTCAACGCATGGGCACATTAGTCATGACACCAGTTTCAGCTTTTTGTAGAGATGTGCATTTAGTCTGTTGTGACATGTGCGAAGTCTCATCAGGACAACCTATATTATTTAATTTAGTTCTAACGGTTTTTACACAAGAAAAAAAATGCAACATTTGAAACAAAGGACCCGTCAATAACAACGTCTGATGTACACGTGCATCACTATGTCAATGATGACAACCTTCAAACATACTTTCTTATTGAATCTTTAAAATAAATACGTAAGCGTCGATGTTAATACTCACTTAATACGGTGAAAACTTCGAAAAAATGGATGTTGAAAAGTCGGTTCTTCATCCTATCATGATCAAGACGCTCGGTACTATACAATGAAAAACACCGAAAAGTCCGGTGCTCTCGGATTTTTACATAGAGTCTATTCTATAATTTTCTTTTTTCCACAAAAATCGATCAGGTGTTTCATGATTTGAAATGAGAAAAATTACGGAGATAGATTACTCATTTATTCTGAATCATGTAATATGTGAATCATGTATTTCATTGTATGCATTCTATCATTCTACTCGGTTTTTCCAAGGGAATTCACGGAAATCAGACCCTAGATGCTTTTTTACCTAATCCATCAACGCAATACAAAGATACTAACGAAAGAATTTTACAGACTGGTGAATTTAATTAAATATAACTGACTGCCTATTTTTCTTCTTTCTTTATCATGGCCTCATGATTTTTTTGTTGTTATTATTTTTTTTTTTTTTCATTTTTCAACGGTTTTTATATTGTAAGTAAATTGCATGACATACCTTCTAACTCTCTAATAAATCCTTTTCCAAATATAAGGTAAAATTTCGTATTTGTTCACAATATTTTCATCTTAACACAATATGTAAAGCTTTTTTCCGTGCCTATACTTGACAAGGAAGTTAAAACTAAGAGGAAGAAAGCAATACGTCGGCAAAGTCACGCTATACAATCCGCGGCTGTCAAAATATCAAGTTTTAGCTTGATATTTCAATTAATATATCGCTAGCAAAGAGAAAAAGTATATATTAATAACAAAACTGCCATGATATGACTGAAATTTACACGACGGTTACTTTGATCATATTAGATAGATAGATAGATAGATAGATAGATAGACAGATGAACAAACGAATAAAATAAGAAAATAAATAAATAAATAAATGAACAAACAATGATTCCAAAAATTAAGTGCATGGTCAAAGTCGAGTTACTGCCTATAAAATTGATAATATCAGAAGTCCATTAATTACTGGACTTCTGATAATATATATAAGTACTACTAGCTATGTTTAGTGTTTGAGAAGTAACATGTTTAGAACTAAAATTGTTTTGTAATCATGGATCGTGAGAGAGAGAGAGAGAGAGAGAGAGAGAGAGAGAGAGAGAGAGAGAGAGAGAATATCAACTGACATCTTATTCATTATGCTCAGTACATTTTTTTACGGACAGCATATAAACTGAAATGTCCATATAATGCATATAGACAGCATGTCACTTTCCGCCCGAAGTGACCCCAGAAGATATTTACATGTTATGACTGTCATATATCACCTGAATGTGTTTGTAAACCAGAAATAATCCTATGGGTGGATAAATAAATAAATAAATAAAATACAAGGTACAATTATTTTCCTACCCTTATTCACTAGATGCCTTTTTATAAGTCCAGTGCCTGTCCAAATAGCAATGTCCAATATTCATTTTTTAAATTACATGCGTACGGTCGTGCAAGTTAAAAGCATTCACATATGAATCCGTAGTTACTAGTAGTAATTCAAGATGATAAAATAAGATTTGACTGAGTTGTCTCAGTCGAGACAGCTTGATAAACCGTTGAGATTATTTGAGATATGTACCTGTTTATTGGATCCTTTCAGATTTTTTTTTTATTATTATTTTTTTTTTTTTATAGATTTTGATTTATTAATTTATAAATTATCTTAACAAAGTGCAGATTTAAAGTTGCACTTAAGCATAAAATGCAGGTGATTGTAATCTGCAACGATACAAATTATTATGGACAGATGGTGCTGTACAATTAAATAGAATCATGTATTTTGGAACTGATGCACCGGCACAAATTATAGGCATCGGTTTGTATAACAAAATTTTCGATTTTTCATATACAAGTTTTGGTACCTTTTTAAAATCGATGATGACTACGATTATTATGCAATTGCCAATTTTGCTTATTTTAGTAATTTAACTCAACCCGCCGATTCTGAGCCTCCGATCCTTTGACTTAGCTTAACTATTACTCGAGTCGTTTAACACTAAGCTATACGAGTTAGTACCACCGACATGTATACATACGCACGAATTCAAAATATATGGTGGTACTTGCGGGGCTTTGTACAATACTTTAACCACTTGGTGAAATTATAAATAGTTCTTATTCCAATAAATCAATTAAAATGTTACTTAACAATCGGAAATTTTTAAAGCCATCACAGCCATGCTTAGCTTACACATATAGACCTCCACTTTGAACTGGACGGGAAGCATAATCCGAGAATTTTCAGCTGATAAAAAAACGAACATTTGGAAGCCCTTAACGCGCGCTACAAAACCTCTCACACCTGGCAGATCATGAAAAGGTCTGTCAATTAAATTCGCTTGCAAAAGGTCGGCGATTTTCTCCGGGTAATACGGTTTCCTCTGTAATCAGAGAACTGATTAACGCGATATAAGTTAATAAATATTGAATGGGGCGTAAAATATAGAATCAGTATCAATTGATAATTTGGAAACTGACATTGTACATGGGTTAGTATATTCTTGGTTGAGTTGGTTGTTGCTAAATACTTTTTTTTTCCAGACTTTAAAACTTTAACGCTTTCGTTGACGCATAGGCGCTTGAAATTTTCTTAATCTGCTCTATGTAAAAAGAAGAAAATTATGAAAATTTTAAAATTCAATATTATCGATGTATTACTGACGCATTCAACTTGGAACGATACCAGATGACATAATCATCAAATTAATAAATAATTGTCTGATAAAACAAAATTATAACATTAATATAAACCCGACTCCAAGCGCCTGTGATATGAAGTACATGTATTAAGCTTCTTCATAATTGAAGTTTTTGACTTAAATTCATTCATGTTTACGCGCTTTCGGATCCCAGCACCTCTCACCGCCTGGGTTCGAATCCCACTCGGGACATATACTAGTGTGAGAAAGTTTGTCAGTTTGTTTGTCGAAGGTAGGTGGTTTTCTCCGAGCACTCCGGTTTCCTCCTCCATCCCAGAACTGACCCCCTCGAAATAAGTGAAAGAATCTTCATTTGGGCGTAAAACACCATTACTCATCCACGTTTATTTTGACCAAAGTCAAGGTGAACTAAATGTTAAACGTGTTGGTCTAATGAGTGTCAAGGAAAACACAGACAATATTTCAGAAATGCCACAATGTATTTTTGTACAGGTGTTGTTTATTGTTGATTTCGAATAGTTGAATTACATGTCAAGGTCATTCAACTTTGAGGGATGTGAAGCATCAGAGCCCGAGGCAAATGTTCTAGACATAACTGCTGCAGTTCAGATACCATTTCATTTAATATTAAAAGCTAATTTATACTAAAACATCACCAGCTTTTGCACATTTATGGGAAGTATAGGCTATGCACTGATGAAAAATTAATGGGCCGAATCGTCTGCCTTAGCAAATAAAAAAGTAACTTGCCATTAATAGAACAGGCAGTTTGGAACAGAAAATTTGAAGATAATTTCTATCTTGCAATAAATATCATGAAGGCGACCTCAGTGGTCGAAAGCGCATGCTTACAAAAAAGTTTGCCTTTCACCACCTAGGTATGAATCCCACTTGGGCAGATCGTAATGTGACAAAGTATGTCAGATTGCTTCCGAAGGTCGGTAGTTTTCTGGACATACCAGTTTCTTTAAAATCCAAGATCTTTCCATTTAAATATTAGTTAACTGATCTTGACTGGGGCATACTTCACTCTGATATCATGAAATGAAGCTGTACTTCCAAAATTGAATGCAGGAGAAGCCATCAGCCAATTGCTAAAAAAAACTTAATAACAAGTTTGAATAATTATATAAGATTTTATCTTAGATGAAATGGTATATATTTGTTTGAAAATAAAGCAAATGACACTAAAAAACAACAACAAAAACAACATAGTAATAATAATAATAATAATAATAATAATAATAATACATGTAATGATAATTTTTCCAATGAAAAATTCAAACTTAAAGCTTATACTCATCAAAATTCAATGAAGACACATTTATAACTTACTATGAAAGCACGTATGATAACCGGGTGGGTTATTTTAAGCTACCAGCAATTAGTGATCATGAATAAAATTCTGTTTAAATATTAATGACATCTTAACAACAGCAATAACTTTTTCAGTAAGATTCAATTTTCAAAATTGTAAGCTAATTAAATATACTGAAAGCATCTCTATTTGTACCTTCTACTAAAATTTAAATTTTGACAACAAAGCTTGAAAAAAGGAAGTTCTACTAATATACTAACCTCATTATCCAATCAGTTAAGCTAGAGAAAACTAAAATTTACATTTATAATCCACCAAAAAGTCCTCAACAATGACTAGACTCTTTTTCAGCCAATCATAATAAAGGCTCACCTTGTACCAAGTTCAAGTGTTAATCAAAATGTATAAACAAATAACATGTGACATGGTACATGAATGAAGCACATTTGACATGGTACATGAATGAATCCAATTTGTGCTAATCACATGTGGCATGGTACATAAAAGGATCACTTATGTGCTAATCACATGTGACATGGTTCATGAATGAATTGCATTTGTGGTAATCACATGTGACATGGTACATAAATGAATCCAATTTGTGCTAATCACATGTGACATGGTGCATAAATGAATCCAATTTGTGCTAATCACATGTGACATGATACATGAATGAATCTCATTTGTGCTAATCACATGTGACATGTTACATGAATCACATGTGACATGGTGCATAAATGAATCCAATTTGTGCTAATCACATGTGACAAGATACATAAATGAATCCAATTTGTGCTAATCACATGTGACATGATACATGAATGAATCTTATTTGCGCTAATCACATGCGACATGGTACATGAATCAATCACATTTGTGCTAATAACATGTGACATGGTACATGAATCACATGTGACATGGTATATAAATGAATCACTTTTGTGCTAATCACATGTGACATTGTACTTGAATGAATCCAATTTGTGATAATCACTTGTGACACAGTACATAAATGAAACACATTTGTGATAATAATGTGACACGGTAAAAACACAATTCATATTTGATAATCATGTGACATGGAACAAACTTGAATCACATTTGTGATAATCATATGACATGGTACAAAACATGAATCCCATTTGTGATAACCATGTGACATGGTACATAATTGAATCACATTTGTGATATTCACGTGACATGGTACATAAATGAATCACGTGATAATTATGTGACATGGTACATAATGAATCACATTTGTGATAATCATGTGACATGGCATAGTTATAAATCACATGTGACATGAAAAACGAATGAATAACTTTTGTACTGGTGTGTTTGAAAATTGTAAAAAAAAAAAGGAGAAGAGATAAATTGCAGATTTAATTTAAAAGGTCATTCTACCAAGTGATAGTTGGTACACTTTCACAAAATATATATTTGTGTCCTTATGATAAATCTTCTTATGTAACACTAAAACTTTATCTATATAAACTTACTTCCTGTTTGTTACACAAATATAAGACACACCCAAAAATATTTGTGTAGTCAAATAAATCAGAAAAAATAGCCCTAAAGATCAAATAATGAATCACAAGTAACCATAAATTTTTGGATAAAATAATTAACAAGAATTCAATGATATTTAAAGTCTTGTCTAGTTATATATGAACACCATAAAGCTTAACTTAGCTCTGGCATTCATAAGGACCATCACTAGTAAAATTAGTGGGATGGTATGGGCCAAAACTATTTTAACCACATCCCCTGGATATCAGTTTTATATTATAACTAATGCCTATCCACATAGTAGAATTTTATAACCAGAGGTCTCTATTTATATGATTATCTTGTCATTGTTTATTTGTTGTTTCTAGGTTTTGTTGCAATGGCTGATCAAGACTTCCTTTATTAATTTATCATATTTTAAATTGAATTAATTAATTAGCACTTATTAATGATAACGTAAGACCCAGAACAAAATTAGTAAAAGAATAAGAAAAAAAAACATACTGATAACATTAAAAAAGACCATAACAAAAACAAGAACAAAAAATATGAATTTACAATAAAAATAAAAACTATGCATCTAAATGAAATCTACTGCGTGTGTAGTGATTACTTCTATATAAAGAACACCTGTTCATTAAGACCAGTGTTTCATGTTTCTTCCAAAATTACTTCTATCAAAAGACCTGTCAAAAATAAGTCCATATTTCATAAATCCCTTGCATGATCTTTATATACAAGTTTAACTGTAAATGAATAATAGCAGACAGATATATAAGGTTTTATAATATATAACATTTTAATATACTGTAAACCTAGACATTTTAGGAGCAATTAAGTGGCATGTATTTTTCATAGTAAGTTCTTTTTGCTTAACTTAAACTACAACTAATTAACTGTGTATAAGACTTGGTATGTGCAAAAAAGTTGGTGAGCTAAAATGAAAATGTGCTTACTCATTCTATAAATAAAATCTCTAAAATAGGAATGTGCTATATGAAGCAATTTACACTGAATATTTGCACACACACACACACACACACACACACACACACACACACACACACACACACACAAGGGACTTAATTCTTAATTAACAAAGGGGGAAAAAATGCCACGATGGGCAAATAAGCAAACAAATACATTACCGGTAACATAAATCGCAATCATAGATTTTTTAAAATAAATTTCTGGTGTTTATTTACATTTTGCAGTTTGTCTGAAGCAGTATATACAAAATTAATTTAAAAAAAAAAAAAAAGAAAGAAAAGAAAAACAAAACAAAACAAACATTATACAAACATTATACAAGTCAAAATTATATGAATAATAAACAGTTTAATTTGTATAGAGAACAAACTGACCTCAACCCAATTTACAAATGTTACAAAACCTTACTTGGCCTAATATTGTAACATACAGCACTGACCTCAACCCAATTTACAAATGTTACAAAACCTTACTTGGCTTAATATTGTAACATACAGCACTGGCATAAAAATCAAAATCAACTGTAAGACTGAATTTTAAAAACTATTGCTTCATACAGTCAACATAAAAAAAATCACATTTTTATGTAAGTTAACCAACTCATGATCCTGGAATGTAATTTATATCAGAATCGTTATTCAGTAAAACTATCTTAACTAAACTTCTGAACTGAAGATTTTAATTGGTTATACTAGACAGAGTTTTGTGTTTACTTATGTTAGTCTTTGGTTCAGGCGGGTGTTTTTTTTGTTTTTTTTTAAAATTTTTATTTTTTAAATTTTATTATTATTATTATTATTTTTTTTTTTTGTGGGGGGGGGGGGGGGGGGGGGGGTTCTCAGGTTTGTATTTTTTTAAGTTCAGACTTGCTTTGGCTTTACTCTGAGTTATCTTCAGTTTAGGAAAATAAAAATTAGTTAATGCCATTTGTATAATACCAAGTTTAACAATTAAATTTAATAAGTAAATTTAAAAATTTTCAAAATCTTTTTTTTACTACATTATACAACACATTACTTATACTGATGCTAAAACTGCACATGCAAAGTGAAGAAAAGGAATGTATTGATTTACATGGTACAAAAAACTAACATGTTATTTCTAGTGACAGCTGCGAAAAAAATAAAATTATAGACAAATGAAATAGTTTAATAATTTATTCAAATAAATGAACTAGTATGTCTAAAATCTGACACACATTTTTTTTTATCAGTTTATATGATTATATATCATCAGGCTAGTGTTAGTTTTATTTAAGAAATAAAGCCGACCCTCTGTCCTTTCTACCCGTAAAAAGACATTGGAAAAATTCTTTATTTCTTTTACTTACAACATATCTGACAAAATTTCGTGTTTTTGTAAAATATCTTTCATAAAAAATATAGGATAATGAGAAATTCATCTAACCTTTCCCACATCTGTCACAATAGACTCTGTCTGCTGTTACGCTGTTAAAAGTCAGTCACCAGGGTCACATGACAGAATGTGTTCACAACGTTCCAAAGGATAGTGGATCTTGAACACTTTATACAGAGAAAACATTGTAGCTGTTAATATAGGTTCATGAAATCACATATAGCCATTAACAGTAATTATCACTAATGATCAAAATGATTTCTGTTATCAAAAAATATAAAAAAATTATGACTAAAAATAGAACACACACACACACACACACACACACACACACACACACACACACACACACTTATAACATGTTACTGAACCTTACAGGTAGCCATGGTTCTAGGTCATTCTTGGATGAGTTTATAATACGTAAGCTGTAAGAACTAAGGGAGACTATGCAATACGAATTCCGATTGTCAAATCTCAGATCACTCAGGTGTTCTCAGCTAAATCAATTTATTTGACCACTACAGTATCAATCATAAATGTATAAACTAGTACATATACTTATATAAAACAAATATTTTACAACAAAAAATAGGAAGGTTAACAGTATCTCTATTACAATCTTTAATGTACATGTACATGTATAACAAGGTTTCAGTTGTTGAGCGGTCTGAAGCATGTTCTTACCAATCACAGTGCCTCCCTCCATCTAGGTTTAAATTCCACTCCAGGGCAGATCCTTGTGTGAGATAATTCTCAGTAAGCTTACAGACACTCATTGGTAACATCTCGATGCACTCTGGTTTGTTCCACCATCACCTCAATATTAATGAAAATCCTTGTGCGAGATAATTCTCAGTAAGCTTACAGACACTCATTGGTAACATCTCGATGCACTCTGGTTTGTTCCACCATCACCTCAATATTAGTGAAAATCCTTGTGTGAGATAATTCTCAGTAAGCTTACAGAAACTCATTGGTAACATCTCGATGCACTCTGGTTTGTTCCACCATCAACTCAATATTAGTGAAAATCCTTGTGCGAGATAATTCTCAGTAAGCTTACAGACACTCATTGGTAACATCTCGATGAACTCTGGTTTGTTCCACCATCACCTCAATATTAGTGAAAATCCTTGTGTGAGATAATTCTCAGTAAGCTTACAGAGACTCATTGGTAACATCTAGATGAAGTCTGGTTTGTTCCACCATCACCTCAATATTAGTGAAAATCCTTGTGCGAGATAATTCTCAGTAAGCTTACAGACACTCATTGGTAACATCTCGATGCACTCTGGTTTGTTCCACCATCACCTCAATATTAGTGAAAATCCTTGTGCGAGATAATTCTCAGTAAGCTTACAGACACTCATTGGTAACATCTTGACTCCATTCCACTTCAGTGGAATGTAATATTGACAACCTAATATCAAAATGTTTTTATAAAATGGTTTGTTAAAATCAAATATAGAAATTAAAAAGGAAATAAGAAAGGATACTGGTATTTAAAAATACTTCTTTATATATTAACCTTTTCAAAAAAATACATTCTTTTGCAAAGTACATATGGTAAAACCTGCTATAGCAATCACCTCTATATAAAGACCACCTGTACACTAATACCACTGTCTTAAGATCTATTTGCTTTGTATTTCAATAAAAAAGTACCTTTATATAAAAACCACTTGCCTTTAAAATTCATATCTCTTAGGTCCTATTAACTCCTTTGTTTGGTTAGACGTAGAGGGTTCAACTGGAGAATGGGATAACATGGGTTTGTACTCTGGTTTGGTCATACATTCTGCATTCTCTTATTTGGCACAAAAATGAACGAGAATTTGTTTATTTTGTGTCAGGAGAATGTGACTGGATAAGCTTGCTGTCACATAATGACTTGGTGAGCTAGCATGTCAAAGCCGACTTGAATGTGTGCTAATATAAGGCAGACACACTTGCACATCTCATTTATAAACAGAATTGTTTGAAGATTAATCCTTAGAGATTTATAAACTTGCTCTCATTCCAAAAAAGCTACAAAATTGTTGAGGCTAGGTTAAAAAGCATTACAACAGACAACAAATCTTTGGTCCCAACGGGTGGGGTTAACATGCAAGCAAGTTTTACTGTGTATAATAGGATATTTAATTTGATTGGAAAGGTGTTTTACTCCCATCAATATTATTTCACTTATACTAATTGTAGCAATGTATTTTGGAAGGGTGGAGGAAACTGGAGTAACCAAGAAAACTAACAACCACTATGAATTAGTTGATACACTGGTATCTAATCTATCAATGACATCTCATGTGTTTCCTACAAACTAAAGCCTGTTAAACATTATCACAATTTTCTAATCATTCTGTCATTAATCTTCTAATCATTCTGTCATACATTATCACAATTAATCTTCTAATCATTGTTTCTAACTTTACAAGCTATTTATACATATCTGAATTAAGCATTATCTTAAATATTTCAAGAAAATAAAAAAGAAAAACCCTTTGTATTTTATAAAACAGGATTATAAAAAAATAATCAGTGAAAATGACAACATGATATTAAACTTAGAAAAAAATTAACAATAACATGTACCAAGGGAGATAACTCCAGTTTTTTTATACCCTATATTAAGTCTGCTTTTGCATATTAACAAATACACAGATACATAATAAACAATTAAATAATTAAAAGTTAAACCAACCAACTAAATAAATACAAGTTAAAAACACTGAAAAACAAAAACAAATTAAATACACTTTCACGATTCAAAAGCCATAATTAATTAGGATTTCTTTTGATCTTAATTGGAATTAATGAAGTTTTTACAATGGATGAAAAAACAAAAGACAAAACAACAAAATTGGAAAAAATGAAAAAAAGTACAATGTACAATAAATTGGCTGGATTTCATAGTGTCATAGAAAGCAAACACCAACAAAATAGACTTGCTATACACAGAATCTCACTTTAGGTAATTCAAAAATTTCAAAACAGGGCAGCTGTCATGTTAACAGGTCATTTACAAATGCACAATGGTATATTTTCATAAAAGATTTCAATGTAGAATGGTTAGCAACCTAAAGGGTCAAAATAAGTGGAGAAATTCTGTATAAGAATTGTTTATTTAATTAAATTAATCAAAATTATCAACAAATAGTTGTTTATTTTTTTACCAACAAAGCAATTGATCATTGAAATCTTAACACGGTTAAAGGAAAACAAAATTCATCATCAGCAGTATGTTCTTAACCAAAGGTTACACAAATCATTTTTATACATTTGATATCCCTGACCATTCAGTACTTTCAGTACTTTGATCTTTTATAGTTGTGTTACAAGACAGAAAAATCAACCAAGTTGAATCAACATAAGGAACTCACTTCATCTATGAAGATGTTTAAAGTTATCTCCTTATTTATCTTAATGAAATGCAAAAAAAAAATAATAATAAATAAATAATTAAAAAAAAAAAAAAAAAAAAAAAAAAGAAAGGAAAAACAAGAGGCCCATGGGCCTTAACGCTCACCTGAGGACATGGCCAACCTGAGGATATATCCAAAATCATTTGCAAAAATACATAAAATATTCTAATATACATTCCTACAAAAAAAGTTAATAGTTTTCAAGATAATTAACAATTTGAGTCTTTTTATGCATCTATGACCTTGACCTTTAAACGTAAGACCTTGAATCTTATATCAAAATAATCACCATATCAATTCCTACAATATTCTAATACACATGCCATACAAAAAGTTAATAGTTTCCAAGATAATAAACAATTTCAGTCTTTTTATGCACCTATGACCTTGACCTTTGAATGTATGACCTTGAGCCACATATCAAAATGATTGTCATATCAATACCTACAAAATTCTAGTATATATACCTTTGCAAAAAGTTAATAGTTTTCAAGATAATTAACAATTTGGGTCTTTTTATGCATCTATGACCTTGACATTCAAATGTAAAACATTGAATCTTATATCAGAATGATCACCATATCAATTCCTACAATAATCTAATATACATGCCAATACAAAAAGTTAATAGTTTCAAAGATAATTAACAATTTCAGTCTTTTTATGCACCTATGACCTTGACCTTTGAATGTATGACCTTGAGCCATATATCAAAATGTTTGTCATGTCAATACCTACAATATTTTATAATACATGCCTATACAAAAAGTTTATAGTTTTCAAGCTAATGCACAATTTTAGTCTTTTTTAGCAAAAAAATAACATTTCAGGGGCAACAACTCCTACATGCATTATCATACAGTTACGAAACTTTGTACCTTTTTACATTTTGTCCTGCTAAACATTTTAACAATGTTTTAATATTATATATCTCTTATAATTTGGAAGAAAAAAGCCTAAAACTGCACAAATTACAAACTAGTTCATGACCTTGAACTTTGACCTTGAGCCCATTTTGAAGGTTATTTCAAGAAAAAGTCAAAACTGAAAACCCCATGTCAATATCTATTCATATAGTCAAGTTATAATAATTTGAAGCCATTTTACGAAATTTTCAAAATTAAACGCAAAAACGCGTAACCTAATTCTTTACCAAATTTCATGAAATGAACAATTTATAAGCTTAAGACCCTAGAGAAGCCAAATATCACATCAGATTTTTCTCCCATCATCGCTTTCGGAGAAGAAGATTTTTTAAGTTTTTTGGAACCATGGGTCACCTTGACCTAGTTTTGGGAGCCATGACAACGTCACGAACAAATCTGAATTGCACTGGCCCATATATGCATCTGACCAAGTTTCATTGAAATCTACCTCATAGTTTTAGAAAAGAAGTTGAAAATGTAAAAGTTTACGCCGCGGACGACGACGACGACAACGCCGCCGCCGACGACGACGACAGACAAATTTTGATCAGAAAAGCTCACTTGAGCCTTCGGCTCAGGTGAGCTAAAAACCAACAAAAAAAAAAAAATAATAAAAAAAATTCTAGAATCAAAAATAAAATTAATTTCATGTTCAAATCATTTTCTGCCTGTCTGAAACTGCAATCAGAGTAAATTTAACAATATCAGCAAAAATAAGATTCTGAATACAAGCCAATTCACTAGTTAATCTAATCAAGCATTGAAAAAGTGGTCTGCAATTTTACCATCCATTAGTTGTTTTGGTTAGAAAAATTTTTAAAGAATTTTTTCAGCCACTTTGACTTGGTGACTAACTGTTTGTATTATACTGTAACAATGAAGCTAACAAATTCAAATTATATGGACCGAGACATGCATATGACTTAAGTTTCACTGAAATCTGCCCAGCAGTTACAGAGAAAATGAAACTACATGTTGACAATGTATTATGAATGTCTCAGACAAATTTGGTAAATTAAGTACTGGAAAAGCACTCACTAACACCTCTGTTTAAAAACTATGTGTCTATAAGCTTAATAATTCTTAGATTCTTTGGTATAATACAGGCTTTACTTCATTTTTATTGAAGTCAATTTTTGGAAAAATATAATTTTTTCCCTTATTTATATATGTATATAAATACAAAATATTTTTTTTAGTTGACTTTAAGTCTAACACATATCTTACATAGTCTCACCAGTAAACTGGTCAAAAATTTATATTTTCACTTTATAAATGACAGTAAAAAATAATGCAAGAATATTTCTATTATTTCTTTTTGAGTTTCCATTGATTTATTCCCAAATCCCTTTAGAGCACCCAAACTTGTTGAATAAATGGTTGACTACAAGACATGAAACAAGGTTTTACTGTACAATTATTTCTGGTTTTATTATACACCAAGTGTCATTCAATCAGCATAATTATCATGAAAATCTCCCAGAAAAAAGTTCATTGTTATTTTCAAATCTCTCCAACTTTATGAGAACGTCTTTTCTTTGCATTTTTCTTAAATCATCCTTTAAATTTCTGATAGTGTAACATTTGAAGTGTTCAAGCAGATATATAAATGGGCTCCTTATCTGCTGTCCTTGGGCCCACTTTTGTTCCAGGCGGTGGATGTCTCCATAATTCCATCCATGAATATCAGCCAGATCTCTCCAGTTATGAACACTATCAAAATCCAGGGCCTCTTGTATTGTTGTAAAAACTGTTTTCGACAAATCCCATACTTCCCGATCATCCGAATTGGTGTGGTGTTCAAATCCTGTTGCTCCACCAGAAGCACTATCAGAGTAGGAAAATGATGCACCTATAAAAAAAAGCCAAATATTGCTTTTGTAAATAGTTGAAAAAAATCATAGAATCAACCAGAATTCAAACCCTGGATCTACCACACAATAGGCCAGTGGTCTACAAACTATGCTAATAAGACCTTTAAATTCCTCTCCCTTTTTTTAAAGTTCTTCAAAGTATTACAAGTGGGAAATGTGTTAGCACATCACTATGTGTACTCTACAAAGTGAATTGCCAAGTTAATCAAATTAAAAATCATTTTGTAGAAAAATCAAGAAACTGTCAAATAAAAAGGTAACACTAACACAACTTACTTATTAATCTGCCAGTAACTCAATGAAACATCTAGTAACTCACTCACAAAACTAGTGACTCATTCGCACACCAGGTGACTCATTTACTAATTTATCAATTCATTTACAACTAGTAACTACCACATTACTCACTTACACATCTAGTAACTCACTAAAATATCAAGTAACTTACACATCTGGTAACAAACACATCTAGTAACTCATTACACATCTAGTAACTCACTAAAATATCAAGTAACTTACACATCTGGTAACAAACACATCTAGTAATTCAGGTACACATCTAGTAACTCACTTACACATCTAGTAACTCATTACACATCTAGTAACTCACTAAAATATCAAGTAACTTACACATCTGGTAACAAACACACCTTGTAACTCAATAACACATTTACTAACCCACATACACATCTTGTAACTTAATTACACATTTAGTAACTCAGGTACACATCTAGTAACTCATTAAACATCTAGTAACTCACTAAAATATCAAGTAACTTACACATCTGGTAACAAACACATCTAGTAACTCACTTACACATCTAGTAACTCATTACACATCTAGTAACTCACTAAAATATCAAGTAACTTACACATCTGGTAACAAACACATCTTGTAACTCAATTACACTGTTAGTAACTTAGGTACACATCTAGTAACTCATTTACACATCTAGTAACTCACTAAAATATCAAGTTACTCACTTAAATATCAATTAACTTACACATCTGGTAACAAACACATCTTGTAACTCAATTACACATTTACTTACCCACGTACACATCTAGTAACCATTATTAACACATCTAGTAACTCACTAAAATATCAAGTAACTTACACATCTGGTAACAAACACACCTTGTAACTCAATTACACATTTACTAACTCACGTACACATCTTGTAACTTAATTACACATTTAGTTACTCAGGTACACATCTAGTAACTCATCAAACATCTAGTAACTCACTAAAATATCAAGTAATTCACTAAAATATCAAGTAACTTACACACCTGGTAACAAATTCACCTTGAAACTCAATTACACATTTACTAACCCACGTACACATCTAGTAACTCACTAACACATCTAGAAACTTACTAACTAACACTCCTAATATCTCCCACTTCTAATAAACTCATTAACAAATCTAGTAGCTCATTAACACATGTAATAACAGGTTCCAATCTACCTGTCTAAATCAAACTCAACTGTCTTTGGATTAAACTTACCATTAGAATCAGTACTTGGTGGCAGAAAACTGGCAGCTCCTGATGGTTCACAACCATTGCTCTACAATAAATAGAATATTTTATCATGATATAAATTTTGACTGTGAGTGCATAATGTGTCATCTTTCCAAAAAGGACTGTGTTGTCCTGAAATTTACAAACTTTGTAAAAATGGAGCACAAACAAGAACAAATTTGATACTTTAAGCAGTTTTTATGTTTTGCAATAACCAGTATTCATAAAAATATGAAGTCTTTTATTAGTTGCAATAAAACTTTCTGAAAGACAAGAATTCCATGGATTTAAATGTCTCACCTGGTTAGTTTTTGATCGAGAAGTAAATACATTACTTTTACATAAACTTTCACATTTTGACACTTGGCGCCACCACCGCCAATGACGACAACAGTAAAGTAACACCTAAGTTTCGCCTTATGGCAATGCCAGGCTCAACAAAAACAGCTATGTAACATTTACTACTTCCGGAGCGGAAAATATGTAAAATATTACAAAAACAGACAAACTGAAAAAAAACAAATAAATGTGATATTGATATCATTTGTACATGTATATAAAAGGAGTGGAATTGAGTAATAGTATTATAATCCCAAGTTCTTTCATTTATATAGAGCCAGTCCTGGAAGGAGGTAAAAATCAATATTTCTGGAAAAAAATCACTTATCATTTGACAAAATACTGTAGAATCATTCATTTCCATTGGGTTGAAATTTTGTGGTTTGCCTTTTTAAAAAAATTCTGTTGGTAGAATTTAAGCTGAATTGAAATTTGTGAAAATAAATCCCATTAAGGGGAATTGTAATTAAAATTTTTGACGACATTTAATTTCGTGGTTTTCAGTAACCTACGAAAATAACAAAATTGAATCCCCCACGAATACTTGTGATTTTACAGTAAGTATTAAATGAATAAAATAATGAAGCTTTAAATTAGTCAGTCATATCACTAACTTTATTAACGACTTTTTTCAATTTGATTAATGGATATTTATAAACAGAATGAGTGATATCAGTTTTCTGATAAGTTATATTAATATCTCTACTTACTGGTATCAAAAATACAATTAGTGATATCAAAAATAATTACTGATACTCATAATATTCAGTGATATCAATAATTGTATTTTTGATATTAATAATTGTTTCTATTGATTTCACTAAATGTGTATTAAGTGATATCACTAATTGCATTTTTGATATCACTCATTTTTTTTGACATCACTATTTATTTTTAGTAATATCACTAATTGTATTTTTGATATCACTAAACTATATTTAGCGACATTACTAATTATATGTTTGACATCATTAATAATATTTAGGGAAATCACTAATTCTGTTTGATATCACTAATAAAATTTAGTGATATCCCTAACTGTATTTTTGATATCACTAATTTTTTTTATTGATATCACTAATTGTATTTTTTGATATCACTAATTACTAGTATATTTCGTGTATACTAGTATAATTCTAATTGTATTTTTGATATCACTAAATTTTTTTATTGATATCACTAATTATATTTCGTGATATTACTAATTGTATTTAGCGATCATTAATTATATTTAGTGAAATGACTAATTGTATGTTTGATATCAATGACTGTTTTATTGATTTCACTAATTGTATTTTTGATATCACTAATTATATTTACTGATATCACTAATTGTATTTAGGATCAATTATTATATTTAGTGAAATCACTAATTGTATTTATTGATATCACTAATTGTATTTATTGATATCACTAATTGTATTTTTGATATCACTAATTATATTTACTGATATCACTTATTGTATTTAGCGATCATTAATTATATTTATTGATATCACTAATTGTATTTATTGATATCACTAATTGTATTTTTGGTATCACTAATTATATTTACTGTTATTACTAATTGTATTTAGCGATCATTAATTATATTTAGTGAAATCACTAATTGTATGTTTGATATCACTAATTGTAGTTATTGATATCACTAATTGTATTTTTGGTATCACTAATTATATTTACTGTTATTACTAATCGTATTTACTAATATCACTAATTGTTTTTATTGATATCACTAATTACATTTAGTGAAATCACAAATTTTATTTAGTTCCAAGAAGTTTCAGGAGTCTAGGTCTTCCAGTTCAAGACAAGAAATGTCTAAAAATTTCAATTTTCAGACCACTGTGCCACTGAATAAGGGCTGTAGCCTTCTAACATCCTTTCAATTGGTCAACATAATTGGTTTTCTGGTTCAGGAGAACAGGAGAAAAAGTTGAATGCAAAATTAATGAATGATGAAGAAAAAAGATGTACAAATAAAATTTAGATATCTCACCTTATGCATTTGCTCAGGTGAGCTAAAAATCTTACCAACTTATTTATTTATTACTTCACAGACATGCTTGTTTTAGACAAGTGTTGGTGGATATACATATGGCCACACCAAATTAATTTTTAGTTCTATGGATTTATTTTTTTTTTTGGAAAAAAAATAAAGGTGAGTGTGCAATAAAAATTTAAGGTATTTTTGAGCAATAAAAATTAAAGGTATTTTTTTTCTAAAATACATTTTTCTTTTGGCAAACAAAATTTGAATATGGCAAGAGAGTAAAAAAATGCACAAAAAGATATTTATTGCAGGAAAAGACAAAAAAAGTTTAAAACTTACTGATAAAAGTAAAGAGTATGTTGTTCTGGTAAACTACCATTCAATATAACAAATAATAAATCAACAAAGAACTGTTTAATAGTAAAACACTGGAGTAATGTTGCCTTGAAATTGTTAAATTTATACTGAATGCAGCCAAAGATTTGCAGAAAAATTGATGCAGAATTTTAACCGAAATTTTAGATGGGTGGAAAATGATTTGAAAATGAACTACACCAAACTTCGAATTAATTTGTCATGGCCTATAGAGAAATGACTATAAAATACCATTTCTTCTTCTCTGTTTCGTTGTTCTGTTTGTGTCTGTTTTGTTGACAAGGAAGCTTTGGTGTTATCTACAAAGAACATGTCTCTACATGAAATTTATTACACAAATAATGCAAGTAATCAATGTCATCTGGTTGGTTTTTATGAAATTGCCACAAATTAGAAAATGCATATCAGTGATGTCACAATCACTTTAAATTCTTGGCATTTATTTATTTATTGTTTTTTAAATTTTTCTTTATTTATCTATTATTTACTGTTTTGCAACTTTGAACCAAAAACTATTTTGCAGCATCATTTTTTTTTTTAGCAATTTTCATCCATTTTGTGATCAGTACCTGATATTTATTAGGAATGTCTATTTTTGATTTTTATAAGAATGTTAAGTATACCACTACAATAAAATGTTTGTGAAAAAAAAATCTGCCAATGAACAGTGTTGGTAACGAAACATAATAACTACAGCAAAGGGGTTAACTAGGGAGAAAGAGGGTGAAACAAAATAATGCTTTAGGTTGCAGTGAAGTATATTATCTAGTCAATCAATTATAGAATTGTGGAGGAAACCTGAGTAACAATATCAAAACCACTAACCTTTGGCAAGCAGCCTTTCATTGCTCTGACCAATTGTGGGTTTGAACTTAGACAGTGAGACACTGTGGTGTACACCACTTGGCCACCTCAATGCAAAGGTTTTCCTCTAATCAACTTTGACTATACTGTAGAATCATTAATATTTAATGGATTAAAATTTCTTGGTTTTGCCATTTTAAAAAATTGTGGGGGGAGAAAATTTTGTGGAAATGAACTTTGTGAAAATAAATCTCATTGAGGGGAAATAATAATTCAAAATTTTCACTGACACTTAATTTTCAGTTTTTCACTAACCAACGAAAATAGCGAAATTAAATCCCCCACGAATATTTGTGATTTACAGTGGTTTCAAGAAAAATAAAGTGATTGAAAATTTATGGTCTTTAGTACTTTATTTTAATATCAGTATCTCAAAACATTTCAATTATCTGGAAGGTTTGAGACTGTGGAGGAATTGGAAAGAGGGGAGGGGGGATGTAAAGGGGAGAAAAAGATAGAAAAAAGAAAAAGAGAGATTTACCAATTTCTGAATCTGCAGAATTAGTAACAGATCCACCAGATATATTAAATTCTGTATCTCTTGTATACAGTATTCTTGTTTGTACTTTGTTCATGTTGTTTAACTGCACATCATCTGATGGTATATTCTGTGGCTGGTCCTGTGACAAAGGGATCTGTGTTGGTACTGGACAACTCTCAAAACCCACTGGTTGGCCATAATCATTGAATGCTAAAAATTCTGGCTTTTGCTGCAGTTGCCCAAAATGCATTTGTTGTTGTGGTGGTGGTGACTGAATCTGTTGTGGCAGTGGTAGTGGTTGCATCTGTTGTGGTGGTTGTACATTTAATTGTTGCTGCCACTGTTGAGTCTGCTGCCCATATGCTGCGGCTTGGTTAACAGCTGGTGCCGAGTTTGATTTATGCAAATACTGTTGCAGGCACTGGATATTGCTCATAGATAGTGGATGAGACAAATTCAATGACTGGCTTGTACTGTTATTTTCTTTTTCTTTTCTATACTTTTCAACACTCTTTATCATACCTTGCCTGACATCTGTTGTAAGTATACCAGCTATCTGTGTAGAATTGGAATTGGGGTTGTACATACTAAACAGTTGTGAGTTAAAAATATTTGAATCAAATTCTTCATTACATTTTGAACAGTATCCAAATCCACTTAAGCAAGGCATAGCTTGAGGCCCACTTTGGGAAGAAATAGTATTAAAAGTTGGTAAACTTGCAAATTCTGAATTAAATGATGGCAGGAGACCTACAACTGGAAGAAAATCTTTCATTTCTCTGCAACCCATACAAAAACCTGGAACACCCCCTCCTGGGGCGAATCGTACATATGAGGTTAAAATACTTTCACCTGTAACATCAGATTTTGGACTGGCACAAGAATCTGTTTTCCCATCGGCAATATCAGATGTATAATTTTTCGAAAGATATGCTATTGGATTTGAAGTTTCTTTATCTGCAGTTTTGTCAGTGTTGTCTTGAGCAGTGTTAGTTTCCTTATTTGAATTATCTCTTACACCAGCCACTCCCATATTTTGTTGTCCTTTTTTCCTTTCATTGTCAAGATCACCTACAAAGTACATGTAGACATATATTAAATTTCCAGCTGATTAAACTGCTTATAATTCTAAATTGTAAATAAAACTCTGTATTACTTAATTTTAATAATTAATTATTGTAAATGTATTTATTTTTGTGCAATCAAATTTTATCACAAATGCCATGTTGGCGCTAATTTGCACAATCATAAATTAGCATACTCACAGGCAAAGAAATTTATTTTAAAAACGAACTTAAACTTTTACTAATCTTTATGTCATGGTGGGTAGAATTCAATTTCAAAAACGTACTAAATAAAGTATGTTTACAGTAAGTGATGTTGGAAATAAAATGAATGCCTTTTTTTGTATTTCGTCATAACATGCAATTTTTAATCAAATAAAAAATGCATGTTTGACATTTTTGAATCAATATTAACTTTTAACAAAGGTTGACTAGGGGTGTGTACATCAAGATTTAGAAATGTGACAATTTATATTTATAAATTTCAATTTCTGTTTTCCTATTGAAGCATTGAATTGAAAACCTTTTTTTTTTTAAAGTTACAAACACAAAACAGTACATGGGCTCTCAACTGACTAAGAATGAGCTGGTCATACACAGAAATTTCTTTCAAGACCCACAAGAAATTTTTCACTTGTGGGGTCAAGGAAATTTTGTTAATGGATCAAACATATAGTTAGAAGAAACCCTTTTCCATCTTGCTTACCTCTGTAATCATTACTGAAATAGCATTACACACAGGATTTTTAACACTGTCTAAAGTTAAATTCTTTACAGTCAAGACTGTTTTTGCCCCTTCTTGAAATGTCAAGATAAATTTCTTTATTCACATGAATCGTAATACCAGTATCATATCTTACCACTGTTGGCTGTATTTTGGTTCCTATTAACAGATGTCACACCTCCTGACAGAGGAGAGGCAGGTCCATTTGGAAAAGCTGGAAAAGGAAAGTTTATGAGTTGATTAGTTGATATTCTATTTGCAGGATATGGAATTGCCATCGCTTGTACACTGGGATCTACAATTTGACCTCTGATGTTGGTATTTGGCATTGACATTTGTTGATTGTTTTCAGCTGTTGTGGTTGGTTCAATGTCATTTACAGCAGTTACCTTCACCTCATTAATTTGTCTGGTTGCATCTGTTATATTTAGACTTTCCACTAAATTCAAATAAATAAATGAATGAATGAATGAAATGAAATGAAAAAATATTATAAAATAAAATAATATAAAATAAATAAATAAGAGGTAGAGTATCCATGGTGGCTCAGAGGTAGAGTGTCCATGGTGGCTCAGAGGAAGAGTATCCATGGTGGCTCAGAGGTAGAGTATCCATGGTGGCTCAGAGGTAGAGTATCCATGGTGGCTCAGAGGTAGAGTATCCATGGTGGCTCAGAGGTAGAGTATCCATGGTGGCTCAGAGGTAGAGTATCCATGGTGGCTCAGAGGTAGAGTATCCATGGTGGCTCAGAGGTAGAGTATCCATGGTGGCTCAGAGGTAGAGTATCCATGGTGTCTCAGAGGTAGAGTATCCATGGTGGCTCAGAGGTAGAGTATCCATGGTGTCTCAGGAGTAGAGTTTCCATGGTGGCTCAGAGGTAGAGTATCCATGGTGGCTCAGTGGTAGAGTATCCATGGTGGCTCAGTGGTAGAGTATCCATGGTGGCTCAGAGGTAGAGTGTCCATGGTGGCTCAGAGGTAGAGCATCCATGGTGTCTCAGAGGTAGAGTGTCCATGGTGGCTCAGAGGTAGAGTATCCATGGTGGCTCAGAGGTAGAGTATCCATGGTGGCTCAGAGGTAGAGTATCCATGGTGGCTCAGAGGTAGTGTCCATGGTGGCTCAGAGGTAGAGTATCCATGGTGGCTCAGAGGTAGAGTCTCCATGGTGTCTCAGAGGTAGAGTGTCCATGGTGGCTCAGAGGTAGAGTATCCATGGTGGCTCAGAGGTAGAGTATCCATGGTGGCTCAGAGGTAGAGTATCCATGGTGGCTCAGAGGTAGAGTATCCATGGTGGCTCAGAGGTAGAGTGTCCACGGTGGCTCAGAGGTAAAGTGTCCATGGTAGCTCAGAGGTAGAGTGTCTGCCTTGAAACCCTTGCTGAGTCATACATAAGAATATAAAATTTGAGGTATTGCTTTCATTCACATTGTTAAGAGAACAGAGTATTGACTGTTTCAATCAGTGCCAGGAAAACTGACTGAGGAGTGGAATCATTGTTTGTGGCAAACTGATTCTGTGAGCTAGCACCTAACCCAAAATGTGGCCCTGAAAACACTTGTATATGGCAGGGGTGAATAAACACTCACACATCTTGCCCATACAAGAACTTGTTCTTGGATTTATCCATAGGGATAAATAGCTTTGTTCTTGTTGTGAATAGCTTAAAAAATGCTGATGTGATGTTAAACAACATAACAACCAATCATTAGACCTCCATTTTAAAAAAAATCAAACCTTACATTCTTGTACAGTTTTTGGTATCTGTCCTCTTGAATTGTCATCTTTACCACCATCCATTAAAGAATTGAAATCTAAATTTGAATCAGAACTTAAAATTGCCTGTTCATCTGGTGGATTGTCTGATGTCCCCTGCAGAACTTCTGATGTCCCCTGCAGAACCTCTGATGTCACCTGCTGATCTTCTTCTGTCACCTGCAGATATTCTGATGTCATACTTCTCTCTGAAATACAATCATATTCATATTTTAAGAGCTGAAAATAAAATTACACTTTTTTAAAATACAGTTTCCATATTTTATATTGCACAGAAGTATAGTGTCTGAGGACATATTATAAATTGTATAATATACTGTATTTCTTTTGTCCAAGATAAAATAACTTTGTTCAGTTTTAATGTCCATCAATAGCTTATACAATTAAACTAAACTGCCCACACAAATAAATTGGTATGTGCAACATGAACTCATGTTGGTTTACATTTGTATGATCCATCCACCGTTGTCTATGTTATTGAGCAGATAAGATTTTCATTGACAGACAGACAATAGACAGACAGACAGACAGCAGACAGATGGACAGACAGACAGACATACAGATGGACAGACAGACAGACAGACCTGATGGTTCCTAAATAAAAGTGTAAACATTTAAGCAGTCAATTTGTTTTCTTGTCTGACCATACCTTCAGATTCTGTGGCTTCTCTGTCAATCATACATTTAGATGTGTACCTAGATACTTCTTCTTTTGTTGTAAATTCTATCATGTGTAGGGATACCGGTACATCATCTTCCTCAAACTCTTCTTTGAACTTGCTGACCTCATCATCACTAACTAGATGTTTAACAAACAAAACACAAGTTCTCTCCCTTGGACTTGCCTGAATTAATTCTATAAAAAATATTTTAAATGCTATTACTATGTCCCTAAAAAGAGAGCAACGACATTTTTGATTTGTTATATCTTTATGCACCATAACTTTTACAATAAGCACACAGTATTATCAGATTATCAAACTGATTCATTTTCAGTAAAATGGTAGACCCAAGTACTATTTAAGAAATACAGATACCTCAGCAAATTCCCAAAAATAGTTGGGTCCAAAACAGAACCTTTTCAGAATAAGTTCATAGTCAAGTCAATAATTCATGAATCAAGACTTTTTGCAGCATGAATTAGGACTGTTTATCTTAACAAGCACTTTGTTTAAAAAAGGGTTCCACAGAACCATATGTCTTGCCTGGCTAACTTTTGTTTGTTTAGGATTTTTTCCCCCACAAAATCCAGAGAATTTGTATTTCATTAAAATTACAGTAGTCATTTTATACTACAGCTTTATCATTATATGCAAAAAGGTATATTTCTTGAAGAAATTTTATGGTTTATACAAAGTCAAATAAAGAATTCTGTAAAAATGCAAAATTTTCTAAAATTCAGAGCACATATGGCACACACACACACACACACACACACACACACACACACACACACACACACACTAGTGTTTATATATATATATATATATATATGTAGTACAATTTATACTGTCAACACTATGCTATTACCAATACATGTAAAAAAAAAAGTCCCAACAATTTTTTCATTACATTGTTCTTTGTCCTATTTGACAGTCATCCACTGTCATTTTATATTTTTTCAAGGTACATGTATTTTATGATTCAAAATTACTGAAGTTTTGGCTTGAATAATTTTTTTATTTTCTGTCTCATTGAAGACTTCATTATGACTGACAAGAGATGAAGGAACATCTCAAAACATATATTGATTATTAAGGTTTTTGGCCAATTATTCTTGTGACATGTTCTGCTATGCTCATTTTCAGACCCGGTTCCTGAACTTGATACATATATTGAACACAATCATGACTTTAATTCCAAACTTCATTTTCTCAACTTATCTCAAAATTTCACATTCAATTCAAACAGTAAACCATGATGAATATGCAAAATCAGTTAATACATGGTGTTCGTTGAAAAAAGTTTTTATTTTATTTTATTTTTATTTATTAAATTTTTTTTTTGGAATTCGTTTCTTTTCCCCAAAATTTATCAACTATAAGTTAAACAGCTCATCTAATACAAAATTAAAAACCATGTAACATAATATTGTATACTAAGTTTCAAATGAATTTATTTGAGAACAAAATCCTAAATTCATTTTCTCAAAATACTCACTTTTTTACACTGAAATCAATTAACATAAATTATACATCAAAACCTATTATATATAATTAAAAACTATTTTATATAAGGCTGTAAATCAAATTTCACCATTAGTTTATTTGAAAACAAATAAAAAAACATTTTTTAACCCCCAAATCAGTCAACCATAAATATACACACCAAAACCTACTATACATAATAAAGAACTGTTTTAAATAATGTTATATACCACATTTCAAATGGTATTATTTGAAAACTAAATGTTCCATGCATTTTCTCAAAATATGGATTCTCTCCCCCAAACCCCCCCCCCCCCCCCCCCCAAAAAAAAAAAAAAAAAAAAAAAAAAAAAAAAAAAAAAAAAAAAAAAAAAAATTAGTCATTGCAAAAAAAAAAAAACTATTATCTAAAGAAAAATTTTAAATAATTGAGACAATAACCAAAAAAGTTTATAAGTTCACCTTAGGGGTAGTATATAAAGTTAGTTTATTATTAAAATTTTTTTATCTTTGTATTTAAATTTCATATAATTTTCTCAAAATATGCACCTTTTTTCTCCAAAACTGGTCATTGCAAAACATCCATTTGCATTCTGTATACTGGTACAATGAATAAAACTTACTTAGACAATAACCAAATAAAATAATAAGTTCACTTTATGGGCAGTATATAAAGTGACTTCAGTTTTTGTTGTTTTTTTTTTTTAAATCTTAGCATTTAAATTTCACATTTTCTCAAAATCTGTTTTTTTGCTGAGAAAAATATTTTCTTTAAAAAAAATTCCAAAAAATCAAACATCAATATCATGTAATTAAAAATTTGCAACACTTTAACTTAAACTTTCACATTCTGATATGCCAACATTTCTCAAAATCCAAATTTTTATAAGAAAAACTGAATATTTCATCCAAATGATAACAAAACTGCATACTTATATTAGTAAACATTTGAAATACTTAAGATATTATACAAATTATTTCATTTCAATACTAGTTTGTATGAAATACTTGAACTTTGACATTGACTTTCACATTTTGTCATGCTGCCTACTGCCAATACCGCCATCAATGACACTAAAGTCTTGCCTTATGGCGATGCCAGGCTCGACAAAAATGGTTCAATTGAGAATTTGTTCAGGGTTCACCATATTGTGATGCATAATTTTACCATAACAGGCTGATCACTGTTAAGATTTTAAAGGGTACTTATCCCAATAATTACAAAAATGTACTTCGGTCCAAAATGACTCGATCAAAAATTGGTATGGAGTTAACCATTTTTTACAAAAAAAAAAAAAAAAAAAGAATGAAGCTTCTGGCACAGTATCACATAAAGGTGAATCCCACATTAAAAAGAACTTCTATGCAATAATACCTGATATTTTGTAAAATAGCTTGGAACTTCTCCTGTGACCTAGTATACAAATCATCCTACTATCCAATAAAACAACATGGAACTGATATCTGTTCTTCTCCAGCTTTTCACAGACATCATTACTCTGTTTAAAATCTAAAATCAGAAACGTTACTGAATCATTTAGTGATGGAATTAAATAGAAGTATAGTAAAAGTACTTCAACAATGCCACAGTCAATTTTTTTTATTTATATAAAGGTGGCCAGTTCTGAAATGCTGGAGGAAACAAGAGTGTTGCAGAAAACCACAGATCCTTGGCAAGCACATCAAGAAACATTTTCAGACTACAATCTGCTTGAGTGAATATATATATATTTTATTTTAGTGCTTTTTATCTTGTGTATGAGCACAAAAAAGGTGATTTACTTCCATTTGGTCACATAAATTTAGCTTTGTGGAAGACTGATAAATTTTCATCCAAGAAGAGCTAGTCTCTGACTTCAGCTGGATTACTTGTTGATGAAGTGGGTTTTACTGGTGTTTTTTCAATCCCTTTCAAGTGACATCCAGGCAGGATAGCCTACTAAAAACTTTAATTTAGTACATCCAGGGACCTTTCACACCATTTTGATTTAAATGACCCTGTGGTTTCAGGGGAAAATTTAGGAATGGATGCATGGACACACAAACACTTTAGCATGCCATAAGCTGGTTATAGACAGTTAAAGTTTTATTTTAGACATCAAGGGACCATCCACACCAAGTTTTTATCCAAATGACCCTGTGGTTTCAGGTTAAAATTCAGACATGCATGCATGCATGGACACATAAACACTTCAGGATGCTATTAACTGGTAATAGCCAGGTGAGCTATAATAGCAGGACCTCTAAACTGAACATTAAACCTGGGATCTACCACATTTTAGCTGAATGCACATCCAAATAAGCTCTGGAGGGGACATGCTTAAGTTGTGGTGTAATTTGGTTGTCTATATAGAAGATAGAAAAGGGAATTTTAAATGACAGTTTTGCCCATTAAGATCATTTAACATTGTGGTAGTAACATGATGGAAAAATAAAGCAGTGTCAGACTGAATATTGAACCCAGGACCTCCTGAACTAACTCAGCTATCCTGACTATGGTATTCCTACCCTGTTATTCTTGAGATTCTCATGTAGACCATGAGAAATCTCAGCAAAAATCCCTAGAATAGACTTTTATGGCCACAATTTCAAGTTTTCCATTTCTTAAAGTCAAACCAGTTACTAAATTATCATTTCTCAGGGACAAAATCAGTTATCACTTCTCAGGGTCCAACCAGTTACCAGTTATAAAATATACTTCTCAGGGTCAAACCAGTTACAAAATTATCATTTCTCAGGGTCAAACCAGTTACAGAATTATCACTTTCAGGGTCAAACCATTTACAAAATAATCACTTCTCATGGTCAAACCAGTTACAAAATTATCACTTCTCATGGTCACCCCAGTTACACAATTATCACTTCTCAGGGGCAAACCAGTTACAAAATTATCACTTCTCATGGTCACCCCAGTTACACAATTATCACTTTCAGGGGCAAACCAGTTACAAAATTATCACTTATCAGGGTCAAACCAGTTACAAAATTATCACTTCTCAGGGTCACCCCAGTTACACAATTATCACTTCTCAGGGTCAAACCAATGATCAAACTTTAACAGGATGGAGAAATATGTAGGGTCAGACTAGATAACAAATATGGAACCCCTTGCAATAAAGAACATTCTCTATCAACTGAGCTACTAAGAATACTACTTACATTCACAATTTGATCACACAGTTAGTGGAGGAGAGTTGAAAAATGCTATTTAATGCCCCAATCAAGATTTTTTCACTTATATCTAAGTGATCAGTTTTGAGATGTTAAGGAAAACAAAAGTGCCTCAGAGAAAAAGACTGGTCTTCAGCAAGCAAACCGACAAACTTTCTCACACTAGGATGTGCTCAAGAGAGATTCAAACCTAGACTGTAAGAGGCACAGTGATTCTGTAAGCACATGCTTTATACCACTTGGCAACCAAGGTCCCCCTGTGGTCACTCAATAAGAAAGTAGATATATTCTGGATAGTGATTTCATGATAATGGAATAGAATCGAATAATCGTCACTGACTGTATAACGTCGCCTACAATCAATTCTATTTTGGAAGAATCGATGTTGCTGCCAATTTATTCCTTGGGGCAAAATGATGCTAAGATTATTCTTTGGGGGTGAAATGATGCAAAGGGAGCTAACTGTTTGCACAGAAATGACGGAAAGTGCTGGTATAGCTACCCTGGGAAAACAAAATCAAGCCTGATGTTATTGAACTTTATTACTTAATTTATGTGAAATGTATCAAGGTACATAGCAAAACAGATTTTTTATTTACAAAGCCAATGTCTCAAAGTTTCTGATTATTTTCTGATTCATAATCAATAATAATAATAATTCATTATCGATTTTAAAGTTGGTCCGATTTTACAACACTAATTCTGGATGCATGTGCTCAGTCACTCCTATATGAATGACTCATATATATAAAACAAGTGCATGTACATGGATTTAAGCCTGTTTAAAAATAATGCAACAACAATATCCATTAAACTAAGTTTAAATGTACTAATCTTTTATTTAAACAAAATGTTTACCTGTGAGCTGTAACCTTTGACCTTGACTTCCTTTCACTTGGGTCTGGATCCCTTTTATCAAGTCTGATGACACTTGAATGGCTTCCTCTCTGCCTGAATGTATTATTACTGTAAAATTTAAACAAAATATAATGAATGTTCAAAGGTTATGAATACTTTAAGATCATATCATTTCCTTTCTGTTATCTAGTTCACTGACTGAAACACATACAAATGTACATGTAGAATTTAATAAAATTTTTTGCCCTTTAAAGCTGCATAAAGTTTCCCTCGGAAAAAATTAAAATGGTGCTGTTTTATTTAATGATGTTTCTCATGAACAATGTAATTTCTGGTTTAAATAAAAGCTCGAATAATTTTAAATAAAAACAGCGGTAATTTCTCAGCGAGATGTAGACCTGTGGGATCTAATTTTAGAGCATGGTTACATCATAAAAACCGGGTTATGTAAACACTACTTACAAAAAGGTGAAATATGATAAATTACAGAATTACATTGAATTTGTTATATGCGACTTTATAAGGGATAAATAACAACATTGTGAATACATTTGCATATTAATACATATAACAGATAATTAATGCAACTTATGTCAGGTTTCCCCTTTGATTCATTCAAGTCTCTGTACATTAGTGTGTATGCTCCAAACTAAAAATAATCATTGATAAACATGTGCCCCACACATTAGAGGATTCCGTTTATTTACAGCTACATGTAATAGGAATGAAATTTTAGACAATGAATCTTAAGGATTGTGATTAGAAGTTATCTAATGGTATTTTAAGAAATATATTTTCTTAAAAAATTCAGCTCTAAAGCAGAGTGAGATTAATTTTAACTTTAACGAAACTACTTTTTTCTCGAAACAAGAGGCCCATGGGCCTTAACGCTCACCTGAAGATATGTCAAATATTGTTTGCAAAGTGCAATAGACAATATATTAAGTACAGAAACTTTAAAAGTTTTCTCAAGTTAAGAACTCCCACAAAACTTAATCAGAAATATATCCACTCACATTTCATTTATAAGTAGCTTCTATAATATGCATGAAGTAACTGCAGTGCGATGAATAATTTCCAAATCATTAATCAATTTCAGTATACTTATGCAGCTATGTCCTTGACCTTTGAACATATATGACCTCAGACCATATATGATTGTCATGTCAATACCTACAATATTCTAATATACATGCCTATGCATGAAATTAATAGCTTTCAAGATAATTAGCAATTCAAGTCTTCTTCTGCAGCTGTGACCTTCACCTTTCAACATGTGACCTTGATCAATATATAAAAATGATCATCATGTCAATACCTACAATATTCTAATATACATGCTATACAAAAAGTTAATAGTGACCTTAACCTTTCAACATATGACCTTGATCTATATATCAAAATGATCATCATGTCAATACCTACAATATTCCAATATACATGCTTATACAAAAAGTTAATAGTTTTCAAGATATAGTGACAAATATATAATTTTTAGCAGTTTCCCACTCAGTGCCTTACAATTTCCCCATTTTGAGCCCCATGGCTACCATTTGTGCAAATCTGAAAATAGATGACCTAAGGATGTTGTAAATGAAATAACTAAGGTATATCTCTTGTAGTTTCAGAGGAGAAGATTTTTTAAGTTTTTCACTATTTTCCCCTTTTGGGGCCCCAAGGGGACATAACTCCTCTATTTGAGCAAATCTGAAAGGGCTTCACCCAGGCATGATGGTTACCAAGTTTCATTAAATTTGGCTCGGTGGTTTTGGAGGAGAAGATTAAAATGTAAAAAGTTTACGCACGATGGACGAAGATTGATATCAATAGCTCATTTGAGCTTTCAGCTCAGGTGAGCTAAAAGAGTAAATTTGGGCAGGTGCAAGGAGGATATATCTATGCAAATAAACAGAACTTAACACATTTTGAATGTAACATATGGTGTCTATCTGTTAAGAACATATGTACATGTATATAGATGGTACATGGTTAAAAAGTGTAACACTTTAACAGTGAATAAATAGTAAAACATTAAACTGTTGTTTGGATTAAGATTCTTCTTTAATGTATGTTGGTGTTGTTGTAATGTTGTTTAACATCACATCAGTAATTTTTTAAATGCTGTTCCTGATGACAGCTAGTTCATTAATCTCTATGAAAAAAATTCAAGAACAAGTTTGTGTATGTGTGAGATGTACAAGTGTGTATTATGTCCAGTAATGTACTTTCGCACACTTATGGTGACTTTTTGGTCAGGTGCTAGCTCACTGAGTCAAAATGCTACAGATAAGCATTCTATCTCCCAGTCTATTTTTCTGGCACCTGAGCGAACCAGTTATTACCCTGTCCTCCTAATGACCAACACCAGACAAGGAAGCAATATCTTAAATTTGAAATTCTTAAAGACCCAACTAGGATTTGAACCCCCTACCACCTAATCCAAAAGCAGATGCTCTACCTTTGAACCACTATGGTGGTAGGAGGTATAGTGAGCAAGTCTGTGTGTTTGTGACAGTAAATTTAATGGTTTAGTACAGATAAAGAATTTTTTTCGAATTTTCAGGGGGAAATATTTTTAACCATTTTTTGAAGGGTAAATGTACCTATACATTGTAGTCATAATCAAGCTGGATTGTTTTCTTAAGCAGAGCTGATAATATGCCTAATTTGGTGCTGAAAAACAAACTCTATTCCCAATGTCTAAAATAAATACTTGCCACATAAAATGAACTTTTAATTTTTTGCAATTAAAATACATAAAGTAATTAAACATGCTTGAATTGGTAGCATTGGCAACATCACTGTAACCTAGATACTAAATTTAAATTTTCTGGTTTTTAATCTGAAATATTTATACAAAAATAGCACATCTTACACTCCCCTCCCCCAATTCAGTTCAAAAAAGGAATGTGACTGTCATACTAAGCCTTTTCCTTATCAGCTGTATGGTGTTTATTTGTACAAAGATTCATTACCTCTTTGTAGGGTTGAATATAAAGAATGCCAAAATATTTCACCACAAAAGCATGATGCTGGGAAGAAATGAGGCCTAGTTGATTCATTCAGAGTACAGTAGGTTCAGGGCCCAGCTGGCTGCCTTGCTAGAAATATCTTGAGCAAGACATTTTATTTCAGAACGCACAAGGCTTACCAATGTTCTAAACTTATGAATACCATTAACAAGAGAACCATAAGGCCTGAAAAGCTCACTTGGTAAATAATACTGTAAATCACTTTAATTTTGCATCATTTTTGGCGCAAATCCATACCATTTTTGGACAGAAATTTTTGTGATTTCCCCAAAGGTAACCTCTCATAAAATATGTTTCTATTTGTATTATTTTTTATTTTTATTACACACTGGTGATTTTATTTACATGAATAAACTTATTTATATTACCAGCAGTTATCTTGTAAATACTAGTAGTATTTGTTATGTAATTCAGAAATTAAACAAGTGGCTTCATATTAGACCTGTGAAAAAAATTTTTAATTACCGATATGGTATTAATTACTATCAGGTACAGTTAATAAGCACCTGTTAATTAATAGCCACACATGTGGTACAGATGTACTTAGGATGTAGATTATCAACAGTCAAGGTCACCTGCATAAACTTATGGATAAAGATATTTGTGCAGCAATGAAGTGTGATCTTACAACAAGCTGGCAGTGCCATTATATCAAACAGAAAAAGTGTTACTTTGTACATTCTTTGTCGACATTTCATTGTTAGAGCCAGTAACCAAATATCAATATGCCATTATAAAGTATGATAAAAACATAACAACAGAGTTGTCTCTCTTAACTTAATATGCCATTATAAAGTTTGCCATTGAAAAGAGAGTTGACTGTATTGTCTTTGTTAGCACCCAGTTTCTTTGGTAAAAATGCATAGAAAACTTTATCAAGAATCACTTTAATTTCATGACACTTAATTTTCATGAATAAAGTGCTCACGAAAATAAAGTGATTTACAGTAGCTAGTTAAAATGCTATAATTCCATTTCAAGACATCTATGATGCTGATTACAGGTACTGTTCATTGCCTTTATAAGTATTGCTTATAAATTCATTTTTAAAAGATATTTTTACACCATTCAACATAAAAATATTGAAACAATGTAGGCTGAAACAATGCATTTAACTTTATTATGTTATTTTTTTAGACGGCATAAACCAAATTCACATCAACAAAAAAATAGTAATAAAAAAAAATTAATAATAATAAATAAATAAATAAAATTAAAAAAAAAAAAAAAAATGGAAAAAAATTGAATCTTGTGACAAAATATCTTAATAACAAAAATAAATCATAACTTAAGTTATTGAAAAGGGACAATACCCCCTTATCCTAAAAATGTGAATTCGATTCCTGTCTATTCTTTGTGATTTTGACCTTTTAAATATGATCTTTCTTCTTATCAACACATTACACTACTAAAGAGACCTTGACCTTTTTAGATATGACCTTAATTCAAGGTCATGAAACATCCAACACCCTTGGTTCATGGATATTACTTGTGTGACTTTTCATGAAATTTTGAACTGCAAGAATGATCGAGTTATTGGAAAAACACTGTTTTAAAACATAGACCCTTTCTGACCTTTATAAGATATGATCTTGATACAATGTCATGACAAAACCTTTGGGAAATTAAAATCCTTTGTGTTAAGTTTCATGTCCTCCAAAGCAAACCGAGTAATGGCCTAAACACTATTACACAGACAGAGAAGTTAGCAGGCAGACACCTTAAACTCAGTAAAGTCCAACCTGCCTTGAATGCCACCTCTATATAAGGAACACCTGCTTTTAAAGCCCAGTACAATTATATCCGAACTGTTCTTTAACTACGTTATTTGAACCTGTATATAAGGATCACCTGCCAATAAAGACCACTTTTACTGGTTCCCTTGGGTGGCTTTCATAGATAGGTTAAACTGTAGTTCAAAAAGTGCCATTGGACATTATGTCAACCTAAATGTATAACACAGCTTACTGAATTCATTTAACACTCTGCAAAGGGGTAGTTTTTCTAGCATAAAATTTATCTGTAAAGGTATATAAACATGAAGCAATCAGAGCATACAAAGCCAACACCTTTCTGATTACAAGAATAATTGAATGACACTGGCATAGGTGACAATATTTAGCCAATCAGATCAAGCAGAGAAAACAATATTGAATTTTTCAGTGTCACAAAATCCAATACTTAACACCAAAGTTTTGAACACCATCAAACAAGAAATGGCGACATAATCCATCAAATAAAAGTTTTGTTGCAAGTTAATCATTATGGTAGCTCAGTTAGTAGAGTGCTCGCTTCATAAGGGGAGGTTGAACCTCGGTCTAGTTTCACCAAGACTTGAAAACAGGTAGCAACTGTTCTTTCGCTAAGCACTCTGCATTTAAAAATGAAAGTCTCTGGGTCCGGATCCTTAGGATGAGACCTTAAAAAACTAATGCCCCATGCCATGGCAGGCATTACACTTTAAAGAACCCTCTCTGCACATGACCCTAAGTGCACTGCAAAGGTAAAAATTTGCTGCTGCTTTACCTGTTGCTGGTGATGTCTTGATATCAATCTTGTTGCAAGTTACAAATATGGGATAACATGATTTCCCAGTAGGGACCAAATAAATGTACTGAACTTCTTGATACTATCAGGTGAGACTATGTTTTTGACTATTAGGAATTTATTTGACTTCTGAGATAAATAAATTATAAACCATAATCAGTATAAGCACAAGTCCAATGGCCACACACCTCATTAATCCGAAGTGTACTAGCATTCAATCTAAAAGAAACCCTGGCTCAATTGGCCCCATTAAACAAAATGACACTTTGGACCAACCTTGATCCTTTTTTTAAATTTAGTTCTGGATTTGAACACAGCTGTAATCCATCCAAAATGACCATGTTTTAGTAAATAGAGACTCCCTTTTTTAAAGGATTGAACCAAGATAACCTTTAAGTTAATAACAAGTTCTGTATTGAAATACAGCTGTAATATAGTATGTGCTGTCCACCCAAAGTCAATGTTTTGTGGTGTGTCTTTTTTCATTTTGTTTGTTTGTTGCAGCAAGGTCTTGCTTGTTTTGGACAAAAATACCTCCCTCTGACAGGGATTTTATGTTTTCTATGATGATTACTTTGAATGATTGTGTAATGGACTGAGCTAGTCATGTTGTTGTTGTGTTGAATATAGTAGTTGATGTTGTTGTGTTGTATGTAGTAGTTGTTGTTGTGTTGTATATAATAGTTGATGTTGTTGTGTTGTATATAGAATAGTTGATGTTGTTGTGTTGTATATAGTAGCTGATGTTATTGTGTTGTATATAGTAGCTGATGTTGTTGTGTTGTATATAGTAGTTGATGTTGTTGTGTTGTATATAGAAGATGTTGTTGTGTTGTATATAGTAGTTGATGTTGTTGTGTTGTATATAATAGTTGATGTTGTTGTGTTGTATATAGTAGATGATGTTGTTGTGTTGTATATAGAAGATGTTGTTGTGTTGTATATAGTAGTTGATGTTGTTGTGTTGTATATAGTAGTTGATGTTGTTGTGTTGTATATAATAGTTGATGTTGTTGTGTTGTATATAGTAGATGATGTTGTTGTGTTGTATATAGTATTTGTTGTTGTTGTGTTGTATATAGATGTTGTTGTTGTGTTGTATATAGTAGATGTTGTGTTGTATATAGTAAATGATGTTGTTGTGTTGTATATAGTAGATGTTCTTGTTGTGTTGTATATAGTAGATGTTGTTGTTATGTTGTATATAGTAGTTATAATAGAGTGATTAACTTGGTGAGGAAATTTCTTTTTTAGATGTTAAATTTGCATCCGAAAAAAAATGAAAAGAGGAGGGATTGCATGAGATTTCCAAGGTGGGAAACCTTGAGATAATAGAGGAGAATCATAGCATGGCTGAGCTTGAGCTAGTGATAGTATTGTTTTGTTGTATATAGTGGTTATAATAGAGTGATTTATCGCCAGAGTTTCTGGTCCGTTTCTTTTTGCCTTGTGGTAGAGCGTTCTATTATCACCTGGAAGGGCCTGGTTCATTCCCCAGTCATGACAATTTTTTTTTTCAGATGTTTCCTACCCCCTGTTACAATTACATAAAATTTTAAATATATAATATAATAATGTTGCCAGTGACATAATTGTGTAACAGGAAAGATGAAAAAGTCAGGGTTGGACATGGGATCAATCCAGGACCTCTCCAACACTAAAGACAAATGCTCTACCAACTAAGCTAACCAGATTGCTAAATTCCTCTCTTCCTTTTTTTGATTGAGTCAAAACACCAAATCCAACTCCTGACTGAACCAAAATCAGCCACCTTTGAGGGTTAACAAGCTCACAATTTGTAACAGGAAAGAGGAAAAATGCTGGGGTTCCAAAGGGGATTTAACCTAGTACCTCCCGCATTCTACAAACTTAGCTACCCATACTGTACAGGTGCTTGTTTCTATCAATAATGAAGAATGATATACATGTATAAATATATATAATTCTTCATTATTGATAGAAACAAACGCCTGTGCCATACTGCTATACCTGTATGGTATGTTGCAGATGTTTACTTATAACTTTAGCCCACTAATATTTTGTATTGACAACATTTGAAATAAAAAATATACCAATATTAAATAACAGTGGGGAATGATTGCAAACTATCTGGTGAATCAATGTCGTTCAAAACACAGGGTCTTGATGCATCAAGCTCATGTGGTTCAAAATAATAATTTAGCAAATATTTAGAAATTTTCAATTATTTTGAAAAAAAAAGTAAAAATAAAAAAAACGCATTAAACTTATAATCTGTTTATAGAAATTATGACAATACTACTCACCAAAAGACATCACTTGTAACAGTAAATGTTCAAAACAACATGGCAAGGCATGTAGTCTGAAAAATATGACGCAGTTTTGTAAAAATAGTCTCAAGGCTACCCAGCCACCTATACCGTGTGATCAGTAGCTATTGTAAACCACAAATAGATGCCCATCGCAATAACGTGATCTTATTTTTCTTTCATCATTGTATATACATGTAATTTCCTGACTTCCAACACTCGGTGTGTTGTTTTAAGTCTTTTTTCCATTTGATGTTTTTCAAAGGACTCGAATATGATGTCATGGCCGTTAAGAGGCACTCTCGATCTCCGAAAAGTTTATACTGGGCTTCTGTCCATCGCCTATTTTCGACAATGTTCATAATTAATTCATCAGCAAAATAATTTTTTCTTGCACATAAAATAAAAATTTTAATGTCATTGTTTACATAATTGTGTATTCGACTAAATCATTTTTGCATTCAGGAGTTGTTATCAAGAGGGACAACTTTAACAAATAATAATGAAAGTGGGGATTTCCAAAATTGGGAATTTCCCTAAAATTAAAAAAATGTGTAACCTAAATGTGTAACCATGGACATTAGACAATAAAAACACGAGGAAAGTATATAATAACAGAAGTCCATGTACTTCATGGACTTCTGATAATAATAATAATAATAATAATAATAATAATAATAATAATAATAATAAATCCTACAGAACCTTTCAAAGTGAAAATAAAAAGGTCCGAAAAATGAAATAAGCTGCCAAAAAGTATCAATAAAAAAATATCGATTGATTGGAAATGTTCTTCTTTTTGGTCATGACAAAATCTTCGACGCAAAATGTTAATGACAAAAAATGACTAGACAACCTAGCACAATGGGTAACGGATAAAACAAAGGTTTAAATTGTTTTCTGAGCACACGGTATAAAGAAACATTTGAGAGCAAAACAATACGCGAATAAAAAGAAGCTGATGTTTTTATGTTTCTCGACACACTCTTCGCTTACCAGTAATATTAACAATCAATCTGAGTCATGCCATTGGCGGATTCAAGGGAGGGGGTTGCAAGAGTTGCAACCCCCCCCCCCCATTCGAAAAATTTAAAATTGGGACAGACAAAAAATGTGGTCAAAAAGTCTCCAGAAATATTTTTTAAAAACATTTTTACCGGTAATTCATTTCCCTGAATCAACAGGGCTTTGCCCTGAACACCCTGAGGGTCTTAAGCGGCCCCGTGAACCTTCCGGCGGCCGATGGGAGCTTTAAAATTCACACTTCACAAAATCCTGGATCTCCCTCTGCATACCATTCCCGGGTTGTTCTACATTACAAGCATAACAAATTCTTAAGTAGAAAAGATGTTGGATCTATATATTTCAAATTTATCGAGAAAAAGTGGTGTTTATAGTAACTAATATTTAAACTAATCTCCTTGTGTAGAGTATTGTCTGTAATACACGAAACAGTAACACGAGATCTTCAAACTTCACGGCAGAGACATATATTACAGGGATTGGCAAGTACAGCATTTTACAGAAGGGAGCCTGTTAATTCTCGTGGCGGTAAAAAAAATCTCGCGTGATCTGAAGAAAGTATCCATCGGCCATATTGAAAAATTTCGACTTTCCGATAAAACTTGATTAAAAAATGTTTTGATAGCAATCAAGCTGAGTATTCTGTAAATTCATTGACATTGAAAATAAGGATATCGATCTACGATTATCGGATTGTAATCTCATAAGTTTTAAGTAGATAAACGGGGTATAATTTCAATAAATTTTCCATCGACAGAAAGAAAAAACCAGGAGAGAAATTAAAATCTAACATTCCCTCGGGAAAAGTTTATGGACTCGTAGCTTAGGACAGTTTCATAGTCATATAACATATTTTTAAATTCTGCAGACTTTTTTCTGTGCAAATGTATTTGTTTTATTAAAATATAAAAACCACAAGTAAGAAAAATAACGTTTTTAAAATTGATAATTTCGGTAGGGAAAATGGCGGGCCGTAGTTGTGAATAATTGAAAAAATTGAACATTCCCTCGGGTAAAGTTTATGGACTCGTAGTTTTCGACAGTTTCATAGTCATATAACATAGTTTTAAATTCTACAGACTTTTTGCTATGCAAATGTATTTGTTTTATTAAAATATAAAAACCACAAGTAAGAAAAATAACGTTTTTAAAATTGATAATTTCGGTAGGGAAAATGGCGGGCCGTAGTTGTGAATAATTGAAAAAATTGAACATTCCCTCGGGTAAAGTTTATGGACTCGTAGTTTTCGACAGTTTCATAGTCATATAACATAGTTTTAAATTCTACAGACTTTTTGCTATGCAAATGTATTTGTTTTATTAAAATATAAAAACCACAAGTAAGAAAAATAACGTTTTTAAAATTGATAATTTCGGTAGGGAAAATGGCGGGCCGTAGTTGTGAATAATTGAAAAAATTGAACATTCCCTCGGGTAAAGTTTATGGACTCGTAGTTTACGACAGTTTCATAGTCATATAACATATTTTTAAATTCTACGGACTTTTTGCTATGCAAATGTATTTGTTTTATTAAAATAGAAAAACCACAAGTAAGAAAAATAACGTTTTTAAAATTGATAATTTCGGTAAGAAAAATGGCGGGCCGTAGTTGTGAATTATTGAAAAAAATTGAACATTCTCTCGGGTAAAGTTTATGGACTCGTAGTTTACGACAGTTTCATAGTCATATAACATATTTTTAAATAAATTTGTAATATATGTCTCTGTTCACGGTAAATGACAAATAGACAAAAAAATAAATGAAATAAAATTAAATTAAAATTAAATCAAACAAATATATATTAGAAGAAGGATCTAAACAAGACATTAGATAAAGACATGATTAAGATCAATCAGTATTATATATAATCCCGGAGTTAGATAAATGTATACGTGTACAACTCAAGTTTTGGAGGTAGCTACACATTTTAGTCCCGTTGTTATTGCACACATTTTGCGTAATATTTTCTGTTGATCTAATCAATTCGATTTAGATTGATTTAGATTTTTTGTATGGAAGGGTGGTTAATGCACTATTTAATATAATTTTAATTGAAAAATAACTTTTTTAATAAAGTTGGCGGTCAATGTTTTTTTTTTTTTTGTTTTTGTTTGTTTGATTTTTTTTTTGGTTTAAAGTCCGTCAATGCCAACGGTTAAGAATTGTTATTTATGAGTGTCGATAAGAGTTTAATAAGTGTCATAAGGATTTTTTTGTCATGTGTGTTTAATTCATAGTCTTTGCTCCCTCTAGGCCGAACCGTATCTGCCTTACTGATGGCAACGTTACTTTTGACTTTTGATGAAATAATGCCCGGATTCGCGGCACATGATGTGTCCAATCATAATTGCCATGTGCTTTTTGAATATTTCTGAAATTTTTTATTTAAAGCCTGTACCTGTAGATAGGATTATTTCTACGTCTTTAGATGATGATGATGATAATGACGATGATGGTGATTATCGATTATTATTATTATAATTAGTATTATTATATATTTTACGACCATGTGCTTTAAACGCTATATAAAACTTTATTTAACTTGAAATCGCTATGTTATATCATTTTTAATAAAGTTTTATATATAGAATTTCAAAGCGACACAGGAAAGTAATTTTTAGGTGTCAGGATACAACTAATAAAAATCCAAAAACTTGTAGAAATAATTCTATCCCAGATACCTGTGATACACTGTAACAGTGACTTTCTTTACTGTGCACTTAAATTGTGCTCAAAATGTCCTTTCTTTCAAAAGAATGGGAAAAAAGTTGGAGATGTGTAGTTGACAAAGGTTGTATTTTTGTCGCGTTTCTCTCCTAATTATCCAGTCGTACGGTCAGAGTAGCTTAGTGATCCAAAGGCGCTGACAGCATGATTAAGTATTAGCTAGGCCTCTAATCGACCAAGTTCACTAAATATCATTGTCGAAATTCAGTAATATTCAGTAATCTTGACTGAGTTTGACGTAAAACACTATTGGTCCACTGGGACGGATAAAATCTATTTTGAGAGCAGAGCTCATACCCCAAAAATATTGAAATTTATATGGGTGCAAAACCCCACATGGATTACTCTGTCGATTGTTTAAATGGGTATCATGCTTACTTATATAGTTACCTTTCCAGGCCTAGTACCACTTCTGTAGCTCAGTTGGTAGAGTGCTCGCTTCGTAAGTGGGAGGTCGTTGTTTCGAACCCCGACCGGGTCTGACCCAAGACTTGAAAGTGGGTAGTGAGTGTTGTTTCGCCAAGCAATCGGCATTACGGAATGAAAGTCACGGTTTCTTCGAATGGGAACTTAAAATAAACGAGGTCCCGTCTCACGGCAGGTGTGGCACGACAAAGAACCCTGCTGTATCATGCCATCAGCGCAACGCACAGGCAAAATTTCCGCACTCAAGTTTGCCTATAGCTGGCGGCGTCTCGATATAAGTGAATTAATTTTGACCGGGGCGTTAACTTGAACACCGCAATACTCAACTCAACTCAACCTTTCTTGGTACAGGTAAAATCATCGCAGTAAGCTAGGAGAATGTGAAGGGTGGGTTCTTTATATTAGCGTCCCGCGTCTACCGTAACATAGAGAATCGGTTTTTTTTCAGATCTTTTACTATGGTGGCACAGAGGTGACATGAAATATATTTTTCTTATTACTTGCGCACGTAATACCTTTTACGTGCACACGTAGTAATCAAAACCGAAGGATCTGTGACTTTCATTTCTAAATTCCGAGAACTTGGAGAAAGAACAGTGTATTTTCAAATTATGGTCGGGTCCGGTTAGGGTCAAACTTGATGACTCGACGTCCAACATTACGATCCTGTATATTGCCACTTTTCCGAATTTCGAAATTACGGTCGAAATACAGATTTAAAATGACTGTGAAATAATACTTGCCTTTGCTTTGGGTGAGACCACTACAGTTGGTGGTCGATCTAAATATAGGAGGTCGGGTTCGAAGAGAATGTTTTTTTGAAAAGTTGAGTTTGGCAGAACGTTCCACAAAAATAAAGATCAAAGTCTGTATCATATACGGTTTGATTGCAGATGTTCATCTAGCCATTCACGATGGAGTCTTTCGTCATAAATTATCAGACATCCATAGCACTCGAGTTTTAGGATTATCATATAAAAAGTTATGGGTCTGAATGTTTTCTGGACATTTAAGAAGCAATCAAAGGATGTATGTAACCAACAGCTGACTGTAAATGAACCACCGAATAACTCACAAAGGGTATTGTTCAAATGTGGCGATTAAAAAATATGTGAAAATTAATACATGTATAAGAGACTGAGTATTTGGAATTTTTATAATTGTTTTATTTAAAATCGATAAAATTGTATAAAAAAATTTACATAATTATACAATTTAGGATTTTTGTTTTTAGAAGATTGAATAGCAATAGAAGTAAAACAATGCAACAACATTATAAGTCTATGTTTTGCTATGCTACATCAGGCAGATGGTTAAATCTTACGGAGCCCCGTTAGTACCACAGACATATTTATTTTGAAACCGTGCGCTCGATTTTAAATTCGTTCCGCGGCGTGATTTTCAAAGTCGTGAGCTCGATTTTCAAAACAGTACGCTCGCTTTTAAAATACATATATGTCTGTGGTATTAACGGGGCTCGGTAAAATATAGATAACGTTTCTTATGTCTTCAATTTGCGTTCAAAGTAGTATTTGAAGCCGTTTTTCACGCTGTACTGAAATACATTTTTATCCAAAGACCGTTGTTTGTGTAAACTATTTATTTTGGTAGTCGGATGCTCTACATCATGAGCATTGGACATGATTTTGTCGTTTAAACCCAGTGCCAGGCTGCGATGGCCAATTGGTTAAGGTGTTAACATTCAAACTCAACCCGTGATATCGGTGTTGGCTCGACTGTAAGTAAGAAAGGATTTTCGCTGTCTTCACAGAGAGCTGAAAAATGCTTATGTGACGTAATTTACTTAACACCTGCAGTTATTTGATATGTGAGTGTACCATCATGAATTACACATCAAGTTCGATTTTTGTTCCAATCTACTTACAAAATTAACTCGACGAAATTGATTTTTATCCTTGCATATGAAAGGGTGGGGGTGGGGTGTAAAATTATATCCTTATATCATTCAAATTTCAAGTTTTTTTTTATTTCTCTAATTGTACAATGATAATGATAATAACATATACAAACAGATATAAATAAAAAACACATCAGCATACATGTATATGAGCAAAAATATGCAAATATATATAACTATAGATTTTATTATATTTTAACCGGCCCAGAAAACTGGCTCTCTCGTGAATTATTTTAATAAATTCGCATAAATTGAATACTATTATATCCGAAATTTTAATAAAATATCTTAAAATTATAATACATGTAGATATAAAAAAAATATAATATGACAATATATCGGGGGTCTATTTCTATTTTAAAACCTACCTTTTCAAAAAAAATATGAAACTTCTGTTTCCCTGGTAAACTGACTATATGGATATAGACTCTTATCTTATTGATTTTAAATAAATACATAACTCCTACGTCATAAATTAAACTGCTGCAATATGCGGAAATACTTTGTAAAAACATGTTTAAACTTTTACGATTCAAGTCAAAACTTGTTTTATTCAAGTTTAACACGATTTTTAAATCAGGCTCATACTAGCAATAAGCGAATGACAGGTCTCGTGTTGAGTGTTATGGTGTTTTAAACCGCCTCAGTCAGAATTATTTCAAGTTATTTTGAGAAAGAAATCGGTCTGTCCGGAGAAAACCACCGACCATATGTACAGAAATCATTCCTATACCGTATTCTGCGCATGCGCGAAATATCTGTGAGTGATCACCGGTCCATTACTATACAATGGGACCTGAAATTACTGATTATATAGCGTTAATTTTATTGTTTGTAATGGCCTTTATTAAAAATGTCTGGTTCCCAGTAGTTAGTATAAACTGTCAGCTAAATTCAGGTATAAAAAAGTTTAAAATATTTTTAAAAAAACCTTTTCCACTTTTAATTTGAAAAATCGGGTCCTTTTTTCTCGCTGTTTCCCATAGGAAACCATTGTAAAATCCATTGATAATCGGAAAGGGTCAGTTTTAAATTATTCTTTTTTCTAACTTAAATATAAAAAATTAAAAATGTCTGGTTTTCATTAAAATCTACAGGTCGTGCAGAAAATTCAAGTATAAAAATCTTTACGATAGCTTTGAAAAAACCTTTTCCATTTTTCATTTAAAATTTGGCTGAAATAGAAAAAAATGAGATATAAATAGTGGTATTGACGTATAGGAGTATATTGTCGTTGTTTTAGCAGAGACGTATAATTTTACTTGTAAAATACAAGTCTAATAAAATATTCAGCGTTTCTTTTATTTGCAAATTTTAATGTTAAACAATATTTATATTCTAAGAACAAATGTCAATATATTTTATAAATAATTAAAAATTACAGTGTAATATCCACAATCACAATTCTGATTCAATACAAAACCACTAAATATATGAAAAAATATAATTCAATGATAGTTAATAAAATAAATATAAAATAAACCGGTTATTACTTTTGTTTTTTAATGAGAAAGTAAGTCCTACATTACTATGTATCGAATGTGTACAATAAGAGAAATAATCATCGGAGACATTCACAGGTGCATGTCAAATTTAATATTAAAATCGTAAATCAATTTTTAGAATGCGAGTTCTTTACAATAGGAGAAGTGGACAAAATTAAACAAACAATATAGTTTAAACCCACAAAAGAGAAATAATAATTATATTTTCAGTCCATCATCATTTAAATGTTCTGTCATATACCACTTTTTGAATGTATTTTTATGATTAAATTCAAAAAGTGGTATATGACAGTTCTAAATCATTTCCGAAATGTCTTGGGAACTGTAAACTTTTGAATAACATTTCCTCCGTAGATGCGATACAGTTTTCTGTTTATTGATTTTTTTCTGTCTATCATAGTTTTTAAGTTTTTATCCCGGAGACTTTGTAAAGTCACTTATACATGGTATTTCACTGAGAAACACGTCCTCCAGGCCTTCTTGTGTCAGTAATGTCACAAACGAGCGTAGATTATCGACGATGTTTTTATAATCTCTATCCACGGAAATGTCACTTGCTCCTAACTGTATGAACACATAATGCGGCCTAAATTTTAACCTTTTCTCAACTATGTCCATCGGTATGTTGCCAGCTTTCATTCCACGCGCACCTCTGTCAAAATACTTTAGTTCGCCTGAAACGCAGTTAAATTTCCATTGCAAAATTTTTGTAATCTTGCAATGTAGCTGGATCCGAAAATTGCTATTCTTATCCCGGAATTTCCATTAACAATCTACCAAACATATTCGCCCACCTCCCCCCCCCTTTACTTTCGGATTCTGCATAAGTTCCTGTTCCCAATAAGCATCTGGCACGTTATGGCGTAAGACACTGTTCCCCGGTTGAAGTTAAGAATGACGAGAAAGCCTCACTGTTGAAATTTGGCCTCGCATAATTCGCTCATTAACTGGGATTTTTGCTTGTTCCAAAAAAGTTCAGTAGAAACTTGATGAATGTGCCATTTTGATGGTAGATGCCAACTCATGGTCATCGTATTTTTTTTAGCTTTTATGTACTGATAAGAAAGTTCTACACTTTTAAATTTCTCACTGTTGAACTCAAAATCAAACTCATAAAAATTGGATAGAACACAATCACTTCCTCTAAAATAAATTACCTCAGTGGAAATGATGAAACGGTTGTGTCATGTGCCGATTTTGAATTTCTATTAAAATAATGCATTCAACATTAAGAACTTTGAATGCATTGTTTTAATAACAATTCAAAAATCAGCACATGACAGTGACACCGACTGAAAATCAATACACAGAAAATCCAATCGCCTATGCTCTTTTGTGCATTGTTTATTGACAGTTGAAATTAAATGACCGTGATGTAGAAAACTTGTAAGTTGTCTGGCGGCATCACATTTCCTTAATAATTGGAAGATGTTCACATAATTAAGGTTTGTAATATAGTTCTTTTCAACTGTCCGATGACTAATTATTGCTGGGGTAATTCAGAAGAAAAAAAAAACCAAGATATTCCAGATCAAATTATTTTACGCGAAATATGACACCGATTTTAGAATGAGACCACATTAAAAAACGAGATAATAATTATAATAATAATCAAAATAAAAAAAATAATATATATATTCTTAATTTTCAATTTTGCCTAAATGTAAGATATTAATTATTATTATTATTATTATTATTTCTTTTTTATTATTTCTATAATTATTGACATGAAAATTAAGGAAAAATTTCTTTTTCTTACTTTTAAAAGTTTAAAAATGAAATATCCATTTGTTCCGGAGTGAAATGACAAATAACGTTTACCAAATAAAATTATTTTACTTTACTCGAACTGTAAATATATTATTGTATATCACAGGTCGTAAGATAACTTTATCAACCTGCAAATCAATTCGCAAATTATAAGTGACATCCTGTTAATTATAGGTGTGGGTCTAAATCTAAGGAATGTGTCTAATAAACAAAAGGATTAATAATAATCTTAATTATAGGTACATGTCAAACGGGTGCTAATTCCACTTCATTCAATAGTTTTCCCGTAAAATAATCATACAACAGAAAACTACGAGTTTGGATTTCTGGCATCTTCAATTGAATTTTAGACCAGAAAATAAAATAAAAGAAGAAAAATCACACAATCTTGAAGATCTTTTCATGAAAATCCGGGGTTCATTTAGTGTTTGGGCTTCCAAAGACAAGGGAGGTGAAATAGAATGGACAAGTTTAACCGGGTCCGAATATAAGTTACTCCCGGATAAGCTATTTGTTTTATCCATAATGAAACGCATGAAGATACAGTAAAGTTATGGAAAGGTTTTTTTCTCTCTTTATCAGTACATTTGTCATGAAATACATGAATTTTCTAATATAAACAGCCTCTTTGAAAAGTGTAAATCTTGGACAAATCTGTTTCTTTCTTTAGGGGCATCAAGAACAGGTTATATCAATATAACACCATATATCCATACTTTGGTTTACCGTGGTTCGCCAATAAGTATGGAAATTTTGCTAAGTATAGTGGGCAAGGTCAGAAAAAGTGAATGACCAAATCAAGACAATTCACCACAAAAAATAAAATAAATAAATAAGTAAATAAATAAATAAACATGATGACACTGTAGATGCTCTTAGAGCAAGATATAGAGTAGAATTTCTTCAGTCTGAAAATTGTTAAAGGGAAAAAAGAAAATATATTCAACAAAGGAGGGGGGGATAAGGAGGTAAAGGTCAGCTAGGAAGTCAAGAATAACGCAAGAAATAGTAGAAGCCGATCTTAGATTTAGGGACCCAGAAAATATGCCACCCCTTGTTAAAGATATTAATTACAGTGATTTATCACCTAAGGAATTAAACGCAATTCTACTTGAAAAATATAGAATTAAAAGCAGCCTAAGAAAGAAAGAAAAAATTAATAGAGGAAATTCAAAAACACGAACAGAATATATATATTTCATTTTCTTACATTTGTATATTTTTTTTAGAACTTGTTTACATTTGTATCGAATTGCAGGTGATTCGATTTTTAGTCTCATTTAATACGTTTTTATGTTTTATACAAAATTTGACATTATTCTTAAATTATTTGTTTTTTTTTTCAAATGTATCCATAGAGAGTTATAAATAATTATTATTTGACAATTAAATTTCTAAATACATGTATGACATGATTTATATTTTTTAGAAGAAAAGATGATGTGTTTAAATGCTTTACTCCAGGGTTATAAAAACGATTATAATGTCAAGTAAATTAACTAAATATGGATTTTTTTTTATTAAATTCATTTCATATTGAAATAATTTGTAATAAAGATTTGAGTATTTTTGAACGTGTTTTCGTTTTCATATTTGATTTTAGTTAAAATATTATATTATAAAATTTCTGACAAAATGAAGTGCCTCAAAATATCGAGTGCTTAAATGTCAAATTAAAGAAAACAAAAGTGTTTTATCAATTTTATGTAAGAAATGCAACTATCAACAATCCGATCTTAACGCTATTTCAGTCAGATTGGCGAGCGCAGCGAAATTACACAGGTGAATCTCTGACTCACTATATCAAGGGGAGATAAGTAGGTAAACCCATGGATCTGCACGAGTGGGGACTAAGTTCAAACCAACTTCTGGGAGAGACTTCGTCACCGTTAGCCCCTCCCCCCCAATAAAAAAGAAAGAAAAAAAAAGAAAACTCCAAGTTGCTTTTAGCTAGCTGCATCAGAAGTTTGTTCCAACGCACATTTACTATTTTGTGTAAAAACGAGAGCATGGTAAACAAATTCAGTACAACATGTTAAGCTTATGAGGCATTCCAAACTGAACTATTATGACTTGTCTAAGGGGACGCGTAATTTTCTAGTAATTTTCTTCTAAATAATAATAATAATAATAATAATAATAATATCAAAGACATTTGTTGTTTGTCGTACAGTGAAATTTATGAGTCACGGCCCGGCCATCTAAACCTTACCCGAACATGCCTAAGCTGATTTTGTGCGACCACGGTTGTTATGTTCCTCAAGCCTGAACTCAATTTAGTGCAAATCACGAAAAAATGATAAAAATTGAAATTACAATGTACCTTTCAAAATATTTTAATTTGGCAAACTCATGGATGCAACATCTTTTAAACTTGGCCTTAATGTCAATTGACATCATTTTAAAAACTTTTCTCGGTAAACAAACTTGTTTAACTTTCCTCGGTAAATAAACTTGTTTAACTTTCCTCGGTAAACAAACTTGTTTCACTTTCCTCGGTAAATAAACTTGTTTAACTTTCCTCGCGGTAAATAAACTTGTTTAACTTTCCTCGGTAAACAAACTTGTTTTATAAAATTAGTTTTATTGTCTATTAAATTAGTTTTATTGTCTATTATCTATGTTAGTATGTTTGATAATACCTAAAATCGGTTTACCTTTGTTTTTATTATTTCAAAGTACTGAATCTAATGATTATGTAGTTATTTTTTGTGCTAATGTATCTTATATATTTCTCTAGCCGCCAATAGCTGCAAAACTGATCAAATAACTCACTACTTTACTTTGTCAAACTAACCCATATAATGGTGATCCCACCAAAAGAGAACATGCAAAAAATATAAGAAGATGCGAGTTCATTCCCTTGTGTTGAAGGTCTTTGGTGTACCTTCTGCCATGTAGACAACTTCAGCCACTTGACTTGTACATTTAACATCAAACAGTCCTAGGCAAAATGACTGTCGACACGGGAAGAGCCATGCCGCTCCCCAGTGGCCCTGCTACCTTATGCTTCGACAAAGATGAGTTTATGAAGGTATGAGTACTCCATAAAAACTTCTATTTTCAGGGCTCTTCAACATGAATTATTCGTTGTCATCAAGGGAACTTGAGCTGTTTTAGTTACCCGGCAGTGCTTCAGATTGTTTTGAAAAACCAGGGTTCCAAGGGGCCCATTCTTTGCAGAATGAGGGCCCTTTTTTAAAGTTAGGGGCCAATAATTTTTTCGTTATCAAGAAATACTGAATTGAATTTTGATGCCATGTTATATGTTTTTCCTTTAGTCTATGAATAGACTTGAAATTACAGCATTGCCATGCATGGATAATACGAAGAATAAAATAAGTGAACTATATATTCCATTAATCATCCCTTTCAACAGATTTTAAAGTAGCCAGCATGTTTTTTGAAGTAGACAGCAAATTCAGTTGTAATTTTATATAAATGTAATACTAATAGATGTCTATAGAATGAAAGTACAGTAGGCAGCAGACAAAGAGTAAAAATACCAAAGTAGATGACAGGTTTTGCTGGCTGCTGGCTTCTATTGAAACCTACTGCATTAATACTGAAAACAATTGGACAAATAGTAATAATAATAAAACCTTGTCACAAACATTGCCTATCATCAACTAAATGTAACTTTACATTCCATAGCAGACAGCTTGAAGATGTCTGTGCCTTAGCAACCAAGTGACAGCTACTAACAAATGTTTAGAATAAATAAACAATGGCTTGAGTGGGTGTTTTAATTCTTTTTACTATGTCTTGACTTAAATGTTGTTTAATATTTACACTGTCTTCATCGCAAGTCTTTTTGGGCAAAAATGAGAGGATGCTACTTCGCATCCTTTTTGACATTTTCTTTTTACGATAACGGTAAAATCAGAGGTTTCTGAGTTACGATAATTTTTACAGACACTTTCTGTTTCTATCGTCTAATTATTTTTTTCAAGGATGATTGGAAGAACATATGCTTTAGATCTAATATGCCTGATATTTTAGTGTGTCCTTCTGGGCGCACTGGGTACAATCTTCATGCGTCATTTTTAAAAATTATGCGGGATCAAGGCAGGTGCACCAACAATCTGAAGCACTGACCTGGTAATAAAAAATTCTGACCAAGACTAAAAGTTCTTTTGCCACATTTCACCATATAGGGCCTCATACCCCAAGCACAGGAGATCATAATCCACTAACCTCCATTATTATCCAACATCCATTTACTATCAAAAACCACATAAAAATAAACTGTTTTATGGGGTTTTGGACAAATGCATTAACTTGTCTAAATCAGAAGATTGTCCGTCAACCCTTTCAGTAGAAACATATAATAGGTAGATAGGTTATTTATTTAGTTCATTTATTTTTTGCTTTCTTTTTTTTTTTTTTTTTTTTTTTTTTTTTTTTTTTTCTTTTGAATAGAAATATGCTTATATACATATAGACAGACTTTGTACGGTGGAACTTGGATTTGTGTGGCTGGTAGCTAACTAGCAATTTAGGGTTAGTCTAATAAAGATTTCAGAAGTGACGTAGTTGATTTATGTTTCAATAATGTTATTGGTTACCAATCTTGTTTTAATGTTTTGCAGCCTGATTTTGATGTTGATGTATTTATTATGGAATGTCGAAGAAGAGTTCAGTTGGAAACTTTGAGAGATGATCTTACAACTTATCTGAAGATACTTAGAAGTGCCATGATAGAATTAATCAACAAAGATTATGCAGATTTTGTCAATTTATCAACTAATCTGGTAATATTTCAAAAGCTTTATTACCTATATCCTCTTTTTTGTTTTTGTTTTTTTTGGTATTTTTATTTTTTTTCTCTCTCGAAATTTTAGAAATAACAAAGAAAAATAAATTTAAAGAATGTTTATGAAATAATAATAATAATAATAATAATAAAAAATAATAATGATAATAAAATTAGTAATAATAAAAATGATTTTTTCAAAATATGAAATAGTAATAAATAAACATATTTTTTACTTTTCTTTTTGAGGGCTACTAGAAATCTAACAGATTTAGAGTAAATTTTCCCTTCTTTTTGCTTTCAGGTTGGTATGGATAAAGCTATAACAAATCTTACTGTTCCACTGGGCCAGCTAAGAGAGGAAGTGTTGGTATGGATTATGGATAAATTTGAAAGTTTTTTTTTTTTTTTTTTTTTTTTAGATATAGTTGATTGATTTCAGTTTTCAATCCTGTTTAAAATGCTCCTACTTCTATAAAAATGATAATACAACTATCAAATAGTTTACTCCTAACCTTTGCATTGCACCAATAATAAAACACATTTTATATCTGTACTTATATTCTGTAAATTTTTTGGCAATTTTTTTTTAAGCTAGAATAATGGTCATTATATGTACTTATACATGTATTTAAAGTCACTTGTAATAGACTTGGAATTTTAGTAGGATGTAATACTTTGTAAATTCTTTTATGAGATCAAAATTTGCAATTCTGTCCTTTTACAATGCTGGCCAAATTATGAACATTGCATATTAGACTGAAAGTTGAAATAATTTTAATTAACTTACAGGTAAAGTTAATCTATTATGAGTTTGAGTAATTTGAGTAATTTATTATTTCTTGCATGTAATTTATGAAAAAATATCAGAATCCATACTATTACAATGCAAGACTTTACTAGTGATGAATACAAGACATTCAACAATAACAAATATTGTTTCACTTAAAGCAGCACGTGAACCTACATGAAAAAAACAAAACAACATTTTTTCTCTATATATTTGCATCTTTAAGTAAAACTAATATTATTCATTATAAAATATTTTTTTGTCGTTTTTTTATATAATTTTTTCCACTAAATTATGACCCTTGCCAATTGAAAAAAAAAGTCTCCATTCAACTGAGAAAGGCTACACTTGCCCACACAGGATGCGATATGGAAAAAAATATACCGGTAGTACATGTACCACCAATTCAGTGAGATAAAATCTTATCACATATGCGAGAAAGATTTATAGATAGATACATTAATATTATCAGTATATTAATATTTATTTATTTAATATTATTTTGTCTTGCAGAGTGTAAAAATGGCCATGGACCAAGCTATTGCAGCAGTTGAAGAAAAGTTACGAGAAAGAGAACAAATAAGACAGAAAAAGGTAACATGGTAATGATACATGTTTGTGCTGATAAGAATTGTTATTGTGGCAAAGGGTTTTATATAAGCAGTCAAATACAGACAACAATTTGTGGCTGAAAAAGCATTTTGGCATTACAGTGCATTGTTTAAAGATACAGGTGCATTACAATAGAAGAAAAATGATAAAAACCATTTAATTTTTTAGTATTTTGTATTTCATTTGATTGAAATGGATTTAGCCAAGATTTATCAATCTTTTAATAAAAATGTAGCACTTGTTCAAGCAACTCATCCAGTTTTTTAATATTGAATAAGTTTTGTTGTTCTCTATTTGTTTTAGTTGAGTTGAGTAATGGTGTTTAGCATCTCAGTCAAGAATATTTCACTTATATCGAAACGTCACCAGCTATAAGTGTATGTGCAGGAATTTTGCCTGTGCATTGTGCTGATGGTATTATACAGCAGGGTTCTTTATTGGGTCACATTTACCGTGACACAGGACCTTGTTTATTTTAAGTTCCCATCCGAAAGAACCTTGACTTTCATTTTGTACTGCCAAGTGCTTGGCAAAAGAACATTCACTACCCACTTTTAAGTCTTTGGTCAGACCTGGTCTGGGTTTGAACCCACAGCCTACCACTTACGGAGTGAACACTGTACCAGCTGAGCTACCACAGTGGTCTCTATTTTTTTTGTAAAATTTTGTTTATTTCTTTTTAGGCTTGTCTCCAGCGCCTTATGAGTATTGTACATTCAGTAGAGAAGATTGAAAAACTTCTAGGAATAAATGTAAATGATGGAGACAACACACCAGGGTATAATATGATCATATTAAATTTATTTTCTTTTATTATTAGCTCACCTGTTAAAGGGCCATGTAAGCTTATGTCATGGCAAAATGTTTTTGTTTGTATATGTATTCATCCATAAACTTCTATCTTTTCTGAAAGTACACTGCACAAAGTATGGTGAAGATCTCTGAATTTATAAGATTCAATTTTGATTTAGCTCAAATTTTGTAAGAAGAAAGAAGTTGAATAGCCATTAAATATGTGCTTAAATGGTTTTTTGTCAAATATTTTTCTTTGGATCTTAATTAGTCGAATATTCTTAAAAGATGTTAGGAGTGCACGAATAAAGTTATTAGTTTTGATGTCAAGATGACTGGCATTTTTCTTAATAATTACCCTTTCTATCATTTATACAAATTATGAATGAGAAAATTGAAAATTTATTAAACTATTTTTCTCTCTCTCTTAATTTTCACAAGGCGGTTAACAGGACAGTTGATAGAGAGAGTGGCCAATGAGTTCAACAAACTTCAGTTTTATGTGACAAAAAGTAAAGGTTTACCACTCGTAGAAATGATTAAACCAGTAGGTATTAATTAACAATGTTACATTAAGGAGACTTTATACACTTGTAGATTTTTTCAGTAACATGATAGCAAGATTTGTTTAAAAAAGTTTTTTGCTTTGGAATTCATTCATTTGGTAATTTGACTAATATTATGTATAAAAAAACTATAGGCACCAAGGTTCATAATCCAAGTTGCTTGTTCACATTATATGTTAGATAAGTCCAAGGCCCATAGTTTCTTCAAAAATCAGCTCAAACATGATTTGTAACTTGTGATGGTAGACTCAGAAACCTAATTTGAGTTCAATATCTCCAAGCATTTAGAAAAAAAGTTGGAAAACTAATGGTGCCCCCATGCACACCTGTATGCTTCATTGCACACATTACCAAATCAGTAGCCGAGTACAACTTCATTGCAACTCAGCTAACAAGTTCCTAAATTATTGAACATTGTGGAACTCTTTTAAAATGAAAGTAAATTAGTAAAAAAAAAAAAAAATTCAAGTGCACCAATTGTCCTTAACATGGTAGTTGTATTGCATGTCAAATAAAAACAGGAAAAACCTTAGTTATTGTTCATTTGAAATAATACCTGATTGAGATTCACCTATGAACCATGTTATGCTATTTAAAGTGGAGTGGAGTAATGGTGTTTTATGCCCCAGTCAAGATTCTTTCACTTATTTCGAGGCGGTCAGTTCTGGAATGGTGGAGAAAACCGTAGTGCCCGGAGAAAACCACCAACCTTCGGCAAGCGAACTGACAAACTTTCTCACACTAGGATCTGTTTCGAGTGGGATTCGAACCCAGGCAGTGAGAGGTGCTGTGATCCGTAAGTGCACGCTTTAGACCCCATTATGCTTTTGAGGATTTTCTGTTTGAGTGATTCATTTGATGATTGTTCATTTAGTGTTCTTGTAAAATGCAGTTACAAGTGTAGCTTATATGTGGTAGTTTCACACAATAATTAGCAATTTTATGTTGTACATTAATGTAATTGACATTCTACCAAGAATATGGTTTGTTTAAACTGTTTAGTATTCGACGTTATGTGTTTTATTTAATTTATTTACATGTATTTTTATTCATTTTATTTTTTGTTTTATTGCATTTTATGAACATCAATTATAAAGCAATCTTTAGCTCACTGTAAAACAACCTTTATTTCATGAATACATTTATTCAGGATTATCAGTGCTGATCCATTGTGTACTTTGGGGCGTCAACCCGGATTGAAAGATAATATGGCACTTACTTAACAAGTTGAGTGGAGTAATGGTCCGTATTTACTATTTTGTATTTCACTCATTATAAAGGCAGAATTTTGGCAAGTGAACCGGCGGACTTTTTTGCACTAAGACCTGCTCTTGTGGAAAAAATCCTGAAATGATTAGAGGCACTGTGGTCTGTAAGTGCATGTTTTAGACAGCTTGGCCAACAAAGCTCCAAAATTAGTAAAAATGATTTCCAAACAACATGAAAACTTGGATTCAAAATCATTGTGAAGAGTTTCACAATGTTCATGTTTTGTGACCAGAAAACTAAAAATAATATGAAGACTTTTTTGATAATCCTTTTCCCTTTTTTTCAGAGAATAGCCAATATTACCACTACTCTGCAGTTTAGTTTGGAAGGACAGTTTATAGACGGCTTACAGTCTGCAAATACAGAAGTATTACGTCAATGTCTTAGAACATACTCACTGATTGACAAAATACGAGATGCTGAAAATTTGTTTAGGCAACATGTTGTCAAACCTTATATGGAAGAAGTAAGTCACAGAAAAATTTGTTTAGGTTACACGTTGTCAAACCTTATATGGAAGAGGCAAGTCACAGAAAATTTGTATAGGCAACACATTGTCAAACCTTATATGGAAGAGGTAAGTCACAGAAAATTTGTTTAGGCAACACGTTGTCAAACCTTATATGGAAGAGGTAAGTCACAGAAAATTTGTTAAGGCAAGTTCTTCAAATTCTTTTTGTTTCTTTTTTCCTTTTTTTTTAAGTTTTCATTTACATGTATAAATTTGTTTAACAATGGAAAGTAATATTTTTTTAATGATTGAAAATATTGTTAGCTCACCAGAGAGAGAAATCTTCATAGATTTTTTAATAAATGGTATTTTTGATAAAAAAAAATCCTGAAAGAATTACAAAGACCTATAACTACTTTCATATGTCCATTGTTTTACAAACAAACACAAAGAAACAAAGCTGAACATGAACAAGAGGTCCTTGGTGCAAAGTTATCTAAATTATGCTTACAGATTACAGCTCTTCTCGCCAACTAAACATGAACCACACTTAGGCATGTTGTTGTGTGAAAAAGTTTGTCAGTTCAATTGCTAAAGGTTGGTGGTTTTCTCTGGTTTACTTCAGTTTTCTCAGAAATGACCACCTTGATATAAGTGAAAGGATATTAATTGGATGTAAAACACCAATTTGTCCCTGATACATCGAACTTCTGGTAAGCCTGATTTTAATACCAAAGTTGTAATTAAAAAAGGTGACAAAAGTAAAATTATTTGTTTGTTTGCATAATACAGTCAGTAATTGAATTGAGAGCTTTTAAGTATATATGTATAAAAAAATTGTGTATAGAAAGAAAACTACACGTGTATGCATTGACAAAAGTTTGAGGTATAAGTGATGACTACTAGTGAAAAAAAAAATTGGAATGCCAATTGAGTTAACAAAACTTTTTAGTTCAATTTATCCGCCCCTTTACTGCTATTGAAATTTTGATAAATCTTGTTTAAATGACCCCATGGATTTCATTATATTAACTGTACTCTGATACCATTATATCTGTTTTTGTAGGTGATAAGTGAACAGTTTTTAAGGACAAGTAGACAGGGACTACAAGGAATGTACACAAAAATATTAGACTTTATACCACAGAAATGTAAATTATTAAAAGATGTCACATCAGGAAATGCTCTAACAGGGTAGGTATGGTAGATCTGTGAGTATACCTGGTATAGCATAGTTCCTTAATTGTTACTTGTTGAGGGTTATCTGAATCTGAGCAGTGGCTGTTCAAGGCTTGAATATTTTTTGTTTGAATTCAGTATGGACGAACTGAGAAAAGAAATATCCATTATGAGTATCTATGTGGGATAGGGAAATCTCACCTGAAAGGTTGAAGATTTTAGTTTAAGATGAGGCTAAGATAAAGGTTAGATACAAATAAAATTGAGCATGCATAAGACTTAAGTACATAAACTCGCAGATAAGAATTACGGTATTCATTACAGATTTCTAAGATGAACACACATTGAAAAAATGGTTATCCCCCTTGAAGACTGCCATTTGTAAACAACATGGCATCTCTTTTTGAAGATATGAATATAAAGATATGATAGAGCAGTGTTTTTTTTTACCATTTTTGGGAATGGGGCCAGGGCCTGTGCAATTGGGAATTTTTGTGTCATTTGGAGACAAATTGGGAAATTTTTATGTTGCAAAATCCCCCCCCCCCCCCCCCCCCCCAAAAAAAAAAAAAAAAAGTTTTCTAGTCTTTTTGCAATTCGGGAATGGAGCCCAATTTCGGCCCCAAATTAGCCCAAAAAATCACTGTAGAGCAATGGATTTTAATTTCCATGGGAATAATTTGTCCTATTTTATTTGTCAAATATGGCTATCTCTGTTAGAACTGAGTGTCATGTGATGTACTAAAAAGAATAATTAGAGTGAGGGATGTTACTGATAAGACACATCAGCTTCTTAGTTTATACAGAATCTGTATATAATTCTTTTATCAGTTTTTTTTAACCTTTTTTTCACATGCTACAAACAGGATAGATCCACATAGGTATGTTATAGAGGATGTGTGTATGAACATTTACATTTTTTGAGTTTTCATAAAAAATGCATTTATTAATCCTTCTGGTAGTACATAATAATTCAATAAGCCAAGTAAAAAAGTGTTATAGATTTTGCAAAACTCATCCCAAACGAAGAACAATATATAAATGTATTAGATAAATTGGAAATTATTCAGAATATTGAAGTTGCAAAGTTGTGATAAAATACTTACACGTTTAACAAAGTACATGTAAATATTTAGCCATCAGATGGAAGATTGTTACATTTAAAGTTTTTTTTTTAAAAAAAAAGGATTTACATTTGTTGTGTTACATTTGAAATCAATAATTAAATTTCCAAAACTTAGACCAGCATATTATGTCATATCCTGTAATGACTTTACAGAACTATTACTGTATTTTAAAAGGATATTGGATCATATAAGTTGGTATTTTTTCCATTATCTTGGGTATTTATATTATAAACATTTTCCATACACATTACAAGTAATTGGTCATGTGGTACATTTGACAGACCCCATTGCATTATACTGGGTCCTCACTGGCTAGTTGGTATAAAGTATAACATTTATGGAGCAGAGTGCTTCTCACTGCGTGGTACACTGACAGACCCCATTGCATTATATGGGGGGCTCACTGGCTAGGTGGTCTGAAGTATGACATTTACAAAGCAGAGTGTCTCTCACTGCGTGGTACACTGACAGACCCCATTGCATTATACTGGGGCCTCACTGGTTAGGTGGTCTAAAGTATGGCATTTACGAAACAGAATGTCTCTCACTGCTAAGGTTCGAATACTACTCAGGCAGATCCTAGTGTCAGAAATTTTGTCAGTTTGCTTGTGGAACGTCAGTGGTTTTCTTTGGGTACTACGGTTTCTTCCACCATATCAAAACTGACCCCCTTTATATAAGTGAAAGAATCTTGACTGAGATGTCATTTCTCAAATCAACACTGGAATATACCATTGTATATGTGCATTTATTGTTGTTCCTTGAATAGAAATTATTTTTGATGAAAAACATTTACAGTGTATAACTTATGGTGTATGTCAAGATTTGAGATTAAAAAAACTTTTAGTTGTAATTAAACACCAGGTTTATTTTTGTGTAAATTTTTTCTTGAAAAGATAATATATTGTTGTATCCTTACAAGTCATCGGAGGTAGTTAGAGGGTATGATTTCTGAAAAGATAAGATATTTTTGTATCCTTACAGGTCATCTGAGGTAGTTAGAGGATATGATTTCTGAAAAGATAACATATTGTTATATCCTTACAGGTCATCTGAGGTAGTTAGAGGATATGATTTCTGAAAAGATAAGATATTTTTGTATCCTTACAGGTCATCTGAGATAGTTAGGGGGTATGATTTCCTTGTAAATGCCGTGTGGCCAGAAATTATCTACAACATTGAAGCAAGGACGCCATCTATATTTGCTCCAGGGAATCCTAATGTTTTTCATGAGGTAATGATCTATTGAGCTTATTGAGCTAGGTTTGGTTAGATGTGTGGTTTTACTGTAAGCCATGTAAGCAATTTGTTTTATCTATTTACAAGAGTTTGTCATTGATTATGGAACACCCTTTATGCTTATGCTGAACAGTTTATGCAATTTGGATATGAAATATGTTTTCCAGTTACAATGATGTAATTTGAAATATTATTATAAGTTAACAACACTTTCCACAAATGCCTGGGGGGTATTGTTTATATCATTGTGTATATTTGTGCTGATGTTTCAAATTTGATTTCCTTTTGTACTGCAGCATGATGGTAATTTATAGAATTCTACAAAACTAGCTCACAATGTTTTGCATAAACAACACAGATTTCTCCAAAATATAGTAAGGCTTACTAGTAGTAAACGGAGAGAAAAAAATATCATTTAAGTCCTTAGTTACGGTAAGGTCTAAAGATACCCCTTTTGAAATATTGACTCTAAAAAATAAAAGAGTTGAGTTGTGTAATGGTGTTTTATTGACTCTAAAAAATAAAAAAGTTCAGTTGAGTTGTGTAATGGTGTTTAACATCCCAGTCAAGAGTATTTCACTTAAATTGAGACGTCGCCAGCTATAGGCGCAAGTGCAGAAATTTTGCCTTTGCGTTGCGCTGATGGCACGGGACCTTGTTTATTTTAAGTTCCCATCCAAAAGAACCGTGACTTTCATTTTGTAATGCTGAGTGCTTGGCGAAAGAACAGTCACTACCCACTTTCAAGTCTTGGGTCAGACCCGGCCGGGATTTGAACCCACGACCTTCCACTTAAGGAGCGAGCACTCTACCAACTGAGCTACCGCAGTGGCTAAAAAAAAAAAAGATGTAAAATTTGGAAATTGAATTTCTGTTTTGCGCATACATGTTGTGTAAACACCTCTCTGTATTATTTTGTTGTTCTCTCTTGCTCATGCTCTCACTCTCTCTCTCTCTCTCTTTCTCTCTCTCCTTGTTCTTTTTCTTTCTCTCTCTTGAAAAAAAAAAAAAAACCAACACTATCCAACCAACAACAAGCACATTTTATATTCCACAGAAATTTTTAACCAGCATGTTGTTTTTGGAAAGATTTGAGAGACAATGTGGTTCTCAGGCGAGTGTGAAACGATTGCGGGAACATCAGAGTTATCATGCCTTTATGACAAAATGGAGTCTACCCGTTTACTTTCAGATAAGGTTAGACAAAATAAATATACACTTGTTTGTAGAGGGGTTTCAGGTTTGCAGCAGTGATGAAATATTAATTTCCAGTTTTCTAAGGAAGTTTACCACTGGCAGAATTTTACGATAGAAGGCTTGTGGGTACTTGAACACATACATTGTACAAATGTACGATGTCCATATAAATTTCATGTAAATGCAGTTTCAAATCCTGGTAGGATATTATTGAAATGTTTTTATTATTACAATGAAATTAATTTTACTATTTGGTTATATAGGTCACTTGATATAAAATAAATGGGGGTAGATTTTTTGGTTTTAAGAAATCTGAATTATTGAATTTGGTCCTTAAGCAAGCTTTTTTTTATTTTCCCATATAATTTTAGATATAACAGTGCCATACACCAAGATGTATATTAATTTTTGCTTTTATTTGTGTCAGACCTTTTATGTCTTTTTTCAGATTTCAGGAAATAGCTAGTTCACTGGAAACAGCTTTGTGCACTGCATTTAACAAGGCAGCAGGTAATTTTAGAGGCTTATTTACTCTGCATTAAACACACACACACACACACACACACACACACACACACACACACACCATATTATTTTGAGATATTTTTATCTATTTCTAATTGCTATAAATTTTTAAATATATTTTAAATAATATATTTTAAAAAATATTTAAAAAAAAAAAAGAAAAAAAAAATTTGAAAAATCTGAAAAATGTGTGCATCCTTAATTTGCGAAAAATATTATTTTGGCTTAAAAACATTTATCTGTTTTTATTTTAGATACATCTGAGTTCCATTTACATTCCACACTTGCATTATGGGTAAATCTTCACCAGTGTTGGAGAGATGAGATCTTCCTTGATCCATTGTGTCATAAATTTTGGAAACTTACTTTACAGATGTTAAGTAGATATTCCTTATGGCTGGATGAGGTTTATGATGAGCAGGTAAGTTAATGGGTCAAGTTAAGGAGGCTTTTGGGTAAATCTTCACCAGTGTTGGAGAGATGATATCTACCTTGATCCCCTTTGTCATAAATTTTGGAAGCTTACTTTACAGATGCTAAGCAGATATTCTTTATAAACGGATGAGGTCTGTGATGAACAGGTAGGCTGTTATGTCAGTTAAAGGAGGCCACAAGGTAAATATTTAAAAGTATGAGTGATAAGAGGTTTATGATGAACAGATATGTAATTAAATCAATTTAAGGAGGCGCTTGGGTAAATCTGTACTCAAAGATGGGTTGTAGCTAAACCAACATTATCATAAGTTTAAGCAACCAATTTTACAGATGCTGGGCAGATATACTTTATGGCTGGATTAGGTGTATTACTACATAATAGGTATGTCAATGAATCATTTTAAGTAACTCAGAGAGGATTGAGTTGAAAAGTTTCTTCTTCGGTTATTGATATTTTAGAACAAATGTTAAGCAATTATCAAAACCATTGACAAACTTTAAATAGTCTTTAGATCACATCACCTCTTACTGTATAGGTTCTAATCCTTATCAGATAGATTCCAATGTAAAGAAAATTGTCATGTCACTTATTTAAATTCTGTGGTTTGAAAAATAAATATTTATGAAAATAAGACATGTGCAGTATTCTTAATTAAGAATATTGTTTAATTAATAGAAAACATATGTAACAGTGTGTTTCTTACACCATGGAAAATTTTCTGAAGAATTCTTTGCATTTCTCAATTTTTTTCTAAACAAAATAAAGTGGCTAGATATTTTTTGTTAGTTTATAAACCTGTTTCACAGAAATGAATATAAGCATTATAGGTTTGTTTTACATATACATGCTGTAAAAGAAATTATACAAAATCCAGCTGCTACCACAACCATATGCCTCCATGTTAAAAAAATATGCTTACATGTGAAGATACATTTTTATGTGTAAAAAGATGATTTTTCATGTAGGTAGATACCTGTTGATGATTATTCATTTATTCTTTAAGATTTCCAAGCCAAAAGAATTGGAGAAGAAAGGTTCCACAGCATCATTACCTTCTCTAGCTGATGGAGGTGGAGCAGGTGATAAAGCACCATCTAATGGTCAAAGCAGTACAACTGATACTCATTCAGGTCCCATAACTCCTGTAGTAACTGTTGGTCAGATTCTCTGTTTAATTTCAGATGCAGAAAAAATATCTGCTCAGGTATGGGCTATAACACAATAAATAATACTTGAGCGTGAATTGCGTAAAAGCCTGTCATATTTTTAAAATTGAAGTTTGTGGTTAGAGTGTTTGCATTTTCTTATTTTGTTTTTTGTATAGATGTACAGGTGAGCTTTCTTGTAACTCTTGATATCAAAATAACTGACATTTTCCCTGAACAAAATTATTAGCTGTATTTGCAAGCAGTTCATAACATTCTTCCCTTGTTAATATGAGAAAGTCAGAAAGGCATTCTGAACTTGGGCATTAAAACAATTCAAAATATATAATTGGAATTTGAGTCTTGTTTAAACTTGAGTTGTGATTTGTAATTTTGTATCGGTATATGTATATATTTTGTAGATATTCACTTTCTTTGATGATACAGTGAAGCCCAGAGTTTCAGGTGCTGGATTTCAGAATAAAGATCTATTGAAAAGTAAGTATTTTCCAGTACATGTTTCAAAGTAAGGATAAGTTACAATGTCTACGAAACATGCAACATAAGTTACCAACAATATAGTTCCTAATATTCAAAAAATGAATTGCCTACAAAGGACTTAAAATCTTTTTAAGCCAAGTTTTTAAATGCCATCTTTTTGGAAAAATGTGTACTTCTTGTAATATCACCATTTATTAGCCCACCTGAGCAAATGCTTAAGGTGAGCTATTGTGATGGTAATTTGTCTGTCGTCCGTCATCCGGTGTCCGTTGTCCGTAAACTTTTAACATTTTAATCTTCTCCTCCAAAACCACTGGGCCAAATTTAATGAAACTTAGTAACCATCATGCCTGGGTGAAGCCCTTTCAGATTTGCACAAATGAAGGAGTTATGTCCCCTTGGGGCCTCATAAGGGGGAAATAGTGAAAAAATTAAAAAATCTTCTCCTCTGAATCTACAAGAGATATACTTTAGTTATTTATTTTGTAACATCCTTAGGTCATCTATTTTCAGATTTGCACAAATGAAGGAGTTATGTCCCCTTGGGGCCCCATAAAGGGGGAAATAGTAAAAAAAAACTATAAAAATCTTCTCCTCTGAATCTACAAGAGATATACCTTAGTTATTTCTTTTATAACATCCTTAGGTCATCTATTTTCAGATTTGCACAAATGGTAGCCACGGGGCTCAAAATGTGGAAATTGTAAGGCACTGAGTGGGGAAATTGCTAAAAATTATATATTTGTCACTATATCTTGAAAACTATTAACTTTTGTATAGTCATGTATATTAGAATATTGTAGGTATTGAAATAACGGTCATTTTAATATATGGTACAAGGTCATATGTTGAAAGGTCAAGGTCACAGCTGCAAAACAAGACTTAAATTGTCAATTATCTCGAAAATTATTAACTTTTTGTATAGGCATGTATATTAGAATATTGTAGGTATTATGACAATGATCATTTTGATATATGGTTCAAGGTCATATGTTGAAAAGTCAAGGTCACAGCTGCAAAAGAAGACTTAAATTGCTAATTATCTTGAAAACTATTAATTTTTTGTATAGGCATGTATATTAGAATATTGTAGGTATTGCAACAACTATCATTTTGATATATGGTTCAAGGTTATATGTTCAAAGGTCAAGGTCATATCAATATAGGAATACTAAAATTATTAATTATTTTGAAAGCTATTAATTTCATGCATAGGCATGTATATTAGAATATTGTAGGTATTGACATGACAATCATATATGGTTCGAGGTCATATATGTTCAATTGCCAAGGACATAGCTGCATATACTGAAGTTGATTAATGATTTGGAAATTATTCATTGCACTACAGTTACTTCATGCATATTATAAATGAAATGTGAGTGGATTTCTGATTAAGTTTTGTTTGAGTTCTTAACTTGAGAAAAATATTAAAGTTTCTGTACTTAATATATTGTCTATTGCACTTTGCAAACAATGTTGGACAAATCTTCAGGTGAGAGTAAAGGCCAATTGGCCTCTTGTTTGTATACTTACTCACCTAAAATACAAACAAAACTCTTGTGTTTAGACATATGTGTATCCTCATTTAATGAAAATAACGTGAGGTTTTCCTTACAAAGAGGTTAAGAGAATTTTAAGAGAGTTCTTGTAGATGCAGGTGCAATTATGAATAAGTGTACTGAATCCTTTTGGTGACATGCAGATATAAATGTAGATGCATTTGTTAAACTTGTCTTGACTTTATTAAGTGTGCATCACTTTTAAGATAATATGCATAACTTGAATTCTTGTATACAACATGTTATGAGAGATGTTTCTTATTATAACCTATATTTTATATTCTCCTTTCTTCTTGTCAAAGGCAACTTTATGGAATTTATCTGCAATCACATTTGAGTTAGTCCTTTTTATGCAAAGGGCCTCGGTGGTCAAGTGCTCTAAATTGTGCTTTTAAGGATCACACTTTTACTGCCTAGGTTCAAATCTTACTCGGACAGACCCTAGTGAAAGTTTGTATGGGGAAGTTTGATTTTCTCTTGGCACTCCAGTTTCTTCTACCATTCCAAAGCTACCACTTTGATGTCGGTCAAGGAATCTTGACTGGGGCATAAAAAACTGTTTCTCCACTCCACTATTCTTGATTCATGGAAGTTAGTCATTCTTTGTGTGATTTAAAGTTGTGCACATCAATGAAAAAGTTGTTCAAATGAGTTTGAAATGAATAACTCTGCCTTACCAGAAAGGGCTCTGTAGAACTTGTTGTACTTTCAGTTAATTTATAGATTTCAAGTGCTAATATAAACTAAACATTGAACTTTCTAGAAATGGCATTTATAGTATTGTTATTTCCATTGCAGTGCAAGCAAACTGAATAATGTGTGTTAGATGATGATGATGTTATACTTATGTTTCACATTTTAGAAAATACAATTTTTGGTTCTTCATCCTCAAAGAAATTTAAAACATCATCATTTACAACATTCAATGGTGATCATAACTCATATAAATATTTAGTCTTGAACTTAGTTTCATGAAACAAAAACAAGGCAAATTCAAATATTATGACATAAATCATATTGCTATGACAGCTTTTAAATGAAATTAGGAGTACTGTTTTCAATGTCAATACTATTTTATCCTGACTTTAACATTTTAGATAACATTCAGGAATGTAGTGAAAAAATCAAAGAAAACCTTCCACGGTTTCAGGCACATGTAGTAGAGGAGATTATATTACAGTGTTCAGCACATCTACGACAAGTTAACGATATACCCAGGTTATATCGAAGAACTAACAGAGAGGTATGTAGGCATCATATCAAATCAGCATCCTATATAACTCTATTGCTATTGTATGTCTCATATGTGAACTTAGAAACGCATACAGGTTTGTTTTATTTTCTTTTGTGTAAATATATGAGAGCAACAAGATGTGAAAATGAAACTTTAGCTAACATTTTATTTTGATATTTTTCACGTGTATTCCCATTGAACATTTTTGACAAGGCGAAAAATAAAAAGTACATGAATATTTTTAAATGACTATATATGGGAAAAACTACCAGATGGAAAAATGTTCTAATTAACAGTAGTAAAAAAAAATATAAGCAGAACAGTAAGTATTGGTAATGGTAGCATATGTACTTGGGCAATACAAAAACCAGAGAATTTGAATTTGAAAAAACAGAAACTGCTACTTGTATGAAACACTGCTGAGAAGTTATAGATTAGTTTCATAAATCTAAGAAGAATTGATACTTGGGCAATTCAAAAGCCAGAGAATTTGAATTTGAAAAAAACAGAAACTGCTACATATATGAAACACTGCCGAGAAGTTATAGATTAGTTTCATCACTCGAAGAAGAATTGATTGGGCAATTCAAAAGCCAGAGAATTTGAATTTGAAAAAACAGAAACTGCTACATATATGAAACACTGCTGAGAAGTTATAGATTAGTTTCATCACTCGAAGAAGAATTGATTGGGCAATTCAAAAGCCAGAGAATTTGAATTTGAAAAAACAGAAACTGCTACATATATGAAACACTGCTGAGAAGTTATAGATTAGTTTCATCACTCGAAGAAGAATTGATTGGGCAATTCAAAAGCCAGAGAATTTGAATTTGAAAAAACAGAAACTGCTACATGTATGAAACACTGCTGAGAAGTTATAGATTATTTTCATCACTCTAAGAAGAATTTAGAGGGCATTAAAGACTGACCAGAACATGTGCACATGTTCAGATAAAATTCATTACATGTATTTACATTTATCACTACAATATAAGTCTATTATTACCATCTAGATTTGGCAGTAAATTTGACATAAAGCAATGCATTGTGCTATGCCAACTTGTAGCAAGGCAGCAAATTTGACATAAAGCAATGCATTGTGCAATGCCAACTTGTAGCAAAGATTGTCATGTGTAATGACTTCAACAACTTGGCTGTTGAAACAAGTGGATTACATGATTTTTATCTTGTAAAAGGTAGAAATTAAATTTAAAAATTTAAAAAATCACAATCATCAGGTTTAGGAGCAATACAATTGCAATTATAAATGTCAGTATTGAACTGATGAGATATAGTTGTTTAACTGCTCTGGCTATTTCAGATTGCATTGCATTAATAATGTAAACATACTGACCTTTGTTAAGTATGTTATGGTAGATTATTACCGTCAGCACAAACAATTTTACCAGAGATGAAGTCAAGGTCATTGAGGGTGTTAATTTTTTGCCGAGGGTGATAATCCACTATAACATATTCAACAAAGATAAGTATGTTTTTTATTAAACTGAAAGACTTTACTAGCTACCTTTTTAATAAGAACTTGAAAAATCTGAAACAACAGAACAAAATAACGCATTGTTTGAGACATCCACAAATGCCATTGTTTACCATTTGTCATGTATGGACAGCATGAGGCATGACAAATTTCCAGAGTTGATCGGTTATGAAATGTGATAAGTTTCAGTGTTTGGCATTGTTCGGGCTATGAGTGTGAAATAAAAAAAACCCACTTATTGCTATTTTTGATTAACTACCATCGACAAGATGGATTTGGTTTAAGTATGTAAATACTTATCAAACACCTATTGATGAATCAGATGTTTAGATTTTTACATGAAGTATAATATTATGTGATGTTTAGTTTGGCTTGAATAGCTGTGGCAGTTATATGAGCATAATAGCAATATCTCAACAGTTCAATGATTATATAGTATTTTTTACACATCTGTTGGTGCTAACTGGTAATTGTTTGATGTTTTTATTTCTCTCTATTTTAAGGTTCCGAGTAAACCCTCTACCTACATCTCAAGTCTACTAAAACCACTTCAGTTGTTTGTTGATGAGCATGAATCAGTTTTAGGACAAAACCAGAAAATTGAAATATTTCAGCAAGTCTTCACACAACTTGGAGAACAGTAAGTTTCATATAGAATACACATACTTCTGTATCTGACAGAGCCATCGTAATGCATTATAGGAATTGAATTTTTAATACTGTTTCAGTATGCATGTTAAGACATTGGCTTGGTTTTCATTTGTTTGGCAAATAAGTCTTGACATTAAAATTTTTTTATACCTCTCTGTCTATAATATATGCATGTTTTGGTTTTTATTTGTTTGGCAAATTTTCCCAAATGTTCTGTATTTTCCCCTTTTGTCTGTTCAAATTTCTTTTATCTGTTCACTCTTGCCTGGCCAAATTTAAACAGACAAAAGGGGAAAATACTAAAATCTAGCCTCATGGTAGATTCCTTAAACTTTATATATGTATCATTTTAAGATGTGTACAGCATATACAGTCCTTTAGCCAGAGTTGTCCTTGGTGGCCCAGCAGTCTAAAGTATGTACTCATGGACAACTATTTCTCTCATCACCTAGGTTCAAATCTCACTGTGATAAAGTTTGTTAGTTCATTTGCTGAAGGTCTGTGGTTTGATTTTTTCCACAATCTCTGAACTGACTGCTTTAATTTACATAAATAAGTAGTATGACGTCATAATATACTTACCTACCAAACTTAAAGAGGCTATGTTAAGAATACACTTTCTTTAATCATATTATGTAACCAAAGGGATCATGATGCATGATGTCAGCCATTTTTATTTGTAAACATATGGCACATTACTGTACATTACCCCATTTATCTACTTCAATATTTAATGAGGCCTCAGTAGCCAAGTGGTCTAAGGTTTATGCTTACAAATCACCCTACCTCTCACCACCTAAATTCAAACCCTTCTTCAGCATATTCTAGTGTGAGAAAATTTGTCATTTCACATGTCGAAGGTTGGTTATTTCTCTGGACAATCTGCTTTCCTCCAACTTCCTATAACTTAACTGCCTTGATATTTGACTAGGGTGTTAAACATCATTAATCCACTCTATTTTAGAGTTATAGATCCTTGATAAATATGGGCCTGGGCCAGTATTCATCCCTTTCTAACAATTCTAATTTGGTTTCCACTTAATGGACATCATTTTCTTTAGATGTCCTTTTTTATTGAAGATTTACGGTGTTTGCCATACTGTACTTTGACTTTAGTAATATTTCTGTAATTTCAGGTATCATTCAGTTACTGCAGATGTTTTATTATCAGTAAAGAAAATGGAAGATAGCTTGAAAAAATTGAGGAAAGTCCGAGGGACAGATAAAAGCTCTGGTTCACAAGGGATGACAGATGATGACAAGATACGCACACAGCTAGTAATTGATATTGAAAATTATGGCAGACAGGTAAAATCTCAAGAAATAAACAAACTGAAATTTACTATTTTAGTAGCTCAATTAGTAGAGTGTTCAACCAAGAAAATGATTTTATGTCAAGTCCTGAACAGGTATGACCTAAATTTTTCTAATAGGTGTGACTTAAAATTCTTTACAGTTGTGATAAAAATTTTGCAATCCATATTTATATGTGGTTATATACATCTAGGAATCACCTTTTCTATTTATAGTCCCACCCAAAATTGTGTTCACTCAGAATTCACATCTATGTATGAATTTTGATCAAGCTTGGTACAAATCTATATCGACAAGAGAAAATGTGTTGTGTAGATGCGTATATCAAAGGTCAAGGTCACAAGGTCAAATCTTAGAATTTAGCCCCATTGTACATATTGGTGGAGAATTGGATATTTGTTGATCAAGAGACTGCTTTAGTTCAACTAAAAAGAATCTATATGTAGACTACTTCTTTGAAGATATTTTTTTTGTTTACATATTTCTTAGTGTTTTTTTAAGTTGCCTTTTTGTATAGTTTCATTTCGAGACCAAGATTACATGTACATTTCAGGTTAAACTTGCAGTCTATTGATCTTTTGGTTTTGATAATTTTTATGCATTTCTGTTGCCATATTAAATATCTTTGTGTAGAGATGACTTGCTTTTTTTATTTTTTATTACAGATTAGTTCATATGGAATTCAGCAAGATTCACTAGAGAGCTACAACAAACTACTGCAATTATCATCAGAAGCTAAAGCAGCAATGACTTCACAATCCTGAGAAATAATAAATGACTTCACAATCCTTAAAAAATAAAAGTTAAATACTCGTAGAAAAATAATGACTCTAAAATGAAATATGAAACGATGTCCCAGGCTCTAATTTCATTGACTGTCAAAGAAATGGAGTATTTTATTAAGATATAAAATTTCATTCCATTTAATGTTTAAATGTCGAAGTATCATTATTGTGTTTCTTTTGGTTAGTTTCATATTTATGTAGTACATACTGTATCTAATTTTATGATGAATGCATTTCATGTATGAATGAAAATGAGATTTTTCATTTGTATATGTTCCAGTTAAAATTCACTCATAAGAACACTTAGATTTGACAATGCTAACATAAATCTTACTTTATAGATTTACATAGATATTTACATGTATAAAATTTACAATCTAACTTTTATTATATAGGATGAATGTCAATTGCCGATTTTGTCAATAATTAAATCTCATAATTTCTCATGTTAATAAAATTGCTCTTGGTTTTTTATAGGCACGTCTATGACGGGACATATTATGGTATGGCGCAGTCCGTCCGTCCGTCCGTCCGTATGTCCACATGTTGTACGCTAACTCAAGAATGCTTTGAGCAATTTTAATGAAACTTTTGTGAAATGTTTGTATCTAAGGCAGAAAGCTCTCTTTTGTTTTTTGAGATTCGTATGTTTTCTCATTGCGGAGTTATTGGCCATTAATTGTCAAATTTTTAGGCATTTTTTTTGCATGTTGTACATTAACTTAAAAATGCTTTGAACAATTTGAATGAAACTTTTGTGTTATATTGGTATCCATGGCAGAGAGCGCCCTTTTATTTTTGAGATTTGTATGTTTTCTTGTTGTAGAATTATTGGCCTTTAATTGTCAATTTTTAGGCATTATTTTGCATGTTGTAACTCAAAAATCATTTGAACTTTTTTTATGAAACTTTTGTGTTATATTTGTCCGATAATCATAAAGTTTTGTGAATAAATTTGCTACTTTGTTTTAAAAAAATATGTTTCAGCTAAATGTCAAGTTGTTTAAGACATTAAAAAAGAAGTTTAAATATCTGATGGGCGTATCATGTGCTCCAGGTGCAGTTGTTTATTATTTTTGCTTAATGTTTTTATAACAATTACTTAGTTCCTGTAAAAAATACCTTATGTATGTGTAAAATTTCAGAAATCTATTCCAAACATTGTCCAATTAATTGAGGATTTAGTTTTTTGCTGCCTGTAGTTTTAGGCTTCTAAACACACATAGAAGCTCTTAAATTTGACTTGTCCTATTTTTTGCACATATTTTTTAAAGCCAAAGCTAGCCCCTTTGTAGAGAGCTTGCAGATTATAGTTCTTCTTGCTTACTAGGTGTACAATTTCACCTTGGAACCTCCTAGTTTGCTATAGTTTGGAGGTTTTCTCAAGGAACTGTGCTTTCCTCTACCATCTCAGAATTTTCTGCCTTAAGTCAAAAGGTCTGACTGGGGCTTGAAACACTTTTTTTTATTCTATTCCTTTTTGTGAGAAAATTTTGACTTTAACAATGAGAGATTTACAGTTTCTGTTAAGAAAATAAAAAGGAAAGATTTTTTTTTAGTTTGATTGCATACTTGTATTGTATAAAACTTTTAAATTTGGTTTAGAAAGTTCTTACTTTTTAAATGCTATGCTGAAATGAAAGGCTTGTATTCAGGTGCTTTCAAAAAGTAAAATTTCTACAAAAACTCCTTTATATTATGACAAAATTATTGTTGTGTCCTAAACCTATTTAGGTGTACATATTTTTAGTATTCACGATTGGGACCAGAGCAAGAAAGTATACTTAATGTTATATACAATTTGAGAGTGTTGAGTTGGTGTGAACGATTTTATTTGTGTTAAAACATAAAATTTAGAGATGCTTTGTTGCCATATTTATTTATTTATTAATTTATATACAGGTACAGGTACATTTTTGTAATAAAGAAAGAAAATTGGTGCAAATTTATCATGTTGGGTATATGTTTATCTGAAACTTATTATTTTGAGGGTATTGTTATATTGTTGAGGATGTATATATTTAATTTCATAAAATATGGAGTAAATGGTTTTTTAAACTTTAAATGGAGTCTGTTTGTTCTAATGTACATGTATATAAAATTTATACTTGTAAAGATAATATATTTATGTGAAATTTCTTATCAAATAAAGTAAAACTTTTATAACTTGAAAGCCATGTGTCATGAATTTATTGGGATGTTCCATTAAGTTTTGAAGAGATTTAAGGCAATTGGTTGGGTCCTAAAACATTTCAAAATTGTCCATGGTATACATGAAAAAGACTGCTAGTTATGGTAGTTTTACTGTAAAAATGGTGATTTATTTGATTTGAATAATCACAGCAAAGTTCACTTGGTTCAAACTTTACTTGAGTGTAAGATTTTTGCATAATTATGACTCGTTAATTTCTTAATAGGAAGTTATATGACAGGTTCTTATCAACATTGTAATCTAGTTTACACTTCCACGGGGCTGCAATCACTAACCGAGTTGAGTTGACTATTGGTGTTTAACATCCCAGTCAAGAATATTTCACTTATATTGAGATGTGGCGAAAGTGCAGAAATTTTGCCTGTGTGTTGTGCTGATGGCATTATACAGCAGGGTTCTTTATCGTGCTATGGGTTTATTTCAAGTTCCTATCTGAAAGAACCTTGACTTTCATTTCATAATGCCAAGTGCCAAGAAAACAACAGTCACTGACTTTCAAGACTTGGGGTCAGACCTGCTGACTAGTCAGGGTTTGAACCCATGATCTCCCACTAACATCACTAATTGGATCTTACCAGATATCTCAGATGTTTTTATTACTGGTGATGAGTATGTCCATGTGTCATTTATTTCACACACCGAGTAGTTTGCCCATAAAAGTCCCAATTATCCTTATCCATAAAAGTCCATTATCCTAATAGATATAAGACATTACAGTGTGTAATGGAACAGCTTGTCTTTAGAGGTTTGAACCCACGACTCTTGGATCTTGTATCCAGTGTTCCACTCCCTGATTGAGTCACATACTTTTACCATGCATATTTCGATTCAAACATCACAGATCTCATAACAACCTAGATAAATAATGACCATTCCGTAGTCAGTTTATAAGATACAAAATTTACTAGGGCTTGTATTGTAGATGTACACAACCTGATATAAGTGTTTAAATAAGATATAAAATATATGTTCCCAGTATAACGATAATCTACATACTCTTACAATTAAAATTGCAAGTCAAAATGTAAGATCATAAATAGCTATGCATATTCATGAGACCATAAAATGCTATGCATATTCGTTAAATCATGAAATGCTTTGAATATTCAAAATCATATGTCAGAGTTATAGAGAAGCATTAAAATTAAGTTTAGCTGTATGTGATCAATTTTAAACTGGTGATCATAATGATGAGATTTTCAATATCGAAATAAGAAAATATTTAAAAATAAAACATCCAAAAAGTTATAAAAATTTTAATACTGAATTGAAAAATTTACAAAGAAATAAAAGACAGATACAGTGAACTGAGAACCTTGTTGGATTAACTCTGTACTAGTAATTGACACCTGTCTGAAATAACTAAACTATGAGGGCTTGCAGCAAAATTCTTTGGTTTACTTGTATCTTCTGAGTTTTTCCATTTGAATTAATTAAGTGTTCATTTAATCAAAAAGGATGTCATTTTAGATTAAATCATTATAAAAGGATTTTGATAAAAATATGAGAGAGAGAGAGAGAGAGAGAGAGAGATGGAATTAACAAATAATAAGATCTTATTCGTGTCAGATCTACTAAAAAATATGTTACAGAAACAATACTTGTGGATACCAATGTATACATCGAGTAAACAACCAAAACTTTAAAAAAAATGCAATCCCTTCACCTGAGCAGTGAAAATCAACACCAAGACACAAGATTATATAGTCCACAATGCACACTGAGAGATTTGATCCCCCTCCCTTCCCCTTTAACACAACAGAGCTTTGATTTGGTCCCTGAGACTTCGTTTTTACTCTTAAGAATTTTGAGTCTATATCATTTAAATTCTTGAGATTTTGAAATAGGTCAATTGGACCAAATAAGAGCCTGAACAATAGGCAGCTCTCCTATCATTTCTTCATTGACATGAAGGTACAGATACAGAAAAAATGCAGGAGGGATGCAACAACAGCAAAACCTTGCTGTACTACTTTTAAAGAGAATCTTGAATATATAAAAAAGAAATAACAATAGATTGTTAAAAAAAACAACTGAGAAATAGCACAGTCAAAATCCAAAGTAAAAAAAAAAATCTTCTAAAAACAGCTGTTTTAAATAAATATTGTTATTTGAAGCAATGGTGGAGATTTAATTTGATCCTTAACATTTAAGGGTCAAATTTATTATTTTTTTCAAAATTTAAAAAATCAAACCATATAATCTACTTTTTTAAAAGCCAAGAGTCAAATTCAATTCTCAAGATTCAAAATCATAGTCTCATGTCTCAAATTAAAGCGCAGAATGAGACTTTTAAAACAATTAAACTACAATCATTCCAGAGAAAAATTAGTGGACAATGATGCCTATAGATTTAGGTGGTTTACAGAGCAACATTTCACAGTTGTTGTAGTCAGCTGTTATCAAACACAATCAATGAACTGATCCTGCTCCATATCTCAATTCTTGCTCAAACTGATCAGATGTAAACTGACCGTCTAATGTCTCAAAATTTGGATTAAAAACAGAATAAGCACTTAATTTGTTGGCTTCTTTTGGTCCAGTTCTTGTATTAAAATAAACAAAAATTAATAACGACACAACAAAATAAACAGCACCAAATTGAAGTTCTATAAATAATCCCCATAACACCAGCCATAGAAGGATCTTTAATCCTCTCTTAATTAGAATTATCTGTCGAGACTTTACATGCTGTGTCTGATGGATTGGAGGGGAATGCTGTGGATGTTGTACTGAATTATGTAAAGATGATTCCTCAGCAATGGGTTTATAATTTATTTCATCTTCATTAGTGTGTCCATCTTTTTCCTAAAACAGTAAGGAAATAAATATTACTGAGAAATTTAAGCAGGGGCGTATATATAGCTATTATATAGTATCGGATTTAAGGTACATGTATAGAATTTCAAATTGCTCTAGACCAAAACAGTCCTATGTACAAGCCTTAAAAATCTGCTCAATCTGAGCAAGGGTCTTATGTCATTACAATTACTTTATCACCTCCTTTAAAACTTAAAAGACACAATGGTTTTGGTCATTTGTAAATAGATGAACACCACAAATATTTGAATCCAATTTCAAGTCTCATTTACCTTGGATGACCATTCAACATCAATAGATGTCCTGTCAATTCTTTAAATGGTCTGTTTTAAAAAGTTATTAAAAATTTGAAATTAAAGTTGAAATTACATTTCCTCAGGTAAAATTTAGATTTTCACTGGTCATTTAATTGATGGGTTGGACAAGTCAATATTTATTTTTCTGATTGATGACATAACAGTAAGAGGGTGAATTTTCAGCGATTTAAGGCTTATCCGTAGGACTTAAAAGGCCTGATCTAGTTCAACGGCGTTAGACACACAACACCTGTTTTTATTCGGATATTTATTGTGGTATATAAGAATAAACATTTTAAAATTAAATGTAACATAATAGATCTTTAAAACTGACTGAAAATTTACCTTATTTTCACCAGCAGATTTTGTTCTTTTAAACAAATTGAACTCTCCGATAGATTGTAATATTGAAGATGGTTTGGTTGCTTGATACTGTTTTGCTTTTTCAGCTCTATACTGTGCTAGTTTGGCCTCCATGCAGAAAAAAAGAAAGTTTCTTGTTACATATCGTTATTCTCTCTCATACACCAGTACACGTAGATTTTTTTGTTTACATGAAACATAAAGAGCTATCGTAAGGGGAGGTAACCATACGTATAATCCTAACTTTTTGTGAGAACCTCTGCTTTCGACGTTTTAAAAATCGCTGATTATAGATGTTTTAAACATCAAAGCAACGTCAATTGCTAATTATAAATGAATTTCTGGTAATAAAAACAATTGCTTGAAAATACACGGGCATCATCTATGACGAAATAATTTGCTGTAACGGCTAACAGATTATTGAAGTAACTTCTTTTTTTTAGTTAGTAGAGTGCTCGCTCCGTAAGTGGAAGGTCGTGGGGTCGAATCCCGGCCCAAGACTTGAAAGTGGGTAGTGACTGTTGTTTCGCCAAGCACTCGGCATTACGAAATGAAAGTTACGGTTCTTTCGGATGGGAACTTAAAATAACCGAGGTCCCGTGTCATGGTCATCGAGACAACTGCCGCGGTAAATATATCAGGTCGTATTCCTCTTTTAATTTGTTACAGAAACACGAAGGAAACAGAAGAGGAACAAAAGTGAACAAATATAAAATTATGTTTTGTACTTAATAGTACAGACTTGATTATTCAAACAAATATCAATGGGTCTTAACGATATACATGTAGGTTCACATGTCGTCAAAATGCATCATGTAATTAACGTCTTTTTTCCCAAATTTTCCAGAGGAGCGTGCCCGGAACCCCTCGGTAGAATTGAAGATTCTTTAGCGTTTCTTCTTCTTCTTCTTCTTCTTCTCTCTCTCTCTCTCTCTCTCTCTCTCTCTCTCTCTCTCTCTCTCTCTCTCTCTCTCTCTCTCTCTCTCTCGTCGGTCAGTTTAATTGATCTACGTCTCTGTTGAAAAATGTTCGAATTGAATTAATATGTCTCAAGTGGGACAGTTTTCAGCTTTAAATAGAGTGGGGCAGCGACATTCAAGTTAAAACAGACTGTTTTAAATGTCACTGGGTGGAGTAACGGAGTTTTACACCAACGGTATCAAAATTCTTTCATTTATATTGAGGCGGTTGGTCCAAAGGTGGTAGAAGAAACCGGAAAAACCACAAACGAAATGACAGAATTTCTTACACTAGGATCTGTTCCTAGTGGGATTCGAGCCTAGACGTTAAGAAGTACTGCGCGATCCATAAACGCGCGGTTTATACTACTCAGCTGACAAGGGTATTAGAAATGCGACGCCTGATATTAATGCGAGGTTTCCTATGGAAGCTTAGTTCTTTCAATAAAATTGGTGTCTAAAGCCCCCTCCCTTGAATGCTCCGCGGTTTTAGCGTTGTGATAAGGTATTTTCAGTACCCCTCTTTTCGACAATTTAAATATATTTAACCTATTCAAAAGGTCTCTTGAAATGAAGAGAAATAGATAACTTGGAATCCCGAATGTGAAAGCTAGATTTCAGTTGCCAAACAATGAAATAGGGAAAAAAAACACCCCAAAACCCCGAATATTTATCGGGGCATAAGACGCCATTACTCTATGAAACGCCGTTTTCACATATATTCAATTATTTATACTATCTTTAAATAATTGAACCTAGGTACAATTCATTTGAAGATAGGTATAATTCAATTATACCTAGGTACAATTCATTTAAAGATAGGAATAATTGGATTATACCTAGGTCCAATTCAAATGAATTGTACCTGGGTAAAATTTAATTATACCCATCTTTAAATGAATTGATCATTAATGCTTTGAAATTTCAACGTAGTAAAATTCAATTTACACCTATCTTCAAATCAATTAAACAGACGTATCAATTATACCCAGGTACAAATGAATTATACCTAGGTCTAATTCTATTGAAGATAGGTTCAAATGAATTATACCTAGGTACAAATGAATCATTCCTAGGAACAACTATTTGTTCCTAGGTATAAATATTTGAACCTAGGTATAATTCAATTGAACCTAGGTATAATTCAATTGCACCTATCTTTAAAAAAATTGGACCTAGGTGTAATTAATTGAACCCAGGTACAATTATTTGAAGATAAGTGTAAATATATTTGTAATTGAATATATGTTAAAACGGCGTTCCATATTACTCAACTCAACTATAAACTCCATTTCATTTTTAATTTAATGGACTAAAAGTTGCTATATTGCCACATAATCATGGCTTATTCTTAGCCGGTGACATTTTTAAAGTCTTATTGAATCGGTGAAACTAAATAAAATTTTTATTTCAGTTTTAGAATATAGAAATAGATTAAAAACATCATTATAAATCATGGGCGCCGCTAGATTAAATAAAAGAATACGCACAAAAGTGTTAGCCGAAGGCAAACACCAAGCGCCTATGGCGCTTCATGCTAGGGGGGTGCGGGGGCATGCTCCCCCGAAAAATTTTGAATTTAGTGGTGTTAAATGGTGCAATTTGATGCCTTTTGGAAGGTTTTTTTGGGACTAAATCCTATGAATACACCACCTACATCATAAGAGAAAAAACACATTTAGGATACATTATGTGATAAAAACCATTTTATTCCCTCTGCAGAACTCACCAGATGGTGACAGGAAAATATAAAAAATTCCTATAGATATCCCCACGATGGTTTTTTTTTTTTGTTTGTTTTTTGTTTTTGTTTTTGTTTTTGTTTTTGTTTTTTTGCTTTTGTTTTATTCTCTTTTTTTATTTCGATTTTGAAACAACAGCTCAAGCCACATCCTGCATTTCTTCTCCGCGCTCAAATGCTAATGCAATGCGTCTATGGCCGGTGGCGTCATACTGTTTTAAAACCTCATCAGCATCCATCTGCCTGTTACGATGTATATGCATCAAAGCGAGTCCAGAAAGGCGTTCTTATGACATTGTGTTTCTCAAATAAGTTTTCAATCTGCGAAGACTACTAAATGAGCGCTCAGCCGATGCTGTTGACACTGGCATGGTTAAAAGTATGTGAAATATTGTATATATATTTGGATAAAGCATGTGCGACTCATCCAATGCTTCACATAGACGCTTGCATTTAACATTTTGAAGCTGAACAGCATTTTTCCACAATTCCAGCTCATCGTCTATATTGTCACGATGAGGCAAGAAATCACTGTAACACTCCTTGATATCATGCCACATGTCATTTGTCAGCAAGTTGATTTTATGACTCAGGAGGTATTGTGCTTTTAGTCTTGGTCTGGAATCACAGAGTCTTTCTTGTAATTGAGTCTTCAGATGGTCAACAAATTCATTAAAAACATTTAGTCTCCAGTACTCCTTGGCTGTTTCAGCATGTACATTTCTCCTATGTATTTGCCTCGCTGCAGTACGTGGTTTATCAACAGTTATTTCATTTGCATCTGCAAGAGAAGTGGCTTCATGCCATACTTTATCATAGAAAGACACATCCCCCCGTTTTGAGGACAGAAATGTCACCAACGCATGAGCTTGATCAGCTGCCCTTACAAGGTCACATTCAGGATTCTGTAGTCCATCCGAAATGGGAGATAAATACTTGAGAGTGTTGTGACAGATAAAAACACATATGACAAAGTCAAAAGAATTTATAGCTTTAAAGAAAGAAAAAGCTTTCGAACTTACTTGTGTATCTTTGAAAGTTTGTAGTTTCTCAAGGGTGTCAGAAATTGCTTTAAAGTTTTTTATGATAGACTCTACACTATTTGCATGATTAGACCAACGAGTTTCACAAAACCTTTTAATCCTAATACCACCAGGGTTTACATCTAAATATGCCTGAAGTCTCTGTGGAGAAGAAGTTATGAAATAGAGTATATCGCCTGCAATCCCAAACATATTCCGAATTTGTGTGATTTTACAGGAATGACAAATAGCGAGATTTAAATTATGGTTTCTGCAATGAATATATACAGCTTTTGGATGTTGTCTCTGTACTCTCGCTTGCACTCCCCGTATATGTCCGCTCATATTACCAGCGCCATCATAACCCTGTCCAACAATGTTGTTGGCATCCAAATGAAACTCTTCAATTTTGTCAAGAATAATTCCAGTCAGTGTCTCACCTGTGGTGTCCCTAGTTGAATCAAAAGAAATGAAATGTTCTTGTACAGTGTGTTGGCCATCTGTATTCTGTACAAACCTAAGACATAAAGCAAACTGCTCAATGTTACTGATATCAGCATACTCGTCTGCCAAGACAGAAAAGAATTTTGCATTTCTGCAACTGGACAAAATATCCTGCCTAATTTGATCACCACATAAATAAATAAAATCATTTTGAGTTTGATGACTGATATATTTGGCATTTGGAGGAGAGTTTTGTAAGTGATAATTCAATGCTTCATCAGTCTCTGCACGAAACTTTAACAATTCCCTAAAATTACTCGAATCGTCCGTTTTGCCCCGAAGCGCTATGTTTTGCTTACCGCATAAAATTATGGTTTTTATGATAGAAATCAATGCCGAACGATTTCTCTCAATTTTTTCCTTGTACGCTGATGATATTTTTTCAGCAATACTTGGAGCGTCATTTTTGCAGACGCGTAGAAAATTTTTACTGAGTTCAACAGCACGCATGTGTTCTTTTGTGCCAATGTCGAACATCTCAAATTCATTGTCAGATTCAATATTTTTGTTATCACTTGCATTTAATTTTTTGCACCTATACTGCATTTCTGAATTTTCAATGCCCGACTCAGACATGTTCAACTTAGATTTTCGCTTTCATCACAAATATCCAAATTTTCAGTACTTTCACAATCAACATCAGAACAAGATAGTGAAGGTTCCAAAGTAAAATTTTCAAAATCTAACACTTTCGGTCGTCTTTTGACCCAAAATTCTAGACTTTGCTGGCTTGATCCGGTTCGCTTACTCATGTTTCCTGTTCTTTTATTACACAGAAAATAATTAGGTTCCTAATCTATCAGAACATTATAAACGAAGTGATATAGGAATCGATAGAGCTATAGATCATGGACAGCGTTCTTTTGAGTCAGCGTTCTTTTGGGTAGTTGTTATGTTAATGACGTCATCTGAACTCATTCTCTTACAAGTTAGCATATCACTACGGTTATTCATTCATCAGCGTTCTTTTGATCAGCGTTCTTATGTTAATGACGTCATCTGAACTCATTCTCTTACAAGTTGAATGTACAACGAATAACCGTAGTGATAGTTACGCACACTAACAAACAATATTTGACTCCAGTATGATACTGGAGTCAAATATTGTTTGAAAGTGTGCGTAGTGCAATAAAGATTATATTATATCATAACAATAATGTATCTGCTGTTCGGTGTTTTGAAAAGTATACGCACGTGGGTATTGTGCGTAAAGGGTGCGGCGCCCATGTAAATTACAAAAATATGCAAACAATTTGAACACTTTGCTCTCTAATTGATTGTATCTGTACCTGCAATCATGATTGCAACAATACAAGTGACGTCATATCCCCCCAGCATCGAATTTGACATATGTAGTCATTGTTACCACAATAGAGGTGATGTCATTTCCGCCCAGCATCACTGCATGACAACGATTTTGATGGTTGCATACCCCAACAAAAATTTAGTGTAAAAATTGTTTTTTACTTCAAAATGCCAAAGAATCGGAGGAAAAGTGGGAAAAGAAATCGGTGAGTTTTAGCCGTACATTCTTTATTATTATTATTATTTTTTTTTTTTTTGAAAAAAAAAGCGTATAACAACTAAAAAAAATAATACAAATGATTAAATGATGCGATATTGTTACTCCGTTCCTTTTAATCTTTCGAGTCCTTATCGTAATTTGTATATAAGGAAATAAAACAAAAAATAATGAAGTAATATACAATAAAGTTTATTAAAGTAATGAAACGACCTGCAATAACTAGACATAAGAATAAAAATTACCAGAGAAATAAATAAATAAATAAAAAAATAAATAAATAAAAAATAAATAAATAAAAACATAAAGTAAATAAAAAAATAAAGAAAAACATGAAATAAATAAAACATTAAATTAATAACAAATAAATAATAAAGTGATTGAATAAATAAGTATATTACAATTCTTAGTTTCCAAATAAAGTGAAATTAATTTTACGTATTGAACATGTTTGAAAAGACTCTTTAAATCAGCTGTTTAATTCAGAGAAGGTTAAGCCTGTACATTTAGTTAAACTTAGCAACGTTTTATAATTACGATATCGCATTTTATTGCAGTCTAAGACAGTTTTTCGGTAAATGTACGAGTCCTGAGACAAGTAGTCCGGATATCGACAATGCTACACAGAACTGTCAAGAGATTAGTGATATAGTTGAAGAAGAACTAGCCACCCCAGGTAACTAAAAATCTTAGTTAATCTTGGAATTCTTGAACGTATGAACAAATGTAAATAAAAAGAAATTTATGTAGCTACCACAATACAAAAGTGCCACACACATACACACACACACACACACACACACACACACATAAAAACTTACCGTTAGATTATATTTTTTTTGATATTTCATTGATCTTCAATTTTTGAGTCTAATTAACAATGACAAACCTAATCCTCGCATGTTCAGACATGTAGAACAAAAAATCTATTTTTACCACTGCGGTTGCTCAGTTGGTAGAGTAAGTGGAAGGACGTAAGTTCGGAACCCCGACCGGGTCTGACTCAAGACTTGAAAGTGGGTAGTGACAGTTCTTTCGCCAAGCACTCGGTATTACGAAATGAAAGTCACGAGTTTTATTAAAAAAAGTTCAAGTCCATAGGCCACACACAAAAGCTGAGTATCAAAAACATCAACAGTTGCATCAATTACTTCAAAGAGTCTTATTATTATTATTATTATTATTTTATTATCATTATCATTATTATTATTATTATTATTATTATTATTATTATTATTATTATTATTATTATTATTATTATTATTAACAGTTGTTGAAGATTTTGCAACAGTAAAGAGTTATTCTGTTGAATACGTAAAAAGTATTCCAGAATATGATACAGACGTGGCTGAACAGAACAGATCTCATGGATATATAACAATCACTCCACAGGAAAAATTATCTACTGGAGAGAACAGATATGGTTCAAATGAATATGACAAACGTAATGTGGAACATAGACCATTTGATGTGTCACAGAGAAGGTAAGGATGGAGAGAGAGAGAGAGAGAGAGAGAGAGAGAGAGAGAGAGAGAGAGAGAGAGAGAGAGAGAGAGAGTAATGGTGTTTTAAGCCCCAGTCAAGATTCTTTCGGAGTACCCGGAGAAAACCATCGACCTTCGGCAAGCAAACCGACAAACTTCCTCTTACTAAGACTCGGTCCCGAGTGGGATTCGAACATAGGCGATGAGAAAGAGAGAGAGAGAGAGAGAGAGAGAGAGAGAGAGAGAGAGAGAGAGAGAGAGAGAGAGAGAATCTTAAACTATGAGGAGATCAAATACTTCATATATAACGGGGTAATTGCAGCAGCAAACCCTACATTGTACATATTATTATTATTATTATTAATTTTTTCAATATTACCATGCAGTGTTTATGTTGTGCGTCGAATTGTGCGGCTACTGTCAGTGGTGATATTGTGGTCTAATCTTGCGGCTACCGCCAGTTCTGATATTATGCGTCGAATCGTGTGCCTACTTCCAATGTCAATCTTATCTTGTACATCGAATCGTGTGGATACTGTCAGTGTTAATCTTATTTAATACGTCATATCAATTGAATATTGTCAGTATTAATCTTATAAGTCGAATCGTGGGACTATTCCCAGTGTTTATCTTATCTTTTACGTCGGATCATGTGGCTACTGCCAGTGTTTCTCTTAATTTGTTCGTTGAATTATGTGGCTTCTGTCAGTGTTAGTCTTGTAAGTCTAATCGTGTGACTACTGCCAGTGTTAATCTTGTAAGTCTAATCGTGTGACTACTGCCAGTGTTACTCGTGTACGTTGATTCGTGTGACTACTGCCTGTGTTACACGTGTACGTTGATTCGTGTGACTACTGCCTGTGTTACTCGTGTACGTTGATTCGTGTGACTACTGCCTGTGTTACTCGTGTACGTTGATTCGTGTGACTACTGCCTGTGTTACACGTGTACGTTGATTCGTGTGACTACTGCCTGTGTTACTCGTGTACGTTGATTCGTGTGACTACTGCCTGTGTTACACGTGTACGTTGATTCGCGGGGCTACTGTTAGTGTTTATCTTATCTTATACGCCATATCGCGTGGCTACTGCCAGTGTTAATATTATTCTTGTAAGTCTAATCATGTGACTACTGCCATTGTTACTCGTGTACGTCGATTCGTGTGACTACTGCCAGTGTTACTGGTGTACGTCGATTTGTGTGACTATTGCCAGTGTAACTCGTGTACGTCGATTCGTGTGATTACTGCCAGAGTTAATCGTGTACGTCGATTCGTGTGGCTACTATTAGTGTTTGTCTTATCTTATACGTCAACATAAAAAGAATGAAAAAAGAGAAACCAAAACATGTAAAAATAAACATAATTTTTTTTTTCAGATCTACATCTGCATTTGCTGACATGGAAATCACTTGCAATGAAGACGATAGCACATCAATTGGTGCCTGCTCACTATCTCCAGTGGGCATTGATGAACAAATGGATACCACAGCAAACAAAGAGAATAATAAAACATCAATTGGTGCCTGCTCACGATCTCCAGTGGGCATTGATGAACGGATGGATACCACAGCAAACAAAGAGGATGATAACACATCAATTGGTAACTGCTCAGGATCTCCAGTGGGCATTGATGAACGTGATAAAACAACAAACAACGAAGATGATAACACATCAATTGGTGCCTGCTCAGGATCTTCATTGGGAATAGATGAACAAAATGATACCACAGCAAACAAAGAAGATGATAACATATCAATTGGTGCCTGCTCCTTATCATACACAGAAGAACAAATAATAGAAAAACATAATGTTGTGTCAGATGATGGTGAAAACAGCAATGGTAGGTTAATTGTATTAAGCAGTTCTGATAACAATTTATCGTGTATCCGAAATCGTAAAACAAAAGTAATGATATATCATGTCAAACACTTTCGTAAATGACGAAAGATATTTTCAAAAAGAAACCTCGGACTAGAATCTAAATTCAAAGAATTACGTCACTTACTATACGTTCTCACAAACGTATTTTACTGTATGTGCGTGTATGTTTTTTTTTTTTTTAAAAAAAATTAAAATCTACATGTATTTTAAATGTACTTGTTGTTTCAAGAGCCTTTTTGACTTCATTTTTCTATTTGATGTATGTTACAGATTCTGGAAAACAAAAAGATGTTGACTATACAGCAAATACATCTTCAAAAACCGTTTCATATATTGACCCAATGGTGATGGACAGTCAAAGAGAGTAAGTTATATTTTTACACATACGGAAATATGGGTGTATATACAGCTTGAAGCGTAAAACTACTCATTGTGATTATTTGGCACATCGTCAGACAAAACACAACATTTTTTAAAGTATGAATAGAGTAATATTAAGTAACACCTCTTTTAACTGATATTGAGGCGGTCAATACTGGGATAGTGGAAAAAGTCGGAGTGTGTAAATAACCTGACCTTCGGCAAGCGAACTGCTAATCCAATTTTTGCAACTAGATCTATTCGATTTAACCACACGTAGACAAGGCTACCGTTTATTGTGAAGCTTTGTGTTGGAAATAATGTTGCATTTAATGAAGGTTATGCATGTATTTATTCAATTAAGACGTGTCAAAACATTTTCGCTACGTGTCATTTTGATACAATTGTTCTTTTTTACAAATAATTTGCTAATAATTTTTTTATATTTTTAAATTGCAGGATTCTCCTCAATATGAAAAATCTCATAGAACAAAATTTGAAAAAAATTAAAGATATGAGGAAACAAAAAGCACATCTAAACATAACTGTTCAAAAAGCAGAGCTTAAACTTGACAGGGCAAAGAAGAGCAACAATGAGATGAGTGTTAAAATAATATCACTCAGAGCTGACTTTTGGGAGGAAGCGAAAAAATTCCCCGCCGCTGTATCTATAAAACGTGACAAATTCGACAATATAAAAGCAAAAAGAAAACAAGATTTAGTAGAACTTCTTAACACCATGAAAAGAAAAGAAAAGTTACTGAAAGAGGTTATACCTAAACTGACAAAGGAAAATACTTTAAAGAGGTCATGGAACTTGACTGTACCAGCAATAACACTATCACCAGTGATCGAACAATTAAATGTACAGTTTGAGGCAGAGTTTGGAACTCGCTTCGAAATTAAAGAACTCAAACCCGGAATTTATTTTAGACATCCATTTACAAGAAAAACTCATCATATTCCTAAAGAAAAGATAGAAGAATTCAAAATTAAACAACCTTACTTTTATTACAACTGCCAATGTTTTATAAGGAGGAATGATGTTGTAAAAATTGATCAGAAAATTGAAGAGGTAAATTTGTACAATGAAAAGAAACTTTACCAGGTGGAGTCCGAAGAGAAAGACGGCGATAAACAATCATCTAATTTTGATCATGATTTAAATAAAAGAAAGACATCAAGTAATGAAAGTAGCCTAATAATGAAACATTATGATGCCATAAAGATGAAAAACAAGCAAGAGAACACAATGGCGGATGATGGCAGGACAGGTCTTCAAACAAAGATGAGTCTTACACAAATTGATGAAAAAACGCCTAGGAAGGAGAATAACCATTCTGTTGATGGAAAAGTTTGGAATAAAAACCAAACGCTTTCAAGGAGCACAAGAAAGGCAATTGTAGAGTCTACGGTAAAGATTGGTAAAGCCAAATTTCAAAAGATGGTTAATTCAACGATCTCAAAACCAAGAAGTAGCAGTAATGGAGACAAAATAAAAACAGATACAAGTAGAGGTAGTAAAGAAATAGCAGTGACTGATATTGAAAAGAGGAAAAAAGACCAGGAAAATATCAAAGTGGATAAGAAGATGCTAGAAAGAGTAGAGAAGCTTCGTAGACAAGGGAAAGATGTTTACATCAAAACAACCGGGGGCAAAAGTTTTATTTATCTTAAACATGCTGTTTCACAAGTCACTGCGTCAGGAAGTGACCTAATTAGAAATAAACATATTAACTTTGCTAGCGATGATACAAACAGAAGTAAACCAAAAACTGATCTAATGGTTGTCAAAAGGCCACCGTCTGCTGCCATTACATATGCAGCTATGAACAATATCCGTACCACTTACAATTCAAATTCAGAAAACATTTCTCCCTGGTTCAGAGTTTATACACAACCAGTAGCTGTGAAAGGTAAAACAAAAATACCATTGTATATCAGACAAAATATGGCTAACAAGACGCCCACACCAAGAAGACAACCAAACAGCAATGTAACTCCACCACATATTCACTTAGAAGAGGGACAATCAAACCATTGTGTAATTCAGAGGAAACGCAAATTATGTAGATCCGATTCTACAGCACCTGACGTTCTGAATGTTGAAGCCACAATAGACGGTGATAATTTTAACATGGGCCAAAAAATCCCAATTCAAAAGAGAAGAACAGCGAAAAATGTACAGATGTCACTTCAAAAACAAAGTAGGCCTCCTAAAGTGTATCAAAAATCGCTAAAATCTCTCATACCTATTTCGGTTCGATATATGAAAGAAAGGGACCAAAGAAGCGGCGTGTCTAGAGAACCAACGTCTTATGATCAAATTATTGTCGAAGTTATTAATGAACATTTTCCAATTGATATAGAAGAAAACAATGCAATAGATAATCTAGAAGTTATTGAGAGCAAACTTGAAAACAACCACCATTTATTGATTCCCAAACAAGAAAATGAAAAGCCGAATACAAAAGGAAAAATAAAAACCAAAACCAAAGATGGAAACAGAAAAGGTTTATTATTACAAGAAAGTGACAATGTCATCATAAAGAAACCAAGAAACATTGTTATACTTCCGCCTATAAAGCCGGCATCAAGTCCTACAAAACGAGCCAGGACAAGGACAGAAAGATGTAAATCTAACAGGACAAACAACAAAGATTACAACGATAGTTTGTGTGTTAATATAGGCAGTACAATGAATGTCAGGAACTCCGTATCAGTTACAGTACCACAGAATTCTGCCGCGGACGCCAGATTGTCTGGAAAATTGCTGAACAAAACAAACTGCAACTTCTTGCCGCGTATTCAAGGAAAAAAAGAAATGAATGAAATGGTACCTCATCCACCAGAGTCACCAAAAGACGGGAGTAATCGCAGAATAAGAAGAAATGTACGAACCCCAAAAGTAAACAAAATTGGATCCATTGATTCAAAGATTGCCAATGAAATAAATGGACCGTCTGTTGAATCATTGAATCAGAGAATTTAATACACTGAAAAAAATGATAATCCCCATTTATTTGATGAAAAACGTAGCATTAGTGGAACAATCCAGAAATAAGATTAAAATAAATGTAATGAAAAACTGTTGGAAATAGAGATAAAACAACGGTGTCTTCTGTTAGACAGTGTAATTGTTACACAAATGTTTTATGTGGACAGTTTGAATTATTTCTACCACAAATTAGAAACCATTAGAGTAAAATGGTTGCTACTATAATTTAAATGATTTTTGAGGATAGAAAAAAGAATATTTTATGATGTATGATGAATTATAATGTATTTTGTCAATTTTTTAAATATGGAATAATATAAACCTATCCTTAAAGATAAGAGTGCTTTGATTTATTTTTATTGATTTTTAACAACAGTTTGCATTTTTCAAGTCTTCATTTTTTTTTAATTCACAAAAATCCACTGTCAATGATTGGATTTAATACAGCTAAGGATTTTGAATTATGTATTTGTTATCTGATGCAACCGAAGTTCCGTTCGAGTTTTGAAAGATTACAAGTATACATGTAATATTTATTGTTTTTTATTTGCTATGCTAGGGTCGTCTAGTTGTCATCTGTAAAACACATTTCATAGTGAACAAGTTGGTTAAACTGATGATGGTCAGTCTATAAAGTAATTAACAACCCGCAATTGATTCAATACAAAAAAAAATCTTACAATAAACTAACAAAAAGTGGAACAATTTGAGAAATACTTTTTCAATACGTGTACATAGAAAGTTTTCAAATATGAAAATTCAGAGTCAAAATTTGAAAATAGATGACTACAATCGGGTTTGAAAAATTTAATAAGTAAGTACAGTTAAACTATTTTTTTCGGGTAACAAGACAAGCTTACATAACGAGAAAACAAATTTAAAAAAAAAAAAAATAAAATATAAATAAAAGAAGTCCACGGAATGCACTAATGGTTATAAGCAAATTAGAAATATCTAAGATCTATACATAGTTCTTTTATAAATAGCTAAAAAGCATTTAGTAACTAAAATACAATGGGTAATTTCCAGATGATTAACCATTTTAGTCCACTTATGTACTTATGACCTCAAACATTCCAGTCCACTTATGCAGCTATGACCTTGACCTTTCAACCTATGACCTAAAACCATTTTTCAAAATGATCGTAATATCAATACCTACAATACTCTTATATACAACTTTTCAACTCCAATATTCTGATGCGCCCAAGTAATAGCATAAAATGTCCGGTCAGATTTAGAGAGTGGATTGGAGTAATGGTGTTTTACACCCCAGTCAAGAATCTTTCACTTATTTCGAGGCGGTCAGTTCTTGGATGGTGGAGGAAACCGGAGTGCCCGGAGAAAACCACCGACCTTCGGCATGCGAACTGACAAACTTTCTCACACTAGGATCTGTCCCAAATAATCTTTGAAACATAAAGACAAATATCCCGACACCAAGCCCTTGTTCTTCAAATCCCAGTGAATACAATAAACATAATACACATATATAACATCGCCATCCCAATGGACTATATAATTATCATAGCCTAAAAGATCCAAATGGACCAATCTAAAAACTCTTAATTGGAAGAATCATAACAACTGGTTAGTAGCTCCGATTTGTTTAATTAATCAAACAATATTACACTGTGTCGCTAGTCAGGCATGTGGCACCCTTGTAGTTCCTGGGTGGCCTTCGTCGGCATTTTGGCCTTTGATATTTTTACGTAATATCACCCACCACAAGCAAAACTATTTGCATTTGAACATACTATAACTGATGAGGTTTTATATTCAGAAAAATCTTTTGAAATTTAAGCGAACTATTTGACTTTCCGTAACATCTAACTCGGAGATTACATTTTGGTCTGTTAACTTGCAAAATGAATCCTACAAATAATAAGATTATATAAATCTGTATAAAAACTTAGTGATTAATCTGGTGACGTTTCCAACAACTGGAAACATAGACATAACACGTCCAGTAACCTGTGTTACTCTTCTAGCAGTTCTGAACATAATGTGTCTATATTATCCAAGAGTTCAACAATTCTTTTTTACTGGTATTTTCATAACATAATCTATGGAGTCCCATAAAAGAGTTGAATTAAGTAATGGTGTTTAACGTCCCAGTCAAGAATATTTCACTCATATCGAGTCGTCGCCTGCTATAGAAGAAAATGCAGAAATTTTGCTCTGCGTTGCGCTGATGGCATTGTACAGCAGGGTTCTTTATCGTGCCAAACCGTGACATGGGGCCTCGTTTATTTTAAGTTTCCATCCGAAAGAATCGTGACTTTTCATTTCGTTATGCCGAGTGCTTGGCGAAAGAACAGTCACTACCTCCTTTCAAGTTTTGGGTCAGACCCGGTCGGGGTTCGAACCCACGACCTCCCACTTACGGAGCGAGCACTCTACCAACTGACCTACCGTAGTGGTCTTCAATAAAAAAGCAGGCATTCTAAAATTTGTTACATTCTATTATGACGTGCACATAGTTGACGTAAAACTATTTGCGAAAATGACGTAACGAAAAAGCACATGGCACATCGTTTGACGATAATTTACCGCAAACTACTTTTGATTTAGTCGTTACATCTAACTTATTCAATAAAATATAACAATTACATTATAAAAAATTTCGTTGCTATACAGCAATCAAAGCTCAAATTTTCATAATTAAATGCAATACCAGCGAAAAATATCCGTCTGAATAAATAATTTTAAAACGATGCATGGATAAAAATAGTGTTAAAAGTATACAAATCGAGTTAAGTTTATCTTCCATGCTGAAGTCCAAAATGTATAAAAGCGTTTAAACTAAAACAAAGCACTTAACCCTGTTTTCTACATTTTTAATTTTAGCAGTTTTTCAAGACTTTCTCTCTCTCTCTCTCTCTCTCTCTCTCTCTCTCTCTCTTGTAGACGCCTGCTAAGGGTTATGTATGCAGTGCATTGATTTCTGTGTATAAAGGAAAGATTAAGAGAGAAACAAATAAAAGTTACATAATAATAATAATAAAACATTAAATAAATTTTTTAAAAAAATAGCAAAAGCATGAAAAAGGAATATAAAAGATTTCATAAATGAAAATTTCACAGAATAAAATATTTTATTCACATTATCATTTAAATCAACAATAAATCATCAAAAGTCCAGAAAAAAAATACCGTAAGTTTTTATGTTAAGACCAAGATTAATTTTTCAACGTAAAAACAGGAATTAGGCATTAGACGTAAAGACATGTTTTACCCCGAAAAAAATGTAGTCAGGTGTATACTGCATTGCCCGTGAGTCTAACTAATCTATGCTGAGTGATACTGAATGTCCATTGCGCCTCGTGTCAGACCTCAGTTTACAGCTACAGTAGGGACTGTTCTGTTCACAGAAGAAACATATCAGTGATACCCTCTTGTGTAACCTCCAGTCTAATACACCCGTGTCCCTTGCTTTACCTTCACATAATCTGATCAGCCAACCACCGGTGTCATCATTAAACACAATCTCGCTCCCAGCCCATAGTTGTAAAACATCGGTTTCAATCGTGAAAACATTAATTCTATGTCATTAATTGGTTCCAGGGTTTATTTTGTTATGGGAAACGACAACGTGAAAGTCTACAAACGTATGATAGTCGTACGTTGTTGTTGGTAAATGTTTTGTCACGAGACATTTCTCAAATGATTTATTTGTAATATCATTAAAAATAAATAAAATTTGGTTGAATAAAATTAACAAAAATAAATGAATAAATAAACATAAATAAATAAATAAACAATAATTAAAAATAATAAATAAATAAATAAATAAATAAATAAAAAGAAAATAAAAATAAATGAAGAAATAAAATAAAATAAAATAAAATGATATAAATTTAAAACTTTATTTTAGTTTTTAACAAGGCATTTTATCGTCTCTTAAAGGTGACATTTATTGTATTTTACAAATAGCTTCGCTACCCGATTTTACGCATAATTTGTGATAATTTTCGCATTGTTACACCCTGATAACTACGTAAAAGTGAAATTCAATTCTTAAGCAACTCTCTGGTTGCAATACAGTAGACAAAGACCTTGGATAACATGTAAATTAGCATCTTCATTGTTGTATGGAGGATCTCAATCCATTACGTGTCATGGACCAATCGATCAAGTGCATTTATTGCAAACGTTAATCCATAGATCGCAATATAATCGATGACGTCACAAATCAATCCGTTAAACGTCACGATTTAATCAATTTGATGTCACCCAGATAACGTTGTTATTATAACATGGTACACAATACAATTGTGTATGTTTGTTCAAAACCAAACAAGACCATATTACAAAAATCAAAATAAAATTCTGATTATAAAACATGTTATTTGTAAGAAATGTACAAAATGTCGTTCCGGAATTAAGCCGGTAAGTGACAAAACTGTCGTGCCGGAACTAAGCCGGTAAGTGAAAAACTGTCGTTCCGGAATTAAGCCGGTAAGTGACAAAACTGTCGTGCCGGAACTAAGCCGGTAAGTGACAAAACTGTCGTGCCGGAACTAAGCCGGTAAGTGACAAAACTGTCGTGCCGGAACTAAGGCGGTAAGTAACAAAACTGTCGTGCCGGAACTAAGCCGGTAAGTGACAAAACTGTCGTGCCGGAACTAAGCCGGTAAGTGACAAAACTGTCGTGCCGGAACTAAGCCGGTAAGTGACAAAACTGTCGTGCCGGAACTAAGACGGTAAAGACAAAATTGTAGCTCCATAATCAAGTGTGTACATTTTTTGAATCAATATCAAATAAATTAATTTAATTTTTAATAAATATCATTGTAAATATCAATAATGCTATTATAATCTTTAGAACAAGCATATCTCTTAATTTTAGAAATCTTATCCTGAATATTGTCTTTTATTTCCATTATAGTTGAATTTAAAAGAATTATCAGTTTTTATTTTTTCACTGGAATTCCTGCCTTATTTCTAGACTCTTCTATAACATCCCTTTTGTCAGACACCAGCTTATCAATGAAGTATTTATTTTTTTTTTTAAATTCAATTAAAAAAAACCCTATTACTGTCGTTGTTGCTCTGAGGTTCCCCCACCATTCCAGACCTGACTGGAAAAAAAATTATGGGGCGTAAAACGCCATTACTTAACTGAACTCTAAACTTCATTTCATTTTTAAATAAACGGACTAAAAGTTTCTATATTGCGACACCATCTTATTTTTAGCCGGTGACATTTTTACGTAGTTTAATTGAATTGGTGAAATATAAATATATATATTTACATTTGCTTTGCAACTTTACTATATAAACTTGTTTGAGACATGTGGCAAATACGGTACAATAACTGACATTGATCACATGATCATTACAAGATGCGTATGAATATTTCACTCTCTGGACTATTTTTTAAGAAGTTTCATAACAAAACAACAACACAGCCTGAGAAATTTTTTTTATTAATTTTAAAATATACATTGAATTAAATACACAACAGAAATTTTCCAATCATCTAAAAAGTACCCTTATTCCTCCCATAATACTGAAAAAGTGTGTATGATACAAACTGGTCTATAAATTTTATTTCCCGAGCTATGGAAATTTCACCACCAGTTATTTTAAAACCACAGTCATAATTGAGTTTCACATTGACGAGTCTGGAGAATATGTACCTTAAAAACATGAAATACAACCAAAAAATTTTCAGAGGGAAGATATCTCATACAGACGAAAATAGCAGATGTTAAAAAAGAATATATATGCAACTGAGACGGTCGACTGTCCTGTAAAAATGTTAAACCGCTGTTTCCAGTGCTTCGATAAAACTGACAAAAATACCAAAGTTTGTTCAATCAATATAATAAAAAGCCATGGCTGGTCCTGAAGAGTCTGATATATGGTTCATATTCAAACCACTTTTAAAACGCACATTTGCCCGTGTTTATCCGACATAGATCGACATATACCATGCTGCAAAAGTTGAAAATAAATACACTCCTCGCTGTTTGCGGGTGACGGCCATTCAGCATCTCAATGACCTGGGGTACGAAGTTCGGCACAAATTTGTTTATGTCGAACCATAAATGAGAAGCTTCTCCCAATCTTACAACAGAACTGTCTCTACACAACTGAAAAAAACGTCACAGTAACTCATTGTCAGAATTAACTCACCCTGCAAAACATTTAAGCACTGAATCAGCTGTTTTTGCAAGCGCCTAAATGGGTCACAATCTGGGTCGCATCATGTGGTCAGTTCCACAAGTTCTACGAATAATAATGACGCGCGTTATTCAGTTTGCCTGGCAAAGCTATGTCATTTATAATCCAATAACTGCCATAGCTATGCTGTTCAATGGTTAAATATATAAAAATAGATTAAAATGGTCATTATAATGATTACAAAAATATGCAAACAATATGAGCACTTTGCTCTCTAATTATTACTGTACCTACAAACAAAACTGTTTGCAACAATACAAGTGACGTCATATCCGCCCAGCATCGAATTTGGCATATGAAGTCATGTTAACCACAATAAAGGTGACGTCATTTCCGCCCAGCATCCTTGCATGACAACGATTTTAATAGTTGCATACGCCAACAAAAGTTTAGTGTAAAAATTGTTTATTACTTCAAAATGCCAAGGAATCGGAAGAATAGTGGGAAAAGAAAGCGGTGAGTTTTAGCCGTACATTTATTTTATTTTATTTATTTATTTCAAATAGCGTATAACAACTAAAAAACTAATACAAATGAGATCAAATGATGTGATATTGTTACTCCGGTTTTTTTAATCTTTGAAGTCTTAATCGTAATTTGTTTATAAGGGAAATAAAACAAAAAATAACAAACGACGTGCAATAACTGGACACAAGAATAAAAAACTATCACTGAAATAAATAAATAAATAAATAAATAAATAAATAAATAAACAAACAAATAAATAAATAAATAAATAAATAAATAAATAAATAAATAAATAAATAAATAAATAAATAAATAAAATGCATTAAATTAATAAAATACTGAATAAATAATAATGAATAAAATGAAATAAATAAATGAATAAATGGACCGAAAATAGTTAATGTACAGTACAGGCCTGTCGAATGTTTAACACTAAGCTGACGAAAAGGAGCCAAGACTCGGCTGCCGACGGGCCGAGCTGTGGACAACTAGTGGCCGAAAATTTTGACTCCACTGAAGCTGTCCACAGCTCGGCTACTCGGTCGCCGAGTCTCGGCAACTTTTTCGGCTCCTCGGCATTTTGAACTGTCAACGGCTCGGCAGTTCATTCGGCCTCTCGGTAGCCGAGTCTTGGACACTAGCGTACATATGAGAGAGATTAATTCTATATATTACAGTTTTTTTCACAGTTGTTAAGCTCGCATTCAAGTTAAACTGTTGATATAATCTTAAAACTAACTCACTTGCTGTAGTTTCAGAAACACGTTCTTATGTTTGGTCTATTAAAGATTTTTTTTCAGACCTGTCAAGAGGAAAACCTTCGCCTAAAACGCTGCAGAAACTTGTTCACTGACACTGTTGATATATGAATATTATCTTCTCTACTAATTTTCCTACTGATCTTTCTTTGACTTACTCCAGATTTAAATAATCTCACGTTTTTCTCTCTAAAATGGCGATATACATGTACGCGTGCAGGCATGTTTACTGAACAGGTGTTTTCTAGCTAACGTTTGAGGGACCGAACGACCGAAAAGGTGCCAAGCAGCCAAAAAAAAAAAATGTTACCGAGCAGTCGAAAAGTGGCCGAAAAACAGCCGAGCAATGGACAGTAGCTGCCGAAAAGGTGCCGAGCTGTAGATTACTATTGGCCGAGACATAACTGCCGAGGGAACGAGACGAGCTGTTAAACTTTCGACAGGCCTGTACTGTAATTGAATAAATAAGAAATAAGAATTCATAGTTTGTAAACAATTAAAATTAATCTTACGTATTGAATCATGTTTGAGGAGAATCACTAAATCAGCCGTTTTATTCAGAGAGGTTTAGTATTTAGTTAAACTCAGCGACGTTTTCTAATTACGATATCGCATTTTATTGCAGTCTAAGACAGTTTTTCGGTAAATTTACGAGTCCAGAGACAAGTATTCCTGGATATCGACAATTGCTACACAGGACTGTCAAGATATTTGTGATATACTTGAAGAAGAAAAATCCATCCCAGGTAACTTAAAATCTTAGTTAACTTGCAAATTCATGAACGAACAAATGTAAATAAAAAGAAATGACAGTGATCTGAAATAATAAAAATAAATTTACATAGCTACCACAATTTAAAAGTGCCATATATATCATATATATATATATATATATATATATCAATAAATAAAAATTTCACATGACCAGTGAAAGTGAAATTTTTATTTATTGATATATTTTTCTGTACACAACAAAAACTATCTGTGGACTATTATATATATATATATATTACTTTAATGAAATGTCTTAAATTTTACACTTGCTATATCATATTTTTTTTAAAAATTTTATTCATCCTTAATTTAGAAATCCTAACAAAAACAAACCTAATCTTCGCATGTTTAGACATGTAGAACAAAAAAGCTACTGTTCAAGGGTGTACAAAAAATTATTTTTTGAAGAATCCAATATGTTTCCTTTTTTACACTACTGCGGTAGCTCAACTTGTAGAGTGCTTGGGTCTGGGACGTTAAACATCATCACTCAACTCTTTTTTTTTGATAAAAGGAAAAAGCTTAAGTACTACATGTATTTCATTAATCTTAAACACTCGTACTAACATGGGTTTATATAAAAAAAAATTTCTGGACCGTAGTTTTAGGGCAACCCACTTTATTATTATTATTATTATTATTATTATTATTATTATTATTATTATTAACAGTTGTTGAAGATATTTCTACAGTAAAGAGTTATTCTGTTGAGTACGTAAAAAGTATTCCAGAATATAATACGGACATGGCTAAACAGACCACATCTAATGATTATATAACAGCCACTCTACAGCAGAAAGTGTCGGCTGGAGAGAACAAATATGATTCCAAAGAATATGACAAAAATATTGTGGAACAAAGACCATTTGATGTGGCTCAGAAAAGGTAAGAATGCAGAGAGAGAGAGAGAGAGAGAGAGAGATAGAGAGAGAGAGAGAGAGAGAGAGAGAGAGAGAGAGAGAGAGAGAGAGAGAGAGAGGTGGAGTAATGGTTCCAGTCAAGATTCTTTCACTTATTTTGAGGCGTTCAGTTATTGGATGATGGAGGAAAACGGAGTGCCCGGAGAAAACTACCGACCGTCTGTATGTAAACTGACAAACTTTCTCATACTAGGATCTGCCCCGAGTGGGATTCGAACCTGGGCAGAGAGAGAGAGAGAGAGAGAGAGAGAGAGAGAGAGAGAGCGATTTTTGGCTTTTAAAGTTCTTTTTTTTGACAGTCTTGATATTGTATATCGAATCGTGTTGATACTGTCAGTGTTAATCTTATTTATAAGTCATATCAATTGGATATTGTCAGTATTATTCTTGTTAGTCGAATCGTGGGACTATTTCTAGTGTTTATCTTATCTTTTACATCGGATCATGTGGTTACTGACAGTGTTACTCTTATTTTGTTCGTCGAATCGCGTGGCTACTGCAAGTGTTATTCTAATAAGTACGTCGTCTAACCGTGTGACTACTGTCAGTGTTAATCGTGTTCGTCGATTCGTGTGACTACTGTTAGTGTTTATCTAATCTTATACGTCATATCGCTTGGATACTGCCAGTGTTAATCTTGTACGTCGAATCGCGTGGCTATTCTCAGTGTTAATCTTATTTTGTTCGTCGAATCACTTGGTTATTGCCAGTGTTAATCTTGTACGTCTTATTATGGGACTACTGCCAGTGTTGATGTTGTGCGTCGATTTGCTTAGCTACTGCCAGTGTCAATCTTATCTTGTACGTCATATCGTTTGGCTACAACCAGTTATAATCGTGTACGTCGAATCGCATGGCTACGGCCTGTGTTGATGTTGTACGTCGAATCGTGCGGCTTACTGCCAGTGGTGATATTGTGCGTCGAACCTTGCGGCTACTGCCAGTGCTGATGTTGTGCGTCGAATTGTGTGGCTACTTCCATTGTCAATCTTATCTTGTACATCGAATCGTGTGGATACTGTCCAGTGTTAATCTTATTTTATACGTCATATCAATTGGATATTGTCAGTATTATCATGTTAGTCGAATCGTGGGACTATTCCAGTGTTAATATTATCTTTTACGTCGGATCATGTGGCTACTGCCAGTGTTACTCTTAGTTTGTTCGTTGAATCGTGTGGCTACTGCCAGTGTTACTCGTATACGTCGATTCGTTTGACTACTGCCAGAGTTAATCGTGTACGTAGATTCGTGTGACTACTTGCCAGTGTACTCGTGTACGTAGATTCGTGTGACTACTTTCAGAGTTAATCGTGTACGTCGATTCGTGTGGCTACTATCAGTGTTTATCCTATCTTATACGTCAACATTGAAAGAATGAACAAAGAGAAACCAAAACTGTAAACATATTTTTTTTTGTTTTAGATGTACATCTGCGTTTGGTGAAATGGAAATCACTTGCAATGAAGACGATAATACATCAATTTGTGCCTGCTCAGGATCTCCAGTAGGCATTGATGAACGTGATACCACAACAAACAACGAAGATCATAACACATCAGTTGGTGCCTGCTTCAGGATCTCCAGTTAGCATTGAAGAACAAATGGATACCACTGCAAACAATGAAGATGATAACATATCAATTGGTGCCTGCTCCTTATTAGATACAGAAGAAAAAATAAAAGAAGAACATAATGTTGTGTCAGATGATGGTGAAAACAGCAATGGTAGGTTAATTGTATTGAGCAGTTCTGATAACGATTTATCGTGTATCCGAAATCGTAAAACAAAAGTAATGATATATCATGTCAAACACTTTCGTAAATGACAAAATATATTTAAAAAAAACCTGAACTAGAATCTAAATTTAAAGAATTACGTCACTTTCTATACGTTCTCACAAAAGTCTATATTACTGTATGTGTGTGTATGTATTTGATTTTTGTTTTTTGTTTTTGTTTTTTAAATTAAAATCTATTTTAAATGCGCCTGTTGTTTTCAAGAGCCAGTTGTGACCTCATTTTATTATTTGATGTATTTTACAGATTCTGGAAAACAAAAAGATGTTGACTATACAGCAGATACATCTCCAAAGACTGGTTTATATATTGACCCAATGGTGATGGACAGTCAAAGAGAGTAAGTTATATTTTAACATATACAGAATTGGGATGTTATACAGCTTCAAGCGTAACAACATCATTGTGATCATTTGGCACATCTTCCGACAAAACTCAACATTTTTAAAAGTATGATTAGAGTAACAAGTACTTACCCCTCTTTTAACTGATACAGAGGCGGTCAATTCTGGGATAGTGAGAAAACCGGAGTGTGTAAAGAATACATCTTCGGCAAGCGAACTGCTAAGCCTATTTTTGCAATTAGAACTATCCGACTTAACCGCACGTACACAAGGCGCCTGTTTATTAAGAAGCTTTGTGTTGGAAATAATGTTGCATCTAACGAAGATTACGCATGTATTTATTCAACTGAGACGTGTCGAAACATGTGCGTTACGTTTCATGTTGATACAATTGTTTTTTATTTTTTACAAATAATTTGCTAATAATTTTTTTTACATTTTTATATTGCAGGATTCTCCTGAATATGAAAAATCTGATAGAACAAAATTTGAAAAAAATTAAAGATATGAGAAAACAAAAAGCACATCTAAACATAACTGTTCAAAAAGCAGAGCTTAAACTTGACTAGGGCAAAGAAGAGCAGTAATGAGATGAGTGTTAAAATAGCATCACTGAGAGCTGACTTCTGGGAGGAAGCTAGAAAAATTCCCCGCAGTTGTATCTGTAAAACGTGACAAATTCGACAATATAAAAGCCAAAAGAAAACAAGATTTACTAGGAACTTCTAAACACCATGAAAAGAAAAGAAAAGTTACTGAAAGAGGTTATACCTAAACTGACAAAGGAAAATACTTTAAAGAGGTCATGGAGCTTGACTGTACCAGCAATAACACTATCACCAGTGATCGAACAATTAAATGTACAGTTTGAGGCAGAGTTTGGAACACGCTTCGAAATTAAAGAACTCAAACCCGGAATTTATTTTAGACATCCATTTACAAGAAAAACTCATCATATTCCTAAAGAAAAGATAGAAGAATTCAAAATTAAACAACCTTACTTTTATTACAACTGTCAATGTTTTATAAGGAGGAATGATGTTGTAAAATTTGATCAGAAAATTGAAGAGGTAAATCTGTACAATGAAAAGAAACTTTACCAGGTGGAGTCCGAAGAGAAAGACGGCGATAAACAATCATCTGATTTTGATCATGATTTAAATAAAAGAAAGACATCAAGTAATAAAACTAGCCTAATAATGAAACACTATGATGTCATTAAGATGGAAAATAAACAAGAAAATACAGTGGGGGATGATGGCAGGACAGGTCTTCAAACAAAGATGAGTCTTACACAAATTGATGAAAAAACGCATAGGAAGGAGAATAACCATTCTGCTGATGGAAAAGTTTGGAATAAAAACCAAACGCTTTCAAGGAGCACAAGAAAGGCAATTGTAGAGTCTACGGTAAAGATTGGTAAAGCCAAATTTCAAAAGATGGTTAATTCAACGATCTCAAAACCAAGAAGTAGCAGTAATGGAGACAAAATAAAAACAGATACAAGTAGAGGTAGTAAAGAAATAGCAGTGACTGATATTGAAAAGAGGAAGAAAGAGCAGGAAAATATCAAAGTGGATAAGAATATGCTAGAAAGAGTAGAGAAGCTTCGTGGACAAGGGAAAGATGTTTACATCAAAACAACAGGAGGCAAAAGTTTTATCTATTTAAAACATGCTGTCTCACAAGTCACTGCAATAGGAAGTGACCTGATTAAAAATGAAAATGGTAACGTTGCTAGCAGTGATACAAAAAGAAGTAAACCAAAAACTGATATTTTGGTTGTTAAAAGACCACCGTCTGCTCCCGTTACATATACAGCTATAAATAGTATCCCTACCAATTACAATTCAAATTCAGAAAACATTTCTCCCTGGTTCAGTGTTTATACAAAACCAGTAGCTGTAAATGGTAAAACAAAAATACCATTGTATATCAGACAAAATATGGCTAACAAGACGCCCACACCAAGAAGACAACCAGACAGCAATGTACCTCCACCACATAATCACTTAGAAGAGGGACAATCACTTCAGATAAAGGCAAATTATGTGGATCAGATTCTACAGTACCTGATGTACTGAATAATTGAAGTCATAGTAGACCGTGATAATTATAACATGGGCCAAAAAATCCCAATGCCAAAGGAAAGTACAGCTAATAATATGCAGATGTCAGTAAAAACAAAAAGGAAACCTCCTAAAGTGTATCAAAAATCGCTTAAAATCTCTCATACCTATTTCGGTTCGATATTTGAAAGAGAGGAGCCAAAGCAGGGGCGTGTCTAGACAACCAACGTCTTATAATCATATTATTGTTGAAGTTATCAATGAACATTTTCCACTTGATATAGAAGAAAACAATGCATTGGATAATCTAGAAGTTATTGAGAACAAACCTGAAAACGACCACCATCTCATGATTCCCAAACAAGAAAATGAAAAGGCCGAAAACAAAAGGAAAAATAAATACCAAAAACAAAGTTGAAAACAGAAAAGGTTTATTTGTACAAGAAAGTGACAATGTCATTATAAAGAAACCAAGAAACATTGTTATACTACCACCTATAAAGCCGGCATCAAGTCCTACAAAACGAGCCAGGACAAGGGCAGAAAGATGTAAATCTAACAAGAAAAACAACAAAGATAACAATGCTGGTTTGTGTGTTAATATAGACAGTACAATGAATGTCAGGAAACTCCGCATCAGTTACAGTACCACAGAATTCTGCCGCGGACGCCAGATTGTCTGGAAAATTGCTTAACAAAACAAATGACAACTTCTTGCCGCGTATTCAAGGAAAAAAAGAGGAAAAGAATAAAATGTAACCTCATCCACCTGAGTCGCCAAAAGACGGGAGTAATCGCAGAATAAGAAGAAATGTACGAACCCTAAAAGGTATCAAAGTTGGATCCATTGATTCAACGTTTTCAAATGGAATTAATGGACTGTCTGTTGAAGCATTGAAACAGAGAATTTAATACACTGCAAATGATTAATCACCATTCATTTGATGAAAAAAGAAGCATTATTGGAACAATCCAATAAATAAGACTTGGTAAATAAATGTAACGAAAAACTGTTGGAAACATAGATAAAACAACGTTGTGTTCTGTTAGACAGTGATAATTCTTGCACAAATGTTTTATGTGGACAATTTAAATTATTTCTGCCACAAATTAGAAACCATTAGAGTAAAATGGTTACTAATGTAATTTAAATGAATTTTGAGGGATAGAAAACAGAATATTTTATGATATAGATAAATTATAATGTATTTTGTAAATTTTTTAAATTGTTTAATATGGAAAAATATAAACCTATCCTTAAAGATAAGAATGCCTTGATTTATTTTTATTGATTTTTAACGACAGTTTGCATTTTTGGAGTCTTTTTTTTTTAAATTCCCAAAAATTCCTGTGAATGAATTGTTTTAATACCAGCTAAGGATTTTAAAGTTTGTATATGTTATCTGATGCGACCGAAGTTCCGCTCTAATTTGAAAAGATTACAAATATACATGTTATATTTATTGTTTTTTATTTGCTATGCTAGGGCCGTCTAGTTGCAATCTATAAAACACATGTATTAAAGAATTCATCGTGAACGAGTTAAAAAATCGATGGCGGTTATCCTATAAAGTAACTAAAAACCCTTTATTGTTACAATGCGAAAAAAATCTGACTTTTAACTGAGAATATTCATATATATACATGTTTGTTGACAGTGTAAAAATTCACATAGCATGTGTTTCCCATGACAAAATAATATCTTTACATAATGTCATTAGTCAATAATTAAAATCTACATATATTACATGAATTAAACGTCAAGCTGGCATTTCATTGTTGTATGTAAATTTCAACCTGTTGATTGGTTGGTTAATGATGTTTTAAGTCACATAAGTAATTTTTCAGCTACATGTATTTCTGAAGAGACATGTAAAAATGTAGTACATTACACAATTCTATGATTAATAATATTATAAATTTAGAAATACTGTCATCATATTTAATGCAATGTCCTCACTCTGTAAGTTAATATGCTAATAATTGTTCTAAGATTTCGTTGGATACTGTGGACACACACACACACACACACACACACACACACACACACACACCTCATTGTAATTTAAGATGGGTAACATGATATAAATACTGAAATACTGTCTCAAGATAGCAATTAAAATACTTCCTTCAAAGACCCGATATAACTGGTGATGCATTGATATAAGTTAGATAAATGTCTGAAATAACTATTTTATCCACTTATGTAGAAAGATGTATTGACAAACTTGACAATCGGTTTTAAAGATTGTAGTGTAATTGATAAAAAAAAAACATTTAACGTGTGAAATTACCTATAACTTTGACTGCGGCAAGTATCATTAAGGGTCGGCAGTATAAATCGCCTAATATAATAATACCATCAAAAATTAATAATATTTATTTAAACTTTCAATTCCTAAAATGGAAAAAACGTGCCTAGTCGATCATTAGGGACCACCCTTATGAATGTAAAACTGCCACAGTAGGAAGCAGCCAGTCTATGAGGTATTAAAAAGAGTTGTCTCCCCTTTGTCGTATTTTTAAAAACCAAGTGCCGAAGGTACGCGTATCTCAAGCATAATTTAGTCTTATCTTGTTTTAATATGACGGAAACGAGTGATATTGGTAATGTTGTTTGACGTGTTACATCACTCCGTCTTTTCACTGGAAACATTTTTTTCGCGTTTTCAGTGTTGTTAAGTGAATTTTTGGTAAACATGTGAGCGAGAACAAGTGCTATTGTGATGCTTTAAGGGTCTCGACAAGGGTTTTGCTTTCCTACAGTTTATTTCTCTTTATTTTAGATAATGTTTTTCAAAGCTCCGGGTCATTATCAAATCAAAACAATATGAACAAAATTTTTCAAATTTGTTTGAATAAACAAATACATTATAATTTACCTTCTTATTGTCAATTTATGTGGTAATTCTATGCATTAAGCTCCGAACAGCAGCCAACATTCGTATCTCTTTGACACACGCAGCTAAAAGGTGGATACTGTTTCGGCTTTAAACAATAACGCACTCTCTAGCTAATTATTAAAAAACGACCGGGGGGGGGGGGGGTAATCTAGTTTTGACCAAACTCTTTCGGATGCCTGTACTTATTCTATGTAAACCCTTGGATGAAAAACAAATGGGCAAGGGTCCCATTATATGTAGTTTTTTTTTTAATGAATACACATGTACATTTCTTTGTATATTCTAAATCCGAAAACTAATCAATCACTGCCTAAATTATTGGGTATTCCGTATGTACCTCTAAAATAAAGTCCCAGTATGCGAGTGCATTCAGAAAAAAACAAAGGGACTTTAAAATTTAGCAAGGATGACGTAGGGTGTTCAAATAATGCGTGTCAGGAACATATTTCAGTTACAAATAGACAAGCTGTCTTTTTATTGACATTCTTTACAGACTTGCCTAAGCCATTTTGGAACATATTCAACTTAAATAACTCACGACCAATAGTGGTCATCGGGGATAGCGATAAGACATCTACCTACATGATCATTATTATATGTAAGGTGGGGGACTGGACAATTTTTTACGCTAAGAAAAAAGATTCGTTCACTTTCTGTTTTGGATGGTAGAAAACTATTTAGTTAATTTATTAAAAGAAAAAGTTGGGACTTTAGATATGTTGTTGTTGTTGTTGTGTTGTTAGTGTTGTTGTTGTTGTTATGTTGTTTAACGTCGCATCATCATTTTTCAGCTATTCGTGATAAGAGCAAGGTTATTAATCTCTATGGATTATTCTAAGAACAAGTTTTGTGTATGTGTGTGATATGCAAGTGAATATTATGGGCTGTCATGTACTAGCGTACACTCGAAACGACTTTTTGATAAGGTGCTAGCTCACCGAGACAGTATGTCGCAGACAAGGAAACCACTCCCACACTCCTAGCACCAGATGAACTAGTCCATACTGTATCTTCTTAATGTCGAGCATCAGGCGAGGAGGAAGCATATTAATATCTCAAATTTGTTATTAAAGTACATATGTTTGACCCGGCCGGGTTTCGAATCCAATAACTCCCGCTCTCGAGGCTAGCGTTTCACTACCTGAGCCACCGAGACAGCACTTTAGATATGAGTTCATTATTTAAGAAATTTGACTATTTATAGCAACAAAAAGATCGACGAATGGCAATTTTTTTCAATAAATTGTCATTTCATTTCATTGTCATGAAATAAGAGGCCTTAGTGGACCAGGCGGTCTTTATCACAGTCTTGCAAATCACGGCACCTCCAATCGCCTAGGTTCAAATCCCGCGCTGGCAGATTCTAGTGAACTTTGTAATCTTTGAAATTGTTACTGATATAAAAGTGTTTTCCTTATTTGTCACCTCAGAGAACAGACATATACACGATACTTTACGTCAAATCATCAATTTTTGGTGACGTCATTTGACATATTTTTAACCACGCTGTTTGTTCTTGTAACCGGAAATCGCAAAATCACGCACGTCACATGACGAAGCTTACAGGCCCTGTTACTTATTACATGCTATTCCTGCCGCAATTTTCTCCCTTTTCTTTAAACCTTACTTTTGATTAATTATATTGGTCTATAAGAAGGCCACAAGGTACATCTGGAGGTTAATGTGTATTACTATTTTTAGTATGGTAAAAGTAATACAGTTTGAAACTCTCTTTATTATTTTGGAAAGGAAATCAAATAAAATTATGATAAAACACAATTCTGCATAAATTGAAAACCAAATGTATGTGTTCAAACGCCAAGAAAAGAAAATAGAAATAAAACAGGCTAAAATTAGCATTATTGAGACAATAAAACAGGGGGAACTTAATAAATATCTGGAACAAGAGAAAAGAAATATTTTAACACGGCGGATTTATCACCTAACATAAATTTGATATAAAATTGTGTTAACAAAAGCCATCGGGGTTTTTATTACAAATGTCAACTTGCGTAGGAATATCAAATGTTCACTTGCGTACAAATATCTTTGCTGAACAAATAACCGCTGACAGGCTGACAAAGCTGGATCAATGATCCCCTATGTATTGTATTGCTTATTTTAAATTTGGTCAGATATTGAAAAACCGAAAATCTCCTCAAATCAATTATCTATACTGGTTATTACCGATCAGTATAGTGAAATATTTTTGAAACGAAGTTAGAAAGGCTCTCTACGGTAGTAAATGGGCTTTCAATAAAGTTATAACTGTCATTGCTTCACTCAACTTGTTCAAAAACTTAAAATGTTGCGCGTTTGTACTTTTAAGTTTTAATGCTTTGAAATACTTAGCCATTAATTTTGTAAAAATTTAAAAATGTACAACGTTTTATCAGTTTAAAATGTTTTGAGTAAATTAAAGCTGAGAATTAAAATAATTTGATACAGCCTTGGAAAATAGTATATGGCAGGTTACAGGTTTTCTTGATACCAGCATGATCTAGTCAATATAACTGAAACTTTCTTCACAGACAATCTCGGCAAATCAAAATGGACAGCCTGAAACATTATTCTTCTTATTTATTTTATATTTCATATTATTTACTAAAACCAATCCGCATGAGCCTCACGATGTTTAACGCAATAATGAAAAAAAAAAAAAAAAAAAAAAAAAAAAAAAAAAAAAACGAAAAAAAAAAAAAAATCAATTAATCGAGAACCGCATGAGGCGCAAAAATCGATCCACTGTCGTTTAAAGAAAACAGAACAATAAAAAATAAAAATAATAATAAATAAGAGCGAAGGAATAGTGATTACGTCCTAAACAAGATCCTTTTACTAATAACAAAGTTGTCAGTTTAGGATTGATAGAAGAAACTGGATTGCCAAAAGAAAACTACCAACCTTTGAAAAAAGTAACCAGTTTTTTGGGTTTAAATACCACTCGATAATCGAGTCCCCCTCCCCCGCTGGTAAAAGGATACATCATAAACGATTACATAACTGACTTAAAATTCGCATTCGTAATAATCGTTTGTAAAAATAAAAAACGCTTCAAATTACCTGTGATTTGCTATCACGTTTTCTAGATGGGCTAATTAACTCCGTAAAAATTAGTTTTTTTAAACATTCGTCGATTTTCTAGTAATGGCCTGTAATTATTTACCTTTGTGACGCTATAGACAACCAGCCCACAACTGATACGACGTCAAACACCATCAAAATAATATCCATGTATACCCATTCCTCGAGAGCCCCTTGATAACGTTAAGTCGATATCGTGATCCATATTATATCGTCACACAGGTATATTGTCAAACATATGTATACAAAATAAATAATACCAGTGTTTGTGCCTTAGTACCATAGGTAGTTTATCGCCCTGTTGGTCGGTCTATATCTCGGTTAACTATTTACAGAATTAATGGTTTTCCTGTTCAGAAGTAAGGAAGTAAGTCAAAGTTAGATTTTGCCAAAATATCTGGCAAAATGAAATCGGTAAGTTCATTTTATTTATTTATTTATTTATTTTTTGTTTATTTATTTTGATTTTGTTTTTTTCCCTTGTTATTCACATTTTTTCTACAATATTTGACAGTACTACAGGATAAACTTTCAGTTCATTTATGAAAATTGTGTATCAACTCCAAAAAATAATATGATTAGGGTTTTCCTATCCTTTTTTTACAATTTAATAATTATTCTTTTCAGCAGTTTATAAAAAGTGATTACAAACATTAACTAAGATTATTTTATCGTATGATTGATATCAAAAGCGATAGAACTAGAATTTTTGATTTCATTCAATTTTTTTTTTTTTTTTAGAAATTTACGTGTTTTTTTTATAAAGGGTCAGATAAAAAGAGAAATATGATTTGTTATTATTTTCTCTCCTTCTGTGATTTTTTTTTTTTTTTTTTTTGTAAGAATTAAAAATACAAAGTAATACCAGAAATACTACTTATAGAAATTTTGTTTTTGTAACCATTTCAACTTCGAAATACATTTAACTGTACACGATGCGTTGTATGTTAATTTCACCAATAATTCTTTTAAATGTAATGATCAATCTATTGAAACGCTACATTAAAGTAAATGTCTGTTAAAAACCTGTATGCGTGGCAAAAAAATAAGAAATTAGGTGAAATGCGATTTGATTTGTTTAAAACGTGAAAGTGAAATTCCATTTCATATGAGAGAGAGAGAGAGAGAGAGAGAGAGAGAGAGAGAGAGAGAGAGAGAGAGAGAGAGAGAGAGAGAGAGCGCACTGGAAATATACTAGTACTCATGTTTATTTACTAATTACTATGGACAACTCTGAAAATCATTTTTGTTTATTTGCTTTTACTTTCGCTGTTTTGAAATCGGTAGCTCGAACTCGAAAATTCTAAGCTTCATACATGTGCAGAATTTTGAATATTTCCCTTTTTTTACAGAATTCAAAATTCTGCACATGACACACTTTCAGTTCTTAGTAAAAGTCGTAGATTTGTATATTGAAATCAAATTTAGACCATGAAAATCAAGATAAGTTTAATTTAGTTTCAAAAATATTTCAAATATTTTCTTATCTGAAAGATTACAATATAGCTAAGTAAACTGTATGTAAATTTTAATTTCTCTCCAAGCTTATTCGTCTAGCTGGTGTGATTTCTATAACACATGTTTAAGTTTTCACATTTTGATTTGCAGTTCATTTAAGTTTGGACTAACAGAAAACGGCGAAAAACAAATAAGCTTATACTTGACCGTTCTTGACCATTTAAAGTCCATTTTAACATGTTTACACTACATTTATACTATGAATGTTTGGATTTCAATGACTCGTTGACAACTGGCTAATTTTTCTCGTTTAATGCGCGGTTAAATGATTAAGTTATAAACACTAAATTGTACTGAAAGAGTCAAAATATTATTTAAGCTTTCAAATTATTTTACTTTTGGGGATTCGGGGGTTGAGTGATCTAGAGCACAGATTAGAGAGTTACAGCACCTTTTTAACTAACCATCGTTGCCCCATTCCCATTCAAGAAGATTTTTGTGTGAGAAAGTTTGTTAGATCACTTGCCTAAGTCGGTTTTTTTTCCTGGCTCCCCGGTGTCTTCTACCTGGCTCGATTGTCAGCAACTTTTCATCTTTTCGTTATGAGCGCAAGTTTCATTAATCTCTAAGGTCTTTTCCAAGAACAAATTTGTATATATGCGTGAGTGTTTTCACGGTCTGCGCATTCAAGCTGACTTTAACGTGCTAGCTCACCGAGTCAGTATGCTACAGACAAGCATACCGCCATCTCCAGTCACATTATCCGGGCACTGGGTGAACAAGTCAATACTCTATCCCCTCAGTACCGAACGCCAGGCGAAGAAGCGGTATTTCAAATTGTAAAGCCCTATGTATGACCCGGGATAGTCCGAACCCATGACCTTCTTCAGCGTTTATAACTATCCATGCATGTGTTAGCAGTGTATTACATACTTGCTTAATAAATAGAAACACTCCCAACCCCCAACCCCCATAAGGACATAAATAAACAAGTATTCTTTAAAATGATATAAAATTCACACAACATCGATCGTTTTTATTAAAACATTGAAAATAGTAAATCATTTTCCTTATTAGGAATGATAATTAATTGACGTAGCTACAAACAATTCAATATACTTCACATGAAAGGTGCTTCTTTGTAATTTTACAATGTTTACAAATAAGTAAAGTGAATTAAAATCTTCGGATAATATTTTAAATGCCAGTCCAAAAGAAAAAATGTATTTTATGACTTATTTGTGATATTCATGCACTTAACGCTTATATGCATTTTAATGTCACAGTTGCTATGTTGTTTCACCTTATTATGAACCGAAACAGGTAAAATGAATTGTTTCCTTGCCAAATTAAATCAATATTCTGAAATTTAGATTTAAAATAAAAAAAAAACCGCATTGTTTTATAAACGGTGTTTCTTTTGAAGTATAAATGAATGTCAAAAACTCATAAAGCATCTGGCCAAAATTTCATAGACAAATGGGTATCAAGTTGCAGAAACGCATGGGTAACCCCTTAATCTTTCGCAGTTTGGATGTTTCTGTGCGGGCTATTTCTATTATTATCCAGAAAATAGAATTGGTAATGCTAAGTCATTCTAAAGACTATTGGTTTACATTAGGGATATCACATTACCCTTTGGTATTCTGGATAATCAGGTTATTATTTTTTAAATGGGCTTTGATTAGAAATATTTTAAAAAATGATTACCCTGATCAAAACCCTTCTAAATAAGATTTAATTCCTAGGACAAATTTATTGCCATATATATACTCAAAAACTTTATTTCATTTTATATTATCACAAATCCTATGACGAATTAAAAAAATTGTTCGACTTTGATAGCTTTTTGTATATTTTTATGACTGAAAAAGGGTCATATATCATTTTATGAGTGGACATGGGAGATTTGATGTCAAACGATAAGAAATTTAGAGTTTAGATTTATGCATATGGTCATAAGATATCCAGGACTTTGTTTACCTTTGTTTGTTGTTACTTAAAGGTAAAAATCAAGGTGACGACGATAGAAAGACCAAAGGTCATCGTGCAGATAAAAATCAAACAAAATTACACACCTAAGTAGAAACCAACGATTCGTGCAGTTTACAATTTGTCTTTTTGGTGGATGCGCCAAGGAGGTGGTTTTTGCTATTTATTATTTATCCTAATGGATAATGTCATATACGCATAGGGCAATAAACTTACTGGAAATGAGACTTTGATGTGCTAAAAATCATTTAGTTGATAAATCTAAAATACTTAAAAAAATTTTATTCTTTAACTTCGTCAAATTGGAAATATTAAAATTTCTCTATTTTTGTTTATGCATTTATAATAATGAGAATCTTTAAACGTTTAAGGTTTAAAAGGTATTATGTCATTACAGATTGACAAATTAGAAAGGTATGACAACATAGCAAGAAAAAACACCTGACACTTAAAGTTATGTTATTTAATCGTTGTTAAAGGGGGTAAAAAAGTGATCAATTTCAAGATAAATGCCACATACAATATCAATTTTCTACAGAAAAAAAAAACCGATTAGCAACAATTAAGTTAATCAAATTTATCTCCTTGTGTTAATTATACTTGACAAAGATTTTACATTTAGTACTATTTTATACTAATTAAGATTTTAAAAAATTTAAAGCTTTTCGGAATTTTTTTTTTTTAAAGTAGGCGAGGTTTACTTATTGCGTCACTGACTGAATATTGGACCTTTGATCATATCGATATTGTCAGTTATCAGATAAGCACTGATGCAAAGAATGCTTTTTATCAATGTTTACATTTGTTTATATAGCATACGCCCTGGATGTTGCCGCCAACTTTTTTTCAAGGTTTTCATTGCCAAGATTTATTGTTGTTGGTTTTTAATCTTGTCATGTTTTGGTTTTTTGTTGTGGTCTCACTGGTTGCTTTCGCTTTTAAACGGTAATATTTTTAAGCTGTATATTGTTGCTATGGTACAAAATGTGTAGGAAGTTGGAACATCGATGCAACACATCGAGTACATAGTGATGATGTGTAGATTAATCCTTGACAAATAATTGATTGACTTGTAGAAAAGTCTGTTACTGCACCTCTCACGTATACAGTATCTCATTTCACTGAACTGTTTCTGTAATTCATAATTCTCTACCAAATAAAAATTATTTGAACGAGCGAACAATTACTTTTACTTTCACTCCAGTGCCCGTCCAGAGTAGGGGATTTTATAATCAGTGATCCCAGTGTATGTTTGTCTTTTTTGTCTTGTCTTGTAATGTTAAGCTGTTTTTGTTATTCACTTGTCTCGTGTGGTGTTCTTGGTTGCAATGACTGTTAACAATTGTATGTTTTTCAGTTGTAAATTTCTATAATAATTCTTGCATAATGGGAACTTACCCCAACAAACAATTTTTGAATTTAGAAAATTCCAGTACATGAAAAATTCCAGTGCTTGTTTAAAGTGTCCCCAAACAACAATACTTAATACAAATTAATGTAAGAAAATTGGAAAACATTTCATATAAACCTTCAAATAAATAAATATATATCTATCTTTTCAATTGTGGATATCACAGATAATTGATTATTTCATTATATGTCATCTTGTTGTATTTTTCAAAAAAAAAAAAAAAAATTGCAACTGAAAACATGTACTTGGCAACAACCATAACAACCAAAAACAAGATAAAAAGTCAATTATGACAACTTTGGCAACAACCATCGAAACCAAAAACAAGATAAAAGCCAATGTTGGCAACTTTGGCAACAACCATCGAAAACAAAAACAAGATAGAAGCCAATGATGACAACTTTGGCAACAACCACCGCAAACAAAAACAAGATAAAAGCCAATGTTGGCAACTTTGGCAACAACCACCGCAAACAAGAACAAGATAGAAGCCAATGATAACAACTTTGGCAACAACCACCGCAAACAAAAACAAGAAAAATAAGTTAATGATGAAAGCTTAATCAAGACAAGGAAAAACAATCACATAGGGATCTCCAATTATAAAACTCCTGACTTTAAATGGGCACTGTAGTAAAAGTCCAGTGGTGTGGTTATAGTAATATGAGAGGGTTTTAATTATCCGACATATTGCAGATAATATGTAACTATATTTTACCAAAAAGCAAGGCCTAGTCGACTTAAATCGAAATTCCTAGCGAGTTTATGATAGTTTAGATTTTTTGGGCATTTCCCTATACCAAAGATTAGCAACAAAAACTTGAATTGTATTTAGAACTAATCATAACACTTTATCCACTATATATGACAAGTTAAGTGTTTTTACCCATTGTTATGACTTCAAATTATGATTGAAAATTTTTTTAAAGATTTCTTTAACCGAAACAATTTAAAAAACTTTTTGAACAATAACACGTTGACAACATATTCACCTTTTAATTGTTTTTGTATATTATGTTTTTTAATCTAGAAATATGTGGGGTATTTTTGTCATAATTTCAAACTGTTCATCTACATTATTGGTGTCTTTAAACAATAGTTAAACAAAAGATTCCTATCATTTTGAAAGACGCGTATCAATTTGATGAATTGTTTTGCACCAAACACATGTTTAGTTTGCCGAGTAAAATTCGATCAACCTTGAACTATTTTTATATTGTGTTTCAAGGAGAACCACCCAGAGTAGTAGATAAATACTAAATACATATAATATCTATCTACATGTGTTCTTAATAGGAATCCAGCTGTTATCTAGCCCATAATTCTGATTTTACCATTGTTCTGATATGATAGTCAAACGGACCATTTCTTTGTTCTTGTGTTGTATTTCAAAGTAAGTAAGGATTATCGACCGGTAATTAATGCCAATTTCAAAGGGTTAATCTGAAATATATTCAAATTTTAACTGTTGTAATTTGGTATATCTTTAGTGTTCCTATTGTTTACTCGATAAAAATAAAGCCTCTTCATCGCCAATATTTTATAACTATTTACAACCAATCATATTTTCAAGTGGTTGGACTTATAGCTTCATTCAAAGACATCATAAAAGTGTTTACAAGTTTAGAAACATTTCACGAAAATATCGGACATAGGAATGAATAATAATCATTCTATTGTGAATAATTAGCAGTCTATTATAACCAGCATTTAAGGGTCTATATATGAATCTTATTAAAGCTTTCCTCTTCGAAATGTTTAGAGTCTTGTATTTGAATTGCTGTATGATGTTGTATTCCTCGAGAAATGTATATCCTGCTGTTATCCATGCAATGTTGTTTGTATGTTTTATTTGAAATATATTCTCTTTTGTTATTTTTTGCTATGCAGTGAGAGGAATTAGGAAATTTGAACATTTAGAAAGAACCTGATCGTATATATTTATAATTAATAAAACAAAGATACCAGTTCTTGTCCAGGTCACAATCCCAAAAACAAAGTAAAAACTTTGAAAGCTGGCAAATTAGTTTTCACACGTGAACTTCCATCAAGGAAGTGAGGCCGGGTGCTCCGGGAAGGGTAAGCACCTCCTGTCTAGCTAGGTACATGTACGTACACCCGTCCACGTGCAAATCAATATTATAATTTAAAATTGAAAACAATTTCCCTTGTACTGTTGTATAAGGTTTTATTTTAATGAAGAATTGCCATCGCTTATAAATATTCTGAGTAATAATGTTTTGTCCATTGCGATAGGCCATGTGTTTTTAAAAAGTATACTTGTGTCATTTAAGGTGTCGCAATTTACACGCGTCCATTTAGAAAACCATGTTATGATGTGAATTTTAGTTTCTTTTTTGGAGACACTGTCAGTAATTTTGTTTAAAACGTCATATAAGGTATCAATCTGTTTCTTTTCTGTCCTTTTTTGTTTCTTTTCTTTTCTTTCTTTCTTTTTTTCCTTTCGGAGACTCCGGGTTTCTTTTAGTCGCCGCTGACCTTGATCGCCCAGAAAAGAAAAAAAAGTGAAAGCATCTTTCTTGACTGTGGCGTGCGACACCATTGTTTCACTCAATCTGAAACCACTGAAAATAAAATAAAAACGACTATAGCTGAAATTATGCCCTTGACAATACCCAAATGTAACCAAGAACACAAAAAACAACAAACAAACGTAAAAAAAAAGCTATCAATGTATACACATTTCTTAAGATCAATGTAATGGCAACACAACTCAAATTAGAAGTTAAGAAGATACCGGAAAAAAAGGGGAGAGAGGCATATTATTGCATTAGAATAGAATTTTGTATTATGTTCTTTAATAGAATTAAATTAATACCTAAACAGAAATCGGTTGGCAAAATATCCCATTTACATATTTTGTTTAAATTGAGCAAAATAATTCAAAGCATAAGTATCCCCTAAAAACCATGGCCTAAAAAATTTGAATAAAGAAGGAATTCTAAACATTAAAGCACTTAATTATACAACTCAGAATTAAATCATTACAAACATGATCATCTTTTAAATAAGACCGTTTTAAGGGTTAAATTTAATTTTAATTTTCGATTTTATGTTCAAACACATACAAACCCCTTCTAATGTATATATGAATACACATAACTGTGTTGTAAATGATTGCTGTCCTGTGTAAATAAACAGATTTATTATTCTGTTCCATTTTACATAGATAAAAACGTCAAAGGCATATTTATATATGTCCAAGTAGATACAATGGTATCGTTTCCGGATTATCAGTAACTGTATTAGTTGTTATGGTTTTCCACGTAGTTTGTTTATGAGAAAGAATTAAGGAATAGGTTCTAATATTGAATAGACATTGAGATAACGGGTATACTTTGTCCGTTCCTACTTTTATCAGCTTGTTCCTCTTTCGGTCGTCAATAATATTTGTAATATTCAGGTACAAATATTTTTAGTTTCACTACAAACGTCGGCAAAATTGTATCATAAACCCACAAGATATGGCTCGGTGGCTTAGAGGTAGAGCGTCTGCCTCATGACCAGGCCGGGGTTCGAAACCCATACATAAGCTAAAACATTAAAAACAAACCCATTTTAATAATAATAATAATAATAATAATGAATTAAAAAAACAGATAGGGAAATCACTGCATATAAAATTTCTTTATTTGGGTAGAGCGGGTATTTGATGAAGTCCATTAATATAGCTATGTAACTAATTCAGGGTCCGAATCGCCCCACTTATTCAACAACCAGCAATTCAAATTACAACCAAACCATAACACCTTTTATATCTAATATATTTTTTAAAATTTTCTGACAACTAACATTACCAAACCATCACAAAACATCTTTTTATATCTGTAACGTATTTTTAAAATTTTCTGACAACTGACATACAACTTTTAAGAAGATTTCAGAAAATTTGTATAAAAAATCCGAGTTCTTTTTATGTTAGTCGAATGAATTTACCCCGAATTTACCTTTGATCCGGGTAATTCAATACACTGATCATTATTACTATAATTTTAATTAAAAGAACCAAGTGATTTGAGTAATTAAAAACAACACCACTAGCAGAGCGTGTTGGACTGATACCTTTGCATGTACCTGTTTAACGATCTGTACATATATAGACTTACAATGGCTATTTTTATCCCGATCTATAAATCAAGATTTTAATCTTTTACTGCAATCTGTCAAATATTTATTGGAATCCTTAAAATATCACATATATTGAATCAAAAGACATCGCGCACAGTAGCAAACATAGAAAATTCACATCTTCTCTAAAAAGAATTATATTTCAATTAATTTGTATTTTTTAAATGGGATTCGTTGCAATTGACAATTAAATTAGCTAGGCTAATGAAATGAACAACAATTTCCGTCAAATAATTGTTTACCTTAAGATACATTTCACGCATAAAAATTAACAATAAAACTTTATATTAAAATGCATTTTCGCTATTTTGTCAAAACTATGCTAGTTGTGTTGTTTACTTGAACACAAAAATCGCGTGAAAGAGATAATTTTTCATTGAATCGAACAAAACAATTTTCTTCCTTCATCTAAACAACATTAACTTCCTAGTAATCTGAAAATAGAAACTAATACAACCGAATTGACCTTTTGAAACTATATTATACAAAGACCTTGGGATATGCATCGAAATCAAAGAGGGGGCGTGGCATCAGTAGCTGACGGAACAGATCAGTAAAATGGTAAAAATCTTATAAAGGTCTCTCTCATACATCGGTTTCTCAACAAAATCAATGATGATGACGTCGGAATTGTTCAGTCAGTGAGTTAAATTGAAACACAATCGGGTAGAGCGAGTCCCTTAAATCTTAGGCCCGATAATTCGAGTTTGAATCAATCGCTTTGTGCTCTACTCCATGACAACACATAGTATTCTTCACAAAAGACGATATGAAAGAATTATTTGAATAAGATATAGTACGGGAGGTATAAGTAAGCTATTTTAGTATACAGTCATCCAGTAATGGGTAATATACTATTGTGTTACGTTGATTATGTGGTCTTGACCAAATATTATTCACTTTATTTCATTTAAACGTTACAAAAATGAAGAAATTTGTATTACAAATGGATATTTAGCAAAACAATTTTAGTGGATTTTAAATTCTCCAGGTAAGAAAGTCAATGTAAAACAAGAATTTTACATAGTTTTCCTGTTTTCGTTAGAACTTAGTTTTTAATGAAAAGTCTATTATTATATACAAGTTATGTGTAAAATATGTTGACTTTGTTGTTTAAATTCGTTCTCTGTGTTGGCCACAATGTCTTGTTGTAAAATGAAATTAAACTTGGTACATTAAATTGATAGACTTAAGCTATAGAATTTAAGAAGGGCAATGTACTGTTTGTTTAATGAATGAATTATATCGAAAGTATAAAACATATGAAATACCAATATATAAAAAACAGGTTCAATTTTTAAAATTTGACAGTTTTATATCTCTATCATTCATATATATTTACATATACATGTGTATATATGTAGAATATGGTCGAATCTCTCTCTCTCTCTCTCTCTCTCTCTCTCTCTCTCTCTCTCTCTATATATATATATATATATATATGATACCTGTATAAAAAACGTCGTTTTGAACTGTGTTTTTAAGTTGAGACTAAATGGTTTATTTTCGCCAATTTATGCATGAAATACTTAAAATTAATAACATAATTCACTTTAAATAAAAGGTGAAAATAATCTTCTAAGATTGGTATTAGATTACTAAAACCGATACCAATCCTATTGTGTTATACCTACTGTGATGTATTGATATATGTAAAGATTATACGTCTTCGTTAATCTTATATTTAAGTGAAGTAAGCTTGTCATAATGTTAATTTTAAGATTTTCAATATTTTCATTTCAGTTTGGGGCCATGTAGAATATGGCCGAATCTGTCTGTAGTTTAAGAAGTGAAGAACAAGCTGAAAACACAACAGAGAATAAACCACAACAAGGGAAGATCCCAACAGACGACAAGTGTCCCGCCGCCGCAGACGACATTTTAAAGAGGATTAATGAAACATTTCACCAATCCAAAGCAGATCAGATACTTCGTCTGTTAACTGATCAGGACATTCTTAATAATAGATTTAAAAAGTGTGCTTTAGATATTTCAGTAAAAGAGGACAACAGAAGCGATACGGACAGTTTAAGTGAAGCTTCGGTTAAGGAAACTGAAACACGATTAGCTCAAAGACTAGAGCTTCATAAACAACAAGGCGGACGATCAAAAACCTCATTGGGATTTTATAATGATGTAGATAAATTTAGTTCTGACGAAGAGGATAATAATAACAATAACAATAATAATAATAATAATAACAACAACAATAATAATAACGAAACAATGGCAGACGAAGACAGACAGGTGATTAATACTAGGATAAATAGACCAAAGTCTAGTTATGTTCGGAGGAGAACACATGCTTATGATAGTGATGATAGTCTAGATCTTGATACCGAGTTCAATGTAAAACCGGAAAGACGGGCTATGTCTGGTCGGCCAAAATCTAGACTTGGTAACAGAGACAGGGAGAGGGATAGAATGATTTTAAGAGAAACTGACTTGAATACTTATAACCCCCCTCCCCCGCCATCACCGGTAAGACGAGAAACGCAAGAAATTGTCGACATGGCTAACTATGAAAAATATGCTAGCACAAGGCAACCTATTCGTCGACCACCTACGTATCAGAGGCAACGATCAAATGTACGCGCATTCTGTGATAACCCTGAAAACTCTATTGATAGCAGTACCACAGTTAGTGGCAGCACTGCTGTCAGCAGGAGTGTTGATACGCCATTGTATCACAAACCGCCGACAAATACACGAAAAAGTGTGGATATTCAAGAGGAACAAAGTGTGTCTCCGGTCCGTAGACACCGACGACAGCAGTTGAAAAGTGCTAGAGCTAATAGACCAACCTCAGAAAATGTATTTCTTGTTCGACAAAGGACTGAATCTAGAATGTTGAAAAGTAACCCTTCCGCAGCAAGACCAAAATCTGAAAAACTTCTTTTGCAAGCATCCTCAGGGAAAAAGCAGATGCTATCTATTGACACAAATCCATTACAAGCATCTCAAAATACAGGCTTTCAACCTGCGCCTTCAAATTTTCAGGCTCAAACCCAGCAAGACTTTAAAAATTATAATAATTCGCCTCCTCGACCCGTTTCTCGACGAGGTAAGACAAGACCGGAAGTTTCAATTCCACCGAGAGGACAAAATAATGTCAGGTGTTCTAGGACACGGGAGACAACCAATAGGGCTTATGAAACTGCCTCCTTTGGACGCGTCCGTAAGTAGTAGAGCGGACAGAATAGTTCTTCAACCAGCCAGGGAAGCATGTGTTTAATATCCGTTATCCGTGTAATTCCGTTTCTCGTTTCTGTGTATTATTATTTTTTTTTTCATTGGATTGGAGAATGTTGAATGAAACAAGTACAAGAGAAAGGAAATATTTACAATAATTTATAAGTGGAATTTTTTCTGCCTCACATGCCTCGCATTGTTGATAAATAAGTTAAAACAATCTCTTTCATTGGATTGAGGAATGGGAATTTAGCGTTAAATGGTAGAAAATTTCGTTCTTTCTTTTTTTGTCATTTAGAACAGGAACTTGGTATTGATTCTTTTTTTTTTCATGGAACACTGTGATATTTATATACTGGTATTCGAATATTATTTTCGAATAGGAAGCATATTTTATGATTAAACAAAACTGAGAGAAAAAAAAAGGTATTCAGAAAAAATTATATATACAATCGGCGAGTAAGAATGTGATTCAAAAGGAACATATTTGATTCTTGAATAAAAAACCTAGGTTCGATTTCTTAAATTCCAGGTAGTCACAAGTGCTTAATTTTGTGATAAAGCATTTGATTTAATGAAAATGCTTAAAAATTTTAAAACTTTTTTCTCAGGAAGTTGCAACCTATGACAAATTTGGCTATCTGGAGTAAGAATTTAGAATTTCAAATGTCAAATACCATTTTTGAATTTCTACATTAATTAATTGTGATTTAGATATAAAAATTCAGAAAAAAGTGGTGTGATATGAGAATATCTTCTTCTCTCCTCAGTTTTAACGCATAAATTGTGATTTATTTTGTTAAATGTTTAAAGACTACAGCAATAAAAATTCATGAATGAATTATGCGCTATGTTTATTTTCATGAGAAACAGAGTTTACATTTATTTTTTACAGTTCAAAAATTACAAATTGTATTGAGCAAGATATTTAAAAGTCATACCCTTTGATGTGTCATTTTGTTTCTAAAAATAACTCATGACATTTGACCACACCTTGAAAAAATTGCACACGATAAAGATTCTTCTGTTGAACCCCGTTTGAAGTTGTTTTTTTTTTAAAATTTTAAAGTATTTTTTGGGGTAATTGAACTAAGCAATAACATTACAAAATTATATGAAATTATTTATAAATTATAAAATAAGGAAAACTTTGATCAATAAATAAATAAATAGATACATAGATAGATAAATAGATTTTAATAAATAAATAAATGAATGAACGAACGAACGAATGAAATGAATGAATGAATAAATAAATAAATAAATAAATAAATAAATAAATAAATAAATAAATGAATAGATAGATAGATTTTAATAAATAAATGAATGAATGAACGAACGAACGAATGAATGAATGAATAAATAAATAAATAAATGTTTTAATATAGGGTTGTGTTTGTAAGAATATCAGACACGTGAATGAATGATATAAACATTTTTATTATTTCCGTGATTTTCAGAAATTTTATTGTTTTTATGAAGTAATCAATTACATTGTAAAAATGAATTTGGTTTGTATTTTGTTTTATTATATGAATTTGTACATAAATAATCTGTTTTTTGGATATTTACAAAATTATTGAGAGCATACTTTTTTTGTTCTTCTATGCAGGTTTTGATAAATGAAATGCTTTTTAATTTCAATTTTTTCATTTCTATTTTTTAATGAATAACTTTAAAACCATGAAATAATAATAATAATAATAATAATAATAATAATAATAATAATAATAATAATAACAAATGAAAATATAACAAAAGACCTAAAATTATATACATGTATACAGTATATCTCCCGAAATGTTTCGAATAGCTATAATTCATTATTAATCATCATTTTAAATATAATCATGATTATTTTGACCTCAGTCTTTTTATTTTACAAAATGTATATTTCTTGATACAATAAGACATGTTTGATAATAAGATCCATTTTAAAGTATATAATAAATAGAAGTTAAAATTAACAATGTATTTTATGTTTTTGTTTTAGCACAATAATTATCACCTGAAGTTGTTTTTTTACTTAAAATGATAAACTGAGTGTAAACAGTAAATAAATGACACAATTTTATGTCATCCATCTGCGCAATATATTGAGGATTTTTATAAATTAAATTCAGGATTGAAAACTAAATTTGATCAGTAAATAAATGAAATACATATCTTACGATACTTATCTGTTCAATATAAACTATTTTCACATATTCGACATGCAGGCTAAAATGCTAAAATTCCCTTGCTTTGAAAAAATAAAATTACTCTTTTCATTTCATATAATATAACAGTCACACGATACAAATCAACATAAATAAATAAATAAATAAATAAATAAATAAATAAATAAATAAATAAATAAATTTTCACACACACACACACGCGCGCGCGCGCGGATAAAACGTTAAATTTCGCCGTTTGTTATCATTTTTAAAGGTCGATCACAATTTCGGACAGTGCAAGTTTACATATCAAGTTAAACTTTCCAAAACCATTTAAATTTTTTTCTTTAAAATCTGAAACTTTTTAATTAATTTGAAACTGTCATTTACCCAGTTTGCATAATTTAAAAGATACTTGTTGAAATTTTAAACGAGGCACTTGAAATTTTAAATGTTTGATAGCTTTTATATATGTAAACATATTTTAAATACGAGAACTTTGCATGAACTATTAACTATATTTACTCAAAATTGGTATATTTTTGAAAAAATTTTAACTTAGTTTTTAAGTTAAAAAAAAAATAAAGTTTTTTAATTTTCTGTAAACAGATTTGAAAATTCAAGCACCATACTTATCCTTTGTGGATAAGTTAAAAGACATCTTTCGTTACATATGATATTTTTAAGTTAAAAATTCAAACGTAACCATTTAAATCAAATAAAAATATTTTAAAAACCTTGAACTGGCTTTTACTTCGTTCATTTAAATTTTTCCGTTGACATATTGCCCCGCCCTTATAACTCAGAGTTTAAAATGATTGAAGTGCGACGTATATCATGGTCTCTAATTTGAATATAGCTCAGTAGCTTCACGATCATTCATTTACTAAAATTTGTATCAACTTACATTCAGTTTTTTTTTGTAATCGTTTTCCAACTATAAATAAAACTTTTTTGTCAAAACTAAATAAAGATTTTATAATCTTGAAATGATTTTTTAAAAGTCTTTAATTCTAAAAATTCTTAAAAATAAACAAAATTATACAGATATCTTTGCCTGACTTTGATAAAAGAAAACCTTAATAAGATCAATCGTAATCAAGGAATGTTTGCAAAACTCGAAACTTCTGGCTTATCAATCCGTTTACAGTAAATACTTTTTATAACGGCCATCATCTCCGTGATCACCAATTTACATGTTATAGAAAACACGCTGTTGTTATATTAAGCGTGTGTAGGAAATTATATTTGTTTATTATAAAAAAAGGATTTTAATTTAATTGTCATGTGCAACTATTAATCTCTTTCCAAAAATAAAATATTCAAAGTATATTGAAATAAAATTGATTTTAACTTTAACTGTCATGTGCAACGATATATCTTTTTCCAAAAATAAAATATTCAAAAAATTTGAACATAACACCACCATAACAGCTGAATGATTATGAAACAGTTAAAATGTTGTTTGATCATGTAAAGGCACGCACCTGTTTATTCTATTTCTCTTTTAAATAAAAGAAAACAATTTGTTACATGTGACATGTAAAAGACATTAGCCATTGTAACCAAGAATACAAAAACGTTTAAGTTTATAACAGGTAAACAAAACAATTCTCTCTCTCTCTCTCTCTCTCTCTCTCTCTCTCTCTCTCTCTCTATATATATATATATATATATATATATATATATATATATATATAACTTCTCATTTGAAAACATAACTAAATTTAATAACAAAATAATAACCTGCTGGTGTGGTTTGGTGCTTAAACTATGAACATTTTGGTGCAGATGCACTAAACATACAGCTTTAAAATGAACAACAACATCAACAACAACAACTACAACAACAACAACAACTATTAATACTTCTAACTTTAAAATGAACAACAACAACAACAACAACAACTACCGCTACTACTGCTACTACTACTACTACTACCAAAACAACAACAACAATTAATGCCTCTACTACTACAACAACAACTTCTACTACAATAATAACAACAAAACAACAATAACTACTACTACTACTACTACTACTACTACTACTAATAATAATAATAATAATTAATAATAGCAACAGCAACAACAACAACAACAACAACGACAACAACAACAATAATAATAATATTATTAATAATAATAATAATAATTATAATAATAATATTTTAAAAAATGTATAATAAACAAAATACATACTGAAACAAAATGTTTGTATTACTTCAGACAAACAATGGGTTTTATATAAAAAAAGATGCACTTAATGATTTTGTTCAATACGGCAGTTAAAAACGGCAAAAATATTTTGTACCTTAGCTACAAGTTTTACATCTTCAGAAGAAAGAAATAAAAAGGTATTTTTTTTAAACTTTGCGCTTATGGTATTTCACAAAAAATGTATCTTCTTGAATGAATACATTTTTAAAAATTGAATTTTAAAATTAAAACTGTTAATTCTTTTTGAATTTTGATCTGAAAAAATATTTTAAATTATTATGTTATGTTTACATGTCAAAAAGCAATTCATAAAAGGCCAACCTTGAGCAATTGCAACCTTATTTCAAACAAAATTTATCATCATTGCTAAAAGGTTTATAATGTATTTTGGACAGTTTTTTGACATGTTCATTTATCTCACAACTGTTGATAGCCTTTGAAGACAGAATGTAAGTCAATTTTGATCTCGTTTAAAAATCCCATATTGACATGTATTAACACAGAAAATAAGCCTTTTGAACAAACCATGCACACAATTATCTTAAAGAGAAAATCATTATGGTTTTCTCCAATCAGATCGATATATTTTTGATCAGTATGTACGTAAGGAAGTAAGTTTGTTTGCACTAATAAACACAAAATCGATCACGCTTTTAAAGTCGACAGCCTTCTTTCTCTCTAACGCCAAGGCGTATTGACCGAGTGGTCTAAAGCATGCGTTTACAGATCGCTGTGCCTCTCATCGCTAAGGTTCAAATCTTTATCAGACTAATTCCAGTATGAGAAAATTTATTAGTTTACTTGCCGAATATGGTTGTTTTTCCGTGTACTCTAGTTTTCTCGACTATCCAAAAACTGGCCGCATCGATATAAGTAAAAGAACCTTGGTGATATTTAACAATGTTATTCCACTCTTCTCCACTCTCATGCTCAAAAAGTTTAAAAATAAATCACAAGTGTTTACTTATAACGTATTTTGTCTCTCTATTCTTTTATGATAAAGCATTAAAAACAAGAGCATCTTAATATGACTTGGCAAGCCATCAAAAACATGCACCTGGCTATTGCAAGAACCATCATAACACATACTTTGCAAAAGTATCAATAATAAGTACATTGCATTTTGCAAAATCTAAAGCTGTCTACAAAACACAGAGCCATTAATAATAACATGTATTTGATAATGACCAGAGCAATCAATTATACCTATTTAGCAATACCCAGAGCCATCAATAACATTTATTTGACAATACCCAGAGCCATCAATAATATGTATTTTGAAATGTCCAGAGCCATCAAAAACATGTATTTTGCAATGTCCAGAGCCATCAATAACATGTATTTGGAAATGTCCAGAGCCATCAATAACATCTATTTGACAATGGCCAGAGCCATCAATTATATGAACTTAACAATACCCAGAGCAGCCATCAAATAAATCTACTTGGCAATACTCTTAGCCACTAGTATGTGTACTTGGCAATACCAATAGCCATTAATAAAAAAAAAAAAAAAAAATCGGCAATCGAAAATACGTACTTTACAATATCCAGATCTAAAATTAACATGTACTTGGCAATGACTAGGGCCATCAATAACACGTACTTGACAATAACAAGGGCTATAAATAATTCCTTTTTTGACCATAGCCAAAGCCGTCAATAACATGCTCTTGGCGATAGCAGAGATATAAAAACTCACGTGTTCAAAGATATGTTTAAGTTGGATATAGATCTTTCGCTTTATTAAAGCCAGCTCCAGCTCACAGTAGCCTTGCCATCTTTTTCTGTCTGTTAAGAACTTTGACATATAAACCTTTTAGCGCCTGAATATATTCTGTGTTTCAGTGAAAAATGTTACATTTATTTTTCTTGTTAAAATTTGTGTTAAGTAACACTCAAAGTGTCAAAGTGCGGTAGCAAATAAGCAAGTATGTTACCAAGCTAACCAGTAACAAATGCAATGTTGGCAATGCTAGACACGCTCGCAATAATCAAACTTGATGACATCCAGTTAGCTTTGTCATCCTTAGCAAATTATATCGACATATTGAAGCAACGTTTAAACTCTGTTATTGTTGTTTTGTTCTATTTTGTTGGGATAGGGAGTGTTAGAAAACAACAAATTGTATGGTTAAAACCTTGAACTGTACCGCTTATCTATCACGAAGTATCCAATAACATCCAAAATGAACAACACTTTTTTTGATTTACGATTGAATGCAGAGGTCATGAACTTTAATTAATTCGATTGTTTTTTCCTGAATTCCAGAAAATTATAAACCTATAAATCATCGGAAAACAAACAGGCAAAAATCAGAGAATGTTTTTTAAAGGGTTCATGAACGCTTTTGCAATCGATAAATCTTAATGAGTAGATAATCACCTCAGAAAGCATTGATTCTTGATCTTTTTTGCGTTATTGTCGCCTAATATTTTTACATTAGGATGCACACAATTGTTGACAGGTTTGTTAATTTTTTTACACACCTACGTAAACCAATGTATATGTTATTGTTTTTGTTAAAACAGGTTTACTGTTACTAGTTAATATTGTATAACAATACACATTTTCATCTGATTAGTAACTGAACTTCTGACACCAATAATAAGTGCTAAAACTGTTGATAAATTAAAAGATAAAGTAATTGGACTTTAAGTGCCTTTAAAGAAAGCTTTTTAACGTAAAATTAAAGTAAAGTAAAATTTTGAATTTAATATTATCACATGCAACGTCAATCATTTAAAAACAAATGAAAGGAGCTTGTTCGTGAACACTTAAGGTATGTTCAAGATAAAAATAAAACAAACATACCAGTCCTTGTCCATATCACAATCCTAAAAACAAAGTAAAAACTTTGCAAACTGGCAAAATAGATGATACACGTGAACTTCCATCAAGGAAGTGAGGCCGGGTGCTCCGGAAGGGTAAGCACCTCCTGTTTGGCTAGCTACACCCGTCACGTGAATTATACATTGTTTAACTGATTTTATATATATATATATATATATATATATATATATATATATATATATATATATATATATATATATATATATATATATATATATAGTTAAAATGACATGATCAATGATTTGCAAAACTTAAACGGTCTTTGTCAATGAACAACACTCAAAACGTCATAAAAGTAAAAACGTTAATCTGATGCATTTCGTGAAGCATGGAGGACAGTGAAATACAAATCTTTAAAGGCACTATTTAACGAACCCCCTGTTATGTCTAAGAAAATATTAAGTTTAAAAGTCAAGGTCAAATAAAAATTTGCATATCTTTAAAGGCACTTTTCCATGATCGCACCTATGACGTCTGAGTAAGTTCAAAGTCTTAAGGGTCACGGTCAATGCTGTCTAAATTTTAAATGTCCTGCTACTTTTTATATAGGAAACTGATTTTATATATGAAGTATAAAGAACAATTCTTAATGAATTACAAATCTTAAAAAGACTATATTTTCTGAATATTCCAGCTACATCGAAAAAAGTAGGGCGACTCAAGATCTTCGAAAAGTGTTAGAGAAGATAATAATAAAAAAATAATGAAAAGGTTTTTATTGAATACATCAAAGAACATTTTGATAAAAATTGGTAAACAAAATAGATTATTCTATGTATTTGTCAAAAGATTATGCATATAAAAGTAACAGCTCATGATCGTAAAAAAATACACATAACAATCGCTATACAGAAAAGGGTTGTAAATTTTGCTTGTGATTAAAAAAATACATTAGTCTTAAACTGGAATTATGAAACAAGTTCGATAATTCATTTTGTTGTAAAAGAGGCAAAATAAACAATTATCTCATTTTTTATAATTTAGATCACGAGTGTAGCGGCAATCATATTTTAAATTTAGACAACATATCTGCTCTAAATAATGCTTGATATTTCTTCAACATATCATATGATAATTAATAATATTATAATTTATCTAACCTGTGAATGATTATAAATTTAGGAGTGACTGATCATCACAGCTCAAGCTCTAGAGGCTTTGAGTATTAGCATCAAACACAAATGATATTTGGTACTTATCAGAAAATAATCTACAACTATACCCAAATGACGATAAGATCATTTTCACTTTCTCAAATTATTAAAATAATGAATCTGACAGCGTTAAAATGGCAATAAGCGGTCAAGTAATATTAGATATTGGATTTATATTAACGGAGGGAAAATTAACCTTACAGGTAATATCAATGCCACTTTTATTAAAATACCTTGAATAAATACTGATTAGATGTACCTTTAAGAAACGATAACTAATTCGGTGACCGCTGACTGACCAAGAATCGGATCAATTGGATTTAATATAAGATTCGTTGTTGATCTTCTTCTTTGTAAAATAAATCAAAAATTGATTTTGTAGTAATTCCATCTTACAAGTGGTCTTTATGATGACAATCGACTTAAAATCCTCAAAGTGTTTTGAGTGTCACCATTGGACACAACGGGAACTGATGTTATTTATTCAGTGAAAAAACAATAACGTCATCAAAGTACGCGTGACATTAAAAATCATACAATAATATTTTATATCAATAGGCTCGGTTTTACTTACAGATTAAAACCATGAAAAAAAAACATTTAACGCTTTGTGACCATAAATGTCAAAAACATTGAAATACTATTGTATGAATTAATAGTTCATGTTGATGATTGTCGAGCAAGAGATATCAAGTAAAATGCACATGTTGTAACAGTGCACTGAAGTTTATTCTCACGTATATGAAATTTCAAGAGTTCAATAAAAATTCAGATACGACATCGTCTTTTATTGCAAATGTTCACATGCACACGTATTTATTTCTGTCATCTAATTTTTTTATTTCCAGATAGTTTTGTTTCTGGCAAATTAATATTAGGTGCAACATTGAAAACTTCGAACAAAAAGACGGAATGCATTACATTTTGGCAACATTAACCATCCAGTAGATGGAAAAGTGTATAAGGTTAGTGTATGAACCTTATTTACAGCATTCCAAATTGTAAAATTTTTTATTCAAAACAATTTTTTTTTTCTTATATCAGCAAAGCGCCAAGTATCACAATCTAAATGTTTGCATTGCTGACCGAGCTTACATTTTTTAAATAATAGAAATAGTTTAAACTGAGTCCATTGTTAATGAATGAGAGATTGAGTTAAAAATTTTCAATAAAAACCAATATATATCTCTTTTAAGGCAAAGTGATCCCAAGATCTCAGTGTCAAAAATCCATTTATATTTCCGCCTGACAAAATGCAAATTAAATTATAATTTAAGGTAAGCTAAGACCTTTTAAAATTTGCATTTTGTAAGTCTCGTATAACTATATACATTCATCTTTTATTGTTTTTCTATCAATTATGAACTCTTTAAGGTAAATTAACTTACAAAGTTAAATGTTTTAAAAAAATACATTTAAATAATATTTATATTATTGTGTGAGGTCTTGCACTAGACCTTTGACATAGGAATACACCTCCAGGTACGAAAAAACCTAAATTTAAATGTAGGTTTTTGTAGTCTTTTGTAAAATTGTTGTGAATTTTTGTAACATAAATTACCCATGCCTTGTCAACTTATTCCAAATTTAATTATGCAGAAATTGGCAAAAGTCCAGTACAAACTGTCAAATTTGAACGTTTCCAATACAGGTTTGTTATGAATTCATTCATTTAAATGATAAAACAAATCTGGATTAAAACCGTTTGAATTTGATTAAAACTCACATACAAACCGAATATATATCATATCAATGTTAAACAAACCCTACGTTAAATGATAAACCTTGGATAAGATACATTATCTTCATGGCTTATTACATTATTCTAAAACAATCGGTTAACCTTTGAACCAAGTTATTCTAACAATGAACTAAGATCAAACGGTAAGTCGGACGGCTTGTATAAGATTTCACTTAAAACAATAAAAAATTAATTCATAAAAAGTTTCGATACATCTTTTTTATTTTAATTTTAAACTGGCTTGAATTTAGAATTTGCATTTCGCCAATTTTCAGTGTTATCAAATAACGAAAACTTGTTGCAGCATGGTTGTATGTTTCTAGATCAAAGCATGGCGTAATTGAATAAAGAGATCAAAAGAGCTTTTAAGATATAAAGTTTACATTTCTGATAAGCTGATAGGTACAATGTTTTGGTGTTGTCGCTACAATGAATGTGTCTTGCAAGATATTTCAAAAGAAATCAGATTAAATTCCGCTTGCTTTAAAATGCTTATATGGTCATATATATATATATATATATATATATATATATATATATATATATATATATATATATATATATATATATATATATATATATATATATATATTATAACGATATATATTTGTCATCTTTGATCACTGTTTACGTTTTTTTTAATTTATATACTACAGATTCACATTTCAATATCATTTATGTATGAAACTTCGTCCCCGGTTAGGTTCGACTCAACGCAACTACTTAGGCCATATATTTGTTTTCTAGGTAATGTATCAATACAATTGTCTACTGATAGTGTTAAGCGATATCCTAAAATGATGTCAGTTGTTTGCCATCCGACGTCGATCTTTCATGACATCATTCCAATGCAATCTAATATAAAAAGTACCAATAATTAAGTGATGTCACAATATAGCACTTATTCAATTTTAAAAGTAATACATTCAAAAGTATTTTTGATAATACAATAAAACATAAAAAAGTGTCATATGAATGTTTCATATAAAACAGAAATCTGTTATCATTTTATATATTCCTTGATTATGGGGGGCTCGGTGGCCAAGTTGTCCAAATCAAGGGCTTACAGATTATAGTGCCTCTCATCGCTAAGGTTCAAATACAACTCGGGTAGATCCTGGTGTGAGGCAATTTGTCGGAGTTTTCTCTGGGAACACTCTAGTACACTCAATCACCTTAAAATAAGTGAAAGAATCTTGACTGAGGCGAAAAACTGCATTAATCCAATCTAATCTTTCAATTAAGGTAGTCTAAGATAAATAAAAGGTACTGATGATCTTTTTTCGACCGTCTTGGTGGTTTAGTGGTAGCATCCATCTAGAAAGTGGACGTGTCATACTTAAGACTTAATATCTGAGATATCGCTTCCTTCTTTCAGTGTGGTTTTTTCCGCCTTGGTGGTTTACTGGTAGCGTCCGCCTCGAGAGCGGAAGGTTGGGTTCGAACCCCGCTCGGGTCATACATAAGCTTTATATTGGAAATATTGCTTCCCCGTAGAGCATTTTTATTAGGACGACAGAGTATCGACCGGTTCATCCGTTTCCAGGATAATGACCAGGTAGGTGATAAGCTTGTCTGTGGCATACTGTCGCAGTGAGCAAGCATCTAAGCAAAAATCTCTCTGAGTGCACGATTGATCATATAGTATACCTGCACACCTTAAACATACAGGAATTTGTTAATAGAAAAAAAAATAACCTCACTTCTGTCGCGAATAGCTGAAAAACTGCTGATGCGACGTTAAACATTATTACCACAACAGTAAAAACACAACGTTATCGAAACTCAAGAGTGTTATAAGAGTATTATTTTCATCCCCTTTTTCGGGGAAGTGAAAACGTAATACTTTCGTAAATAATACGTAATATTTTAACAAAAAGCTTTCTAAACTGTAGATTTAGTTGTATAATGTAAGTCCTTTAAACATTATCAATGATTCAATATGGTTGTTTTAATGAAAACGTTTTTTTTTAATGATTAATGATTTAAAACCATTTATATTACATAAAACTAATTGTACTGGCAACGCATAAATTAAAATGATTTAATTTTCCTCAGACTAACATAAATGAAATCATGTTATTAAAATTATATATAACCCATAAATTAACCATTCAATGTATAAAAAGCGACAATATGTTCCTTAAGAAAAACATAAATTAAAACCTTGTTATTGAAAAAACATTCAGTATATAAATGAAACCATTTACTTAATACAATATATTTTTAAAAACATAAATTAAAAATTTATCATTAACTTAAGATGACATTCAACTTGCAAGTAATCTGGACAAAAATGTTCTTTTAAATCCTGAATGATAATGCTGTCATATCTCCAATTGAACGCGGGTTAGTTTCAATCAATTTATAAATTATGCACATAAATTATACCGTTACAGAAATTAAACTGCTACAGAAATAAATCATTTGGTTTTATTTTTAGCCATAAATCATTTTTTATTCAAAATCGAATAAAATTGGTATAAATTTTATAAAAAACACATGCTTGATGGGCTAAAACATTCGATTATTGAAGAAACTGATTTAGACGCATTTAAAAGTATTAAAGCTAAATCTTTACATGATTTATATTTTTGTTTATAATTAACTTGGGGCGTAATGGCTTTTATGCCAATGGTAATCCAACTCTTTAATTTTAATACTAAAAGTCAACGATTGATTTTAACCTTTAAAATAACCCTGCTGCTGTTTTTTCTTTTCAACTAGTATATATTTTATTCACCATGTATGGCTAATATAAACTGTGTTAGAAAAACATGCTTTATTTTTTTCGTGTGTTTTTCGGTACAATCGCACTTAAATCAATGTACTAAACAGCTATTAATATTGGAAATAATGTTGGATATTTGAAAAGTAAACTGGGTTAATAGACCGTGATATCTATTTATTTATTTATTTTTATTCTTATTTTTAATGCGTCGCACTTTCTACTACTTGCAAAGTTTAGTTAAAAAAGGTAAGATTAAAAATTGTATACAACACTCCCGTCGAGCCCAACAGATAGTAACGTTGTATGTTATAAAAGAAATGTACCCTTAATATGGCGATGAACCGCAACATTTTGTGCAGCTTTTTGTAATAACTTCTAGCACAGGTTAAATGTTTCCATTTTTAGAATAAATGAAGATTCAGAAATAAACCGTAAGACTCGGGAATGGGAGGTCGTGGGTTCGAAACTAAGCCGGGTCATAAATAAGACTTCAAAATTTAGGACAATGGTTTTTTCCTGATGCCCAGCATTAAGAAAACAGAGTTTCGGCTGAATTGCCCTTTGTCAGAATGATGTGTCTAGAGGAGTGGTATCTAGTGGATTTTGAGAACTGTAGCGATAAGTCGCCTTGTGCGCTAGTAGGATACACCCTAAAACACATCAATACAACCGACCAACCTTCAACTTGAAGAAATTCAACTGAGGAAATCAAGTTATCAGGAACACTAAAACGTGGTTTATTTGTGAAGACCAAATGGTCTAAAGCACGAGCTTTGTCTCTTCTTCTTGGTTTAAATCCCACATTGTTGTGTCAATTTGCTTAGCCAAGGTTCGTGGATTCCTTTACCATTCCAGGCATGTCCGACTCAGTTTGAATAAAAGAAAACACATTGAGAAGTTATACGCAATTCCACAACTCCACTGTACTAGAGAGAGAGAGAGAGAGAGAGAGAGAGAGAGAGAGAGAGAGAGAGAGAGAGAGAGAGACCATGGTCATATGGGCTCCAAACTAGTTCAAACGTTCAGACGTTACCGGCAAGAATTTTGTCTTACAAAATATTGTCTTTAAGTTTTGAAATAAACTTCAAGAATGATAAAAAAAGTAGACAAATAGCAAAAGGCTATAAGTTCAATTGTTATATTTTCGTTCAATATTTTTAAAAAAATTATTCATTGATTTTAAGAATAAAAAATTCCCATCTATAACATATGCACATCTGGGGAGTCCAGTAGACGCAGCAGCTGAATTTTAGACCGAGAACGACACATTATTAATCCGCAATATTTTTAATGTGGGGTAACAACGGGGGGGGGGGGGGGGTTGGTTTGAAATATTATAGTGTTATCAGGTATTTTGATGGTATTTTCTCGATTTTAAATTAACATTATGTATTTTTTAGAATATTGGATATAAAATAATACGAATAAAAATTGAATATTAACAATAAATGTGTTGTTATTCGAGGACTATATTTCGGTTGAAGATCAGGTGCACTTGTATGACCCCATTTCAATTATGGAAGAATTTGCAAAGAATTTTGGGACGCTTTACGTCGGAAGTGAAATTTGTGAATCTGAAATGGAGGAAACTGTAGCAGAGGGATGATTTTCATATGCCAAGCATGTTGGTTTCGAATCTGCTCCAGGATATGTGAGTGTAGACAAGGATTTACCGAGAGATTTTTTCTGGAATGTCGACATTGTTAGGTTGTTAGCTTCATACTCGGTATCGATCAAATGTTGAGACAGCAAAGCAGTGAGGAGTATACTTATTCTCTACGCCTGATGCACTGCAAATATCTCTCAAAGTTTAGAAAATGATCGTTTTAAGTTTAGCAAGGAGTTTCGTAGTACTTAAACCGTGTATTATAGTTTTGAGGAGTTGCTATTGTATTCCTAGTATATTGATTAAAAAGCATGTAGATGATTTTTCAGTTTTTCCGGTCAACAAAAACAGCATGTGGAATAGACAATTTTCACCGGATGTGGCATACATACGTTTCTGGGACATATTTTGGATGGGTGCCAAATACACCCTGTGATTTTTCTGCTGCGTTTTGTGAATCTAATTTCAATTGAAATTAAATCCCTTGAAATTTACATCCTTCGAAACACAAAATTAATTGACAAGTTGTACCATTACAGATTGTCTTAAAATGATAGGGGATGTAGCAGCAGAAGAAATGTTTATAAGATCTGATTGTTCAAGAATTTTTTCGTGGTTTGTTGGTTTTGACAGACAAGTTCTTGTCCGTTCTTTTAACAGGCCATCAAAAACACCATTTGATTTTTTGAAACTCTGTCTCTCATAATGTCAATATTACGGTAAATATCAGCCAGTTGTCTTTTTATGTTATTAAAATTTTATTTGATTAATTTCTTTGATTTTATTTTGTGTATTTTAACAATTGAACCGTTCTTGTATAATTTCGTAAATGCGTTTTCAAGCTTGTCTCGAATATCAACAAAAGTGACATGGCAGCCATATTTGTTAACTTGTTTACCTATGGTAATGTGTATTCATACACGGGGTGACAAGGTTTTGTCGTTCATTGTCAATCGAGAACGCAACAGCTCTAAAGCTTGCAGCTATAGAAATTTCATAAGGCAAATGAAAATACTGACCTTTAAACGATAAATTTACGAATAAGGACTGTCCTTTGATAAATGTTTCGAACAAAGGGCTGCTTTGTTGCCAACATCATATTGTAGTTATTGCAATGTAATCCGCGTTGTAAAATGTTAATGACTTCTTATATTAAAAAATCGCAGCTACAAAAACAACATTAAAGGAAAAAATATAAAGGCAATTTTACTTTATTTTTTATACCATACATTAAGCTAATAACCATCACGTGATTGACGGGTTGTTCATTTCATTACAAATTGCGGAAGTTATGACTGGAAAAACACGGCAACGGTATGTCAATCCTGAATAGTATTCATTGTGTAAAACTTGTTCAATGCGATCAGTGACTTCGCTTAGAATGTTGAAATTCCTATTTTGTTCTAGATTACATTCTAAAAATTCAATAGTATCTACTTTGAATACTAATATACGACTTTAGGTTAATAAAAACACCGAGAACTTTAGATAAAATTCGTATCCTGTCACTTAGTTACAGTTGTCAGAGATATAAACAAATAATGTTTATTGCTTTTGAAATCGGATTACATCCTGGTTCTCTGAATTTAATTTGAAATTTAAGGTCGACAATATTGCGGATTTTTTTGTTTTGTTTTTTTTTTTTTTTTTTGTATAAAGCAAAAATTACATAGATTTATTTGAAAAAGTTATAATAAAAAATACATTAATTTATTTGAAATAGTTATCATTCAATTCTCGCTGCTATTAATTTAATGTTTTATAAGTATAAGCAATTGCACACCTTTGATTTTAAAAGATTAATGAGAAGATTGATCGACAAACTGCAAGGAAATTTTAATAATTATTTATTTAGAAACTAAAATTATCTATATGAGACGAAAACTAATAAGTTATTAAACTTAAATGAAGTCATGTGTCGTGCTCCGTTCACGATTTGAAAAGTTTGAAATGTTTTTTTTCTTCAAAAAGAGAAAAATATAAGACGGTTTTTATGCTATTTTCTTTTTATCTTTTGATCTTTTTTTGCCTTGTAATTTTTTTTTAACAAAGATAAACATTTATACCTTGAAAATATCGGGATAAATGCAGTATTTTACATTAAAAAACATTTTGGTTCTTAAACCTGTTCTAATTTGTTATAGTTCAATGGTCTGGCAAAATATCTAAATTAATTATTTTCAATATTGGCTGAATTCAAATCTTCATCTCTGAAGCTAAATAGAATATTTGGTCCACAATTTGAGTAAAGTTAAGTTTTCTTAAAATGAAAACATCAAAGCGTACATAATGTTCTTTTTTTTCAAAGATATACATGTATTTATATTTTTATAAAGTAGGTGTCTGACATTACTTTCAAATTATATATATTTTTTTCTAATTATAACTAATATTCATTTATATTAAGGTCATCTATTAATGTAAACTTGTATATATGCTAAACTTTGATAAAAATATAAATTTAAATGTTAAAAATGGACCAATGCCCAAAGTGGGCGTATCGGTGTCTCAAAGTTGGAGCATTCGGCTCGAGACCGGGAGGTGGTAGGTTCGAACTCTGACCGGGTCATACATTCATGAGAGTATAAGATACATGATGCATCTTTGTAGTCTTGCACTCGATATACATACTCACACAATTTTTCCCCAAGCAAGATTTCGGTTAAATCAAGTCGATAAGTTCGTGGATGGTGAAAGAAACTGGGGTTATACGATAAAAACTACCGAGTTTTGGCAAGTGAACACATTTCTTACCGAAAAAGCTTCTTACCTATGTCATAAGATGAGCTTGAGGCTTTTTGGTAACCAAGGTCCTTATGTAAATGAATGAAACAAGACCAGGGGACTTCTAAATGATGTAAGTATTGTAACCGGAGATTGGTGTAGGTTTATTACTTTTTGAGAGCCACATTCCTGCATTTTGTGACAGGAAGTGGTTGTAAACACACACACACACACACACACACACACACACACACACACACACACACATATAAACTAACAACCCAACGGAATCATGTGATATTTGTTAAAATTTTATTAAAATATGTAGATTTATGGAAATAAAACTATTGAAATGAAAGGTTTTTTTTCTTTGCTCGACAGCACAAAGATAAAATAAAAAAAGTTAACAGAATATGTAATTGGCTATGAAAGTCTCTGTTCATACGTTCAACACATATCAAAAAGTAGAAAAAACATGCATATCATCCAATGCGTAATTGATTTCGAATGATGAAATTCGAAAAATAAAAACTCAACAAGAGGCCCATGGGCCTTAACGCTCACTTGAGGATATGTCCAAAATTGTTTGCAAAGTGCAATAGACAATATATTCAGTACAGAAACTTTACAAGTTTTCTCAAGTTAAGAACTACCACAAAACTTAATCAGAAATATATCCAGTATCATTTCATTTATAAGTTGCTTATATAATGTGCATGAATTATCGAAGTAACTGTAGTGCGAGTAATTTCCAAATCATTAACCAATTTCAGTATACTTATGCAACTATGTCCTTGACCTTTGAACATATATGACCATGGATTGTCATGTCAATACTAACAATATTCTAATATACATTGCTTTTACAAAAAGTTAATAGTTTTCAAGATAATTTACAATTTAAGTCTTCTTTTGCCGCTGTGACCTTGACCTTTCAACATATGACCTTGAACCATATATCACAATGATCATCATGTCATAACTTCAATATTCCAATATACATGCCTATACAAAAAGTTGATAGTTTTCAAGATATAGTGACAAATATATAATTTTTAGCAATTTCCCCACTCAGTGCCTTACAATTTCCCCATTTTGAGCCCCATGGCTACCATTTGTGCAATTCTAAAAAAAGATGACCTAAGGATGTTATAAATGAAATAACTAAGGTATATCTCTTGTAGATTCAGAGGAGAAGATTTTTAAAGTTTTTCACTTTTTCCCCCTTATGGGGCCCCAAGGGGACATAACTCCTTCATTTGTGCAAATCTGAAAGGGCTTCACCCAGGCATGAAGGTTACCAAGTTTCATTAAATTTGGCCCAGTGGTTTTGGAGGAGAAGATTAAAATGTAAAAAGTTTACGCACGACGCACGACGGACGACGCACGACGGACGAAGATGAAATCAATAGCTATCTGAGCTTTCAGCTCAGGTGAGCTAATAAAAATATATCATTATGTATAAGAATAATATTAAAAAAAAAAATAATAGAAAATAAATAAATAAATTTTAGTTTGACATGGGCTGGTAAAGTTTGTAGTAAAACAATCGTTTTAAGGATATTAAAAAAAGTAACGAGATTTAAAGATCACAATAACACAGACAACAAAATGGTTTTTACCATGACAGCAATAAAAATATCGTTAAAAAATAGAATACCCAACATCAAAGAAAACTGTGTTTGATTTGCAAGAAACAACACGTCTTAAACTATTGTTTGATTTGCACAGCAACAACAAGCAAACACGCAAAATAGATACCAAATTAATTGATCAGAAGAAAAATTTGCCCTGGGCGGTCTCAGTACTTCCGTGCGATTACATCAGAACCGCCGAAGACAAATGAAGCCTTAAGACCTAATTTTTTTTTTGCAATATATTTAACATATTTTTAACGTATATTGTACATTGTGTGTTATTTAAGTTTTAAAGATGTGTCTGATTTAAGTTATTATAAACGTTATTTGAATTGACATGTTTTGAGCGGTGTTGTTAGGTGCATCTTGTTATCTCGTGTTCCAAATCTAAAACTATTTACGTATTAATATTTTAATTAGCACGGCATAATAAGCATTTTTAAACACATATCACAATACCATTAATGTACCATTTTCTTTTTAAATGCATTTTTGTTGTTGTTTAAAAAAATGCCATGTTAAGGATAAACCTTTTATGCTAATTACATTTTGTTTTTGTCATTATGCACAATCTTTGAATGTCATCACATCATTGTTGTTATTATTTTTTGTTGTGACTGGTGTTTTTTTTGAAAAAAATATATTTGTTCAATCAGTTCTGTCGTGTAACATCCAAAAATTGCTGAGGTCATGTAATTAAGTATCATATTGAGAATGATATAACATAACGATTGTGTTGTGTTTTCAGTGTCGCGTGTCTTTTATCTGGTATATATATATATATATATATATATATATATATATATATATATATATATATATATATATATATATATATATATATATATATATGCTGAATTCCTTCATGACGAATCAAAATATATTCCTATAAGAATTCCATGAACAAGAATTTTTAAGGCTATTCTTTTTTCAAAGGGATCTTAAATTTCATTTTAAGTTGTTCTGTCCCTTTTGAAGTGATTTTTTAGATAAAGGTTTATGCTTGTTTGATATCAGGGGCCTCGATGGCCAACGGTGGTCTTAAGCGCGCCTACGGATTACAGTGCCTCTCACAGCCTAGGTTTCGAATCCTACTCAGGCAAAAAAGTTTCTTGCCGAAGATCGGAAGTTTTTTATCCGGGTTCTATAGTTTCCTCCATCATCCAAAACTTATCACAATGACATAAGTAAAAATGTCTTGACTTGGGCGTTAAACATTATCACTTCCATTTCACCCTACTCTCGTTTCATATCCTTATACTGAGATCCAAATATTTATATTTTTAAAATTCCATGTGTCATGTCTTGTCTGAAATTAACATCACCAAGGTTCCAAAGTTGTTTGAATGTAAAACTTGATTAGTGTAATCAATTGAACAATCAAAGTTTCTTGTAAAATATCGAATATTGCCCTTTTTTACTCCCTTGTTATGCTAAAACGACCCAACATACATAGAATTTCACCAAAAGAGCTTCCGGTTGAAATGTTACTAGTAGTAAAAAAAAGGTTTTAAGTTTTTTTCGAACCGTGTCTAAATTTGCAGATAGGTCGTTTGCAAGGTATTAATATACAGTAGTTGAATAAAGTGTCAATGATTTGCTTTAGCTTTTCGCAATCTGACGGCAACAGTAGTGCAATGTCTCTAAATAATTATACATAGACACCTAAATGTTGTATCTGTGAAGCATATTTTATTCAGACCAAGTTGCGTGTTATGGAACTGTTGTTACAAAAATAAAGAATGAATAAATGAATGAATGAATGAATAAATAAATAAATAAATAAATAAATAAATAAATAAATAAATAAATAAATAAATAAATAAATAAATAAATAAATAAATTAATAAATAAATAAAGAAATAAATAAATAAATAAAAAATGTCTGTACTATAACTTTAAGACTTTTTTAAATTTTAGCCCGTCCAAAATCTGTATTTTAAAAAACAGTGCGGTTTTGTCTCTTTTTTTGTTGTTTTAATGTTTCGAATTTGCATTATTCATTGTCAAGGGCTTGCTTAAGCTTCAAAACACACCTTCCCCTATACCTTTAGTAATGGAACATGTAGGCTTTAAATCTGCCCACGAGAATAACAAGAGATCTGCTTCCCTTCCATGCTCTAAAAAAAGCGGAATAGATCAGAACTATGAGTAAAAACTTTCCATCTTTGGTTCAATTGGAGATATTCCTCTACTTGTTTTCTATGGCAATTTATAACAATTAAGTATATTACAAAGATAGCAACTAGACGCCCTCTAGCCAAGGTCTTTTACACGTTTATCAATTGCTTTTAGTGTAACACGTGTTTTAAACTTTTATAGATATCTGTGTATAACTGCGAATAAAAGTAAATATCCGATTTCAGTAATAGCTAGTGAGAATAACATTTTTAATTTATCCAATCTTAGAATCTGATCCTATTTCTAACGAAATCTAAACAAATGAACATATTTTGGAGAACCTTTCTTAAACTTTTGAAGACAATCAAATTAAGTCTTTCAAGGTAACTCATTAATCTGTTAATGCTATCGGATTCACCCAATAAGGTTAATCTTAATTTTATTTGCTATATTAAGCTAGATAATCCATTCTTAAAATATGGTTTTTGTGGTTTAAACGTCTGTTAAATCGTTAAGCCAAAAAGTTTAGAGTCACTCGGTGAAGTAGATTTTGAAATAAAAGTAATTGATCTTTTTGTCCATGTGTCGCATGTAAAAAAAAGACAAGAACAAAAAACTTAATAAGTTCTGATATGACACGGGCATTTCGATGTCATTATTATGTATGCGTTATATACATACAATGTTAGTAGTAGTGGGGAAACACTGTCATCTGTAAGCGCGAGGTTTTAGCCACCAGCCTAGACCCCTGTACGAAATCAATGACACTAATTCTATATTAATTTAAGTAAAATTGTTCTATTACTTTGATATAACTTTGATATTCTTACTAAATCGTGTTAATCGTTAATTTAAATACATGTATTAATTTTCAATATTTTTGAATTCTTTTCTAGCTTGGGTGTTTAAAGTACACAAGGCGATACCATCATGGGGACCAAAGCGGACTCGACTATTTGTTGGTAAAATACAACATTTAGTGTAATCAGTTGTTTACAGATTTTGAGTAAATATCGAAAATTTTGTAAAAACAAAATTCATGCTTCCAATCTTTTTAAAATAGATACAGAGGCATCGGTAAATACTAAGAATTTTGTCGACATTAGCCTCTCACATCGACTACCATATCACTGATTCATAGTATCGTATTTTTATGTTTAACTATTTTACAAAAAACTTCCGATTTCTTAAATATGTATATGTTGGAACATATATGACACATGCTAAAACGGTGATACAGTTGACATGATAAAACCGGAAGTGACTTCCGAAAAGGGCGTACGAGTTATTTCCCTTTCTTTGCCGTTTTTTAGCATCGTTTATCTCGAAGTCCGGATAAGTCGAACTTTTTGCATTTCCCCGTGGAGTTCGAGATGACGAGATTCAACTGTATTAATTTTCAATATTTTTAAATTCTATTTTGTTTAGGGTTTTCCTAGTTTTAAGAAAAAAACAAAACGTTTTAAGCCTTAGAACAGGGATTAAAAGACATTTTGTGTTAAATAGACTACAATAATTAGGGGGGGAAAATCTTAAGACGCATTTTGTGCAAAACACAATACACAGAATAAAACAGTCATGGACTGGAGACAATTTGTATTGTAATGTATATATTTAGTTCATGAGTCAATGTTTTTTAACGTGGGCAACTAAAAAAAACTTTAAATAGATACTTGGCTAATTAATTAATTAAAGTCAGGTGATCTTATTCCGAGTTGAAGACAATTAATAAAAAATCATTTGACACCCAACTGATCCCCACATAAATAGAGACAGTCTGTCACCTTATAATAAAAACTGCCATAATATCTGATTTCGGAGATTTTCTGTAGATGTTTTGTATCCGTTCTCAGCTATCAAGATTAGCTTTTTTTTTATCATTTTGTGGTAAACAGTTGAGTTTTTATTTAAAATATGGTAGTTTGATAAAGTTTATTTAGTTTAATTCATGAAATAATGAATTTAATATCATAAAATGATCAAACGAAGGTCCAGAATTTGGATGTATTTAAATATAATATACCTTTAACATTGTCAATTTCAGTTAATGGGTGGCCTTGTCTCGACTGGAAACAAATCATTGATAAGAAATCAAAAAACATTTACCTAAACATAACCCGGCTCTTAGGTAGCTGGATTTGTCATTTCTTATATTTACAATTTCTTAAACCATTTCAGTTCAATTTCAGATGATATATTCTAAAAATCCCCTTTTTAAAATGTCAGTTTACTGCCAACCTCCACACCGTCTAAATGGAATATCCCAACGTCATGACGTCAGAAAGTTCAGAAAGGTCATCAGCGTTCATAGCAGTATGACCGCAAAGAAGAGAAATAGAGGCATAGAAAGAATGTAAATATTAATAAATTAATTTCTAATTTGTGGATATATGGGCTAAACTCCAAAGGCTGCTTAGTTGGTGATTATGTTGTTAACGTCGCATCATCATTTTATCAGCTATTTGCATCTAGAGTAAGTTAATTAATCTCTAAGATATAAACGCAAGAACTTTGTTCATGTGTGTGACGTGCGAGTTTGAATTATGACATGCGTTAAATGCCACTCGGGACAGATCCTAGTGTGAGAGAGTTTGTTAGTTCGCTTGCCGAAGGTCGGTGATTTTCTCCGGGCACTCCGGTTTCCTCTCCATCCCAGAATTGACCGCTTCGAAATAAGTGAAAGATTTTTGACTGGGGCGTAAAACACTATTACTCCACTCCACTCTACTCGCATTGTCTATGCTTTAAATGCTAAACGCCAGACAGGTGAGGAATATCTCAAATTTTAAAGTCTTATGTATGACCCAGCCGGGGTTTGAACCTACGAGCTCCCGCTCTCGAGGCGATTGTTCTACCATTTGACGTTTCTCGGGTACATTAATAATAATCATGCTAGGCAGTTACAGACTACTTTAATTTATTTTCTATAAAGAAACAAATAGGTGGAGTGGAGTTATGGTATTAAATGCCCCGTGTCTAAATTCGTTTATTTTTTTTTGTCAAGACTTCAGTTATGGGATAGTGGAGAAAACCCGAATACCTAGAATAAACCGACGACTTTTGGCAAGCGAAATTTCTCACACTAGGGTCTGCACATGCGGGAATGAAACCTAGAAGGTAAGATGCACTGCGATACGTATGCGTCCCTCTTGGCCGTCGGGGCCACCGGAACGAATACCTTAAAACATTACTATAAAACATCGAGTCTTTTCAACACACTTAGCTTGACCTCAAATTTTTGCCGTGCATGGAAATTAGTTTGCGTCTGCCACTTTCGGCTTCACTGTTAGATCATAATGACTTTGCTAAATTTTCACAAAGATCATAATATAGAAAAGAAAAGAATTGTAGAAAAAAACATCCCAATTTACTTTTAAATCCAACTCTTCTCTTAAACTCTTTTGAAGACAGTTTTTTTGGAAAAGAACAAATCACTATAGAGTGAACTCTTGATTTCTTAAGCCATATTGTGTGTCACGATTTCATTTTTGTATTGATGATTTTGTTTATGTTGTTAAATTTTAAATTTTTTTAATCAGAAAAACGTGAATAACGTGACTAATTTGAGTGTTAACGAAGTATGATTGAGTTATTTTCAACAAAAGTAATTCCTAATAGGCGTTGAAAGATTTTGAAGAAATCGTGTCTTAAACAGAAATATTATACCCACTTGTTTATCTCTAAGATATTGAGGTCTCCGATAGTATCATATACTTGTATTTACAAGTAAATTACGCCCATTAAGAAGTAGCTTTATTACCAAGAATCATCAACATCGATTTATGAACAATCAAGGTCATCCACGTGTTTAAATAATTACACCAATCAACGTATTTTAAAATGGTTGAAGGTTAAATGCACAATGCACACGTGTTATGGTAATGGTTTGATGAAATAGATTTTTGTGAAACTTTTAGACTAAACACGATGTTAATTTCTGATTGCTGCTGGATAAATATATTACTAGTTTGTTCATGTGAACATTAGACACAGTAGTTTTCAAATAAAGAAAAAGCTTATTTATGCATCACTTTCTCATCAGTGGTCTATAATGTTTCCAATGCTTTACTCGTGGCTTCGTTGGCCAAGTGGTCAAACGCGCACTAAGGGTTACATTATTTCTTACCTCATTCATATATGTGAACAATGGACTCAGTAGGGTTTGAATGAAAAAATGCTGGGAGGATTTATGCATGAACAACACTTTCTACCCAGTGGTCCCTTGCTTTACTCGTAGATTCATTGGCCAGTGGTCAAATATGCACTTATGATTACATTTCTTCTCACAGCCTTGGTTCAAATCCCGTTCGGACAGATCCAAGTGTAAGAAAGTTTACCCCCATTTTTAAAAATCTTAAGAATTTGATTGGCTAGTTTGCTTAATGTATAAACTCATTCATTCTGTTTTAAACGGTTTGTATGAAATTTACAGAGGGTGTAATGATTTTACTTCTGGTGTTTGGAAAAACATGTCGGATGACTGCTATTTACACATTGCTTCAAATCTAAACCAACCGGAAACTCACTGATTCTATGCACTATTTATGTAAGAGATGAACAGATATAAATAACGACAAATGCAACTTTAAGAATTGACAAGGGAAATAATTTACGAGTTTCCAGTTAACATGTATCGTCGTCTGGAGCGTCGTCATGAAACGGTTTTCATAGCATACAGACGAAGAGATCCTCAAGCAGAGAACTGGTACCAGTTTTAATTAATAGGCAGTTCAGGGTAATATGACCTCAGAAAAGTTGGAAATTCCCATACACCCTGCTAAAAACTATGTAACTAATAGTGTCAATTCGCTTGCCGAAAGTTGGTAACTTTTTCCGGGTACTCCGGTTTCCTTCCTATCCCAGAACTGTCTGGATATAAGTGAAAGAATCTTGATTTGGGCTATAAACACCATAACTTAACTCCAATCGTTGCTAAGGGGTGTGGGACTTTCTGCTATAGCTTGTTGGGAAAAACTTAGATTACGTAAACTGAGCGATGGTTTGATTGTTTTAAACAAGTTTTTAATATTTCTTTGCTTGTAAATATTGTAATACAATCTGTAAGCCTGGTGTCAGTTGTTGACCCAAAATGAAATATTTTCAATTAATAAATAAAAATAAAGAAACAAACAAATTAATTAATAAAAATATTATAAATAAATAAATAATAATTTTAATAAATGAATAAATATGATAGAAATAAATTTTACTTTTTTTTTAATTTTTGGATTTTTTAGAATAAATTTTGCAAATGTATCTCTCCCCGTTGGTAAGACTGACGCAAAATTATTACTTCCTCATTGCTTTTTAAAGAATGCATGATTATTTTAAAGTTTGGTTTGAAAAAACTTCTATGAAAGTTATTCAGACATCAATCTGATAGTAACAACTGATCTATAATGAGATGTGAATTTCCTTTCACCTACCTATTTTTCATATCATTATATTTGATCCTATAAAAATAAACTCAACTTTCATACTTCATTTTCTTTTGTTGAATTTTATAATTACATGCAGAAATTTATCCCAACCGAAATTTGATTTAAATGGAACGTAACAAACCAAAAGGTCGTGGAATAATTTAATTGAAATTTATTTTATCCGGGAAGTATTTATTGTAAAGACACAATAAATGTCGCCTTTAGAGAACGTCATGTATCGTCAAATCATAACCACGCCTGATTAGATGCCAATACGTGGAGTCAAATTCATAATTCTATTTTTATGGTATTATGCATGTTTAAGGCTACATCTTAGTTTGAAAGGCTCTAGTGCAAATATGTACTGTAAGATATTAGTTTTATTGAATTATATTTTACATTAGTACATCACATGATAATTTGCCCACCTACGAGAGTTTCATTTCTAATAGTTTCTGGAATTTCTTGACAACGACAACAGTACCCTTGTCAGCAAGTTATACATGTGAACTGTTTTTTCAGTCGCATACTATACGTATTACCTTAGAAACTGTAATGCCCTCTTAAAGAGTCTGCCATTTGTAAACGTGGCATCTTGTTTTGCAGATATGACTATAAAAGATATAATAGAGAAATTAGAGCAAATTGTTTATTTTGATTTCCATGGGAATAATTTGTCTATTCTATTTGTCAAATATGGCTATCTATACTATAACGTAAAGTGACACGTGATGTACTAAACCATTATTACGTCCTTCCCTTGTGACCTGTATTGTCTTGGAAGTTAAGTGTCTGCCCTGACTATAAAAAACAGACCCGTTAACCACACACATACTTTAAAATAAAGAGTGGAGTGGTGTGATGTTTTTTTAGTCCAAGTCCAGATTTTTTCACTCAAATCGTGGAGGTTATTCTGGAATGGTGGAACAAACCATAGATACCGGAGAAAGCCACTGACCTTCGGCAAGCGAACTGACAAACGTTCTCAAGAAAGCGGGTTAGTAACTAAGGTGGTGCTATGCACTGACATCCGTAAGCGTGCGGTTTAGACCATCCGGCCACCGAGGACCCCAGTTTAAATTAAGAAATGATTGAACAAAACACACACACACACACACACACACACACACACACACACACACACACACATACAAAACGCGCTAGTTTGAACATTAAACTCAAACGCGAGTTTGATTCAAAATTGACTTTTTTAATAATAATAATAATAATAATAAGAAAGAAAGAAAGGATATAAATTCGTTTTAACCTATCCATACACCTATGACTTCCTGAATGCTATCTTGATGGAAATATCTCCCATCGCTTGTTTAGGAAAATTATCTATTACGGCGCGGGGGAAGAAAGATGCTCCATATGATATTTTACACTCAAATTACCTTTTTCAAACGAGCTTCAAAAATTTGTTTTTTTTTATTAGACACGCTATCCGTTTTTATAATACAATAAAAACTTTTGATTAATTATTAATTTATCTGATCGTACCACACATCACTCAGTTGAGATATTTTTTTCTATTTATGGTATAGACAGATTCATTTTCACCTATCAATCTATCAGCTGACTCGCTTTTTATGGTTCAATCAATAGATTTTCCAATAGATTCGATATTTGTATTCCTAATTAACTATTTCTAGTAACAAATAAATAAGATAAATTTTGATGTTACACGTAGTATAGTCGTCATAACACTAAAAAGATATCGCGAGAATGACGTCAACTACACTTCATTGGACAGTACCCAAACTGGTTTTTATTAACACCGTCCCATTTTAAACATTACACGTTGATAGAATAGAGCATAAACAAGGCGCGTTCATTCATTTAAAGGAATTTGTGTGAAGTTGTTTACTTTTAATATCGTTATAATATGCCCGATTAAAAATACACACCCTATTTATGAAGTATTAACTTTAAAAGTACATATTTTTACAAGCTGCCAAAACGATTTTACTATCCATTAATCACATTAAATTGTTATAGGTTATCAAGAAATAATTTTTTCATTGATATTCTAATATAGAGGCGTTTTATTTGTGAATGTAATTCGAAGCTTTGATGCGTGTATGTCATATTTCATGTTTATTTCACTACAGTTATCTAAATAAAAAATAAAATGGATGTACCAGGTAATTATATCCTATAGATTTGTCCATGTTTACTTTCAATTTGTAACCATGATAATAAAATAACAAATTATTTTATTTTATGTTTTTTTTCGTGCGACTCTTCATTACAGAATTAGCATTTAATACCATTGATTTGTGTATTGGACATTTGGAAACCATTGTCATGTTGGCAAAGTACAGGGGCACTTATTGCACATCGATATTTTGCAGAATGTTACACTATTATATTAATGTTTTTCGAAGAAGGGGCGGTAACGGAGGGGACAAAAGCGCGCGTTTATGGACCATAAAGGCTCTCAAAGATAAGGTTTGAATTTTACTCGCTTTCTCGTAGTACAAAGATTTCCCAAACATTTCAGAACCGAGCATCACCACCTTGATAAAAGTGAAAAAAAAATCCTTTACATGTGCATAAAAATTATTACTTAACTCCAGTCTTACTTGAAGAAAAGCAATCTGACAGGGCATTTCTGGGTGGTAATCGGAACTTTGGCAAGTAAGAACTAATTGAAATCTTGCTGTTATCATGGAAATTTAATATGTTTGTATTGAACAAGCCATGAATGGAAACTTCAGAAACAGGAAAAGTAAACCACTCTAAAATCTACCCCAATAGACAAAGAATTCAGGAGTTACAAGTCAGAAAGATTGTGATACTGAAACAGTCCATATTGAGAGACAGGAAGAAAACCAACCCCGTTAACATGTTAAATACGGTAGTACAAAGACAATCAAACGGAGGGGGGGGGGGGTCTCCGGCCACTCCGGTTTCTTCCAACATTAAAGAAACGACCTTCTCATTGAAAGTGAAATACACTTGATCCGGACATAAAACTAAGATATTTTACTTTGTTCAAGGAGCTAGCCCGAGTTTCACAATTATTTATTTGTTAAGTAAGTTTTCCTTAACGCAAATCTAGCAAATTTGAAATCCTAATTATTTTATGAATTATAAGTTATTCGTTTATTTAGGGTGTCAATTTGAAGATCAGTCCAGGCTTATGGCATCTGTATTTAGTTTTGTCAAAAATGTTTATTTATAGTTCCGAAAGAGATTGCCAAAATTTTCAAGTTAAGTGGAGTAGAGTAATGGTGTTTTACGCCCCAGTCAAGATTCTTTCACTTATTTCGAAGCGGTCAGCTCTGGGATGGTTGAGGAAACCGGAGAGCCCGGAGAAAACCACCGACCTTCGGCAAGCGAACTGACAAACTTTCTCACACTAGGATCTGTCCCGAGTGGGATTCAAACCCAGGCGGTGAGAGGCGCGCGTGCTTTGGACCACTCGGCCACCGAGGCCCCTAAATTCAAGTTAAGGAAAATCTTAGTTAAGATTTGATTGTGAAACTGAGGCCTGGAATTCGAAACTAAATGGTTGGCTCCGTTTTGTCGAAATCAAAAGAAAAATTCTTACTATTTTTTGCGAGTTTTGTATGCCAAACTTTTGAATTGCTTCTGTTACAAATTTTGTCAACATTAGACGAAGTAAACTGATAATTTTGTTCAACGTTCAGAAACACCCAATCTTATAGATATTATAGAAGACTGCCGAGGCAAATAAAATATGTTTATTTATTTTGAAATGACAAAATCAAAATAAGTCTAAGATAAAAGTACAGTGCAATAAAATTGATGGTTATGTAAAAATTGACATAATATTTATATTTCTGGAGTGGCGCCATCATAATTACGAGGTGCGGTTTGAAGTATATTAGGTAAAAATTGGGACTTGTAACTTAGGCGGCATTGATCAGAAAATGAATATATCAATACCCAATCGAAACCCGGTAAGACCTTCGACTATATCAAACATGTGAACAATAAAAACGAATTTAATCATAAAAATTCACCGACTTATTCCCTGTATATTTGATAAGATAAAGAGTTATTATGATGTATCGGGGAGTTCTTTATTATTTACAACTATATGTCAAAAGGTCGGTCAATATTAGAACAACAGGGGAAACCGACTGTAAAATTAACCTTCAAGTCTACTAATGACTACAGTCCTTTAAGCAGATTGGTAAACAAAATTTTATGAACGGTATGAGAAAACAAAATATTGTCTACAAAGTGTAACTCCTTTGTTAGTAATATTGAGTTGTTTGTAGGTATATGTAAGCATATTTGTAAGCAACATATGTATTACGTAGTTGCTCCTGACCTAATTCGGTGGGCACATCCGGGTGAAAATGAAATATATCTTGTATGGTTAGATACATTTTTCCTTTTAGCTTTTCATCTGAACCTACATATTTGTAAAATATTTTGAAATTATGTGTATATCTAAAAAACTTTTCAATTATCAAAATCAAAGAAAGTATGAAAACGCATTTTTTAAAATATAAATTTTTAATTTTCAATTAGATAATTTCCTAAACCAATCGTTATCAGAAAACATAATTGTCATGTTCCTTTTTGAAACTTTCATTGAACTAAAACGGAGCATACTTGCATCCATGGTTTATAAAATCTTATCCAATCACAGTACTGACGAAACGTAAAGAAAAATGTCAATCATAAAGGTAACTTGGGGCATGGCATAAGTTTTTTTTGTTGGTTGGATGGTTCTTGTTTTACATCGCATCAAACATTTCTCAGCTATTTGCAGGACAAAGTATCTCATTAATCAGAAGTTCATACAACAATTACGTTTTGTGCAAACATTTATGATATGCTTTAAAATAGTGCACACAAGTAGTGCACAAAGTCTCATTTAGCCTATTAAAACTGGTATCAAACTATGCAGTAGAAGCCTACTGCAATGTAAAACATTTTTCAACTTGCGATCAACATGAGTTCATAATCCACAGAGGTAAGGCGCCTTGGGTTTGAGGGCTAACGCCTTACGTAATTAGCCATGGAGGTCCAGTACAACACAAAATATCCCCCCAAAAATAAATTAGAAAACCAGAATTTTTTTCTGTAATTTAAAAAACCCATTTTCCTGTTATTGACGGCAAGTCTTTTTTTTATAACTGGGGTACACTAACTACGTAGGGGAGATAATCTTCACATTCCATGTATTAAATAAATTAACTTACATAAGTTATTATGAACATCACAATTTTTACGTTTAATGGATATTCTTAATCATTTTATGTTCACTCTTGATTTATAATTCAAATATAGTTTCTTCAATCGATAAATACTTGATGATTTAAAATGAATTTAATGCATCTCATTGTTAAACAATTCTCTTTTTCACCGACCAAGTAGAAAAAAGTTTCCCCGAAATACAAATGCACTACAGATTGATTATTTGTTTAATAACTGGGTAGTGAATTTTTCTATTCGGCTTTCACAGCATATAAATTCCTAATGTCAAATGTTTTTAAATACGGAGCCCCATTAGTGCCACATACATCTATATTTCAAAATCTTGTGCACGATTACAAAATTGGTACTCCGTAACAAGCAAATACGTGTACTTTATCAGGCTAACAAACAAAGATCCAGATTCTACTTCACCCCCCTCCACGCCAAAAAAAAAAAAAAAAAAAAAAAAAAAAAAAAAAAAAAAAAAAAAAAAAAAAAAAAAATTAAAATTTTTACAAACAGTAGTCATGCACATGTTACCATATTTATTTCTTCTTAACTATTGGTAATGGTAATATATCCTACCATTTTTGCTCAAAAAACAGTCGAAGGCTAACCACTGTTTCGAAGTTATGAAAGACTTTTTTTAACTTGAGTAAAAACTTGCTATAGCCACCGCTTCTATATAATAAACATCATTTTATTAAAGACCCTTCATTGCTTTATATTGCAACCTTAAAACAACTTTAAGACCACCGTTCTATAAAACCATATTACTTAGGTCCTATAGTGGTAACTTTTATATACAGATTTTACAATGTTTTAAAACCCATCCGAAGCAGATAACACTATTTTCAACGAGTAATTCAAATCTTTTTTTTTTTTTATTCCAAAGCGTTTTAAGTTATAGCATGCTATTGAAAAGGATTTTTTGAATTTTTTAACCCGATTTAAACTAGACATTTTAGTCATCATATAATTTGGGAAGTAATCGTTGGTTTATTATTAGTTCCGGAACTTACGGGAAAAATTATTGCTTTTAAATTACGCATTGGATTGACACATTAAAATTAGATTATACAAATTTGCAGCTAAAATATCTCGGCCAATTTTTAATCTTTTAAGTTCGAATCCCTCTCGCCGTAGCACGCGCTTACGGTTTTCTCTGGGCACTCCGGTTTCCTCCACCATCCGAGAACTGACCGCCTCGAAATAAGTGAAAAATTCTTGACTGGGGCGTAAAACACCATTACTCCACTCCACTTTACTCCTTTCGCCGTAGGAAATGGTTTGGTAATTTTCGGTTTCCTCCACGATTCCTCAACTGAAATCACTAAAAAATACTAATGCCTTGACTGGGGTGAAAAACACCACTCCACTTATGTAATTTCAACTTCAAATTCTAAGTTTATAAACTCATATGCCATTTAAGACGTAAATGATAAATGATATTTATATACATGTTGTTTGCATTGAAAAGTCATTCAAAAATTTTAAATAAGCATTACAAGTTCTTTTCTGCTACAGATACTTTAAAGTGAAATATTACCTAATAATTATTATTTCATAATTTTGATACATATTTCATTCGGCGAAGCGTTAAATTATTTGATATATTTCGTTTTTTTTTCAGTGTTGATTATCATTCTTCTGACGCCAATGTCCACGGAGCAAAGCCAAATGGTTTCCGTTAGATCACACTGTGCGTTAGATCAAAATGATGTTATAACTCGACTGATTACATTAAATGGATTGAGAACATTACGAATGAATAACACTTACACAGCATGATTGAATTGCAAAATCAAAAGCTATATTATCATTAAGCAAAATAATTAATAAAAGCTTATGATATATGTCTCTATTCAAACAAATCGATTTTTTTGGAAAAAAATTCTTAAGTGTTAAAATCTGTAATGGTATTATACTAGCAGTTGTCATACAAAAAAACCGTATTTCACGCTGAGAAGTGTATACTATCACGATATATAGGAATCTTTCAGAGGTAAAATAGTTTGTGTTTTAAAATTCGGATTAATTACACCACACACAAGTACATTGATAAATTTTGTGCACGTCACGCACATACAAACGTCGAAGGAAATAATATCGGAATTGTCGTATCAGAAATTTTGTATATTTATAAAAAATATTAACAATTTTTTCATATGCAAAATTTTGGAAATTTTATTAAAAAAATTCAGATTTTGCAAATAGCAAAAAGCTCCGCAAATGGATTCGAAAACGGAGTTGACAATCACCAAATCAAACAAGAAGACACATCTTTCAAATTGACCGATAAAATACGAAATATTCCAATGCGTGATTCTTTATGCTCAACATATTGTCTGAACTTAATGTTTTTTGGATTATTTCTTGTTTCAAACAAAGTCTTTGGAAGGGACTTGTTAACTTTACGTAATCCAAATGAAATTCTTGGAAGTGTGTGTTTGGTTAAAGTATAAGCCTCTCGAAAGTTTAACACTTTAGTGCCGAACTAGTGCCGACTCGGCAGCTCGTCTCGGCCCCTCGGCAGTTACGTCTCGGCCAATAGTGATCTACAGCTCGGCACTTTTTCGACAGCTACTGTCCATTGTTCGGCTGTTTTTGGTCACTTTTCGACTGCTCGGCATCTTTTCGGCCGCTCGGCTCCTCGACACTTTTTTGGCAAATCGACCCCTCGATTGTTAGCTAGAAAACATAAGTTAAGTAAACGTGCCTGCAGGTACGCGTTTATCACCATATTTTTGAGCAAGTCAAAGAGAGATCAGTAGGAAAATTAGTAAAGAAGATAATATTCATATATCTACAGTGTCAGTGAACAAGTGTCTGCAGCGTTTTGATGAACGGGCCATATAGAAAGGCCTGAAAAAAAAAGATATCTGAAGAGAAACCATTTAACTTTTTTAGACCAAACAATAGAACGTGATTCTGAAACTGCTCTCCAAAATGGAATATAAATACTTATGCAATTCTGGGAAAAAAATCACATATGTATCGTTTCCACCGTCCATTTATTTAATGGTTTTTATTTATTCATCTATCTATTTATTTATTCATTATCATTTTTTAATTTTATTATTTATTTTATTTATTAAATTTATTTAATTTGCACTTCAAGTCCTTATCATTACCGAATATTATACTTTATTATAATTATAATTATTATAATTATTATTAAACTTTATAATAATAATAATAATAATAATAATAATAATAATAATAATAATAATAATAATAATAATATACAATTACATATAATCTCTTTCAGTTAATCACGCTACAAGACAACAAATAAAAGAATAAAGAAGACCCATGCGGTGACACAGAGGTGACATGAAATTTATTTTTCGTATTACGTGCGCACGTAAAAGGTAAAGATAATACGTGCGCACGTAATACAGAAAATATATTTCATGTCACCTCTGTGCAACCGTAGATCTAGGTAAAAAGGAAATAAAACCATTAACCATTTTAGTGTGAAGTGGAGTGAAGTCATGTTTGTATTCGCTTTTCTTTCGTAAAATAGAAGTCAGTTCTTGGATGGTGGATAAATCCAGATTGCCTGGATAAAACCGAACTGGCAAACTTTCTTACACTAGGATTTGCTCGAGTGCAAACGGGAGAGAATCTAGTCAGGGAGAGACGCTGTGGTCCGAAAATTGGTGCCAGAAACAGATACTTGCAACAATTAAGAGATACTAGTAGTTTAGTTTTGAGGTCCCAAATTACCTTTTTACTTTACAGAAAGCAGTCCATAAAACGTTACAAATATGTTAACTAAGCATGCGTATGGTGGGTCAGAAAATAAGGACAAAAGTGTAAATATATAGCGGTGGTTTTAAGCGCATTTGCTTAGCCCTTCCCAAACACACACACGTCGGTTTAATTTTATGAACATTTTGATGAGGGCCATCATTTTGGTGCATTCAAACAATTGTAATATCTTAGGAGAGCAGATTGTTGCGTAACTTATGTAATGAAAGATTATCGTGATGTATTGATGTTGACATAAAGATTATCTCAGTTTTTGAACTTTTGTATTTGAGGGGAGGCTATAAAACAGAAAGTTTGATTTAAATCCCCAATTGGCATAAAATTTAATCCTCGATATTAAAATCTGAACATGTTCACAGTAGATAAATTACCTTTGAATTTTATTGTAAAACCCGTTGTACTTAAATGTAAACAGCTTAGTGTATGTTTAAGAGATTTGTACAAATGCCTCTGCAAATGGTAGGAACTATTTCATACAGATTTGTTACAAAAATAAAGTCCATGTTGCCTATTTCTATCTAACAAAAAAGATAAGGCAGGTGTTATTCTGCAAATAGGATAAGACTAGAGAATTGTTAAAATTTGTTGAATTACTTATTTGACTTGCAAAAGTCCAGCTGTTAATTGACACTCTTTTTTTAAATATTATTTCAACTTTTTTGAAACAAACTGTATAATTTCAAATATTTTCTGCAAATGAAGCTTGAGGCTTGCTGCGTTTCTTCTTGTTAGTCTTCTCTTGTCTTAAGTATTTCTCGAAGATGGCTTGTTGAATTTTTCAGTTCCAAAGGAATATAAAGGGGCGGGTACAGATGTGCCTTTTGCTATTTACTTGGACTGGGCCTACATTTTAAGTTTCTCTTTTGAGGACAGGGTAAATGCGTCCCCTTTCAGTTATTTCTTGTTAAAAACAGATTTTTATACCATTTTGATTAAAGGAATATTGACATTTGAAAGTATTACAGTTACCAATCACCACCAGGGTATCATAAAGAGTTCTTTTCAACAAACATGGTTTATTTATTTTATATTTTATAAAAAAGTAAAATCAGTTGATTATTTTATGATTAGACACAGTCAAAGAGAAAACAAAGCTTTGTTTGTCTAAGCAAGATTCGCAAATCAAAATTATTGGTGATTTAAACCAGCCAATGGTGATGTCTCTTACAACCACATGTTTCTTAAGTCCGTGGAATTATTTTAAACAACAAAACATTTCAAACATTATGTTTATTTATTAATTTTTATTTTTCTGAAAAAAAAGAACAATCATTTTTTATGAAACATAAAAATTGTTATATCCCTGAGAATACACTTAAATGAATGATTAATAATTTCTAGTGTCATATGCCGTTTTAATTGTTTTTTATTGAATACATCAAACAATAAAAAAACTCTTGCCTAGAGAAAGAAAAATACTTTCAAATTTTAATTAAACTTTCCAGTTATTATAACTATATAAAATTCTTACAAGAATTTTACTTTTAATAAAGCAACATTTTTGAAAAATTTGAATTGAAATTTGAATTGAAATGAAACAATGAAAATGGAAAAACCAATAAATTACTCCCTTTCGATATAGGTGAAATCTTGTTAAAGCAGTGTCACTCAATGACTTTTCTACCTCACATATTGTCCGGGAACTGTAAGGTCCTGTAAGGTCCTTTAATATATATGCTAGTAGTTTTTCTTATAAGCATCATTGTATTTGACGCCAAACCCACTCTATTACACCAAATTCTGACTGAACAAATGATGGCGATGGGACAATATTTCACTTTAGTTCTCTCCCGACTAGATGGAAAATAAAATTCATGAACATATAAACAAGATAGTATGAATTAAATGTGGAATTATGGAGTATTCATTTTTTTCATACGTTAGATAAACGTGCAACTAGTACTTCATGTTTATTAACACTGAATTAAAACAATGCTTTCAAAATCAGCATATGACAGTACTTAATTAAGATGTATAGGCAAGACACAGTTTTTTTAACAAATACATGATAATCACAGATACAACATATACTATATTAAATAACGCAGCTATCACATATACGCAATCAAGATAAAGTAAAATTATCAATAGTTTTGAAATTGCATGCCTAGTTTCCACTTCCATATGATTGACAAGTTCCTTTCATACATGTACTATCTAGAGGCATTTATTTACATATATTCTGTAATTAGCGCAACAAGCCCAAACAAAAATATGAACCGACGTGTTTAAAAAATTAAATAATGTATGTAAAAAAGTGTTTTCATTTAAATGCAAATGCAAACAGTTCAAAGATGAAAAATGAAATTACCTAAATTTTATTAAAACATATAAATTCAACTTTGCATAATTTTAATAAAAATTCAAAATAATTAAAAGTGAATGGTCTGATAAATGTCGTAATGACTTAGTGATTCGATTATGGCGCATAGACATCAAAATGTGTTTTTGTAAAACAAGATAATTATATGATAACAATACTTATAAATCTCAAAACTAAATTTAAATTATATTTTCTTTACATTTCGTGTGTAACAGAAATAACGATACGACTCCTTTTCTTTTAAAAAAGTTGCATAAATGAAATGAATCAATTATGAAAACACGCATACCAAATTAAAAATTGCTATATGTGATACCAAGATATATTAAATAAGACATGTATATGATGAACAGACATGGAAAGAAGTTTTTTTAAGTAGTGTGGACATTATAAAAAAAAACCAAAATCAACATTTAATCTAATCACATTTCTCATGAGTAAAACATTCCTAAGGTGCGTATTGTAAATTTAAAATGATACAACAATGATGCTAAAATTAGAACAAAATCTCATATTTTACATTCAATACATGTCTATTTTAAGTAAAAATCTGATACAGGTCATCAAAAATGCCATTTAATTGTCACTACTCAACACTTAACAATATGATTGATCCATCTTGTATAAAAGTTGAAGGTTGACCCGAAACATATCCAGGATTATAAACACTTGTCCTATTGGTTTGGTGTATTAGTAACTATGACAACTGTCAAGTTGTAAGTAAGAGGGATTATGATTGGTTGATAAATTACACGCTGCACAAGTGCGATCCTCTTTAAGGATAATGTTTCGTGTGTCATATTGCCGGAATACAAAGATTGCTTGTTTTTAACAAAATCTTATAGTAAAAGCATATTTTAAACATTCAAATCACTTAGTAAACAAAATCATTCTACTAAAAGATAAAAACAGAAAAATTTAAAAATCATGACATTTTTTTCGTGTCTCAAAATAATTTGTAAATAAAATGATTGAAATGGATTGAAAAATTTAATCTACAAAGGGCAAACAGATATCACAAATGTTTATCTGACCTGAGGTATATGCAAAAGATCACTTTTAAATGATAAAAAAATTAATGATATAAAATAATAAATCATGTAAACACATTTAGTGACAGAAAAAGACATAATTCAAAGAAAAATCCAACAAAAACATAATCATAATAACTAATAATTCATTCAAATCACTGAAAACTCAAACATTCCTAACCTTAAACAAATCTACAAACTTACGATTTTTATACTTTGTACCATAATACCTCGTTATCTATGATATTTGTGGTGTAGTAAAATATAAACGATAATCAATGACGAAACAACATCGTATTATGGGAAAAACAGCCAAGTAATGCTTTCAAATATCCAATGATATAATGGTCACGAACAAGCAAAGTGGAAAATCAAGTGGTACGCTAGAATGTTTTATGAATTCCCAGCAGTATGGGATCACAACTGAAATGCATACTTTTAGAAATTTAAAGCAGTGTATAGCACCAATTCGAAAGTCCAAAATGTTTTGATTATTATGGTAAACAATTTAAAATTACAAAATCGAGTAAAAATCATTAAAATGCAGCAACATTAAACAAGCCACTGTATTAATTAATGGAATCATTATCATAAATCAAGCCATTCAACCCTCTCTTCTGATGAACAGGAATCCGAGTCTGGAAGAGGAGGTGTTGTTGTTGGAGATGGTGCAGAAGGTCTATCCGGTAAGTCTTCGACTTGTAATGGTGGAAGCTGTGATTTAGGAAAATTATTAGATTTTAATTCTTTATATCTTTTTTGTTTTCTATTTTTATTTGTTAAGTCATTCCCTTGCCTCGATAGGATGCTAAAATCTGTAGACCCATTGTAACTACATCGAGAATTAAACATTAACTGGTTACTTGATTTTCCAAGCATTAAAATTTCACGTAAAACTGGATCATTTCGCGGATCACGTGATCTGTTCACAATAGGAATATCATTGTCTAACGTATTTCCATTTAACTTGTCTAATAACACCGGGTCTCTAATATCACAATTAACTGTTTTACCTATACCCGGAAGTGGTGCTCTCTTCTGTAATCGCATTTCCGTCGGCTGCTTCTCCATTTGGAATTCCCTGATAAAACGCATAAATTCTTCTGTTTCTTGATCTGGTCGTCTCATTGCCATTTTTCTTTGATTTCGGTCAAACGCAGGTGATTTGCTTTTCTGGGGTCTCATTCTGGCATCTCCAGTACGATCCATAGAAGCATAACAGCTTCCGGTATTAAATTCTTTTTAGTTGTAACCAGTCAATCTGAAAAAAAATATATATATGTGAATAAAAAATCATGTACTCCTAGTCAAAAGCTGTAGACGTTAAACAAAAACCCCTGTTTAATTTTTTGTGACATATTTGCACAAAAATACCATTTTAATTTTGATGTGCCATTTTGCACATTTCGGAATTTTATCCCTCATCAGTGACACCAGGGGCCGAAAATGTTGATATATGAAATGATAAACCGAACATTAAAAAATTGGTCATTGTAAATGAGTAATTGATTTGAGTTTCAAGATAAAAAACTATCTAGGAACAATATCTTGACTAAGTCACATCCAACTACCACGTGGTTTGTGTTCTAAAATTTTTATCATAATAATTAAACTCCTCTTACATGCTCTGAGTCTGATGAAAATAAAAATTCTCTTGAATTCGTGAAGATTTAAAACAATGATTTTGAGACCTAGAACATACCTAGAGTAACACGTGGACATAAACTAAGATTTATGATAGAAGATTTATCCTGTTTGATAAGATTTACACCGATTAAATAAATAAACAAGTCCATTTGATTCCTCATCAATCGTAGTTTGTCCTTTCGTTTATACCTATTTTATTACAGTTTTGCTCTTGACGAGTTCATGTTTTAAAAAATAATATCAGAGTTGTCATGCACTAGTCGACTTTGTATTAATCGGTTAGTGGTTGCTTATTTACTATAGGAAATGAGGACAAAAAGTAAACTTCTTTCATTTTTATGGAAGACTGAATTAATAAAGTTGTTGTTTGCTAATCTCTAGTTTCAAAATAAAATAAAAACAAATAAAAAATTATGGCATAAATCTTTCTCATTTGTTTCACATAGAAATAAAACCAATTACTTCATAGGGACAAAATTTAAAAATAACGTAACATCCAGAAAAAACCTTGTTATATGCAATATGCAAACTATCCCCAGTTTCATAAATTTTAACTAAGATTTCCCCTTACTTGAATTTTGCATTTTTGGAATTGTTGTGATTTTTTTCATTGATTAGGTATTCATAAATTTGAGATGTCAATTTTAGTTTTATAACATCCGTATTAAGTTTTTTTTTTTTGAAAAATGTTTTTTTGTAGTTTTAAAAGTGATTACTGAAATTTAACAATTTTAAGTTAAGGAAAAAATCTTAGTTATAAAATGATTGTGAAATCAGCGCTTGGCTAACTGTTTTTTCATGTGGAAAGAAAACGTCAATTTTTATGCTAGTAATAAGCAAAAAGTTATATGATTTCATGCAGGCTGAGCAGACACTTTATCTATCTCCAGAACATTGGTTTTAGCATATTTTTTTTTCTTCGTAGCCATAAATACTCTTTAATAATATTAAATGAAGAAGAGTTTATTACATATTTCAGATAAGAGATGTAATTAAATTCATGTTTTTATATTTTACAATAAATATTACATTCGTCCCTTGTCTTCATGTAAAATTCCCACGATGCACACTTATGACATAATCGTTGGTAATTTTTACGATTATAACCTATAGCATACATAGATTACAAAGGTGCTTTCAAATTACACTATAAATTACAAGAGTAGCTTTTAATATGTAAGAAAACTTTATTGATATTTTTACTAAAATTTCCCTCTCATTAAAATTTGTTTTCTAATTTTAAGATACTTTAGAAGAAATTAATGCCATAAATTGAAAATATAACAGTTTAAAAAGATAATAAAACAAGAAAAAACTTTCACAGTACTAGTACACGTGTTGTTTATGGCTTCTATTTGTATAAAAAGAAACACGGAAGTGTAGTTAAATGCAAATGATAATCTCAGCGGGTGTTAAAATTGTTCAATTTACATGGTGATTTAAAATAATTACCTAAATACTAAAAGAAATCATAATTACCCCCATTGTTAATTAAAATATAAAGACATTGTGTACAGTATATACTTTATTCATAATTGTTCCAGTTACAATACAATTACAAAATTAAGACAGTTCAAGAGCAAGGCAACAAATTTGTAGGAAATTATCGAAATGACCTTTATAATCAACAATGCAAAACACATAAAGAATGTGTTAATGTTTCAACAATTATCAACAATAATTGTCTATACAGAAACGTTTTCATTTCTATTGAAAAAACCAAATATAATTTCTTTTTTAATGGGATGACAAAACTTGCAGTGTTAATTTTATCCTTTTAATTGATTCAATGTTTTGTCTTCTGAGGGCCAGTTAAGACCTTCTTTTTCAGATGTATTGAAACAAGCGGCAATTATGTACTTTTCTGTTTTAAATTTTATCTTTCCTTAAAAAAAAACTTTAATATATTAATGAATCGCAATGTCATATAATAAAAGATGGATGATTTTCCAGGTGCAAATCAAAACGATTATGACTAAATTATTCCTTTTTTTAAATTTTCCAAAATTAATAAAAAGGATAAGAAACAGTGTTACAATATTAAAAGCACACACATATGTACAGACACACACAAGCGCGTTTGTACGAGCGTGTTTCAATTTTATAAATGCTGTCGTAAAGTCTCTAGTTTTTGTAAAAATGTGGCACTTTGTTTAGTAATTCTGTTAACAATTATGACATGTATTTTTTTTTTTTTTTTTTTTTTAAAATTACGATTAACAAGACAGGACCAGTTTAAGCTGATACAATAGATTTTTTATTTGACTCGTATTTCTAATTTTCTTAAAATACCTTATATTTACATTGATTTCATGTATTGGTATTAAATCATAGATGAATAATTTACGCACCAACACCTTAAGTTTCAACAGAATGACTTGGTATTACAATACGTTTGATACAGCTTCTTGTCGCGTGCATTGACTAATTTACAAAAATCAAAATTATTGATTCATATCAATTTAAAGAAATTTATCCTAAAAGGCAACAAAGGAACTAAAGGTCCATTTAAATTTAAATACCAAACTAAAATAATTAAAAAAAAATGTTTGTGATAAAACACTTAAAGTACAATTAAATCTCCAAGACAACAAGAGATAATAAGGTTTGAATAGATAACAAAACGACCTGTTATATTTTGATGTGCTATATATACACAATTCGGGAAATCATTAGTGACACAATGGGCTGAAATTGAAAATTAATGAATCCAAAGTTCCAAAATTATATGAATCCAAAGTTCCAAAATTATATGAATCCAAAGTTCCAAAATTATATGAATCCAAATCAAGCTAAGGATAGCTTTGCATGAGCGAACAAACCTTAGTTTAAAATCGTCATTAACCTTTTAGATCACTCAATCTTTCTAAAAAATCAATTTGAAGCTAAAAATTGAATACTTGAAATAATTGAAAAGCCATTACATCCAAACACGAAACATAAAACGAATTTAAAAAAGGAAGCAAGAAAGCTCATTCTGTAAACATTGATTATAAGTACTTAAGCATGAAAGTTTAAAAAATGGTTGATAGGACAATGCATCAGTTAAAAGCTTAAGCAAATAGTTCAAGACAGGCATTGAATCTAATAAAATTGGTGTCCTTTGGCGGTTTTTAAGTACTTTGGAAGATGAAGCAATTTTCAACACGTAACTGTTTTTTATATCTATGGAACGATGCAATTTACGTAATTGTAGACCTTAACGAAAATTATTTAAAAAAATTTTTGAATCCAAATTATTAAATTTTCAAAACAAATTTAAACAAAAGTTGATAATGGAATTTAAAAAATAAAGGATTTAAGGTTCATACAGAAAATTATTAAACAAAACTAATTCTATAGTATGCAAATATGACAGATGTATTTAAATAGAGAATCGGGTAACATACCTTTGTCGAATGTCACTTTCTAGCAATGAATTCCATTTTTATTATCCCCCGAAAATTTACTATTAACAGATTGATCAATATTTCTTCCTATTCACAAAAATTGTTAATCAAATGTTGTAACCGTTTCGCTTTTTTAAAATTGCAAGATTAATAAAAATCAGAAATTCTGAATGAATCAGATAATTTTATGTTTTAAATATATATGTAAAACCCCTTAATTAGTTAACTTAAATCCTATCACTGAAAAAAAACCATGCCCTTAAAACGATTTAAAATGAAAGAAAAATTAGGCGTATTTTCAATGCTAATCTTGCTAATAAATTGCCTGGTTTCACTTGTCCTATGGACATCAAACAGAACATTCCATTGATTCATGGGTTACTGATTACTTTAAAAACATTATGTTGTTTATTGTAACAGTGGTTATAAGTGCTTGTTTTAAACTTAATCTCCGGAATACATAAAATATTGATCGACATCATTATATAGAATCATTAATATTATCTAGCCATTTTACCATTATTAGCTTAAAAAAGATATGTTTCTGTATCATATAGCCTAAAGTATATCTTTAAAACACATTATTTATGTAAAAATGATATCATTATGTTAAAATTACACACATGTATACAGTGAAGAAAATTAAAAAGTCAGTCTATGGAGACATTTAATATCGAGTATGAATTGATTCACTATTTTCGTGATAAAATTTTTAAATTTGAATTAAAATATATATGTCAAATCTAATATTTCTTTATTATTTCATTCAGAATGTACAATGGTTTTAAATCTTACGATAAAATCTAAATTACATTACATTAGACAAAGAGAAACTGTGTCGAGTTTGTGAAGGATAGACATGTCAATTTCAGATATTCTAGTAGTCAAAAATGTAATACTTATATTAGGTTTAACTCCTTTAATTTGAAAAGAGAAACTAAGTCGCGTTTGTGTTTGATAAATTTGTCAAAATTGGATATATTAGTTGTCATTTTCTTGGCTTCACTTCTTGAATTTAACAAAGAGAAACTGTTTTGAATCCGTGTGAGATAGAAATGTTAATAAAATATATACTCTTTATTTCATTATCTGGAAAAAGACGAGCAAGCAAGGCAATGTCCTTGTAAATAAATACTATCTTTGTTTTACTGACAATACAATGTCTAATTGTACATGTGTGGCTACAGTACTAATGAAGAGCTTAATGATTTCATTATTTTACAAGTATTCTAATATTGAATATAATACATAATCCATGATGAATTCTAAAGAATTATTCAAGAAAACAAATAATAAAGAATTCTAGACAGTTTCATTTAAAAAAAACGTAATCTATGAATCTATTGACTTTGCGTTATAATATTGTGAAAATCTCACTGGTATTTAAACATTTTTGATCTTAAACAACAATTTCAGCAAGTTGTAAAATGGAAAATACGAAGGTTAAAGGTTAAAATTTTTGACCAGGAAAAAAAACGGTGTCTGTAAACGGTTTTTCTACATAGTGAGTGACTAACGCATGGTGTTATGTCTATGAAATAGAATTTAGACCTCAAAAATTTCTTATGTTTGTTTAAATTTTTATGTCTTATGATGAGGAAGATTCTTTTTTTCAAACAATTACACTTGGTTGACGTTACAATAACCAAAATATCGATTGATCTCAGAAATCTGATCAATCATAAATTGTCGTGATAGAGGTATTTATACGTGATAAAATGTTGAGTTTAATTTCTAACACCGTTTTAATTCATGTAAAATTAAGAACCTTATCAAATTTATCAATGATAAATGTGTCGGCACAATTTCACATCAATGGATATTTTTGATTATTATCTAAGTTCCGATATTTTTTAAATCTTAATATTGATTAAGTCAAGGACTTTTAATAATACTTCCATTTTAATGTGTTGATGTGTGCGGTAAACTTTAGACAGGCAACAATTAAAGGTGAATTATTTTTTACTTTGTTCATATAAAATATAAAAAAGACATTTGCAACGGTATATATGGTGTATTCAAGATTCAAAACAGCCCGGAACACAAAATACAAATAAATATAAAAATGCATGCCATAACAGGGCAAGAAAAATCATATTGATTTACTAAATACAAAATTTCAACTTTGAATGTGGAGTGAAGTATATGTCCAATGCTGTCGTTAAAGAGTATAAAACGTGCTTAAGCGATTTTGATTATACAAAAATCGTTGGTATTTTTTTTTTTTGCAAAAATTTAATAAATGGAAATGTTACTAAAACAAAGGGTAAACATACGAAAAAATCGAAGGCGAAATGATGATTAAAACACTACTGGATACAATGAGACACATCAAGCACTAAAAGTGATGGAATGAAGTATTTATTGAAAAATATAAGAGGAGATTAGAAAAACACTTTAAAGGGGCAACCAGCAGTGTCATTTTTCATTTTAAAAGTGCAAATTCGAGTTCTAATACCAGAATTAAAGAATTCAAAGAATCATAAATGAGTTAAGCAGTGAGAACCACGAAAGTAGATATTAAAAACCTTTATTATTTCCAGGTCGAATTGTGATTTTCCTTCAGTTACTCATAATTAAGTCTTCATCACGAACTTCTTGAAGTCCTAAGCACTGCAGTTTAAGTAGTATGATAGGGGTTAAATGATAAAAAGTTTTAAACCTTTTAATGTTATTTGCAGATTTACTTAATCAAAACTGAAAGGCAAAAATGCAGATATCATAATTATTTTATTCTGAAATTCACTTAACTTTACGAAAGTAAAGAATCTTTTTAATAGATTGACATTGGAATATATGAACTATGTGTTTGTATATAAACATCAAAAATGAGTTTGAATAAATGTACTTAACACATCTATCAGACAATTTCGAGAGGCGGATCAAAGATGATAAAAATCAAATCGAGTGTAATATAGGTATAAAATTAGACCAACTGAAAGATTCACCAAAATCATAAGTGATTTATCAATATATCAAAAATTCTATCAAAAAGATTATTTTTATTATTTGCAATAAATTTCACATGAATATGTATGTGTCTGAATTCATGGGTAAGAGAGTAAATAGCCAGGAAAGGATGAAAAGGGTCGAGCAATAATTAGAACGAAGACTCTGATCAAGAATTTGTAAGTACATAAAGACAAAGGAATAATGCATTATTCTTGATTTTATTTGAAACAAAAACAAGCTGATCGTTAATCATTAACGAACATTTCTTCTCTTCTTGATTTTAACTATTTTGATAAATTGTAAAAGCAAAAAAAATTAATAATGTTATTTTCACTTTCTCAAATGGATTTGAAATTTTCTAAATGCGTTAATCTTTAAAGAGCTAGATTGGTTTTTTTACAAAGAAGAGAAAACATTACTTACTTATAGCTATGTTTTTCTTTTCTTTTTTCTTTTTTTTTCGTCTTTCAAGCTGAAGATTAGGTGTTCATGGGACTGAGATTATATCATCAAATATCAACTTGTAGTTTTACGTTTTTTGGTATTTCTATTATCGTCTCTGCATTTTGTTAGGTCAGACATGTACGTAGAAGACGGAGAAAAAGCCTTAATTTTACGAGTGTTTGTGTAAGAAAACACAATGATGTCATCTAAAGTGATCATAATTTCACTTGAATGGGAATGACGAATGTAAAAATTTATAGCTTCTCTACTGAAGTATCAATTCTTTATAAATGTCCACTTCAAATTATACGAAGCTGATTACGATTTCCACTTAAGCTAAGGTCACTTGAGTTATAAAGTTTGAGTTGAGGAAATATCCGTTACTTAAATGCACGTTTGATGAAGGCTGTTATTATTGTCTTCAAAATAAAAAAGACCCTTGTAAAAATCAAAATTGTTAATGTCCTGTTTTATAGGATTCGAAATGTAATTTTAAATGCGGCAAAATATATAGGAACTTCAGCTTGGTTATTTCTCCGAAAAACTAATGGATTGCAAAAGTCGTCATTTGTTTTGATCATAACATCAGGAACTATCAATAATGAGTACAGGCCACTTATGTTTTATGAATATATGCTAGCAAAAAGCTACCTGAGTTCTTAAATCAATTGTTTTTCGTATTTACTAATAATAATTATCATGAATGCATAAGTAGAATCTATATACTAGAGTTAAAATTCTGTATGAGGGGTAATATCATAAAATTTGTTTATTTACTTTATAACAAAAACAAAACAATTTATTTATGATTATTTAGTAGTCATAACTAAGAAGCGACTAATTTTCTTGTTTAAAACTGAGGGGTTGCCACTTCAGGCAGAATTCTCCGGATAAATACTACAATAAATGTTATTATAAAGATCATTATTATATAGACAACAAAAATACATTTATAACATTAAAACTTTTAACATACCCGTCTTAAAAAGCAGAAACAACGATAAAATTCCCTCACACTTTGAATAATGTGTCCGGTCATCGTTACCATAAAATATCATCGATATAAATGAACAGATTTCAACATAATGCAAAAATTACAACAGTCAACTTTTAACTTTAAAAAATAAAACAAATTCCACATTCTCAACAACAGAACAAAAATCTATACTTTTTAAAAGATAGTTTACTTTAGTGGGTCAGGGTTTGTATAGAAGGAAATTTACTATTATGATTTAATTGCCCTTAAACTTTTGTTTGTTTAACGAATAAACTGTGTCTTACTTTATTTAGGATGGCAAATATACTCTATTGTATATAACATGCATAGAGACAAGAGTTAAAGTCACTGTTATTTTGACATTTGTGCAGTTAAACCTTGTTATATTGCCAGAGATATCTTTGTTATCCAGATTATCGTCTCTGATTTAACGTCCCAATTTGTTTTGCAAATACTTATTGCCATTTTATACAGCAATTATCTGACATAATAATTACCTGAAATATATTGATATTTCAATGTCATTTAAATGAAATGTAAGAATTACTGTTGACAAATAATATGTAAATCTGTGTATACATACATACATACATACATACATACATACACACACACACATATATATATATATATATATATATATATATATATATATATATATATATATATATATATATATATATATATATATATATATATATATACAATATGCATTCGGATTTATTTACTTGTTCACAATCCCACTTTTTTATCTGCCACATTGATTAACTGTTGGTCATAAGTAGACTTCTTCTTAAAACAATTTTCTTGTCTACCGTACTTAAGAGTTTAAAAAAGAAATAACACCTTTATTATTAGTTTTAAAGCTTTCAGTTCTGCTTAACTTGCAAGGCTATGGGTGTCTAGTCGTTTTCTATCAGATGAACTTGGATTAATTGAAGATATCACAATGACTTAAAAGATAAATATTCCTAATCAAACAAGCTATTTGGTCAACATGATGAGCTACGGTTCTACTTCATCAACATTTTCTTAATAACGCAACAACGCAATAACGCAACAACGCCGGAGTGAGCTTTGATAAATATCTTTAAGAAAGGATTGTTTTATTTATTTGATATTTCAATTTCAGTGTTTAATTGTTCTAATACGTCAGACATTCAAAAATATAATATCGTTAAAAAACATAAAGTTATAATAGGAAGTTAACATAAAGGTAATTCCAAACTAGCTATTCAATAGCTTCTTTTGCTTGTTCTCTTGCTTTTTTTGTGGGTCCATTTTGTTAAATTTCTAACTTCACAACTTTAATATAAAAATATACATTTATTTTTAAAACCAATATTTTGAACGTTTGAAGCAAAAAAGACAAACCGAAACTATTAAAAATTATGATACTTCAAAGGTACACGAGATCAAATACTTGACTTTTGGTAATTTCTATTACTGCTAAAAGTTTTAGAGACATTCGTGTTTGAACGTTTATGTTATAATTTATGATAGACTAATTAATGCTTTAGTTCTACTTATCTTTGAACAGAGAGTAGTCATAAAGACCAAAAATAGTCTAAACATGAGAGCACTTGAAATGTTTGAACTAATAATTCTTGTTGAGAGACATATAAATTGTGTTTAAGTATATGCAAACATATTAATGTTACATAATGTAGCCGTAAAATTACACACCAGAATTTATAACAACTGTGGTTAAATTTCAGTTGTCGTAATCATATATTATAATAAGTCAAGAGAAATTGCAAACATCGTCTCGAAGATACTACAAAAACGGCTAATGTAGTATTTTAGTGTCGTATAAATGCTAAATTCAGCTTCAGTAACAAAAGTCGACAAGTCAGAAACTGTAGTCAGTAAATAATTACGTTATTGCAAGAGAATTGCAAACATCGCCTCGAAGATCGATACTACCAAAAACTGCTTATGTAGTATATTAGGGTCGTATCAATGATAAATTCAGTTTCAGTAACAAAAGTCGATATGTTAGAAACTGTAGTCATTCCATTTAGCAGAAGTTAAGATTTTTCTTAATTCACTTGCAAATTTTAAAACATTTAGAACAAAAACTAACACATATACTTATTAAAATGTAGATATAATAATTAAGTAATTGAGGCTACCTAACACGTATGTTATTGAATATAATCATTTGAATATAACAGGAGGTATTTTTTTAAATTTAAGCAGGATGTTTAGCATTCATTCTGTAAAAAAAAAATCAAAATATGATATTTTTCCAGATAAGGGGAAACAGTTTATAAAACTTACATTCTCTTACTTCATTGTATTCCAATTCCAAAGTACTGGGTCCAAGACCTTGCATTGAATTAAAAGAATCGACACGTTACATCGAGTTTATGAAAGCATGGTAGATACATTTACAAAGTAAATGTCTTCTGTGAGCGTTTTTCAAAGCCTAGTTCGATATTTGAAAGACGTCAGAATCTTCAAACTATAATTACTTAGTACTGTTAAATACATATTTTGAAACAAAGTACGGATAACACTAGTTAGGTTTAAAGTGGAAAAGTAAACAAAAATGTAAATAAGAGGTTAACGTTCGCGATATTGTTTCTTTGTTTAAAGTACTTATGACAATCATTTGAAGAAATATTGTAAACATCACAAAAGTTGTGTGGTCAGTCACGAATCAAATTGACATTGTACAACAACCACAAACAGGCTTCTTTGTTAACATACTTATGCAAATCTATGACAAGGATGAGTGAAACATAATATAAATAAAATAAGTTTTCATTTTTCAAAATATTTTCGTATATATTCTCTAGAATATGTTTTTAAAATCTGTAACCTTTACGCAGATTTATATTTACTAATGAAGTAGTTGTCAACAGAGAATCACAAGTCATAAAAACACTAGTTGTGGGGTGACAACTATATGATCATGTTAAAAACACGAAAGACAAAACCTTACAAAAATACAATATTAGTAAAAACACATCTGTTTATCTGTATTGAATTGAAACATAAACAAGTTTGGAACATTTTATCAATAAAAAATTGATAATAATTGATAATTAAGAAAAAGAAAAGTAATTAAACTTACATCATTCAAATATTGATAATAATTGATAATTTTGAAAAATAAAGGTAATAGAACATTTTATCAATTCAGTATTGATAATAATTTATAATTATGATAAGGAAAAGTAATTCAACTTACATTTTGTTGCTTTATTCTACAAATCAACCCAAATCAAACCTAACAGAATCGAGTAGACCTTAATTCAAATTGTAAACGCCTTTGCTTACAAAATAAATGTTTTTGTAGCTAAATGTTTTTCTTTTCTTAAAGTATTTTACTAGCGTTCAATATTTTTAAAGAAAACCAGTATCATCAAACTGTAATTACTTTGTACATTTCAATAGACATTTGTGAAATATTAAAAAAGGAATACACCAAGTAACAGAATGAGAAAAACACTGGTAAGTATTTAAAGTTGAAAAGTAAACAAATAAAGTGAACTAATGTTTAATCATCGTGACATTATTTCTTTGTTTGAAGTTGTAATGACAATCATTTGAAGTCTTTTTTTTTAAATTGTGTGGTCAGTGACCGAACAAATTGACACTATGAACAAAAATCGACCATGACATAGAGGGGATTAGGCAGGTTTCTTCTTAAAAAATACAATGCAAGTTAAAAATCAACACTTTAAATGTTTACACTATTTATAAAATTCGTTTTGATCAATTGTTAATATTGAAATATTTTTCTTAACATAACTCTATTTAAAATGACATTTTTTTCAGAATTTAAAACATCAATTAAAAAAATGACGAAGCCCTATGTATGTACCTTTAATATCAAGATTTAAAAAAAAAATATTTTAAACTTCAAATGTCCTGATACCGTTGTTAAATATATGAATTCATTATTGCCTAAGGCATGTGGAGGGTCTTTGCAGACTTTATGGTGAGACAACAAAGAATAAAAACATAAAAAACTACAATCATTTCCTAATCAAGATTTTCCTTTACTTGAAACTTCAAAAGATTTCATAACCTATTTGGAAACAACGAATAAGCATATAGAAAAAATACTAATGTCATTGGGTTGAAGTGATCTTCAAAATAACACTAAATCTCTTAATAAGTGGCAAGTTATTGAGATTTTTGAGTTTGTTAAAGTTAAGTTTAAGAAAATCTTAGTTTAAGAATTAAAACTTGAAAACTGTGAAAGTGGGGTCTGGGAGTTAAGAAATACGACATAATATATATTCACATTCGGTAGTTTTAAGATGTAAATGTTAAAAGATATCAGAAGAACCAAAAATGATAAAAAAAATCATTGGAAAAATAAGATTTCGAACGGATCGGTGACATCAACACTTGTATTTACACGGTATAGTTGTGAAAGATATTCTATTTTATGTTATTGAAAGCTGAGTTTCAATAGAATGCATTAATTTTGTAATGCTGATGAAAATGGTTTCTTTTTTATTTGATGATATTTCTAGCGTTAAATACGCATGCGCTTGATGCAATATTTCTTATCAAAGTTCCAAAAAGATAAAACTAAATGCAATTCAAGTTCTAGATAATTTGAAACAGTTATTAAAATATGTCTTTTCATGGAAAATGAAATTATCTTTAAATATTTGTTCTTTAATTGATTTCCCCGTTTGTCATTCTGAAATGAATAGTCATGGATAATTTAACACTTGTAACGAGAAAGATACATGTTTTTTTCCTTCTTATCACTGTTTCACAATAACTTGATATAAAATTATTGGTTTTTATGAAAAAAATATTATTGAAATATTGAGCAAAAGCTCTTTCATTGTAAATACTTGTAACAAGATTATTTGACAATTATTTGTTTCATAAACATTAATTAACTCTTTTGTGGTTTGGCGTTACCATTATCTACTGACATTAAATGATTTAGCTATCAACGTTTGGTAATTATTACACAAGCAATTTGTAAAGATAGTTCCGGGATTTTGGCTAATCTGTATTTTTCATTAACAAATTAGAAAAGGGAATGTTAAAAACAATTATCTAAAAACTCTTGTAAAAATAAAGATAACGTATTTATATGTCTAAGTGTCAAGTTATTAACGAATGATCTTTTAACTGTAGTTAACAAAGTCGCAATATCATTGATTAGCATAAGTCGCTGTATCCAAATTTTTCTTAAAGATATTTGATGGCTCTTAGGTCCATGTTCCTTTCATTCTCAATTTTGTTTTTTTACATGGGGTGGGATGGGGGGCGGGGGGGGGGGTGTAGCTAGCAAGACGGGTAGGTACTCACCCTTCCGGAGTATCTGGTCTTACTTCCCTGGTAGGAGTTCATGTGTTTTTACTTTGCTTTTTTAACAAGATTTGGACATGGACTGATATGATAGTGTTTGATAACTATATTTGTCGGTATCAAATTAAAGAAATTGTGACTTTGGCGTTTTCTAATATTTCAAACCAATACAGAATACTGCGACTTTTACTAGATTCAGAAAAGGTCATAATGGTAAATCATAAAATGTTCACCGGGTCCTTGGTGGCCTGTGGCCTAAAGCGTGTGCTTACAGTACCTCACCCGCACGCCTAGGTTCAAATCCAACACGGGTAGACCCTAGCGTTGAGAGATTTTCAGTTTTAAACCACTCAGGTTTTCTCTACTATCCCAGAGTTGACGCGATATTAGTGAAAAAACCGACTAAGGCGTAAAACACCATTCCTCAATTTCAACTTTTCTATTCAAAATTAAACTTTTTGGTCGAACCTGTGAAAAGGGGTAAAAGGCTCTTAAAGGGATCATTAATTTAGGTATTCATAGTCTTTTATTTATTTTTTTCAGGAAAAATAAAGAAAAGAAAAACAACGGCATTAGGCTTATAAAGATTTGCGAGAGAGATTACATGATGTCGCAACGTAAGTATCTGTGTACCGTATCAGGCGAAACACGTCAATAAATAGCACTACTCGTATTAATTTTATCAAGATAGTTTTCGATTATAACAAATATTATTACAATAAAAATAAAGCAATTACCACAATTTACATAGATTTCATCAAAATTAGTCTTAATCTAAAATTTAGATCCGACTAATTAGGATTATATCATGATACAAAGGATTTAAACAAAATTTACATCTTTATTTCACGCCAAAAATGAGTTATATTTTCCCTACTAAAACAAAATTTACATCTTTATTTCAGGCAAAAAATGAGCTTTTTTTTCCTAATTTTGATTCGTATCAAAAATTTATTTTTGTTTAAACAAACAGTGATAGAAGTACCAGGTGATTATTGTCTAGTGTCAACATGTACCTTGTTTTTCCTTGTTTCAGTCATCGAAAATCGAACAACATTTAGTTCTCTATGACGCACTTTCTTAAAATGAACATTTAATTTTTTGATCAATATTTAAATGAGTTATAAATTTCAAGCAAGCCTAGGCTAATCAAGGCCCTTAAAAAGTTTAATGGCCGTCATCGCAATATTATTGATAAGTATGGAGTCACTGTATCCAAACTTATACTGGATATATTTGATTTATCGTAATGTTCCTTTCCTTTCCAAACTTGACTTTACATGTAGCGGGTGTAGCTAGCTAGACAGGAGGTGATTACCCTCCCGTTCCGGAGCACCCGACCTCACTGCCTTGATTGAAATTCACGTGTATACACGGGATTGGTCAGTTTTCAAAGGGTTTTTTTTTATTTGGGGCGGGGGCGGCGGGGGGGGGGGGGGGGCGGGAGTTCGGGGGAGGGGTTGGGGGAATTGTAATTTTGACATGGTTTGTTTGTGTATTGTTTCCTATTAAAACCGTTCTAAAATTAATAGGGATTTTGTTTTTGAACTGTAATTATACATTTTTTTTAACCTCTACTGGTTGGCTTAGAACAACTTTGACGGACTACGTGGACTACGATGATAATTATAGGAAAAAAAGGTTCTGAAAATGCTTGATGAACCATATCCAAAGCTTAAATTGCAAACTAAATAGTAAACATGACTATAAGCAATAAATAGTAATATAATGAATGAATGGATATTAATGTCTTGAAGATTTTTTTAACTTTTTATACTAAACTGTAGGAAAGGCAAAAGCTTCTCAAGTATTAGTACACTAGCACTGGTTTAACAAGATCAAGTGAAATTTACAACAACCGGATAGTGCGACTGAAACATCAATCAGACTCTTTTGACCTTGAAGGTCATCCCGTGTAACCACGAAGAAAAAAACATTGAAATTGACAACTCAACCTCGTTTATGTTTTTTTTTCATAGTAAAAGGTATGAAGCCTTAAAAAGTAGAAAAGAAATACAAAATGACCCCTAAAACTGTTTATAAACAGCTATAAATCAAATTCACAGCTAAAGATATTTAATATAAATGTTACTAGTTTTACCCTAAATAGACGGAGGACAACAGACAGATATATATATATTTTTCAATTACTTTATTTTAAAATAATCCGTCACAAAAGTATTGGTTGTGTTAACTATAGCATCATCCATTAAACTTGACAAATAATCTGATTTGACAAACGCCAAACATGACAGGTATAATACTTTTAAGATGTTTTACGCCTAATAAACACCATTTCAGATCATATAGCTTAATTGTTGAAGTTTCCATGACAACAAACCGCTTATGTAGTCAAAATCATTCACATAATCGATTTCAATTTCGTTTGAAGGGATGTTTTACGTACAAATCTGATTATATATAACATATTTTGAGCCGGAAACCAAAGAGATAGTTCATCCAATAAATATGAAATCAATGAATGAATAATCTTTAACTAGGTAAACGTGTTAAGAGTTGTCAATCCAAGTCTTCCTAAAAACACAGTAAACCATTTGTAAACAGAACTGCTTTATCACAAAGTTTTACTATTTTCTTGTTACGGTCTCAAAAATGCAATTTTCCTCTGGGGCATTTTCTTTTGCAACACACAAAAAAAACATTTAAGATTTTATATGCTGAATTTACTAGAAGAAGAAGAAGAAGAAGAAGAAAAAGAAGAAGAAGAAGAACAGAAGGAGAAGAAAGAAGAAAAAGAAAACGAAGGGTAATTTTCCTTGGCAACACACCAAAATAATTTAGCATTGTATATGTTCACTTTACTAGAAAAAGAAGAAAAAAGGGAGGGATGAAGGAGGTGGAGGAGGGGGGGGGGGACTGGAGGGGAAGAGGAGGAGAAGAAGAAGAAGATGATAATAATGATGATTACATGAACTTAACTTTTGATTTCATAAGACAGAATCCATGCACGTTTTTTAATTTATCCGAGTTAAAATTATAATTATAACAAAAACAGGAGAAAATTGTTCAAAATGACAAGGTTTTGTTAGTAAATTTCTTAAAAAATACAATTTAAAATGTACAGGGTTTCTATGTTTTAAGAACTCAGCTAATTTTACATAATACCGTATATTGAAGTAATACACCGATACATTTTATGACATCTGTATATATTTTATTTTATTTTTATACCTCTAACGTCTAACCAAGTACCATAATATAACTACTATATTTCTTTTTCTTCACACTTCAAAATAAAACCGAATTTCTTGTTTGGATAAAATAGGTGAACAAAAATACAAGTATCTTGAATACGAAAATGGAACTGATCCAAAACAAACCGGAACGAATATCTTAGGCAGGAAGCTGTCACCAAAACCATCATAGAATTGTTTTGAACGTAATTTTAACGGAAGGCGCTTACCTTTAAAATATTTTATAGAAATATACCGCTATGTACAACTTTTGATTTTTTTTTATTGGATAATTTGTCAAAAGTACATGAACTAAGTAGTAAATATGCCGATTTTATTATGACAAGTTTGACAGATGTAATACAGTTTGATTTCAATACATTGGTACGCGCAAGAACAATTAGTAGTGAGGATTTTTGACATCATAAAAGATATGACCCTTTTTGTTTTTAAGGATTAGTACGAAAGAAACCTTGCTTTCACATCTGATATAAATACGGCTTGCTGATGCAAAAAGTTTGTCACTACCTGTTTTATAGATGTTGTTTGAAGAAATCCGAGTTTGAACCCCAAACTCATCTCATAACTTATATCTTTATTCTGGAAAGAAAGGGGTATTAATGCAATACTTTGAGCATAAAATTTAAAAAAAGAACTAAAACGAAATCAAAATGTAAAAATAATCTGATTTTCGTATATTGATGATAATGCTGACCGCATTACTTTAAAAAAGGGGTCGTTGACATATTATTATTTATTTACATGAAAATTAAATATTTATTTTTGTCTTTAAATTAAATGATAAAAGTCGTAGAAACATCGATATTTGGTTAAACAATTCATCTAACGCAATTGTAATCAATATATTCTCCCCGAGATGCCTTCAGATTGAGTCACATCGACTGCTTTTTGGTTAACTTTACTTTCACTACGCTTACATAAATTTGATTAAGTTAAATTGTTACAGATTAATAAAATAGCTTTTGTCGCAAAAAGCTAAAATTTCTGATGCGACGTTAAACAACATAACAGCCAATAGTAATCGATTTTGCTACCATGTTAAGCATTAAATTTTATTATTACATTTCAGGTCAATACAAATAAACAATATTTCAATAAACCACTTCAATTATGAGACCTTAACAAATTTTGTTTTCATGTCCGACCGATTCTATTAAACTTGAAAAAACATTAAAGCCATTCAAAAATATATTGGAAAAATGTTTGCAATGCAACAATAGGTCCTCATTGGAGAAATCCCAGTCTCAAAAATATTGTTAGTTTAAGAATACTCAAATTCCTTTTAAATAAAAACACAATAATTTAACAGTTTCACACGTTTTGTAAAAACTTTAAATATGTATATGAACTTTAAAAACGTGCCTCTAACACTTACATGTCGGAGACTTAAGTAGATAGAGTATTTTAGCTTAATTAAGTAGGCCCAATAAAGGACCATTTATTTTTTCCAAGGACTTTAATATTTATTGATAGTTTTATCGTTTAAATGTTAATTCAAATAAATTCTAATAAACAAGGATTTTTCTGGTTTTAAAGTGTCTAAATAAGCATAATTTAGCATCAGTTTAATTTTGAGTCCAGTGTTTGAGAACAAAAACATGTCAAATCCGTAGTGTAACTCTGCAGAGTATATCAATAAAAAGTGGACTTAACCGTTAATGATACAAGTATTTTATAAGGTCAAAGATCGACGTTGCTCGTATTTATTTTGCAGTTAATTGTGTATATATGTATAAGTAAAACTTCGATAATGTAGGTTAAAGAATTTAAAATCAATACAATATATTTTGCTAAATGCCCAAGATCCCATATAAAATGATAGTCAAACACGGGTTAGGGATCTCTCATACTTATGTTTGACATATAGTATACATGTACTATAGCCGTCTTCCATTTCAAAATTTATTTAAAACAACTTCAAAGCAATGGAGTAAGTAATGATGTTTTACGCACCATTTAAGATTTTTTACTCATATCGATACGTACGAGGTCTCGGTGGCCGAATAGGTCTAAAGCCGGACGCTTACAGATCACAGTGCCTCTCACCGCTCGGTTAGAATTCCACTTGGGAACAGTCCTAATGTAATAAAGTTTGTCTGTTCGCTTGCCGAAGGTCGTTGGTTTTCTTCGAAAACTCCAGTTTCCTACATCATCCCAGAACTAACCGCCTAGAATTAAGTGAAAGAATCTTGACTGGGTGTAAAACACCATTACTCCACTCCACTTCGTTCATATCAATACGGTTAGTTCTGGGACGATGAAGGAAACCGGAACTGTTGAGTTTTAAAAAAAATCTTCTCCAGTACAAGATTGGAGTGGAGTTAGTACAGTTTAACAACCAATCAAGACATTTTAACTTAAATCGACTAGTTTTGAGATAGTGGAGGGGATCGAGTATTCAAGAGAAAACCACCGACCCTCGGCAAGCGAACTGGCAAACTTTCTCACAATAAACTCTACTGGAATACTAAATTACACGGCCAAGTGAAGTACACGGTGAAGTGGCAGAAATTTGTACCATTGCAGTGCGCTCAGGGCAATGTGCAGGGATGGTTCTTTACGGTGCAACGCCTGCCGTGAAACATGCATCGGTTTTTAAGGTCTCCTCCGAAGGACCCTCATGACTTTCATTTCTAAATACTGAGTGCTTGGCGAAAGAACAGTCACTACTGCCAAGTTTAATTTCAAGTCTTGGTCAGACCCGGTTGGTGTTCAAACCCCTACCTCCCACATACGAAGTGAGCACTTTACCAACTTAGCTACCATTGTGGTGTAGAAGAGGAAAAGATAATTTGTTTTTATAATTTCGAAATAGTGTGATAATAGGGGAGACGGCAAAGTTTTCTGGGGCAATAAAACGTGGTTCGACTGTCTGTCAAACAAGTTCAGTAGGAACACACGACGAGGAATAGCACTGTATATTACACCCTGATTAAAACAATATGGTGTCTACGTACCAAATAGAGCAGTGTATATTACTAATACATGTATACCTATGTGATACGTCTGGTTCTAGATATATGCAAATATAATTTACTGTTCGAGTCACTGTATTTGTGACAGTGAATGATGCAATATTTCAACACAGTAAAAAAAAGTTGCCGCTAACGGGATTTTATATGTTGCGCGCACGGCGTAACTGTCACCAAAAACATCACTTCCGGTGTAAACATCACCATTTTCGACACGTTAAATCCCCGTAGCAACAACAGTTTTCTTTTTTAAAAAGTTCCTGGTAATCTTGGATGCGCATGGCAATTTTCAGTCAAGACTAGACCAAAGCAAGTGATGTATGCCAAAATTATTTCAAGTTAATTGGATCTTTTATGAAAGTTTTGCATAATTCACTGTCACAACACATGACTACACATTGACTCCAACAGTAATAGTTTTTTTAACTGATTATACTGGATTGTCCTTCGGACCCTCGACGAGTTGACCAAAATAAAATTTACTCGCAGAGTAACTATAGGAGTTTATCAAATGAGCACGTTCGTTTCATGTTATGTATACCGTCAGTTGAAGTACATTCATGCTCTAATGTAAATTTTGACAGTACAATTGAAACGTGAACCTTAACTATCAAGTTTATTTTTGCGATAACTTGTAACTAAATCTAGAAAAAATTATCCCAAATTCTCGGTGTGGGGTTTATCCTATAATCTCAAGATCTTTTTTTAAATTTTCATTTTTAATTAATATCATATTAATTTTGTTATCAATTATCGTTGATTTTGTTTTCTCAGTTGTCAAAAACAATATTATCTAATGTAGCGGAAAATACAATTGATAAAATACTTTAATTAATCGCTAATCACCCCTTGATTATTGTTATTTTTTACTCCTCATTTTATGACCCTGAATGTGATATATTACATTGTAATGGACTTATTGAAAAAGAAAAAAAAAAAGAAAGAAAGAAAAGAAAAGAAAAGAAGGAAAGAAAATAATCACCTAGTAATGAACAAAATGATTCTATCTTAAACATCAGCAAACCTGCTACAATGTGATTTGATCTATAATTAGTAACACTTTGATTTGAGCAAAGACATGAGCAAAATTTAAAAAAACTTTGCCTCAAAGAAAGAGAAAAAGAGCAATTATTTAAATAATTAATAAAAGGTTATGTCGAACTATTCAACGACAAATAGAAAGCTGGTTTTTCACAAATTTGCTGAATTAGCTCAACGAGATGTCAAATAATTTATTTTTAAATTTGTCTTAAAGAGAAAATAGTTGGCTTTTTGTGTGACTAACAAAGCGGCATGACAAATATTCAATTATGCCTTATTTATGTATTAGACAAATGAATATCGTTTTCTGCGGTTCTAATTGCATTCAAGCATGGTTTTTAGAATTTTTAGAACTGTCTGTCTTGGTTTTACGCTTCACTCAATAAAGAGCGAAATTTACCTTGTGTGCAAATACTAAAAAATCGATGGTGTTGCTGCTTATTGGAACTTGGTTGTTTTAGTTCGCAACAAGCGTTTTCAGCACCAGAACACAACCCACGTCAGTTCTATTTATGCCCTTAACAGATCATATGTACAAAAAGTTTTATAAAATCACTGATAACAGCATATGTTGAACAGTTCACAACTCTTGTGCTGAAGGGGGGGGGGGGGGGGCTCCGTGGTCGAGTGGTCAACAGCCTGGTTACAAAGTGTCTTTAAACACCTAGGTTCGAATGCCGCTCGGAAAGAGCCTTGTATAGTTTGTCAATTTTTTTTTGCAGATGATTCTGGTTTTCAGAGGGTATTTCAGTTTCCTACACTTTTTCAAGAACTAACAACCTTGATACAAGTAAAATGGTCTAGACTGGTAATTTAATGCCCTTTACTTTAACTCACTCTATAGAACTGAAAACAATCTTTATAAACACCTCATGCTTATGGCTCAATTGATGAAAAAGCAATGTAACCACACTGCTCAAATCCTCAGTGAGTTTTAGTTTCGACACTGTTTTATTGAAATAAAATTTATCTATTACTTCAATTAACGTTAGTCAATACAGATATATAAAAGTGGTCCGACACATTTGCACTGTGTCAAATCAGAATTTCAATCTTTATTAAGCACCCTTAAAAACTTCGGTCTATTTTTTATTTGGATGTATATATATAAAATATACAATAATCAAAAAACGAAGTAAAGAAAAAAATTCCGGCATTTGTCCGTTGTCCTTCAACCTATTTTAAGAATTTAAACATCTATATGTTGTGAAAAATTGATTTTTATGACTATCATTATCTATGGTTTAAAATTGCTGACAACCTGTAAATTAGATTATTATTGCAAATTTATAACCTGTCAAAGTGGAGTTGTTTAGTTCTCGAGTGCAATAATTTAAAGGTTTAAAACCAAATGTTCACAGGGACTTGACGCGTAAAGAAACCCATTAAAACCGTGAAATGATGGTCCTCAAATAAATAACATATACGTATTGACAGTTCAAGATTGATAAAATAGTTTTATACAAACAGCGAAAATTTAACCCTCTTTATTTCTAAACATCAATATATCAAATTTAATTTATACCATCTGAAATTTGATAACTTAAAAGGTTTCTGTTCACTTTAATGAAGAAGATTCGATAATTTATAAAAGTTTAATTGGTGAATAATAATAATAATAATAATAATAATAAGAAGAAGAAGAAGAAGAAGAAGAAGAAAAAGAAGTGATGGCAATACGAAGTTCCCCAAACTAAGCAATAAATTTCTGACTTGCAATATTCAAATTCCAAACTGGAAATGGTTTTGGATTGACAATTTTAGATCTTAGTGATATTGAGTATAGTATTCATAAATGAAACAAATGTGAAAAAAATTTAATTAAAAATCTGTTTTGTAGGGGGTTATTTAAAATATAGCTCTTGTTTATTCAAAACACTGTATCATTTGATAGGGACTTTTGTATTATGTATCTATGAAGTTTTAGCATTATCTGTCAAGTATTAGGGGAGAAATAACTGTTTAATAAAAATATGTTTTTGGAGGGGGATTAAACTCTGATAATATAACTTTTATTGCTATTTAGAAAACATAAATAGCAAAAGACGCCATGCCAACAACTCCTCATTACTCTCATGAAGTTTCAAAAGAATCAGACAAGTCATCTCTGAGTAACGCTCCGGACAAGGGTTGAAAAAGAAGAAGAAGAAGAAGAAGAAGAAACACAGCAAAACCAATATGTTTCCCTAATTTCGTTTAGAGGACACAATAATAATAATAATAATAATAATAATAATAATAATAATAATAATAATAATAATAATAATAATAATAATGTGTCATGTGCTACTTTTGAATTGTATTATTTTATAAAAATTCAAAAGTAGCACATGACAATAATAATAATAATAATCATAATAATAATAATAATAATAATGATGATGATGATGATGATGATAATAATAATAATAATAATAATCTTCAAAAAAGATTATGTCTGATATAGATAAATGTACATGTATTTTTGTTGCCGTTTTTGAATCAGCTAAGGCAAAAATTGCAGTCTGACCAGTGACTCAAAGCTAACCAAATTGTATCTTAATAGTACATATAGAAAAACGTGCATTAACAACTGAACAAGCCATTCAGAATGCTCAAAATGAATAATTTAACCAACTATTTCTGTTAAAAAAAATACAGAGCTGTTTAAAAAGTTTTAAGATGCAATAATAGAAGAGCCTTTCTGAAGTAGTCAGACAGTTAAAACGGCTTTCTTGGCGTGGGATTTTAACTTCCCCTCCTCCTTTCTTTCTAAGAAATTAGAACTAAAGATGTTTCTTTCGGCAGGCATGGAAAAATATAAAGGGCAAAAAAATTTGTAAAGATATGTTAATGAATATATTCTTTCTAATCAGAACAGTCTATTTTGAAAAAAAAAAACATAAAATTGGCAGCAAAAGCAACTGAGAATACATCAAACAACACATGAAAATAACGATGGTAAAAAATGTTAAGCATTTAGAAATCACTTAACAAAACTTCCTAAAAACTCCCGACTTTGAACGGGCATTAAATATAATAGCAATATTCTATTCAGCAATGTGGGTAAGTAGTTTTATTAATCCTGCTTAATTAACAAATAGGTAACAACAACAACAACAACAACAACAACAACAACAACAACAACAACACACACACACACACACACACACACACACCTATAAAATAAGCGATATTGTATCAACCAATATGACATTGATTTTGGTCATTTTCGTTTTGGTTAAGTTTTGAAATATACGGTAAAATGGAAAGTTTAATCTATAAAAAAAATACGTATAAGCTTGCCACGTGCGACTTACAATGTACTTCTGCATTACGTTTCCAAACTAGCACAACGTATCGGTTAAACTATTATCAAATTTGAAAAAATCGATAAATCTATATAAAAAAAAGCCTTGATTATGAGAAATTTTTAAGTGAAATAGTTTTAATTTATGCACTTACCTTTTTAAATTACAGATATCGACGACGATTATTTTAACTATTTCCTACAAGCACAATAGCAATATAAAGACAAAGTCTTAATCAGTGCTTCTCTTAGTTGCTGGGTTTGCAACGTACAGAACAAACCCTGGGATGGTTCACTACCATACAGCTGATAACATCTTAAAACAAACTGGACTAACTATACAAACAGTTCAATAAAAATCGCCGAGTAAAAAGATTATATACAAATATACTATCGCAGTGTAAGATAACGTCCCTAACAGCTTTGATTGCTTGGCCGTAAAGAAACTTAGGATGTCATTCAAATGCCAACTTAATCCCCTCCAGTCTACTTTGTTCCAATCATCATATACAGAGATCTTAATATGAATACGTCAAATCTATTTGATATTTTTCTCTGAATTCCTATTTCTATGCAAGAACAGATTGAAGTTTTGCACGGTTATCAACAGTATTTTAATTTAGATAAATATTTTCACTATGTTATCATAAGGTAACAGTTTAACGGTATATGGGTTACAAAAGAAACATTGATATGAAACGGCTCTATGTAAGGAAAGTCTACCTTCGGTTTTTATGTTAAATAAACACTGGGGTCACCATTCATCTGTAAACATTTGGCATTTATAAGAGAGAAGATGTGGGGTTTTTTTTCATTTACAAAGGCGAATTAATCGTAACTTATACATATCTTCAGATTCGTTTTGGTTTTAAGTAAAAAAATAATAAATTCAATGCGTCCTATCTTTTTGTAATTCCATATTGGTATTCGAAAAGATATTTCTCCGTTGAAAAGATGAATTGTCCTGTTTCAAATAAAGTAAACTTTTCTTCCATTTAAACGAGTATATTGGTGTATACCTCTATATTGAAATATTATTCAAAATAGTTGCATTTTTTATTCTGTTTCAATTCAGATTTAAACGATTTAAAATACTACATATATACACAGTTAATTTTTGCACGTTAAAATACAAACGCATTATTTCAATTATACATGTATTTGTAAACGATTTTAGTGTATTTTCAGTTTGCCACAAGTCAGTAATCTATCTATCTATCTATCTATCTATCTATCTATCTATCTATCTATCTATCTATCTATCATGTGCAGAATTTTGAATTTTTACAAAGAGAAATATTCAAAATTCTGCACATGACAATTTGACATATCTATCTATAATACATGTATTAATTTGTTTATAATATTTATTTATTTATTTATTTTTATAACATTTAATTTATTTAAAATATTTATCTATTTATCTATTTATTTATATTATTTATATTATTTATTTATTTATTATTTATTTTTATTAACTTATCTATCAATTTATTTATTTATTTTTATCACGGTAACTATGTGTTACAGATAGCCGATGAAAATATTTAACCCGTGTTATAAGATCACCACGGTTTGATTAAAAATGCATTTCCCATGCACTTTACTGCAACCTGTGATGATATCGTAAACTGCTTACATTGTTCAAAAGAATTATAAAATTTTACATTAAATTTAAATATAAGTACAATTATTGTCACAAATTTAATAAAAAGAACCACTGATGTTGAAAAGAATGGAGGAATTATGTAAATGAATTCTTTCTATTTTTTTTATTTATTTATATCTTGGGAAATTTTCTACATATACGTGTGCATGCTTGCAAGCATATTGTGATAATATCTCATCAAAAATTAGCAAGTGAAGACGTGCTCTATCAAATCTCTTTCAGGGTCACTTTGCACTTTTGGGGGTGAGAGGAATGTTTGTGTTTTCTGCTCAAGTTAAGGCTTTTACGAATATCGAAGCAAATATATACATTGTAGTTTTGGGGTGGGGAGAAAGGCGGAGTGCCGGAGAAAAACACCAATTTGCGGCAAGCATAGTAGTGCGCATTCCCACACTAGGATCTGTCCGATTTATACTGAGGTGAGACGGACTATTAACGGTAAGCGCGCGTTATAGCCCAATTGATCACCGAGTTCACTGCATTATATTCGTAATATGTCATATCTGATAAAACTTGTAATCAACTTGAGGAAAAGTTGTGTCCGTACTCGTCCTAAATCAAGGAACCACATGGGTTAACCAGTAGTAGAGACCGGTAGGTCGTGGATCCGAACCTCGGTCGGAGTTTGAAGACTTTAAAAATTTAAGATACCTCCTGACATTTTCAGACAGAGTATCTGGTTACTGGTCCACCTAGCGTAGGTAATACGTGTTTTGGGGTGGTGGGTGGTGGTGTTCTGGTCTGTGTCGCACTGACCAGGCATGCAAACGAGAAGTCAGTAAAAGACTGTTCATCAAAACATTCTGGCACATTTCAAGAATTTGGTGATTTGTTTTATACTTCTTTCAACTTAAAATGAGAGACACTGGTCACTTATACCTTCGCGCAGTTCCGAGATGGTAGAGAGAACCAGAGTTCTAGGACATTTAGAAAAAAATCAAAATTATAAATAAATAAATAAATAAATAAATAAATAAATAAATAAATAAATAAATAAATAGATAAATAAATAAATTTAGTTGACTAAAGATAACATCAACTTGTCTCTTATTTTTTGTAACCATTGAAAAAACTCCATGCAATTCATATAAAAATTATTTTAGCCATTCTGATGTACTTTAGAGAGAGAAAAAAATTAAATCTTTTATATATATGTCATATGCGAAATTTTGAATTTTTACGAAAAAAAAATTGACAAAAATTTTGAAATGGCAAAAAATAAAAATTTTGCATATGATATATACATGTATATTATATATATTTATATAATGTAATTATTACATGTATTTATTATTTTTAATTTTATTTTAGAAATCGTCTGTTGGATTTTAAAATACTTCAAATTTTGGGCTACATATATGTTTTACAAACAAACGTTCCTAAGGTTTTGGTATGTATGTTAATACAAATGTATATTAAATATAAAATACGCGGTTCCATAAGCATGAATGAACTGGAAATGGTTTTTATTTGATTAACCGAATATCCGGATAATATTTGTCTAACTAACGGGCCCGTTAATATTAAATGAAGAGGTGTAATATCACAATGTTTTATTTAAAACAGAGTAAGCTATTGCATATTTTTATGACAACGAAATGTGTAATTTAGAAATTGATATTTACAATAATATTGACTTTCAATATCCCACTTGTCATACAATCACAAAACAAACACGCCAACAAGTTAACAATTTGTTTTCCTAAGATTAAATTGACCACGTTGCTGTGGTCATTCATGTCCGTTTATTTACTTTCTAAGTTTAATGTCAATATATTATATAATTATAATTATAGACGCATTTCAACTTTCACTTATTTTAAACATTATCTAGAAACCTTGGCCTAAAATGCGTTTATTAACTTCATATAGTCTTATTTATTCCGTTGCTATGGCAATTTTAGATTGGCACCAATTAAAACAATCAATTTTGCTAACAGTAGATGTTTTATTTTTGATATTATCAATATATAAATAGCATCAGATAATATTTATTTAAATTATCTTTAGACTTTCAGAGTTTATTTTAAAAATAAAAATACTACATGTATGCAAGTTGTCGGCATCTGTTGTTAAACGATTAATATTAATCGGTACTGCAGTACATTCTATGTCAATACAACCTCTATAAATTATTAAATAACATAACATGCCTTGTATTTTTTTATATAAAAATTTTTTTTTTAAAAGAAATAAATGTTTTTTCTTCACAAAATGCTTGTTTGAGAGTGTAAATTCGGCAGAAAAAAATTACGAGTTGAAACTATCTCCACAGTCTACATACAGTGCTACGGTACATTCTATGTGAAAACAACCTCTAAATTATTCAATGAGATAACATATCTTGTATTTTTCCATATAAAAACTGTTTTATTTCAGAAATAATCATTTTTTCGTCCCAAATTGCGTGGGTGAGAGTGCAAATTAGGCAGAAAAAGATCACGAGTTGAATCATCCCCGCATTCTACTACAGTACTACGGTACATTCTATATGAAAACAACCTCCAAATTATTCATTAAGATAACATGTCCTGTACTTTTCCATATACAATATATATTTTCCATAGGAAATAATTTTTTCCCAAAATGCTTGGATGAGAGTGCAAATTCATCAGAAAAAAAAATCACGAGGTGAATCTTCTCCGCAGTCTAGAATTGACCGTTTGTTTAGGTTGTCAAGTACTAGTAATAAACAAGATTTTAAAACTAGCAAATCTAAAATGAATTATTTTTTTTACATTTTTTTTAATTTATGAACTGCTAAATCCGTCAAATGACGTTTTTGATGTTTCATAATAGAAATTAATACAGGTCTTATATCGTTATGGAAAGGCCAATCGGTTATATTAGATCCTGCCTTTTATTTTTTCCCCAATTTACGCCATTTATGTCTGTCTGAACATGCTTTAAATTATAAAAAAAATATTTCGGACAAAGTTTATTAATAAGACGATGCTGATGCTGCGGCTGATGACGATGATGATGCTGCTGCTGCTGCTGCTGATGATGATGATGCTGATAACACTACTGTTGTTGATGATCCTGTAGCAATACGAATTGAACGAAACCAGAATCAAAGCTGAAAATGGTATTTGAAAACAAAGTTGCCAGTATATGATAGTTCATTTGCAATTTTCTTAACCATAGAAGAGCTCTCGCGGCCCCGCTGAGCTTTTCCCATATCAAATACAGTCTCAACAAAGGATTTGTAAAGTTAACCGGTTTGGATGTTGTTTTACATCACACCAACAATCTTTCAGCTACCTGCTACGAGATATTTCTTTTTTTTTTATCTCGTCATGTTACCAGTCAGAATGTCCTCTTTCTGGGTAAAAACGTTTATTTTCTTACGTTTAATTGATGTTCGAAAATGCATAAACAAATTACAGACAAAAGAAGGAATTGAAATACACGTATTTCGGAAAGGAACGATAACGACGAGAACGTCTAGTCCTCGTGAAGTCGTGTTTTCGTTCAATTTCGACTTCGCTTTATTGCAGCTATACTTCTTTTCTTTATCGGTTAAGTCGAAAGAGAAAAGCGGTCAACACTTATCAAATGACCCCTATTTGACACATAATTTTTTTTATTTGTTTTTCCAGTTAGCGAACTGCGGTATGATTAATTCTCAATTTGCAAATAGTTCTTTTTATTCATTGCGTATTTAAACTCTGTAAAGAAAGTCAATTTTTTTTTTAGAAAAACCAATATTAAAAAAAAGATTGAAATATTTTTAAGCTTGAATTGAAACAGTAAATATAAAAAGTTTAGATGTATGATTTCAGGTGGTATAGTAGTAGGGGGGATATCGCAGCAACAACAGACTTTATTTACCAAGTGTAATTAACACGGTGGTTAAGTAAACAATGTCATTATTAAAGTATTTATTCCTAATCAATTTCAGCTATTATTACTCGAAATGTCAAGTTTGATTATATTAAAGTTAAAAAATTGTATTTATTGATTTTTCACTATATTACAGAACAGTTACACCTGCTGTAGTGACCAACTCTAATTATTACAGAACAGTTACACCTGCTGTAGTGACCAACTCTAATTATAACAGAACATTTACACCTGCTGTTACGACCAACTCTAATTATTTCAGAACAGTTACACCTGCTGTAGTGACCAACTCTAATTATTACAGAACAGTTACACCTGCTGTAGTGACAAACTCTAACTATTACAGAACAGTTACACCTGCTGCAGTGACAAACTCTTATTATAACAGAACAGTTACACCTGCTGTAGTGACCAACTCTAATTATTACAGAACAGTTACACCTGCTGCAGTGACAAACTCTTATTATTACAGAACAGTTACACCTGCTGCAGTGACCAACTCTTATTATAACAGAACATTTACACCTGCTGAAGTGACCAACTCTAATTATTACAGAACAGTTACACCTGTTTAGTGACCAACTCTAATTGATTTTTCACTATATTACAGAAAAGTTATATCTGCTGCAGTGACCAACTCTAATTGATTTTTCACTATAATAAAGAAAAGTTACATCTGCTGTAATGACCAACTCTAATTGATTTTTCACTATATTACAGAACAGTTACACCTGCCACAGTAACCAATTTAATTCATTTTTCACTGTATTACAGAACAGTAACACCTGCTGCAGCAACGAACTCCAATTGATTTTTCACTATATTACAGAACAGTTAAACCTGCTGCATCAACGAACTCTAATTGATTTTTCACTTTATTACAGAACAGTTAAACCTGCTGCAGTAACCAATTTAATTGATTTTCACTATATTACAGAATAGTTAAACCTGCTGCAGTGACATACTCTAATTGATTTTTCACTGTGTTACAGAACAGTTACACCTGCTGCAGTTACAACCTCTAATTGATTTTTCACTGTATTACAGAAACGTTACACCTGCTGTAGTGGCCAACTCTAATTGATTTTTCACTATATTACAGAACAGTTAAACCTGCTGCAGTGACCAACTCTATTTGATTTTTCACTAAATAACAGAACAGTTAAACCTGCTGCAGTGACATACTCTAATTGATTTTTCACTATATAACAGAACAGTTAAACCTGCTGCAGTGACATAATCTTATTGATTTTTCACTATATTACAGAACAGTTAAACCTGCTGCAGTAACCAACTCCTATTGATTTTTCACTATATTTCAGAACAATTAAACCTGCTGCAATGACCAACTCTAACTGATTTTTCACTATATTACAGAACAGTTAAACCTGCTGCAGTAACCAACTCTTATTGATTTTTCACTATATTTCAGAACAATTAAACCTGCTGCAATGACCAACTCTAACTGATTTTTCACTATATTACAGAACAGTTAAACCTGCTGCAGTAACCAACTCTTATTGATTTTTCACTATATTTCAGAACAATTAAACCTGCTGCAATGACCAACTCTAACTGATTTTTCACTATATTACAGAACAGTTACACCTGCTGCAGTTACCAACTCTAATTGATTTTTCACTATATTACAGAACAGTTACACTTGCTGAAGGGACCGACTCTAATTGATTTTTCACAATATTACAGAACAGTTACACCTGCTGTAGTGTCTGACTCTAATTATAACAGAACAATTGCACCTGCTGCATTGACCAATTTCACTATATTACAGAACAGTTACACCTGCCACAGTAACCAATTTAATTCATTTTTCACCGTATTACAGAACAGTAACACCTGCTGCAGCAATGAACTCCAATTTATTTTTCACTATATTACAGAACAGTTAAACCTGCTGCAGTAACCAATTTAATTGATTTTTCACTATATTACAGAATAGTTAAACCTGCTGCAGTGACATACTCTAATTGATTTTTCACTGTGTTACAGAACAGTTACACCTGCTGCAGTTACAACCTCTAATTGATTTTTCACTGTATTACAGAAACGTTACACCTGCTGTAGTGGCCAACTCTAATTGATTTTTCACTATATTACAGAACAGTTAAACCTGCTGCAGTGACCAACTCTAATTGATTTTTCACTATATAACTGAACAGTTAAACCTGCTGCAGTGACATAATCTAATTGATTTTTCACTATATATCAGAACAGTTACACCTGCTGCAGCGACAGACTCTTATTGATTTTTCACTATATTACAAAACAGTTACACCTGCTGCAGCGACAGACTCTTATTGATTTTTCACTATATTACAAAACAGTTACACCTGCTGCAGCGACAGACTCTTATTGATTTTTCACTATATTACAAAACAGTTACACCTGCTGCAGCGACAGACTCTTATTGATTTTTCACTATATTACAGAACAGTTACACCTGCTGCAGCGACAGACTCTTATTGATTTTTCACTATATTACAAAACAGTTACACCTGCTGCAGCGACAGACTCTTATTGATTTTTCACTATATTACAAAACAGTTACACCTGCTGCAGCGACAGACTCTTATTGATTTTTCACTATATTACAAAACAGTTACACCTGCTGCAGCGACAGACTCTAATTGATTTTTCACTATATTACAGAATACAGAATAGTTACACCTGCTGCAGTAACCACCTATAACAGAACAGTTACACCTGTTGCAGTGACAAACTCTCCAACTGATTTTTAACTATATTACAGAACAGTAACACCTGCTGCAGTGACTACGTCTTATTGATTTTTCACTGTATTACAGAACAGTTACACCTGCTTTAGTGACTACCTCTATATAATGACAACCTGTCTATAAGTATATGTCTGATAAAGGTCCATTTGCTACTAATTTTAGACAAAAGAAACCTCTATATTAAGACCACATTTACTTTAATACACAAGTGTTTCTATTTTTTTAAATTCAAATTTCAACCAAAAGGAACTTCTATATCAAGACCACCTGTCATTTGATACAAATGTTCTAAGGTCCATTTGCAACAAACAACGGCTCATGCAAATTTCAGCCAAAAGGAACATCTACATCAAAAACCTCTCTATATAGACCATCTGTTCTTTTAATACAAGTATTTTTATTTTATTTTGATTCATACTTAAACTACAATTTACTTCTAAAAAAGACCACCTTTCATTCCACGCAGAAGTTTTTTAAAATTCCCTTTGTTACAAATTTCAACAAAAAACGAAACTCTAATTTAAGGCCATCTGTCCATAAAGACCGGTATTTGAGTGCCCCTTTGCTTCAAATATCATCAAAACAGAATCTGAAGCAAAAGTAGTTTCCGACATCATTTTTGAGAACGTTTCGTTTCTATTATTCGTATTCTAGTTTTGCTAGTTCTTTGGATAGTAAAATGCCTCGGTGGTCGAGTGGTTTAATTCGCCGGCTTACGATTAACACTGTCTCTCACTTCCTAAGCTCTAATTACTGCTCAGGCAGATCCTAGTGTAGGAAAGTTTGTCAATTCATGCTGAAGAATGATGGTATTCTAGGGTAATTCTGGTTTTCTCCACCATCTCAAAACTCACCGTCTTGAAGTAAGTGGAAAAATCGTACGTGACAGGGGCGTAGAACGCTAATTCTAATGCAAATATTTTGTAAGCAGAATTTTGATTGGACCTCGACCGCGGTAAAATCTCTGTTTTACGGTCGGAGTTAAGATGTCACGTGCTATCTAGGTAACGATTACGTAGTGTATTCCAGCGCGCCGATACACGTGCTTTTGTTTACAAAACAAAAATGACAGACTCGATGATTTTGACGATTCCGTATTGCTAAATTTTGTCATAGAAACAGATACTGGATCAATATAAATCTGTTATTCATTCCAAACAATAAAATTATTATATCAATGGAATCAAGTGTATTCTTGATAGAACTATATTTTGGCGTAACGACATCGGTCTACATTAATGATTTAGTGATGCGTCTGTAAACCAAAATAAACTTTGATCAGAGCAGTGGGGATTTCCATCAATTAAACTGATTTTATAGAATATTTTATTTGTTTTGCATTAGAATGGAGATAACTGTTTTGTATTTGAAGAGTTCCGACCGTAAAACTTGGATTTTACTATCGCAAATACCGGTTACCTGGCTCCGCAAGCGTCGCCAGGTAGACCTCAATTCGCGACAGTAAAATCCACGTTTTACGGTCGGAACTCTTCAAATACAAAACACTTATCTCCTAATTTTATTATAAATTTCGAAACGTGTTTGGCCTCCAAACTATCGCCTTTGAATACGCGTCGACATTGAATGCGAGATAACTCTTATAATTCAGTCATACTGAACGAAGGAGAAAAAAGGTTGTTAGAATTTTTTTTTAATTTTTGCTATTTAAAATTATTATTTAATACATGTACTGTGACAATGAAAAAGTGACCAAGACCACACACACACACACACACACACACACACACACACACACACACACACACACACACACACACATGTAAGGAACAGGCTGATTATAAAATAAAAGTGCCTACATCGAAACGGCGTACCGCCACGGAGTGGCAGTGGTAGATTTTCCGCCTCTAGAGCGGAAAGTCGCAGGTTTGAACCCCCTACCGGCTCAGTCATAATACTTTTAAATTTGAGATAGTGCTTCCTATTCTGGGGTTCGGCATTAGGAGAATAAAAAATCGACTAGTTCATCCGGTGCCAGGATAATGGACTAGGGAAGTGACATGCTTGTATGCGATATACTGACTCGGTCAGCGATAACTGATAATACCAGACGTGGCATGCGAGATAAATCTTATACTTTTAGCAGTTTTTGAAGCTAGTTAATTCATTATATAAGATGTTTCTAGTCTTATTTGCCATTAAGTTGTATAGTTTATATGAGAAGAGGATCAATGGTTTCAAATTCAAGGGTTTAGGGTTCCTTCTTAAGCCGAGTGTAAAAATTTTAAAAGTGATTTTTTACCTCCTGCACACAGGATTATGTTGTATTAAATTAGTATTCAGTGCATGTAAAATACGCCTAGGGGAAAAATTTAAAAAAAATAAAAATAAAAATAAATAAATAAATAAATAATTAATTAATTTATTAATAAATAATAATAATAATAATAATAATAATAATAATAATAATAATAATAATAACTGATTTAGAGGCAGAAAATATAAAGGCCAATCAGTTATATTAAACCCTGCCTTTTATTTTTCCCCAGTTTAAGCCATTTATGTCTGCCTGAATATGCTACATATTCTTGAAAATATTTCAGACAAGTTTTTAATAATAAAAGATGATGATGATGATGATAATGATGATGATGATGATGATAACGCTGCTGCTGTTTCTGATGCTTCACCAACAAGAATGGAACGAAAATCAAAGCTGTCTCTATGATATTGGAAAACAAGATGACCAATACATAATAGTTCATTAGCAATTCACCTAACCATAGAAGGGCTCTCGCGGGCCCGCTAAGCTTTTTTCGTATCTAACGCAGTCTCGACAAAGGGTATGTACATCTCATCATGTTTACTGGTTGACTGTTGCCTTACGTCACATCAGCAATCTTTCAGCTACTTGGCTAAAGAGTGTGAAGACAATATCCAAGTTCGAAGAAAATAACAAAGTATGAAGAGAATATCAACGTGAAAGAATAGCTAGTGTGAATAGAATATTTTACTTTATTTGAATTTATTTTCAGATGGTTGCGGTTTATTACGATGTCAATTTATGGAATCCTATCTTGCTTGTTATCTATCGGTACTTTTTACGCAAAAAGTTCTTCACTTTGATTCCATTTCTTCAAGTCGCACTCTCTGTGTTTATCACCTTTCTATATTTCATCTATCTTCAATAAGGCCACTGACATCGTATACACTACGAAGTTTTAGAACTCTTGTTTATTGACCAGCATATCTGTTGACAATGCTCAAATGATGAAAGCATGTCGATTGCATCCAATTTTTAAAATTCTTTTATAATTAAAAAACAAATATAAGAATTTTCAAAAATACGAAATGTAGATATAACCATTGAACTGTCTAGGAGTGGATTTTGAATAATGTAACTTCCAAGGTCGCGCAAAGCAAAGCTCTATAAACGTCATTTTAGTTCAATGATCAAACATATGTTCTCCAATACCAAAGCCCCCCCCTCTCTCTCTCTCTCTCTCTCTCTCTCTCTCTCTCTCTCTCTCTCTCTCTCTCTCTCTCTCTCTCTCTCTCTCTCTCATTTTTTTTTTAATTTTCGTTTATTTTTATTTATTATTCATGATTTTTTAAAAGTATTATCATTATATTATTGGCATGTTTTACAACGGTTAACAAATAACACTATGTTAAATGTTACGAAATTATAAATTAAGCAGACCAAAATTGCACGAAATGCTAGACCAGTGTCAATTAATGAAATAAAATGAACAATGGTTCCCAATATTATGGTCAAATTGCAGCATGGTACAAGTATCCATGCTAGATGTTACAAAATGATCGCACTAGATGGTACAGATAAGTCACACGAGATAGTACAAAATGTCCTGGTAATATGCACGAGATGATATGGTACGCAATGATGTTTGGTATGGAACCAGATGATATGGTAAGAAGTGTAATTTGTTATAAGGCGAAATGCTTAAGTACCCATTGATATTGGATATGGCACGAAATGCTATGGAACGCAATGATATTTGATATGGTACAAAATTATATGGCAAGCAATGTTACTTGCAATGGTACGAAATGCTATAATACGCAATATTTGATATGGTACGAGATGATATGGCACCCAATGATATTTGATATGGCGCGGAATGCTATGGTACGCAATGATATTTAATATGATACGAAATGCCATGGTAAGTAATGATATTTGATATTATACGAAAATGATACGGTAAGCTATTGTATTTTATATAGTACGAAATGCTATGGTCCGTAATAGGACTTGATATGGTACAAAATAAATGGTAAAAGTGATCATGGAACGAAATGAGATGTAATGATTAAATGTTGGGCAGCGGTCACTGTGTTAGGGTTCTAATCAATCCTTTTGGAATCGACCGCGAGTTAAAAAAAGGGGTTTCCTTCACGTAGGCATTTATACGGGTTGCTAGATACCAGCATAATGAACTGAGTGGTATGTGATGTTTATCTGCAACATCGCGAGCGAGGATACTAGCACGCTAAGGATCGCCATATGTTCCCATTAGTACAATGCAGATCTGAAACACTTGCACAAATTCACGCACGAAATGAACTTTTGTTATTTATTAAGCATTAACATTTATAAAAGAAGCCTCATCAAGAAAAGCTAAAAAATTGTAGATGTGACGTAAAACAATATACATCCAATAAACTTAAAATTCAATGAATTTCATACTGAATTTGTATCAATACAATATTTTTTTATTTATGAGAAAAAAAAAAAAAAAAAAAAAAAAAAAAAAAAAAAAAAAAAAAAAAAAAAAAAAAAAAAAAACCTAATCGAGTGACATTTCAAATTTGACTAAAATTTGATTAGGGTATAAGCGAAATCCTATGAGGCGTTTTTGCCATAATCGCTAGCTAACAGCCTTGGTGGCTCAGTGGTAGAGTGTCTGCCTCGAAAGCGTAAGGTCGCGGGTTCGAATCATAGCCAGATAAGACTTCAAAATTTGAAGTATTTCTTCCTAGCCTGGTGTTAAGCGTTAAGATGATAGAGTATCGACTGGTTTCAGGATAATGGATTGGGAGATAGGTATTTTAGTCTACGACATACTGACTCTATGAGCTAGCAATTTACCAAAAAAGTCGTCTTGAGCGCGCGCTGGTTCATAGCAGACCATAATACACATAAAATGCTGATGCGACGTTAAACAATATTGCAACAACAGCATTGTCCCTAACTTCTTTCGTGACGTCAAACGTCTCTCTTCAGGTTTGATATTTCTCCATGACAGGAAATATAGGCAGGTAAAATGACATTCAATAAAATGTGAATACACACGCGTAATTATAAATGCAATTAAAAACACAGGGAAAATTAACTTTAACTTTACCCTATGTTAAAAAAAATAATAAATAAATAAAAAAAAAAATAATAAAAAAATAATAATAAAAAAAATAATAATAAAAAAAAAAAAAGGATTTTATCAAAGTCAAATTTCTATTAAACATTTTAAACATTTTCAATTAGAATGCTCACTTTGCTAATTATAAGAATAGATTATAAATTGTCATTAATTTCAAGTCAAATTTTCATTTAAACTATACAAAGTTAAAACGCATTCTTTAACAAAAAGGAACTCAATGACTATATCATGTTACGCTCCCCTGAATATTGTTATAAAATGGCTGTAAAATTACAATATGCATTATAACGGGGATTTAAATATATTTCAAATCTTTACGAACACATAACATGCAGAAGTTATTAGTCAACAAACTTCATAAATATTTATTTATTTTGCTAAGATGCAAAATCATTGACATTACTACAATTTTTATGCGCATTCGTTATATTTTTTAAAACGTTGAATGACTACCCCTTGTACATGTAATCACACAAAGTCATTGTATATAATTATTTATTTTTCGATATTTCTGACTTGTTTGAAATGAACGTAAGAAATTCAAACAATTATCATGCGAACTTAAACATAGTTACAAAGTGAACATGTTTGATTTTTAACTGAACAAATACAAATATTTCTGTTCCAATTTAATTAAAAAACGGACCGACCGAAAATGACAATTTTTTTTTCAAAACAGTAAACAAACAGGCTGTATTTGGGTTAGAGTTAATAATAGTTTATTTACATTTTCATAAATAATCGTAAAAAATTATGAGCTAGGGTTCTTAATATGTATTTACGGTGTCTGCATGAGAAATGTACAAAATAGTATTTCCGATGTCAGATTTCCCTTCAGAACCTTATCTAAAACATTGAAATATATATGTAAATTTATTTCACTAAGTTAAGTTGTAATAATCTGGGTATGTATCGTTAAATCTAACGGATTAACTCATACTGAGGTTGTATTTATACCGGGGTTATTATAGCCATTGTCTTGGCCATGGATTAACGTAATCCACTTTGGATTTTCGGTGTTGGTGATAGACTCGTGCAATGTCGGTTTCATAAAGAAGGACTGTTTTAGTAGAGTTTTTAAAATTTTAAACAACAGAATCACCATGACGATATATTTTGGTAAGTAACAATTTTGTTTATAAATGTAGTTTAAATTTATGTAGATCTAAATCTAGTCACGTTGTATTCGAGTATCATGGTATAAGTGAAGAGAATAACAAAAAAATTAATATATATATATATATATATATATATATATATATATATATATATATATATAATGATTCAATGATAAATCATAAAACAAACGGTTACGTTTACAATTGAGTATCAAGAAAGCGTTCATGTATACATAATTACCTACCTCGAAACACACACACACACACACACACACACATATATATATATATATATATATAGAGAGAGAGAGAGAGAGAGAGAGAGAGAGAGAGAGAGAGAGAGAGAGAGAGAGAGAGAGAGAGAGAGAGTTTGAGAGAGTTTATTGGTTTAAATAAAATCGATTATTTTTATAAGGCAGTTACTCATGTATAGGCATAACGGGTTCGAACACCCGAAACCCCATCTACACCCCTATATATAACCCTAAACTTTCGAATAACAACAGAAATTGTCATTCAAAACTAATAAAATTTATAGGCTGTTTTTATACAACACATGGATTCCTTCATCACCGTAATATTGAACTTAATTAACTATTCATATCAATAATACAGTCTATAACATAATGTATATAACCATAATAATTTATAAGGGGATATTCAGCATAATCCATTATAAACATTTTATAATAGAAATAACATTATATCTCATAAATATAACACAAAATATAATTGGGATATTTAGTATGAACTCCCATACTCATAAAAACGAAAGATTATCTTCATCAAATATAATGTTTTCAATAAAATTACTATCATATTCAATTACGCCCTAAATCATAGCTTTATCATAATTTCCTTTATAAAGTCGCCTATACACACAGAATGGCTTTTAAAAAAAAACCAGCACATTTAGCATTTTCGCCACAATTAATTCAACAACACAGCAACGGTGACTGTTGGAAACTTTTGTACATGTATTTCAGTTTCCCTCCCCCCCTCCCCCTCCCACCTTCTTGTCCGTCAAATTATATTTCCTACATTTTAAAACGTCTTACCGAAAAAAGGGTAATACCATTGAATAAAAATAAACATGGAAACCGCATATAAAATCTTCCTTTGTACCTAAATTTAGCACATATTTCTTCGGGTTAGTCTCGTGTATTAAGTGGTGTGAAGAGGAGTAATGGTGTTTTACGCCTTAGTCAAGATTCTTTCACTTATTTCAAGGCGGTCAGTTCTGGGATGGTGGAGGAAACCGGAGTACTCGGAGAATACCACCGACCTTTGGCAAGCAAACTGACAAACTTTCTCACACTAGAATCTGTCCCGAGTGGAATTCGAACCCAGGCGGTGAGAGGCACTATGCTCAGTAAGCGGTGTAACAAGAGGAAAGTTTTCCATAACATTATTCAACTTTTCCACAAGAATATCGTCATTCGAAGAAAAGTGGAATTGAAATATTTTATAAACCAATACCTAAAAATAATTGGTCCCCTTAAACGTCATGAGTGTCACGTGGTATTCTGAGGAACGTTATTGTCATTCTTATCATCCCTAACTTTAATTAAACAAAATTTTATTTATTTATTTATTTATTTATTTATTTATTTATTTATTTATTTATTTTTGACAGGCACTTAACTACAAACCAAAATGGCTGCAAAGTGTATGCCATATTTCATCTTGACGGCTGATGGAGTGGCTATGCCACCTTCATCGGAAGAGTCGAGTGATTTTACTAATTCTACTACTGAAAGTTTAATGGACGGGAATTTGAAGAATCGTAATAAAAAGGTGAAGAAGACTAAAAAGAAAATATTAACAGTTTCAACAAGAATGGAGGCAACGAAAAATAGAATGGAATTCATAAAACAAAAATTGGACGAATCTAGAGAAAGATATATTCAGAAACAAATAGCAACTTCATCCAAAGCGGTCCCAAGGATGAAGGAACCAAAACCGTATCTAATGTCGTCTGATCAGTCCGATAAATCATCTGAGAGATCTGTGGAACTTGTGCCGATCTCTCACACAAAAAGTCGTGGATCTCAAGGAGTGCTACCCTATGTGTATTTTGTTGTGTCGGTAGATAGAACAGCCACAATTAAACCTACAACCGATTTTGAATTCATTACCGAGGTTGCCCCCGGCTCACCATTTATGACAAAAAAGCCGAAAGAAAAATTTTTAATGACAAGAAGTGAAATGAGAAAAATGCAACAAGAGGAAAGAAAAAGATTAAAAAAAGCGGCAAGCGAAATTGGTTTAAAATCCGAACCAATTCGAGCAATGCCACAAAAACAGATTCTTTTTTCGGCGCAATCCCGATCGCCACCTTTAAATCCTCCTACTACACCGGCCACGACATTCACGTCTGCTCCAAATTTTGATAAACCAGACGATAGTATGGCTCTTCCGGAGGAAGTTGATGTTGATGACTTTCTAGATAGCAGGCCATCAACAAAACGTTGTGCCACACGCTTTTTAGAACTTCCACATATATCTGCTGACGAACAAAGGAAAAATCTTGGAACCGCTCCTGCTTCGGTTGACTACAAACCTATGGAATTAATGCGCAGAACAACTTCTACTTGTTCTGGAAGTCGTAGGGTTCATTTCTCAGACGGATTTCCTTTGATAACAGGAAGTACTATCACATTTTCTGACCTTGATGCCGTTCGTTCCAGTCTAGGATCAAGGCCATCAACAATGCCAGCATTAATGAGTAAGGAAGAACGCGACGACAAATCCCGAGAAAGCCGGGAAAGAGACCGTCCTAAAATATCTAGGAGTAAGACTTCCATGTTTTCGAAAAAGCAACCAGAGTCCTTAAATTTACCTAAAGTAGACATTGTATCAAATGTATACAACGATTTGATTATTAAAGCTATAAATGCATATATCAAACAATTTCCAGTTGGATCTCAGCAGACGAAACTAGCTAAACAGTTGATACGCCAGATAGAAGAACATTGTTTGAACAGTTCTGATATATTTAGTGAAATATGCCAAGGAGGAATAAACATATATCCGGGAACCAATGAAAAACGTGTGGTCATTAAAGAAATTGACCAAGGACTTAGTGATATGATTCAAAGTCAATGTGAAACGAATGGCAAAATGACCGGAAATCGTGTCAAACCAAAGCCAAATAAAGAACGTCAGTATAACTCTTTAACGCCCAAATGTTTTAAAATGGCCCCTCCTGGTTTGAAAAAGGAACAAACAAATTTATCAGTGCGTTAAAAAGGGACGTACATGTATATTGTTGTATTAAACAATTTTTTCACTGAAAGTGCTTTTTGTATATAATTTTTCTCTGACACAAGAAGTTATTTCATCACATTTCAGTTTCCGGTGTTTTTATGTCGGGTATCCTGTGTTCACACATGTGCTAAAATCTGGATTGTGTTTAACGAATTTTTAATTTTGAAAAAAAAAACTTTCATAAGGTGTATATAGAAATGAACATGTTTTGACAGCGCCATCTACATAGGGTTCGGCGCCGCAACACGTGTTCTCACTCCGAATTTGCTTGCGCTACAATTAAATATCCCTAAGAAATAAAAAAAAAAATCGCACATACGTTATGGGCATCATCACATGACACGTTTTTGAACCCTATTACGTGATAATTTTTAACGCATTCTAACACCTGTTATCAATCTATAGCAAATGAATGTTTTAAATACATGTAAATACTTTGTTATATATTATCAATTTATTATGTATGGTCATGAATATATTTGTTATAAATTCATTTCACCTGAGTTTCTACCTCAGATAGATTTGAATTTCACTTAGGAATTCAGGTTTTAATTTGATTAAACCCTTTTTACACTTTATTTTTGACGATCCAAAACACCAACGCATAGTCTTAACCAGCTATATTTGTTCTCATTAAACACCCAGCCGTGTCTGACCAAGACTTGAAAGTGGGAAGTGACTGTTCTTTTGGCAAGCACTAAGCATTAGGGGATAAAAGTTACGGGGTCCTTCGGATGAGACCTTCAAAACCGATGTCCCGTGTCAGGGCAGACGTGGCACGTTAAAGAACTATCCCTGCACATTGCCCTAAGCACTCTGCAAGGTAAAATTCCTACCACTTCACATATAGCTTGTAACGTCTCAATATAAATGAAATATTCTTGACTCGGACGTAAAACCCCATTAAACCAATCGATCAATCTTATAAACACGTGAGATTCTATGTGTGATTGGTGAAGGAGCGCTTCTGGGTTTCAACTTGATCTAAGGAAATACACAACACGTTTGTTTGAAGCAAGTTAGGAAGTTTTAAGCGTAAAACTTCTGTTTTGCTAGCGGCGTCTTTTATTAGCTGCGTTTCTTTTATTTCCGCTTCCTGTTTTGCTGCAACCCCTTTTACGGAGACTTTTTTAGACTTACCTTTTCAGATATTTTCAAAACTTTGTGTATAAAAAGAGATCGGTTGGGTTAAGTTATTCTTTTTATATATTTTCTTTTTCGTCAGGGGTCAATTTATGTAATATAATTGCTTACTGCTTGGCTACATATGTTAAAACCAGTATCACAATCATTCACTCAACAGTAGGACGGCCAGCTTCCAACATGGCTGAATTTTCATAACTTTGGTCACGTGACTTTCGGTTTAAATTTAGGTACAAAATCGGAAAAGATAGTCAGTCTCGAATTTTAAAGAAAACTGTTAGATGACATCGTTATAAATTTGAAACGAACAAATATTTTAAACAATAAATATTTTTTCCTTCAATTAATCTACAAAATAGCCAAATATCTCCATTAAGTTACGAGATAAACGCTTTTAAAGTCGAGGTTGCCTCACAGCTGTCGGACGACACCGGTGCTTCAGACACGTATTGTAAAAAAAAATAGGACATATGATGGGTTCTTATTATTAAATTACGAAATAATTTTCATTTCTTTATGTGATCATATTAAAGTTTTTTCCGAAATCGGTGTGGGATGCGATTCTGTCAATTCAGAAAATAGCAGGTGTTGCTCAGAGTCCACGATAGATTTTTCGTTTGTGTATACTTACCTCCCTTGTTTACAGTTCTTCGTATGAATACGATTAAAAATTGACTTATTTCCTATGATATAATTTTTGTTTGCATACTTTAACTATAAAAAGAAAACTAAAATCCAAAAAAGAAGTAAATATTAATCGTTTTTCTTTTAGAAAATTCTAAATGCAACATTGTCCAAGGAATAGTGATGTAACACAGGTGCTCGGGAGTTATAAATGAATTCTATCATGCTATGGAAGCTTATTTGCAATTTTCACTTCATTTAGAATTTGTTTTAATCAAAGTTTAATTTCTAAATTTGAAACAATGCTAAAATTTCAAATTTTATTATCAATGCATTTTTTTTCCTTTTTTTTTTTTTTTTTTGCGAGAAATGATAATTTTCTTAAAAATTCTTTTCAATGAAACAAAGGAAAAAATTATTCCTCAACCAAAGTTAAAAATTTAGAACAAGTATTTCTTGCATGTGGTCAGTTACAAAGTTGCACTGGGGTTCAAATCCTCAACATGCAACAGCTGTGTGTTTAAACCTCAGTCAATTTATACCCAAGTCTTCAAAATTTGAAATACTGTCTCTTCACCTGAACTATTCATTTGGTGGACAGAATATCCAGTTTCACTTAGTACCAGACAGGGCAAGTGGTTTGCTTGTGTGTGGCATATGAACTCAGTGAGCTTGCATCTTAACAAAATAAATTGCCCTGACGGTGTGATATTAGTAATTACAAGGCAGACCATTATAAATACTGGCACATCTCCTGCATAAATTATATTTGATTAATGAACTTGCTCTCATTGCAAAAAGCTGAAAAATTGCTGATGTGACATTATAGGACATAACCATATACACTGTATATGGAAATAATTCTGTAGGCATGGGTAGTCAGATAATCATCATGAAAAAATATTATAATAAATATAATAATATCATAAAAAAACATAAAGAAAAAAATAAACAATAATTTTTTTAATTAAATAAAGTTGATTACTTATCTGTGGTTATGTGGAGTGGAGTTACCTTGTTTTACGCCCCGTCAAAATTTCACTTATAGAGGGGGGTGGTTCTTAGAAAGTGGAGGAAACCAGAGTCTCTGCTGAAAACCACCAACCTTTGGCAGGCAAACTAACAGATCTTCTCACGCTGGGATCAGCCAAAGTGAATTTCGAACCTAGGTGGCGAGAGGTACTGTGATATTAAAGTGAGCTTTATACTACAACCTATAAAGCTCCTTATTTGTATTTGCAAAAATGTGTAATGTGCAAAATAATGAAAATATCAACAGAATTAAAAATGGAATATATAGTTCCAATCTGTACAAATGATTAATATCCTGGAATCAACAGGGGTTTTTAGTGTGTGTGCCAATGTGCTTTTTTTTTTCAATTTTAGAATTCTGAAGTTTGCTTTATTTGAAAGCAATATTGATATCAAATATAATTTTTTTTTTTTTTTTTTTTTTTGTTGTTTAAAAAATTTGAGTCGAAGTTGTCAGCTAAATCTGTCACTAAAAGATGTAAAGGGAAGAAGCACTGTAGATTCTGAGTATTGAATGTACAGCTACCAATACAAGAGAGAAATTGAATATTTTTAATCTGTAAAATAAATTTCACAAAACAGAATTAGATATTTTCTGATTTTACATGACAGTTAATCATATGATGACATGTTTGTCTGTGTTGCTGCATATGTTCTGACAGCTTCCTTGAGTTATAATAACAAACTCAGTATGCCATAATTCTCAAATAGATTTAGAAGAAACAACAAAGTAAATTTTAGTTCAAAACATTACATTCTGTTGTTAAGATGTTCAACCTGTTTTTCAAAGGTTATAACTGTGGTATGTAGGCAAAGAAGTAAATTTGTTCCTTTTTCATCTTGCAGTTGGAAGGACAATAGAATTTCAGACAAAGCATAAATGTGGACTTAAAATGTAGCATTCTTAGTAACCATACAGGTGAATGGCAAAGCTTTCTTGTATCTAAATCTGAAATTGTAAAGCTACATGTAGTGTTGGTGTTGAAAACAGATACTGGCTGATTTGTATAAATCTCTTATGTAGACTAGATAACATCACTGTATTGTACCTTAATAAATTACTACTTTTCTGAAACAAAAGATATTAATTTCATCAAATGTTAGTGAGTCTAGAATCAGCTCAGGTGTCAAACATGTATCATAACAAGTTTTGAAGTTATCATGGCTTCATGCATAGCATATGCTAAATCCAAGATTTGGATACTCAGGCACTGCAGATTGCAAATAAACCTGAAAGTTAAGTTAAAAAAAAAACAAACTTAATATTTAGATGGCAAAGTGACATATTCACTGTCTCACAACTTGTAAATTCATAAACTTAAAACTGTTCGAGTTAGTTGATAATATTTTGTAAGTAAAAATTCTACTGTGAATTCATCTGTCTCTCCTTAAGTGTTAACTAGTGCTGACTAATGGAACCTGAATACATGACACAACTGTATGCATACTAATTCAGTGGTCTAACTGTGGTTCTATGCTTTCTATGCTTACATATTGAGAAAAAATCAGAAAATTTGATTTAAAAAACCACAACACAACAAACAATAACAAAAAGCAGATGTTGGTCATTAGAATCGGTTAATCTCTCTGCACCACTGCTATCACAAGTTGCATCAGGCAACTGGCTTAATCCCACTTTTAATCTAGCACCACACTCTCTACAAATACAATTAAAATCTTTCAAAGTAATAAAAGTGAAAAAAAAAATTATTCAATTTTTGAGACAGATGAACGTATCTTAGTATTACTTTAGAGATATCGTGATGACTACAACAGTACAAGGGCCAGGAGGGCGATCTGTGTTTTGATTCCTGCGGTTGGATTTTCGTGGCATTTTTTTTCTGCATAAAACTAAAATCGAAACAAAACTAAGTAAAAATTAATTTCAAACTATAAAATTAAATATATAGAACAGTAATATATAATTAATATAAGTGCATATCCAATAATTAGTACGGTGTTTTGTTTTGTTTTCAAAAATTCTCGGCATGCAAGTGATCCAATTTTGTCAACTTCCCGTATGAAAACCGGTGCAAATGATGGTTTGTATCTGGTATCAAAATGACCGGTATTCTAAATACTATTGATTACATGTATAATTTTTTACCCAATCGGTGTGGGATGCGATTCTGTCAATTCAATTTACAGGGTGTAAACTGGCTCAGCACCGCCCATTTCATTTTGACCTTTCACAACACCCCGCATTATGTCAAGAATTTCGACGTTTTAATTTGTTTTGATGGGTTAACGATTGTTGTGGTCGTTTAGAAAAATCAATTATCCTTCTAATACATAAGAATTTTTATACAGTTTAAGTTAAAAAACCCATTTAATTAATGATTTATTACGGTAACCACGAAATGCAAATTCTACGAGGTGACGATAAGGCGACACCTAGTGACCAAAATTGAATTATTCCCCTTGAAAGGCCCTGAAGATAAAACCGCGGTTTTAACGGAAAATATCGAAGCTGGCCGTCCTACTGCAACTGAGTGTTCACTTTACTTAAATTGGGGAATATTTCATTGTCAAATTTTAAAACATTACACGGTTACATTAGATAAACTTATATTTAAATCATTTAGTAAAAGTCTGTTGATCAAAATAAAACATTTTCTCAAAAAACTTAAACTTTTTTTTCAAATATTGATGAGAGAAAAATTCGAATATTTGAGTTGAGTGTACACTCAGTTGAGTAAATGATTGTAAAACTGGGACCTGACCACCATTTTACTAATTTTATCAAGTTTGATTTTCTATTGTTATGTATGTAGCTTTGACCTTCTAATAAGAGTTTAAACTTTCTACCTTTTTTTTTTTAAAATTTAGATAAAATATTCTGAAAATTATATGACAAACAAGAACTTCTAGCGTAAAGCTTATACCATAAAGCATAAAGTCAAAATTTGAATTGTTCGTCTATTTCTAAATATTCTAATAAGAAATTGAAAAATGTATTTCTTGTCATAACAAATATAAATTATAGGATTTTGATGCAAATTTTTATTAATCATTTAAAAAAATTAAGAGTGCAATTTTTTTTTACAAGAAGTAAATCATTACAAGTTCTTTAATCCGTAGACTGATTCCTTTAAACTCGTTTTTGAAAAAATAAGATTAAAAACTTAATGCACTTATAACGGAATATAAAAATCGTTAAATAATTAAAACAGTCGAGTGGTTTGATTATAATGGTAAAATCCATACTATTTTTCTGTAAGAACAATTAAAACTCGTTCAGATAAAAAAGGTGAAAGCAAAACGTTTGACTTTTTGCCAAAAGACCGAGAGACCTATTTTCGTCATCTCCTTTTTTTAGTAAAAAAAAACCAAACTTTCGATCTTCATCGCTTAAAATTAAGGTTCGAATCCCACTCGGGACAGAACCTAGTGTGAGAAAGTTTGTCAGTTCGCTTGCCAAAGGTCGGTGGTTTTCTCCGGTCACTCCGGTTTTCTCCACCATTCCAGAACTGACCGCCTCGAAATAAGTGAAAGAATCGTGACTGGGGCGTAAAACACCATTACTCCACCCCACTCCCACTCGCTCAAAATTAATACGTCTTTGTCACAGATGTGAAAGATTGAAATGAACATCGGTTTGACCTCAGCTGTCAAAAAATGCTGTACCAGATGCTTTATTCAATGTTAAAATATATTTCATATGCTTGAGTTTTCTTTCAGGGTATTTTCTCTAAAAATGTATCGATTAGTTGAGATTAATAAGAATATTTTGTGGCGCGAAAAAATAAAATCAAAATACTACCTTCTTCATATATTTCACCTCCTTCTGAACCAAATATTATAGAACTTTGGTTGATATTTCCTTATCTAGCAGCACAAGTGTTAATAGTTTTCATGATTTTTTTTTTTTTTTTTTTTTGCGTCCGGAACTCAACTAGTTTCTACTCAAGATGCACTGTGCATGTTGATCTTGCCCTGTTAAAGCATTGTGCCTTAAACTTATGTTCGGTTAAGACACATGCACTCGGCCGAATTAAATACGGGTCGTTCAGTAACCGAGAAGGGGTTATTTCTTTTCTATTTATTTACATGTACAGATCTTGAGCGAATCAAACACCATTATATCGAGACTGCATTACTAACACTAATCCGAGTGAAATTGGCAGTCATAAGTCGTATCAATGGTAGTTCATGTTTCGTTGATGCAACTTCACATTTGAACTTTCGTGTCAAACAAGCACCAATCCTCCTCTTTCTCAACAGCGGGTTGTGAGTTCGAAACCTGACTGATTCTTAGTAAAATTTGAGAATTTCTTTCCTTGCATTATACATTAGGACGACTGGTCCACCTATTCACGAAACTCAACAAAAGCATTATTTCTTATGTATGACCCGACAGAGATTTGTACCCATGATCTACGCTCTCGAGACGGATTTTTTTACCAATGACCCATCGAGGTGGTGACGGGATGTTGGTTTATCAAAAAAAAAAAAAAAAGAAAGAAGAAGAAAAAAACAAAAAAAAAAAAAAAACAACAAACTAGTTGCATAGTTATATGGTCATCCAAAGAGAATGTTTAATTATGTTTATTTTATCTTTCTTTCTTGTTTAGCTAGTTTTGGTCGTTCTAACGTTTTGCAAAATGGAATTTTTCAGCTATAGATTTATGTTCATTTAAACACAAAACTATATAGTGGATACATGTATTTATACGGTATATATTTTCATACCATATTAGAACAAGCGGCAAGGTCTAACCATCCATTTAATTTCATACTATATGTCTACGGTGGCTAAATGAGGTCAAACAGAAAAAAAAATTCCACGTACGCACGTAGAAATTTTCCGTACGCACAGGGAACTTTTACGTGCGCACGCGGAAACATTTTTTGTCTGTATGGCCTCATTCAGTCACCGTAATATGTCTGTCATAAAAATAGTAGATATTTGATTGTAATCAGAATCTTATATAGTATAAACCCAACAGAAATTGATTGTTACTGAGGATAAAAATCGCTTACATGCAAATAATTTTTATATATTACATTTGTTGAAATTAACATGTTGCATATAATAGTCTCCCTTTCAACTTTCTTAAAAATGAAGCGGTCAAGCTCTTGCAAATGATTTCAAAGCTTCAGTGAGAAAACTGTTTATAATGAAATATAAACATATGCTTCTTGATACCGGCGCGAAAGTGTTTTTTTCCCCTTTTTTCATCTCAAATTGGAAAATATAATAACTCGCTTAAAATATTTGAAAAATATTTCGTCGAAAATAATTGAAAATTTTGGGATTTTTGAATTATAATGATTCGATAAAATGGAAAAATAATGTTGAATTTTGTCAATGGACTTTTCAAATCCGAGTAACTGAAATTTTAGTAGCTAGTGATTAGTTTTATTTTCTTGTCAATCTTTCTAACTGGCAAACATTCAAATTGGGATGTGCTAAAATTAAAAGGTGCACTTGTAATAAAGAAATTTTTAATCTAGACCGAAGTAGATACTCGAATTTAGAACTACTTTACTTATTTATTTAAAGTTACCATAAGTCCAAATTTTAAAAACAGTTAAATTTGTTAATCTAAACAACCGAACATGTTTGATTAAAATAAATAAATAAATAAATAAATAAATAAATAAATAAATAAATAAATAAATAAATAAATAAATAAATAAATAGATAAATAAATAAATACATGTAAATAATATCTTTATTAATTTATTAGTAACGTTCTAAAATAGACAACATTTTTTTTATCAAAAATTTGCTCTAACCGAAATATTTCTTGATTAAATTTTCCCTTATTGCATCTGCTAACCAATTCATTTAAAAATCGTTCGACTCATAAAAACTTTTCAAGACATTGTCATTGGCTACATTATAACCAATCCGGTGATTACAGAAAAACCAATAAGAACTCCTGTATGATTCACTGCTGACATTATCAGAACACCAGGTTCTTGCGCAGTAGTTACATTGTCTCTGCATGGACGATCTTAATTTGAGTTCGGTCCTACATCTACAGTGGTTCTCATGTGGTGCAATTATATCCCTTAGTCTATTTTTAACGGACACTACTCGTTGTTTTAGTGATCTAAATCCTTCGTTTTCCTCTTCCAGTTTGTTCAACCTCGCCTCAAAAACTTTATTTTTCATTTCCATGGAGATTAATGGTGATTCTTTGACGCTTTTCCATAAAGATTTTGACAAAGAACATTTTACATTGCAAAAGTCAGGACAATTTTTTCAATAAAAATTGATCTGCTACTTGAAGACATTGTATTAGGAAATCGATGGTATGTTCGCCTTTAAGCGCGGTTAACAGGAACATCTTCGCATGTTTCCGTCAATTTGTTCACCTGATATTCGTCGGCGATCGGTAAAAGTCGGAAAGCCGAATCTACACCGTCTAGGTTACTGTTTGTTCCTGGATGGATAAACCTAAGAAATTCCTCAATACTTTTTGCTTTTTTACCGGGTAAATCTATCTCTTTTTGTTCCTTTTCTTTAAACTGTGACGAAAACATACATCTAAATACTGGAGAGGCATAAGCTAGTAGACTTCTACTTGTATAAAATCGTTGACCTTCACTTACCAAAGCAATGTCCGATAAAAGATCCTTTTCGCTAAAACTTACACGTTCTTCTCTCTTTTCCGCCATTAGTTTATAATTGCTGCTATGGAAGGATTAACAATGCTATGACGTCATACTTTGTGACGTCACAGTCCTATCCTCAACAATCGACTAGAGGCGTTGAATTTATTACATTTGGTTCGTTGGTTGAATGTTGTTTTGAATCACATCCGCAATTTTTCACCTCATATTCGTGACGAGACATTTTTTTTATTATCTGAAAGATTAATCTTATAACAAGTTCAAATGGTGCGTAAGTTCGAAAGTGTTTCCGATCTGCATTTTATTTACTAGTGCGCACTTAAGGCGATCGTTAGAGTGCTAGTGCACTCGGTCGAATATCGCAAATAGACATCGAAGATAACTCAACAGATCACTCACTTCACCCTTAACCACTCGGTCATCCGTGCCCCCCCCCTTCCGAAAAAAATTATTCAAGAGTTGAGTAATGGTGTTTAACGTCCCAGTCAAAGAACTATTTCACTTATATCGAGACGTCGTCAGCTATAGGCGAAGGTGCAGAAATTTTGCTTGTGCGTTGCGCTGATGGCATTATACAGCCGGGTTCTTTATCGTGCCATGCCTGCCATGACACGGGACCTTCGTTTATTTTAAGTTCCCATACGAAAGGACCGTGACTTTCATTTCGTAATGCCGAGTGCTTGGCGAAAGAACAGTCACTACCCACTTTCAAGTCTTGGGTCAGACCCGGCCGGGGTTCGAACCCACGACCTTCTACTTACGGAGCGAGTACTCTACCAACTGAGCTACCGTAGTGGTCAACTTACACCTACTGTTTGTTGGAGTTATCTCTCTTTTCACATTAATTCTATTGCATAAGTAGAATAACGTTGACTTTGGTCAAAGGTAACTCGATTATTAACTGTGATTAACGTGTGGCAAAAAACAAGTGGAGTTCAAAATGTGAACTTGAATCCATTTGAGGAAATGCCAGTTTAACTTGACATCGAAATCGAAGGAGTGAAGTAAAATAGTGTATTAGATCTAATAACATTTGTTTCATTTCGGCGGTCGGTTCGTATATGTAATGGAGGAAATCAAAGTACTTAGAGACAAACACCAAATTTGCAAATGAATGAAAATTAATACTTACACTAGTATGTGCTCCAAATTAAATTCGTACCTAGACGTTTAGAATCACTTTTATCCTTAAATTGATGCTATGGAGCGCTCGGGCACCAATGCTGATTTCCATTTCCGCTCTCTGCCTATAGTATTGAAAAAGTATAATCTTTTAGGGGAAAAACCTGATACGGCCGAGGCAAATGGTCCTTTCGCCGTCTAGCTATAAGCGCAATGTCATTTTATGAATATTCACAAATTGAGTACTACACCAATAGGTCGACTAAACCATTTCGCGATGTACCAAATGCTAGTGTTTAACCCCCCCCCCCCCCCCCCATTTAAATTCTTTCACAATTGCGACAATTCTGAGATAAAGGAAGAAACTAGAACGGCAAACGAATACTAAACCTCCGACCAATGACAAGCGAAACTGACAAACTTTCTTACATTAGGATCTACCCGTGTGGATTTCGAACCTAGGCGCTGAAAGGCACTGTGATCCGTAAGTGCGAGCGTTAAAGAGCTCTGCCAAAATATATCAAAGGATACGAGGTTTTGTTTTTGGATCCATTTCACATAATACACGTATATGTATGCTATTGCAACATTTATATTTTGATTTTTTTATTTTTGAATACTGTTTAAACTAAAATGTACCAGAGCGCATTTTAGACAACTCGACCACTGAGGTTTCAAAATACCACACAGAGAGAGAGAGAGAGAGAGAGAGAGAGAGAGAGAGAGAGAGAGAGAGAGAGAGAGAGAGAGAGAGGGGGGGGGGGGCGAAACGAGGTTACAATGTATTTGCATCTAGTTTGAAATTTTAATACAAGATTAAAGATAAGATAGAGATCAATGTCATAAATCTTGTTTAAAAAGGTTGTTCTAAAAGTGGTCTTGTTTTCTGGTGAAATCTGAACCTGAAGATAATATTATCATTTAAATTTTTAAATATTTTATTAAAATTCATAATTTATAATATGACAGTTTCAACAAGTTGTACTATATTAAGACTATTATGCATATTAAATATTGATTATGATTAATATGATTAATAATACGTATATGCATTTTAAAAATGTGTACTCTGTCTATTTTACAGGTAATACAAAAATCCTACAGGTGTTATCAATTAATATTCAACTACTTTCAACAAGGTTCACCTAGAATAAGATATTTTATGAAAGAAATAGATCTGTTGTCTTGGATTTTGAACTCAACATAGCACAGCGGGTAAAAAATTCCGCTGTGTCAATATTTCTATTGTATAATTGTTATCGATGACCACCTTGCCTTATTTTTTTAAGTACTTTTTAACTGAATAAGTGCAACCAAGATACTTTAAAAACAAAACGGATATTAGCTAAAATAAAAGTGAAAAAGTCGGGAAAAAAAAGACCCCTGAAATCATCGGACCAACGTGACTACTCGGAACAAGTTTTTTTTTTTTTTTTTTTTTTTTTTTTTTTTTTTTTTTTTTTTTTTTTTTTAATTTTTTTATTTTATTTATTTTATTTTATTCTATTTTTTGCGTCCGTGGCTCGCCTTTGTACGGAAGCCGACAGGTGCCACATACAAAAAATAAATTAAGTCGTAATTACGACTTTCTAACTCGCAATTACGACATAACTAAGTCGTAAATACGACATAACTAAGTCGTAATTACGAGACAGTAAGTCGTAATTGCAACTTAATTTATTTTTTGTAGGTGGCACCTGTCGGCTTCCGTACCTTTGTTCACCGGATGTTTTTATATAATTCTACTGTATATTTCTTATTCTTTACGGCGCGGTGTTTTCAAAAGAGTATTATTTTGCTGCTATGATTTTGCCAAAAATATATTTTTACAGCTGTAATTGTTTTTTATTTCTTTTTTTAATTAAAAATAAAAAAATATGATATAACACCATCGTCTTGGCGTTAAACATTCAATCTAAAGTCTGATACATGTACAACATAAGGAGTTGGGCGATAAGTTAGGGTGTTGCGTGCCTCGTTTTGCGTTTTACATTCTGACTTTCCGACCAGTTTAATCTGGTTACATGCAGATGTAAGTGAAAATCTCTTTAACCAAAGCAATTTACATGCAGAAAGAAGTAAAAAAAAAAAAGATTTTCATTCAAGCTGGTAACTTGGTACTTAAATGAAATAAAATAAAATAAAATAAAATGAAATGAAATGAAATGAAATGAAATGAAATGAAATGAAATGAAATAAAATAAATAAATCTTGCATGTTTATTCCATGTTAACAAGCTTACATGTATCCAAGACAGCCAAGTTTGTAACCCAATCAAAATATTTTGTACATGCCGTCTTTAAGACTATGTTCTTCAGGCTGTGACAAATGTTTGATAAGATTAGTAATACTGATAAAATCGAAGATTTAAATTGATTTAAAATAAACCTGACTCTTACAAATAAATATCTTAGGCAAATAATGTATTTATACCAAATGGGATTTCGTTAATCCTCTACACGACCATATGGTTAATTTTTATTAATTTGATTAATGAGATTAGTCAACTTCAAAGGGAAAACGTAAAAGCTTCCATGTACATAAGGTGAGTTATTTTTGTCACCAATATGGCATATTGACCTACCAAAAGGCACTGCAAAACTCTGCTCTATGCTAAGTTTGGTTCGTTTGTTCATTGGTTGTGATGTTGTTCAAGGACGCATGGTTTGTTTGATTTTGTTTTTGTTTTGTTTTGTTGTTGTTGCCGTTGTTGTTTTGTTTTGTTGTGGGTTTTTTTTTATTTGTTTATTTATTATTATTTTTATTATTAATTTTTTTTTTTTGCTATTCGCAATGCGGGAAGGTTTTAAAATATCCTATTTTTAATCTAGGAACAAGTTCGTGTATGTTTGAGATATGCGAGATGTGTGAGATGTGCGAGTATGAAGAATGATTTGCTTCGTACTAGTGCGCAGCCAGGGCGACTTTTTGTTTAGGTGTTAGGTCATCGAGTCATTATGCCGCACACTTACAACCCACTTTTATAGTCACATCATTCTAGTACCGGATGAACCAGTCGCTACTCTGTTATCGTAATACCGAGCTTAAGGCAAGGAAGCGGTATCTCAAATTAAATAGTTATATATAAAACCCGCTGGGGTTCAAATCTTTGACCTCCCGCTCCCGCTCCCGAGGCGGATACCCTGCCATTAAACAGTAGAGGCGGTCAATTTTAAGAGTTTGGCAAGGACAATAAGTTGCGATGGTGACCCCAGAGTTGCATTTTATTTATCTTTCTAAATGTAAATATTTGGGTTGAAATTCTTCATGCTTATTGTGATACCATAATGGATTAATTTTAAAAATTTCTTAAAAAACATGAAGATGTGAATTTCAGCTGAAACCTAGCTCAGACAAATCTGCTATATAAAAAGTTTCATGTTCAAATTCAACAGATTTGTGACATGAATTTTAACTAGCAGGATGTCAAATCATGGCACATAATTAAAATTTTTCAATAAAAATGTGCAATTTGATAGACACGGAAACTTCATAAATGTCACCACATATTATCCATTTTTGTAAAAACTTCGACAACAAAAAACAGTTGATTTCTATACTTCTTATCACCACGAGGATTAGATGAATGTAAAGATGTATACAAAAAAAAAAAAAAAAAAAAAAAAAAAACCATTTTTTTTATCAATTAATAAATTAGAAAAATTAATTAACTAAAAAAGAAGACTTAAATAAAGAAACAAAAATTGAATATGAAATATTGACTTCGTTTCAGCGTAAAAAATATCCGAGTGCATCACATACATCACCTGTTCAAAAAACTGCTTCCAGAAATGATATTCTGTATCTTAAACCATAGTAGTTTAATTGACCTCGAGAGCTAAAGGTTGTAGGTTCGAATCCCGACCTGGTCAAAAATAAGATTTAAAATTTGAGATATTGTTTCTCCTCCTGGCGCTAGGCAATAGGACAAAGTTTCGATCTGTTCATCCGGTGCCAATGTAATTTGACATGGCAAGTGGCAATCGTTGTCTGTGGCATACTGACCTTAAATAAATAAATAAATAAATAAATAAATAAATAAATAAATAAATAAATAAATAAATAAATAAAGTCGCCTAGTGCGCGCTAGTGCAAGGCAGACCATAATACACACTCGCACATCTTGAGCATATACAAACATTTTCTTAGGTTAATCATTAGAGAATAGAAATTTTGCTCTCGTCGCAAAGATCTGAAAAAATCGCTGATGCGACGTTTGTGACGGTACATATTGTCGCCCCTGTCGCGCCGGCGACAATATGTACCTACACTGACGTTCCACAACATTACAATCAACCAAATAATAATTTCTTTCATGACAGTTTACAAAAACGGTTGGCACTTATAAAGCACCATACAAATTCTTTTTAAAATGACCGATTATCCATGTACAACGCTAATTCATAACGACTTTTCTATCAAACATCATAACTTTTTTTAATTCTATGATTCAGTTTTGAATCCTGCGTCAATATTCTGTAAACGTTTTAGAAAATAAAACATATACCGCTGTTTTAGAAGTTCTAAATTAAAATTGATTCTACTAAATTATAAAATCATATGACGGTAAAATAGAAATTTAATCTTCAAGGTTCTTCTCACCTGTGCGTTTCGACAGTATATCTTTTAAATACGTGATAAGCTTGGCTCATCTTCGTTTACTTAAATGACAACTTTAAGATACAATAAAAAAGCCGGTCATGGTTGCACAACTTCTTATTTTAAAAGTCTACATTTAGAAATTAAAAAGAAAACATAAACGGACAAAAGGAGATCCCATCGTGAACAGTGAGAAATGATCTTGTTAAGACTGAATATATATAATTTCAAATTTAATCAAAAAAAAAAAAAAAAGTAATAAATAAAAAAATATGAAATAAATTAATCCATAAACTAATCCAATTTTAAAAATACAATTTTTAAATAGCGTAATAATGAAATTATTTTTACATAATTATGTCTGAATTTATACCTTATATATTTTAAATATCCATCAATCAATGAACTTGTTTAAATATGCAAGTTAGGTCTTTTAACATATTGCTCTATACTGTATAAATTTGATATCAAACATTTATATGACAGACAGGTACTATATACTGTCGAGTTTGAAAAAGCGACACTAGTAGATTTTTGATTGTAGCGTTGTGCGATCGATTTTGAGTAGATCGTCCCTTAGTAGGGAATACACCGTAGTTTGTCATTAGACGCACAATTCTACATTCTGATTTCGCTGGGTTAGGAATTCTTGATTACATGTTTGAAGTAAACTTGACCCTGGATAATAAGCAGTTTATCAGGTCACTAGAACTAACTGGTGCATCATCGTCGGAGTGATATTATCTGTATTTGTGTGACAATTTTAAAAGTTACGTGGGAAGATTTACTTTTTTAAATATCTAAAAGGCTACATTCATTTAATTTTCATTTCTTGGATAAACGTATTAGCAGACAGTCAGGTAAGTCCAAATTCATTATATTCTAAAAAGTATAAAAATAATTCGATTTTAGAAAAAACGAAAGTAGACTTAATGTACATGTACTGCATACAAAACAAAGGAAATGTCAATTTCATTCAGAGCCAAGAAAGGTTTGAATACTTCCGCGTGTTTGAGATCGGTTTTAAGTGGTGTTCAATGAGGTATATTCTCGTCTCTTTTTGCATCGATTTATCAAAAGTCCCAAATAAGGCACTGCAATAAATATAGGCCTAGTTTTATAATCGCTACTTAAGAAAATTTTTACCTCAAACCTAATTTTATTATTTTTTTAAACTTCAAAAATTTTTATTTTTCCAAAAATTGAATAGAGATGTTAGGAGCTTAAAACAATCATAAAAATTAGATATTACATTCCAGAATTCTGGGAAAACTAATTTATTTGTTTTTTATTTAAAAACATCTAATTTAACAAGATTGTGTAATTTAAGCCTCCAGGTATACTTATGAAACGTCCTTGTGAAATGAGACGCATTATCTATTTTTCAGTTGTCTTATTCAGCTATTATTTTTGTTACTTTTCTTAGAATTCAGCATGAAATAAGTCTCAGCATGAAAAAAGTCATGGTAATTTCATGTAGCTAATTTTGAATTTCTATATAAAATGAGACAATATAAAATTTTGATTTAGCACATACCCTTTAATATTGTCATAAAGCATTTTTTAATGTATTTAGATAAAATTTAAAAAAAAAAAAAAAAAAAAAAAAAAAAAAATGCTTTGTGACAATATCATAGTATAGCAGCAAGCAACGAAATCACGTTATCTCTCCATTTGAAAAGATAAAAAGCACAATAACTTGTAACACAATACATTAGTATGTATATTTGTAATATAGATTCGTAATCTGAAATACAAAATAATAAAATTTCAAATTAATATGTCGAATTTCAAATACTAGTAACTTGAAAAACTTCATTGCGTTTTTGTGTCGTCACTGCCCCCGCCCCCAAAAATGTAATCGCAGCCATTTCAGTAAATTTGTTATTTTCGACAGAGAACCCGGAATTCTTCCACATAAAACCTGGGATTCTCCCACATGAAACCTTGGATTCTCCCACATGAAATTTTATCGTTTATTCATTTTGTGACGAGAATAAAGCGTGGGCGAGTCAAAAGTTTGTAACTGTTTTGTGTCTTTGTCAGTTTTGACGGTGTACGAAAAACGGAAAAACGACGAAAACGTAACGTAACACAAAGTCCTAGACATTCCACACCAATGACGAATACAAACCTGTAGCAGTATGACATATTGCATAATCTTAAATAGTTATTTATTAAAAGGTCGGATAATAAGGAAATACGTGTACATTTCCTTCATTGATATAGGACACACGTGTTTTATATTTTTGCATATGGTAACTCAATTATTTTACACGATGTACCCATTTCACCTTGTTAGACATTTCTTGCATGTATTAAGACCCGTAGCTGCTTATCGTGTTGGGTGTATTGTTCGCCAAAATTGCAATTTGCAGAGTCTCTGACCGCCTAGGTTCACTGAATCTAACACAAGATCTGGTTGTGAGGAAATTTGTCAGTTCAGTCGCCGAAGGTCGGTGCTTTTGCCAGATTCTAAGGTTTCCTCGACCATTCAACAATTGACCTTGACAAAAGTAAACAAATATTGGCTCAGGCGACAATTACCATACTCCATTTTACTTCATTTTAATCCTTAACTAGTTAATCATTTGTAAATCCTTTTAAATTTGTTGACTATTCTGTATCTCTGCAAAATATTAAAAAATTCGATTTGTCGCAAGTTCTTTTCTAGCTGTAGAGTACTATGTGGTGCGACCTATTCTTGTTTACTTCCTTTTCTTATTTTCTATATGTTCGCCAAAGTTTGTCAATTTGTTTCTTTTCTATTGGAACTCCAGTTTTCTCTACCGTTTTTTTTTTTTGGGGCAGAATTGAAAGGATTTTGACTGAGGTTTTTTTTTCTTATGAAAGCCAAGTGTATCAATTTAATACTTGTACATATAAAGAATAAATCTCTGATGTATAGAATGCCTTTGTTACTTTTGTTTCATTCATTCTTTCAGAATACAATCTTGTCACATGTTACGATTTTAGGCGACAATAATGTGACACTTTTAAAAGTGTGATAATAAAAAGATAAATTCGTTTCAGCAGGCACTTAAAATATATATATGTATACACCATTAAAAAGAGATTCATTTCTGACTACCAATTTCTTTGTCAGCACACCTGTGTAACAGCCTCCATATTAGGGCAGATTCTGACACATCGTGTAATCATAGTAATTGATTTCAGTGATGTTTTCTTTTGCAACTTTTCTGAGTTAAGTTGTTTTCTCTTGCATATAAAAAACTGCTTAAGACCTGTTAGTATTGTTATGTAAAATCATTTTATCGCACTTACTTCAGTAATGCCGCTACAGTACTATTTAAAATTCTACAGTAGTGCTATAATTACTAACCTTGTCACAAAATTGAATATAAAGTGCATACTTTAAGGTATTTCCCTGTAATTTTATGTAAACAAAGATAGCTATTCACGATTAGTTTGTTATTTATAACTTTTCACTTTTCATAATAATAGTGCATTCACAATATCGCTAGACTTTCATAACTGAGTGAATTTATTTATTCTTTTTTTTTTTTTTTAAAAAATCTAAATTTCGTCCCCATGGAAATACATGGAATTTGTTAATTACAAGTATATTATGGTAATTTATAACCAGGGTTCTTGTTTAATTGATTGTAAACTCGTGCGTTTATAAATCATAGGAAGTGGTGATAACTCTTTGATCGTTTATTTATTTATCGTGAATACAAATTTGTACCCTTCATATTACTCGAAAGTGTGATGACGCCAATGAATTTACCTTGGTCGTCGCAAGCCCACCTTTTTTATAGATACGTTGTTTTCTGTTTCTGCATGCTGTAATTAAATGTTTCAAATATTTGTAACGGATATATGAAGAATGTACATGGTAAATATTATGTGTGTGTGTGTGTGTGTAATGTGTTTGTGTGTGTGAGAGAGAATATATATATATATATATATATATATATATATATATATATATATATATATATATATATATATATATATATATATATATATATATATATATTCACACACACACAACACACACACACATGGTCAATGTGGCCTTGGTCATTGTAAAGTGTATACAATGTAAAATTAGGTCGGACAAAGAGTTTTATAAATTATTCTCATTACAATTTTTGTATGTCAAGTTGACCTAATTGATTTCAATATACTTGAATGTAACAAAGTGTATTGACTTGAACAGAACTGTAACAAACAATAAAACACATACAAACACCATTATTAACAAAAACAATATAATACGATAACAACAAACAAATAAAAATGTTGAATAAAAACTCTATCGATATTAAGGTAGAAGAAATAACAACAAAATTTTAAAAAAAAAAGAAACGGAATAAAAACTCTATCACTAGCAATAACAGTGAAGAAATGACAAAAACAGAAATTAAAAAAGGCGGAATAAAAACATCATTAACAAAAATAATACAATTTGTGCCTTACCTTCACATCTATAAACACAATTTCCATAGTTTTCGCGATTGCATAATCTATACTAATAGGGTTTCTTTAAACACCGACCGACTATATTATAAATTTGTAAACTTTAGCCTAATTTTTTATATGACCAGCAACACTGACAAAATAACCGATTTTCTCAAGTATTATTGTTTTTACTGTTCAGGCAGGTTTTTCAAATATTGTTACTGAAAACAAAACGTCATATCATTAATTTCTGATCAAATCAAGTGTTAGATAAGATTAAATGAACATAAACGGACCAACGCGCGTTATTCAGTTTGCTGACAAAGTTTTTACATTCATATCGACAATGAACATCATTTTAAAACGGTTCAATTGTTTTCAACGTATTCATACACGGAGTGACGTTTTTTTTTTTTTTTTTTTTTTTTTTTTTTTTTTTTTTTTTTTTTGTGATTTATTGTCTATTAGACACCAAAGGCTCTCAAGCTTGGAGAATTTGGAAATTTCACATGGCAAATGAAAATATAAGCATGTAAGGGCTTTGGGTTTATTGCTTGGTAAAATAAGTCTAATTTTTAAAATTTTAAGATAGGCAATTAGTAAACCACAGCTTTAAATTTTTGAATGAATTGGAAGGTTTGTTTTAGCACCCTCTAGTGGCACTCTAGAGGCACTTGTTATTCATTCTAGCGCCTGTTCAAAGTCAGGAATTTTATAATTAATGAAGCTATGATGGTTTTCTTCTTTCTTTGCATTGTCTGGCCAGGCTTAATTATTATTTATTTTTATTCTGTCTTGTTCTTGGTTGCGATAACTTTTGCAGATTACTTTTTTTTATTTGTAAATTTCCCTCTTCTATTTCAGTGATAAAACGGATATTTGTCTTCCGTTTCTCTTGTAAATTTCAAGTTTGATATTCTTGGTTCAAACCTAGAGATATCGATATTAGTTATGTCATGTGCTACTTTTGAATTTTTATGAAATAATACATTCAACAAGTAATACAATTCTAAAGTAGCAGATGACAATTATACTGATCTGAATATTAGAAAAAACCTCTTTGCAGTAAGTATATTGGATCAGTTCTTAAGGTGAAGTTTGTTTAATGTGGCAAATCAATTTTAAAATGTGTAATTGGAAAATAAATCAACAAGTTTAAAAACAAAGCGTATATTTAGAACTCCCAAAATTAATTTTACGTCATGTAAAAATTCTGACAGGTGGCACAACAACGGGTAATGGTTTTACAGCAGTGCTCATCGTCTTTGATGTTAGGTCACGTATTTTAACATTTATGCAATGATTAAAACAATGGGTGAAAGAAAATGAGTTTAAAGGCCTGACCAGTTATTGGATGCTGGATGAAACCAAAGATTTAGTGATTGATTTAATGGGTTTTTTCGTCCCAGCCAAGAATATTTCACTTATATCGAGACGTCACCAGCTTAAGGTGAACTGGGAGAAATTTTGACCTTTGCAGTGTATCTAGGGCAATCAATGTGTAGGTAGGGTTCTTAGCGTGCCACGCCTGCCGTGACAAGACGCATCGGTTTTAAGCTCAAAACCAGAGCTGGGGAAAATTGTTGAACTCCAGTAAGCAAACAATGATTATGTTGAGTTAATCGTATAATTTAATGCGGCAATTTCAAAAGAAAGATCATATTTATCTACCTGCATATGTGCAAATAAAAGTCGTCCAGCACAATGAATAAAAAGTTTACATACCAGGACTCCATTATGAAATACAAGACCTAAAATAGATCTGTTCAAAATAAATATCAATCACCGCCTAACAGGAATTTAAATATAAATTTTAGTTCGTTTACATTCAAAATACAGAAAGACCCAGTGATGGTCTCATTTCCATAAACATTTTAAATTTTTGAATAACCAATTATATCCACGTTACGCATCATACATAGCTAAATAAATGATGTACATTTACGGCTTTGAAAAAAGTAAGCTTGGTTTAACGTTCAATTCTTGGCCGGTCGTTTTTTTTCCATCTTTTTATAGTTTAAATAATTCCAATGTTTAGTTTTTGATTTTTTTAAAATTTAATTAATTCAAAATTCTTTAATCAAGCCAACGGTGCATAAAATTTGGACGTGCTTTTAGAGTTCAAAGAGAAAATAGGACTGTGTCAGCGTTTGTGAGGAACGATATATTGTATAACGATGTCTCGTCAAATATTGATCGATGTTTGAGAATTTGTGACATAAATTTATTTCATATATCCGTTCTATTGAAAATTCTTTTAACAAACTAACCGTGCATAAAGTTGGGCATGCTTTAATGGTTTAAAGAGATAAGACTGTGTTAGTGTTTGTGAGGAACAATATATCGGAATCAATATAACGATGTCTCGTAAAATATCGATCTATTTTGAGATTTTGTTTTATATCCGTCGTAAACAAACGCTTCTGGGTACCACGTGGCTGTCTTGTGATCCACATTTAAGTGACATTATTGAATAACATAAAATACGTGCAATATTCTGCTGAATAAGATGCAGCATATTTATACGTAGTCTTCTATCGCTATAAACTGGTACAAATATTGAGGACACAATTGTGATTGCATCTACTGAAATTTCGCTGCGAGGATATTTTCGCTTCGCTAAATACGGAACGACATTTACAAAGCATAAACTTTTTGGATTATATTTCAACTATGTTGGTATATTATTACTTATCCAACTCTGTTTAACATGATATGGTTTATTTTTCCTACTTTAAAGATTCAATTTTATACACCGAATGATTGAAATCAAAACGAACGTTACGAAAGTAAAGGTAACGCACAACGGAAAAATAATTCTATCGACTTGAGAATAAAGAAGTAAGATGGAAGGGGGGGGGGATAAAATTGACGCCTAAGTAAATATTATTTTTTATTAGTAGGCGGTCAGTTCAGGGATCGGAGGGGGGGGGGACCGGGGTGTCTGAAAAACCCACCTACCATCGGTTACCAAGCTGACAAACTTTTTGACACTAAGATCTGTCCCGAGTGTGATTTGAACCTAAAACAGTAAGATGTGTAGTAGACCACTCAACCACTGATGTCACACAAATCTGGGACTTACTGAACGAAAAAAGCTTACAAATGTTTAAATGCTTCCCTATAACCCTCAAGGGGGTCTTTTATTATGTAAATGGTATAATATATATCTCAAGTAGGTATGGTGTAATGTAGCAGCAGACGATATCTCTACAAGGCAATTTAACAGCAGTTTTGACATTATATAATAAATAAGACTTATATATAATGTTTAAATGTGCGTATGAAAATTTATGAACCAGTGCCAGTGAAATAAGAAGGCATTGTCATTCAGATCACCCGCTCTACTTACTTTCTATTTTCTACCAATAGTTTCAGTGATTACAACTTCGATTTAATATCATGATAAACTTATAGAGTCTAATGACTATAATGTTTTTTAATAACATTTCATATTTTAATCAAAATACCAACAATATCCATAAGTAATAAACATTTTTCATCAGTAACACATGAATAGAACTTGATTCTTTTTCTCATGTTTTTTTTTTTCAATTTTTGTTGTTGATATTATTGTTGTTGATGTTGTATTCATTGAAAACAAAGTGATTATAAGCTATTTAGGTTTAAATACATATGTTAAAATATATAACATCATTTTGAAAACAGGAAATAATCAAAGAGAAAATTTGTTCATCATCATCATGATCATCATCAAAGAAACAAGTTGTTGGTTCAAAAATTCCACATGAAATTTGCTATGAAAAAAATATATATGTGACAATGTAATAATTACTATTATATATCACTAATTTTGCTCACTTAATGATATTCATTACAAGTATGTTCCACTGTATGAAAATCACCAAGAGCAAGTTTTTATCATCACCATCACCATTACCATCATCATCATCAGCATCATCAACACCATCATCCTCATCATTAAGAAAATTCAACATCATCCCTAGCATAAATTCAACATCATCAGCAGCATACATCATCATCATTGTCATCAGCAGCAGTAGCATCATAATCATCATCTTTATTTTTTTTTTTAAATATTTATTTGATAAATGATAGATGTATATTTTTATCAGAAAATAAAATCCTACATCAAAGATAACAGTAAATTGATAATAGCCAAAAAAAAGAATTTTCTCAAAATAAGCGTTTTCTTTTTAAAATTGACATATTTACCCTAAAAATACTGAACCACTTAAAAAACCATGTATATATGTTAAACTTCTATTAACAATTACATGATATCTAGAGTTTCTACAGAAAATCTTATATAATAAATAAGCAAGTTCATTTTCTCAAAATGTACATTTTCAATATAAAATATGCATTTTTACTAAGAAATACTAACATTGCAGGTATTAAAATGTTGCAGAGAAATATGTTAACACTTTTGAAGTAATACACTATTTCTTTTTGGTATGAATTTTTTGTTATTAACTTGCTATTCTTAAATCATAATATAAAACATGTAGCAAACTTTAACGCAAAAGGTTAACATTGTGTTCTAGATGAGTTTTCTGGTCCATTTATTATGTAAAAACATAACACGTTTAAAAATAAATTAGAATACACAATTTCTTTAAATTAGAATAAAAAATAATGAAGAATTTTAACTGTTTAAAAAAGTTTAACGGAAAAACTTAACATTGTGCTTGTGACGGACGAACGGAGGAACAGACGGAACCCATTTCTATATCCCCCGCCAACTCCGTTGGAGCGGGGGATAATAAATTGAAAAATTGGTAGACCCTCTAATAGTATGGAGATCACACCACGTGACTTATACTCCGTAGCCCATCCATATTCGGGGAAATATAATCAGCTGTGTTCCCAATATGTGCTATAGCCTTTTCTTGGCTGTTTCTGGCATTAACTTGAATTGTTTTAGAACTTGTTTTAATTATAATTTTCTTTTTTATTTGCAAATTCGTGCATTTATGTACAAAAACTGAAGGCAATTAGTCAAATTTTTTTTTAATCGTTTACATATTGGTTTAACAGAGAGAAAACAAATTTCGTATATAGGTCTACAATGTGATCTCCACATTCGCCACATCTTGGTTTTTGTGACCCTATAAAATAACGCCGATGTTAGCAACATGGTTCATTGTTTGATGAACCATTTACAGGAAGCTTTTAAAACACAGCTATGAGTATTTTATCAAAACTTAAGAATAACGGTTAAATAATTACAGATGATGAAAATAAAATCATACTTGAACGAACTGTCACATACCATTTTTTAATTAATCATAAAATACATTCAAAAAGGGGTATACTTACCGTACAAAGACGCGTGGAGAGGCAAATGCTGTACTTGATAAAGGTTACAAACCATGGGTTATTTTAGGCATTGTGAGATCTTTATTCTCCAACAAACAGCTGAAAAAAATGAAGAAAAATAAAAAAAAAAAAAAATACAGAGGATAATAGTTTGAACATTTATATGTTAATATATATTATATTTAGTCTTGAGTTGAGTTTATTAGTATTTCCCTTAAAATTTTATAAAATGGCTCACCAAAAACATGGTACTCCAGTTTCCCCCACCATTTAAAAAGTGACTTAAAGCCATCAACATTTCTCAAGTAAACTTTTTCATACTATAAACTGTCCTAAGTGGATTTTATATCTAGATGGTCAGAGGCTTTTTGAAGTGGTAAATAATTGTAAATACATGCAAATGTTTGTGGATACAAATTATTTTTTAATGAAAGTTTTTTTTTTTTTTTTTATAATTATTTTTATATCTTTTGTTTGTTTTTTTCACTTTTAGTTGTCTAAGTGTAAGTTCGGGCCCCGGTTTCACAATCATTCACTTAAATGAGTGTACACTCAATTCAAATATTCCAGTTTTTCTATCATCAATATTTAAAAAAATAATAATAATTTAAATTTTATGAGGAAATATTTTGTTTTGTTCGATTAACCCACTCTAAACAATATAGATATAACATTAGATATTCAAACTTAACCTGTTACGTCTTAAAACTGACATAGAAAATTACCTGGAACACCCAATTGAGTGAATGATTGTGAAACTGGGGCCAGGTATACATCTTTAAAAAATCGGTGGTCATTATACCTATCTTGTCAATATAAAAAATTGTGAAGCAAGATGTAATTTAAACCAAAACAAACATCTTGTAAGAAAAAAAAACAGGTGCCGATACTTTTATATTCCAAATTTATAGCCACAAGGGCTTGAAATTTAACGCAAAATAAACATTACATAAATATTGTTAGCATAATTATATAACTTACTAAAGAAAAAAGATTTTTGCTTTAAATAGGATTATTTAATGCTTAATATTTCAATAGATTGTTGGAAATCAAGACGATGTCGATTTTAAAAATAAATAAAAAGTAAACAATTTTTAATTTGAATTTTTAATGCAAACAAACGATTAAATAAACATACATGTATAACTTATGTTTACAGAATTAATGAACTCAATACAATTGTATAAGTTTCCCATAAGGGATTTTATATGTGTCTCTTTTTATTATAAGACCACTATGGTAGCTCAGTTGGAAGAGTACTCGCTTCGTATGTGTGAGGTCGTGGTTCGGTCCCGACCAGAATTTCAAAATTGGTAGCGACTCTTCTTTCACCAAGCTTTCGGCATTTAGAAATAAATGTCACGGGGTCCTTCGAAGGATACCTTAAAACCGATGCCCCGTATCACAGCTGAAGTGGCATGCTAAGAAACATCCAAGCACATTGTCCTTAACGGACTGCAAAGATAAATTTTCTGCCACTTTACCTAAAACCTAAAGCTGGTGACGTCTCGATATAAGTGAAATATGCTTGTCTAGGACGTACATTCGATGGCCGAGTGTTCAAAAACGCACGTTTGTGGGTCACATTGCCTGTTACCTAGGTTTAAAGTCTACTCGGACGATCCTAGTGATAAAGTTTGTCACTTCGCTTGCCGAAGGTTAGGTGTTTTTTTTTTCGGACACACGGGTTTACTCTGTCATGTGTTGACTTTGAATTTCAAAAAAATAATGCATTCAATATCATCACATGACAATCTTTAACATCTCAGAACTGACTGCCTTGACAAAGTGCAAAAAATCTTGACTGGCTCGTAAAAGACCAATACTTTATACTGTTTCAATAAGAAGAGGATTTTTTTTCGTGCTTGAGCTAGTATTGGATTGCCTTCTTTACTGAGTTAGCAAGTTGATGTTCAAAGCCGCATTAACAACTATTGCAGTATTTCCGGTTATGTTTTCTTTACATAAGTTTTATCAAATATTATAAAATATTATCGTTATTATTCTATATCGTTTTTATAAGTGGTTTATAATTTTTTGTTAATTTTTTTTATTTTAAAGTTTTGCAAAGTTTTTTTTTGTTGGTTTAAACTATAGTATAAAAATGTTGGCATAAATATTTATTGCTTTAAAATGATTTTATTATGTAAATTTAATAAATATATAATGTATATCCCTATTTAGGTTTGGTGTCATATTATGTAGACATGTAACAACAATAGATATGGTAATAGCTAAAATCTTTAATCTCGCCATACATGATCTGCTTGACGGTATAATAGACGTGGTAACCCCCCTTCTTTTTTTTAAATTTTAAAAGAGAGAAAAAGAGAAAAATTTGGTCAAAAGGTCCTCAGAAATATTAAAAATCCCCAAACAAGGCTCTGTCGAGGGCCTTTAACGGCCGCAAGACTTTTAGCTACTGGGGGCTTGAGCCTTTGACACCCCTCCCCTTTCATAAAATTTTGGATCCGCCCCCAAGTTAAAACGAAGACATACCAATGTCAATACTCTATTTCAAATATTCTAAAATAACACAACTAAAAGTACATATGTACTAACGAAGAAAAATCCTATGAAGTTTCAGCTAAATCGCATAAGTGGTTTTCGAGTAAAATGAAACACCAAATAAAAATATCATAATGAGAAATAAAAACGTAAAACAGAAAAGGAGTGTGTGTAAAAAGTTTTTCGGCCCTTTTAATACTAAGACTCACGCCTTCTCTCAAACAACATGTGAAGTGCGAGAAGGCGTGAATTTTTAAACACGGTAACGCGCTGTTATTAACCTTTTCAGGTAGTTTAGATTTATTCGTGATTATACACACTGGGTCATCAGGATTGTGAATAACAAATTTGATTCAAATCAAACCAGACAGAAAATAAAAGCCACCTGACGATACCTGTCGGTTTAAACAGTTGATCTATTTTTTTTTAAAAATCTTAATGTTTTTAGTTTTTCCAATATTTTGTTATTTATGATACTGTAACAGGAAGGAGAAAAAAGCAAGGTCGGACCGGGGATCGAACCCGGGGCCTGTCGCACTATAGGGAGATGCTTTCTGTTACATTCCTGTTATTCTTGAATTTCCCACGGTTTTATTGGCGATCTAACCCTAAATTCCCTCGGGACCACTGTGGTAGCTCAGTTAATAGATTGCTCGCTCCGTAAGTGTAAGGTCCTGGGTTCGAACCCCGGCCGGGCCTGACCTAAGACTTGAAAAAGGTGGTGACTGTTCTTTCGCCAAGCACTCAGCATTACGAAATGAAAGTCACGGTTCTTTCGGATGGGAACTTAAAATAAACGAGGTCTCGTGTCACGGCAGGCGTGCCACGATAAGGAACCCTGCTGTATAATGTCGCACAGGCAAAATTTCTGCACTTTTGCCTATAGCTGGCGACGTCTCGATATAAGTAAAATATTCTTGACTGGGACGTTAAACTCCATTACTCAACTCCTTAATCACCTCGGATGTACTTCATATGGCCTGATATTGCCAGTCAACCATTTCCTAGGGCCTCACTGGCCACCAAACTGTAACAGGAAGGAGAAAAAATGCAGGGTCAGGAACGGGAATCAAACCCGGGACCTCCCGCACTATAAACGAGTTCTCAACCTACTGAGCTACCAGGACTGTTACAAATACTTTTCTAACCGCTAAATAGCTACAACAATGCTGATGCAGCGTTCAACAACAAACCGCTCGCTTACTCACTCTCAGTATAGCTCAAGCTGCATTATGATACATGTATGTAGTTTAAACAGCCTATGTATAGGAATTTTGCAAGGTACATAAAATTTATAAATTTACCGAGAACGTGAAATATGTGCTGCAATTTTGCTGCAGGGTATTTTCTCTCTACAAAGATGGAGTGATATGCACACACAGGCTTTATTAAAGCTGAGTTAGATCGTATCGGATTGTAATATAAATAAAAAGTGCATTGTTATATTTTCAACTTTGTTCAGTATTCTAATTCGTTTGCAATTAACGTAATTGATCGTATATCGATTTGATGGCATGTGACAAATAAGTATTTAAATGAAAGGAACATGTCGGAACCAGTGAAAAATTCGCACACTGAGCTATGATTTGACAAATATAAATCTAACATTACTTGTAATTTTCTTCACTTTAACGACCACGTATTATAATAGATATGAATTTTTTCTTCTTTTTTATGGAAAAAGGAGGAATTAAGACTTATTGCTCAATACATAATTCGCTAAGATTCAAAATGTTAAGTTTCGGATGGTGGAGGAAACCGGAGTGCCGGATAAAACCACCGACCTTTGGAATATGAAACTGAGAAATTTTCCGAAATTCGAACCTGCCTGCGTTTTAGACAACTCGGTTATGTACTTAGTTCATAGTTTTGTGGTGGTGTGTGGGGGTTAGATAAATAATAACTTAGTAGTATAAACTAGTCTAGTATTTATGGTATAATATTTAGTATCAAATATCGTCCAATTTTCAATTTAAATGATTAACACATTTCATCACTGGTAAAGTGACGATATTGTAAGATAGGCAATGGTAAAATAAAACTTTGCTACGTAAATCTGATATGTCAGATACAATGCTGAAATATGTGCGGTGTCTTCTTTATTTTAACTATATCGGTACCATTTATCTTATAACAAATATTGCAAACACTTTTAACAAATATATAAAACACGTGTATTTATAATCTGTTAAGGAAATGTACATTCCCCTCCTGCCTTTAATATTGAAACTAATCTGGAAAATCACATATCTTACCAGCATTAATCAAGTTATCCCTACATATTTTGAGACAATTTTGTCCGGAGAATTTTTTGTCTCGGATTTTTAAGAAAGTCAATTTTTCAGAGGACTTTGGAGTTTTTGGGTTTGAACTTATCAGCAAAGTACATTATTAGAATTTTTTAATTGCAAATGATCGGCATCAAATATTCATCGTGATTTACGTTACCTATTACAGTACTCAATAAAATCGGCCACAAATTAACAATAACAATGACCATTGTGTCTTTTTTTTGTCCAAATTTGTTTATGGAAATGCAAAATTACATAAATAAGTAAACAATCATAAATGAATTAACAAACATTGGATAACATTCCTGGAACAAACAATAAGCTTTCACTGATTTAAACAAAACTTTCTGCTGAATACAACAACTATTTTGTAAAATATACCAGTACATGATGAGATGGCATACGTTGAGAAGGTGATATGATTTATATCAACACATGAACAAAATTAACTGAATTACAAAGATTATCTTCTCCAAGTTCAGAGTAAATTTACTATCAGAACTTTTATAGTCCGCTGATTGGTAACGTAATTCACAATGCATTTTAAAAAACAATATGTAAAAGTCAACATGTAACACAGACTTACAAACTTTGAAAAACTTGTTGTCTATATGTATATGAAATATTCGCCTAATTCACAATTATTATCATTTCAATCAAAGATTAAGTGTTAAACAAATGTATTGTAACTGGCAATCTTAAAACAAAAACAATACCATTATTCATTAACATCTTCTACCGAATAAATTCAGAAATATTCTTAAGTCTTGATTGTGCTTAAACATCATAGTGAACGTACATGTAGTAACGTAGCGGGACTGAGCCACATGTTGTTGTTGTTGTGTTGTGTTGTGTTGTGTTGTATATAATAGATATAATAGAGTGGTTTACTGCCAGACATTCTGGTCTTTTAGCCATGTAGTATAGCGCTCCTTTATCACCAAGAAAGGCCGAATTCGATCCTCAGTCGAGGATTTTTTTAGAGTACAAGTATTTCCACACTCCTGTTTCAGTTGCCCTCGGGAACAACTGAGACGTTTTTTCATTGGTTATTCCTGATATAGTACAATCGGTTATAACAATATATTGTATCAAAGAATCACAATTGCTTAAAGTGTGCTGGGATCTACCCGCCCAGTCTCGAATTCCATCCCACTCGGATAGGGACCTCGGCTACAAGTGGTCTAAAATCATTAAAAAATATTTTAGAAATGGTATATTGTCAAAAATATATTTGTGATAAAATTCAAAACATTGGTTTATGGCACTGAAATGGGGCTAACCGCCGAGGTTCGAGCACATTAGATCCTGGTGTAAGAAAGCTGTCACGGCCATCACACATAACTAAAGTATTAAAAAGTGTAAAGATCGAACAAGTTCAGTGGAAACAACAACTGCTCACAAGCAAAAGAAGTGAAACAAATGCTACTAGAATCATGCAATAGACATCGCATTAAACAAGATAATTAAATAATTAGAGGGAATCCATTATCTCGACTTTGGACAGACACTGGAGTTTATATTGAATTGGGAATTGTCATGGCAAAAGTATTATTGGAAAGACCCCGAACCATTCCATCGACAGCTGAAATCAATTATACGCAAAACTCTCTCTCTCTCTCTCTCTCTCTCTCTCTCTCTCTCTCTCTCTCTCTCTCTCTCTCTCTCATATAAAGTTTTCAAATTTTACAACCATATCAGGTTATATGTATCTTATAATGATTTGTTTGACAGTATTTCTCCGACATCTTTAATCTTCTGGTCACTGACCTTATATGTGCCATGCGGGGGGTAAACTGATACCTTTAATTACGGTAGCTTAAAGGTGAGAATATGACAATAATGTCATCATAAATTAAAGCTATAGTTAGCCAGGGTATATTGTACAATTTAGAAATATTATACTTATCCCTTTTTGCATAATACATTTTGAACTTTTGTAACTTGTAATTATGATTATTCGAGATATTCAAATAAAACTTGATGCTACTGTTAGAAATAAATTCTAAAAATGAAACTTACATATGAGACATGGTCTGAGCAATCCCTCATTAAACAATACCCTCGGTTAAAACTCCCAATAGTACAAATGTAATTTTAGTTTTGTCCTTGAAAAATAAGGAAAAGGGACGAATGTAACAGTGGACAACACCATAAGTAAGTAATGACATTAATTATTGTAATTTTTTTACCCCTGTCACCACAAAGATTCGAATCCTACCCTACTCGGACAAATCCTAATGTGAGAAAGTATGTCAGTTCGCTCGCCGAAAGTCAATGGTTTTCTTCGTGTACTCCGGTTTCCGAGAACTCATTCTGAGAACCAAATCTTGAATTTGGAATGGAATGTCACCACTTCATCCGATTTCTTTATCATTAAACTACATACGTATATAAAATTTGAACATCTTTGATGTTACTGGAAGCGGAAAGTTCTGATCAGCTCTTTAGATCCACGGCTCCAATCAAAAATTTTGAGAGCCACTTAAATATGATGTCTTCATATTAGCAAAAGAACATTGACGGGGTGGGTATGGGTAGGGGGGGAGATAAAGCACCACCTCTCACCACATAGGTTTAAATCCTATCCCGGCTAAGACGAATCATAATCTGAGAAAGTATGTCCATTTGCTTGCCGAAAGTCAGTGGTTTTACAAGGTACTCCGGTTTTCTCCTTATTCTAAGAACTAAATATATTATGTTGACTAAAGTGTCACCGTTTCACATCACCTCTGCACTCTGAAACCACATTTATGATTTTTAAAGTCTTCGAGGTTTTTTCTTCTTATTTTAAGGACAACAATACTAAACCTAATTATTGTCAGATGCAAAATTAAAGATATTTTACATTTTAAAAATTAAAAAAATTGCATATGACATTATATTTGTTTTTGTGCGAAAATATTTAAAATACATTACCATGAACAGGACATTTGCTTCAATTTTCGCTTCAAGAAAATGGTACTTAATTTAATGTGGCTTAATTTTTAACAAAAGCCACGAATTGTTTCCACTTAAGTTAAAGGTTGTGTTAATTTTGACAAATATCTGCTTGATTTAAACTGACATTTATACGTAACAGCCGTAAACTGACACCTGGTTTGTAGTAGGAGAGTCTAGCGACATCTAGAGGTATGAAGGAAAGTCGCAAGAAATCAGTCAGCAGTGTCAATAGACCAGAATGGTATGATGATGCACAAATTGTTTCTGAGCAACCAAAGCATGAAAAGAGCCTTTCTTACAATCTTTAAACTTATTTAAGTCACCCCAAATATACACCAACATAGTTGGGTGACTTATTGATTTACCCTTTATTATTATTATTCCGTATTTTTCCGCCACACTTTTGTAAACAGCATAGCTCAAAAATGGTTTGGTGGAATGTGATGAAATTTTGTACACTTGTTCCCTAGGACATGTAGTTGTGCCTTTTGGGGGTCACATCTGATTGGTTGAAATATAAAGGGAGATAATAACGATGTCACACTTTACTGATTTTGCAATCTAGAAAAGAAACCTTCTAATGTATAAGGTTGCCAACATTGGGGGTGAATTACCCAACGATTGAGCCCTGCTCAAACGCAATGTCTAGTTTTAAATTATGTTCTTGGCCTGTTATGAGATTATATGGTTCCGTATGGGACAAATTAAATTTTCTTGGTACACGTGAACTTCTCAAAATTTCATTTTTCTGAGTGAGTAAGTGAGTGAATGAGTGCGTCATAGTTTAAAGCCGCTTCAGCATTTATTGCAGCTACTCCCGGTTCTTTTTTCTGAGATATTTATTTTGTGAACGAATGTCGTTATATGTTATTTGCTCAGAATAGAGTTTAAATCTAAAAACAGGGCGGTGGTGCAGGGGCTTAAATGGAATTAAATATTATTTTTAAACTTTTCTGAAATGTATAAACAGTTACATGTGTGTTATACCCCCCTCCATGCACCACAAAGAATAAATAGGGAATAAATACAACACTAGACGTTTAACGGTTTTAATTTGTATATTATTCTACCAGACCGTTTATGCTTTTTTTTTTTTTTTTTTTTTTTTTTTTTTTTAAATCTTCATTTAATATTTTTTCTTTTAAATTCTATCTTATGTAAAAAGGAAATAAAACTATGTCACTATTATGAAAGGCTGAGCCATTATTTAAAGACATACAATGTTATTTTCAACTTAGAAATGTCGTTATTTTCGACATTTTCCCTCTTTCAAATGGCTCTTATCGGACCCCGTACTTGAGTAGTTTATTATTTTCTTTAAGTTGACATGGCTAAGTACTGTTATGTTACATAATGAATTTATCTGTTTTTTAAAATTCTTTAAGAGTTGCAAGATAAAGAGTTGACATAAACATTTTTTGTGTATAAACGTTTATAATTGAGTTACACAAATGAATTTTATTATGATGCAATTTTGCTCTCTGGAAAATCTGATAGAAATATGACTGACAAAAAAAAAAAAAAAAAAATAAATAAATTAAAAAAATAAATAGATAATTAATTAATTAAATAATAAATAATAAATAAATAACACTATTAATAATAAGTTGTTTAATCAGCGAATTATACTGAATCTTTTTAATTTCAAATAATTTCTCCAAAATCATGCTTCCTAATTTTGGTCATGATTTATCTGCTAAACAATTTAACGACCCAGAAAGATGAATAGTTTACATTTTCATTTGTCGAAGAAGAGTTTAATGCCTTGAATTTTTAAATACTGATGTTTCTCGATAAGGCGTGCAATGGAATTCACCAGAGTACCACGTGATACCTCATAGTGTTTGTGCGGGACAATTATTTCTATTGACAACGGAATCGCATAAAGTTACGTTTTCCTGTAATAACGACGTTTTTTCGGGAATATTTGACGTAGACGTTATCCATTTCATTCCCCACAAACGTTAAGAGGTATTGATCACGTGGTACGCTGGCGAGTTTCATTAAGTCACATTTCATGGAATGAATTAAAGAGAGACGGGGGAAAATTACTGCATATATATTGATTTGCATTCATCATAGAGGTTTTCTTAATTTGAAATCATTGAGATCAATTAATTTTTTGTAAAATTAAACATTCAAAATTTTGCATTTGACAGCAGTTGTCAGCAATTTCTTCCTCGCCTGGCGTTCGGCATACCGACTGGTTCACCCGGCGCAAACAGATAATGGGATAGAAGATTAGCATGCTTACTCGGTGAGCTAGCACCTTGTTAATAAGTCGTCCAGATTCCTTGCTAGGAAGCACTCGCACATCACATGCATATATAAACTTGTTCTAAGATTAACAACCTTGCTCTCAATGAATATAGCTAAAATTGCTGATACGACGTTAAAAAAATTTATAAAGACTATTGTTTGACTTCAGAAATATTGGGTTTATCTACACATAGTTCTTAATTATAAACTGAGTGTACTTTTGGTTGAAATATGAAGCAAAGACCATTAACAAACATACTTTATGTATACGTGGTCTTAATATAAGGTGATCACTGAATTTACTGTATGAAGCAAAGACCATAAATAAACATACTTTATGTATACGTGGTCTTAATATAGAGGTGATCACTGAATTTACTGTATGAAGCAAAGACCATAAATAAACATACTTTATGTATACGTGGTCTTAATATAGAGGTGATCACTGAATTTACTGTATGAAGCAAAGACCATAAATAAACATACTTTATGTATACGTGGTCTTAATATAGAGGTGATCACTGAATTTACTGTATGAAGCAAAGACCATAAATAAACATACTTTATGTATACGTGGTCTTAATATAGAGGTGATCACTGAATTTACTGTAAGAAGCAAAGACCATAAATAAACATACTTTATGCATACGTGGTCTTAATATAAAGGTGATCACTGAATTTACTGTATGAAGCGAAGACCATAAATAAACATACTTTATGTATACGTGGTCTTTATATAGAGGTAATCACTAAATTTACTGTATTTATAAAACACTTATTAGTTAAACAGTATATATTTCTTAATAAACAAATAAATGAATAAATAAATAAATGAATAAATAAATAAATAAATGCGTAACAAGAGTATGACTCTTGCATAATTCTTAGTGTCGAATGCAACCCAAAATAATTTATAAATCTAAACATTCAGTCTTCATGTACTTGACTGCACACGAACACCTAACAAAACGTTGTTACGTCTTTAAAGGTCTTAAATTGTGAAACACGTTACGGTTTTTCAGTAAACCACAACATATATTTAAAAAAAAGCCAGACACTTATCCACTTATTCGTATTATAATTGAATAAAACGTTCTTAATATTTTCTCATTTCCTTGTGACAATTTGTTTTTGTAAATTGTCGCTATATTTTACACCTCAAATAGCAATTTTAAAGACTGAGTGTCGAGAAATATGTGCATTATTGACACAATTACGTAATACATTTCAAATAGTGCAAGGTAAAAACTTTTTTGTAAAAATATATTGAAATTTGATTAGAATATTTAAAAAGTAAATATTGATTTATTATTTATTAAAGTTTTTTTCTTTTTCTTTTTCTTTTATTCATCCATCCATCCATCCATCCATCCATCCATTCATTCATTCATTCTTTCTTTCTATCTTTCTCTTCTTTTCTTTCCTTTCTTTCTTTTTTTTTTGTAATATTATATAAATCATGTGGTGTTTAAAAAATATTACAAGAGTTTTTAACTTGCCGCCGATGAGAAATTAGATTTGTTCCATTAACAAGTCTTTAACTTATTTTAAGGGCAGGCTTTAAAACATAAAATGGTAGGGGAAAACGGTGGGGAAAACGATGTACTTGAAAAACGCATGGACATTCGACAGGCAGCACGCGGTTATGATACATGTATAAAATGGTGTTTACTCCTTATTTAAGATTATTTCACTTTTTTGAGGCGCTAAGTTCTGGAATGCTTTAGAAACCGGTGTTTCCGGTGAAAATCACCGCCTTTCCACAAGCTAACTGACAGACTTTGTCAGAATAGGATCTGCCTAAAAAGTTGGTTTGTTTTAACATTGCATCAGCAATTTTAAAGCTATTTGCGATAAGAACAAGTTTATTCATCGCTTAAGATTAATCTTAGAACACTCAAAAAAACCTTCACGTGAGTACGCGGTAGCTTTCGCGTTAGCATGCAATAGCCTTTAAGTGATAGTTTTAAAGTGAGCACGTGGTAGCTTTCGCTTTAGCAATCAATAGCTTTTACGTGAGCACGCGTTAGCACGCAATAGCTTTTACGTGAGCACGCGGTATAAAAACACTTTTAGTGTCACCTATGTGCCGCCGTACAAAACTGCTTTTTCTTATACACATTTAGCTGTTTTATTACAATATCAGAACCTTTTTTAACGGAAGGGTGTGCTATGCTTGTCTATGGCTTACTAGATCTGTGAGCAAGCACGTTGAAGTCGCACTTGGTGCGCGCTTGTAAAAGGCAGACTTTAAAACTGAAAAAAAATACTGACATTACGTTTCCGGTAAAGTTTATCTGAATTTTATTGTGTTCTAATTCAAAAGTCATGCTTGTACATGTGTTTAATTTCTTTTGGTTTTTTTCATGTCACTGTTTTATTACCTTTTAAAGTTAATATTATAATTTATGGTTTTTGAAACAAGGGTAAGACTGTTGTTTGCAAAATATAACTAAGAGTAATAAATGCTATGTACAACCATATAAGGGAACAATATCATCTTTTTTTATTCAAAATTGTAAAACATCCCGAGCGTCCACAAAACTGAAATATTTATAATTAAATAAATTCAAGGAACGGATGCTTTGAAATATATTTCACTTAAAATCTTATTACGTCATTCATCAGATGAAAAGTGCACCTGTCTGTCCGTCTATACCTCTTGTCAATTTCAAACTTATGTCTATAAAATTTTTAATTTCCTACTTTTCTGACACGTCACGTGTTTCACCTAAATACAAATTCAAACTTGTTTTTAAATGTCAAATAATACAATTTTTAGTTTATTTGGTTGTTAGGAACTCATCAATTCATAGCGAACAAGCTGCGTATGTTCATGTGAAATATACACTCAAAGTACTTGAATAGGTTTTTAGAATAGAATGGAATAGAATAGAATAGAATAGAAAAGAATAGAATGGAATAGAATAAATATACAATGTATTATGTCAATAAAAATTCCCATAAGGGAATTTTGAAGGTTTTAAATTCTTTACTATTACGAAAGGCCCTGGATCCGTTTCCACAATATGTGTTTTTACAAATTTTTATCTGGAAAATTTGAAACGGAAATAATTCAATCAGTTTTCGAGATATTTAAAAATTCAATGTGTCATTTTAAAATAACTTTCAGCTTTTGAGATATATATAAAGTTTTATTTGAAATATCATTAAAACTTGGTCAAAATCCGCTAAAAATAATTTAAAGGTAAGCTTAATTAAGAGTTATTGTGTAATCGGATCCAAAAACACTGCCCGTCAAACCTAGACCAGTTATACAAAGTCTTAACCCGTGATTCTTATCTCGAAATTCACGGAGGGTCGTCTGTAAGACCGTCAAATGTAAAAAATCACGTTAAATGTAAAAAGATCAAATTTGACATTAAATGCAAAAACAGTTTTACTCTAAATGTAAATGTGAGTTCGATTTCGACATCACTAACAGTGTGCCAGCATTATAGAGACGACTTTAAAATAGTCTACACTGAAATCCTATCCTTACATCTTTAGAAACCACACATAGGTGCTAGCTTAACGCTTCTCAGTACTTTGATTTTTTGTTTTTTATTGGAAGCCTACTATGTGCACAAAGTTCCAATGCAGATTTATGCTAACGTGAGCTATGTTTTTGATTTACATTTATCACTTTTTTGTTTTCACATTTAACGTTAATCGGCATTTTTACATTTAGCGTTTAAATGTTTTTACATTGAGAATCAAATGCTTTTTTCATTTGATGTCAAGTTTTTACATTTGTAGCATTCTTTTTTTACATTTAGAGTAAAATTGTTTTTACATTTAATGTCAAATTTGATCTTTTTACATTTAACGTGATTTTTACATTTGACGGTCTTACAGGCATCGTTGGACAAGTGGTCTAAAGTATGCGCCTGTCGACCAAAATTCTCTTCACCGCCTAGTTTCGAATGCAAATCGTGCCGATCCAAGTTTAGGAAAGTTTTTCATTAGCTGCCGAAGGTGGTTTTCTCCGGGTAGTCCGGTTTTCTCCACTACCAAACTGACCGCCTCGATGTAAAATAAGGATTCTTTACGGGGTCGTTAAATACCATTATTCCCCTGATCTCGGCTCGTAGTCTTGGGGGTGGGATGGGGTGGGGGTGGCGAGGGGTAAACCGATTCCTAATAGCGAGTTTTTCTGTATGGGAAAATACTTCAAGTTACCCCATTTCTAAATAACGAGTTTTTTTTTCGGTAGTTAAAATAAATCTTGTAAGAAAGGGACTATGTTTTACGTTGGGGTTAAAAAGTCACGATATGGACATGGACAACAATAAAATGTGTTATTATAATATCAGTAAGACCAATTCGAAAACTTTGGAGGACTAAAACTTGTAACTATATAAATAATGCGTATTTGTGAATAGGTAATATTCATGTATTTTACATTATATTAAAATAGAAATGTTATTGACACCACGACCTATAAAATTAAATATTAAAAAGGGCTGACATTTCAAAAAACAAATTGGACCGAAAATAGATTTGGTTAAATCTGCATAAATTATTTCGGCCATCAAACTTAACACACGTATATGAAATTCAATACCATAGGATGAATCAGTTTTTGCTTTTTCATTAATCAGCCCTGTTACCTTTAAGGGTGTTGAAATGGATTTAGAATTTAAATCTTTAATGTAAATTTTTGACATCTGTATATCTATTTTGCCTATGTTAAGTTTATCTTTTCTGATATGCGGTTTAAAGGATCTAATTTTTGACATATCAGTTTGGTCAAGTAGATCCCCTTTTAGCTCTCTGTATTGCAGAAAAAATATAGGGCATAATTCTGCAGTTAAGCAATCTGTCACTGTGTGTCCGAATGACCCGATGTACCGACTTTCGTGTACCTATGAAAGTGCCTCTCAATACGCACACCTAGTAGCGTGAAATTTTTTTTCCTTAGGTCAATGTTTTTTTCAAGAATACTTCAGTTTTTTCGACTATAATAATAATAATAATAATAATAATAATAATGATGATGATGATGTCATGTGCTACTTTTGAATTTTTATGAAATAATACATTCAAAAGTAGCACATGACAATTATTAATCATAATAATAATAATAATAATAATAATAATAATAACCTCATTATAAGTAAAAGAAATGTGACTGGGGTGTTAAACACATTACTTCAAGATACTCATTTTACCTACAAGGGCCTCGGTGGCCGAGTGGTCTAACGCGCGCTAACTGTATCACAGCAACACTAATCGCCAAAATTCGAAATCCCAATCGGGCAGATCCTACTGTGGGAAGTTCGTCAGTTCACTTGCCGAAAGTCAATGGTTTACCCCGGTTTCAACTAACCATCCAAGAACTGACCACCTCGATATAAGCGAGTGAAAGATTCTTGACTGTGGCGTAAAACGCCAATAATTCTATCCAATTCAACCTTGGCACCTGCAATTTAACAGGTTTAGCTGGTCAAGTTTTGGACATATACAATGTAACTACTTTTTGTCATGGTGATGCTGTGGTTTTTTAAGAGTAGAAATACTGTATTTTTGCATCTGTAAAGAATTTTTCACTTACATCTAGAAAGCCAGGTTCCCTTAGGGTCGAAGAAATTGAACCTGGAAAAAAAGATCTTCGTCAAACAAAGTGACAGTATTTCTCACACAATAGTCTGCCATAGTTGGATTTGACCTTGGAACCAAGGTAACTCTGATCCTTGACCAAATGAGGTGCTCTAAAATCTGTGATCCTTAGGGTGAACCAAGGCAATGAGGGGCTCTAAACTCTGTGATCCAGTTGTGAACCAAGGCAATGAGGAGCTCTAAACTTTGTGGTCCTGGGTATGAACCAAGGCAATAAAGAGCTCTACTCTCTATGATCCTTGGTGTGAACCAAGGCAATGAGGGGCTCTAATCTCTGTGATCCTAGTTGTGAACCAAGGCAATGAGGTGCTTTAAACTCTGTGATCCTTAGGGTGAACCAAGGCAATGAGGGGCTCTAAACTCTGTGATCCCAGTTGTGAACCAAGGCAATGAGGGGCCCTAAACTCTGATTCTAGTTGTAAACCAAGGCAATGAGGAGCTCTACTCTCTGTGTTCCTTGGTGTGAACCAAGGCAATGAGGGGCTCTAAACTCTGTGATCCTAGTTGTGAACCAAGGCAATGAGGGGCTCTAAACTCTGTGATCTTAGTTGTGAACCAAAGCAATGAGGGGCTTTAAACTCTGTGATCCTAGTTGTGAACCAAGGCAATTAGGGGCTCTAAACTCTGATCCTAGTTGTGAACCAAGGCAATGAGTAGCTCTACTCTCTGTGATCCTTGGTGTGAACCAAGGCAATTAGGGGCTCTAAACTCTGATCCTAGTTGTGAACCAAGGCAATAAGGAGCTCTACTCTCTGTAATCCTTGGTGTGAACCAAGGTAATGAGGGGCTCTAAACTCTGATCCTAGTTGTGAACCAAGGCAATGGGGAGCTCTAAACTCTGTGATCCTGGGTATGAACCAAGGCAATGAGTAGCTCTACTCTCTGTGATCCTTGGTGTGAACCAAGGCAATGAGGGGCTCTAAACTCTGTGATCCTAGTTGTGAACCAAGGCAATGAGGGGCTCTAAACTTGGTGATCTTAGTTGTGAACCAAGGCAATGAGGGGTTCTAAACGCTGTGATCCTAGTTGTGAACCAAGGCAATTAGGGGCTCTACTCTCTGTGATCCATGCGTTTTGACCACTTAGTTACCGAGTTTTGTAAGTGTTTTCAAGAAAAAAAACGGCTGGTTCGAATTCCCAATATGTCATATAATAAAGGGTGAACGACTCTTAAGGGGAATATGTTAAAACCAATGAATGGCTATTCATTACATAGTTCTTTATCATATAAATGTCAAATGGAGTCGTCTTACGTTTTTGTATAGGATAATAGAAGGAATACAGGTGTGAAAGTATTGTGTGTCATAATGCTGTGAAATTTATCGGTCAAAAACATTTAACTCAGCTGGAATGAAAATTAAAAATAATCGTAATTCAAAGTTTAATGATGGATACTCTTTATATGGAGACGCTTTAAGCTATACAAAAGATGCAGAAATTCACAAGCTTGATGAGTTGAATGCAGTGAGGTAAACCGGAGTGCTGCCAGAAAACCAACAAATTTCGTCTGTCAAACTGACAAATTTTCTCACACTAGTATCTGCCAAAGTAGGTTTCGAACCCAGGTGTTAATAGGCATTGTGATTAGTAATTGCGCTTTAGACCACTACCGAGCCTCCGGTAAAAAAAACATAAATAACATTTTAGATAAAAATAATCATGCTGATATAAGAACCAGTGTCATATGTTATTCTATATATTTTGAATATCTGCTTTTATATAAAAATTAACAAATGCCAGAAACAAAATATAAAAAAACGCCGGGGAATATGATAAAAAATGGATTCTTTCTCTTATTTTCTAAACTAAGTAATTTCACAAATGCACTCTTGGGGGAAAAAAAAAAGAAAAAGAAAAAAGAAACAGACCTGATATATTCCCGGAACAATGCGTTCTGGAAAGCTGGGACAAAAATACACAAGTCCTTCTCACGAAATTAATAGTGAAATTCAACGTATTATATAGCTAGTCTAATATATCATTTTTATATATATAACGCATAATTATGAAGCATAATGGAATGTTTTTGGCCTTGCAGTATAAAAAACTAATTTGCCCATTACCCCCCCCCCCCCCCAAAAGCTTTTATGGAGGGCCATATTATTATTATCGCCAATTCAATCATTCTGAAAACGATATACCGTTATTATTATTAGTGGGAATATTAAAATGAAAAAGATTGATTTTTAAACCTGAATGCAATTAAATTTAAACTTCACGTCAGAAAAGATTAGTATTTTTAACAAAAAAACTCGAATCCAAACGTAATTGAGTGGAAGAAATTTAAGAATAACTTTTGATCTGGTAAACTTGACTAAGTATCGCGTTTTATTTAATGTTAATTGGCGAATTTAAGGTATCGTTTTGTAATTTGATATTGTAAGAGATACAATTTCGTAAAATGACAAATGGAAAGTGGCAGTGATTTTTTTTATTCCTAAATAATTCATTGGATATTTTATTTTTGTTGAATTCTACGTAGATTGAGGGTTTCAGCGTACACACACACAGAGAGAGAGAGAGAGAGAGAGAGAGAGAGAGAGAGAGAGAGAGAGAGAGAGAGAGAGAGAGAGAGAGAGAGAGGGGGGGGCTTCAGGAAGTTCTTTTTTTATAATTCACACACACACACACACACACACACACACACACACACACACACATATATATATATATATATATATATATATATATAAAGCTGACTGTTTAATTCTTATACTTGTATACTTTTTGTATTTGTAGTACAGTCGGCTAAATTTGGTTCGGCTTATGATTAATTTTTTGAACCAAAAATGTCGCAATTTTGATGCGAGGAATATATTACTGAAATCCTTGGTTCTTTTAATCTCATTTCGCGCGGAAATGACCCAAAAGTTCGCTGTTTGATGTTCTATGCTTTTATGATGAATTTGGTTAATTGTCTTGATTACATATTGCTTGCATCGTTTTTCCTCAGTTCACTTGTTTGGGATCACCGGTAGTCCATTAGTCTAAAGTCAGAGCTTACATACAACGGCACCTATCACTTTCATTGTCCAAATCTCATTGGGCCAGATGTACTTATGCAAAGGTGTTTTTTTAAAGTTTGCTTGCAAAAAAGATAGATGATGATCTTTGGACGTAAAGGTTTCCCTACAATCCCGACTTGAGCCTCTCAATATAAGGGGAAAAATAAAATAAATAAATAAACAAAGGTGTAGAAATTATTAATTATTAAGAATTTATTTACTCTTTCAACAATGACTCCTGATTCATTCACCACTGTTGTAGCTCAGAGTGATAGCACATTAAACACCATTCCTGTTTCATTCAGAACAACTGGTCTCACCAGTACTACACAAATGATTATCTAGTGTTTATCGTTTTGGCTATGCGTTCTTCAAGTTTCTTTCTTTCTGTCTTCTTCTTCTTCTTCCTTTTCTTCTTTTTAGATTTTTTTTGTTCTATTTTTTTTCACTGGGTATTCCGGTTTCCTCTTTTATTCTTACATTACCATCTTGATATGAGTCTAAAGGGTAAAAAACAATTACATGTACATCTAACCAGCAAAATTTTGTTTCAAAAGCATGGCTGAATTTGAAGAAAATAATTCAGGTTAATTTCCATCCCGTGAATATACATATATTTAAAATATTTTAAAATCCAAATACGTTTAAAAGTGAAGTAGATGTTTGCTTTGATCCACGGAAGCCAAAGAAAGAAATATGAAATGACTACATATACATACAAAGTAGAAATGACTATTTGAAGTTGTTGAGTGTTCCAGTGTAAACATAGAATTTGAATAAAATTTCTCCTTGTAAAATGGATCCAATATATCTATATTATCTAAAAATAAACCCTATATTGGCTAGATATACTAAATAAATAACTTAAGAAACTCTTGTAGCCAGATTTAATTTAGAAGCGATTTAATATTCTAAAGAATTAATATAATCTAAACCGTAAGTAAATGTTAATCGTGTAAACAAATATAGAATTTAAATAATTTAGATAGATGTGTTTCCAATGTTAAAAAAACCTAACCGCTGTGAAAAAAATGTGTCAATAGATTATTCTACTTTCATGGAAACATTCATTAATGAAATATATAAAAAAGATTCTGAAAAAAATTGACTTAAAAAACTTCTAAGTCATAATTTCAGTAATGAAATGTATACAAAGATAGAGAAAAACAATTGACGCGGAAAAACTCATGCCATAAGTTCAGTATTGAAATGAAGATTTCTGAAAAAAACTTAATGATAAGATTCGAAATGAAAAAGTTTTATCATATCCGGTTTAATAAGAGATGTTCATCCAGCCACATAAATTTCGCACGATTAGATGAAATGCTTATGCAAACGTGTGTAAGAGTACTTTAGATTTCTAAATCACGATGCAGATATCTGCCCAATATAGAGTTCTAGCCTATGCGGTGAAAAAGGTTACAAAATTTTTAAGTCGGCAATAAGGTCGCTCAATTTGAGCCACGCCGTCCAATAAAGTTTTGGGTTGATAAATAAAACTTGCTGACGTAATGTATTTTTGTTCTGCAAGTGTTATGTCAATATTGATTGGATCTTTTATTTCTGTCTTAAAAAGGGGGGGGGGCACAAATAATGTTGAACGGGGTTAGCCCTCGAGAGTCATGTTGCTAAGGTCAACTGGAACTGGTTATTCAAATCTCTCTTAGCTTATCTAGTTCTTAAAGTAGAATTTTAATACAACGTTTTTCTGTTAAGAATAACCAAAGTTAACGAAATCTCAGTTGTTTTATAGCCATTTTACGCTGAATCACGATGCTAATCCGCTAAATGTTGTGAACGTACCCAAATGGTACAATAGACGTCGAATATGACAATATAAGTGTTTTGTTACAATTTCTATTACAATATTACATACGGACACCAGGCTACTTAACCATGATGGAATGCATCACATTTTTAGAATTTCCAGTGAGTGTAAATAAAGTTATATTTATGGTTCTCTAATAGACAGATAATGGTGCTTCATAAACTATCATATTTATGTATCAAATATATTAAATGTTTAACAATTGCCTGACATGCCTCAATATAAGATGAAATCCAGTTGCCCGTGACCCAATTTAAACCTGGTCCATTAGATAACTATCCTGAAATATGATAAAAATTTTAACTCATTAATTATCAAATTAGTATCGTATTTAACTAAGTTGTTTAAATTTCATATAAATATCATTTTATGTCAATCCGATATACTAAATGGAAACCGGAAAAATGCAGCAAAACGATTTGCATTATTTCAGAGAATCTCAATCAATCCAGTATTTTACCAAGGGGTGGTGGCTTAAAAGCTGAAAGCCAAAGGCTCGAAGATCGTAAGGGGAGTCGGGGCATGCTCCCGGAAAATTTTGAAAAAAATGGCGCAAAATCCTGCATTCTGGTGTAATCTCAGCTGCATTAAAAAAAAAAAACCTTTTATTCAGAGTGTCGAGCTTTGGTATATAAGAAAAAAATGCACAAAAATGTATTATCAGCGACATAAAGGAGGGTGCACTTTTGTACTTGATATTTTGTTTTGTTTGTATGTTTTTCTTCCTTTTTTTTAAAAAAAGAAGGATTTATCATCCAAAATACACAAAATTTGAAAATCTACTTTAATAACGCATTCACCCAAGCTTGATACTTGAAAATGTCAAATGTCTTCTTTATTCATTATAATATTTACTTTAACTTCTCGTCGCATTGTGTGTGTGTGTGTGTGTGTGTGTGTAGAGACACTTCTTTTTTCTTCTCTAGAAAAACTTTTTTATGAAGATAATTTAGACTAGAACAGAGAACAATTTGACATTCTTTATATCCAATTTATGTGTAACCGCTGGCAACTTGTTAGAAAGGGGGCATATGGCTCGTTCATTCTGACATGCTGCAATTAAGCTCTTTAATGATGAAATTGACAGCCGGAACTTTTGCAGCTTGATATTTTGAGAAAATTATTTTAATTAAGACTTTGTCAAAAAAAATTATGTGCCATGCTTGACAAGAATTACTACAAGCCAAATATCAATTTTCCTTGTTTAAATAATATTTAAATTAGGATGCACTTTATTTGACTTGCCGTTAAGTGATGGACAAATTGGTCCAAATTGTCTATTTGTAAATATTTGACCTTTCCGGTTTTTTTTTTTTCACGGAACGATTTTGAAAATCCATGAACATGTAAAACATGCAAAATGAATATATATCAGTCAGATTATAGGAAATATTATTATTATTATTATTATTATTATCATTATTATTAAAGGGCACTGAAGAAGATACAGTTTGATAAATATTGATAAATTTAATTAGCGATTTACACAAATAAATAAATAAATAAATAAAATAAAATAAAATAAAATAAAATAAAATAAAATAAAATAAAAAATAAATAAATAAATAATAATAATAATAGATAAATAAATAAATTAATTAATTAAAGGAAAGAAATATTATTATTAAGAAATTAGTCATTTAAAAAATGGTTTTAGTTTGACAAAATTTTATCATATTTGAATTTTTCTGCAAAACAAATTTTCAAAATATTTGAGATTATGCTAAAAAGATTTTCCCCCGCTTATTTGATTGAACTAATGATGCTTCGAACAACCTTGGTTTAGTTCGTCAAAACTTGATTAGTTTGATGAATTGATGAACCAATTTTTGTTTCTTTTTTCAAACTTTTTGGAAACTTTTGTTTAAAAACCATACGTTAAAAGAAATATTTAAAAAAAAAAAAAACATTTTAGTTTAAAACTTATATTTGTAATGGTATATTGATTTTAATGATGTTTTTGTTATACTTTTACCATTGATTAAACTAATGAAGCTTGGAACAACTGTGTCCTGTCTTACAGAATTACTATAATTGACTGTTGACCACGCATTGAACTGCAACCTAATAAAGATGATTATTATCTTTAGTTAGCCAGCTTGCATTGTAGTAATCTTATTGTGACAGAGCATCTAGCCAGTAGGCATTTGTATTTTTGGGATGAGTCACAAGTCTTTGTTTAAGTGACGGTTTGCAATACACACAACCGTGCCAAGCACTCGGCATTTAGAAATGGAAGTCACGGAGTCCTTTGGAGGAGACATTGAAAAACCGATGTTCCGTGTCACGGCAGGCACGGTACCGCCAAAGAACCCTACTATTCATTGGGTTTTTGTGGCTCTGTCTTTTGTCTACTACAATCCATTGGGTTTTTGTGGCTCTGTCTTTTGTCTACTACAATTCATTGGGTTTTTGTGGCTCTGTCTTTTGTCTACTACAATTCATTGGGTTTTTGTGGCTCTGTCTTTTGTCTACTACAATCTATTGGGTTTTTGTAGCTCTGTCTTTTGTCTGCTACAATTTATTGGGTTTTTGTGGCTCTGTCTTTTGTCTACTACAATTCATTGGGTTTTTGTGGCTCTGTCTTTTGTCTACTACAATTCATTGGGTTTTTGTGGCTCTGTCTTTTGTCTACTACAATACATTGGGTTTTTTAGGCTCTGTCTTTTGTCTACTACAATTCATTGGGTTTTTGTGGCTCTGTCTTTTGTCTACTACAATTTATTGGGTTTTTGTGGCTCTGTCTTTTGTCTACTACAATTCTTTGGGTTTTTTTTGGCTCTGTCTTTTGTCTACTATAATTCATTGGTTTTTTTTTGGCTCTGTCTTTTGTCTACTACAATTCATTGGTTTTTTTTGGCTCTGTCTTTTGTCTACTACAATTTATTGGGTTTTTGTAGCTCTGTCTTTTGTCTACTACAATTTATTGGGTTTTTGTGGCTCTGTCTTTTGTCTACTACAATTTATTGGGTTTTTGTGGCTCTGTCTTTTGTCTACTACAATTTAATGGGTTTTTGTGGCTCTGTCTTTTGTCTTCTACAATTTATTGGGTTTTTGTGGCTCTGTCTTTTGTCTACTACAATTTATTGGGTATTTGTGGCCCTGTCTTTTGTCCACTACAATTTATTGGGTTTTTGTAGCTCTGTCTTTTGTCTACTACAATTTATTGGGTTTTTGTAGCTCTGTCTTTTGTCTACTACAATTTATTGGGTTTTTGTGGCTCTGTCTTTTGTCTCTTACAATTTATTGGGTTTTTGTAGCTCTGGCTTTTGTCTACTACAATTTATTGGGTTTTTATGGCTCTGTCTTTCGTCTACTACATTGTATTGGTTTTTGGTGGCTTAGTCTATTAATAGTCTACTACATTGCACCTGTTTTGGTGTCTCTGTCCTGTCTCTGTCTGGTGTCCGCCTAGTACATTTATCGGTTGTTTTTATAGTTCTGTCTGGGTTTGGTGGCCGTGCTTATTATACAACCATCAACATTATAGTTGATTTCATAATTTATTTTAACACGTATGTTTTTTTTTTTTTTTTTTTTTTTTTTTTTTTTTTTTTTTTTGTATCTATTAAATAATCTGTGAACCCTTTGTATTTTTGTTTAATTTAACGCCAGTGGGATATTTTACACATCATTTAAAAAAGCGATAACATCTGTCTGCATTTTTCAAATTCTATTTATGGCTTGTGAAATATTGATGATATGCATTATGTTTTTGGCATATATTTGACGGCTGATAAAATTTCAACATTTCAATATACACACATTTTTCAATATTTTAACACAGTGTTCCTTAACAATGGGAATAAGTTTGTCTTACGTGGAATATTCGAAATTTTGCATATGACAACTGAATTACTGTAAATTGATTAGAATCATATCACATCTTTATTTACATTTATACATTATAAAATTTTCTTTGAGGGGCCCTTAAAAATGCTTGCATAAGATGATTTTAAACTAGTAAATCTATACTTGTTATCCAGTTTTTTCTTACGAGTGTTTCTGATGCATTGTGTTATTGACGAATCTGGCTCATTATTGTCAAAAACATTTTAATTTAACATTTTGTTGGCGAAATAGAAGGTAGCTAGTTCAAATACAAAATTTAAAAAAATGAAAGTTTTCCTTATGGATTTTTTTAAATTTGAAATTTCCATCTTAAAGGGACCATAAGAATTCCGCAATGGCTAGCTGGTTAACTTGAAACCATTGGATAAGAGGCTTGAATCAAACTATGACAGATCCTGCTATCCGTTTTAATTGGTTGTGACTGCTAATTGTGCAAAATTTTCAAAGAAAACCCAGTGTTTGTATGTAAATTTGTCATAGAATATCCAAACTCTTTCCTGTCATTATTGGGAACACGGAAAATAAAGATGCTTTTGATGTAAAACGTCATTGAGGGCATCACAGATTATAATAATATCCGAAAGTTTGTTAGTTTCTAGTCGACCCGACGGAGAGTGGATTTCTCTGATGTGTTTTCTCCTAACATTTATTTATTTATTTATTTATTTATTTATTTATTTATTTATTTATTTATTTATTTATTTTTACAATGGTCTTTAAGCTGTCTTTGGTAATTTAAAGGTAATTTTTCTTCAGTTCTTAAGTAATTTATAGTTTAATTTCTATAATTTATAGCCTCAACTACAAGAAAACTTTAAAAAAAGGAATCAATATAAAGTTTTGTATATTTTTTGCTTTTAAAAATTATGTAAATAATCAACCAGTTATCAAATATCAAATAAAAATTATTTAACCACAAAACCGACTTTAAATTTTAAAGTTTCAATGACGTCTGATAATTTATGAGGTGATGTTGACTTTATAACCAAAAAAGGCCTATTTTCTGATCGAGAAGGCATATTTTCAAGTATAAATGTATATTCTGTATTTTAAACATATTTTATCTGTGTACATTGTCTCATCTTAAAACCAATACAGACAAGCAAACTTAAGTGATTATTTTGACATTTACTGTGACACCGTGGTTGTTTCAACAAATAAATTTTCTTCGTTTTAAATCGTATACAGTTTCCCACTGCAGCTAAACCGTCCATTTAGGTCGCCTATTAATTCTCAATTGATTAGCAGCCGCTTCATATGTGATATTTGAGAGAGCGAGAGAAGGATAACACTGTGTGTCTCATACGTAAGAAACATTATAGGCCTATAAACTTGTCTACTTTTTTCACCTGTGTTTCGAAACTGACAGGTAATTTCGGTCAAAGGTATGTACTATGCCATTTATATTTTTTTCAATTATTTTTTATGTTTTATTTCTACTTTTTATGCATATTTATTGGTTATTTATAATAACCTGTGGGTCTATATATTTTTAAAAAATGATTTAAGAGTTTTAAAATAGTAATGTTGTTAAGCGGAAATGTGTAAAACACTGAAATAACAATTATGTTAATAGTCTACCTTGCACAATTCCATTACTATCCAAAATAATTCAGATGTTGAAAAGTCGGTTATACTCACGTGTAATATTTATGTAAATATATAGGCACTAAATTTTTAAAATTAGAATTTCGCATGTGCATTGAACTTTAATATCACAATGCAGTATCGAGTGATTTTGTGTAGACAGGAAAAATAGGTCATCAGGATTAAAAAATGTTGACTGCGTTTTATGTTACAAAAATAATTTTATATTAATCAAAGTTCTGTTAAAAAGAAGGTGTACGTAACACTTTCCTTTCATTAAGTCATTAAGTTTCAAACAATTCAACTGAAAATGTAACCATTTCTAATTGAAATTGGCATATCTTTTGAAATAGACATTTTCAAATGAACCTGTCTTGAAATAAACATATCTTTTGAAATAAACATATCTTTTGAAATAAACATATTTTTTAAATAAACATATCTTTTGAAATAGAGATATCCTTTGAAATAAACATATCTTTAGAAATAAACATATCTTTTGAAATAAACATTTCATTTGAAATAAACATATCTTTTGAAATGGAGATATCTTTTGAAATAAACATATCTTTGAAATGGAGATATCGTTTGAAATATCTTTTGAAATGGACATATCTTTTGAAATGGACATATCTTCTGAAATGGACATATCTTTCAAAAATACAACTTTGTATATATATTGTCGTTCTGTCCTGTGCATCCCACCTTGCATATATTTTCTTCTGTTATAAATTTACATTCAAAGGATTGTTGATTCATTGTTTGGTAAAGTTAGGCTTATTTTTAATTTTCCAATTGTGCGTTTTAAGAACTCATGGTTGTAAAAAAAAAATTGGATGGACGAGAAGCTCCAAAAATACAATAACCACACCACTCGGACATCTGTTCAGTTCCGTCAAAAGCCGGGAGTTTTATTTGTGGTCCATATATATGTTTGTTTTGTCCTTTCTTATGTCTTGTCTGACTATATTATCATTGACTTGTACTAGTGTCACGTTCTCCTTGCTGTTGCTGTTGTCTAATTTATGTTTTTCTTAGTTGCTTTTTTCCTTTTCTTCTTCAAACTACTTGTATATAATAAAAAAGTTTTCATATTGTTTCTGGAAAGTAAACAAACCACTTCAGTAAGTTTTGTAATAAATAAGGAGATATAGCTCCGTGTGTCAATCCTTGTTGCTTTTTTTAATCAAACATTTTAGGTTAATTCATCAGGTCACTGTTGCTACTCAGTAAATTTGTTCTATGGTCGTTTCGAAATATTTAAAAATTTGTTAGAACTTGACCTATAATTGTTAAAGTCAACTTTGACATATCTTATAAGCCAGTTTACAGAGTCGTTTATCTGGCTTCAATTTCACACCTTTTCCTCCAGAGTTTCATGATTAAAGAGAAAGCATATTTACCATAATGATTATTTCACTAACTTTTCAGATCTAAAGCCTATTGATACCAGTTCTAAAATATCTTGTTTATATAGATGACGCAAATATTTAGTCTTTTCTATATTTTGAAATTCCATACATGAACGTTTCGATTCAACCAGTAAACTGTTGGCAATCACACAATGCGTTGACTCAAACCTGAGCTGAAACTTTATATCTCTGGATACTGAGGTTTTTGAACTTGTGAAAAAAAAACAAAACGTTTTCTTATTGTTTTTTTTTTTCGTTTTAGTTACATGGTAATTTGATTTGTCAACCGAGTGATATTCATACATAGTCAGTGTTAATGGATCCAGTTGTTCAACGCTGAACAAGCAACAAAAACTCGCTCTAACAAACACTTTAAAAAGATAAAAAGATAATAATAATAATAATAATAATAATAATAATAATAATAATAATAATAAATGTAATAATTAATGGAATCAACGATTATATAACTCCAGGCATGTCATGATCACTGTCTCTGTTTCATCAGCGTTATGACATTGAAAATACAATAGACTTGAATAAAATTTGGCATATTCAACTTTCTTAAGACAAGCTGTAATGCGCACTCTTAATTTCGATGGAAATTGTACAAATTAAACCACTTCAACTATTGTAATTTTAACACGTTGACGAGTCGTGCATATTACAAATCTTTTATGTGTACGTCACCAAGGACATCACTTCCGGTGTTTTATACCATTTTAAACTAATATCTTAAATCCCCATAACGAAAAAAAAATCCTGTCTTCATAAATATGTTTCGGGGTTTTTTATTATTTCTGTTGCGAATAAGTTTAATTTAAGTACAGTATCTGACAATATTTCATTTTATTGGATTTCTCAATGAAAATTTGCTTATTTAATGCCATACAGCGAAAGTACATGATCGTATGGTTGAAATGAACAATTTTTCGCTGGCTTTTTTCTCTCTAAATATTCACGTCCTACACTCTTTGTAAATTGATATATTTTGTGGTTTAATTTTGTTTTTATTTGAAAGGATTTTTTTTGGGGTCCAGAAACAGAATTATGTGACAAAATCATACCTTACCTACTTGGAGAAAAGGGGATAATATTTCATTCTAGAATGGCATGCAGTGAAATCGCTTACTCAGTGACAGGTTTGAAAAAAAAAATCTAGTATTTGCCTTACATATTATGGCACGTTTAATTTTAAATTCTATTTATATATACTTTCAGTAAGTATTTAATCATGTCATAATATTTTAATTTGATAGATGAACTACACCAAATCAAGCGTGAAATATGTCAACTAAGCAAGGTAAAGATTATCAACCCAAACTTTTATGTAAATAATCTTATTTGAGATGTAACTGATATCAAAAATTTAAACATGTAGTTCAGATTGAAATCAAGATTATAAAAAAAACTTTCTTACAAGGAAATCATGTCCCATAACTACAGACAGTATTGTGAAGTTTTTGCAAAGTTGAAAATAAGTGTTATTAACAAGTATATGTACTTTAGCAATGATTTATGAAGTGAATATTTAGAGTTACGTTAAGTTATATAGCGTTTTATGTAACAATCAATAATTTTTCACTTATATCAAGATGGTCGGTTTTGGGATTGGGAAATAAACCGGAATACTCGAAGAAAACCAACTACCTTTGACCTTCGGCAAGCAAACCGACAAACTTTCTTACACCAGAATCCCGAGTCAAACTTAGGCAGTGAAAGATCCGTAAGCGTAAACTTTGGACCACTTGGAAACCGAACACCCCTCTCCCAAATAAATACTTAGAAATTAGTTTGCTACTCAAAGGCGAAACATATTTCAGTCGTTCCCAAATGTCACTGAAAAAACTTATTTCTAGACACTGGGATTAATAACTAGATAATACTAGTAATGCTTTCCATCCGAGTCAAGATTCTTTCATTGAATAAGAAACTATTAGTTCTCAGATGGTGGAGAAAACCAAGGTGTCTAGAGAAAACTATCGACTGTAGTCAAGTCACAGGAGGTCTTTTTGGACGGGTGGTCTTTTTATGGAGGTGATCACTTGAGTAGCTTTTACCGGTATAGATACAAAATCTTTATATGTAGATGGGCTGTACAGCAGATTTTGCTATTTATACGGGCATTCTTTATATAGAGGTGGTCACTAAAGCGGGTAATACAATATAAAAGGCGGTCTTTATACACAGGTTGTTGCTATGGTTAGGTTTTACAATTAAGGCAGATGTTTTATATATAGAGGTGGTCACTTTAACAGGTTTAATAGACCGGTGGTTTTTATAAAGAGATGGTCACAGTAGCGGGATTTACGTAAGTACTTATCGTGTTTTAATTCCCATATATTTATTCGTTTGTTCACGGTTGGTTCTGTTGGCTGTGACCACCTCGGTGACTCAGTGGTAGAACTTCCGCCTCGATTGCGATAGGTCGCGATTTCGTACCCCGGTAGGCATACGTAGACTGTAAATTTGAGATATTGCTTTCTTGTCTGACTCTCGACTCGACATTAAGAGATCAGAACATCGACTGGTTCACCCTGTATCAGAATATCTGCGGTATACTGACACGGTGAGCTAGCATTTTAACAAAAAGTCGCCCTTGGTGCGTAGAGTCGACAAACTAATAAATAATAAATAAATAAATTTATTTTAAAACATGTACTATGAAAATACATCTATCTCCAATTGACACAAGACCAACCCCCTCCTTTAAGGATCTTTAAGGATCCTTAAAGATCCTTAAATATGTCCTTAAAGATCCTTAAAGGGGCCTTAAAGCCTACTTAAAGCCGTCCAATCTTTAAGGATCTTAAAGGGACCTTAAAGGACTCTTTAAGGACATATTTAAGGATCTTTAAGGACTCCTTAAAGATCCTTAATGGAACTGAAATTTTAAGGATCTTTAAGGAGGCTTTAAGGATTCTTAAAGATGTCTCATCATGAAAAACTCGATTTTTTTATTTATTAATGTAACGATGGCTATAACATTAATTCAATTAAAAAGTATGATTTGTTTTTAGTATATTTTGAATTTTTATATTTTATACAACATAGGAGACTTGGATAACGCCTGTTTGAATTCTAGTTTCTACATTAATTTTTTGTAGAGGAGCCGTATGTCGTTTCCTAATAATACTTCTTTCTTAATTCATAAATGAATTAAAATGTGCAGTTTTTACAGTACAGGTGATCAACCCGTGTTTTAATCAGATCGGCAGTAAGCATATATGTAATTAACGGTATTTGTTAATTGTACACAGCGGTACTTGTTTGATTATCGATCCCAGGTGATTTCACGCGCGGCTTTTGACTTTGATGTGCAGTTTCTTATCTAGGTAGGAGATCGCTATGAAGTCAAATAGCATGTTAAAATGCTTACCTAACCCTGAACTCTGGGTGTTGGAAATAAAGGTGTGTTTTCGGAAGTGATTTTAAGATAATGTTAATATTAAAATATTAAAACATACATTAACTAAAGAAATAAAAGTAATGGCAAAATAATCTAAGCATGTGTTATATTTTATTTTATTTTGTTTTGTTTTGTTTTGTTTTGTTTTGTTTATTTTATTTTATTTTATTTTATTTTATTTTATTTTATTTTATTTTATTTTATTTTATTATTTTATTTTATTTTATTTTATTTTATTTTATTTTATTTTATTTTATTATTTTTTAGGGGGGTAGTGTTATGCATATATGCAAATAAAGCATGAGAGAGAGAGAAAGAGAAGCATGAGAGAGAGAGAAAGAGAGAAGAAAGAGAGAGAGAGAAAGAGAGCGAGCACATTTTAGTGTCTTTAAATTGACATATATGGAACTCATTACTGACACATGATGATATCGGATTTCCAATAATTTTGATTTCTTAATGAAAAAGAGTTGGTAAAGTTAAATAAGAACATTAGAGAAAAGGTTATTCTTTTCAAACATGAACAAGTTACAAGTGAACATATTTAAGTAAGAAACCAGTAACAGAAGATAACCATTAACTGACAAACTTTACCTAGTTGGATGTGAATTTCTGCAGTCAAGATGGAATGCAGTGGAATAACGGCGATAACCTCTCTCTCTCTCTCTCTCTCTCTCTCTCTCTCTCTCTCTCTCTCTCTCTCTCTCTCTCTCTCTTTAAAATATTCAGTTTCCGCTGATCTTCCTCTATCTCTCTTCCCCTCTATGTATTCAGTTCCCGATCTCTCTCTCTCTCTCTCTCTCTCTCTCTCTCTCTCTCTCTCTCTCTCTCTCTCTCTCATATTCGGTTTCTGCTGACCCCCCTCTCTCTCTCTGAAACATAGGTAGATATTCTCCCTCTCTCTCTGTCTATGAAACACAAGTGGATACTCTCTCTCTCTCTCACTCTCTAAAATATTCAGTATCCGCTACCCCCTCCCTCTCTCTTTCTCTCTCAGCATATTCAGTTCCTTATATCTCGTTCTTTAAAATATTTACTTTCCGCTGATGCCCCTTATCTGTTTCTCCCTCAATGTATTTAGTTCTCTCTCTCTCTCTCTCTCTCTCTCTCTCTCTCTCTCTCTCTCTCTCTCTCTCTCTCTCTCTCTCTCTCTCTCTTGTACATTGAATTCTTGACTTGCCCGTAAATGATTTAAAAAAAAAAAAAAAAAAAAAAAAACAGGTCTCCTTTTCTATATATTCAATTTCTGACAGTTATGTCTTTCTGTATTTAATTCGCAACTTGACGGTGAAAATAGGTAATCCCTCCTCACACACACACACACACACACACACACACACACACACACACACACACACACACACACACCGGGAATTTCTTTATGATTTTACTAGCATCATAGTATATTATGTGTACTGCAGATTCCAGGAAAAAATTAACTGTTAAAGGGTACCTGTAACCAAAAATTTTTTTATCACAGTTGTTTTATATATTATTTAAATATAACAATATCGAAAACCGCATCAAAATTGGTGATAAAATAAAAAAGTTATAGCGGTTTGAAATCCAAATTTTTTAACTTTCTCTTTATCGTAAAGTGAAACGCCTCGTTTTGAGTTATAAACGTGTGACGTCATTGCAGTATTACAAGTAGTGTCTTACATAATAGACAGTAGTAACTATGATGATATATTGGCGTATGAAGAAGAAAGTAACGACTCTGACATGTACCTATTTATGTCAAATAGTTCGTCATTATTTGGGGAAGCAGTAGACAATCTTATAAGTAATGAATTTGGAGTATATCCTTATTTGTTCTGACCAGAAACGGGCGAATTTGATGAATATATTAAGTCAAGGCCCGACCTACTCGAAAATTGTGACTACATTTGGTTGCATAGCTGTTGAAAAAACGTGACGAGTGTTAACTTGTCAACAACACGAAAATTGATTATATCTGACTTTTTTTAAAAAAATAAATTATTTTATTAAGTCTGACTGGACAGACTCAAGAACTACGATAAGTTGCATAGCTATAACAAAAAAATACGCGATTAGTTTTAACTTGTCAAATACACGACAAAATTAATTTAATCGTCGACATTTTAAAATGAATTAAATATCAAGTCGGACTGGACAGGCTACCGGATGAATATTATGGAACTTGCTTTGGTGGCATGTGCTGATTTTGAATTTCTATCAAAATTATGCATTCAAAATTACATAAAAATCCAATCGCCTATATGCTTTTTTGTGCAATGTTTATTGACAGTTGAAATTAAATGACCATATGTAGAAAACTTTTAAGTAGTCTGGCGGCAACACATTTCCTTGTTAATTGGAAGATGTTCACACGATTAAAGTTTGTAACATACAGATTGTTTTCGTGATTTTTAAAAAAATATTCCTTGCTGACGAAAGTGTTCAAAATGTAAACATTTCCACCGGAAGTTGACCTATTTCATGTTAAAATCCGATTTTACGGAAAAATAATGCATTTGAAGAACAAAAAAATTGACGTGTGTGTGTAGAATGGTATTTTATGCTTACTTTCTTTGTACAAATTTTAAATGTAATGAAATAAATGGTTAACTACTGTTTGGAAGTCTAAAGTGCATTGAGCTGGCTACAATGTGCTTTGATTGCATTTTCAACCGATCGTGAAGGAACACCATTAACATACATGGTGATACCGATAATCTTGACTGGATATGTGTTTCGAGATGGATAATTTTGGCTTGAAGAAACTTATGAGATTCAAATTTAGCGGGAAGATGTGAGAGGGAGTGAAATATCAATGGTTTAGACGTGTGGGCTGAAATGCATAGCTTGGGTCAAGAAGACGCTCTCGACCAATCAAAATTCTGTTTACAAACAGGGTAAGGTCGGTTTCTTCCTTCTGCCGGTTGAGTAAAGTGTCATACCAGCTGATGTTAATGCATTGTTAATTAAAATGAATTCACAACACGCGTGAGTGTGAGTAGTTGTCTGTTTTATTGATAATTCTTCCTGTGATTGTGATTTTTGAAACATACAACAATATGCTAATGACCTGTTACAACGTATAACCTACTTTGTTTGCAAACTGAAAAAAAATGCGACGGCCGTAATTTTTTCTAATGAAAATTAATAAAATCTTATCTAAGTTAAATAAAACAGGTAAAATACACCAAACTGAAACAAAACACTTAAATATAAGAAAACCACTTGCTCGGATCATATAGAAAATCGGCGATTCTGGAAATTTTTGGGTGCGAATTTTATATGAGTTGAAGCTTTTTTAAATAAATTTTAGCTTGAAAACCACCTGCGTAAATTACACGGGTGCGTAAATTACATGGGTTTTTACGGTAGTTCTTTTCAACTGCCCGATGGCTAATTAATGCTGGGGTAATTATAAAAGAAAAAAAAGACAAGATATTCCATCTCAAATTATTTTACGCGAAATATATTATAATTGTTTAAAATGAAATGATACAGATTTTAGATGGGGACCACATTAAAAAACGAGATGATAATAATAATAATGATAATAATAATAATAATTTAATGGATTAGTATATATAGAATAAAGAATTTTAAAATATCACGACTATATGTATGCCCAAGGAAAAGTGAAAACTAAAATCTAATATAAAATCTAATAATCTATTATCTAATTAAATGTCGTAAGTAGATCTGTATAGACTATTCTGGTCGTCAATTTTGAATTTTCAATTTTGCCTAAAAGTTACATTTCATTTTTATTATTATTGTTATTGACATGAAAACTAAAGAAAAATTTCTTTTTCTTACTTTTTAAAATTTTAAAATGAAATATCCTTTTTTTTCCGGAGTGAAAACTTTATCATGACTGTATATGACAAATTACGTTTATCAGATAAAATTATTTTACTTTACTCGAACTGTAAATATATTATTGTATATTACAGGTCGTAAGATAACTTTATCAACCTGCAAATCAATTTTGCAAATTATACGTGACATCCTGTTAATTACAGGTGTGGGTCTAAATCTAAGGAATGTGTCTAATATACAAAAGGATTAATAATAATCTTTATTATCGGTACATGTCAAACGGATGTTATCCACTTCATTAAATAGTTTTTCCCGTAAAATAATCATAGAAAGTTAAACTACGAGTTCGTATTTGTCTTATTTTAGTAGTTGGTAAATAATATTCTGTGGAGATATGTTACTGCTATGACGTCACAACACGGGAGCCTCGATATCGACCTTTTTGATTTGGATTTCTAGAGATGTATTAGAAAATCACCGATATCTACGTTATTATGAAATGGAATTTTATGGAATTTTCGCTACAGACATATTTAAGTACGACGAATAAAATATGTCAAAACTGAAAATCGTTACAGGTACCCTTTAATTTTTTGGGGGTTAAAAAATAGACTAGGAAAGACCATTTATTGTATTTTATTTTATTTTATTTTATTTTTATTATTTTATTTTATTTTATTTTATTTTATTTTATTTTATTTTATTTTATTATTTTATTTTATTTTATTTGATTTGATTTGATTTGATTTGATTTGATTTGATTTTATTTTATTTTATTTTATTTTATTTTATTTATTTTATTTTATTTTATTTTATTTTATTTTATTTATTTATTTAATTTAATTTTATTTTATTTTATTTTATTTTATTTTTATTTTTTATTTTGTTTATTTTATTTTATTTTATTTTATTTATTTATTTTGGACATTATGGCCAATTATTTAATTAAAAAGCTGTTTGTACAGTTAACACACTGCTTCTTCTGTATCAATTACATCTCTAATTAATACATATAAATAATAATAATTTTCAAGTAAAAGGAGTTAGAAAGAACAGATGTCATCAACATTAATTAATTAAGTGATTAATACACTTGATCATCAAACACCACCTTGCTGATTGATGTTAGATATATAAGTATATTACAGGTAAATTTTGGAATGCATTCCTATCAACACATATTTTATCTAATGCAATTAAAATTCTAAATATAGATAAAAATGATGACTGCAGCAAATTATATATGAAATTATAAATATAAGTAAAAAAATTAATTTGATCCTTTTGTTGTAAGAGATATTTTAAAAGAAATATAAAAAATTATCACAAATAAATGAAAAATACCCACTTGCTTTCTTTCAGTCACGTGATCTCATTTGCATATTGTTAGAGACATATTTTATAATTATCAACATCAGGATCATCTCTTCCATAGCTACATAGGTAAGGTGATGGACTCGTAACTTGAGGGACCAGGGTTCGATTCCCAGTGAGAGCGGATAACAGATGAAAATTTTAATTATAAAATTTCTTGTAATTTGTATTTAATAAAATAAAATCCAATTCGACTTCAGAATGAAATAAAAAAATAAAATTGAAGAATTAAATTAAAAACTTGAGATTAAAAATAATATAAATAAAATTAATTTATTATCACTTTATTTTTTAAAAATTAATAAATGCAATAGATTTTTTAAAATAAAATTTTAAAAAAGATAATGATAAAATAATATTTCATTGGTTTTTTTTTTTTAAAAAAGGAAAAATATAAATTTTTCCTTAAAGATCCTTAAAGCTTCCTTAAAGATCCTTAAAATTTCAGTTCCATTAAGGATCTTTAAGGAGTCCTTAAAGACTCCTTAAAGGCATATTTAAGGATCCTTAAAGCCCCCTTAAAGGTCCTTAAAGGGACATTTAAGACAGCTTTAAGGAGGCTTTAAGGATCCTTAAAGATGCCTTTTCATCATGTGTGAAATGTATAGTTGCGTCATTTACATAGCCAAATGCAATTATCTATTATGTAAACCACTTTTTGTGCATGATGATTTAAACGAATTCATGCATGTCAAATCAATCTCCCTATAATCTCCGTATCTGTCTCGATTTTCTTTATCAGTCTCGATCAACTAACAAAAAGGTGAGAATAAATGTAGTACTTTTCTATGATCGTAAACTAAGCTGTACTTAGTATTCATTAAAATCAAATTATACTACTGACATAATAGTAACTGATATAGACAATCATAGTCAATTAATACTAATGTATCTAATAAAGTATGAGGGGACAAATTTACGTGGGCGGCAATATGTTATATTGAATGGAGTAGCGTTATGGCGTTTGTGCCACAGTCAAGATTCTTTCACTTATATCGACGCGGTCTGTTCTTGGATGGTAGAGGAACCCGGAGTGTCTGAGGAAAACCAACGACTTTCAAAATGTTGTAAGGGAACGTCCATGTATGTGAATTGTCTAATCATATTTAAAGTAAAGAAGCAAAATACACTTCAATGCACCGTGCACGCACGTGACACCTAGAGACAATTTAAATCTTGAAGCAAGTAGCACAAAAATTCGCAACACCAATCAGATTGTGCTAGGTTTTACGGCCGTAAAAGTAGGTAATATGACAATTAAACTAGGTTTCTCTATTTTTTTGGAGGGTAGGTTGGCTGAGTGGTTGAGGCTTTAACTTTTAAACTCAAAGCGTCCCCCGGTGTTGGTTCGACCCAGGAAGAAAAAAGGGAGAAAGTTATTTCTTTGTCATAGGCTTTTACTGGTTGACCCGGTAGCCGCAAAGAGTGCAATTCAACTTTAGCTTTTCAAAATCTCTGAGAAAATTTCTCAAATGCCTAAAATCGGCGGACACTCCGGTTACCTCAACCCTACCTTACTGATATCGAGTTGTTCACTGATTTTTAAAAGCCCACAGAAACGTTGGCAATTTATAAATTTTTGGAGTTAGACATTTATAGTAAAGTTGACTTTCCGAGTGATCTAACGCGTTCGGCAGAAATCCAACTCGGGATTGGTACAGTTTGGAAATTTGTCAGTTCACAGTAGATTGGCGGTTTTCATCGGGCAACCCAGTTCAAAACTAACCGCGGGGGCCTAGATGGTCGAATGGTCCGATACGTGCTCTCACAAATCACAGTGCCTCTCACCATCTAGGACCGAATTCGATTAGGGACAGACCTCTTTGCGAGTTAAATTATCAGTTCGCGTGCCGGTGGTTTTACGGACAATCTCGTTTCTTTACTGTGACTGTCTTAACATAATCGAAAGAATTTTGACTGGGGCGTTTACTCCACTTTAATCTTGAAACTATGAATGATTGTTATCTAGCGCCATGGGTATTGGTATACTTTATTTGAATGATAAAATTAATGTTTTCGTTTGATTTTTACAATGATTTACTTGAAGAATACTTAACTTGTTATAAGGTTATCAATAGCTTTGGTATTCAATACAGATTAATGTTTTATCATTAAATAAATAACATACATGATATGTCAACAAAAATGTCTGTCCCATCATGCAACCGTAAATGATGTTAAAATATATAATATACAAGTTAATCTTTTGACTTAAGGGCACGGTTTACTTTTGGGAGTTATTTATCCTAGTGACCCAAATATGAAATTAAATGTTACGATTTTTAACTCAAATATTGTCTATAAAGGTAATCTTTTAAATACCTGTAAAATGGTTCCTTCAGAACGAGTCTAGGCACTCGTGTTTATTTTTGTATATACATGTATATTCTTTATAAGTTGGATAATCAGTTGTCGCATTATCGGTTCAACTTGTGTCACTTTTTCATCATTTCATTTTGCTGTTGTCATGGTTACTACCAAGTCAATGCTGGTCAATTGCAAATGTGAAGTTTGGCTGAGTGTTTTTGGAGTTTAGAATGGTGTTTTACGCCCCAGTCAAGAAGAAAGTTAGTTCTGGAATAGTGGAGGGAACCGGAGTGCTCGAAGAAAACCACCGGCTTTCGGAATGCGAAATAACAAATTTTCTTAAACTACAGTCTATTTATTTATTTATTTATTTATTTATTTCAATTTTAATTTTTTTTTTTAAATTACTTTTCACAGAAATATTCAAAATGAAATTATTTCGTCATTTAAAGGCTTTTTTTTTATTCAGAATTAAGATTTTAGTTGAGGCTACAAAAAGAAATCTATAACAAGATAAAAATATGAAATATTTTAATCCAAATTATACATTTTGTTCTTTTCAAAAGTTTGAAAAACCTTGAAACTAACACTGTCTTGTAATCATTTTGGAAACAAACATGTGGGTAATTCATAAACAGCTTCTGTTCTATTAGGCAAAACTATACACAAAACTAAGAATCTCAATATCTCTGATTATAAATGAGATGTTTATGTATGTTTTTATAAAATTTGTTGAATACTAAAATAATGTCATTTTAAGTTTAAACACATGTAATAAATAACTAAAATCTATAAAAATATTTGGATTATAATTGGATATTTTTTGACAGAGTTGAATTCTCATTGACCATTTATGTCAAAGTTAATAATACCAAAATAGAATTAAAAGGCAGGTGTCTGGAGAGGCACTTGATAGCCATTATCTTAATCCGCCTTATCCGTGGATTATGTGTAAACACGATATATTACTTTAAGATTAACTGCATCAAAAGACAGTTAATCTTTATGTAAATACTTCAGATAATTTTCAAAAGTCAAAATTAAAAAATACACATGAACTTCCGTTCTCTTTTAGCGTCGTGTACTTATATTAAATGGATATTACAGTTACCATTTTATGCCAATGTCAGCCCTTTTTTATGTCAGTTTCAACCCATTATCTCCGGTTATCTTGTCAAAAGTTTATAATTAAGGCCAGGCCACAGTTTAACTAAAATTTTCCTTAACTTAAATTTAGCAATTTTTGGTGATCTGTTTTTGAAATACAAATAAACATTTGTGATATAACTAAATACAGATGTTACAAGCTTGAGGTGATCTTCAAAAAAATCCCATCTCGATATCATTAAATAAAATTGACTGAGGCATAAAACAGCATTACCCCCCCCCCCCCCCCACTCTCCCTCTGTAGGCTGATTGTACTTTATACCTAGGCTACATCATCCATGGATAACCCCCCCCCCCCCTCTCTCTCTCTCTGAAGGCTGGTCGTACTTAAGTTTATACTTAGGCTACATCATCCATGCATAACCACCTCTCTTTCTCTCTCTCTCTCTCTCTCTCTCTCTCTCTCTTGCTGACTCTACTTATACTAAGCCTACATCATCCTTGTATAACCATTGTATTTCTCCAACTACCTAGTACATTAAAACATTATATGGTCGAGTTATGTTTTTATTAGTTTTAAGATGTACCTGCCATTTAGTTATTTTGTACAGACATGATATAAATGAATTTTTTAACTATAATAACGTAAAACAGTGTTAACTGTCAGTTCTAACGACAGCTGACATGTCACTGGTGTTGTTAAATATACCTATACTGTTATTAGGAACGTTTTTTTTTTCTTTTGACATCTTCAATTACTGGGTTTTTTTTGGGGTGGGGGATTTTAAGCAGAATAAACACGGCATTTCACAAAACATACGAGCACTGATCTCTCTCTCTCTCTCTCTCTCTCTCTCTCTCTCTCTCTCTCTCTCTCTCTCTCTCTCTCTCACACACACACACACACACACACACACACACACACACACACACACACATGTTATACTGGTTTTGTGGATTCAAGTGAAATGTTCAACCAAAAAGCGCGGATGGTATAAACATTTTAATATTTTAATATAAAAAACCTTGATTTTGCCATTTGGTCTAGAACCCGTCTTAAAAAATAAAAGTTTCAAAATATGCCATCATGTGCTTTGTATTCTATATTTTCATTATTTTGTATTTTATATTGTTATTGGGTTTTTTTCGGTTTCTTTTTTCATGTGTTTTGTATTTCTTGTTTCAAGTGTTTTTTTTTTAATTCTTGATCCGTGTGCTTAGTATTTTTTTTTGTGTGTATTTATTTCATTTCGACTCATTGGACTGTTTTGTATTTCTTGTTTTGTGTGCTTTTTATTTCTTGTATCCGTGTTTTGTATTTCTTTTTAATGCTTGTTTTATTGTAAATTGTAAAGTTTTCTTCTTCTTCTTTTTTTTTTTTATTTAATTATTATTTATTATTTTTTGTCGATACAGTTTATTCAGCTGCGAGAATCTTTAATGAATTTAATTTTTCTGAATCGTGAATTTTGCTTCAAAGAGAGGAAATCCAAGTTTAGTGATAAAATTGCTTAGTATTTTCTGTTATATTCCAACCGATTTTTAAAATCTTATTGAGAAACTTCCACAATAAAAATGTGTTCATCATAGAAATGCACAAAAATAGCTTTTTAAGAGTTTTTCAGTTAAAATAAAAATTAAATGGAACGTACAAACGGTTGTCTTGTCAAAGGGTTGATTGATGATAATAATATTTATGTAACATTTCCGCTTTTAATTGAGAATTCTTCCTGAAAATTTATATTTATTACAACGCTCCTGTTTGTATGAGTAAAACGTATACTGGACAAATTATGAATGAGTTTCGATTGACCCTACACATATATCAGTGATACGGCACGCGTTAGACAGGATTTCGCCGGACACTACAGGGAAATTCAAATGTAAAAAGTTTATATTGCGTTTAAGCTTTATCACTGCTTTAAGCAAACACTGTTGTTCAGTATGATATATTTTATTTATGCAATATATCAAATCATTGTAACAGTCGATTTTTTCTTGGGTGATAGAGTCAGTTACTAACACTAGTCAATAGATGTGCCATGTGCTGCTTTTGAATTTCCATAAAACAAAATGCATTCAAAATCGTTAGTTGTATTGTGCTGATTTTGAATGCATTATTGTATAAGAATTTCAAAATCAGCACATGAGAGATAAAAAAGTAGTTCTGTGTTTTGTTTGAAATGGAAACACGAAATAATTCTGCCTTAATCTCTTTTTTTGTTTAGGTAATGTTAATTTTCAAAAAGGGGTTGAGTATTAAAATTTTACATACCATTTAACATTCTTTTACTTATATCAAGGCGGCCAGTTTTGGGATGGTGAAACCAAGCACGGAGAAGAACAAACTAGCAAACTAAGCGAAAAAAAAAAACTTTCTTTAGAATCTGTTCGGAGTGGGAGACACTGTGAACCGCTAGTGTGCACTATAGACCACTCAGCCACCGAGCCCCCTTTTTGCAGTATACATGTTGAGCAAAGCATCTTGACTATAAACAACCGATTTCAAAAAAGTATCTGCTATTGAAAGAATAAGGATTTGCATTGGACACTTTTGTTGTATTGTCAATTTAGCTATTCGTGTTTTTGCTTTTAACAGCCGTTTTGCTTTGAACATATCACTGAGCCAAATTCAATTCCGGTTTGTTCATGCAGTTCATTCAGTATGCTTATTGGTGTTTGTCAATTCGGTTTTCCTTTCCTTTTTTTCATATTGAAGCTATTTATTTGACCTAGTGGTGTGGATGGCTATTTCAGTTTTACTGTGGATATCAAAATCATTTAGGCTTTTGCATTTAACATATCGGTGTTGCAATTCAGACTTTGTCAGAAGTGTCATATATCATTTTTGAATTTAATCATAACTATTATGGTCGATTGATTTAAATTAATTTTGAACACATTTGTAGCACTACCAAATGGTCAAGTGGTCAAGTGTGACCATATGTATTTAGTTGCCATATTAATTATTGGGAATTTGCTGTGAACATGCCAAAAAGTGGAATGAAGTTTTTGTGACCAAATGTTTAGTGTTGAAATGTGTAACTTTTAAATTTTTATGACATAACGCATTGAAAATTATCACAAAAGTGACACATGACATTTCTGTCAAATGGCCGACTCAAATTGGTCCTGAACATGATTATATGTATTAATATAAAACAATCGAGTGATGTTTGATCCTCGTATACAAACATATGCGTAGAGATGTCAATGGAAATTATGTGTAGCATCGCCAAATAAATATTTTGCTTTGAGAATACCAGGCCCCTGTTTCACAATCATTCATTAACTAAGATTTTTTCTTAACTTAAATTTAGCAAATTTTAGCAATCTCTTTCTGAGTTACAAATAATCATTTATGAAATAACTAAATAGGGATGCTTCAAACTTGGTGTATTCTTCAAAATGACATCTTAAATTCTAAATATCTCAACAATTAACAAAATTATTAAGGTTTCAATTTTGCCAGATTTAAGTTAAGTGAAATCTTAGTTAAGGAATGATTGTGAAACCAGGGCCCGTATATATCGTAATTGAATATGTCTTCGACATAAATGTATGTGCAGTACTACCAAGAACTCAATGAATCCCGTAAAAAAAAAATCCTTTTTACAGTTTTTTTCTGAAAATTTAGTAGATATAGTTAAATTTTACAAATGTTTAATTGTTAGTCATAACCCAAGATACACTTGTTTTACCTAAGATGTCTTCATTTACATCCAAACCTTTGTCTAGACGTTCAAAATTAATACAATATGTCCAGATAATGATACCAGATACATTTATCAAAGCTAAAACAAAGAAATATAAGTAAAAACTGTTATATATATGTGTGTATGGATGGACAGTGGCCAGTTTTAAAGTATTCGTGCATAATAAACCATAACTAACTGATAAATTTATCCCTCGGGGTAAAAACACTTTATCAAAAAACTACATCTTCTCAAAATCTATTGTTAAAAACTTAAACCGGCAATTCCATATCATCCTAGAGAAGAAAAGAGTAATAGATTTTGGGGGCAGATTCGTGTTTTTCTGTCATTTCCGATTAATTCATAAAATAATTCTTTTACTCTATCTCATTATAACTGTCTATTTTGTAGATAAAATTGAATTGGCTAGTTTGTTGGGTCCCAAGTGATGAAAAAGAAACAACTGTTTAAAATGTGTTTGGATTGCTGAGTGTATGTAGTCACATCATGGTCAGTTTCTGGAGGAGGGAACACTCGCAGTAAAGATGAGATTATCACTGGATTACTTACATGTAGTAATCCTATTTATTATTTTCCGTGAGGTAAGACTCTATATTATTTAACTGGGCAAGCGGATGGGAGGGGTGGTGACATGGACTGTAACAATTATAACTAAGGAGGGAGAGGGGAGGGCAGCAATTAAGACAAAGGAAATAACAATATCTGATAAGGAGGGTGTTTAGAAAACAATTACGATGGGCGGAGACTGAAACAGTGAACCTATTATAGAGACCACCTCTGTATAAAGACCGATTGTTCATGTAGACCATTGCTTTGAAAACCTTTGTTTCATAGTTGAACCAGAGGGAAAAACCGCTATATAAACCTAGTTTTAACCTAGTTTTTTCCACCGGTTTATTGGTCATTCAGAGCCCATGTAATTATATCAGTTAGAAAAGAGTGTAGTGGAAAGTGGAGTAATGACTCTTTACGCCCCAGTCAAAATTCTTTCACTTTTTTTGAGTGGTCAGTTCTTGGATGGTGGAGGAAGCCGGAGTTCCCGAAGAAAACCACCGACTATCGGCAAGCGAACTGACAAACTTTCTCACTCTAGGATCTGTCCCGAGTGGGATCCGAACCCAGGCGGTGAGAGGCAATGTGATCCGTAAGCGCGAGCTTTAGACCACGCGGCCACTCAGAAGCCTCTAGTTAAAAAAGTGCTTGCTTCTTGGGAGACAAATAGTCCTGTGTACTCCATACAGAAGCCAATTCAAAATATGATGCAACATGTAATTATCGAACATGAAGATGTGTCATTGGTTGTTCTAAAGTTGCCAAATGGTAGATATACCATAGATTTCATTTGAATATTCTCAGACTATTCAAAAATGTCCAAAAAATTAACAAATTACATTCTTTTTTTGACTGAACACGGTCTATGTATGAACTCTTCAAAATACATTCGAGTCTTTCATATAAAATGGTAATTTTGCTTTTTAAATATTTTAATAACAAGAATAACAATAACATAAACCTTAACCGAAAATATTTTTTTCTAAGTTCAAAATTGCAAATAACAAAAATCATACTCATTTTTTTATCCTGGACATCGCTGACCCTTTAATAACCATTAGGAAACAAGTGATGCATGGCATACGGTACTTTTGAGGGATTTCTTCATTCATCAATACAGCAATTTTTAGGACATTAAATATCTGTAGATTTTTCAATATACATATATGCAAAATTAACACTCTTTAATTTCTTAACACGTTGTATCTCTCCGGAATTATTTTTGTTCGTTAGTTTTCTGTTAAGCTTTTATAGTTAAGCAAGTTCTTCCTGGTAGAAATATCACGGGAGTCTTCGCACTTCTGACAAGTTCAGAAGAATGACGTGATATTTAAACGAACAGAAACATAAAATATCGAATTTTACTGTCTTGTGTAAATTTCTCACTAGGTAAGGAATGTAAATTAGACGGATCAATTCAAAAGAAGTGCAGATTTTGCAATTTACAGTGTACTTTAATGTGTTGTGATGAACAGATGAATTGTTTCCAGCTATGTGGTTGATTAGTGCTATTACTGTACAATTGACAATTGACTAAATTGTATTCACCAGTTTTGGTTTAATAAAAATGGTGACCTGAAACATTCCTTTATAGTATAGCATAACAAATCATACCATAAAAAAGCAATTTTAGAAATATTTAAATTTCAATGTTTTTATTCTTTTTTTTTTTATTTATTTATTTTTTTTTTGTAGGCAAATTGTAGGAATGGTTGGGGTAAATGGAGCAAGTATGGAGAATGTTCAAGGACATGTGGTGGAGGTGTCCAATATAAAAGTAGAAGTTGTCTTAGTTCTAGGTATGTACTGGAAAATGGCGGAAATGCCCGTTGGGTGACTAGTCTGCATATTTAAATTGAGCATTGAACCATAATCATTTCTTTGTAATAGTAAAAATATATTTTTATTTTTAAAAAAGTGTTAAAAAGATTTTCAATTTTCTGATTTGAACTCATTCTTATTATGAATGACCACATCATTGTATCATTGTGACCAAAATTGTTTTAATCGAATTCTAAAAAACTTTACTGTAGCAGAGCGGAGCTAACCACAATATACAACATAGTGGTGTAAATAGTAAAGTGACTAACAACCAGATTGAATTGTTGTAAAGATTTGTGGTAAAGTTTTTACTTATCACTAGGTAGGGCTTGGTTTAATCACCATGCAGCCAAAAAAAAAAAAAAAAAAAAAAAAAAAAAAATTGGCAGGGAAGAATTTTTTCTGGTATTTTCTACCTCCTGTAACAGATATTATACATTGGTTTAGAAAAGTGTTTCTAGACATTTTACTTTAATAAAATAGTTGTACTGTTATATTTATTTTGCAGTTTAAACAAATGTCCTGGACAAAGTACTAAGTACAGATCCTGTAACTCACAGGTACTTATATTTTTTTTATTAAAACAATTATAAGATACTAAAAATAGTTAACAATATTGAAGGTATAGTAATATACAGTTGACTCTCGTTAATTCGAAATTGAAGGGGTAAGATTAAAAATTTTGATTTATCCAAATTTCGAATTAACTGTTTTGATCACTGACGATGAGAAACAGGAGATAACTCTAATAGTAAAATGCTCCTCTATTGACGTCACGTGTATGCTGTTACGTATTATAATGCTTACAATTGACATTGAAAATTTTAAGATTAAGTTTAGATTAAACATTAAAAATTAAAAATAATTTAAATTTTTTCTATGTTAATGTAAAGCGCAACAAACTAAAGTTTTTTAAACAATAAAATAAGTATATCGGAAACTTCACTGGAAGTTACAAGTTTCCATTGATATTTGTTAAACATTGATTATGGCGAGGCTAAGTTAAAGTTTCCTTTATTCATAATCATAACTTTTTCATCTGTAATCCTTAGCGTCCAACTTTTGTGATTATTAAAATCACGGCTTGGCTTGTCACACAGTATCTGAATGGTGTATACCATTTGACTTGACAGATCAATTATGTTTAAGCAGGGTGATTAGCGTTGGGTATTCTTGTGATCAATGACTGTGGAAGTAGCGGACCGTCCACTTTTTAATTTTACACCAATGAAATTTTTCCTTTTACTGATGGACAGTTTACTATGACCTGACCGGAAGAGAAAATCATGAAAATAGCATGAAATACAGACTTTCTTTTTTCATGTGTATTTTTAGTCAGAAATGAATCTTCAAAGTAAACCGTCACTTTGTAACTATAAACACTTCTCAAAACTACGATAAACAAGTAAAGTATATTTCAATTTAAACGTTGAAATTTTCATTATATTTTGTAACCTGGACTGAAAATTCACTTCGATTTAAGCAAAATTTCAATTTCAGTATTTCGATTTAAACACACAAATTTGCATAGAAATACATAGCGATCTGACGGGACCGTTTATATCATTTCGATTTAAGCGAAATTTCATTTCAACCGATTTCGAATTGACGAGAGTCGACTGTATATACCAATAAAGTAATTAAATTTGAAGTATAGCAAATGATATGTAAAGAAATTATAACTTCAGTAAAATCCTCTTTAGTGTCCAGCTCTACATAATGACTACTTGTCCAATTAGATGGCTGTTGTAAGGCCTCATCGCTTTAAATTATATATATCAACCAAAAAGAAACCCTTCTAAAAATCACTCTGTTATAAAATCAGTGTTTCTAATGTCACATAGGTGGACTTTATATACAGGTTTTACTGCTCATTGAAGGCTCAAACTGGCAATTGAATACAAGTGTTAATGAATCCTTGAAGTACATGTTTTAGAAGCTGAAATTATTTAAAGATTAGCTTAAAAGGGAATTCAAATAAATAATTCAGCAACTCAATATTTCATTTTCTTTTAGAAGTCTTGAGTCCCTTAATTTATTGCCAATCTCTTACTACACATAACACCAACATTTCACTGAGCTAACAGAATGATAAGACCAAACAAACAAAGAAAAAAATGGAACAACCCTACAAATTATATCAGTAATACCGCTTGTGTCAGTCAGGTTTTTGGACACTACAGGGAAATTTAAGTGTAAAATGTTATCCTGCATTTCAGTTTTATCATCTCTCCAAGAAAACACTGTTATTCAGTATAACACATTTTATTCATTAAGGAATAACTTGTGTTTTTAACAAGTTTATTGAGTCATAATATGAAAAACAGTGTACACACTTCATAATGCGTGTAGCGAGTTATGAAAAGGTGTGCACACCGTTTTTCATGTTATGACTCAATAAATTTGTTAAAAACACAAGTTATTCCTTATAATTTAAATTAAAACACTTAAACTGAAACATAAAACAAAATGAAAAGTTTTGTTTTATTTTTCTTGATTTTTTTGTAAATCAAAAAAAAAAAAAAAAATTCCTCTGCTTTATCAACAAACAATTTCAGCCATTGAAATGGAAAGAGTCATTACGTCACGCCATTGACGTTGAGCGTTGCTATGGTTGCGTATTTTATTGGAGTATAACATGAAAAACGAGCACGTGCACTTACGTCGTGTTTTTGTTGCAGTATGATATAACAGAATTTAGAAATTAAATTATTGTAATATGTCAGATCATTGTAATGTTTTTTTTATATTGTATTTAGTTTTTAGGATTATATTATTTGTTTTACTTGGTTTTATTTTATAGGAATGTCCATTAGGAACCACAGATTTTCGTTCTGCACAATGTTCAGAATTTAATTCTGTACCATTAAATGGGAAATTATATAAATGGTCACCATATTATGGAGGTAATTTTACAGTATATTTCATTTATTCAAGTTTGGTAATTTATTGTTGTATTACATTATTGCTGAAGAGGCTAAATTAAACCCCCAATACTGGAAAATCAAACCAAAGTTTTGTTTTATTAGAGGTTAAAACTTGCTATTAGAGTCAGTGTGTTTGTGACACCAAATTATGCAAAACTTCAGAGTTTATGTAAGAGAATAATACATGTATATATAAAACCGTATATAAAATTTTTTGAAACTTTTTTTTTAAAATTATATTTCCGGAGCACCCGGCCTCACTTCCTTGATGGAAGTTCACGTGTATCACATATTTTGCCAGTTTGCAAAGTTTTTACTTTGTTTTTGGGATTGTGATATGGACAAGGACTGGTATGTTTGTTTTATTTCTTTGTGACTTTTTTATGGTTGTCTTAATATTTGTATGAATTTACATGAAAATACAAACAAACAAAAAATTCCTGATTCCCAGTATTTAATTTTCAAACCTGAGACGGAAATATCCATGTTAGATTTTTACCTGTTTTATCCATGTAAGATTTCTGTGTCACCTATAGTTACAAAAAACAAAAAAAAAAAAAAAACTGTAAGCTTTGACATCACAATAAATATTTTTCACCTGTGCAACTGATGGGAATTTCTTCCCCCCAAAAATAAGTAAATAAATCCATTGTAATTTCTGTTCAAAAAAACCAAATGATTCTAATCTATACCCGAGTCAAGATTCTTAAAACTATATCAAGGTGGTTAGATGGAGAAAACTGGAGTGACTGGAGAAAACCATAGATGCTTGGTGCAAGTGAATGGACAAACTTTCTCAAACCTCATCATCAGTCCTGATGGAGTAAAATTTAAGCAGCAAGAAACACTGTGATCCATAAGCGCACACTTTAGACCACTGGGCCAGGAAGCCTTCAGGGTTTTGACAGACTTTTAACATATTTTTTATATTTGCGTAGTTGACTTATATCTTCTCTTGTTTGATTTTATACCTTGTTTTGCAACATTTTTTGGGTTTTTTTCAGATAAAAATAAATGCACTTTATATTGTATGGCTGAAAATGAAAATTTTTATCATAAGTTAAAAGATAAAGTTATAGATGGTACAAAATGTGATCAAGAAGGCTTTGATGTTTGTGTGAATGGCACATGTATGGTGAGTATTTCCACCCCCCCACTGACTTTCTGCAAGAACTTGTAGTAGCTGTGATGATAAGGAGTAAATCTTTAACCCTAAAGTCTCCTACTAGCTCAAACCCACGCATCTGTATGAAATACTGTTATTTAGAAAAAATTTTCTGAATGATGTTATTTAAAGATCATCTGTACCTTTATTTTTGTGTTGTTGAATGTTGGCCAGTGGGATTGCAAAGGAAATATACTGAAAGAAAATCTTTGCAAAAGTTTTAATTTCGCATCTTGTCACTTTCAGTAATATATGAAAATTATGTGGACATGAACTTCATGTATTTGAAAGCCATATAAGACTGAGTAATGGTTTTTTTTTAATGTATTGGTCAAGATTTTTTTAATTTATATCAAGATAGTCATTTCTGGTATGGTGGAGTAAAACCAAAGTATCTGGAGAAAATCGTTGACCATTGACAAACAAAATAATAAGTTTCATCACCTTAGGTTCTGCCCTTTTGAATTTTGGTTTATAACTTTACATTCCAGAGTGCAGGATGCGATCATGTAATAGGATCTTTAGCAAAGGAGGATAAGTGTCTGAGGTGTGGTCACAGTACAACTAAGTGTAAAACAGTACAGGGAATGTTTGATACTCAAAATCTCACCATGGGTAAGTCAGGTCACAGTACAGCTACATATCAAACAGTACTTGAGTACTTGACATACTGTAAATCAGGAAATTAATGCGTCATGATATTAATGCGAATTGCCGATTTTGAGGTAAAATGCGTATTGAAATCAATGCGATTTTTTAAATTTCAATTTTTAAAATTTTTGCCTATTTTTTATCTTACAATTATAAACATTAAATTATGGACTCAGAAATTATTATATTGTCTTCCTTCATTTATAAACAAGTTATAAACAAACTTTCCGTAGACATTATTAAAACAAACAGTGAGGTGTGCCGATGGTAAATTTTTATGCGCCGATGACCCATTGTTTGAATTAACCAGGGTGGTAAAGGATTATCAGAACAAAGAACGCATGGTTTTAAAAAACAAACATACTCAAATATAACGCTTGGAGTCTTTATTAAAATAAAGCATTCAAAATTAGGACGTCCATGTCGGCTTGTGTACAACTGATCTTCGTCTTCAACTCACAAGTTTAGAATATTAGATTACTTATAATCACAGTACTTTCAATTTGAGGTTCCAGATAAGGTTAAAAATGATGTATCAGTCATGATTCCGCTCGTGGCAAAATTCCCAGTAGGAAAGAAACAGCAAAAAATTACCGCTAAATGAAAATGTGCTCTAATTTATCAGTTACGATAACAACTTCCGGTTAAGGGAGGTAACTGAATTTACGATAAATATACAGAATACAGAAATCGAAAATAAATATCGGAAAATAAATGCGACAAGAAATTAATGCGATTAAACGGGCCTTGCATTTTTTGCATTAATTTCTTGCTCGCATTAATTTCCTGATTTACAGTATTTGAAACTCATATAAAGTACTGTTTGTGTAGCCTATTAGCTATGTACTTTGCACTGTAAATCACTTTATTTTCGCGAGCACTTTATTTTTGCGATATTCACGACATGGTAAATTTCGCAAAAATTAAGTATCATAAAATTAAAGTGATTTTTAATTAAGTTTAATCTAAGTTTTCTAATCTGTGTATTTTTACCAAAGAAACTGGACACTAACAAAGATTATACAGTCAACTCTCTTCACTGCGTCACTCTTTATAATGGCATATTCAGTTAACGGGAAACAAATCCGTAATTTTAATTCATCACAGGCAACTTGTTTAATTCCCAAATCACGTAACATTTTTAAGATTATCACTGGTAATATGACAAAAATAACTTACTCTGAACAAATATTCAGTCATTAATTTTTTAAAAATTGTTAAAGTATTATAAAAAACGATGTCCTGTTTTTGTTTACACAAAGTAATGGGCGAACTGAAAGTGCAATTTTTAAAAAATTGTGTAAATAGTGTAAAAAGGTCTTTAAATGTTCCTAATTTTGCATTAATGAGTATCTTTTGGGTGATGAGTTCCAATATATTTTATGTTGCAAAGCTTTATCTAAAGAAAGAAATGTTTTTATACCAAGCTATTTTTCAAGATATCCAAATACTTTAAAATTTCTTACACTTTTTAATAGTAAACAAATATCTCTGCAAATAAAATTATGCAAATTTTTTAAAGTCATTATGGAGAGAATCGGTCCTCCGGGTTGAAATGTTTATACTGCTGTTATTCATGCAATATTGTTTATATTGTTTATTGTTTAATACATGTTCTCTATTTGTATGTAATGCAATGAGAGAAATAAAGAAATTTTGAAATTTTTTTTTTTTTTTTTTGTATAGTTATGTAAAACTACTATTTATTAAAACTGATTAAAAATTTATGTGAATAGAATCACCAGTGAGTAATAAGAATAAAAAGTATACAAATAGAAACATTTTTTCATGAGGGGTTACCTTTGGGGAAATCACAAAAATTTTGTGTCCCAAAATAGGTTTTGGTATGGACGACTAAAAAAAAAAGGGGTGCGACGAAATTAAAGTTATTTACAGTAAACAACCATTTAATCTTCATTATATGAAAATTAGAATTTTTAGAGATCAAAACTTTAAACCAGTTGCATTAAAATTTGAAAAAAAGAAAAATATTTCTCTTTGCTTTACTTATTAATTAACTATCTTTAATTATTTTTCACGTTTTATATTTTTGTTTATATCTTTAGCTAATTACATAATTGATTCTATGAGTAAGAGTTTTTTTTATGGTTTTGATATGATAAGGGCAATATTTGGACCCCAAAATTACATTTTTATGAGTTTTAGAATGAGTCAAGATATTTTCTTTCAAAATTACAAAACTTATAAAAAAAAAATACCTGAAAATCATTCCTCATCAGTGACACAAGGGGCCAAAAAATTTGTACATAAAAACCTAAGCCAAACAATTGAATACTGTATAGTTTTAACGATAGAGATTTATTTATTTATTTTTATTTTTATTTTTTTTTCATTTTAACGTGTTTTTTTTTTTTTTTATGTTTTTATTTTTTTTTTTTGATATCATTAACATTTTGAGGCCAGATAAAGCCCTTATCATATACTTCTTCAGTTTTATGTTTTTGGATTGATTTTTTTATTTTTAATCACAGCTTAATTTTAAGGGAACATGCTGGGATTTGAACCATCAGTAAAAGATTAAAATTAAAAAAAAAAATTATAAAAATAATTAAAAAAGATATAATCAAATAAAATCATTAATTTTTTTATCTAGTTTTTTTTTTTTTTTGTGAAAAATTAAGATTGTTTTATTTTGATTTTTAAAATATCTGTTTTTTATTTTTTTAAATATACCTTTACTGAAAAAATATTATCTCATGCTTTCAAAAGTTGTCTCCCTTTGAACAGTATAACTAATCCCTGTATTTTCTAATGGAATTTAAAACCTCCAGATTTTTAGTTTAATGTAAAACAAAAAACCCAGTAATAACCATCTCACTACGCATCATATATGTTGACAGATCTTGCTGAATTGCTACATATTTGTGCATGTTTTATAATTCTGAATTCACATTACTTTTATATACTAATATTACATGATAATTATATGTGCAAACATGCATGCTATTGGTACTTTGCTTTTACAGCATAAAACTGGACTACAGCTTTTATATTTGTATGTGACTTCATGATGTGTTTGTTAAGCAGAGCACACTTATGTAATGTCTCTATTCACACAAGAAACTTGTGCAATCAGCTACGTCAGAAAACCATATATGTGTGGTTTTGCATATATACCCTACAAAACATGACCTAGGCAATAACCAATGAATCTAATAACAATAACATAAAACAATACAAGACAATGATAACAGCCAAACAAAACAATATAAAGGAAATACAAGCACATTTAGGAACCATAGATTTTAAAGTTTCAGATAAGCACTGACATAAAGTTTTAGTAATGTAATAAATCATAATAAATCATTGTTGTAATGTTGTTTATCGTTGCATCAGCAAATTTTCAGCTATCCGCAAGAGCAAGATTATCAACTTCTGAGGATTATTCTAAGAACAAGTTCATGTATGTGTGAGATGCATATATGGTCTGCCTTGTACTTAGAGCTGCAACGATATACTGGTATACCGGTATTACCGGTTTGGATAAGAAAAATACGATTATTGTGATATGGTTTACACATACCAGTTTTTGATGATACGAGAAAAAAATAATAATCATGAGTCGAACAAAGTTAAACATGATTGCCAGGGCATTTGTAACTAACGTACTATCAATGGAAAAAGTTCCGATTGTGGATAGGATCTTATGCACATTTGTTGTTACCCATTACAAAAGTAATGTATAGTTATTTCCGAATGATAATGATAACCGGGATCGGAAAACATGTTTTGGAAGATGAAGAATTCTTTTTTTATTAAATTCACAATATGTATTGGTACGTATTGCAATATGGAAGTGAAATATTGCAATATATCGCAATACGGTTTAACCTGTATCGTTGCAGCTCTACTTGTACTAGTGCACAGTAGGAGCAACTCTTTTTGTTAAGGTGCTAGGTCACCATGGCTGTATGCTTGAAGACAAGCATACTTCTCTTCTAGTTACAAGTGAACTAGTTGATACTCTTATCTTACTAAAGTCAAGTGCCAGGCAAGGAATTGAAGCAGTATCTCAAATTTTAAAATTTTATGTAAACAAGAAAGGTTTTGAACCCTCAACCTCCCGCTCTCTAGTCAGAGACTAAGCAACCTACTGTTTAAGTCACTATGTTTGTGACAGTGAATTATGCAAAACGTTTATAGAAAATACAATTAACTTGAATTTAGTTTGGTATTTTTCACTTAATTTAGTCGTAACTTAAAATCGTTATGCATATGTGGGATTACAATAAAATAATTCTGTAGAAAGAGAACTGCAGGGATGTTACGTATCAAACATAGCAATTTTACACCTAATGTTTTTGGTGATATTTTGTGTCATATGTAGAAAAAAATTCACTGTTTGCCTTGTTTTTCAACATGTAAATCCCCAAGATTGGATATTCTATGAAAATTAATCAAAATTTATTGTCACAGGTACAAACACAATGACACAAACAGTGGACAGTCAATTTATAATAAATAATGTTTCACAATTTTCACAAAACTAAACCAGTCAGTTAATTTTTGCATGTTTTAGAGTATAAATATGGTAAGAGGCAAAGCAGTAAGTGATAATTCTATGACCACCCACCTTTCTTCCAAAAAATATTTTATAACTATAGTTAAATTCTTCACCCGTTTTCCTAGTAGATGCTTCGCCATCATTCATGGTGACACCGCTTTGCAAACTTGAGCTGATGTTTAATATAGTTCATAAATCTTTTTGCTTCTGGAAATTGGTCTTTGTATAATTTACAGCTAAAATTTTTGCTAAATAGAGGTCAAGGGTTTTGAACTCCTGCCAGGTCTGACCAAGACTTGAAAATTTGTAGTGACTGTTCTTTTGCCAAGCAGTAAGAAATAAAAGTCACTGGGTCCTTAAAAACCGACATCCCATGTCACTGCAGTCATGGCACATTAATGAACCCTCCCTGCACATTGCCTTAAGCACACTGCAAGGGTAAAATTTTCTGCCATTTCACCTATAGCTGGTGATATCTTGATATAAGTGAAAATAACTCTTTATGAAGATGTATACACTCTCCATGGAAATTTTTTTTGGTGATTTTTTACTGAGGGTGATCATATTTAAATTCTCTCTATTACTTTTTGTAAACTTTATTGTTCATGTTTTCACTATTTGACCTACAAGACCCCCATCTAAAACACATGCTTCTTACTGTCTAGGGCTAGGTTTAAAACCGTATCTGATAGATTCTTGTGTGGGAGGGTTTTTCAATTTGCAGAAGTTGGTGGTTTTCTAGGTAGTCACTTTTTTCTCCTTTCAAAATCAACTACCTCAGTTATCTGAATCTTGATGAGTGCATAAAACACTATTACCGGTACTCCATTTCTATATTTGCTTTGCAAATCTGTTCTCATGCAAGGTTCAGAAATGGATCTGTGACCTTATTTAAAGCAGTGTAAAAGCAATTTTGTTACGAGACCTGTCTTTGCTTTGCAAAATCTGTTCAAAAATATGATTCATCTACGGCCAATCTAAAAGCTTTATTGTATTGATGTGCTGCAAACTTCACAAATCTGCTTCTATAATGCAATGTTTTATAGTTGTTATGTCTTTTGCAATTGAAAATTTTTTTTTTTTTTTTTTTTGCTTTTTGTTTTTGTTTCTTTGAAGTAAAAGCATTTTGTTTAATTTGCTGAAATGAAAGTTTAAACTGTATATTCATTTCTGTATGGTATTTGCTGTTTACAGGGTATGCAAGCTTTTTTTCATAATTTTTTTAAAAAAATTATTGTTATTTTTTTGTATCAGTATAATGAAGTGTTTCCCCACAATGTAGCCCAAAGGGCAGGCTTACCCATCACAGTGTCTCTAACCCACTTGGGGGCAGATCTTATTGTAAAAAAGTTTGTCAATTCACTTGCAGAAGGTCATTGATTTCCTCTGGACACTCCTGTATCCTCTTCTATTCCAGAACTGACTTCCTTGGTATAAATGAAAGAATCTTCACTTGGATGTAAAACACTAATCACACTGCCTCTCACCCATTGAGGGCAGATCTTAGTAAGAGGAAGTTTGTCAGTTCACTTGGAGAAGGTCATTGATTTTCTCTGGACACTCCTGTTTTCTCCACCATTCCATAACTGACCTCCTCAATATAAATGAAAGAATCGTCACAGGGACAAAAAACATCATTTTATGCCACTTTTTACTCTATTCCTCAAATTTTACGTTTGACAAAAATGTTGAAGTAAATGTAATTTGGTTAAAATATGATTAGTTCATGATGTCCTTAAGCATTGTTTCAATCATGCAAAATGTTTTTGTACATCGAAAGTTTTACTTTGATCACATGACAATACTCATAGTTCATATGAGTGTTGTTTAGACTTACAAGTGAATCTTTATGAATTTTTTAGGTTTGGTTTTTTTTTTTTATCTCATTAGCATATTTTTCCTCTGTCATATTTTTAAGGTTTTCCCAGTTTTTTAGTTTCATTTTGAAAAAACCACATTGTTATTTAGATGACCTAGCTGTACTAATTAATTTCACATAGAAAAGCTTTAAGTGTCATACCTTGCAATGAACACCAGGATCAGCATCTAATCTCTCTTTTTTGTTAACTGAATAACTGATGTAATCAACAACATTCAACTAACCAAAAAATATTGCTGTTTTTCTAACTAGCGCCTGATTATGTTTTCATTATTATGTGGTTGGTGTTTTTTATATTATTCCTTTTTTGCAAAAAGTGAATTTATTCAGCTGTAAATTTGGCACTTTGTTCATTTGCTTTTCTCTCTTTTAACATTTAGTGGTAAATATAATTTTTTATTTATTTTTTTTTTCAGGATTTAATGAATTTTTAGTAGTTCCACCTGGTTCTATGTCAATTGATGTTCAAGAAATGTCACCTAGCAATAATTACCTAGGTAAGTTGGGAAAAAAAGAAAAAAAAAAAACATGACAATTACTAATCAACTATTGGTAATTTTTTAGCTTACTTAAGAACAAACTTGAGCTGTTATGATTTGTCTGTCAACTTTTCATTGGTAACAAAGGCTGAAGATTTTGTTTAATCTTCATTAAAATTGCTATAAAGAGCCCACTTGATAAAACGTAGTCAATTTTATAATTGGGTCATTTTTAATAAAAAGTAGGTCACTAAATAAAATCATATATATTTTTAAAAATAAATTTCATTGCTCTAGAGTCCACATGTTTTGCCTTTATTGGGCTAGATGTAAATCATTTTAGCGAGGTGAGCATTGAGAACCATCTATGCTGTCTTGTTAAAATTTGTTTTCAAAGATACTTGTCAGTCTTGAATGTCATATGTAAATATTAACCAAAAGAATTCAGAGAATAGAGTTTTGGTTTTGGTTCTGTAAGTATTAACCAAAAGAGTTCAGAGAATAGAGTTTATGGTTTTAGTTCTGTAAATATTAACCGAAAGAGTTCAGAGAATAGAGTTTTGGTTTTAGTTCTGTAAATATTAACCAAAAGAGTTCAGAGAATAGAGTTTATGGTTTTAGTTCTGTAAATATTAACCAAAAGAGTTCTGAGAATAGAGTTAATGGTTTTAGTTCTGTAAATATTAACCAAAAGAGTTCAGAGAATAGAGTTTCTTGTTTTAGTTCTGTAAATATTAACCAAAAGAGTTCAGAGAATAGAGTTTATGGTTTTAGTTCTGTAAATATTAACCGAAAGAGTTCTGAGAATAGAGTTTATGGTTTTAGTTCTGTAAATATTAACCAAAAGAGTTCAGAGAATAGAGTGTATGGTTTTAGTTCTGTAAATATTAACCAAAAGAGTTCAGAGAATAAAGTTTCTTGTTTTAGATCTGTAAATATTAACCAAAAGAGTTCAGAGAATAGAGTTTATGGTTTTGGTTCTGTAAATATTAACCCAAAGAGTTCAGAGAATAGAGTGTATGGTTTTAGTTCTGTAAATATTAACCAAAAGAGTTCAGAGAATAGAGTGTATGGTTTTAGTTCTGTAAATATTAACCAAAAGAGTTTAGAGAATAGAGTTTATGGTTTTAGTTCTGTAAATATTAACCAAAAGAGTTCTGAGAATAGAGTTTATGGTTTTAGTTCTGTAAATATTAACCAAAAGAGTTCAGAGAATAGAGTTTCTTGTTTTAGTTCTGTAAATATTAACCAAAGTTTAATGGTTTTAATTTTAATCTCTCATTAGTTAGTTTTTCCTAAGGAGTTTTGAAATTGACTGACCAAGGAATGTGCAAAATAACATTTGAACTCGGACAGCAGTTGTGTTTAATACAAGCAGGTGCTTTTTAACAATAAAATTTAAAAAAAGTAAAAAAAGCATTCTGAACTTGAATTACTTTACTGTTTCCTCTCTAAATTTTTGGGGCCTCAGTGGCTGAATGAGGCGTGCTTACGGATCACAATGCCTCTCACCGCCTAGGTTCGAATCCCAATCGGGACAGATCCTAGTGTGAGAAAGTTTGTCAGTTCGCTTGCCGAAGGTCGGTGGTTTTCTCTGGGCACTCCGGTTTCCTCCACCATCCCAGAACTGACCCCCTCGAAATAAGTGAAAGAATCTTGACTTGGGCGTAAAACACTATTACTCCACTTTACTCCACTCCTCTAAATTGAAGGAAATTTTAGCTTTTAAATAGACAAAAGATGTTAATGTAACTGTAATTACAAATATATTTCAGCTTTAAGAAGAAATGGTGAGACTTTTATTATGAATGGTAATCTTCAGCTCGGTCCATCTGGGTCATCTATCATTGAGATGGTTGGAACATTACTAAAGTACAACCTGAATAACCATGTTGATGGGTCATCAAAACGTATAACTGCTCGTGGTCCAACCAATGAAACTCTTATATTTGGAGTAAGTATTATGGCTCAGGTCCAACCAATGAAACTGATATTTGGAGTAAGTATAGCTGCTCATTGTCCAACCAATGAAACTCTGATATTTTTCAAGTAAGGATGGTTCTGTAGTTAATGGTAAAAGCATCTTGCAGATCACATTTTACACTTTTCTTTAGATATTTTAAATCATTGTCTTTAAGATGCTTTACATCTGAAACATTTTATTCATAGTCATTTCTTTATCTGTATCCTTTGTTTTAATATTTTCAGTTGATTTATGAAGGTGGGGGTAATCCAGGTATAATGTATGAATATTCCATGCTGACCAATATGACTGTATCAGATGCTGACCGTTTACACGGAGATATTTTTGTTGGACCTTTACAAGATTTTAGATGGATGTCAGGACAATGGACTGAATGTTCCAAAGAATGTGGAGAGGGTAATGAACTGAATTTCTTTACATGCTGAGCCTGAACATCTTAATAAAGACTGAAATACTGAGGTTGAAATTTGGTTGAAATTCTAGGTGGTTTGAAAGTCAACTTCTGTTATTTTTTATAAAACATTTAAGAGACTTAAAAAAAGTTAAGGCTAGAGATAAAAAAATCACAGATTAAATATTAATGAACTGGCCAATATTTTGGAACCCTTGGACCTCTATCGATCTGGAATGAGTTGGTCAAAATTTTTTTTTAAAAATTCTCTTGTCGGGTGTCAAAAATTTGGTCAGTGATATAGATTGAATTGGGAAGTTATGAAATGATAGATTATTTAAGAAAATTAGTCAATTTCTCCTTATAAATGTGGTTTTTGTAGAATCACAGAATAATTTTTGTATGCGAAATAATTGGAGCAAAAATTCTTTGAAATATAGTCATTTCATTTTAGTTTTGATAGTTACGAGCTCGAGCACCAAGAACCATGTTGAATAAGTTTTTCATAAAACTTTTTTTTTTTTCAAATTTGTTTTTAGTGTTTCAAGTGTAAAATAATTTTACTTTGGAGCCTTTCTTTATTATATATTCTTCAAAATTTGAAAAATGATTTTTTTTATCTCCAGACAATTAAATTACAATGAAACCTATAATAATAATAAATAAATAATAATAATAATAAAACTGAATAGAGTTTTAATACATACTGGAAATGTGTAAATCAGCTTGTTAAAAGTACTGATAATGCAGGGGCATAGCTTACTTTGAGACAACCGAGGCAATTGCCTCATAGTAAAAATCAGATCATATTTTTAAAAAAAATTTTTTTTTTACTGAAACACAAAAGTCAATAGAAAAGGATAAAAAATAATTTATAGTGAACAAATATTTTACTATGATTTGTACAGACTTGATTATTCATATTATTTACCAAATATCAGGTTGATATGCCAGAATATACCATTTTACGCTATTTTTCAAATTTTTTCAGACCCTGCCCCTGGATTTGTTTAGCACCATTTGCGCTTCTATTTTTTGCTTGGTATTAATTGGTTGCTATCTATGCCCATTGTGTTAATCACCTTGTGAAAAGCACACCCTAATTAAATAAATAAAAAAAAAGTTCCAATTGAATTGTATTGTAATACATATTACATTGTAAGATGGATTATATCATTTCAGCTCTCGTTGAATGTTCTTGGCTAAGTACATTTATTAGTGTTACTACCAACATCATGTTTTATAATCGTTTCTGTAAGAGTTATCTCTCTTTGTATGTTTAAGGTTATCAGAGGAGAGTTGTATCCTGTATGGATCAGTGGAAAAGGAGAGTGGTGGAAAATTCAAAATGTGAATTCTTGGCTCGTCCAGCTGAAACTAAGAGATGTAACAGAGGTCCTTGTGAAAACAATCCTTCTGCTGGTTATGTGTAAGAATCTTTCTATACAAATATGTTTGTTAATTAATAAACATTATAAATTTGAATACTCAGTCTGTAAATTGTTTAATTGATTGGTTTTATGCCCCAGTCAAGAATATTTCACTTTTATCGAGATGTCACCACCTATCGATGAAGTGTCAGAACTGGTTTAGTAAAGTTATTGAGTTTACATTCCAATCAAGAATTTCTTACTGATATCAAGTTTGTCAGCATTGGATATTTGAAAAAATCCTGAGTGCCTAGAGAAAACCACCAACCTTTTGCAAGCAAAGTGACAATTTTTTTTTCACACTAGTATCTGTCACAAGTGGAATTTAAAACCAAATACAGTGAGAGACACTTTGATCTGTAAGCAAACACTAGACCCCAGCACCTCTAGAGCCCCTTTGAATGCATGAATCAAATAAATGTTTACCTGTACAACCTTTTTTTTAATGGCATTGTTCAGGTAATTTCTTTTCAAAGAAATTGGTTTTACCAACTGAGAAATTGCAATATTTAAAAAAAATATCACTATTCATGTTTCAGATCAATACTGTAAACATACTAATTTTAGCGGTGTATTAATTTTAGCAATTTTTGCAGTAGGACCATAGTGCTAATTTAAATACACTGCTCAAATAGGTATAAAATGTAGGTCCTTAATCCAAAAAAAGTTGTTTTGTGCTAATTTAAATCGACATGAATTAGTCAAGAATGTAAATTGCATTAAAATATGTACATGAATGCAAAAATGAGTATGTTTACAGTAACCAAATCTTGATTGCTCGAACCTGAATAATTATTCAAATTTCTAGATATGTTTAATTTTTTCTTGAAAGATTGAGTAAATTGAAACAAATATCTTGAATTTTGAAAAAAAGAATCAAATATGTTTTTTTTTCATTAAAAAAAATCAGAATAATAATCATGCATCTTATATCTCCGAATATAGGGCACCTCATTAGATATGACAAACCTCCTCTTAAGGACATAATCTACACTTCCCAGGGCTACACAAATGCTGGTAGGGTCAATCGGGGTAGGCAAAAGGGTACATTAACACTCCCCCCTTCCAACGATCGGCAAAGAGTAACACACACCCCCCCTCCCCGATATCTGTCGTTCTAATTATAAATTATAAGTCGATGTGTGGCAATTTCGCATAGATAAATGTTCATAAATACTGCTTATTAATATCTTGCAAAAATCCCATCACTGGTGACTAAAAAAAGATCGCCATATAACAGAAACAAAAACCACATGTAATGCCGTGATCATGTTGTTGTTGGTAACCCGAAAAATGGTCGTTATCAATCTAGTCAATTCTTATATTTACAATATTTTTCCTAACATTCTTTTTACAAATTTCTCGAATGCGTCATACAAATAAGAAAGAAAAACCGGTATATACCGAATCTGTCGGCATTGTAAACATTCTGGGAACAGCCAATATGTCAATCAAAATAATTCCCGCCTTCTCACTGATTGTGTGACGTGATAGACGTTGGACTGGGTTGTGCACAGGTCCGAGCATGGAACCATCACTTGATTATCAGTTGCTGGTAGAGAAGAAGAAGCATGGTCGGATGCAGATGGAATTACGGCAGAAGTATTATCAGTGACAGTTGATGAAAGAAGCGTCGCTGCGAACTTAAAGCATGTTTTGCATGGTTGAACAGTCGCGAGAGTAGCTCCTGACAGAAGCCTCATTACGACGACCGGACATAAACATTAACTGTCTGGTCTCAACACCGGCATCGCTCATAGCTTGTATGGTAGTGGCCCGCATGCAGTGTGCCGTGTAGCGTTTAGAACACCCTGACGAAATATTTTTAAGTATACAATAAAAATCGAAACAAATATTTTATTTATTTATTTATTCATTTAAAATTCAATATTTTTTCTTTCATTTTCAATGTACATTTAATTAAATAACACTACAAAATGTGATGGCTTGAATGTTAAAAATAGATTGATAAAAGTAGGTCACGGGAATTGCCTAATGTTCTAGATTTTCTACAATGAGTTCATCATAGGAATTCAAAAGGTATTGTAAATAATTTTTTATTTTTTGAAAAAATATTTATTTTGCTATAACGTGAAAAAACTTGAAAAAAGAAGGAAATATCGAAGTATGTATGTGGTTTTGTGAGATAAAAACAGATAGCTAAAAATAGGTCAGTTAGGGAAAAACCAGAATTGGTATTCATGCGCGATGTGAAAAACCGATGTTTATGCGAATAATGAAAACAAAAATCAAACTGGGTTCAACGTAGAAATTATTTTTCTATTGTAAATATTTCTTGTTGAATTCAGGGGGGGTTATTAACTATCTATAAACTGGATCGATCAGGCACGTGTAGGTGTTTGTATACTCTAGTAGAAAGGATCTGAACAGATGAAGCCACTAGTAATCAATTAACTTGTAAGGTATTAGGTAATTACCTTTGAATAGGGAAGTTCAGTGAATCGTGACACTGTCCTGAGTAATCTTATTTGTTAACAAGCCGGCATTAAAGAATTTTTAATCAGATTATGGGGAAAAAAGCCGATTCGGATATTTTTCAATCGGCTTTTTTAAGTTTGAATCGGCGTTTTTTGCCAAAAATTGGCGTTTGTGAAGGCCTGACCCTACCCCATTAATATAAATTTACTAAGAATTTGCTAGAAAAGATTCCAGGTTGGCTAAGCAAGAGCTAAAGTTTTTGCCAGAGATGAAGACTTGGGGGTTTGAATAGCAAGGGCAAATTTTACAGTTTCTTGAATAAAGACCTATTAATAACTTATATGAAATAATAGATCTGGTATACTCGAGACTAGGGGGAGGGTTTTATCTCTTTGGGTGTGCTTTATACTGATAAATACTTGAGTACTCTTCATTTAAGGAAAGTACGTCATCTTGTCTTGAACTTGAACTGGGGATGGGGTGGGGTTATCTCGTTGGGTGTGCATTATACACTGATATACAGTACCCTTCATTTAAATCCTCTTGTTTTGAACTTGAAACTTTTTTTGGACACTAATAAATTGAATGATTTTATAAATTCTGTGAGTGATAATTCAATAATGTTAGTGTGAACTGAAATCAGGTTTGAGTTTTAAACTATACAACTGTAAAAAAAAAAATAAAACTAAAATTTGTAAATTAATTTCAGGAGATGGAAGCTTGGTAGTTGGGGTCCTTGCTCTTCTAGTTGTGATATTGGGGACCAGATACAGGACATCAAATGTGTCTCGGTTGAAGAGTCAAATCGTGAAACTGTTGTTCGAGATGATTTATGTGTCGCTGCTTATGGGACCAAACCTGAATACAGAAGGTCATGCAATGAGGATATACCTTGTCCATATTGGCGGACATCAGATTGGTCTGAGGTAATGTGTGATCATTTATAAATACTGGTATCTGAGCACCTGTCTATAGTGTAGGAAGTCCCTTGTTTTATTGCTGGTGCGAGCCCGAATTTTCTTCTCGTTCCTTTTACAGATTAGATTGGTGGCCAGTTTGCCACTGGTGGCCAGTTTGCCACCCAAAAGTGTTAGAGACTGCCAAATGCTTGGAGACTGTATAAAATCCATCTGGGGAATTTGGGTCTATGGGAATTTATGAAAACGGAGGAGAAATGTAGCAATCGGGAAAGCTCAGTTGGTAGATCCTGCACTTTTCCCCTTTTCTATGATAATTGCACTATTCATATTGTTTTATATATTGACTTTTTTGTTTATGTTTTATCAATTTCAGTGTAATGTAAAATGTGGACTTGGATATCAAACTAGGAGTGTACTTTGTATGGCAGCCTCAGCATTAAGGTCACTTGATGATGCTATGTGTAATGCAGCTGAAAAACCACTAGACAGACAACAATGTCAACAAACTCTTTGTGATGGGGAGGTAGGTAAAACATATTTGTTATAATCTTTTTAGACAAGCTTACAGATTATTTTTTCTTAAACACCTCTTAGGATCAAATCACACCGGCACATATAGAAGTGAGAGAAAGTTTGTCAGTTAGCTTGCCAAAAGTCAATGTTTTTATCTTGGCACTCCATTTTTTGTAAGCATTCCAGAATTGGTCTCCTCAGTATTAGTGAAAGAATATTGACCTAAGCCTAAAACACCATTAGTCCTATCCAGTCAATGACAAACATGTGTTTTGTGAGAGTAATATGATTTCAAATGTAATGCCTTTGGTGTTTGGGGGCCTTGGTGGCCGAGTGGTCTAAAGTGCATGATTTCGGATCACAGCGCCTCCTACCACCTGGGTTCTAATCCCACTCAGGACAGATCCTAGTGTAAGAAAGTTTGTCAGTTTGCTTGCCGAAAGTCGATGGTTTTCTCTGGGCACTCCAGTTTCCTCCACCATCCAAGAACTGACCACCTCGAAACAAGTGAAAGATTCTTGACTGGGGCTTAAAACACCATTTCTCCACTCCTCTCCTTTGGTGTTTTATCTTGAATTTGGAGAAAAAAAAAATTAAAAAAATAAAAACAAAAACAAAATTAAAAAAAGAAAGAAAAGAAAAAACAAAATGCGAAAAGTATGAAGTCCTTTTTATCGCGTTTGTTTTTGGTTGCATTATTTTTACGATTTTCTTATGTTCATTGTAAATCAAGTTATCTCTCTTAAATCGGAAGTGTAAAACTGTGGGTGATTCATTTAAACACCGTAAGTTTTGTTAATTTGTTCTACTTGGAATATCTCTATAAGTATATGTGTCTAAAACATCATTTTGAATTTTGATTGGGGCATCATTAAACATATGGATTCCATTTCTATTAAATCTTTTGTTTATGAAGAAATATAAACTTTATACATTTTTTTTAGACATTTCAAGACTGTGCCACTAGTACATATGGGTGCTGTGCTGATGGAATAACATTTGCAAGAGGGCCAGATAGACAGGGTTGCCCTGAAAGAAGACCAGACTGTGAGACCAGTACATACGGATGTTGTGCTGATGGCAAAACATTTGCAAGAGGGCCAGATAGACAAGGTTGCCCTGAAAGAAGACCAGATTGTGAGACTAGTACATATGGGTGTTGTGCAGATGGAATAACATTTGCTAGAGGGCCAGATAGACAAGGTTGCCCTGAGAGAAGACCAGACTGTGAAAGGAGTACATACGGGTGTTGTGCAGATGGAGTAACATTTGCTAGAGGGCCAGATAGACAAGGTTGCCCTGAAAGAAGACCAGACTGTGAAAGGAGTACATACGGGTGTTGTGCAGATGGAGTAACATTTGCTAGAGGGCCAGATAGACAAGGTTGCCCTGAGAGAAGACCAGAGTGTGAAAGGAGTACATATGGGTGTTGTGCAGATGGAGTAACATTTGCTAGAGGGCCAGATAGACAAGGTTGCCCTGAGAGAAGACCAGATTGTGAAAGGAGTACATATGGTTGTTGTGCTGATGGCAGAACATTTTCAAAAGGTCCAGATAGACAAGGTTGCCCTGAGAGAAGACCAGATTGTGAGAGTAGCACATATGGTTGTTGTGCTGATGGCATAACATTTGCAAGAGGGCCAGATAGACAAGGTTGCCCAGAGAGAAGACCAGACTGTGAGACTAGTACATATGGATGTTGTGCAGATGGTGTTAGATTTGCAAGAGGGCCAGATAGACAAGGTTGCCCAGAAAGAAGACCAGATTGTGAGACAAGTACATATGGGTGTTGTGCTGACGGTGTAAGATTTGCAATAGGACCCGATAAACAAGGTTGCCCAGAGAAAAGGTCAGACTGTAAGACCAGTAGATATGGATGTTGTGCTGATGGTGTTAGATTTGCAAAAGGGCCTGATAGACAAGGTTGCCCAGAAAAAAGGTTAGACTGTAAGACCAGTACATATGGATGTTGTGCTGATGGTGTCAGATTTGCAAAAGGGCCTGATGGACAAGGTTGCCCTGAAAGAAAACCAGACTGTGAGACCAGTAGATATGGATGTTGTCTTGATGGCATAAGCTTTGCTGGAGGAAGAAATTTTGAAGGTTGTCCAGTAATAGAACCCAGTTGTTATAATTCATTGTATGGATGTTGCCCAGATGGTGTTACTCCTGTTCGCACTGCCTCAGGTGAAGGTTGTGTTGGTGTCAGTTTGAAATGTATGAATAGTCAGTATGGTTGTTGCCCTGACAGAAGAACTGCTGCAAGAGGTCCAAATAATGAAGGTTGCCCTAGTGTAATTGATTGTTTCTTCAGCTTGTATGGTTGCTGTCCAGATGGTGTGACTGCAGCAGCAGGACCAAATGATGAAGACTGTCCACCCTGGACACCTGAATGTCTCCGTAGCCAGTATGGTTGCTGTCCTGATAGAATTACAACAGCAAGAGGACCAATGGATGAAGGCTGCCCAGGGGTCACTCCTGATTGTTTTAAAATGGAATATGGATGTTGCCCTGATGGTATAACAGCTGCCTTAGATTCCATTGGAAGTAACTGTGAGGGTGTTAGACAGGGTTGCTTTTTTACTGTGTATGGATGTTGTTCTGATGGAATTACTCAGAAACAGGACAGAGATGGTAGCAATTGTCCAAACTTTAGACACAGATGTCAGAAAACTAGATTTGGATGTTGCCAAGACGGTGTCACTGAAAAAAGAGATTATGAAGGCCGAAATTGCCCTGGATACACACCCAGATGTCGTGACACACAATATGGTTGTTGTTCTGATGGTGTCACAACTAAAACTGATCCCAATGGAAGAAATTGTGCAGGATATCGATTAAGATGTACATTATCCAGGTTTGGATGCTGTTCTGATCTCCTTACAGAGAAAAGAGATATTTATGGAACCAATTGTCCGGGTTATGTACCTAGGTGTTCTAGATCTCGATTTGGATGTTGTTCTGACCGTGTTACAGCCAAACAGGATAACTTAGGTACCAATTGTCCGGGTTATGTACCTAGGTGTTCTGGATCTCGATTTGGATGTTGTTCTGACAGTGCTACAGCGAAACGGGATAATTTAGGTACCAATTGTCCGGGTTATCTACCCAGATGTTCTAGATCTCGATTTGGATGTTGTTCTGATCAAATCACAGCAAAACAGGACCAATATGGTACTAATTGTCCAGGCTATGTATCAAAGTGTAATGACTCCCAATATGGATGTTGTTCTGATGGTGTTACAATCAAAAGGGATAGGTTTGGTACCAATTGTCCAGAATATGCATCTCGATGTACTGAATCACGCTATGGCTGTTGTAATGACCGTACTACATTTAAAAGTGATCCTTTTGGTACAAATTGTCCAGGCTATATACCGGTATGTACTGAAGCTAAGTTTGGATGTTGTTCTGATCAAATCACAGCAAAACGGGACCAATACGGTACCAATTGTCCAGGCTATGTACCAAGGTGTAATGACTCCCAGTTTGGATGTTGTTCTGATCAAATCACAGCAAAACGGGACCAATATGGTACTAATTGTCCAGGCTATGTACCAAGATGTAATGAATCTAGATTTGGATGTTGTTCTGACCGTGTCACAACTAAACGAGATAGTTCAGGTACCAATTGTCCAGGATATGTACCCAGGTGTTCCGAATCCCGCTATGGCTGTTGTCCAGATGGTCAAACAGAAAAAAGAGACCCCAGTGGTAGATTTTGTCCAGGAAGAGGGTTACTGTGTAGTACAAGTAAATATGGATGTTGCCCTGATGGTAGTGATCTAAAAGCCAAAGGACCTAACTATCTGGGATGTCCAGGTATGCTTTATATGTGTTTCTTCAAATCCAACCTTTCTCAGCTAACACTTTTAACACTTTTTAGACCATATATATATTTTTTTTGTGATAAGATGTTGTTTGTGTTAACAATGGTGAAGACCCATACGGAAAAAAAAAAAAAAAAAAAGAAAAAGAAAAAGATTAACTTACAGAATTCAGATTCGGGTTTTAGGTCACAATGGTTAAATCAACCTTGAATGGAAAACTAATTCCTAAACCACACAGTTATTAAACCATAACCTGAAATTAAGAAAGGAGTAGAGTGGAGTTATGGTTTTTTACACCTCAGTCAAGATTCATTCACTTATTTGAGGTGGTCAGTTCTGGGATGGTAAAGGAAAGTGGAGTGCTCGGAGAAAACCACCGACCTTTGGCAAGCAAACTGGCAACTTTTCACACTAGGATCTGTCCGGAGTGTGATTCAAATCCAAGCGGTGAGAGGTGCTGTGATCTGTAATCAAAATTAAAAAAGGAATATCTGTTGAGTTTTATGCCCCAGTTATGATTCTTTGACAAGCTGTCAGTTCAAGAATGGTGGAGGAAACAGGAGTGACTGAAGAAAACCACCAACCTTTGGCAAAATTTTGTTGCTCAACATATCACATTACACCCTATTGCTCTTTTGTGGAAATATTTCTGTTGTTAATGGCATCAGTAAGTTAACATTTTCTTGACAAAAAAAAAAAAAAAACATAGTGGGTGTTAATCATGTTAATCATTGATTTCTGGTACCAATATGAAATTATTCTTAGGATGAAGTGTTTCAGTTTGACTGTATGATTTATGAGAGAAAGAGTAGGAGAGAGAGAGAGAGAGAGAGAGAGAGAGAGAGAGAGAGAGAGAGAGAGAGAGAGAGAGAGAGAGAGAATTACTAGTTTGGTAAATAAATGCAGTCAAAAATAAATTTTGTAATGTTTTTATTGAAATAGGTTATCCAAATCATGATATAAACTGTGGTGCCAGTCAAGACCCGGGTCCGTGTAGAGGTTCGTTTAGAAGCTGGTACTATGACAGATCTTCACAGACCTGTAAGGAATTTATTTATGGAGGTTGTGGTGGAAATACCAATAATTTTGATTCGGAGGATGACTGTTTGAAATCTTGTGCTGGACATACAAGGCCAATTACAGGTAAGATTGCTTTAAAATCCTACTGGCATAACTGCTAGTTAGTAATGCATTTTTGCAGTTTTTCTGAATTGGTAAGCCTTTAAGCCATATCAGTTGCTTTCTTTCTTGCTGCACATATAATGTTGAATTAAAGAAATTGGAAAAAAATTTTAAATAAAGCACTAAATCTGATTTTTATTTAGGGGTGATTGATTTAATGGGGTCTTATGTCCCAGTCAAGAATATTTCACTTATATCGAGATGTCACCAGCTATAAGTGAAGTGACAGAAATTTTAACCTTTGAAGTGTGCTTAGGGTAATGTGCAGGTAGGGTTCTTTAATGTGCCATGCTTGCCTTGACACTGGACATCAGTTTTCAATGTCTTCTCTAAAGGATCCAGTGACTTTCAATGCTTGGTGGAAGAACAGTCACTACCAGTTTTCAAGTCTTGGTCAGATCCAGCTAGGATTCAATTCCTTGACCTCCCACATATGAAGCTGGCACTCTACCGACTGAGCTACCATAGTGGTTTTTCATTTAGGGCATTTGAAATTCAATTAAATTTGTGCTGTGCAAAAAATGCATTTCACTTTATTTTTCATATACTAATTAAGATTAAGAATAATTCAGAATTTAGTGTGGTAATGTTTCTCACAAAAATTTAAAAATGTTTGAATAAACGATTTTGCCATTGAACCAGGTTTGACAATGGTTACAATAAACTGAGTGGTCTGCACTGTTGATATGTGACATTCATTGTGGCCGAGTGTACTAGCACTTTAAAGATGTCCATAAGTGTCCACTAGTGCAAAGCAGATCATAACCACTTACAAAAAAACTTGCCCACTACATGAACTTGTTTTCAGATAAATAAGAAAAAAAAATGTCTTGATACAAATAGTTGAAATATCGCTGATATGATGTAAAACAACATTCAACCAACCAAACCATCAGCATACTTCTTGATAGCCTAAAACATTTGTGTGGAATATTAATTTTCAATAAAGTTTTAAATCACATGTATGATACAACAAATTTCACACAAACATTTTCCATGATATTCTGCATAAATTTATATAGGATATATATCATTTGGTGGCCTAGCAAATTCTGAAACACAGCTAATATTTTTTCACATACATCTCATGAATTTCATATTAATTTCATGTATAAGCTAAATTCACATGAAATTTACATAAAATTTTTCATGTCATATTCATGTTAATTTCAGGTGAAATTCACGGGAACAAAATTTGCCTGTGTACTCATTGAATATCTTTCTCTTTTTTCCCCTAAATATCTAGACAAAGGAGTATGTAGTTTGAAGAAAGCTGAAGGTTCTTGTAGAGAGAAAGCCGCAGTAAAATGGTACTTTGATTATGAAAAGTCTGTTTGTGAAAGATTCTGGTATATGGGATGTAACGAAAATGATGGAAATGGAAATCGATTTGAAACCAAGCAAGACTGTCTTTTAAAGTGTGATCCACAAGGTAGGTGTAGACTTGTATTGATATTTTTTTAACCTAATAGCAAGTGAATGAAGGGAAGATAACTCTTGTTATCTTGTATTAAGAATGGAGTGACACCAGTTTTAAAGGTAGTTGAAATTTATCCATCTTTTTATATAAACCATATTAAAAAAATAGGTGATAATTTTGACTGCTTTAAAGCAAGTATATTAGGGGAAGATAACTCTTGAAATCTTGTGTCAAGAAAGGAAGTCTTTTTATCCATAGTAGTAATAATATGAGTAGGGATGAAAATTCGCCAAAATTTCATCCATCTTTGAGTGTAGATTTCTATGCATGTAACTTCGACAAAAGCTAGACAAACTTGCGCAGCAGTGACCATGCTGTCTAGTTTGGCTAAAGATGAGATGAGATGAGTAATGGTGTTTAACGTCCCAGTCAAAAATATTTCACTTATATTGAGACGTCAATAGGCGAAAGTGCAGAAATTTTGCCTGTGCGTTGCGCTCATGGCATTATACAGCAGGGTTCTTTATCATGCCATGCCTGCCATGACATGGGACCTCGTTTATTTTAAGTTCCCATCTGAAAGAACCGTGACTTTAATTTCGTAATGCCGAGTGCTTGGCGAAAGAAAAGTCACTACCCACTTTCAAGTCTTGGGTCAGACCCGGCCGGGGCTTGAACCCACGACCTTCCACTTACGGTGCGAGCACTCTACCAACTGAGCTACCGCAGTGGCCAGTTTGGCTAAAGAGGTGACAATGTTGGTGGGGTTTGCTGTTATAAACATCAATATATTGACATACATAATAAACCAGTTATCATGTAACTTTGTTGTCTTTTGTAAAACTCTATACATGTAAGTGGGCCATTTAACATATATACACACATTACTATTTTTCCTAAGGATTTTAATTTTTTGATTTTTAGAGAATATGCAAATGAGATAACATTTTCTATTTACCCTCTTGTTTGTTTGGGAAAAATCTAGATTGATTTTCAGTTATGATCTGAAATTAAATAGATCAATATAGATACATTTTACTGCAGTATGGATATTTAGATTATAGTACATAAAATCCAAAAAAAAAATGTAAAAAATATATAAAAAAATGAAAAAGATAAAATAATGTAAATAAATAAATAATAAAAAAGGGTATTTTTAGTGACTATAAATATGGATTTTAATAGGTTTTTTAATAAGAGATCAACTCTAGTGCTAGATGTTTTCCCACCAAAAAAAAAAAAAAATAATAATAAAAAATAAATAAACAAATAAATAAATGTATAAATAAATAAAAATAAATAAACAAAATAAACAAAAAAATAAATAAATAAACAAATAGATAAATAAATGTATAAATAAATAAAAAAAATAAATAAATAAACAAAATAAACCAAAAAAAAAAAAAAATAAATAAAAAATAAATAAATAAATAAATGATTGAATAAAAAAATTAAAAAACAACTGGGGAACTGCAAACCTTTGTCAGTGAAAGTTTACAAATCTCTGACATTAATTGCTTTTATAACAGAATAACTAAGTACATTGCCACATCTATGTACCTGTATGTATTTGGTGATCTTGGTACCATGTAAAACTAGGAGCAAAATTTGTTATTGAGAGGTACTGTAATTATGAAAGAAATAGAGAAAATTATAAGTGCGGACTTATAACTTTTACTGACAAAGAACAGGTATTGTGATTTATGGTCTCGGAACCTTAAGGTACTTCTGATGCTGAACTTTTGACACTGTGATTTTTATGTTTTATTGGTATTATAAGTATTATTTAGGTTTTAAAATGGTTATTTTATTATAAAACCGAGATATGCATATAGGTTTATATATTGATTTAAATACACATTGCATAAACAGAGGATCTTAAATTAGTTATGTTTAAAGTAATGGAATTTAGTAAATGTTTTTTTTTTGTGATCATAAGTGAAATTTATTAAATAGGTATGTTATTAAGCATTTTAAAAAAGATATTATTGTTAAATACATTTAAAAAATGCTTTCTGACAGGGTCCAGTTTTACATTCATTTCTTAACTAAGATTTTCCTTTACATAAATCTGGCAAATTTGAAATTATTGTAATTTTGTTAGTTTTTACGATATTCAGGAATTTAAAGTGTAAATTTAAAGATCATTTCCAACTGAAAGCATCAGTATTTAGCTTTTTTCATAGTTATTACTTGTTCGTAGTTGCAAAACAGATTGCCAAAATTTGCTAGATTTTAAGATAAGGAAAAATCACAATTAAGAAACAATTGTAAAACTGGGGCCAGGAAGAATAAATTCTGTATTAAATTATCATTGGTTTAAGGGTTATGGAAATCCACTGCTGCGTAGTGTGATTATTTGCCTTGGTATAAAAAAAGCCTACTCTGAGTGGGCTAAAATGCTAGCTTTCAGATCATAGTATCTTCCATCATTCAGATCCAACAAGTAAAATAAGGTTTGTGAGTTTGCTTATATAATGTGGGGGGGGGGGGGGTGCTGGTTTTCCCAAGACAATCTGGTTTTCTGCAGAAAAATGACCACCCATCACTATAAGTTGAAAATCTTATCTAGAGCTTTATACTCCATTACATAAACCATCTACCCAACCAAGCAACAAACCAACCCAAAAAACCAACTTAACGATCCAGCCTACCAGTGAACCAACAGACTTCTTAACCATCCAACCTACCAATCAACCAACAAACCTCTTAACCATCCAACCTACCAATCCACCAACAAACCTCTTAACATCCCAACCCACCAATCCACCGACAAGCCTCTTAACCACCTAACCCACCAATCCACCAACAAACCTCTTAACCATTCAACCCACCAATCAACCAACAAACCTCTTAACCACCTAACCTACCAATCCACAAAACTCTTAACCATCTAACCTGCCAATCAACCAACAAATCTCTTAACCATCCAACCTACCAATCAACCAACAAACCTCTTAACCATCCAACCTACACTTAACCAACAAACCTCTTAACCATCCAACCTACCAATCCACCAACAAACCTCTTAACCATCCATCCCACCAATCATCCAACAAACCTCTTAACCATCCAACCCACCAATCAACCAACAAACCTCTTAACCATCCAACCTACCAATCAACCAACAAACCTCTTAACCATCCAACCTACCAATCAACCAACAAACCTCTTAACCATCCAAACCACCAATCATCCAACAAACCTCTTAACCATCCAACCTACAATTAACCAACAAACCTCTTAACCATCCAACCTACCAATCAACCAACGAACCTCTTAACCATCCAACCTACCAATCATCCAACAAACCTCTTAACCATCCAAACCACCAATCATCCAACAAACCTCTTAACCATCCAACCTACAATTAACCAACAAACCTCTTAACCATCCAACCTACCAATCAACCAACAAACCTCTTAACCATCCAACCTACCAATCAACCAACAAACCTCTTAACCATCCAACCTACCAATCAACCAACAAACCTCTTAACCATCCAAACCACCAATCATCCAACAAACCTCTTAACCATCCAACCTACAATTAACCAACAAACCTCTTAACCATCCAACCTACCAATCAACCAACAAACCTCTTAACCATCCAACCCACCAATCAAGCAACAAACCTCTTCACCATCCAACCCGTCAATCAGCCAACAAACCTCTTAACCATCCAAGCTACAATTAACCAACAAACCTCTTAACCATCCAACCTACAATTAACCAACAAACCTCTTAACCATCCAACCTACCAATCCACTAACAAACCTCTTAACCATCCAACCCACCAATCATCCAACAAACCTCTTAACCATCTGACCCGCCAATCAACCAACAAACCTCTTAACCATCCAACCTGCCAAACAACCAATAAACCTCTTAATCATCCAACCCCACAATCCAGCAACAAACCTCTTAACCATCCAACCTTCCAATCAACCAACAAACCTCTTAACCATCCAACCTTCCAATCAACCAACAAACCTCTTAACCATCTTACCTACAATTAACCAACAAACCTCTTAACCATCCAACCTACACTTAACCAACAAACCTCTTAACCATCCAACCTACCAATCCACCAACAAACCTCTTAACCATCCATCCCACCAATCATCCAACAAACCTCTTAACCATCCAACCCACCAATCAACCAACAAACCTCTTAACCATCCAACCTACCAATCAACCAACAAACCTCTTAACCATCCAACCTACCAATCAACCAACAAACCTCTTAACCATCCAAACCACCAATCATCCAACAAACCTCTTAACCATCCACCTACAATTAACCAACAAACCTCTTAACCATCCAACCTACCAATCAACCAACGAACCTCTTAACCATCCAACCTACCAATCAGCCAACAAACCTCTTAACCATCCAAACCACCAATCATCCAACAAACCTCTTAACCATCCAACCTACAATTAACCAACAAACCTCTTAACCATCCAACCTACCAATCAACCAACAAACCTCTTAACCATCCAACCTACCAATCACCAACAAACCTCTTAACCATCCAACCTACTTAACCATCCAACCTACCAATCAACCAACAAACCTCTTAACCATCCAAACCACCAATCATCCAACAAACCTCTTAACCATCCAACCTACAATTAACCAACAAACCTCTTAACCATCCAACCTACCAATCAACCAACAAACCTCTTAACCATCCAACCCACCAATCAAGCAACAAACCTCTTCACCATCCAACCCGTCAATCAACCAACAAACCTCTTAACCATCCAAGCTACAATTAACCAACAAACCTCTTAACCATCCAACCTACAATTAACCAACAAACCTCTTAACCATCCAACCTACCAATCCACTAACAAACCTCTTAACCATCCAACCCACCAATCATCCAACAAACCTCTTAACCATCTGACCCGCCAATCAACCAACAAACCTCTTAACCATCCAACCTGCCAAACAACCAATAAACCTCTTAATCATCCAACCCCACAATCCAGCAACAAACCTCTTAACCATCCAACCTTCCAATCAACCAACAAACCTCTTAACCATCCAACCTTCCAATCAACCAACAAACCTCTTAACCATCTTACCTACAATTAACCAACAAACCTCTTAACCATCCAACCTACCAATCAACCAACAAACCTCTTAACCATCCAACCTACTAATCATCCAACAAACCTCTTAACCATCCAACCTACCAATCATCCAACAAATCTCTTAACCATCCAACCTACCAATCAACCAACAAACCTCTTAACCATCCAAACCACCAATCATCCAACAAACCTCTTAACCATCCAACCTACAATTAACCAACAAACCTCTTAACCATCCAACCTACCAATCAACCAACGAACCTCTTAACCATCCAACCTACCAATCATCCAACAAACCTCTCAACCATCCAAACCACCAATCATCCAACAAACCTCTTAACCATCCAACCTACCAATCAACCAACAAACCTCTTAACCATCCAACCTACCAATCAACCAACAAACCTCTTAACCATCCAACCTACCAATCAACCAACAAACCTCTTAACCATCCAAACCACCAATCATCCAACAAACCTCTTAACCATCCAACCTACAATTAACCAACAAACCTCTTAACCATCCAACCTACCAATCAACCAACAAACCTCTTAACCATCCAACCCACCAATCATCCAACAAACCTCTTAACCATCCAACCAACCAATCAACCAACAAACCTCTTCACCATCCAACCCGTCAATCAACCAACAAACCTCTTAACCATCCAAGCTACAATTAACCAACAAACCTCTTAACCATCCAACCTACAATTAACCAACAAACCTCTTAACCATCCAACCTACCAATCCACTAACAAACCTCTTAACCATCCAACCCACCAATCATCCAACAAACCTCTTAACCATCTAACCCGCCAATCAACCAACAAACCTCTTAACCATCCAACCTGCCAAACAACCAACAAACCTCTTAATCATCCAACCCCACAATCCAGCAACAAACCTCTTAACCATCCAACCAACCAATCAACCAACAAACCTCTTCACCATCCAACCCGTCAATCAACCAACAAACCTCTTAACCATCCAAGCTACAATTAACCAACAAACCTCTTAACCATCCAACCTACAATTAACCAACAAACCTCTTAACCATCCAACCTACCAATCCACTAACAAACCTCTTAACCATCCAACCCACCAATCATCCAACAAACCTCTTAACCATCTAACCCGCCAATCAACCAACAAACCTCTTAACCATCCAACCTTCCAATCAACCAACAAACCTCTTAACCATCTTACCTACAATTAACCAACAAACCTCTTAACCATCCAACCTACCAATCAACCAACAAACCTCTTAACCATCCAAACTATCAATCAACCAACAAACCTCTTAACCATCCACACTTCCAATCAACCATAAACCTCTTAATCATCCAACCCAACATTCCACCAACAAACATCTTAACCACCCAACCCTCTAATCAACCAACAGACCTCTTACCATCCAACCTACCAATCATCCAACAAACCTCTTAACAATCCAACCCACCAATCAATCAACAAAACCCTTAACCATCCAACCTACCAATCCACCAACAAACCTCTTAACAATCCAACCAACCAATCAATCAACAAATCCCTTAGCCATCCAACCCACCAATCCACCAACAAACCTCTTAACCATCAAACCTACCAATTAACCATCAAGCCAACCAATATAACCATTGTAGCCATCTATCTATCCATCCATCTAGCCAGCCAGCCAGTCAGCAAACCAACCAACCAGCCAACCAACCAATTAAGCAAACGACCAACCAACTAACCAACTAATTCACAAATTAACCAACAAACCTAATCCAATGAAACAAAATATAATCAAACACACAAAAAAATTATCAACACATGAAGAGACTAATAATACATGTACATGTACAACAAACACTTTGTTTTAAGTTTTTATGATGCTTTTATTTGTTTCTTTTCTGTGATAAATTATGACTTTCATATAAACATACACATATAGCTATAGTAAACAATCCTTTTAACTCCTAAGGCTCAGGGTGGCCTTCCCCTTTTTTTCTCATCATGTGTAAATTGTAACAGGTAAGATTAACCTAAGGTTATGGTATTTAGGTAGAAATATTTTACAGGTAATGTTATATAAAGGTGATATGACCTTTAATTTATTATGTGATAAATAGATGTTTTACAGGTGCAATAAAACCCTTGTTTACTTGGATTCATTTTACTGTTTTATATTTTGCAAGAAAGAAGGGTCAAATTTGTGTTTTACTTATTGACTGGGGTGTGTGTGTGTGTGTGTGTGTGTGTGTGTGTGTGTGTACATGCCTGCGTACGTACGTGCGTGCGTACGTGCATGTGTGCATGCATGCTCATGTGTGTGTGTGTATGTGTGTGTGTGCATTAAATCTAAATTGGACAAAATTTCAACTTAGTAACACTTTTCGTATAAAGACTAACTATAGAACCTAATAATGTGAACTAGTGTAAAAAGCTTGTCAGCTTGTTTGGTAATGTCTTTTGATTTTTTCTGGGTACTCCAGTTTCCTCCATCATTCCAAGTGCCACTGCGGTAGCTCACATGGTAGAGTGCTCGCTCCGTAAGTGGAAGGTCGTGGGTTCAAACCTCGGGCAGGTCTGACCCAAGACTTGAAAGTGGGTAGTGACTACCAAGCACTCAGCATAATGAAATGAAAGTCACAGTTCTTTCGGATGGGAACTTAAAATAAACGAGGTCCTGTGTCACAGCAGGCTTGGCATGATAAAGAACCCTGCTGTATAATGCCATCAGTGCAACGCACAGGCAAAATTTCTGCACTTTTGCCTATAGCTGGCGACGTCCAGATATAAGTGAAATATTCTTGACTTGGACGTTAAACACCATTACTCAACTCAACTCAACTCCATCATTCCAAAACTGACTTCCTTCAATTGAGTGTAACAATCTTCACAGGAGATAAAACTTAATTAATCCATTCCATTCCATTTTTCATAATTTAAGCTGACATACAAGACAACTAAAAAATGAAACAACTGTCTGAAAAATAAGTAAAAAATAAACCAAAATTTATTCAGAATTGACTTATGTGCATAATTTAGTCAAAATATGTTTATCTCAGGCGTATAGTAAGTGCCAAAAAATGCCAAAAAAGTCTAGGGTATGTAAGTCCATATAGTTAAATTGAGTCCATAATTTTATGTGGGGTATATACAAGGTAATATATAAAGATATATATATATATATATATATATATATATATATATATATATATTTATTTTATATCAATAATGAAATAATGGAAAATATTTAACTGATAAAACACATATTTTCACAGCAGCTGAAATACATATATTTTCACCGGTGAAAATATATGTATTTCACTCCGAATTCCTTCACGTGCAATTTGGAGGGTTTTTTAATTAGAGTTACTCCCCTTTTTATTATTGCGAACGGGTGCCCTGTACTTGTTTCTCGTCACACTTCGGTGCCGCAGGTTTTTCCGAATTGCGTCAACCATTAGACGAGCGAATAACAGTGTACCTTGTCAGTGTTGTTTATTATCATCAACAATGGTCACATCTGTACGTTGACAGCGCAAACCATTGTTTTCATTAACCAAACATGTCAGATACAAAAACAATTCAAACAGTGATATAAAATAAATAGAACATTTAACAGTGAAGTATGAATATGAATTTTATTTTGTATCATGAAGTGAGAAAATCAAAATTTCTCACTCCACTTGACAAATTTCATGTTCATACTTCACTGTTAAATATCCTCTATATATATATATATATATATATATATATTTTGAAATAATATTCAGTGTTCATGTAAGTAAGTTACTGGATAATAAACTTGATAGGACAGTAACTCTATCCTGGGTATATTTAACCCACCCATGATGTATCATTTTCAAAGCGAGTCATTTTTTACATTTTTGGACAGATAACATTATTAACAATGTCCAAAGTAGCCTTTAATCTTCTAACTTAAAGTATGGATATCTGGTTACAAAAAATATATTTATCAACTTATCTTTATATATATCTATCTTTTTGCTCTTAATATTTTTTTCTTGTTTGCCAAAAGAAACTTCTTTTTTGTTCTGACAGCCTAGACAGATCAGAAAGGGGGGGGGGGGGTTGGTAGTTGAAAGCCCAAGCCAGGAATAATTTTTTGTTGAGCCTGACATTGCCATAAGGCGAGACTTAGGTGTTACTTTTTTGTTGGCATTGCCATAAGGTGAGACTTAGGTGTTAGGCGAGACATTTAAATCCGTGGAATTCTTGTTTAACTGTCTGGCAACCTTCAAAAAAGTTTTTTTGTTATTGCATCTTTTATAGAACTTCATAGACATCTCTTATTTTTTTTTAACAGAAAAGATGGTTAAATGATTCTTTTTGAGCATTCTGAATGGCTTGTTCAGATGTTTATGCATTTTTTTGTATATGTACTATTAAGACACTTAGGTTGGCTGTGAGTCACTTGTTAGACTACAATTTTTGCCTTATCTGTTACGAACAGTTTGACTGAGTTTGGTTGCATACTCTTAGATGTTTCCACCTCTAACTACTGACGATTGAGTCTTTAAAATAAATAATGGTTGCTGAAAACATGGTTGGTTGGTTGGAATCAGCATTGTTTCAGCAATGAGAACAAGTTGGTTAATCTCTTAGAACTTATCTATAATAAGAACAAGCTGGTGTATGAATGAGATGATTGTGAGAGTGTATTTATAATCTATCTTGTACAAACAGGTAACTCGGACCAACTAGCTCACAAAATAGTATGCACCAGACAAGCAAACCACTTCCCCAGTCACAATATTTCATACACTGGGTGAACCAGTCAATATTCTGTGTTCTTAATTTAGAGTGCCATTTGAAAAAACAGTATCTAGAATTTTTAAATCTTCTGTATTCTCAGACCAGGGTTTAAACCCAAGACCTTCTTGAAATGAAAGCTGTGTCTTTTAAGTTGAGACCCTGTGTTCTTAATGTAGAGTGCCATCCAAAGAAAGAAGTAGTATCTGGAGTTTTTAAATCTTCTGTATCACCAGACCAGAGTTCAAACCCAAAGCCTTTCTTCTTGAAATGAACGCTGTATTTTTTAAGCCACCAAGGCAGTCGCTGAAAAAAAACATGGAATTAAATTTAAAATATGAGGTGATCTGAGTAATTTTAGCTTGATGTCATACACGAAAAAGTAATTTGAGGCTATTATTGCATGTTAGAAGATAAAATCTCAATGCAGATGCATAACCTTGTTCCATTAGGATGTCATGGGATTAAATTACTAAATGACCCACATTACATAAAATTTGCCTTCAATAAAATATTAAATTGCACAATTATATATATATATATATATATATATATATATATAATGTGTGTGTGTGTGTGTGTGTGTGTGTGTGTGTGTGTGTGTGTGACTCTACTTAGAAGCCTAAAAAGTGCTCACCTTAGATTTATATTTGTGTAAAAAGCCAGAACCACAGAAATAAATTTCTGCTTCCAACAAAAATAAGCTAGATGCAAATTAGTCTCAGATGAGCATGCAAGGCCTTTTTTTACTTTTGATTTAGCCATTGAAATACTATTGTCTTGATACTGCCCAGTATTGTGACAGATTTTTTATTTCCCTTCAAAATTTGACTTTCTGTTGGGAATGCAAAAACATATATACAGGAGATATTATTATGACTATGTGTGTGTGTGTGTTTTTTGTGCAGGTGTTAAATATAATATTATAGAAAATGACCCAAACAGAAAACAAAAAATGCTAAAATCTTTTAACTTTAGTAAACCCTCATTTTCCAAATGATTAAACAGACTTTCACATGTAATTCATCATTCTGTCTTGGCACTGTTTGTGTTTTGTCTATGTTTTCAAACCTGTGTGCAAAATTTTTATCCCCCCTGATATGATAGTTCAGAGAAATCATAAAGGCTTGAAATATTAATTATGAAAAGTGCAACTTTTTTTTTACAAAAAAAAACATGAATTTTCAGTGTTATTACTCATAAAAAAACAAAACATAAATCTGTGAAAAGTATTAGATACATAAGTGTTGTTTTTTTTTTTATTGACATTAATTTATGACAATGTTTTTAAGAAATGAGAAATATACATTTATAAGGAAGTGTTATGAAGAAATCATAATTGAAAAATATATTATCTATAAAAAAAAGAAGAAAATGAAGAAAAACCAGACAAATAAATCAATATTGTCTCAAAATGAAATGCAACTTAAATAAGATACCAGTATTAATTAAAAAATTAAATGCTTTTAATTAAAAAAAAAATTTGTAAAGTAGAAGAAAATATACGAAGAATAATTTTTTTCTATAAAATTATTATAAATCATAAATAGTTTTTCCTTAAAAACTGATTTTGAATTTTGCCTTAGTTTAAACAACATTTTATTTCATAATCTACATTTTACAAAGATATTTAACAATATATACACAGAGGATTCCGGAACAAGTATATACTCTTATATAAACCGGTTTCCTCGAATTTTACATTGAGTTTTTTACATTAGTTTGGTTAGGATGTGTTCAATGCCAAAGGTGAGATTCTTTGTTTTATATTGGGGCAGCGTAAAGGAAACCAGTGTATCCTGAAAAAAAAAAACCCTTTGGCAAGGAATAAGAGTTGAGTTTAAACTTCAGCTATAAGAGGTGACCTAGGCATTAAAAAGTGTTGTAATTTATAAACCATTGTTTTAGATCACTTGGCCACTTGTTAAAGCAGAGTCAGAAAAATTACAGTCTTTCGTTTTTTACCAATTTTGCACAATGTAAGTGAAAGAGTGAGTTGATTTTGTTCATTTTTAGCAGGAACACAGTGTGGTCCCCCTGTTATTTTACAAAATGCCATCATCTTAATATTATAGCAATACATTGATCATAGTAAATTGGTGAGCTACCACTTTGAAAAAAAGCTTAATACATTGGAAAAGTTGATACTAATGGACCACCTTTGAAAAATTATTGAAGGGGCTTAAAATTTAAAAACTTGAAAATGATTTATTCTTTAAAGGTGGTTCGGTTCAAATTTGGTAATTAAACTGGAAAGTAATCTTTTTAGTGACATTAATAAAATTGCACTCTTCTGAACAGCAAAAAATAGCTAGTTACAAATTTGAGATGATAGCTGTTAGCCAAAAAATATGATTATTGTAACATATTTACTGCTTTACTGACAACCTATATATAATGGCTACCTGTCCATTAAGACCACCATTCCATAAAGGTCCATTCGCTTCATACTGCAACCAAAATTAACCCCTGTAACACAGACCAGATATCTATAGGAATCATATTTCTAAAGTTCTATGGGTGGTCTTTATATACAGGTTTTATTGTATTTTTTTTTATTATTCTCAACCTTTCAAAGAAAAAGGGGATTTTAAACTTGAGTTTCTGCCCTTTCTTCTCTTCACCCATTCATCCAATTTCATGTTCAAATTTAATTCGTATTGGTGCCGTTATTCCATATTTGATTAATTGAAATTCATACTTTAAGCAATTGCACAAGATTAAAATGGATTATTTTTGATAGCCTACTTAGTCAAATAATTTTACTCATGTATGTTAGTTGTTAATTTTATGCATTTTCTACACAATGTTTTCATGTGAACTGGGCGTAGATGTTAGCATCATTTATACTGACTATTCCATTTTATTTTAAAATATTGGCCATTAAAGTAATTTTGGAGATCAATTTAGCTATACATCATGTGTACCGGTATTTATTATTATTTAACATAACTTGTTTAGTGTATGATATCATCATTTCAGCATTTTCGGGGTCTGCCGGTATGAACATGCCAATACATTTTATTTATGACAGATGGCTTACTTTGCATGTGACAAAATGAAATCCTAGTCGCATTTTCTCGTTTTCATTCACGCTAATTAAATCAAGTGTGAAATTAGTTTTAAATATGTATTATTTTTCAAAGGACTTAATTAATTCAAATTTTTTGCTTTAAAAGCAAGAAAACATTTTTAAAAATTCTACAAACATGAATTAATGTTTGAAAATATTTTTTATTTAATCAATATGAATTAAGATATGCTCTTTGAACAGTTTGTTGCTCAAAGCTACGGAACTGTTAATCAAAAGTCATTAGATTTTATCGTTACAACTAGGTTTTTTTTTCTGACATTGTGTTTAAACTCTTAATTTCCCCTACAAATTTGTAGTGTCATGTAAATGTGTTCTGTAATAAATCTTTAAGATATTTTGTGAAGTTAACATATGGATATTATTTTCCTTCATATTTTATTATTAGAAGAATATTGCCTAAGTTCCACATGTTTTTTCATAGTGAATTTTGAAACAGGTTATAGTATTTTGGCAATCAGCCATGCACAGTAGCCAGGTAAATAAAAAAATGAAACTGACAATTACATGTAGGGGAAGTTTATTGAAACAGATCATACTCTGTAATAATTGTTCAGAGATGCATCAAATAATTTTCAGTTTCACCTGACGTTTTGACATGTTAACAGAAAATGAATATTATGTGTCAATTTCTCCATGTTATGGAAAAAATAGTTTCTCTTTCAGCGGGATAATTTAACCGATGCATGGAAAGAGATCTATACGGGATAAAATATTTAAAATAGGATAAAAGTTAACTGGGAAATATGTCTCAGTTATTTTCATGGAGTGTATTACTTGTCACCTGGATAATATTTATGAATGGAGTTTTCAAAAGTTGTGAAGCTCGGAAATCCAAAGTTTTTGTTCCATATATTATATCGTTATTTTCCGATGATGAGGATTACAAAATGGCACGACGTGCAAAACCAAAAGTTCGAAAATATAAAGGTATTCAATCGGATAGAAAAATCAGTAGAACAGGTACGTTAATTTTTTTTAAATAAAAAAAGCATTTTTTTTTGAAAAATTTTATTTTATTTTTTTTTTGTACTCAAAATTTTTAAGAGATGATAAAATAAAATTGTTTATATATATATGACCTAAATGATTATTAAGAGTAACTATTAAGAGATGGTGTAGTAAAAATTTTAACAATTCAGTTTGATGTAGTTGACAATCTACTTATAGCCACTCAATTTAGTTTTATAACATCAATTTGAATTTTCGAGGGTTTCTTCTTAAAAATAAGGAAAAGGAAATAAGCGTTATATTTCTTTTCTTCAAAGACGCTATTTTTAAAGCCTGAAGTTGTTAAAAAAACAAATAGCTTCACACACTTTGTTTATTTTTGTAATATACATGTGTCTTTTCCGTTGGGATCACATAAACTTTGGACCGGGGTCGACAGCGAAGGAATTCCTGCTATTTTTCAATCAATATATATATGTGAATAATCCTTCACTTATCTGCTATAAAATATTTTTTTTCTTTTAAAAAAATGGAATTAAACAAAAATAAAAAAAGGTCATCATTTATCAGATAAAATATGTGTCAGTGTGTCAAATATTTTTAGATACAAATGAAGATTATACAGCTTAAAGAAAATAAAATGAATTATTGCAGTTTTCTTTAGTCATTTTAGTCATCGACTTAAGATAAATGAATTATTCTTGTCTGGGGCAAAGAACAACATTCTGCCCACCCACCTATCTCAATCAATCACTAGATTTTACCATTCAATTCCTGGATACTGGTATGCTAGTGTATGAAACTAACAAACCTGTCATGGTATTTTAGAGGGCTAGCACTTTCTCAAGTCTTCAAAGTTTGTGTTAAGGAAAAAGGAAGGGAAAGAAATTATGCTAAACATATGAGCAGTGCATGGGTGCACTACACACACACACACACACACACACACACACACACACACACACACACACACACACACACACTTTTGAGTAAACAAATGTTATATTGTAATAAATCACATTGATTTTCATACACAGATTCAAGTTTATTAATTTGTTTACCAAAATTTAATTCGATTTTCCAAGTACTCCTTAACCCTTTAAGACTTGACCACCTCGATGTAATAGAAGTAATTTTGAAAGGGATTTAAAACATCATCATTCCAACCTGTCAGCTGACTGTTTAAAATTTTTCTCAATTTCTTTGTAATAACTTGACAAATTGAGTTTAGTTAAGTGATGGTGGTTTACGCCTCTGTCAAGAATTATTCATTTACACCTGAAGGTGGTCTGTTCTGGGATAATGAAGGAAACTGGAGTGTCTAGAGAAAACTACCAACCTTCAGCAAGCAAACTGAGAAACTTTCTCACACTAAGATCTGCCCAAAGTGGGTTTTGAATGTAGAATGTGAGAGGCACCGAGACCCGCAAACGCCCCCTTTAATCCAATCAAGGTAACCCTTTAGCTCTTATATCACACAGCGCCTCTCACCACCTCAGTTTGTCAGTTCACTTGCCAAAGGTCGGTGGTTTTCTCCAGGCACTCTGGTTTCCTCCACCATCTCAGAACTGACTGCCCTCGAAATAAGTGAAAGAATCTTGACTGGGGCATAAACACGATTTCTACACTCTACACTCTTATATCACAGGTTCCATTATCATAATATAGAGGAATGATTGAATAATGGACATGAAGTTTGATGTCAGAAAATGCCCTGTATTCTTAAACTTGTTCTTAAAATAAGGTTAATTACTCATTACTTGTTAAACTTGACCAATCAATCTGACCCTTTTAGCCAGTTCTGTTACTCTACAGATTTGATAGTCATTAAATAGAAATGATTGAATATTTCTACATGAATTTTCATGTATGAAAACATTCTTTACATTAAAACTTGTTTTCAAATGAGGTTAATTACTCAAAACGGGCCATAAAAATTTTGACTTTGTCATTCTGATTTCATAATGAGCTAAAAAGTGTATTTTATTTCAGTGAGGGCAGTCAGTATATATTTGATCTTAAGATGGATATATCAACTATATTATGATATTTATGCAGATATTTATGATTTTAAGATACTAAACTATATAAAGTGTACTCCAGAATTTACGCCAGTAAATTTCTTGTTTTTGGAAATTTTAGGGAGGAAAAACTTAATTTTAAAAACAATTTTAAATTTTTTTTTTCATATATGTCTTGAAATCAGACTAATTTAACCACATAAACTAAGGTATTTTAAAAGTTTATCTAAAATTTTGATCCAAATTTTTAATGAGAAAAGTGTAATTTTTAAATCTTCAGTAAACAAATTAGAAAAAAGTTTGATATTCCAAACTTGACCCAATTTATTGATTGATTGTTTAAATAGGAATTTGCGTCCCAGTCAAGAATATTTCACTTACATCAAAATGTCACCAGCTATAGGTAAAGTGGCAAAAATATTGACCTTTGCCGTGCACTTAATGCAATGTGGAAGGAGGGTTCTTTAGCATGCTATGCCTGCAGTGAAATGGAGCATCAGTTTTTAAGGTTTCCTCAAAAGGACCCTATGACTTTTAGTTCTTAATGCTGAGAGCTTGGTGAAAGAACAGTCACTACCAATTTTCAAGTCTTGGTCAGACCTGGCCAGGGTTTGATCCCAGACCTCACACATATGGTCTCGACCCGTCCAGGGTTCGAACCTGGACCTCACACATATGGTCTTGACCAGAGGTGTGTTACACTATCTTGTGCTCTCCCATGTGCTTGCACAAACAGTTGTGTATCTACTGAAAGGGAGTGAACAATAGCAGTGTATTCAAGTCATCCTAATCGTAACTAACTTGATGGCTAAGTGGTAGAGCACATATAAACCTTAAGAGCTGGAGGTTGTTGTGGGATCAAATTGCTGCTAGGTCATATATATAACATTTAAATATAAGATAATGCTTCCTCTCTTGGGGCTCAGCATTTATAGGACAGAGAACTGCTTCACCTGGTGCCAGGATAATGGATTGGGAGAGTTAGCTGCTTGTGTGTATCATACTAACTTGATGAGCTAGCACTCTACCAAAAAGTGATTTACTGAGTGTGCTCTTGTACAGGTCAGTCCAGAATACAAACTTTTAACATCTCACACATATACAAACTTGTTCTAAGATTAATCCATAGAGATTAATAGTCTTGCTCAAATGCTGCAAAGAGCTGAAATAATCTAATGCCATGTTAATCAATCATCCTAATTATAAATGCTTAATCAGTTGTCTCCCTTTGACATGTGAGCTTACATGAACAATCACTTTTAATTGGTGTTTGCCAAAGTGAAAGTGTATGTACACACTATTGAAGGAACCCCTGAGGAGAGGTACAATTCTTATCAGTCCTGTTTATCATGTACAAATGTAATAGTTCACTTGTACTCTTAAAAAGCCGTCATCAATGGCTTTTAAATCAAACCTTTTTAGAAACACAAGTATTAACTAATGTATAACTTGTACATGTCTGGAAATAATTCCTAGAAATTAAAAAAAGGATCAGATCTGACCAATATGGCGGAATTGTTTGCTGATGTAACTTATATTGTTAGTTTAGTCAAGTGATGGTGTTTTATGCTTCAGTCAAGTTTTTTTCCCGATTTTATGAAGGCAGCCAGTTCTGGGATGGTGACAGAAACTGGAGTGCACAGAAAAAAAAACTACCAGCAAGTGAACTGACAAGATTTTTGTACACTAGAAGCTATCCAATCTAGGCTTTAAAAGGCACTGTGGGTGAATGATTTGAGTCACTGTGTTTGTATCTGTGAATTTTGCTTAAAACTTCATAGAAAATCCAATTAACTTGGTTATTTTCCCCTTTACTTGAGTAAAGTCATAACTGAAAATTGCTATGCACATCCATGGTTACCATGAAATATTTCTGTAGAAGGAAAACTGTTGCTGCTATTGGAATTTCAAAATGTAAATTAGTGATGTTTACACCGGAAGTAATGTTCTTGGTGATGCATTATGTTCTATGCACAAAAAGAATTTACTATTTGCTTTGTTTTTTAACATGTAAAATCCCCATATTAGCAACTTTTTATTGTGTGCAGAAATATTCTACGGTAATTGTTGATGCATTAACAATTTTTAGCTATCACTATATACAAGTAAGCAAAAAACACCAAATTTTATTTAATACAATACACTAATCAGCCACTAAAGTCACAACTTTTATGTTAAATATGTCTGAGAAAATCAAGTGGCCGTGTACTTTTTTTAACTTGAATGTTTTAAGTTTAATATATAAGGTATAATAACCCTGTGTCAAGAGTTATCTCCCTTACATAAAAAATAGTAATTACAACAAACACTAGCTCGCCTGGATATACACTTAATTTTTTGTTGCTGTGAAGGAAAGTTAGTGACATGATCAGAACAGTTGATGCACAGCCAAATAATCAACACGTTGAAAATTCATCTGTTAATTTTACCAATATTTGAAGTAATGTGCATGTTTAAATAAAAAGAATATTACTCATGAGATAGCTATTTCGCTGTTTAAACACAGAGGTACCTTTTGTATAGTTTAAGTTTTTGTTTTTATATGTAATTTTAAGTTTTCCTTTCAGATAAATAAAGAGGGGTAATAAATTTTGTACCTAGTTAAATCATTTAGTTTAATTGCTTATAAAAAGTTTAAAAATAAATACTTGCAGCTGTATAAAAAGGTAAATTTGACAATATGAATGAGTTAATAATACTGTATTTTTTTGTATTTTCTGTCGTAATGAAGATTTAAGTTAAAATAAAGAAAATTGATAAGTTAAAAAGGTCAAAATTAGTTCCCTATAATGCTGTACATTAAATCATAGATTATGGTATGGCCTATATATCTTCATTGTAGTTGAGTCATTATTGAATTTTTTTAAAAGGAGAAGGTATGATATAATTTGTATTTGGCCTAGAAATAAATGATCTCAACCTTAATTGAAAGACAGCTGAAGCTATGCATGATAATTTTGGTTTTTTGCTCACCTGACCGAAAGGTCATGTGAGCTTATGGCATGGTGCGGCTTGTGTATGTGCGTGCGTACGTGCGTGTGTGCGTGCGTGTGTGCGTGCGTCGTTAACACCTATTTTCGACTTCTCCTCCAAAACTGCTGGACAGATTTCAATGATACTTGGTCAGAAGCATATATGGGCCGGTGCAATTCAGATTTGTTCATGGCATTGCCATGGCTACCAAAACTAGGTCAAGGTGACCTAGGGGTCGAAAAATCTTAAAAAAATCTTCTTCTCTAAAACCGATGATGAGAGAAAAAATCTGATGTGATATTTGGCTTCTCTAGGGTCTTAAGCCTATAGTTTGTTCATTTCGTGAAATTTGGTCGAAAAATGGATTACGCGTTTTTGCATTGAATTTTAAAAATTTCGTAAAATGGCTTAAAATTGTTATAACTTGACTATTTGAACAGATATTGACATGGGGTTTTCAGTTTGGACTTTTTCTTGAAATGACCTTTAAAATAGGGTCAAGGTCACAAATCAAGGTCATGACCTAATTTGTGATTTATGCAGTTTTAGGCAATTTTCTTGCAAATTTTAAGAGATATATGAATTCAAAACATTGTTAAAATGTTCCCCATGACAAAATTGAAAAAGGTACCAAGTTTCGTAACTATATGATAATCCATGTATGAGTTGTTGCCCCTGAAATTTTATTTTTGGCTTATAAATACTAAAATTGTGCAATAGCTTGAAAACTTTAAGCTTTTTGTATAGGCATGTATATTAGAATATTGTAGGTATTGATATGAAAATCATTTAGATATATGGTTCAAGGTCATATGTTGAAAGGTCAAGGTCATATCTGCATACATGTACAGAAATTGTGAATTATCTTGAAAACTGTTAACTTTTTGTATAGGCATGTATATTAGAATATTGTAGGTATTGCAACAATGATCATTTTGATATATTGTACAAGGTCATATGTTGAAAGGTCAAGGTCACAGCTGCAAAAGAAGAGTTAAATTGCTAATTATCTTGAAAACTATTAACTATTTGTATAGGAATATATATTAGAATATTGGAGGTATTGCGACAACAATCATTTTGATATATGGTACAAGGTCATATGTTGAAAGGTCAAGGTCACAGTTGCAAAAGAAGACTTAAATTGCTAATTATCTTGAAAACTATAAACTTTTTGTACAAGCATGTTTATTAGAATATTGTACGTATTGATATTAAGACCATTTTGATATAAGGTTCAAGTTCACATGTTCAAAGGTCAAAATCATGGCTGCATAACCATATGGTTAATGATTTGGAAATTATCTTTTGTACTATAGTTAAATGGTGCATATGAGCTATTATAAATGAAATGTGACTAGACATTTCTGATTAATTATTGCAGGATTTTCCAAACTTGAGGAATTTTGTGAACTTTTTGTATTTAAGTTCTTTGTAAGTTTTTGGATATTTTCTCAGGTGAGCGTTAAGGCCCATGGGCCTCTTGTTTAAAAGGCAAAATTGATATCATGGAGTAGTTTTTTGAACCCCTCCTCTCTCACATAGGTTTTGGTGGCAGTAAATAGGAATCACTATCTGTCTGTCTGTCCATCTGTCTGTGTAAAATTTTGTCTGTTTCTTGAATTTTAACATCTATGGATGGATTTTAATCAAACTTAGCATAACTGAATCCAAACATGAGAGTATGTGTTGTGTACAACATTAAGGTGACTGGGTCAAAGATAAAGGTCACTAGGTCAAAACTTTGTTGGGGCAGATTGTATTTGGCTCTTAAGAAACAGTTCAAGTTGTTCTCGGGTAAAATAAAGATGACAGCTGTGATTGGTTTTGTGGTTTTTATATTTTTGGGAGCCTTTGTTTAAAAAACTGATTGTAAATGTTAAGTTAGTAGAGAACAAACTGCATTAATTTTCAATTTAATTACATTAATTTGCAAAATTAGTGTTTCGTGACATAATTGTTTTTTGTACATTAAGTTGATTCTCATTTAAGGCATTTGCTTATTATAAAAAAATCTTGTACTAATTACTATCCATTAGAAAATAATTAAAAGTTAAAATAGAATTAACTTTACAGATTTAAGTTGTGATGTCATCATGACATCATAAGGTCATCAAAAGGTTAAAATTATCAAGTCATTGATGACAGAAACCAAATAATTAATTCCGAATAGATTATTTAAATTTACTTAAAATTAAAGCCTGTTAAATAATTTTATTTTTCATTTTTTTCATGGCATTTTTTAGGCTAAATATGGTCTTTGTGAAATACACTCCTTTGTGTCAAACAAAACCATTTTGTGTCTCTTTAGATCTGATTGTGGTGAATTTATTTGATTTATAAGAAAAAAATAAGAAATTGCTTAAATGATTTATATCCTCGCACCTGGCTGGTTATAATTACACCCATTACCGATGACCATTTGACAAAATATAATTTATATCGATAATTATAAATATGTAAATGGTTTTAAAGAAATTTTTTAAAAACCTACCAAAATACCAAACTATATATACTTTCTGTATTGAGGTTTTAATATTTTAGATGTTATTTTCAAGGGGGCAATAAACTTCTGAATTTTCAAGAAGGCATAAAATTTGTCTGATAGTTTTGTTCTGTAAAAATATTTGAAAAGAGTGTCCATAATAGAGTATTGGTCATAAGTCAATGCCTTTGAGATAATTTTCCTCCTTTTTTTTTACTTGACTTCGTTAAAGGTGGCAAAGTTACTGGTCATTTGAACCGATGGATTGAATGGTGTTTTTTGCGAAAAACTTCATAAAAAAACACATTTTAATGTACCTTGTTGCACAGAATTTTGACATTTTTTGCATTAAATTAAAGTTGTTCATGACCATATGAGGTATTTATGTGAACAATAAGTATTTTTGTGAATGGAGGTAAGAGTTAAGTGTAAAATAAAAATTCACTTTTTTTAAAACAAAATAAACTAGAAATGCAGTAAAAGCTGCATATAAAAACCACCCATAGGACCTACGAAATATAGACATTATATACAGTTGGTATTTATTAAGAGTGAAGTGGAGTAATGGAGTTTTACGCCCCAGTCAAGATTCTTTCACTTATTTCGAGGCGGTCAGTTCTGGATGATGGAGGAAACCGAGTGCGCCGAGAAAACCAACGACCTTCAGCAAGTGAACTGACAAACTTTCTCACACTAGGATCTGTCCCAAATGGGATTTGAACCCAGGCAGGTGAAAGGCACTGTGATCCGTAAGCGTGCACTTTAGACCACACGGCCCCTGAGTTATTTAGTGGATAGTTTTAGTTGAAATATCCTTGAAATTGGACTTAATAGACAGTTGATCTTAATACAGGAGTGGTCAATGTAGATTTTACTATGTAAAGCATGACACTAAGATTTTGTCCATAAATTTTGAGATATCACTCACATGGTACACAGCCGAACCCTAGCATAGAAAATATCATTTACCTGTGTGACAGGTGTATTTCAAATTTACTTACAGTTATAACTTCATGTTTTCAATTATATAATTGGTAACATTTTAATAAAGAGGAAATTTTAAAAACCGATACTCTGTAACATGCATTTTATTTTAATAAATTTAAAAAAAAAAAAGCTGAAAAATTTACAATATGTACATGTGTAGTGCAGCATTCTGTTTGTAATATGACAAGAATTTTTTTTTTTTTTTTTTTTTTTTTTTAAAAAAAGGATATTAGCCATCAACATATTTTGATTTCTAAAAATACTTTTATTCCTAATTAAATTCAAGAAATTAATAGATGGCATATAAATGCAATAATTCAATGTAGACTCTTTAAACAGTTTTGATGTTTTACATGTTTTAAGCTGTCAAGCTGTCCTAAGGAATACCTGTTATTTAAGCAGCTTGAAGTATTCCAAGTTACATAAAGTAATTACCGGTAGACCTAACTGACAACTCAGTAAATGAAAATCGTTAGACGATGAGGCACTGATGGATGTTAGCATAGCTTGTTTTTTTATCTTTTGAATTATTAGAGATTTTACAAGATAAGGTTACACACTTTGTGAGAAATAGATTTATTTTATTGCTGATTAAATCAGAAAAATTACAAATTACAAAAATTGCAAACATCTTTTATTTCAATTGTTTTTTAAGTATGAAGAAATAAAATGTTGTTGTAATGATGTTTAACTGTCACATTAACATAAGATGTTGTTGTAATGATGTTTAACATCACATGAACAGGTTTAATGCTTTTTGTGATGAGATTAAGGTTATTTATCTTGCAGGATATTTCTAAGATCAAATGTGTATTCATGAGATATCAAGTGTATATTATTGTCTGCTGTTTACTAGTGCTCACCCAGGGCAAACTTTTTGTTAAGGTGCTAGCTCACTAATCAATATGTCACAGACAACATACAGTCTCTTCTGTTCTTTATCTTTGTATGAGTAAACCTGAAAATACTCTGTTTTCCTAGTGCCAATTGTCAAGTGTGATGCAATATCTAAAATTAAATACAACATTGACTTATGTTTGACCCAGCCAGGGTTCAAACCCACAACCCAAACCAAACCCCTAGCTCACTGAAGTAGTGTATGAAATGAATAAGTATGGCCCTGTGCCATTGATCCCGACCCCCCTCCTCCCCTGTCCCCTTTATATCTTCATGCTTATAGTTGCTCTCCCTGTTATAAACATATGAGCTTGTTTTTTTGCAATGCTAGATTTAAATATTTCATATCTTTACATATCTGCTCTACCTGTTGTACGCATAAAGAAGCCAACTGAAAAACTGACATACAATTTAAATCGAAGCAGGGAGGAACTCTGTGATACTTGAGGGGGAACTTTTAAGAGCAGTCAGCCACCAATGTTCCAACATAGTAAAAAATAATGAATGATTTTGATAATGGGTAAGAGATCACCTAAGCACGACCATTACTTAAGCATTCAAGCATGATAGTTTTCATACCAAGTATTGGGTAATCTAACCATACAAGTATACCAAAAAAAATTGAAACTTGTCAATGGACTTCCCAGGTGATGAAATTTGAATGAAAAGAAATGTTTATGTCAGCACTGTATATCTAAATTGTAATGGGTTTCTTCTGATTTGAATTTTTCTCTCAAGTGAGCATAAAGTTTAATATACCCTGTAACTTCATTAAAAATAATCATATAAGCAGAAATAATATTTGACTTTTCATGTAAATAAGAACTATTTTTCCATGACCAATAATGAGAAGGAGTTGTATATATATATATATATATATATATATATATATATATATATATATATATATATATATATATAAAATGTTTAGAATTTAAGTATGGTTTTTTATTTTTTTATATAAATATTAAAGCAGAATTTTGATGAGGAATACACACATATGCCATGATTGGTGGTTCATTGTAGGGATGTCGTTTTTTTTTCCATAACATTTTGATAGTCTTACCAATGAAGCTTTTATATGCCCTCCTCAAAAGAAAGATAGATAGATAGATAGATAGATAAATGAATAAATAAATAAATAAAATCACTGAATGTATGAGAAAAGACATTGAGCCAATAAATAAATAAATAAATAAATAAATAAATAAATAAATAAATAAATAAATAAAGAAAGAAAGAAAGAAAGAACAAGCAAGATCAGTTTGTCAATCTGGTTAAATTGATATATTTTTTGTGTCGCCTGAAATGGCGACATATAGGGGGTAACTTTCGGCAGCGTCAGTGTCCCATTTGTCTGTCTGGAGCATAACTTTGTCATCTTTAGTTCAATCAACACCAAACTTGGTTTGCATATTCATTGCAATGAGACAAGTGTAGAGTTAACCATAATTCTGCATTCAGTATTTTTAGAGTTATTCCCCTTAAATTTTTTATTCTTGTAAGAGGCATAACTCCTTCATTTTTTTTAATAATCTTCACCAAATTTTGACATGATAAACATCTTTTAATACTTTCAGACATATAACACAGGTTTTTGTATATGGTCATTTTTAAATGAGTTATTGCCATTCACATAAAATTCTGTTTGAAAATTTTGCCTATTTAATTGCTTGTCCAGAGGATGACTTTGTCAATCTTCAGTTCAATTGATACCAAACTTGGTATGTATGTGTCTTGCAATGAGACAAAAGTGCAGAGTTAAAAAACCATAACTCTACATTGGGAAATTTTAGAGTCATTCTTATTCTTATTATACTACTTATATTATTTTTGCTTGTAATGGGCATAACTCCTTTACTTTTTGAGTAATCTTCACCAAATTTTGACATGATAAACATCTTTTAATACTTTAACACACTATATTGCAGGTTTTTGCATATGGTCATTTTTGAGAGAGTTATTTCCCTTCATATTAAGTTTTGTTTGAAACTTTTGCTTGTCTGGAGCATAACTTTGGCATGTTAAGTTCAATTGATACCAAACTTGGTAATTCTTGCAATTAAACTATTTTTGTGTGTAAAAACAGGGCTTATAAATTTGAAACAAAGAACTAATAAACAGTTTTACTGTTGACTCCAATCTTTTGTCAGGCGACACATCTGACTAGCAGAGTTTTTTTTTTTTTTTTTTTTTTTTTTTTTTTTGGGGGGGGGGGGGGGGAGGGGGTTGCTCTAGAAAAATCCTGTTTAGAAGCATTAAGTTACTTTAAAATGAGTCCGTAACATTTTTCTATTTTGTAAAGTATCAACACATTTGATTTTTTATAAACTTTTTCAAACAAAAAAATAATAACAGAATTAAAATTTTTATTGTCTATTATTTAGTTTTTTTTTTCAAAATTTTTATTACATAATTTAAAACAATAGCTAAAATTTTCCTTTGAAAATGAACTAATTGTGTCAGGATAAAGTTAGTATTGTACAAAATTATAGATTCTATCAGTTATGTGCATCAAGATAATATTCTATCAGAATATCTTGGATAGCACAGGAAAATGTCAAATTAAACTACTGGTATTTCCAATTGCTGGTGATATTATCTGTGACATTGTGGTCAAGTGTGCACCCTAGCACTCTAAATGACACCATTAGTGTGAACTAGTATGAAGCAGATCGTAAATATTAACGTAAACTCACACACACACACACACACACACACACACACACACACACACACACACACACACACACAAAGTACAAAAGTGTTGAAATTAATCCTTGATATTTAAAAAAAATTGTTTTGTCATAAATAGCTGAAAAAATGTTGATATGTTGTAAAACAATATTCAACCAATCAAACAACCATCAATTGGGGGAGTTAAACTTATCATCACATCATATTATTTGCACTTGACTGTGTATGGATCGCAGTGCCTAGGTTTGAATCCCACTTCAACAGACCCTGGTGTGTAAAATAAAAAATTGTCAGTTCACTTTATTGCCAAAGATTGGTGGTTTTCTCTTTGCACTCTGGCTTTCCTCCACCACAGAACTTACCAACTCAATATCAGTGTAAAATTCAAGACTGACGGGGTGTAAAACACCAGTACTCAATTCTTACCTCATTTATCACATCATTGAAATGTAGATATACACAAGAGTAATGGAATTTATATGGTCAGTCTTATAGACTAATATATAAAATCATAACACATAACTAAATGTATACTGGAATGTATACTTGCGAGCAAGTATATGTCTGTATATATAATGTATACTTGTGAGCAAGTATATGTCTGTATATCAGCATGCTCTCTCGCTCGCTCTCTCTCTCTCTCTCTCTCTCTCTCTCTCTTTCAGTGATAGTTGCTACCAGTTACACCTCTAAGGTGGTGCTTTAAATAGTGGAGGAAATTCCAAGAAAAAAAGAACGAACTCTCAGGGAATTCCTTGGTTTAACCAGATTTCTCCAGAGTCCTCCCAAATTAAAAAAAAGGGGGGGAGGAAGCAACCTTCCCATGGTCAATCCCTACCATTTGACAAAAGTTTAACCTGATCAGATAAGAAATGAAGGAGGAGATGCCTCTGAAAAAAAAAAATCTGTCAGAAACGAAAGAGAATAATAATAATAATAAAGATTGTGAGTAACAACAAGATGTCTGCTGATAGGCAGACATGATAACTAGCATTGTTTATGTAGGATGTCATATAATATAAAGGGATACATACAAACATCACCTTAAAATGTTTCAGTCCAATTTCTTGACAGTTTGTGCTTATTTGTTCTCTTGTTGCAAGTTGAGATACTAAGATGCCATAGAGGCATTTGTGGCAACCTTCTAGAGTGCTAGAACACTTGTTTCTAATGTCGAAGATAAATATTGCAAATCGCTCAGTTTATCAAGTACATTTTTATAAGAAACAAAAAACCCACATAGTATTACCATTCTGTGATGGATCAAAAAAAAGAGCCAACTTGGTTGGTGTGTTATTGAGTCTGAAATTAATTAGTTTAAGGATGAGACAATCTAATACAGAATACAAACAGACAGAAGGATTCCAAAGTTATATGATGGGAAAAAAAGAAAAGAAAAAGCTTGTGGGAGGGATCACAAAATTTTATTATATCACAAAAAATACCAAAAGAATATGTTATATTAGAAAAATATGTTTATTATTTTTTTAGCATACCAATATCAGCTGTAACTTAGTTCATTTGAGATTCATACAGTTTATTTTTAGTTTAGGTAAAATATGACCCCTGCCGATTCAATCATCATTGTGTCCAATCCTATCAGAGCTTAATGGTTCTAGGTAAAAGAGGATGAAACAAAAGTAATTATTTTTTTAATTATTCTGTAATATTCTACTTGGTGTTATAGTTTTATCATTAATAAGCTAATAATTTCTAGATTGATTAAAATTTTTATGACACTTATGCATTTGTGAACACAGGCTGTGAAAAGTAAAAAAAAAAAAATAGAAATTTAATGGTTATTGCCCCAGAGCATTGTGGAGTACAATCTTAAATAATTAAAGAAAGGCTATTGGATGTTAAATGTAGAACAGACTCCCAGTTTCACAATCATTCACCCAATTGAGTGTATATACATTCAACTAATATTAGTGAAATTTCATTGTCAATTTTTAGCTCACCTGAGATCCACTTGGGACAGATCCTAGTGTAAATTAATTTACTTGCGAAAAGTTAAAGGCTTTAAGTGACTTTTTAAATGGTGGGGCAAACTGGAGTTCCAAGTTCTTGGATGTTCAAAGAAATTAAGAGTCCTTGGAGAAAACCACAGGCCTTCAGCAAGTGAACGGAAAATAACTCTCTGAAAATAGGATCTACATGAGAGGGATTTGATTATATGCAGTGAGAAGTGTTATAACCAGAATCTAGTGCTTTAGACCACTTGGCCACAAAGACCACTTTTATCAAAAAAGTAACTTATTAGCTCTTGAAAGCTATCTTGTTCTTTGACCACACATGGCTTTTGTATGGTGAATATTTGTATCAAGCAATCTGAAATTGATTATGATCATGCTGGGAAGCTAAAAACAAGAAAATGAAAAGGAAAACAAGATATAGAAGTGAAAAATTATGAATTAATCAACAGAAAACAACACTCATTTGTAACATAAATTAGATGGCACTTTGTCAATTATATATAATTCCGATAAAATTCTGATATTAGTACGGCATGACTTGTTCTTCTTGCAAACTAGCATGATTACTTTTACAGACTATAATGTTTGTTTCCTAATTGTCTCATTACTTCATTACTTATATTATTCTTCCTTATATTTATCTATAATCCAGTCATCTCTGAGGATGAAATGTTTTACATCTGACAATATATATATATATATATATATATATATATAGGCCAATATCAAGAATTATCAAAATAGATAGTGATCTGTTTCCTATAAATATCATTTTCCAATTTGAATGACATATCTATAATATAGTAATGAAATGAACGATCTAATCAATTTCATCTAGTATTTGAAAGATGGCCTATGTGTAAGATTGCTTATAAATGGTATTTCAGAGAAGTGAGAAGGTTAATTGAATTGTTTTGCTTTGCTTTTATTAGTATAGCTTTGATTGAAAATCATCTTTATCATCAAAGATAACTTTTCATTTCTGTCAGCCTGAGTGACATACGATTTACATATCAGATAAGAAATGATTTTTTTTCCTTTTGTTTCTTGACTAATACATATTATTTGTACACATTGCCACAAATAATTTTTGATTTTCTAGACAAGCATCCATCTTGTATCTTTTTTGCTTACTATTTTCTCTTAAAGAGGTATGAACATGACAGTATTATAATAGCTTATTAATCCAGGTACTGCCTATAAGTTTGAGTTCCATTCATGAAAGGTAGATCTTTATTTGAGAATATTTTTTTCTTTGTCCTTTCACATTGGTTTTTGTTACTCCGGTGTCTTCATCACCCTACAATTGATAGCCAACATTCTTGAATCCACTTTTTCTCCATTATTCTTCTTGACCTAGCTCAATCCTTCATTCTGCTGCCTTGCTTCATATCATATTAGTTCATATAAAAATATTTAGGTCTTTGTGACCAAATGGTCTATAGCTTGTGCTTATGTATCACAGTGCCTCACATCACCTAGGTACGAATTCTGCTCAGCAGATTCTTAAGTGTGAGGAAGTTTGTTGGTTCGCTTGCCAAAGTCGATAGTTTACTCCAGGCTTTCTGGTTTCTTTCATCATCTAAGAACTGACCACTCTAGTGCTAGTGAAATAATCATGGCTAGGACGTAAAAGTCCATCAGTCCACTTCACTCATATGTTAAAATACCAATAACGTTGCTTTATCATAGTTCAAAGCAACATTTTAAAAAACACATGTGTATTGACAGCCAAAAAAAATGTAATAGATATTTTATAAGACTTTATTGCCAGAATTATGTAAGGCTTAATTGCGTATTAAATTTTCTTCACTTAGATTTCTGACAGTATTATAGTAATTTAATTACTATTAGTTATACATGCAAGACAAATTTTAATATGCTCTGACCTCAAACCCATTATACCATCTATATATCAAAATGTAATATGTAGAGATCTGATGACTGTAACTCCTTCATAAAAACATTATCATAAGCTGCAAAATTGCATTTCGAATAAAAATGAAGTTACTTAATTGCAGAATAATCAAAAACATATTCTTAGCATGTAGAATGTGGCTGTTTCTTTAATAAATTTGTTACCTTATTGGTTACAAAGAGACTTTATGAAAGGAATTTCTTATGCAGTCTAAAGAGAGATAGATTTCTAACTTTTTTTACCAAAAAAAATACTATAAAATGGATATGTAGAACTTAACATTCTGTCCCCTTTTTTAAGCATGAAAGCTGAACTACGTGTATTTTTTATTTATTTGTTCAGTATTTTTTTAAATAAATAAAAGTTGGGCTTAAGTTACATTTTGATCAAACTGTTTTTTAAAAGAAAGTTTGACATCAACTGTTGTTGAAAATGGCAAAAAATCTGTACAACCTGAATTCAAAATTGAGTTTAATAATTAGGCACTCAATTTTTACCACATAAACCAATATTTTAAACAACTCAATGCAAATGTTGAAGTTTTAGCTTTGCATACAAGGTGAGGAAAATATGCTACAGTGTACCCACTGCACCATCTGTCTCTAAAATCAGAGAGCTAGGTGGAATGAAACATTGATTGCAAAAGAGAGTAAAAATTTCTGTAACTTTAACCAAGTAAAACTACAGTATCAAAAATAAAAATGAATGATGATAAACTGTCATTTTTGTCAATGTTTATGAAATGAAATATTTTTTGGCATGAAATCAGAATTATTTGTACATCAGACCTTTTAAATTGGTTTTGCAATAAATGTGTTTGACAACAAATTTTTCCATTTCTCTTTGATAAGATAACACAATTTGTAGACACTGCTTGGTAAAATATGTTGTAGAGTTATTTTTGGATTATTAATAAGCTTTTGAGATAAAAAATACAAAGCATTTAAATTGTTTGTGGCAGCCTGTAGCTTAAAATCTTTATGAAAATTTATGGCTTTGAAAATTGAAGGGAAAATACTGTTAATTTTTAATGGAAACATTCATGAAAAATGTTCACCATGTGTTATTTCACTTGAACATTGCTTGTAATAATTAATAATATTAAACATAGCATGGATATTTGACAACATTTTCAGACACAATCAGCTATCATATCTGCCATTGTTTTTCCTTGTAATTTTGACTTTTTGCCCATTTTACATAATATCTGATAATGCATTTTTTGTGGGTCTCTGACTCCTAAATAATGGCATTTTTTTTCAGATACAGTTAAAATACTGCTTTTGTTGTTTTAACATTTTTTTTCTCTATTTTTAATAGATTTTTTTTCTAGAAAAAAGAAACAAATATATATTCTTGGGCTAATTTTGAAGCAGAATTACTTGCAAATTTTTCTCATTATTTTGAAGTATTTTTTCTGCGTAAACATAATTACAGTGTATCGTATATTTTTTTTAAAACACAAGTTTGTTTTTTTTATTCTTTTTTCAAGAGACCACCTAGGTGGTTCAATGATAGAGCTTCCACCTCTAGAGCAGGAAGTTGTGGAGTTTGATCCCTGATCGATTTATATATAACACTTTAAAATTTGAGATACTGCTGCCTCTGCTGATGTTCAGCATTATGGAGACAGAGTATAGTCATATAAATATATTTACCATTGCTATTATCTTTCTTTCTATGACTCTATTACTCTTCTTTGCGGTCATATGCTATGAATGCTAATGACCTTTCTGAACTTTCTGACGTCATGGCGTTGGGAAATTCCATTTTGACTGATGTGGAGGTTGGCAGTAAACTGACATATTAAAATTTTTAGGATATATCATCTGAAATTAAACTGAAATGGTTGAAGAAATTGTAAATAAAAAGAATGTCATTTCTTAAGTGGTTAAAATTTGAGATATTACTTCCTCAATTGGAGTTAGGAAGATAGAATATCATCTGGTGCCAGGATATTGGACTAGGGTGAATGTTATGATTTTCTGCAGCATAATGACTTGGTGAGCTAGCACCTTACCAAAAATTGCCCTATGTGTGCACTAGTACATGGCAGGCCACACTACACCCTCGCAAATCACATGCATACACAGACTTGTTTTTAGATTAATCATAGAAATTTATAACTTTGCTCTCCTCATGATTAGGTAGCTGAAAAATTGCTGTTGTGACATTAAACAACATTACAACAACATCAACAACAACAACAACAAAATTAGAATAACGGAATCTATGTCTCAATCCTTGTTATAATATCTTTAGTTCAGTCCAGAGCTTTAAATCTGTTTCTTGTCGCAAAAGACATCAGTCCAATTGGAAAACAATTTCAGCCTTTCATTATACCTCTTTTATTTCATGCAGGTAAAAGAGCATGTAGGCCATCCTACACAGTGGATGCAAGATGTAGATTTCTGTCACTGAAGTCTATATGCATTTTTTTCTGTCTGGGGTGAAAGTGGTAACACAGGTGTTCAGCAATAAATGTTTTAGAAAAGAATTTGGAGCAAAAGCTTTTACAAAAAAAAAAAATACAACATACCAATACAGTCATAACACATGTTCACTTAACATTTGATGCATTTTCTCCGCAGGAACTTTGTAATCCTATATCAAATTTGGTTCGTCTATATCCACATAACTAATTGTTGGTTTTTTTGGCTAGATGTGTGTTGATGACAATAATTGTAGTGATGGGTTTAAATGGTTGCATGGATACTGTAAACAAACTGAAATCAATATCCCATAATTATTACCAGTGCCTGTACATCTTTGAATTAACTGTAAATAAGATATTTTGGTACTAAATAAGATGTTTGTAGGGTTATTTAGCAAAACAATAAACAGATATCTGTTGCGTTTGTTTATTTTACTGCAGTGAGTGGCATGTCTACCTGAAATATAATGCTTAAAAACTGCTACAAATTCAATCAGTCTGGACTTTTATTTTGCTTTAAGTATTTGAAATTTACTTTTGAAATTGCATATTTTCCAAGCATAATATTTTAGTGCTAAACACCATTACTAAAATTCACTTCACTTAGGGTAAAGACTTCTGGTTTAAATAAAAGTCAATTTGCCTGCTGAATACTTTTGTTGATTTTTTTTTTAGTTTTTTTTTATTTGTTTTGTTTTGTTTGTTTTTTTTGGTAATTTAAATGATAATTTACTTCAAAAATTCACTGTATGTATTTTAATTGATGTGTTGGTTTAAAATAAGGTGAAATATAGTTTCATCTACAATTTCAAACTGACCTCTTTGATACAAATAAGTTAATCTTGACTGGTTATTTGATACCATTCTAACTACCACCTCAACTCAGCAACCTATAAATAAGGAAGTCCAGTTTTCTTAACAAATCAACACAGTTGTTTTTATTTGAATGAACTTGCTTAACAACTGAACTATTCTAACTTAATCCATCACATAAGTCAGTCAGGCAATGGTAGCAATATTGTCTAAAAACCATTGTTACAGATCATTGCACTTCTCTCAGCTGATGTTTGAGGAACTCTGGCAGAACCTATCAGTGGTTCCCTCTAGATACTTCCACCAGTCTAGAACTCTGACTGTCCTAACATAAAAGTGAAAGAACTTTGAGGATGTGAAACACTATTACTTTACTCCACTTTATTCACATCACATTAGTCCTCTTTGTACCCATACACAAATCCTTTTTTTGGACCATCAAGGGATTGAGCACCGAACTTACACTTAAAAAAGAGTGGCTGTACAAATAATACAAACCAACAAGAACCATGAAATACCATAACAAAACATCACAGTTTTTTTCAAAATTAAAAAAAAAACAAAAACAAAAAACAAAAAAAACAAAAAAAAAAAAAACAAACAAAGCAAAAAACGAATAATAAAAAAAAAACTATGAATTTATGCACTTTTTATCACTTGTGTGTGTATAATATTTTAAAGTTTTTAAATTGCATCTGTACCTGACAGCTGTAACTGTCATAAAGAATATATCATAGGATGTTTTGTAAACATATCACTTTTATTTACTTAAAATTCTTTGCAACCTGTATTTACGTTGATAAACTTGAAAAAAAAAGTTTTAAAAATCACACTTATACTATCAGATGGTTATTACACTTTGATGTCAGTTTTATTTTCTTTCCAAAAATCGAGGCTAAAATTGAAGTAGATGTTCTTTAAATTCTTGCGCTAGTTTTTCATAATACTTCCTTTTTATGTTATTGTAATAAATGGTAGCATTTTTGCAGGGTTTTTTTTTTTTTTTTTTTTTTTTTTCTCATTTTTTGTTGTCAGTGCAATAGAAAATAACTGTTTGATGGTAGCTTTAGTTTTTGTTTCAAGATCATTTAAATGTATAGTAGTTGGTGAATTGAAGCACTTATGTTTTGTTATTTAGTTGTCTTTGTTCATGAGAGGTCATCTAAATGGAACCTGTAAATTTTTCTTAATGTAAGTAACATTTTAGGCTTTGTATCCAAGTAGTCTAAAGCACTAAGTTACAATTCAGAGTCTCTCACTGTGAAGGTTTGAATACCATTCAGTTAAATTACTGTGTCAAAAAATTTGATTGTCAAAAGGTCAGCGGGGTTTTCTCCAAGCACTCTGATTTTCTCCACCATTTTACGATTACTGTTAACTTGGGCATAAAACACCATTTTTACACCCTACTTTTGTAACATCTAACACATAATATTTGAACTTAAAGCTTAACATGAAATATTGCTTGTAAGTTATCTCCCTTTGTAACCATTTCTAGCTGCTCCATTTCAAGTCCATGACTTCTGCCTTAGTGTTCTATGTTAAGTTTAAAAATATGTGTCCATACAGGGAAGCTGCCTCTTAGGATTTGCTGCCCTCTGGTTCTGATTCATGCTCAAAATATGGTGGGTGGTTCAAGGTTTAAGAAGTAATCACTCTATAGGTTAGTCAGCATTTCCTCTGACCCTAACACACTTTATTCATACTGTTGTGTAAAGGGTCAGAACAATATCTATATCAAAATCCCAGGATTTTTTTTTATGTCAGAAGAAGCAACACTTTATTTCACTTTGAACTGAAAATATTAGTGAAACCTAGAAATAATTATTAATATCGATCAGTAGGATTTGTCTTCCAAAAAATTTATAGATTCCATGATGTTATTGCCATGGGTTCTAGAAATTCAAAAATCTGAAGATGTTTGTCAATCTACTGCTTTCATGCTTTAAAACAATACCACTTGTATAAGGTCCAGAATGTTTGATCTTAGGTACAAGTGTTTCGAGTTTTGGTTCTAAGTAAAAATGAAATAGGAATAACTGCAGTTTATGTTACAGGTGATAATTTATATGATATAGACTGATACAGTCTACCTCACATATAACGAATTTCAGGGGACTTCAAGAAATAGTTTGTTATATCAGAAATTCGTTATTGCCGAGATCCATGATTCAACCAATATTAATATATCAGTGAAAATATACAAATGTTTTGAATTAATTGAATTTGATTTAATCCAAATAAAGAATATACTGTGAACATATTTCAGTGGAGATTATTATAAATTTCTAGATAATTCACTGCTTCTTGAGGCTGAAAAAGTCAGTAATTGATTTGAGTTAAAATTTTATCGACAAATTGTTCCAAATTATTTACAGAGGAAAATAAGTCATCAGATACATTGTCTTGTGCATTTAAAAATAATCTGATATCCTTAATATATCCTCTGAAGCTCGGGGTATTTGTGGTTCCTCATCATCATCACACTCATTGTCGGTGTCAGTAACATCGGGGTCGCTATATAAAAAAATTTCGTTGTTTGCAACTTCGTTATTCTCGAGGTAGACTGTATACGGTTTTAATTTCTTGTTCGGTTCTTTAAGCCTTGTGGTAGAGTGCTTGCTGATATTACATGATAGGGCAGGATTTAATCCTCTGCCCCCAGCACTTGGTGAGGAAGTTTTTTTTCTTAAGATCTATCTTTTTTCCTGTATTATTTATGCTAATAAATTTTTTTCAAGGTTAAAATGATACCTGTATGAACATTTCAAATTCAACCAAAATAAACCAGTTAATTTAAAAAAACATCACAGAAACTGATATTCTGAAAAGATTTTTTTATAAAAGATCATCAACTTCCATTTGAATTAAGGAAATGAGGTATATCAACCCTTAATTGTGTCATTTTAAACTTACATCGATAATTTGATTTAATTTATTCAGTAATTTTAAATCATCAGGTGTGAGATTGAAAGGTTTAAAAACAGTTTAATGTATATTGAAAAAATTGGGTATATCTTTAAATCTTCATTATATAAACATTAATATCAGTTATATAAAGATCATAAAAAATATATACAAGGGTTATAAATTCCTTGACATAAATATCACCATCAATGTGCCAAAGCACTTATATGTTAAATAATATGGGGTAAACAACCACTTAAGGTCACTCAACATACTCAAACTTTTTTATCAACAAAGACTCACAGATTTGTCTCAAGTCTAAATATTGTAAGAGTTTTTGACTTTGATATTTGTTCATTTCGAGAAATTTCAAGAAATGTAGTATTTCGATTTTCCTTTTCATTTCGTTTTTAGAAACTTTTAATATTAATTTGATTATTTTCAGTCTTAAATCTAGAAGGGGCTCATGCTCAATGGGCCAAAGAAGTTACAAAATTTAAAGTGTTCTGACTGACCTTAAACAAGAACTATAGTCAACTTGTGTGTCAGTTTATCATATTACATGTTTTTCTTTTGAATAGTTGGCCACTCTGACCAAGACTTGAAAATAGGTAGTGACTGTTCTTTTGCCAAGCACAGCATTTGGAAATGAAAGTCACAGGGGTCCTTCAGAAGAGACCTTAAAAACCAATGCCCCGTGTCACAGCAGGAGTGGCACATTAAAGAACCCTGCCTGCACATTGCCTTCAGCACACTGCAAAAGTAAAAATTTCTGCTACTTCACCTATAGCTGGTGACATCTTGATATAAGAGGAACATTCTTGACTGGGAAGTAAATCCCCATTAAATCAATCAATCAATCAATCAGTTAATCCTTTGAATAGTTGTCTCAAATGAGAAATGTCAAATTAAAAAAATAAAAATAAAATAGATAAATAAATAAATAAATAAATAAATAAATAAATAAATAAATAAATGAATAAATTGAAAAAATAAAATAAAATAATTTTTTTTTTTTTTTAGAAAATTAGAAGTAGCTCTTAAAATTTTTGTATGATGCTGAAATAGATTTTTATACACTTGTAAAAATACCTCATTTTTCTTGTTTTTCGCATTTACTACGCAGATTTAAAAGTGAAAAAGATAAATGACATTTACAGTAGACAAAATGTAAATAAAGAATCATTACACTTGGCAACGGTACTTATAACTCTCAGATGATGTAAGTTCAGTTTGAAACTCAAATTTCATTTTAAACACAGTTTTTAAAACTTTAAATTGATGATTTTCACCACACCTTGTTGCACAGTTTTTTTCCTCATTACTTTGAAAGTTACGAGATCTATAATTAAGAGTTTCTCCTTACCCATAGATAAAAAATGATGTTTTATAAGTTGTTATTATCAGATTATATATTAGTAAACAAGAAATGCATTTTTGGCCACTTAGTGCGTCAGAGGGCGGGTTGTTCTTGCTTGCTAAATACCTGAAAATCATATCAGTTATCTTTTTGAAGAGGGAAAACACACACACACACACACACACTCACACACACACACACACACACAGTTACAAAAATAGGGTTGGGTTTTGGTGTTGGGATTTACATGTGTTTGGATTTAGGCCATTGTCTCAGTTGAGGTAAAAAAACAACTTAAATTTTGAAAAATAAACCTGATAGCCTTTCACATCTAATCTTTAAAGATCTAGGTTGATTGTGGAGCTATTCTTTTTAATTGATAATTACAGATTCAGTATCTAAAGAAAATAGGGGCCTAGGTGGCCAAGTGGTCTAAAGCATGTGCTGATCACAGCGCCTCTCACCGCCTGGGTTCAAATCCCACTCGGGACAGATCCTAGTGTGAGAAAGTTTGTCAGTTCGCTTGCCAAAGGTCGGTGGGTTTTTTGGGCACTCCGGTTTCCTCCACCATCCCAGAACTGACCACCTCGAAATAAGTGAAAGATTGTTGACTGGGGCATAAAACATCATTACTCCGCTCTAAAAGAAATAATTGTCCTGATCAAATATGATGGGATATCCTGCGGATTGCTAACAAACTCCAGTAAATTTTTTAATATTCAATTCTTGTTAACAAAGTCATAATTGATATTGCCAATTCAAACATGATAACATTGTCCTGCAAGTCCAATAATAATGTCATATGATGTAAAAAGACAATTTAGAAAATCAATAACTTATAATAAGTTCCTATTTTTTAATTAAAACATTTATTGTGTATATCACAATGAAATTATAAATATTCAGATTATCAACAGTTGCTGAAGTAAAAATGTCTATAAAACTCATTGATAGAGTTTCTTTCATTGCAAGGGGGAAGCCCCTAGGGAAATCTACATCTCAATATTTCAGGAAATGTCGTATTTCCTAATCAGTTTTATATAGATTAATCATTTATCAAGAATTATTTTGTATAGTTGTAAACCAAATAACACAGATTTCACAGGAATTTAGTGCTTTCTTGGTTGTTGGTGAATAAAATGAAGACATTCGGATAAAAAAGATGTAGATTGATATACAGATTTTTATAGTACTTTTATGTTTTAACTACAGAGGGTAGTTGTAATTTTTACTAAGCAATGATTGACATAAGAATTAATTGAAAATGTCACATTTCCAAAACTTGAGATGTTTAAAATGAAATCCTAGCCATGTTCAAACAGATTTGTGTGAACTTTATACCCCAATAATTAGGAATTTCTGATTATGTTTTTGATACTGACTTGGGATCAGACTCTGGCCCAAGTGGACTAAAGACTTAGCTTAATGATCAGAGTTCTCCCTTTATCTTTAGGTTTGTAACTCTGTTCAGGAAGATAAGAAGGGAAATTGTGGGTTCAAACCCCAGTCTGGTTTTATAAAAGGCTTTAAAATTTTGAAATTTTGCTTTCTTTTCTGTTGTTTGGCATTCAAAAGACAGATTATTGACTGGTTCATCTGATGTCAGAATAATGTGACTAGTGTGATAGTCTGCTTGTTTGAAGCACACTGATTCTATGGGTCACCCTGAGTGCACACTAGTATAAACAGATCATAGTACATTCTTGACATATCTCATGCATAAACCAGCTGTTTTTTTTTAAATTTAAACTGATTTTTCCTTTGGATTAATTCTTTAAAAAAAGGAAAAATTTCCCCTTATCACAAATAGCTGAAAAATTGCTGATGCAATGTTAAACAACATTACAACCAACCAGACAACCCATTTAGACAAACGACTAGCCGTCTGCCCAAATCATAAGTTTTCAGATCATGGTGTTTCTTTCTGCTAGGGTTTTATATACTTTGGATTCCATAATTATCCTGCTTGATAAACCTTGGCTGCAAGAGGCACTGTTGTCAAAGAATTTTGACTTTGACATGAAACACCATTACGCTACTCCATTTTGGCCATTCTTGTTTTTAGAAAGTTTGTCAAAATGCAACAGTTTTTTTCAATGTTTTTCCTGGATTCTTTTTTGCAAGATATTTGTGTATCTTTTATTATTGTGTTGTTGAATGATGGTCAGAGTCATTGCAAGTGAATGATATCGAAAAATTATACATAAAAGTTTTATTCTCCAATCATTCTTCTCTTGCAAATTTTTGAAACTAAAAAACAAATTCACAATTTACAGAAAACTGTGAAGTGCATGAGGTATTCCTTTTTGTTTTGGCATGTATGCAACAACAATTGATCAATGCAGAAGACAATATGCAGAAAGAATTAAGTTGATAGTTTGGCTGATTGAGTAGCTTTTGAGTGTTTAAATACATAATTGCAGTAATACATCATCCTTCTTAAATAAAACTTGAAGAGTTTCATCATAACACTTAACGAGTTTGAAGTGAATTCTTATTTTATGGCGGGACTACAGCATAAAGTAACAAATTTGGCTAATGATGTTATTAATTATGTTGTTTTCATACTCGCATAATAACATCTTGATGGAAATTGTTATTTCTAGATGGAATAAGTTTTTATTTAGTCATTTAAATAACTATTTTTCATTTTACGGTATGGCTAAATTGTTTCATCTAAGCATTCAAATATGTATTATTTATTTTACAGTGTGCAATTTGTAAACTTTGTAATCAACTCGTATTTCGATTCTGTAATAGGTATTGTTTAACCAGAATTTTGCTCCCTTTGTAATCAGCTCGGATTTCAATCTTTTTATATGTATTGTTTTAACTTGAGCCAAGAATTGCTTAATTAAATATGCAAAATATTTATGTTATTCCGTAACCAGCTGCAATAACTTGCTATACTCCAGTGCTTAAAGCTTGTATGCATTTGCCATATTACTGGCACATCAAACAATGTGGATCCAGGGAGCGGATCTAAGATTAAATGAAAGGGGGGATTTTTTCATGAGATATTGTGGGCATTAAAAGCCTAAACTCTGTTGGCAGCACAGGGGGCAAAGCCTCCAATGAAAAATGAATTTCTATTATTTCATGGGATCTTTTTGCTGCATTTCAGAGGTATGTACTACATGTTTCAAAAGGGGAGGGGGTTGCTACCCCCACAACAGTTCCCCCTCCCCCTCTCCCCCCCCCCCAATCTGCCATTTTGCAAAGTAATTGATGAAGTCAGTGTCTGATGCTCATGATGAATAGAAGATGTTAGAAGGTTAACTCTATTGGGTTTTTTTTTTTTTTTGAGGTTTTGTCAAGAACTGTCAGATTTGACCCAGCTTGCTATTAATGAACCGGACCTCCTATTTAGGGATCAGACACTCTACAATTACTGAACAGCTATGGTTGTTGATCAAGTCAGAGTTAGCTTTGCTCTTCCCCAATGCTCTTTGTCAGGGTGTGAGTAGAAGTGAGATAAGTCACTGAGCTCAAGAGATCAAGGTGGTCTCTAACTGTGTCAGAGTGGTCTAATGTGGGTGCTAATTGTTTACACTGCCTTTCACCATCTTTGTTAGAATCCCATTCTGGCAGATCTTAAAAATTTGCCCACTGAAGCTCAGTTGTTTTCTCCATGCACATTGAGATCTCCACCTTTCCTCAACTGTTCATCTGAATATAATGAAAGAATCTTGATTGGAGTTTAAATCTAATACACCAATCCAATCCAATACACCAATCCAACAATCCAGTCTGATCCAGAGAAATAAAGTGAATGTGTGTCCTGAGCCTGTAGGGCTATCAGGCAAAATCTTATGTTGGTTTCAGTAGCATAAAGAAACTGAAAGTACATTATGGCTTTATGGATAATATTGTAAAGTCCATTATGGAGTTCATCACCAGCAGATTATGAATGGTAGAGGGCCAAGTGGTTAAAGCTTTACCTTCAAACTTAAGACATCTCATTGCTGTGGGTGGAACCTCTGATCAGAATTCAGAAAGGTTTTATCTTTGTTTTATGTTTCACTGGGACATAATTATAATGCAATGGTTATTTGTGTATTATAGAGTGCACTAGATCTTTGTGTGTTGATCTTTGCTTTTATGAAAAAATTACATATTCAAAATGTGTGAGCTAATTCATCTTTTGTTTGATTGTAACATATACATGCCATGAAATGAAGCATGCTCTGAAAAAGCAGAAATCATTCTGTTTCAGGAAGTAAAAATTCTGCAGAGTGTGAAATGAGCGTATTGATTTTTTGATTGGGTGTTATGTATCTAAATTTTATCATGTCACAACCTTTGCCTGAATTGTTTGAAGTAAGCAGAAAAAAATTGTGTATTCTGAAATTCACTTAGCTCACTAATTACTTCTTTGTGAGACAGCATCTGTGGCTCAGTGGTAGATCATCTGCCTCGAGAGCAAAAGGTTGTGGGTTCAAACTCTGACAAAGGTCCATGCATAAGACTCTAAAATTTGAGATATTGCTTCCTAGCCTGGTGCTTAGCATTTAGACGATAGGGTATCACCTGGCACCAGGATAATGGACGAAAGAAGTGCTAGTACATAGTAGATCATGATACACGCTTGCGCATCACATTAGATTAATTCTTAGAGATAAATAACAGTGCTCTTATCAAGAACAGCTGAAAAATTGCTGATATGACATTAAATAACATAAAACTGAAATACTCTAACCCTCCAGTTGAAGTACTAGTATTTGTGAAAATACCAGGGTTTTTTTTTTTCAAAATGGATCAGTGAGTTTAAGTCTCTTGTACTCATCTTTTTATAACCAGCATTATAGATCAATGCACTTTGTCTAGTAACAACTATCTTTAAATTTATCTACACATGTTGTAATTTTAAAAAAAAACTTCTTATAGAATCTCAAACATTTGAAATCATGTCACATAGGTAATTCTCTTTTAAATCTATTTTAAAACTCAGTCACAATCACTCTTCTGTTCAGTTGATCCTTATATAATAAATAAATAAAGTTAAAATAATCCCAGGGCTAAATAACAGCCATAAATTGAGTCACTTCTTCCTTTAGAATTTTTACCGGTAAATGTGTAGTCTCAGACAGCGATATTCATCAAAGTAAACTCTGTAAGAAACTCTGAGATCAAAGTCTTTAACAGCTAGTACACAACACTATGGTAGCTCAGATAGTCGAGTGCTCGCTTTGTATGTGGGAGGTCGGGGTTTGAAATGACTAAAACTTGAAAATTAGTATTGATTTTTCTTTCGCAAAGCACTCTGTGTTTAGAAATAAAAGTTATGGGGTCCTTCAGATGAGACCTTAAAAACTGATTCTCGGTGTCACAGCAGGCATGACACATTAAAGAACCCTCCCTGCACATTGCCTGAAGCACACTGTAAAGGTCAAAATTTCTGCCACTTGACCTGTAGCTTGTGACATCTTGATATAAGTGAAATATTCTTGACTGGGACATCAAACATCATTCAATCAATCGTTAACAGTACAGTTGCCTTGTTGATCTTATATACCCATGTGTACAGTAACAGTGAATTGAAGTAATGGTGTCTTATGCCCCTGTCAGGATTCTTTTACTGATCTTGGGGGAGGGGGGGGCAACCAGTCCTTGGATAGTGGAGGAAACTGAAGTATCCAGAGAAAACCACAGCCCTTTGTTAACCCTTTCCCGTTCTGGATAAAATGCGAATTTTACATCGGATTTCTGGGGCAGTCTTATAAATGTAAATAACATGATGAATGTAAAAGACAATGCTATGATGCGTGGTATCATTATAGAGAACATTTGCCGGACAAGATTTTAAAATTATTGCCGTTTCTAAAAATAGAAAATATGTCACGTGATCGGGGGTCAAAGGTCAACATAAATCATGATTTTAAGGGTAAAATTGGCCATTTTCGTAACAAACATCGTAATTCTTTCTATCATTTGTACAAATAGTGTAAAGTGACTCTTAATTCTTGAAGTGTATTTAGTTCTTTAAACATAACTTTTAAAATTTTAAAAATTGGTCATTGTCAATAGCAACCAGAAGGTCAAAGGTCAAAAGCACTTTTTACCAAATTCTGTGCTCAAAAAGCATTATAATTAACATTAAGTTACCTGTTAACAGACCCATAAAACGATTTTAATAAACTAACACAGAAACTAAAATTCTAGTATCAGCACTCTTTAATGCCGAATCAGACGTACTTAATATAGCATAAAAAGGTCACGTGACCTCAGGTCAAAGGTCACCCTTAATCAAGAAATTGAGAGAAAATTGATATGTTTTGCTTCTTATTTTTCCATTTATTGCATTTATGTGTGCAGATAATGTCCGATGACTGTAATAAACTACCACAGAAACTAAAATTCGAGGATCAGCACTCTTTAATGCCGAATCAGACGTTCTTAAAATAGTATAAACGTCACGTGACCTTAGGTCAAATGTCAACCTTAATCAGAAAATTAATTTGTTTTGTTGCTTATTTTTCAGTATATTGCATTTATGTGAGCAGATAAGGTCCGATGACTGTTTAAGTATTACATATAAACGAATATTCCTTGTGTCATTGAATAATTACACATTTGCCATGGCAACCAAAAGGTCAAAAGTCAAAATCTTTCGATGTTTAAATCGCAGAGTTTAAATGAAGTATCGGTATAAAATTTGATTAGTCAATTGTATTGCTTCATCAAACATACGATACCGCATGTATTTGGGATTTAGGGAAAGTTTTAAAACGAGAGAGAGAGAGAGAGAGAGAGAGAGAGAGAGAGAGAGAGAGGGGTTAAGGTTAAAAGACCATGAATAACCAAGAAATGTCAGAATAAATCCTTACGTGTCAAATAAGCCCTAAGTTTGTACATTTAGGTTCATTAAATTCTGTTCATCGGACTCGTTACTAATAATTTATAAATAAACAACGCGCCTCTAGGTGACAATATTGGCCTTTAATTCAGCATATGACTTTATACGAAGACTGTTCGATATGTCATGTTTATTGTATCACAGAACGATTACGCTTTGCGCGGTTTCGTTGACGACGATACGTTTGAATATCTCTATTCAATACCTTTCCAACAGCATAAGACGTGTCTTCAGCTCAACATAGTTTTAAAATTATAGCCATTTCATTAGAGCAAGTTTCTTTGACCACTGTTGTAAAAATGGAAAACTGGTTGAGAATATTGAAGAAATTAAAGCTTATATAAAAGTTCGCACAAAACTCGGTCATTGGGTTATACAGATTTTTATTAATTGAGAAAAGTCTACGGGTCTGATAAAGTATATTATGAGACAGTTCGTAGGTGGAGAAAGAAAGTTTTGACTGACACAGAGTCCGTCAAAGATACGACAAAATCTGACCGACCTGTGATTGTAACAGACAAGACAATTGTCTCAAATGTAAGGGAAATGATTGAAAGTGATGGCAGATATACAATTCGTGATATTGCCAAAGCTGTTGGCATATCCCTGTCGCGGGTGCATTTCATTTTGAAGCGTATTTGAAAGCTCGAAAGATTTCTGTCAGATGTATTCCGCATATATTAATAGATGACCAAAAACGGGTACGAGTACAAACCGCTAAGCAATTGATAAAATGTTTCCTAAATTCAATAAAAGACAATTTGCAAACATTGTTATTCGTGACGAAACATGGGTTCACTACGACCAAGGAAGAAATATTAGAAACAAAATATGGTTAATTAAACAGGCTGTAGTTGCCAACAGAAGTATAAGCACAAATAAGGTTCTTTATTGCATATCGCATATTCTTGTTGTTGTTGTTGTTGTTGTGTTTTTTTTTTTTTTTTTTTTTTTTTTTTTTTTTTTTTTTTTTTTTGTCACCTTTTCTTTTTCAAATTAAAAGTTTTCAGATGTACATGGTCCCTTCTATTTTAACAGAACGTTTCAGTCAAGATTCGTTGTCCCTTTGCGGACCGGTCTGATGAAAGTATCCAGAGAAAATTAGATTTGTTGCGTGTAAGTTGAAGGAAAATATAGTTCTCGGACAAGGAAAAAATGAAGTCCTCAGCAGGATTGTACATTATTTATTAACAACGATTCAGTAGTATAAGCCAAAACGCACTGATTAACTACTGTGAACAGAAACGATTGGACAATATATAACAATATATAATATGCCAAAATTTAACGAATAGACTTGCAACTTGAAATATGTTGTGTTCGATGTTGAATTTTTTGTCCAAATTTTTTGTCCATATAAATAAATCATATAAATATAAATAAATAAATCTGCATGTTGATATTTTATGCTGACAAGAGAAATGTCTAAAAATACTGGTAGCAATTTTCCCCCAGATTTTTTATTGTGTTTCTAAAGGTATGATATTATTGATATTATGACAATTTGCAGTAAAAACTGCCGAAATGAATCTCTCTCTCTCTCTCTCTCTCTCTCTCTCTCTCTCTCTCTCTCTCTCTCTCTCTCTCTCTTTATTTATTTATTTATTTTAAAACATAAATGTGAATCACAAGACGTTGAAACTTGACAATGTCTAATTTTTTTCTTTTAAAGGAGTTCAATATATATATATAAATATAAATATAAATATATATATATATATATATATATATATATATATATATATTAAGTCAAGATTTCGGCCTATGAATAATTTAACGTAACAATACTCGATCATATGGTCAAAATTTGCAATTTTATTAAAAATCTGTTGTAACTAAATGAAGGGGCTGTGATTCAATGGTAAAAGTTTTAAAGTTCATTCATCCTATGATATAAGTTTTGAATCAGTCAGTGGCGTGGGTGGTCACGATGGTAGGTTGTAGGATGGTAGAGGAAATCAGAATGTACTAAAAAGACTGTCGACATATCAACTTATAAACTTTCTCTGAATTGGACCTGTCCCGAGTAGGATTTGAACTTAGATTAAGAGTCACGCTTTAGACCAATTAAACACCGAAGCTTTTACTTTGAATTCAAGATACTTGAATCATGAATCGACACTATTTTAAAAACTACTTGTTCATATATCTCCAACATTTAGTTATGACATAATGCATTTTTTAAAATTTTATCGTTAAATACATTAACAAATGCATTATGACAGTTACATTAAAATTATGTAAAGGAAATTTTCAATTCTTGTCAATTTCTTTTAATAATATTTCCTTAAAATAATTTTCAAATGTTATTTTAATGAGAGTATACAATGAATTTTTCTTTGTCATGTTTTTTTTTTTTTTTTTTTTTTTTTAATTTTTTAATTTCTATGGTTTTTATTGTTTTTCGCGATGGTAGCTTTTAATAGTGTTCACGACCTTTAGAATGATTTAGCACCCTCTATACAACAGACAAATATAGTAGTCCCATTTTGTAATATTGCTACCGAGCCAACAGTAGATGTCTACGACAGGGAAAACCCCTTTATAACTTGCGGTCGACCGAGGTCGAACCAACAAAATATCGAAAAAGACTAGAGGTCGGACGACCAGCACCTTATCCACTCAGCCACTGTTTACAACATTATAAGCATACTGCTAAAGTTCGGCTTGTGTTTTTATCATTGGACAATGTTTTGAAATACTGCACAAATAAACAAAAACATTATTTCAAAATCAACGATCTAATATTTGACCTCTTGTTTATTTACAAATATGATACGGACGTAGTAGAAGACATGCAATCGACGCGCTCTATCAATACTAAAATATGCCTACTCTGTATGCACGTTTTTCTGTGTTTTCCCCCTTATTTTTATCAAAACAAAATTATGTTTGAAATTATTAAAGGAATTCATAAAATAACTGATTTATTATTTCTGGAATATGTTTATTGTTATTGTATTTTCATGACAAACATCGACTGGAATCATTTTTTTTGACATGTCTAGTCGTGACAGAGTAAAAGAAATTTTCTACCGGGCAAGTTTTTTACTGTGAAAATGGTCAGCAAAATGTCTCAAAAGTGATCAAAGATGACTTTTTTTACTAAAAATAAAAATATAATAAATTCTGTTGATTTTGGCATGAATCATGACATTATAAATTCAAAAAATAACTAAAGTGTGATAATTAAAAAGTGACACAATAAATATGACGTACCAGAAAGTTGCGTATCATAGATATGCAATCTTACTCCACATTTTTTGAAAATATTGCGTCAAGGTCGTACCTTCACGCGGTTAATAAAATGTAGTGCGGAAAGTAAATCTTATTTGAAATTATACCGAATGAAAGAAAAAATTATGAATTTTTCGAATCTGGATTTTGTTTTCCCTATTTGAAGTTTTATTCATGAGAAATATTCATAAAATGAAAAAAATGTCATTTTCCGACGCAGTAACTAAAAATTCCAAGCTTGAAAAATGTGACCGTTCCATATAATTGGTTGCTATGACCCGACTGTTGACTTTCTAAAATTGAAAGACACATTGTAAAAAAGCTTAAATAATTGTGAATACTGTGGTATGCAAGTTTTAAATATCTGTTACTTATTTAAGAAATAACGATGAAGTGAATAATCTCTTTCAAAATCAGTGTAAAAGTACGATTCTCTCTTAAAAAGTGAAGAAAATATTTTGTCGTCGGCGTTTTAAATTGAAAATATTTTATTGCAGATTAATATTTGCTCTTAGAAAAATATATCATTATTTTCAGCAAGTTTTACTGATTCAAATAAAATATACGGCGAAATAATCGCTTCAGAATTACCCAAGTTATCGGTGTTTTCCGATGACGCATAGGCTCAAAATATGCTTACCGGTACAATTGTACCGGTAGGAACGGGAAGGGGTTAAGCAAACTGACAAACCTTCTTATATGTGAATGTACCCAAATGGGATTCTAGGTGGTGAGAGGCACATTACACCATAAGTGTGTGCATTAGACCATTCGGTTTACTGAAGCTCCTTTGTATGATTGGACATGATTGAAATAATTGATGGTCAAAGAACCATAAACTAATTAGCCAACAGTTTTGAGTTATGTAAATTTGATTTGATCACCTGGTTGGTCACTGTAGAATCTTCAAAAAGGATGAATTTAAAGTATGTCTTAAAATAAAAGGTTATCTTTAAAACTTCTTTTATTTGCATCAAGTTTGTCTTTATGAAATTTTCACTACACAAAAGCATGTAACTCCGCAACAACTAGCTTTGCAGAATTGTAATGAGGCAAGAAAAAAAAAGAAAAATAAGATGTACAAGTGATATATTGTAACTGAAAGTTGCTATGCATTTCTGCAATCATGATGAAATATTTCTGCACACAGTAAAACGTTGCAGCTACAGGGATTTTACTAGGTAAATGGTGGATTCTTCTGTTCACACAAAGTAAAATGTCACCAAAAACATCACTTACAGTGTGAACGTCACCATTTTTGACATGCCTAATCCCTGTAGTGTCAACATTTTCCTGTCTACTAAAATATTCCATGATAATCTTGGATGCACATGGCGATTTTCAGTTAAGACTAGACTCGAGTGATTGAAAACTACTGAACTGAATTCAAGTTTGTTGGGTTTTCTATGAAAGTTTTGCAAAATTTTCTGTCACAAACACAGTGACTTAAACAGTAATACTGCAATACATAAAATAAAATTATTTAGACAGAAATGAGGTTTATATATTCCATAAAATTCTGCAGTAAAACCTGCAATAATGATCACCATTTATTTAAAAGACACCCATGTATATTGATCATTTGATGAGTGGTCTTAATTTGGCAGGTTTTGCTGCATAAAAAGCCAGGAGAAGCTTGCTCTGTTGTAGGTTACAGATAGTCATACATTGAATGATACTAGAGGGACAATATAAGCATCTTCATGAGCTTTACGCAACCTGCCTGCTACACTGTGTGACCTACAATGCTGAAACACAATACACAATTAAAAAATATTGTTATTTTAGCGGAACATTGAAACTTAACCTCTGTTATTCAGTGTCAAGAAAAAACAAATCATGAAGCTGGAAGTATTAAATTATCGACAAAACAATATCAAATTATTCCCCCATTAACATATACTGCACAATCATTTATTTCAAGTGAAACACAATAACAGGAAGTGTTTAAAATTCTGTCTTCAAATTGTGTTACAGATATAGAGTAGGAAATTTATAATTTAAATGTATTGGTAACATAATTGGAAATATTTTTTCTTCTATTGCACTGAAAATATCATAGTATCATTTGATATCATTACAAAACTATTATCTCAAGATTTGGTGACTGCCCATCTGAGTATTGAATAAATAATGTGCTTTTTTGTCACTTAGCAATTTTTTCACTATTTGCGACAAGATTAATTTTGTTAATCTCAAGATTAATCTTAACACAAGTTGATGTGGTGCCTGAGTGTGTAAGGTGTTTCTGTTTAGCATTATACTAGTGGGCACTTATAGTGATGTTTTTAGTGCTAGTTCACTTGAATACAATGTGGCAGATAAACATCATAGCCCACTCAGACCATGTATACTGTTACCGAGCCAATAGAAAATGCCTACAAGATGAAAAAGTCCTTTATCACTTGACGTCAACTGGGTCGAACCCACAGCAGTGAGATTGGCTAGAGTTTGAAGGCTAATGCCTTAACTGTCCAGCTATCACAGCCCAAATTTTTAAGTGCTTCATATGGATGCATGTTGCTTGGCTTCACATGGTTGCATGGTGTTTGGATCAACTTCAAGTCCCAGTCAAGAATAATTCACTTACATCAAGACATCACCAGCAATAGAAAGTGGCAGAAATTTTTACCTTTTCATTTTGCTTATGTCAGTGTGCAGGAAGAGTTCTTTAATGTGTCATGTCTGCTGTGACATGGGGCAATGGTTTTTAAGGTCTCCTCAGAAAAACACCTTTCATTTCTTAATATTGAGTGCTCAGTGAAGGAACAGTCATGATCAATTTTCAAGTCTTCTTCAGACCCGGCCAGGGTTTGAGCCCTGACCTCCCACATACAAAGTAAGCACTCTCCAAACTGAGTTACTATAACAACATAACATCAGTGATTTTAGTAATTATATATAGTTGGTCAAGAATAAGTCTTGAGAGTTTTTGATACTTACAATGTGTCCAGTCTTTTCCTGTTCCATTCTGTCTCATCCCTTCTCTTTTAATACCATACCTTTCATTCTGTCTGTCCATCTGATTTTTGTTCACATTTTCTTAACAATTATTAAATGTATTCTCAAAATTAAGGTCTGTAGTGATACCTTGTGCTATTGTCTTCTGACAACTATTGTTTTTAAGATCCAATTACAAAAACATCCTATTAATGCAATGTTGACATTATTCTAGTAATTTAATGCAGTAAAAAATTATTAACTTCTTTTTATTTATTTATTTATTTATTTATTTATTTATTTATTAATTTTATTTATTTATTTATTAATTTTATTTATTATTTATTTATTATTTATTTATGTATTTATTGTTTAATTTCAAGTTTTTTTTAATTAATTTATGTAAAAAATTTTACATTCCTTTTTACATTTTATTCCAGTATACTTCTTATAAGTTATAATTTGTAAAATTTAAGTATCATGATCTATTTAATTTGTTTAAAAAGGAAAACATAATGTGGAATTGATTATTTTTGGGGGTTAAAATGCCAAGGGTTTGTAATTTAAAAGAAAAAGTTTAGGAAATTTTATTGTGTGAATAAATGTCAATTGGACCATAAGTGGTAAGAAAAAAAATTCTGTTGACATTAAAATTTGTCGACCCTAGAAATTACAAAGTTTAATCTTAATAATCAATTGGTATTTTATGATATAAAGGTAAAAAATTGATAAATTGGTCAGGCAAATTTTTTCAATACAGCTTACACTTAATTTTCTGTGGAGCATGTTGGTAGCATACCTTTTCTTCAATGCCAATTACAATAAGTTATCAAAAATAACAGCTAAAGCAGATTCTGGAAAGTGATTGTCTTATACTCTCTATTTAGTGCTTATCTTATACTCTCTATTTAGTGCAGTAAATTGAAAGTTTCAGTATGTTAAAATGTGTTAATAAAATTTACAAGAGTTGTTTCCCTTGAAACATGAACATTTTTGAAGGCCAAAGTTCTATAACTCTGTTGTTCCTAAATAAAATTATCAAGTGTCACTTGGAACCATTGATCACCATTGATATATCAAAAAGAAAAAAAAAGGAAATGGCCCAGACTGTCCCCAAACAAATTAGAGGAGTTGTTTTTCAAAGGGAAAATTTTTTATTTTAAGAGGAAAATTATGAAAAAGATGCAATAGTTAGCCAAAAATGTGTGATTTAATATTTTACTTTAAAAGGTTATATAAGTGTAATTTATGTGAACAAAAACACTAGAAAATATCAGAAGTTCATGTACATAATTACATCACATGGTTGGAGACATAGTATTTAAATTCCTTCATGATTGTGTCATAAAATATTAAATTTTTTAGATAAATTTATTATTTGATATATTTAAAGTCCTTATTTGGTTTTATTTTATTAAGTTATAAATTATTCTGTCTTCATACATATTGGTCTGTGAGGGCCTATAGGGGAGGCTCACTTTCATTTGTCTTATTTTTTGTGATATGGGGGCCTATAGGGGAGGGTCACTTACATTTGTCATTTTTTGTGATATGAGGGCCTATAGGGAGGGTCACTTGCATTTTTCTCATTATTAAGCAATTGGGTTTTTTTTAGTGAAGAAACAGTATTTTATGATTTAAGCAAGATTTTTTCATTTATATCCAGTTAGTTGGTTATGGAATGGAAGGGAAAACCAGAGTTACCAAAGAAAATCTCCCTTTATCTGTAAGTTAACTAACAAACTTTCTATCTGTGGAATATTACCAGAATATCCAAGTAGGCTGTAAATTAAATTTAGATCTGTAACTCTGCATGACCAATTGTCCACTGAGGTTTAATAAAAAATAATCATTGCAATTGACATCATTTAAACTGTGGGACCCTGAACATCTAATGTACAAGCTTTTTTATTCTGCTACAACAAGCTCTAGAATAAATATCCAACAGTATTAAGGACAGTAGATATAGTTTAATTTTGTTTAACTTCTATACCTACAGTTTGTAAGTATTTTTGATCGCCTTTGTACTATTGTGCCAACTATGGGAACCTTTATATGCTGGTTCACTTGTCAACAATGTCAAAGACCACTTGCACCACTCAATTCATCATACTGGTACCTAGCCAAATAGTAAAGGCCCTGAGATCAACTTTGGTGAATCCCGTAAAGTAAGACACCTTTGGTTTGAAGACTTAAGCATAAACCACTCTGCCAACCCTGCCCCTAAAATAAATAATTGATATAAAAAGTTTCTATTTTTGAAGTAAACTTTTACTTGAATCACTCGAGCAATTTGATATAAGTTCTTTATGGTATTTTTGTTTTCTCCACAATTTCAGATTTACCGGGTGATACTGCATGATATCTAGTTTTGCCCGCTTAAGAGAGCAGATTTCGGTGAAATTGATTTTATATAAGTTGTCATAGAGTGAAGTTTCAAAGCAATAATTTTTATGTCTATAATAAAAAGAAAACATTAAAAAGGCTTGCTAAAGGGACAAAGCATTTCTTTAAATTGAAGTAACCAGTTTTAAGTTAGTGGAGGAAACTGAGGTACCTGGAGAAAAACCTCTGGTCTTCAGCAAGTGAATTGACAAACTTACAAACTCTCTCAACTGGGTCCCATCAAATCAGGATTTGAGGCAATGTGATCCACAAGGATCATAAGCAAACTCAGCTGTCAACATACCCCCCCCCCCTACCAGCTTAATATACAGGGATATGTGCAATCAAATTGCCTCTTACAACCTCAATTCTGATCTCACTCGGGCAGATACAGCCTAAGTTTGGATCTCACTCAGGCAGACCAGATCGTGAAAAGATTTTTCTTTTGCTAGCTGAAGGTTGGTAGTTTTCCCAATATACTCCAGTTTCCTCCACCATTCCAGAACTAATCACCTTGATATAAGTGAAAGAATCTTGTCTTGGGTGTAAAACACCATTAACCCAGCTAAAGATATGATCTTTCTTACTTTCTTGTACATGACACTTAGTAAATGATAGAGGAAAAGTGCTGGGTTCCAAAATAATTTTGTTTTTGAGTGGGTTGTAATGAATTTTACTGTTGAATAAATAAAATCAAATATACACTGACTTGGTGAGAGGTCTATTAAAATTTATTAGATAACAGATGAGTAAGTTGATACGGAATCTTATCTTAGAAACACACTTCAGTTATTGTTAAGTTTACTAAATATTTATGTAAAATTGCGATAAAAGTTTACGCTTACACTCGGTATCATAAAAACAAAGGCAAACTTTGAAATCTTGAAATAAGTGATAACTTTCTAATCTGTACAAAAAATTTCGATTTATTTTCGAGTTGTTTTACAGATAGTTTTGATAAAACAAACAAAATTATTACAAACTGTTTGCTTTCAACTTTTTTTTTTAAAACTACCAGGTGGAATTTTGAAGAGATATTGAAGATTATTATCAATTTTATTATCTGCATGCTTAAAATTTGATTGAAATAAACATTCAAGAAAAAAATTGTAATATTGTTACAAATTTTATGATTTTATTTTATTTATTATTATTATTATTTCTTAGTTTTGTTTTATTTTATTTTATTTATTTATTTATTTATTTATTTATTTATTTGTTTGTTTATTATTTCTTAGTTTTGTTTTATTTTATTTTATTTATTTATTTATTTATTTATTTATTTATTTATTTATATATTTATTTATTTATTTTATTTTATTTTATTTTATTTTATTTTATTTTATTTTATCAATTTAATTAAATTAATTAATTAATTAATTTATTTATTTACCTATTTATTTTTTATTTATTTATTTATTTATTTATTTTGCTATTTATTTAGCTATTTAGTTAGTTAGTTATTTATTTTACTTTTTTAACAAAAATGGATACACTTTATTTTTGCTTTGATTATAAAATTTCTGAAACACGTACAAGACAAAAACAGAGATTTTTTTTACTTTAGTCATTTAAAACTTTAATCATTCCAATCAGGTCAGTATTGAAGCATGAATAAGTCAAAGATCACTCTCAAATGCCAATCAGATTTGATTTGTTAACAATTGACATGATTAGAAAAACTTCCAGTTAGGTATACCATAATTAATGGTATTTGTGTTTCATATTGGTTCAATAATATTTCAATAGAATTAATTATTGATTAATTAAATTTAACAAATTTCTAACAATTTCATTGGTTGAAAAGTGAAAAATCCCTACAAGTATGATCATATAATTGTCGACAACATCTGTGTAGGAGTTGGATAGATATCAATGTGTAAAATAGTAAAACCTGTTTAATTGCATATATCGGTTCATCACATGTAATTTTGAATCACAGAGGCTATGCAATTAACCAGGTTTGATTGTATATAACAAATATATATATATATATACCGGGTATTTATATATATATATATATATATATATATATATATATCACATTGGGTTATTTGGATTACCCAGTAGACTGTTTCAGGTTTCAAAAGAATAAAATAATACAGCTAAATGTCAAAATTTGTAAAATTAAATATTATGCTCTGTTTTGTCAATTTTTTCTTCATTTTACACTCTTCAATGGTCTTAATTAGCAGGTGGTCTTTTATAATTGCGATTAAAATTAGGGATCAGACTTAATACCCAGTAATAAGAAGATTGTTAATAGACAGCCTGTGAGACAGGATTTATTTTCTTCCTACTGAGCTCCACCTCTTTCTAATTCTTGAAGATTTGTCTTATCGCCATCTAGCCTAAACTGTGACACTTCCTTTTTTTTTATTGTTTTTTTTCAAACTGTGGAGAAAATATTTTACAGTAAAATTTTGATCCCCCCCCCCCCCAATCTATCACCATGGTAATTGCCTTGCAGTTGGATTTTGGTATAATAAACAATTTAGGAGCTGCACATAAATTTTTAATTACAGATTAAAATCAGTACGGTAGTCTTTATAATAAAGACAATGTTTATTTTTAAACATTTTTCTGCTCCTTGAGTGAGTAGATAATGGTGTATAATGTCCCAGTCAAGAATATTTCATTTATATTGAGAAGTAGCCAGCTATAGGTGAAAGTGCAGAAATTTTGTCTGTGATTGAGCTTATGGCATTATAAAGCAAGGTTCTTTATCATGCCATTCCTACCATGACACAGAACCTCCTTTATTTTAAGTTCCCATCCAAAAGAACTGTGACTTTCATTACAAAATGCTGAGTGCTTGGCGAAAGAATAGTCACAACCCACTTTCAAGTATGGGTCAGACCTGTTTGGGGTTTGAACCTTCTGCTCCTTGACATAAGTCAAGCATTTGAAGTCTTTGCTTTTGTACCCAGTTTTAAAACTGTTTTCAAGATTCTAGAATCAAGGAAGATGTTGTTTTCGTAATGTTGTTTAACATCGCATCAGCAATTTTTCAGCAATTCATGTTGAGAGCAAGGTTATTAATCTCTACCAATTAATCTAAGATCAAGTTCATTCATGAGTGTGATTGCGAGTGTATATTTTGGTCTGCCTTGAACAAGCATACACTGAGTATAACTTTTTACTTCAGGTGCTAGCTCACCAACTCAGTATGCTGCAGATAAGCATACCAATCCCCTAGTATATTCTGGTACCAGCTGAAGCAGTCAATATTCTGTTAATTGTTTATTGGTGTAATTTGATACAAATTCTTATCATCCCTATTGCTCTTTTTTCAAAAACCCCAGAATGGTCCCTGTTGGCAAGACTCACACAGACCCTATTGACATAAATGTAGTAGATTCCTGTAACCTGTGTATGGCAAAAATGTCCAATACAAAAGGTAATACAGATGAAAGTAACTTTTTTTCTTTGGTAGGGCGGTCACGGTTATGAAATTTTGAAACCGGTTAACCATAATGCATTAACTGAACCATTACCAGTTACCTGACTGCAGATTCTGTGCAAAGGCAAAATGCAAACGTCAGGTTTTGTAATAGTTCCATTACCTTTCTGTAAGTTTTTGCGCATGCTTGCCAGAAATACTACTTCCTGTTATACCATAATAATTAGGAAAAATTGATTGAGCAGAGTGCTAACTGATCTGCCGAAAGTGGTAAATAGGTCAGTTTACTTTATTATTCAACGAAATAAACATGAAACAGAGAAAGAAAAGTATAGATATACAGAGAGTATGTATTTAGATATATGCATGCTGTTATTGGTTACTATATTTCGTAACCGGTTTTGCCCTGTAACCTAACCATGACCGGTTATCTGGTTACCCATGACAGCTATATTCTTTGGATCTAAATTAATTGAAAGCATGAGGGTATTTTAAAATAGCACTGATCTTTGCTTAGTTGCATCTACATTGTTTTTGTTTATCAGTTAGTCCAATATTGGGATATGTAAGTGCTGAAAGGTCAAGTGGTCAAATGGTCAGCCCTTCTTGTTGTCTATCAGATTTAATTTATTTATGTTTATTTTACATAATTAAACCAACAAGTACTTATATACAAATTAGGTCTAGTGTTTGATTCCGAGTACTTGTGTCCACCATCAGTGGTCAGTTTTGTTACTTAAATCTCGGACATTGTAAGTGTTAACAATTCAAGTGTCTTTATATGGTTAACCTGTGATGATGACCAATAAATAGCCATTAAGTAAATGACCACTTCATCTATAATAAGATCAGGATTTATAATTAAGAGCTTCTACATCAGGAAGGGCGTTACTTAAGTGGAATTAAGAATGGTCATCTTTGGACTGGTCAAAGGGTATTAAGAATGGTCATCTTTGGACTGGTCAAAGGGTGATATTAATTGTGTCATTAAATAGTAGCATTAAATGGATAGTAAAAATCGGTCACTGAAATAAAAGAATTGTTGTCAACAAAATAATAATTATTATCATTATTATTATTATTATTGAAATACATGTATATCTAAAAATACTAATAAAAAATAAATAAAATAAAATAAATGAATAGATAAATTAAAAAAAAATAAATAATATTGATAAAAAAAATTAAAAGTTGCACATTTGTGACATTTTGAAATATTTTTTATTGAGTCATATGTGCAACTCTTTAAATAACCAAAAATTTTAATGTATTCACATCTCAAAATATTCAAGTCTAACTAATTTCCATCTGTTAGAAGTTGCAAAATTAATTTTTTGATGGAGAAACAGTCAATATCTATTTTCAGTTCTTCTAAATGCAGATATGCTTTTTTATTGAACAAATGTGAATTATTTCTTAGCTAATAACAGTTGTGTAGAAGATAAGTCTGTCCAGTGTCACATTACATGCATAAAGGGTCTGTTAGTTTTGTTTAATATCTTATGATTTTGTAACTAGATGTAAATATGTTTCCTGTAAAATGTCTGACATCATGAAAATATGCATTCGTTTGTAAATTATGTTAAATGATGAATCAGTTAATAATATCATTTTTTAAGTTTCTTATTACACCTCTTCACACTGACTGAGTGGTTCATTGGCAGAGGGACTGCCTCAAGATTGGAAGGTCGTGTGTTCAAACTTTGGCCATATCATACATAAGACTTTAATATTTCAGATACTGCTTCATTGCCTGGTAGGGGCCTCGGTGGCCGAGTGGTCTAAAGTGCGAGCTTACGGATCACAGTGCTTCTCACCGTCAGGGTTCGAATCCCACTCGGGACAGATCCTAGTGTGAGAAAGTTTGTCAGTTCGCTTGCCGAAGGTCGGTGGTTTTCTCCGGGCACTCCGGTTTCCTCAACCATCCCAGAACTGACCGCCTTGAAATAAGTGAAAGATTCTTGACTGGGGCCTAAAATACCATTACTTCACTCCACTCACCAACCATCATGCTATGTCAGGATAATATGATTAGGGGAGTGGTAAACTTATCTAAGTCATACTGACTCATTGAGCTAGCAGCTTAACAACAAGTCACCCTGAGTATGGGCTATTACAAGGCAGACCATTAAACACACATATATCACACATACACAAACTTGTTCTTTAATTAATTCTTATAGATAAATAAACTTGCTTTCTAATTAAGAATAATTAAAAAATTGCTGATGTGATGATAAACAACTTACCAACCGATCAACTCACCAACTAACCAACTCACCAACCAACCAACTCACCAATCAACCAGCTTACCAACCAACCAGCTCACCAACCAACCAACTCACCAACCAACCAACTCACCAACCAACCAACCCACCAACCAACCAACTCACCAATCAACCAGCTCACCAACCAACCAACCCACCAACCAACCAACTCACCAACCAACCAACTCACCAATCAACCAGCCCAAATTCATACCAGTTTATATGGCAAAACTTAGAGACCCTTTTAAGCAGCTTTTATACAACTATGACACCTGTTTAGATAAAAACAAACATACATGAAAATACAAGAAACCCACATTTTTCTTTCTTTCTTAATCAATTATAAGCCTTTATCATAATCCATCTGAATATTTATGAGATAGATTAACCCCCCCCCCCCCACCAATGTACAAATTTTGTTGGACATTGATGTGTTAGTGTAATCACAGTACAAACAGGTATATATAGAATTATATCATTAGTTCTACAATTCTGACAGCTTACTTTATTTGGGTCTATTTATGAATTATAAAATCCAACAATAACATAACAACACTTACAGATTATAGTATATGAAGGCCAAGCAAAAAAAAAAATTGTATATCAGATGTATAGCGTATACAAGTTATTTTTGTGGAGCGTAAATTTTGGCGTATTTTGGCGGTAGTATCACAATTACCAAAATAAAAACTGTATACCAGTCGACTTTGAGTAAGTTGTTTTAGATTGCAAAAATAAATATGCTAAAATTTTCAACTGACTTTGCTAAAATTTAACCCCCACTAAAATGACCCGCTATATGGTATCAACTCCCTTTTTTGTCTTAGTGGGTTAGTTGGCTAAAGTGCTTGTTAATGGATCACAGCTCCTCTCAACAGTGAGAAAGTTTGTCAGTTCGCTTGCCAATGGTCGGTGTTTTTTTTCGGGCACTCCGGTTTCCTCCACCATCCCAGAACTGACCGCCTCGAAATAAGTGAAAGAATTTGACTGGGGCGTAAAACACCATTACTCCACTCCACTCCTCTCAACACTTGGGTTGGCAGAATCCCATTTAGGGAGATTTTTGTCTTAGAAAGTATGATCTTTTTTGCTGTAGGTCAATGGTTTGCATCTGGACACTCTGGTTTCCTCAGTAATTCCTTCAACCAGATATAAATGAGCAGTGAAAAATATGTTTTTTTTCAAGTTTAAATTTTTAGCATTAGATATAAATATTGTATCATTACATGACTTTACATTAGACTTTTTTTTTTTTGCATTATAATTAGAAATTACATCATATAATTTTGTGTTAGGTTTGACATTGTTTTTTGAGAGGAAGAAATAATATTCAGTCATTTAATTTAGGCATGATATTGTTTGTCTTTTATTATGCTAAATATTTTGAAGAAGTAGTGACATAACAATATTGTATAGTTACATGTATCAAATTTTTGGAATTTTTTTATCAGGACAAGAATGATACTATTATAAAAAGAAGACTTGTAATCTACAGATTTTAAATTGTAGAATTTTTTTTAAATGTTAAAATCTGAACATTACAGTATCTTATTTTAAGAGTTAGTACTTTTGATCTGACCTTGACTTTTTGTCACATGCATACAGTCCTAGAATTGAGCCCCAAAAATGATGACACTCCCACGTTTTAAGACCGAGGCTAAAATACTATACTATTTTCATGGGGCACAAATTTTTGCATATTTTGGCAGTAGTATTAAAATTGCTAAAATAAAAATTCTGAAAATATTTGTTTACCAGTCGACCATGGGTGATTTGTTTAAGATTGCGAAAATAAATACACTTAAATTTTTAACTGACCTTTTCTTGTCCAAATCGCCAAAATTTAGCCCTGCTTAAATAACTTGCTATATGGTATCTCATTTATTGATAACAGAAATTTGCAAATGTTAGACAAAAATGCTTAGAGTTTTATACCAACCTTTTTTGAGAGAAATTAAACACAAAATTATTTTGCTTGTTCTCGGTAGTTCAGGTCAAAGGTTGAAGTGTAAGACGGCCATCTTAGGGATTATCAAGTGCTTATGACTCAATATATCAATAGATTGGGGGTCATTTTAAAGTGTTTTCCATCACCCCTCTACATAACCTGATAGACAACATCTGTACCGAGGGGGGAATTCTAACATAGAGATAAGAAAAAACATCAAAACTGTCTTTAAGTGCTACCAAATATGTAATGCTGTTTAAAACTAACATTTAGAAAAAAAAAAGAATTTTTGAAATTTTTGAGAAATGGTAATTGCTGAATTTTGTAAAATGTCATGATGGTTATCTTATCTCAATTAATATTTTAACAAAAAAATGCAAAATTTAATTTTAACTGACAAAGTGATTTAAAGACCTGTTTGCACAAAAATGTATCAAGGTTTCAAACTTATGAATTACATTTTACATGACATTTTCTTTTCAGTGTCAATTATCTATATATGCTGTCTAAATATTTTTTTTTAAGATCACCTTGCTGTCTCAGTGGTTGGGGTCTGCCTTAAGAGCAGTGGTTGTGCGTTCGAATACTGGTTGGGTCATATATAAGACTTTGAAATTGCTTCCTCGCCTGAAACTTGGCATTTAATGGATAGAGTGTGCAATATGTGTACACTTCAAAAAATCATTCCTCATGAGTGTTCCATTGGCTGAAAAGTTTGTTACATAAAAACATTAGCCAAACAGTTGAAAATTAATGAATCCTAAGTTTTATATGTACTAAATTATTCCATTTGTGTACTAGGATTAGAAGTTTTTGTTAGACCTGACATTGAAAAAAAAACCTCTGAAAATCCCATTTATGGAACCAAACCTTTTATTTTTATGAAATTTAAAGAGTAATATATAGTGGTAGTTAGGTAAATGGTGTTTAACATCTCATTTGTGATTCTTTCACTTATACTGGGGCTGTTAAGTTTTGAGATGGAGGAGAAAACTGGAATACCCAGAGAAAATCACCTACCTTAAATAAGAAAACTGACCAACTTTCTACTATGATATTCCTTCATGGAATTCAGACCTGGGGATGAGAATTTTCTGTGAAATATGATTGTGTATTTTAGCCCACTTAGCAAATGAGGCCCAGAGTAATATAAAGAGAAGATGGAAAATTATGGAATACCCTCAAATTGTTTAAGATTTCTTTTATTAATTTTATCAATGTGTTACTTTAATTTTAAGTATTTTTTCATTGCACCTTGCAGAACACCATTTCATATTTCACATTCTTTTTAGTATTTTATCATTTACCTGTTAATTGTAGACAGAAAAACACCTGTATTTACCTGACAAAAATACCTGTCTTGATATTTGATACAATATGAAAAGGCATTTAGTTAAAAACTGATATTTTTGACTGCTTTAATCTGAAGTGAGAACATCCAAACGGTTAATACAGTTTACTCTTGGTGGCCGGACATTGATCCGAAATTGACCATATCATATTAACACTTGGTCATAAAAAGTTGTACACTTAATGACAGGTTTCAAAAGAAGTCTTAAGTTTTGAAATGACTTTTTTGATAGAAATTTATGCGTTGTCTGTGTTAACTTTTTATGTGGATAGATAAATTTAGAATCAGGTTTCTTTTATTAACTGTTTTATCTCTACAGAAGAATATTGTATCACAATATTATATATGTGTAAATGGAACCAGTGATCATTTTTAAAAAGACCATAGTTTGTATTCTGCATTTTCAGGCTTAAATAATACAATGAAGTTTTCCAGTTAAATTTTGTTCACATGTTTCTGATTTTATTGTGACTTAGAGTAATGCTACCTGATCTGATTGTACCTAAAGAACTTGCTGGTGTCAACTTTTAGGTCCATCCTCATTGGTTGTCATATTATGTTATAAGGTCTATCCTCATTGGTTGTAATATTATGTTATAAGGTCTATCCTCATTGGTTGTAATATTATGTTATAAGGTCAATCCTCATTGGTTGTAATATTATGTTATAAGGTCTATCCTCATTGGTTGTAATATTATGTTATAAGGTCAATCCTCATTGGTCTAAAGTACCACCTTATGAGTCATGCATTACCAAATCAGGCAGATCCTTGTGTGAGCAAATTTATTTTTTTTGTTGATATTTGTTTTGGTTTTTTTTATCTGGATTCAAGGAGCCTTGTTGGTCAATTGGTCTCTAGCCATTAAGATTTTTCTCCACTGCACCTATTAATTTGTGAAAGAATACTAGCTGTTGTGTAAAATACCAATTCTCCACACTTGTGTTGCAGATTAACCGTTTCTTTTGATTTTGACATTAAAGATTGAGAATTAAACTATGTAATGATAAAACTTGCTTTGAACTGACCACTGGCCATCAAAACTGCCTTTTTCTTTTTACTTGTATACTTGAAATTAAAATGCAATAATTCTGTACATAAAAACCACCCAAAGAATCTATGAAATATGGTCTTTATACACAGAGGGACTTAATACAGAATTTCTCTTTTGTTGAAATATGAAGCGAAGGGACTTTAAAACAGTGGTTTTAGTAGACAGGTAGAGAGCAGGTCTTACTGTATCACTGTGGCCAAGTGGTTAAGTTGTTAGGTCTTTAAATTGAAGGCATCTTAGTGTTGTGGGTTAGACCCTAGTTGATCACAAGTGAAAAAGGATTTCCCTTGTCATAGTTCTTAACTGGTTTGACTGGCTCCAGTATAATTGACTGAGTGATCTTCAGTGTTTAACTGCAATGTAAGGGCAAGTGAACTAACACTCTAAATGTCACAATTAGTGTACACTAGTGTAATGTAGTTTAGAAACAGTTGCTCTCTCATGCACCACATGAACTTGTGTGATGAATAGTCACTTTCTTAAGATTAATCATTAAAAAAAAGATTGACTCGCCACAAATAACCAAAAAATTACTGATACGACATAAAACAACTAACAGATCTTACTCTATCTTTAAAACAAGTTAAATACATGTATTTGACCTGAATTTTATTATTATTATTATTATTATTATTATTTGGCCTAGAATTAACTAAAAAAAGGAGATACCTGATACAAGATCATGATGATGATCTAAGATTAAGATCTTTGGGTTCACCATATTTACCAAGATGACCATAGAGAACAATCTGTGTGGGTTTTCCCATGCACATTGTATAACAAATTTAGCTGAGAAGAATATGTTGCAGAGACTTAAACTTTATGGATTATTTTCTGTGTTTTTATGAATCATTTGATTTTTTTTCTCCTGAATTTTTACTGACAAGATATTTGTAATCTGGAAACTACAATGTTGCTTCATATGAAATTAGAGTTAACATAATTATCTAGACAAGGAGGTTTTTGTATGTTCTTCAAAACCTGTATGAAAATTTCCAGTTGCATGTCACCACTGCATGTGTTAATTGTTTGCTGTTGATCCTTTTTGTATCTCCATAAAATTGAAAATGAAATTTAGTTCTCGATGATACTATATCATACATACAGTTTCTGTCGAAAATGTGTAACATTAATGATACTTATCTAAAATGCTCCAAATCAGACAAAAATATGGTCTCATATTCCCTCGAGAAAAATCATAAGAAGATAGGAATTGACTGCTTAAGTTGAAGACATCATGACATTGTTTACCGCCACACCAAGATGCTATCAAGACTCACATCAAAGATCTGTCAGTTCTTTTTGTTTTTAACATTCAAAAACTTTTAGTAGAAAAATTCTAATAGAGGCATGTTATAAATTAAAGGCATAGAGTGTAGTGGAGTGGCATAATAGTGCTTTATGCCCAAGTCAGGATTTTTTTTTTTCATTTATGTCAAAGAAGTTGTTTTTGGGATGACAAGAGTAACCATAGAAACTGAGGCTTGGCAAAAGAATAGACAACCTTTCAAATTAGGGTATTAGAATATAGGTGCTAAGATTGGTTGGTTGGTTGGTTGGTTTGGGTTGAGTGGTTGGTTGGTTGATTGGTTGGTTGGTTGGTTGATTGGTTGGTTGGTTGGTTGGTTGAGTAGTTGGTTGGTTGGTTGGTTGGTTGGTTAATTGGTTGTTTGGTTGATTGGTTGGTTGGTTGGTTGATTGCAATTGGCTGGTTGATTGGCTGGTTGATTGGTTAGTTGATTGGTTGGTTGGTTGGTTGATTGGTTGGTTGGTTGGTTGATTGGTTGATTGGTTGATTGATTGGTTGGTTGGTTGATTTGTTGGTTGGTTGGTTGGTTCGTTGATTGATAAGTTGGTTGGTTGGTTGTTGGTTGGTTGATTGGTTGGTTGGTTGGTGGTTGGTTGGTTGATTGATTGGTTGGTTGGTTGATTGGTTGGGTGGTTGGTTGGTTGATTGGTTGGTTGGTTGGTTGATTGATTGTTTGAGTGGTTGGTTGGTTGATTTGTTGGGTGGTTGGTTGGGTGGTTGGTTGCTTGGTTGGTTGAATTTTGTTTTACATAAAATCAGCAGTTTTTATCTTTAGTTTTTATTAATCTTGAGGATTAATTTCAACACAATCATGTGATGTGTGACTGTATAAGTGTTTGTAATCTGCACTTTATTAGTACACACTTATGGCAACCTTTAGAGCCCTATTACACTTGCCTGTAATGCTGCAGATAAACACCTCTGACCACTTAGTCCATTTAGCTTAAGCCAACCAGTACAGGCTTATATATAGCAAGGAAAAATTTTTCTAACTTGTGGTTGACAGGCTTTGGTACTTTGAGGTACTATGATCTATAAATAACCTTTTGAACCACTTGACCCCTGTGTGTTCTAAGGAAAACCAATAAGTAGTGTTAAAGTGTATAACAAAAGGAAATATATGTTTAGCTGTAGCTGGTCATAATTGGATATAATCAAAGGGGGACAACCTGTGTCACAAACAAGGATACATAAACACTTTTTTTGTCCGCTTCAGATGCAGGTTTTCACGAATTTGGTAAAAAACTGCCATTTTGTCAATGTATGAGTATGCCTATGCAATAAAGTGTGTTACAAGGGCTTTCCATTGTAAAAAGTTGCCAGATTTTGCAAATATTTGCTCTTCATTGCATCTGAAAAATGATTCATACACACTCCAATCACCCAGATCGTACAAATTTACCAATTTTCAATTTTCTGACATTAATTTTTATGAATTTATATACAACAGACAAGTTTTCAATTGTGCAAATTGTTCTAGTAATGAGAAATTGCATCTTCATGCAGGTTACACGCACTTCGTTACTAAAATAAAGTATTTAGGAAACAATGGATTATTTACAGTACTTGCATTTTGAAATACCTTTTGACATATCAGAGTTGCAATAAACAATGCACATAAATCATTATACTAGTATAAAGATAGGTTTTGCGTGGTCCAGAATTTATACCTGATTTTTTATATAATTATAGAGTGAGGGGAAAAAAAGATTATACAATGATGGGAAAATTTTGATACTATCTTAGTGTTTATGACTAAAGATTTGTAGAGCTTGGTAAAGCAAGTGCTCAAACCAAGTAAATTGAGAGAGAGAGAGAGAGAGAGAGAGAGAGAGAGAGAGAGAGAGAGAGAGAGAGAGAGTTTGCTCAGATTTGATTGAGTGGATGTGAAAGAAACAGAAACTTCTGACTGGTATTGTCAACGGAGATCAAACCAACTGCTTCCCATAGAGAATTCAATCTCAATCAAATGAAATATTTTAAGCTTCATTACTTACAGCAACATAAGAAACACAAAAATCGAATATACAGGTGTATTACGTGTAGCTTACTGTGAATGATCATTAAAATGGTATTGCATCTTCTATGTGTATAGATAAGCATCATTCAGTATTTCATCTGTGAGTTTATTAACTGTTTTTGTCAGATTAAAAGTTTCTCACCAGGGTTTGGTTAATTTAAAATTGATTGAACATACAATTTCAAAAAGAAATTAGAATAAATTCATTTCATGTTAAATTATGTAACCAGCTGTGGAGAATTATTACTCGTCTATTTCGGGACGTTCATTTCTTATCTATACATAAGTTGATCATTTGATTGACATAAGTGTTGTAAGTATCAGTATGTAACATATATTGAGGAAAAATGTATTTTTGTTCTGTTTTATTATTCTGCATTTACTGACTATCATTACAATAATGAACTGTGTGATTAGAATAACAGATAAGGGACTTGTAACAATTATATAACTAAAACAGTGTTTAAATTGTGAGCCTGAAAACACAATTATAGACAGGCCAAAAATATGTATTGTATGCTACTAAAACGTGTATTGTATGAAAATGACATAATGGGGTTGTTAGTTTTGCTTTTGATGCAAACCAGACATTTATTTTGGTTACATATAAAGCTTGAAAAGTGGTTTTGAGGTATGTTCAAGTAATTGACTTTGACGTTGCTGTTATTATACTACAGGCAAATACATTTGGACAGAATTCCCTGTTACAGGTTTCAAACCTATTATGAATCATGAAATTGTTAACTTTAAGAACAGGGTGTGTCAACTGCGTTGTATGTAAAACTTTAATATATTTCCTCTGTCCAAGGCCTCAGAGATACTTGGCCAAGTGGGTAAGATCTATTTCTTGTAATTCAAGGGTTGTGAGTTTGAGCCCTAGCTTGGCTGTGGTTGGTCATTTAGCAAGACATATATTTCACATTGTTCCAGACAAATCTGGCTGCCAAAAGAAATGGTAACAGCAAATATGCTTGGCATGATTACCTTATGATAGAATAATGGTCTACCTTGTGTGTGAGGCCAACTTTCTATCACATTCAATTTTAAGGAAAAGATTCTGACAAAAAACTTCAACCAAAGAGTCTGCATAATGTTAATGAGACTAAAAGTAATGATATGACTGATATATCTCACACTTATGCAGGAGAAAAAAGACACAGTAGTAAGGTATCAATAGAATCTGTCACCAAGCACAAGTTGTTTGGGATACCTGGGTAGTGACTTAATTTAAGTAATTGGGTTTTTACACCCCAGTCAAGACTTTTTCACTTACAAAGAGGCACTCAGTAGGATTGTGGAGAAAACCTGAGTTTCTGGATAAAAAACAACCAACCTTTGACCTTTTTACAAGACAGGCCATAATTATACACATTTGCACATCTCATTTATACATGAACTTGTTCTTAAATTAATCCTATCAGATTAATAAACTCGCCTTTGTTGAAAATACCTGAAAATTGTTTTTGCGACATTAAACAACATTACAACCAGCCAGCAATGTAGTAGCTTGTCTGTCCCTAGAATGAGAAGAAAAACTCTCAAAGATTAAGTCAAGGGTCAACATTTCTGTGTCACATATGTAGAAATAAACTTTCCAAAATGATGACATAATTTTGACATCTTTGATATTTTGTTAAACCTGCTAAGTTTGACCAATTTTTTTTTTTTTTTTTTTTTTTGAAAGAAGAAAGTTTTTCCTATATATTTTTCATATTAATATGATAACTTTGGCTCTTGTGAAAGAATTCTGAAATATTCACTGAGGCAGGTGCATTTATCTGATCTTGTTTTGTAAAAACAAACTGTTTACAGTCTTTGAAAAACAAAATTTTTGGAAGTGATTATCCAATCCTTAGAGAGATCATTAAGAATACCCCTAGCTTTTTTTTATTTTCCTTTTCAAAAAACGTATAATCTTGACTTATTCGCAGGGATAAAACTCATTTTCTGATACGATACCTCATTCTGTGATCAAGTGCCTGAACGTCGTTAGACATATAATATTAAATCAAGATTCGGAACGTAACTCATTTGTGTTGGTGTGTTATAAAATTCAAGGTGTGAATTCATTTATTTTTATCTTTGATTTTATCAGGTTACTTCTTCATATCAAAAAAAAAATTCTTAACCAAGTTCAGAATTTTTACGATTTAATCAGAAAAATCAAAACAGATTTTGCAGACATCAGTCATCAGGATAATGAATGCCAATTTCTGTTTGCTAACTTTAGAAAATATTTTGAAAAAATTTAATCTTTTAATCTTTTATTCAGTTTTCAAGGATTCATATTCATACATACTGCTAAATGTAAGAGTTACTTTTGTATCCTTATACATGATTTGACAGCAAACCATTTATATATACCCTTACCTATAATACGAGATTTCAGTGTATTTAATGGTGATTTAAGCCCCAGTCGAAGATTTTTTTTTACTTAAATCAAGGCTGTTATTTCTTGGATGGTGGAGGAATCCTGATCACCCAGAGAAAAACCACTGCATGACCTTTTGGCAAGGAAAGTGACGAAATCTCTCACACAAAGATCTGTCTAAGGTGGAATTGCAACATATGTAATGACAAATCTGGAAGCATATGCCCTAGACCATTCTGCCAATGAGAACTCCCATAAAATGGTATTAGTCAGCAAGCCATGTGAATGAAACCTTGTAACATTTGTGCAGAGAAAAAAATTATTTTTATTGGATATGGAATCATGTGTGTATATGTTTTCTGTAGAATGCTAATCCAGAATTTTGTGACATAGACATTTTCCATATTATTCTACGCTGATGTTCAGAAATATTGATCACCTAATATGGTGGAAGAATCTAGCTATTATAGGTAAATTATAGAAAATTTATTTCAAAATGACTGTTATATTTCTGTCAAATAAAATGTTAATAGAGATTGCAAATGGAACTCTTTTCAGTCTCTTTTTATTAATAAAACTGATATTATACAAAAATTATGAACTTTTATCAAACAGGATTTTCTAGCTAATTTATTTCAACTTCAGGTTTACTTGTTTTTGATCAATTTTTAAGGGTCAAAAAGAAAAAAAATACCGTAAATACCACAGCCGATCTAGGACTCTTTAAATTTTGGATCTAATGATATTGTTGTACAAAATGTCACTTAATATACCTGCATGATCTCTTTTCAAGTTCATATTACTGAGACTGGGTCATTTATATAATTTATGAAACAATTTCAGACAAATTGGCTATGATCATTACAAATAGTTTTTTAACATATGAATAAACCTTTTGACATTGTAACCTGACATTACCACATTTGACCCAGACTTGACAAAGTTTTGGTGTTCCTAACTGTACCTCTTAATGGTACACCTTAACACTGATTACCTGTAATACAGGTAACTAAACCTGTTTGGTACCTGTTATAAGACAGGTACATACTAATTTATCAGCAGGTGGTACTCAGGAAAGTTTTCCCTCTGAACATTATGGATATATCTATCTATCTACTTACACAATGGTATCTATGTCTGGGCCATTATCATAAATACCTATACCACATATTGATAGCTTTGTTTAATTCCGTTTTATAATCTGCAATATGCTAGCTGTTTCTCCTTACAATATTCGGGGCTGGCTTTTGATACCTTTACTAAGCTGATTACTGTAAGATTCTCGAATTCTCCCAGACTGATATTGGACAGAGAGTTACGAAAATTTGTAAACAGGAGTAGAGAAATTTTTATCTCAGAGCTTAGATAAAGGGATTTTGTTATTCTCCTATTTGATAGTTTATTGGTTTTGATGTTGCTACCTTTAGAACCTTCATCTTGTCAAAAAACAGTTTCCATATTTTCTTTACACTGTTGTGTTTTACAAACAAAAACCGACTTTCATCATGAAATTTTAGTTAAAACATGTATCACATAAATACCGATTAAAGTGAAAAATTGTCGCTTCCCTTATGCAGGGAAATAAACTAAAGACAATTGCAAAATTTAAAAAAGAAAATGTTTTACCATTTTGCCTAAAAGATACCTCGTAAGTTATGCATTAGTAAAATCTCTTAACCTGTACATAAAACACGCTATATACAGGGCTCCACAAACGCCGGTATGGCCAATCGGCGGTAGGCAAAGGGTGTATGACCCCCCCCCCCCCCCCCCCGCCTCTCAACGTTAGGCAAAGAGTACCCCCACCCCCCGGAACGATTTTCTGTTTTTTTGTTTTTAATAAACACAATCAGACAGGTAAAGAAATAAACATTAAATTTTTATTTCAAAATATGGTGTTAACGTACTGCTTTTTATCTTTCCATAACTGTCCAGTCATTGGCAATGCAACAAAACGTCAATAAACAGTTAAACTGAACAGGTGAAGCCACTAGCAATCAATTAACTTGTAAGAAGGTATTAGGTAATTAATTACCTGTGAATAGGGAAGTTCAGTGAATCGTGACTGTCCTGAGTAATTTTAATTGATAACAAGCCGACATTAAAGAATTTTTAATCAGATTTTGTCTTACTATTATGGGGAAAAAAGCCGATTCGGATATTTTTCAATCGGCTTTTTTAAGTTTGAATCGGCGTTTTTTGCCAAAAATCGGCGTTTGTGAAGGCCTGGCTATATAGTGTAGCTAAATACATGTATGCTACACATGTTTATTAGCTAGTCTGTAAACCAGGAAATTTTTGCATTATTTTATATTTCATAAGTTATTGTCATTTAAACATATTTGAATACTTTTATTTTAGAGTCATCAAATGATGGGCAGTGCAAATGGAAATAAAATACATGTACAGTATATCTATAAAAGTTTCATTTTCACGTCTTGTTAATCTTATGAACTTATGTGAAAAAAATTGTATTTGAATATTTCCCTGTAGAATAATGTTGGTCATCTCCAGTAGTCATCAGTTTCCCCTTGCCATTTGGATTGACATTTCGGTTGTCATTTCTGTTGCTGATAGGTTTGGCATCAGTATAATGAAACTGTGGTTCAATTTAAAAGTCATCAGTAGTGCACACTAATAGCAACATGCAAGGCACGTACATCATTAAGAATTTTCTTAAACTTTGTTGTTTTGCAAAAAAAAAAAAAAAAAAAAAAAAAACAAAGAAAGAAAAAGACTCATACACATGCACATGTATGTATCATTAAAACAATATGCAACTGACCATCTCTCTCTCTCTCTCTCTCTCTCTCTCTCTCTCTCTCTCTCTCTCTCCCTCTCTCTCTCTCTCTCTCTCTCAAACAATTGACTTATTGAATTGGCCTTTTGATATTTACAGTCAGAAGAAAGTGTTAGTATTATGATAAGGAATTTCTCAATTAGCTTTTTGATAAGAGGTAAATATTACAACATTGTATTCTGACTATTCTCTCATTGGATAGTGATAAAAACGAATGATACTGTTTTCATATAATTATTGTAATAACAAGATAGATCCATACAATCTGGATATGATCAGAAGTGCCACCATGAGGTTTCTTTCTGCTTTTTTTTTTTTGGCACTTTTTGTCAAATCGAGATAAACAATACAAGCTCTACTTCTCTTGCTTTTGAAATGTGGATCTGATTTTACAATAAAAAGTCGACACATTACGTCCACTTCAGTAGTTATGGCAGGCTGAAGCTGAAGTTTGAGACACTGTGTTCCCCAGAGCATAATTTAAAGTTAAAAATTTCAGCCATTTCATCTTTAACTGGTGGCATTCTTATAAGCAAAATATTTTGGTTTAAACATTAAACCCATTCAGTCAATCAATCAGTCAGTCAGTCAATCATCAGTCACTTGATCAGTCAGTCAGTCAATCATTATACCATTCTACACAAACATTTTGGGTTTATTTTTTTAGCACGATCATAGATTTTAACATCATAATTCATTTCACTGGAGAGACTATATAACATTCTAAATGCTTGATTTTGCATTAAAAAAACAAAACAAAAAAGTATGAACTGTATGAAAAAAGGGATGACAACATTTTTAACATAAAGGGCAAAATAACAAATATATTTTTATTGCATGCATCTACTTTCCCAAAAATAAAAATTATTCTTTATAATGTCATATACATGTATTATGATGAAATATATTGCCCCTGAACAGGAAATAAATCAACAGAATTTTCAAGTTGGTAGAACATTACCTAATCAGGCATTATAGACTTAAATTTATTATCAAACAATTTTATTGTTGTGTCAATCCAAAAATCAGAATTGAAAAATGTGAATTAAATCTGATATTGGTTTTATTTTTTACACAATAATATTTAGGAAATTTTTTTTTATCTTTTCGCAATCAAGCAAGTTTTTAAAATAGGCTTTTTATTAGGTTGAGAAAATTGGGTTATGATGAATTATATATATATATATATATATATATATATATATATATATATATATATATATATATATATATATATATACTTGTGATGTTTAAAATCGGGATTATCCAGATTAGGTTTAAGTGTGATTGACGACTCGTTCATAACAGGTGTTAGCAGATTAAGGGGTTTAATATCAAGATAGATAACTACTAGAGGTGTTCCCCATGAGTGAAATTGATTAGTAATTGTGCTTTAGAATAAATTTCATGATCAAGAAATTTGATTTGATTGGGCATATCATTACAGTTAATTCATTTCACACAAAGAGAAATAAACATTTATAGTGGTTGTTTTATGTTTGAATAATGTATGTTAAAAAATCTGATATCCTGCACAGACTTTTTCTCGGTCATTTCAATTGATTGATTCTGAATATGATGACAAGCTGCATTGCAGATTTTTTATTTACAAATATACCTGCTTTCAGAGTATGCCTCTGACCTTAGGTTTTCATGGTAATAGGGAACTTGGTTATTCAAATCTGTTTTTGGTGATAGATGTTCAACAGGCAAGGATTCGGAAAATGCACTAGCCATGAACAGAAAGCAAATGTGTAAACTTTTCTGAAATGACTGTCTTATGACTGAGGCAATTTGCTGCCACCTGTTCAATCTGGCCAGCCACATTATCATCTTTCCTACCTTTTTTTAAAGTAATGGGACTTGATATTTGGCATACTGGCCCAGTCCATAGAGCTTACTGTTAGTATTGAGCAAGATCATAGGTTTTGAATCTTAGTTTGAATTCTGTAATTTCTCTCTTCCCTTATTACATTAGCATAGGATTTCAAATTTATTAGACCATTTGAAAAAAGAAAGTATTGTAACAATATTGGAAAGTCCTGGTATCCGCAACTAGCTCAGATGACAGAACTTCCTGCTAGTATTGAGAAGTTCCTCGGTTTTGAGTTCCACTTTGACTGATGAAGTTTTTTTCCTTTTCCTGTTACACAAATAAATGCTTTTCAAATTCATTAGACCATTTAAAATTGAAAGTATTAAGACAATATTAAAAAGTCCTTGTTTGAAAATCAGAAACCTGTACATATTGTAGGTTCATGAATAAAAAAAGGCAGGATGTTTGATTTATTGCCTCAAGCCACCAAGAACATTTAACAAACATTAGAGAAGGTCTTTATTACAGTTTCGGTCTACCCCCCATTTTATAATGTATATATTTACATACAATTGTTTACCCTAATTACCGTCCAAATAAATTCTGTTATTTTTACTAAGGGAGTATTTTACCCCCATTAAATATTTATCCAGGTCTGTGATTAAAGGCTAATTTTCTGGCTCATACCTTAGTACATAAATTTGTATCAGTATTTACCTGATTATCTAATAAAATGTTTACCCACCTGAGTGCACCTTTACATAAATCAGTCAAGCTGATCAGGAAAATATCTATACAAATATTGGTTTGATCAAAGAAGTGGAGAAATTATGATTTTCTTTGTGCATTTTTTTTTTTTTTTTTTTTTTTTTTTTTGTTGAAAAATATATCAATGAATGGGTTTCATATATGGGTAAATTTTTTAGATCTTATATAATTTGTAAAAAATATTTTTCCACAAAAAAATTACTTTTTCTTTCTTTTTTCTTTTTTTTCTTTCTTTTTTTGTTTTTTTGTTTTTTTGTTTTTGTTTTGTTTTTGTTTTGTTTTTGTTTTTTTGTTCTTTTGTGATATCTAGGTAAATGCATGTGCTATATACTAACTGAGTACCAAGACCATTTTTAATTTTTCCAGTTTTCTGTAATTTTGGAAATGTTTTATATCCTAAATAATGACAGTCCATTAATTTCAAGGACAAATGTCACTGGTCATCAATCTGTTACAGGATGAAGAATTTTTTTTTAATGTTAAAAAATTGCAGGGTTGATCTGTGACTTAAATCATAGTAACTTTCAGGCTAGTGCTGTACCAACTTTGCACACTAGACTGGCACAACATAGATATTTAAATATTTATCCTAATTATTACACTTTCATTTAATTAGATCATTATTCAGAATATTTATTTATTCAGTTTTTTCTTTTTTTTCTTTTATCTTTTTTACGTATGGTTTTTATGCATGTATTACTATATTTTTATCTATTATTTTAATTTCATTATTTATTTTATTTTTTATAAGTATTATTTATTTATTTATTTATTTTTTACATTTTTTTCACATACCATTGATAAAAGGATTGCATATTAGTGCTATCAGTGTTAAAAATTGGGGGTTCAAAAACATGTTTGAGTCCCATTTTCATCCCGTTTCACCTAATTTTCCATATCGGTAGATTTTATACTTAAATTAAGATCAGCTTAGGGGTTGCTGGTAGGTGAATTATAATTATTAAATTAGAAACTTTTCGTGCCAAGTTCCCTGAAGGAGATGGTGACATTATCTTGTGAGATATGATCTAAATGACAACACCACCATATCTTTATCAAGACAATATCAAAAAATATTGGTGAAATATTTCTTTTAAATAGGCATCTATGTTTCTCACCAGTCTAAGTTGCTTTTTTTTTAGTTGACCACTTTTTTAATACAGTAAACCCTGAGGAGTGGTCACCTCCGTATAAAGGTCACCTATTACTAGCGGTCAGTCTGAGTTGTTTCCTAAAGTTTTTACTATATAAAGAACCTCTGAGGAGCGGTCACCTGCCTGACATGGTAAGCTGCAACCTTAATGGCCACCCAATCAGAAAATTCTTACTTATCTCAACAAAAAAATACATATCACACACGACTCTTTGGCATGTGCTTAGAGAGTAGACCTCAGTTGATTCTGTTTTGCTTTTGGATTAAGCAGAATTAGGAGATCAAAATTCAGTGGGCACAAAATAAAAAGGTCTTGCTGTACTTGAAAGTTTTTCACAATCACACCACAACTGAAGAAAAATCAGGAAAAATCACATTTCTTGATGATGTAAAAAATAATCTTTATCAAAACTGTATTGTTGTAAAATTAATGTTGTATTTTATAGATATCTTCATGGTGTTAATTGTTAATTAACTTATTTCAATATTTCGAAACACGTCATAATTACAGCAAAAGTTTTTTGATTTATGGGAGAACATCTTCAATTTTTGGTGCAAATGTGTTTCACTTTAGGTTGATGTGTCACTTATTTATACAATGCTTACTTTGCTTATTGTGTCATATGAATAGAGTGGAGTTTTATGCCCTAGTCAAGATTTTTTCTATTTATATCCATGCAGCAAGTTTTAGATGGTGGAGAATACCAGAATGATTGCAAAAAACCTTGACCTTCATTAAGCAAATGGTCACAAACTAGAAACTGTCCTCTGTTGGATTCTTACCTGAGGGGTGGAGGCTGGGAGTGGTTAAAGGGTTACCCTTATTCCTAAAGCGTCACTTTTGGCCATTCAACCACCAAAGTCTCTTATCATATGAAGGGGCCTCAGTGGCCGAGTGGTCTAAAGTGTGCGCTTACGGATCACAGTGCCTCTTACCGCCTGGGTTCGGATCCCAATCGGGACAGATCCTAGTGTGAGAAAGTTTGTCAGTTCGCTTGCCGAAGGCCGGTGGTTTTCTCCGGGCACTCCGGTTTCCTCCACCATCCCAGAACTGACCGCCTCGAAATAAGTGAAAGATTCTTGACTGGGGCGTAAAACACCATTACTCCACTCCTCCTCTTATCATATGAGTAGAGAAATACCGGAAGTTTGTTTATATCTGTCCATCTGTTGTCAGGACAAGTTTTGTGTTAAGTTTGACATATGACGATATAGAGATCAAATGCAGATTATAATATTTCTTAAATAATGCAACATCTGTGTATATTCTTCTTGTATTAAAAATCAATTGTTTGTTCACATTGTTTTAGCTCAGATGGCTACATTAGAGCTTAGCGGTCATGTCATCATGTCCTCTTAGTCGTTGTACTTAAGTTGCATTATAATTACATTATGTCTATATAAAGTTCTACTGTGTTTCTTATACTGTATCAAGTTTAATATCTTGCCTGACTGAAACATCTTGCCATAAGCAAACCGCAAATGTGAAATGAAAGTCACAGGGGTTCTTTGGAAGAGACCTTAAAAACCAATGCCCAGTGTCATGGCAGGCATGGCACATTAAAGAACCCTCCTTGCACATTGCCTGAAGCACACTGTAAAGGTCAAGATTTCTGCCACTTCAGGTTGTATAGCTGGTGACATCTTGATATAAGTGAAATATTCTTGATTGGGATGTAAAACCTCATTTAATCAATCAACCAATCTTGTTGACCAATTCAGTGCTCTCAGAGATAAATGAGGGCCTAAAGACTATGATCATAATGTTAAACTTGATTGCTAAGAAGTACACTGTCAACCTCGAGAGTTGGAGGTTGTGCATCCAAACCTTGACTGGGGCATAAAAAAGACCTCAAAATTTGAGAAATTGCTTCCCTGTCTGACACTTTGCTAACCTTCAGCAGGTCAACTAAGTTTCTTACACTAGAAGTGGGACTTAGGCAGTGAGAGGCTTTATGATCTGTGAGTGTGTTCTTGGGACTACTTGGCCACCAATGATGAGGAAATTTCAAGCTCATTTATTGTGTGTAACAGTTACTTACTAAATTTTCTTTTATTTCCTAATAATAATAACTGACTTATTCTTTTTGCTGGCCACAATACCTGTTCGTACCTGATGTGGTAGTGATGCTGTTTGATGCAACCAATGGCCACAGTGGACAAGTGGTTAAAGCATTAGCCTCCAAACCAAAGTTATTTTAACCCAGGTTGAACTCAAATGGGATATTGTTTTACCCTGTTGTAGACCTATTCTACTGGTCTACTTGGTACCATCACAACTACTTTGGTCCATTATGTTTATATGTACATTGGGGCCATTGTACTTGACCTCTAAAGGTCTCTAAAAGTGTGTACTAGTACAAAGCAAATTGGGCACAATTGCACAACCAAGTGCACACAACATAAACTCATGATAAGATTAATCCTCAAGATTAAAACAAAATTGGCTCCTCATAGGCAGCTGAAAAATTGCTGATGTTACATTAAACAACGTGAAATCAACCAACCAACCAACCAACCCAACCAACCATCCGACCTACCGACCTACCCACCCACACAACAAACCATCCAACCAACCAACCAACCAACCAACAGACCCAACGACCTACCCACCCACCACCCACCCACCCAATCAACCATCCAACCAACCAACCAACCAACAGACCCACCAACCTACCCACCCACCACCCAACCAACCATCCATCCAACCAACCAACCAACCAACCAAACAACCAACTAACCAACTAATTTGCTGTCCACTGTAGCTAAAATGGATAAGTTGAGATCTCTGTCCAAGTGGGTTCTGTCCAATACAGTGGCTGATACTGTTTTGTGCATCTTATTCTTTTTGCTGGCCACAGTCAAAAAAAAATAGTTGAAAAATTGCTGATGTGATGTTAATTAAACATTATTGATCCACTCAACCAACCAGCTTACCAATTAACCAATTTGCTGACCACTGTACCACACATCTTGTTGGAGGTCTGCTTTTTCTGGGTCCTGTAAGATGTGGATTGAGACATATATCATTTTATATGTTTGCATTTACACATTTTTTAATTTTCACCATGGATTGATACATGTAATTTTTTCATTGCTGGAGGTATGTTCAACACTTATTCTATTTAAAAAGATTAATAAATAAACAATGCACACTCATCCTCTCTTGTCTTTGAAATTTAGATTTTGATTTAAAATACAAACTGAGTTCTTGCAAGTTCATGTATTCATCATGGAAAAATAAAAAAAAATTAATCAATTAAAATAAATAAATAAATAAATAAATAAATAAATAAATAAATAAATAAATAAGCTTTTGCTTTTACATTATGCTATCTAGACAGTTCAACTTTTTTTAAAAATTGTATTGAGAAGATTGTACAGATAAAATTAGAAAATTTATATTAAGATGTTTAATTTCATTCATGTTTAAATTTAAATTGGTAACATCTAGGGAAAAATTTTTTTTTTCTAAATATGTTTTTAAATTTGAATTTTTAACATTTTATGAAAAAAAAAAGATTATTACAAATTCATTCATGTTATCTTGTATAAAATGTTGAAAAAAAAAATGAGCAAGTGTCAGAATTTAAATCTGAATTTAAATGTCTCGATTTTCATTCTGAAATTAGAATCTGGTTTTAAATGTCTCAGGTTAAACTAGCAAATAAAAACCACAATTTGATTTATGGTGTTAGAGAGTCTACTTATCTTCTTAATAGGAATTTAAATATGTTTTTTAAAAAAGAATTATGAAATTTAAATCTTCTTTATATAAGGTTCAATAATATTTGTGATATAAAATAAAAACTTTTTTTTAGAAAAAAAAGGAAAAGAAAACAGACCTGTCTCCCTCCCCCATAGATACCCTCATTTCCTCTATCTGTGTAATTTGTGAACACAGGGAGACATGGTAGGTGGGACCTCCAATAGTAGAGTGGCACTTTAAAAGCGATTGGTGTATTATTATACCCTCTACTCTCATGAGATTAGTTAGTCAACCTGTTAAAGACTGGCCTGGGTATCAGACCATATCACAATATCAGTTGGTCAGTATGGACAAATAGTGGACAGTAGTGGACATCATACCTGTATAATTATATACCTTATTAGGATAATCATCTGAGGAGAAAATTGTGTCTTGAATATTTATGTATAATTTTTTTTGATGTGCTCTACTTAATAGTCATAAGTATACAAGAAAGATTCATTCATTCATTCATTCATTGTAGGAGAAATTTTTACGTGACCCTTTGAAATATACATAAGGAATTTATACAGTGTATAGATATATCTGTAAATTATATAGGTATCTAAAAGTGAAAATACATATTAAGAAAGCCTATGGAAATTTTGTTATTGCCAAATTTATGGATTAAATAATTACATCATTGATTTTTTTTTTCATTCTGGAGTATTCAAATTTTATATGCATTTGTTAAGAAAATTTTTGCTGACAAATTGAATTGTGATAGAAAAGAGGCTGTTTCCTACCGAGATATTATAGGGCTGTTGGTATAAAGAGTATATATTTGAAGTGTGTTTCATTTATAAGGAAGACTATATAGATGCTTGCTACTAGCTTCCTCGAACATTTAAGTCAATAATCTATTGAAGTAGAGGGATTTTTTTTGTGTGTGTGGTGATTTAGTCGCTGTCACAATTACTACTGTGGATAGAAGACTTTCCAATACAAAAGGAAAATTACAGTGATTGATCAATTTCTAAAACCTCCGATTATTATAAATTTTTTTCGTACATTGTGCATTCCTATTACAAGAACATATGATTTTCTATAATTTTTGCCAGAAAGTTGCATAGTCTCCAATTTTTCATGTAGAGCTTTAATTTTAAATATTTTCAAATTTTTTGAGACATTTTATTAAAAATAAGGGAAAAATGAATTGGCCAAATTTATGTATATTTGCAATCTTTATAGTTGTTTCAATTAATCTGACGCCTGTGTTATTGGATGTAGCTGTTTGCAGATTGCCTCCAGAACGGGGAAATTGTAGAAAGTTTACAGTAAGATGGTTTTACAATTCAACGGAAAGTAGACAACGATGTGAACGATTTTGGTATGGTGGATGTAATGGAAATGAAAATAATTTCGAAACGGAGGATCTCTGTGTTCAAAAATGTTCTCCTCAAAAAGGTAAATATGAACTTTTTTACTCCCTCATTCTTGTTGTTTTTTACCCATTTTTATTTTTTTTTTTACAGTAAAACGTTTCTATAAGGTGGGCAAAGTGAAAACAAATGTGTCTGATACTGTTGTAATAGTTAGCCTTTGGTTAAATATTGGCTGTACAGGGTGACCTGAAAAAATTGAACCCAGAGAATATACTGAGATTCTGTCTGAGCTAACTACAGTGAAATCTTTGAAAACTGAACATGGAATTTTCCGAAATTTTGTCTGAACTATACAAAGTGAAATCTGTGAAGACTGAACCCTGAATATACCAAAAACCTGTCAGAATTGAACTACAGTGAAAACTGAACCCAAAATAAACTGAATTTTGATTTAACTGAATAAAATGAAAACTCTGAAAACCTAACCCTGAATATTCTGAAAATCTGTTTCAACTAAACTATGGTGAAAAACTGAACCATTAATGAACTGAACAAAATGGAATCTGTAAAAACAACCCTGAAAATACTGATACCGGAAACCTGTCTGGACCTTATTAAACTACATTGAAAACTGCACCATGAATAAAATTGAAAACTTTTCTGATCTGAATTTCGGTAACTTTTTACACGTATTTTGTCTAGGGCACACCTTTGTTTATGCAGTTTTTTGTGTAAATAGAAAATCTGTATTAAATCCTAGATCTTCAGTCCTGTTTTCAGTTTAGACAGGTTTCACTGCATTTGAAATAATCCAGACCACCAATCTTTGGTATAAATAGATGGTTTAATATACATATGATCAATAGTTCAGTTGGTCAGTGGTCACTTCTGAGAGGTTTTACTGTACTGTATTCTTATCATATGATTATTCTGCATGCATAAACTTAATTAAGATTTTTTAACTTATTTCTTCATGGAGAATTAGGAATGATAAAAATGTCCTTTAATTATACAATATTTTAATTGCATTTTATTTTCTTTTTATCTTTGCTTGTATTTAGTTTGTCAATAATATAATTGTTACTAGGTAAAAAAAATATACACCTGTATAACTATTTCATTTTAATTAAGTTTTTTTTCAGGTATTTTTTTCTGGCAATTTTTATATGTGTAGTATCAAATATTACAACAAATTTGTCATGTTTTAAGGGTGGAGCCTAAAAATAATATCAGCGTTGAACACCGATCTGGTGACGACCATCACTTAACCTATAATTTATAAAGAAACATTTAAAGAGTGAACTTCCTGTGTTATTATACAAACTCTCAAACAGTTTTTTAACAGAAATAAAAATGTCAGCATAAATAGTGGCATCTTAATTTTTTTTTTCATAATTGCTCTTTTTTGTTGTAAATGACATTCTTAACAAGAAAACTGAAGAAAAATAAGAGGATAATTTAATTATTTATTTTGTGTTTTACGATAAATTTTCTATGATTTTGTATGTGGTCATTACATGTAGAAAGAGAGAGAGAGAGATAGATAGATAGATAGATAGATAGAGAGAGAAATGACAATGACTCATTACTTTAGGATAGTTTTGATCTCTCTCTCTCTCTCTCTCTCTCTCTCTCTCTCTCTCAACCATATACCTATTTATAAGGTACATGAAATGAAGATATACCTTATGTCAGCAGAAATCATAAGTACAATCTCTCTCTCTCTCTCATCCATGTACCTTCTGATAAGGTACAGAAAATATAGATATTCCTTACGTCAGCAGAAATCATAGGTACTTCTCTCTCTCTCTCTCTCTCTCTCTCTCTCTCTCTCTCTCTCTCTATCTAATCCATGTACCTTCTGATAAGGTACAGAAAATATAGATATTCCTTACGTCAGCAGAAATCAAAGGTACTTAACTTCTTTCCACCAGATGCTTTATTCATTAGATACACGTTAGTTAGTCCCCATCATGGTTTGTACAAAAATGTAAAAACATTTTTGTAAAGAAACGATATATGAACTAAAACAGCATGGTTCAATGCAGAAAAAAATAACATATTTGAACACAAAAACAGACAATAGTGTGAAAAAATACCGGTATGTTACGTTTCCTGATATTACAAGTTTGTCAGTCAAGTGATGTCTCTTTCTATAATGTTTTTATCAGAACAAAGCAGTAGAGCATTGCAAAACTAAAAAGAATTATTTGTAAACATTTTTCTTCATTTTTTTCAATTTCTGATTTGAAAATTTGAAAAAAAAAACTGAAGAAAACAAAACAAAACAAAACAAAAACAAATCTGCTACATTGGAAGTAGAAAAAAAATGGCATTATAGTAATGAGACTACTAATTGCTTCCTTATTTTGGCAAATTGTGGTGTTTTATTGAAAACATACTTGAATCTAAAAATATTATGAAATGTAAATTTACAAAATTATTTTTAGTGAAAGTTTTTGTTTTTCATTTCTTCTATAACTAACTAATTGTTTGTCAGTATTTTTTTTTTTTTTCTTTGTGTCCAAATTATTTGTTGTTTTAAACCTGTTTAAGGTGGGAAAACAATTACATTCATTTTCATTCTGTTTTTAAAATTTCATTAGTCATTTATATATAGAAAGAAAAAGTCATATCCTGTCCACTGTAATGGTCAAGAAGTGACCAGTACTTGTTAATCAGTCTAATTTTTCAGTTGATTATGCATGTTCTTAAAAGTAAACAGGTCAGGTAAATTTTTTGCCAGGGTTATAAGTTTTATATAAAAGTGAAATAATTTTATTTATTCAAGGTGTTACAATTTTTTCTTTATTTTGACCTGATGATATTTTAAATATTTTTTTAACATGGAAAATTTTTTCCTTTTATAATCTCAATTATAAACACTTTATTTGAACTTATGGTTTTCAAGTCTTTGTCAAACACATTTATATATATATTTATTTATGTATTAAATGTGACATATCACACTATAATATATTCATCATTTTGTGAAAAAAAAAATTGAGAAAAAGTTTGAAAAATATTGAATTTTTTTTACCGAATATCTTGATTTTAAATCAGATATTTTAGAATTCTGAAGAAAACCAATTTTTAGATATTTTGATGTACATGGTTCAAGTTAAACCACAGGTTTTGTCATAGAATTGTACTATAAGGTATTTAAAGTAGTCATTATAACTGTGCTGAGGGTCATTTAGGTCACTTCTTTATACCAGTAATCATACCATATTTATAACCTCACCTGGCTCAAACCATACCCCTACAACCTCACCTGGATCATCCCATACCTTTATAATCTCAACTGGCTCATACCATACTTCTATAACCTGGCCTGGCTCATACCATACCTCTATGATCTCACCTGTTGCTGATTAATTTTAGCAGCAAATCTTGAATTTAGAGTGGAATAGGTGGTTTTAAGCCCAAAGATTCACTAACTGTTAACTGTTTCAGTGGCTCAGTGGTTGAGTGTCCATGTCAGAAGTGGGAGGTTGCAAGTTTGAACCCTGGCATAAGTACTATAACTTCCCTCCTTGTCTTGCATTTGGTAAAGGGGCAGAGTATTGATTCATTTACTTGCTGTAGATGTTAAGTGACATGGGATTAGTATGCTTGTCTGCAACATACTAATTCTGCGAGCTAGCACTTTATAAGAAAATCACCCTGAGTGCACTAGTATAACACAAACAATAATATAGACTAGTACATCTCATGCATACACAAACTTGTTCATAGATTAATGCTGAGAGATTAATAAACTTACTCTGGTAGCAAATAGCTTAACAATTGATGATGTGATGTTAAATATATAAAAAAAATAACCAAAATTCATTTATTTGTATTAAGTTGATCAGTTTTAGGATTGTGATGGAGTGTCAAGAAAAAAGCACTGACCTTTGGCCAGCAAACTGACAAAATTTTCTTGCAGTAGGATCTACAGGTGTAATGATTCCAACTGTGGGGCAGTTTAAATAATGATGAAGAATTGGATGTTATATTGCCCATGATGTCGATGCTGATAAGATGACTACCTGTTAATTATAGTTCGTCTTCTCTTTAGTATGATTATTAAAAAAAGATAATCTGTGTATAATCTGTGTTTTAGTAATTAATTAGTTTTGTAAGTTTTATCATGAAACTTTTTTGCTCTGTTTGATAATATAAAAATGTTTTCCACAATGCAGGCAATTATAATGTATTTGAATATGCTATTAGCTAGTGATGTCGCGATTATCGCCGATGATCGATACAGTCAGCGAGTAGTTTCCGGATTGTAGTAAAGTTCGTTTCCTTTCCGGTTCTTGCTACTAAAAACAACAATGGCGGACGAGGATCGGATAATATATTGTATCCAGACACTTTTTACACAGTGCGATGCTTTGGCCACTATCAGTCTATCAGGGCAAGGAGCTTTCTGGCCATTAACTTACAATCACAAAGCAAGAACACTTGGCTTTTACAATTAAAGTATTTATATTCAGCCTTATTTGTTTCTGAATACTGTATTTATATTCAGCTTTATTTGTTTCTGAATACTGATGTACAGTTACTAAGTAATTCCGATAATTATCGATTAATTGATCGATTATGCCTCTCCGATTATCGATTATGATTTTTTGTCCGATTGGACATCACTACCATTAGCATCAAATGACTTAGTTTTAAATTATGCTCTTTGTAGTTTCTTTTTGGGTTTTCTTTCTTAGTCGATGCATATATAGAGATGTTAACAACTATAGGAACCTTAATGTTCATTTTCACGTCACACTTATGTCATCATTTGCCATTATGTGAGGGGCAATTAGTTTGCCAAGTGTTTCAACAATACGTAATGACCTTGCAAAGTGCTTAGCAACAAGCAGCAACTTTTCCAAGTACACCTGCAATGAAGTTACTTTGCTTTAATTATGAGCAGTAACTTTGCTAACTGCTTCAACAATGACCAATGACTTTGCCAAGCACTTCAATAATGCACAACTACTTTGCCAAGCACTTCAATAAAGCACAATTACTTTGCCAAGCACTTCAATAATGCATAATAATACAATAATTTTAAATGAGAATGTGTCTTTACTGTGTCAAGTGCTTGAACATTATGAAAAGATTGCTTTGCCAAGTAATTTAACTTAAAGCAGTAACTTAGCCAAGCAGTTACTTTGCCAAGTAATTTAACAATTAGCAGATACTTTACAAAGTTTATCTCAACAGAAGTTAAGTGCTTCAATAATGAGCAAAATTTTTTTGCAGAGTCTTTTCATTTTGAACAATAACTTTGCCAATTGCTTCAACAATATGCAGACACTTTGCCATTGCTTCAACAAAGAGCAATTTACACAAACCACAAATGCTTTACGTTTCTGGTCTGATCTGTTTTTTTTTTTAAAGTTGCTTCACACTCAGAGATGAAGTAGATGTTTTAGTTACCAAATTTTTTATCTCATTACTGCAACAATGTTCCAAATCAGTAGTTGTATGCACTTTTGCAAAAACTAAATGAAGTACATTCTTCAAATGTTACTGATAATTTGTACCTTGGTTTTAACATTAAAACCATTTTAAAGTATGCAACTCTATGTTCTAGCTTTAAGATCTTTAGAAACCTTTTAAAATTGCTAATGGGGCAATTTTAATTCTGATGTGTCAGGAGATTTGTCATCTCAAGATTGCATTTAAAATCTTAACACTTTGCATGAATGCCATCTGCTGTTTATAATGTTTTAATGTTCTCTAAATAGGTTCCGCTAGTCTTCATTGTCTTGGAAGAGAAAAAAATATTTAGATTTATGCATAAATATGAATGATTGTCAAGCTTGGATGCAGAATTATGTGACCTTACCAAACAAATGCATATCATTAAACAAGCATACTGTTTTATCTCTTGATCATAAAGTATAATGGCCATCTTTAATGTGTACTGTTCTTTTATATCCATTAATTCCCTCAGTTATTGGAGAACCTTTTTTGCTTATTGTAAGAAGTATAGAGGCATGGCTGTGTTGTTGTACCAAACTAGAAAATATCTTAATTTTTCATCTTTTTCGAACCTTATTCTTACTTTTCTGTTAATATTAAAAATCTCTCAAGTATAGGAGAACCTTTACAGTGCCAATTATTTTAAAGTATGTCGCTTTTTATTTAGCTGTTAAAATGTTTATCACGAATATAATTTATAACTTCTGTTTCACTTAAAACAATATGCCACCAAGGTGGCTCAGTGGTATAGCATCTACCTTGAAAATAGGAGGTCATTGTCCTAAACCCTAGTCAGGTCATGATAGGACTTCAAAATTGGAGACACTTTTTCCTCACCTGAAACTTGGCTTTAGAAGACTGAATTTATTGACTGGTTCACCCAGTGTCTGGATAATGTGTCTAGGGAATGGTATGCTTGTATGTAGCAGATATACAGACTCGGTGAGCTAGCACCTCAACTTTAGTCTCTTTACGTATGAGCTAGTACAATACAGACCATGATACACACATAGTGCACCTCAGGCATAGACAAACTTGTTCTTAGATTAATCCTTAGAGAATAATGACCTTGTTCTCATTGCAAAAAGCTGAAAAAAATGCTGATGTGATGTTAAACAACATTACAACAACAACATCAATCCAACTCAAACACTTTTATTGTACTGACTTAGTAATTTTAATTTTGGAGAACCTTGCCCTTTTATTTAGTACTATTTTTTTTATAATTGGTGCATAATTATGTTACCTAATTGAACAGGTGCATATTCAGGTTCTAATTCCATTTAAAATGCCTTAAAACAGCATATTAGTAATATTGAATTATAGTTTTATTGTGAACACTTGAAAACCTGAACAATACCAAAACGTACAGATTTTGAAACAAGTCATACTTAAGTGCAGTCTTGAATTACAACCAATTTTATGTAAGATTTTTTTACATGTTGTTAAAAATGAATTTGAAGTATGAAATAAAAGTTGTCCATAAAAAGTGAAAATCCAATAGAATGATTTAAAAATTTAGATATAATAATTAAATTGCACTTTAATTTAAAGTGCAGTCTGTATTGATAACAATCTTACATGGGGATGGGATACAATTAAAGCCATTACACAGTGAAAAAATTTTAAGTCTATTCAGCTTTTCCTGTTTTTCTATTAAGTGTAAGTGTGACCCCTCCCACAGAAGTTGAGCAACTTTTGCACTTACAAACAGTCTCCCTCCCACAATAGTTGAGCGATTTTTATACCTACAACCAGTCTACCCTATTATCTTCTTTGCTGAAGTACATCATGAGGTCAGCAAAAGATCTTTCCTATTCATTTCAATTCTTAACCTTACCTGCCTCTCTCAGGTCATTTCATTTCTGCCATTCTTATAGTTCTGTTTCAGCTGTTCTAAGTGTTAGATTTTGGCATTTTCTTTTTCTTTGTCTCCGGAATTTTTATTGAAAATCTTTATCATAGAATCTCTCATTGCCTAGATTGAATTCTACTCATGGGGCAGATCCTGATATGAAACAACTGTCTGATAGCTTGCTAAAGGTTGATGGTTTTTCTTTGGGCACTCTGGTTTTCTCAACAGACCCTGAATTGGTTCATGAAACTCCATTACCAAAGAGCTATGTAGTCTTGTTTGATTTTTGTCCTACTTGCATTGACAGCATAGCATAGCACACTATCTTTAGGGAGTTTGCATTTAAGCTAATTACTGAGGTGTTAATTAAAGTATGATTATTTTCTTGAAAAAATTGTAGAGGCCTCAGTGGCTGAGAGGTTGTATATAAAGCATGCTTTGCAATGTCTAGGTTCACAGTGAATTTGCTATTGCTTTTTAAAAACTACCTTCTACTTTTCAGATTGGGAAAATTTTGACCCTTTTTATGTCACATATTACACTCAGAATTTTGAAATTCATTGCAAAGATTTTATATTGTGACATTATCTAACATTTTTTGTCTGTCAGAACAGTTTTGGACAACTGCATGGATTTAACCTGAACTATTTGATTGTGCTGTCACTGTTGCCTTTTGGGGAATTTTAGTTGTCAAATTGGGAAATTTTAGTTTTATTTCTCAAGGGGAAACTACCTTTTTTATGTAGTAATTTTAGGCAAACACTGGGTTCACATCCTGTCAATAGGATGGAACATCTTGTATTGAAATCCCTTCATTTAGACAGAGCACCTCTTTATTTACACGTCTTGATTCTGATAGAACCATTTTGTTAGGCTAATTTTTTTAAAATTAAAAACCATTTATTAGAATAGAATGTTTATTTTGTTAAAACTCCATCATTTTTATTGAAAATCTTTTGTTAAAATTTGAATGAAAGTGAAAAATGTTAGGTCTCTCTCAATTATGTGAGCCATGGATCTTCCTCTCTCCCCCCCCCCCCCCCCCCCCCTGCCCCATCTTAATAATTAACCTTTTAAAGGCCTGCAAAAAATGCCATACAAACACGCATTTGAATATTTAAATCTCATAAGTAAAGTTTAAAATTAACTTTGGTGTTAATACTCGGATAATTTATGCAGAAATGTCATAAAATCATGTTTATCTTACTATGTGTTGTAAATTCTTCAGATTGATGGCACATCTTAAATAAATTTGTGTTAACTGTCATTTTACAACATAAACAAGATAGAATTCAGGATTTATTGCTTATGATAATTTTTTGGTGATATTTTGAACCCTGTTAAATTTAATTTTGGAAAGTGTTGATAGATTCAAGTTGATGGATATTAGTTGATAGATTCTAGTTGATGGATATTAGTTGATGGATCATAGTTGATAGATTCTAGTTGATGGATATTAGTTGATGGATCATAGTTGATAGATTCAAGTTGATAGATATTAGTTAATGGATCATAGTTGATAGATTCAAGTTGATGGATATTAGTTGATGGATCATAGTTGATAGATTCTAGTTGATAGATATTAGTTGATGAATTCTAGTTAATAGCCAGTTGATGGATCATAGATGATGTATTTTAGTTAATCAATTCTATCATTAATAGATTCTTGCTGATAAATTCTAGCTGAAAGATTCAAGTTGGTGGTTTTTAGTTGATCGATTTGAGTTGATGGATTCTGGTTGATGGATCACAGTTGATGTATTTTAGTTGATGTAATTCTTGTTGATAGATTTGAGTTGATCAATTCTAATTGATAGATTTGAGTTAATGGATTCATTCAAGTTGATGGATCATAATTAATGTATTTAAGATGATCAATTCTAGTTGATAGATTTGAGTTGATGGATTTAAGTTAATAAATATACCTACTAGTTGTTGGATTCAAGTTGATAGACAAAAGTTTCTAGTTGATAGATAGTGGTTGGTGGATTCTTGCTAGTTGATGTGTTCTAGTTAATGAATACTAGTTAATGGATTCAAGCTCAGTTAAAAATCAATGACTTCATCTTGCATTTTCTTTGCAAAGTCAGCATTTAAGAAAAAGCCTAGAGTTATTAAAGATTATTAAACTTATAAAAACATTACATCACCAGCAACAAATAAAGTTATAAAATTTGAAAAAAGAAAAAAAAAACTGCAACCAAAAAAAAAAAAAAAGGCATGGCAACAGCAAACACAACCAAGAACATACTGCAAAACAGAGATGATTAAACAGCCAAACAAGACTGAGAAAAAAGACCATATAATTGGATGATTGTTTGTAATTTTCGTAATAATCCACATTTTCCAATTTTTCCCAATGTTTTGCACAAGATGCAACATTTTACAATATTCCCCATTTGCAAAATGGCAGAACTTTATGAAACATTTTTTTCATGCTCTTGTTTGGCATGAAGGGCAGAATCTACTTTTCCAAGGTTTAGCTGAGAGCCAAACTTAGATTTGAACCTATGACTTGCTACTGACCAGTGAAACATTAGACCCAAATGGACTGTTGTAGCTGTTTTACAAAACCAGGAAGCGTCTAAACTAAGAAATCTTGTCTGACTTATTTATATGTTCTGAGTGAACCCTACTATAAAAATGCTGAGATAGTAATATTGGATAAGCTTGTAGTATTTGTATTACATTTCAAGAAATTGTTCATCAGTACATGCTATAAATGTTGTAATCCAACAACAGCATAAATCTTTTGATGTGGAGAACAAGACTCAAGATTCCCCCAGCGTTACAAATTCCTCCATATTGGTTAAAAAATGATTTTCTTTTTTTTTGCATAATAAAATAGATTAACTCCCTAGTGGATGGTAATTGGTTATCCTTATGTTTAAGATATCAGTGTCTGTGAAGCATATACTACAAACTTATCTTCCAGTAATACATTGTAATATCACAAGGGAACAAAATTTTAGTAGCTAAATTTTGCAGGGGGTAGTGTGGTAAAGTTGATGTTACACAAGTAATTATCTTTAGACCAGGTGAACCTTGTCATATGATGATTAATATTTTATTTTTGTATAACTTGAGTTGTAATAACATTTACAATGGTGTGTTTAAAGAAAAATGATTTTTTTTTTAAATTGTTGTCATGCAGATGTTTTACATAAAGGAAAGATGATAATTCTTAATCTTCACATACTTAAGAGTTGATTAGTTTTAATGTGTTTAACCTTGCACCTATTGCTTCTGGTACATAAGTATTGAGATAAGACAACATGGTTTTTTTTATATATCCCCAGAAAATCTTATTGGTGTATAGTATTGTTAAAAGTACAAGTGTCTCAAAAGTATGTCAAGTGTCTTCATTGTTTGTTGTTAAAAATGGATTTAATCAAATTTCATACAGTAAAGTCTGTGAATATAATTCCAAGTATGAAGTTTCTCACATTAGGATCTGCCTGAGTTGGTATTGACCTAGGGAATTGATAGGCATTGTGATCTGTAAGTACGCACTTCAAGACTATTACTGCTCCACCACGAAGGCTCAACATATACCTCACCCACCTTCCCCACCAACAATAGCATAGCAAAAGAAATTATGTTATCCATTAGGATCCGCCATAGTTGATTTTAAACATAGGGCATTGAGAGGCACTGTGTCTGTAAGGAAGCATTTTGAGACTAGTACTGCTCTGCCACTGAGGCTCAACCTACACCCCACCCCAACCCCTCTTCCCCACCAAGAATAGCATGGTTTAAACAATATGTACCCAACTTTACCATAGTGTTGTAAAAATATAAAGTTGAACAAGTTCAGAACATCCTGTTCCATTCACAAAATATCCACAATGTTTCTCCCAAGAGGCTTTGTGGTTTTGTTAAGTGGATTTGGTATTACCCTGAAGCTTTATTCTGAACTGACCATATGAACAAAGCCAATCACCTATTTAGAATACAAGTGTGTATTTAAAATGTCTCTAACCCTTATACACCATGTAACCCTGATAAATACCATCAAAACAATTTTTCATGCAACAAAAATTTTTCGTAAAATGAGTCGTTTATTTCTATCAGGAATTACAAATAAAAGAACCAAAATTCTTGTTTCAAATTACTTTATCTAAAAATTGTATTTCTTTTGAATTTAAATCCATTTAAATCCATTTCCTCTTATGTCAACATAAGTATTTCATATTTAAGATTTTTTTTATCACATTTTAACCTTAATAAACGACCTTTATAGATGAATACTATCAACCAATAGAAGGTTCTGTCAAAGATGTTGGAAAAAAAGGAAAAAAAGGTGTAAAAAAACACACCTGGTTTCTGTCTTAGATGATTAGTAAGTGTTAGAAAGATTAGTAACCCATCTGATTTTAGATCTGTTATCACTTAATAGTTATCATTAAAGATGAAAAAAGGTTTTCGATTTTACAGTGATTAACAGATTCATTTTTTCATGGTTGCTAATTAACCCAATTAGTGTTCATGATATACTTGCTGAGATTATTTGGACCGTTAGAGTGGAGTGGAGTGGAGTAATGGTGTTTTACGCCCCAGTCAAGAATCTTTCACTTATTTCGAAGTGGTCAGTTCTGGGATGGCCAAGGAAACCAGAGTGCCCGCAGAAAACCACCGACCTTCAGCAAGCGAACGGACAAACTTCCTCACACTTTTGGACTGTTAGAATTTGTCAGTAGAGCTTAGCTATTGTATTTACATTTATATAATTCCCCAGGTCAAGATTCAGTAACTTTTATTTTGGTGATCATTTAGGAACTGTTATAGAGGTTTATTGACAACCTGTTTTATTCCAAGTTTTGCTTGAATTGGGGTCAGACCAGTAAAAGAGACGGAAAAGTGTAATGATCCTAAGACCAGCATTTTTAGATCATCACAAGACCTACTAGAACCTGTCTGGGGCCTTGCTGGTTGGGTGGTCTAAATCATAAACTTATGAATCTCAATGCCTCTCACTGCCTAGAGGTTCTAATCATGCTAAAGTAGATCTTAGTTTATGAAAATTTGTCAGGTTATTTGCTAAAGTTCTATGATTTTCTCTTGGCACTCTGGTTTCCTCCACCATTCCAGAACTGACTGCCTTCATAAAAGTGATAGAATCTATGACTGGGATATAAAACACCATTACTCATTAACTTCAAGGATCTGTGTAATTAACCATTTAATAAGGTTGTGTTAAGGATGTCAGTTCTAAAATAGTTGAGAAAACATGAGTGTCTTTAGAAAACCCCTAATATTAAGCATATCAGAATACTTAGATCTGTATAAATTTTCAGGTCAAAGAATCGTGGGACTACATATCCAAAACTATTAAAACTTATATATTATATACATGTCCTATATAAATAAAGATGTCTTTGCAAAATCTTCTCTGTCATAAAAAATTTGACAAAAATTGTACAATCTTATTTTCCCCTTCCATTTTTAATGCTATTTTAATATGTAAATTAATTTATGTACAGGTAAAAAATTAAGTAATTTGACACCTTACATATGTTATCACAGGTGAAAAAAAAAATAAAAAAAAAAATATATATATATACATGTATATATATATTTTGCTACTTTCAGAATGAATAAGATCATAGACACCTATAATATATTTGAGCCAAGTAAAATTTAGGGAGCTTAGCCCATGTATATATAACAAGTACTGTAAATGTACTAAATTTAGCAATTGTCATGCTAGGACAGTAGCACTAATTTAAATACTCTGCTAAAATACATGTATTTTGACTTATATAGTCTGTTTCTCAAAAGTTGTTTGGCGTTAATTTGAATCCATGCGAATTAGTTGAGAATGTAAAATGCCCTAAAGTACGTTCATGCTAAAATTAGTACATTAACAGTATTAAACATCAAAACAAAAGATTTCCTTTTAAATATTAAGGCAGCTTTTGAGACTGAGTAGTATATATATTGAACAGGTCCCAGTTTTACAATCATTCACTCAATTGAGTGTAGACTCAACTCAAATTAGGGAATATTTCATGTTAATTTTTAACACATTTCACAGTTAAAAATTAATATCAAAAGTTATATTTCAATTGTTTAGTTTTGGTTTAATAAACAAAACTAAAACATTGTTTCATAAAAATTAATTTTTTAAGATATTGAATAAAAAAAAAAATGGAATATTTGAGTTGAGTGTACACTTAATTGAGGAAATGATTGTGAAACTGGGGCCAATTTTTTAAATTACAGCAATGCTCAATGTGTAGTTCGACCCCACTTGTGTAGATCTGTCATGTGAGAAAAGATTGTCATTTTGTTTGCCTGAGGTTTTCTCCAAGTACTCCTGTTTCCCCCACCATTTCTAATACTGACCACCTCAAAAATAGTGAAAGGATCTTGACTGGGGGGCATAAAACAATATTTTCCCTCACTTCTTCAGAAATATTGTCAACTTACATCCGTAAATAATGGCAAAATTCGTATGACATTTTTATGTCATAAAATGACTTAATTAGATCCTTTCGGTCTGACCAGATTAATTAGCACCAAAACAAAAAGGAATAATCAAATATCAGAGAAAATAATTTATGTCACTCTGTCGGGAAACTGTAATTTTGTCTTCAGTTGTGATCAAGATCTGACAGTTGTACCATATAATATCTTGTAAATTGCCTTTGCTGATTTCTGCATCTCTCTCGTTACCGGGAATAATCGATCAATGATTTTCACAGACTGTTAACTGAAAAATAATGGACACAAGCATGAGATAAAATATGATTAATTTGTTGAGGAAAATATTTTTGAAAGCAAATGTGTTTTTTGTTTTTGTTTTTTTTTTTTTTTTGTTTTTTTAAAATTTTTCTTGAAAATATTTTTACAATAAAATAATGCTTGTTTAAAATGATATATTGCTCTATTGTGAAGCATTCTAGTAATCTACTTAAAGGAATTTTAAGATTAAAATATTTTAATTTAAAAAAGATAAACATGAAAAAGTACAAGACACATACATGTATACACAGTGTATTTACAAGGCGTTTGTGGCATTCAGTGTTTATTTACAATACGTTTGTGGCTTACAAGATGTTTGTTTGGTATTTACTTGCTTCTTTTAGCCTCTCCTCATAACTACACTGTGTATGCCACAAACTACATGTACTTGTAAATACACTGTGTATGCCACAAACTCCTTGTAAATACACCATGTATGCCACAAACTACTTGTAAATATTGCGTATGCCACAAACTTTATGTAAATATAATTAAATAGTATTTACATGGGGTTTGTAGAATACACAGTGAATTTACAAGGGGTTTGTAGAATATACAGTGTATTTACATAGAGTTTTTGACAAACATGTTGTATATACAAGGAGTTTGTGGTATACACAGTGTATTTATAAGGAGTTGGTGGCATAGACTATGTAATTATAAGGAGTTTGTGGCATACACAGTGTATTTACAAGGGGTTTGTGGCATAAGCTGTGTATTTTCAAGGAGTTTGTGGCATACATAGTGTATTTACAAGGAGTTTGTGACATAGGCTGTGTATTTACAAGGAGTTTGTGGCATACTCAGTGTATTTACATGGGGTCTGTGCCATACACAGTGTATTTACAAGGAGTTTGTGGCATACACAGTGTATTTACAAGGAGTTTTGTGACATAAGCTGTATTTAAAAGGAGTTTGTGGCATACACAGTGTATTAACATGGGGTCTGTGGCATACACAGTGTATTTACAAGGGATTTGTTGCATATACTGTGTATTTCCATTGGGTTTGTGGCATAAACAGTGTATTTACAAGGCGTTTGTGGCATACACAGTGTATATACAAGGAGTTAATGTAGTATGTACTTTCTTCTTTTCCCCACCAGTACGCAGTTTGTGACCTTTAATTGTTTGTCAAAACCACAGAGTGGGGGAGGTACCAGATTTTTATCACTAATTACATCAGAGTTGATACTTAGCTCATACTTAAAGTAATAAAATCTTAATTGTGAAGTAGATAGTGGGTAATTTTTAAGTAGGTTGTAGGCATGAGGCAAAGTGGATAATAAATAAGATGTCTTAAGGTCAAAGTGACTCAGTGAAAAACTCATCACTGAAAATTCTCATCTCTACACATAAAATTGGTATGGGGTCAATTACAATACAAGTGGCCTTTACTAAAAACATGTGACAGTTAAATACATGTAATACAAGTGTATCTACAAATTGACCCCTCCATTCCTTGTGGAAGAAAAGTCTTACTAATAGTGCCATCATCTTATAGTTGGCTGTGTGGTCTAAAATCCACACCTACTGATGATAATGCTTTGAATTCCTGTGTTTGAACCCTGCTCGGCCAGATTAAAGTTATATCAGTTGCTTGCAAAAGGTTAAATTTTTTTCTATGTACTCTAATTTCTTCTATATTTTCTTGAAATCACTGACTCAGTACTCTTGACTTCATGTAAAAAAAAGACCATTACTCATACTGGATAAAGTACTTATGCCCTTTGCCATGGATACATGATACGATATTGAAGACTGTTTCTGCTCATAATACTGTATTGAATAGGCTTTAATTGAATAGATTGATTATCTCAAATTCACCTAAAAATTCAGTGATGTCTCCGTACAAGTAAGAATTCTTTTGGACCAAGAGTAACAGCTTTGTGAGTTTTAAGTAATTACCTTTAACTAGAACTACCAAATGAATTAATTAAGGGTGTTCTCCTGGGGGAGAATTACTAAAAAATTTTCCAATTTTAATTACCAATGAAATTTCCCAAAACAACAGTGATGCAAATTAAATCTATTTGTCCTTAGCACCAAATTTTTAGGATATTACAGCTTTATTTCAGAACTTCAGTTTTTTTCAATCTTAGAGGCAAAAGATAGTTTTTGTGTCGCCTGACTAGGCGACATATAGGTATTACTCTCCCCGGCGGGGTCGCGCAATTGGCGTCGTCATCGGCGTCTGCGTCTACGTCGGCGTCTGCGTCTGCGTCTGCAGCGTCCGGATTTCCTTGTCCGGAGCATAACATTGGTGTTGTACATTCAAATGACTCCAAACTTGGTGTGCATGTTTCTGGCAATGACTTAAAGTGCAGTGCATGAGAACCGCAACTCTATCTTTTTCCGTTTTTGAATTATTTCCCTTTGATTGATTTTTATAGAGCATTTCTTGTCCGGAGCATAACTTTGGTGTAGTATGTTCAAATGACTCCAAACTTTGTGTACATGTTTCTGGCAATGACTTGAAGTGCAGTGCACAAGAACCACAACTCTATCTTGTTCCGTTTTTGAATTATTTCCCTTTGATTGATTTTTATAGAGCATTTCTTCTCGGGAGCATAACTTTGGTGTAGTATGTTCAAATGACTCCAAACTTGGTGTACATGTTTCTGGCAATGACTCGAAGTGCAGTGCACAAGAACCAAAACTCTATCTTGTTCGTTTTTGAATTATTTACCTTTGATTGATTTTTATGCAGTGTCAGGCGACACATCTGTTTCAAAGAAACATATCTTGTTTAAAGAAACAATCAATGGTTATATTTGGACATTTAAAATTTTACCATCATAATTATATAATAATAATAATTTAATAATAATAATAATACTGTTAATAATAATATAATCTTTATTTAAATACCATCTTACATATACATACAAGCCCTATATAGTACATATATGATGCGATATTATCTCTCCATAAACAAATAAATAAAATATACATAAACACATAAAACAGTTACTATTATTATTATTATTATTATTATTATTATTAATATTATTATTATTATTATTATTATTGGCACTAGCTGTTTATCACTTCTAAAGCATTTTTCAAAAATTAAGAAATATGAATTTTACTTATAAAAGTTTGTGGGTTGAATATTTTAGCAGTTAATAAAATATTATTATTTGTAGATGAGTTAAAATAATTATGGTAATACGTTTCTCTCTGTGCTAGACTAACATGGTTTTTCTTACCAAGATACTATTTAATACTAATACCAAGCACTTAGATTATTATAAATTTTACTGTTTATTTAAATTGAAATGTATGCAATAATGCATTTCACAGAGGTATTGGCTGTAAATAAATCATAATAATAAAGAGTTTTTAAATTAAAAAAAACAAAACAGAAATGATACTAAATTTAGACATAAAATAACAGTTTTTTCTTTTTAATGTATTTATACAAGAAACATACAAATTCTTAAAATAGTTACAACTGTGTCCATATTGTGTTATGTTTCATAAGAAAACAAAATTTCTGTTTTCATATGTAAATTCCATCAATTTTACACCTAAAGCACTTGCTGTATTATTTTACCAAAAATCATTGGATGGCTAGATATACGGACATTTTATGAGGAGGCCTTTGACCTCTGACCTCCATAGCGGCAGACACTATATGGTATAATTATTATGATTTTTGTCGAGAGTATTTGTAAACATAACAGATTATTTATTTTTCTGACTGTCTATTGCTTCAGTGACTTGTAGCCAATGTAAATTACTTTCCCATATTTTTGCTTTTTTCTTCATTTAATAAAAGTGACACTATCAAAGCTAAAAAGATATATTGATAGATTCAAGATGGAATTTTTATATGATTTTTTTTTTTCTGATGTATTCTTTACAGCAGATCTGATTGCTAATATGATCTGACCACATAGAAGCAGACAGATTTTTATGTAATAAAAAAGAATTTCTTATTAAATGTTGGAAGCTTCTGAAAAGATATTATTAATTTATATAAGTCTACATTTTGATGAAATACAGATTGCAAAAAACTACATTTATTGTTGTGTTTTATTTACAGTTTTTTTTTTTTTTTTTTTTTTTTTTTGGTAAATTTCATAAATTATATAAGGGACCACCCAGAGATTTATAAATAATCTAAAAAGATTATTTTTTAAAAAGTTTCAATTATATTTTGTGTACAGTAAATCTCATTAATTGCCACATCATTTTTATTTTTTAGCCTTCCTAAAGAAAAAAATAAGTACTGAGAAAATATAAGGAATATAAAAATTGTTTTAAAAATGAACGTCACAATTATAATTTATATACAGTAAACGTCAGTAATTTACCTCACTAACTTTGCCACCTTGCTAAATTGCCACATCATTTTCAAGGTCATAAATTTTTTTTTTCCTGTATTTCTTTTCAATTTGTTTATTACTCACAATTGCAAAACAATACAGAGAATATATCAATAGTACATGTGTATACAAATACAAATTATGACATTATTAGACATAGCACAGACATCAGAGAATATATTAATAATATATACAAATACAAATTATGATATAGACATAACACAGACAAATAAGCAACTAATAAATAACTAATAACTAACCTGGAGGACTGACTTTCTCAAAAACAAGTTTTATAAATTTGCACAAATTATTCTAAACAGTTACATTAGAGGAGTTTAACAGCTCTTTGTATTTAACAGTATTTGGAATTTTGTAAGAAATTGAAGGGAGAAGTGACGATCTAACCTTAGAAAAAGCATTACAAACCATAATATAATGATACTCATCACCAGGCCTCTACAAACGCCGATTTTTGGCAAAAAACGCCGATTCAAACTTAAAAAAGCCGATTGAAAAATATCCGAATCGGCTTTTTTACCCATAATAGTAAGACAAAATCTGATTAAAAATTCTTTAATGCCGGCTTGTTAACAATTAAAATTACTCAGGGCAGTGTCACGATTCACTGAACTTCCCTATTCATAGGTAATTACCTAATACCTTACAAGTTAATTGATTACAAGTGGCTTTACCTGTTCACATCGTTTCTACTAGTAAACTAACACATACACGTGCCTGATCAATCCAGTTTATAGATAGTTAATAACCTCCCCTGAATTCTATATACAAGAGCTGACTAGATAACGACAGCTTTTCGGGTTACTAACAACAACAATAACATGATCACGGCATTACACATGGTTTTTCTATTTGTTATATGTCGATCAATTTTAAGTTACCAGTTGCATGATATTAATAAGCGGTATTTATGAACATTTATCTATATATGCAACATTGTCACACATCAACTTAAAATTTATAATTAAAATGACAAGATATCCGGATGTGCTAAACAGAATTCAGTTTAACTGTTTTGACGTTTGTTGCATTGCCAACGACTGGACAGTTATGGAAAGACAAAAAAGCAGTAGGATGACACCATATTTTCAAATAAAAATTTTAATGTTTATTTATTCCTTTACCTGTCTGATGTGTGTTTATTAAAAAAAAAAAGAAACAGAAAATTGTAGGGGGGGGGGGGGCGCTAGGCGCTACCCTTTGCTGTTCGTTGGGATGGGGGTGGTATGATGTACCCTTTGCCTACCGCCGATTGACCTTACCAGCGTTTGTGGAGCCCTGCTCATCACCTAAGTCAGAATTATATAAAGTACAATTTCTATTTACATGTGGGGTATTAACTCACCTGCCAGATTCGACAGGTAATTTTTGATAACTTGTTCTGAACTTTATCAAAAATTTAAGTCTTTTAAAAGGCAGTGGAGACAGAAGATAGGATTGACAATTAAAATTAAAATCAACAATTAACCTTTTAACCTTCCTCGAAAAATCTATTTATTTTTTTTTAATTAAAAGCCTTTCTGGATTTATTGGCCAACCTCTTTATAACAATAAAATTCTTAAAAAATTGTATTGGATAATGATATTCTAAGCTCAGGACAAGATTTTTTCAGTCAGTTCTTGGAATGGTGGAGAAAAACCACAGTGTCCAAAGAAAACCACCAACCTTCAGCAAGTATTTCTGTATCAGATGTCTAGAACATTTGATAAGCTGTCTGTGCTCTGCTTAGAGAGAGAGAGAGAGAGAGAGAGAGAGAGAGAAAGAGAAAGAGAGAGAGAGTTTCTGTCCAAATGACTATGTCTTCTATATCAGATGTCTAGTAATTTGAAAAATTGTTTTGTGGAGAGAGAGAGAGAGAGAGAGAGAGAGAGAGAGAGATCTTGCACTTTAAAACCATATAAAACCAGAACCATCCACTTTTAAATTTACACACATGTGTAGTGATTTCAGTCACTGAAACCTTGAGAGAGAAAAAAATATGAATGCTGTCAGAGAGAAACATGTCTGATCAATATAAATATTTATTTTTTAGAATAATGTCTTTGTCAGAAGAGGCTCATCTTAAGAGTATAAATATTTTTTGAGAGATAGACCCAAAACTTAACATTTCAACTGACGATTTGTTCTGACAATTAAATTCAAAATTGAAGTTTATAAACAACAGTCAAATTACATCACATAAACTAAAATGTACTAAAAAATTCACATCATAAAGACAGGCTTTTCGTCTTAAGTCTGTGTTAGATATGTCAAGATATTTATTATTCTTAAAAGTACATAACTCAAACGTAAATAACAGATAAACAGGAGAATGTTGATCTTCAATAAAGCAGACATAATCAATCGATAAAACCTTTATTTGATTTTATTTTCATTCACCTTGCGTAATACTTTTATCAAATTCTATAGCTGAAATTAAAGAGCTGATATATTTATTGACTATTTTGATTAAGTTATGTAAGCAAGATAAAGGATTTTCTTGACACATAATTTATATCAGTTGTTAAGAGTATTATTATATATTCCCATTATCTTATCACTTAGTTTCTCCTGGTTTAACATCCATAAAACTTTATCACTTAGCTTTTCCTGGATTTATATATCTTTTGATATCTTATCAGTTTGTAGGGTACAATATTGAATTGTTACAAGAAGTTGAGTTGTGTAATGTTGTTTTATGCTCTGGTCAATATTTTCTTACTTAAATGAGGTCAGTCAGTTCTTAAACAGTAGAGAAAACCTGAGTGCCTGAAGAAAACTATCAATCTTTGGCAAGCAAATCAACAATCTTTCTCACAGTTTGACCTGTCTGAGTTGGATTAGGGCCTGTAGGTGATGAATCATTTATCCAGAGAAAAACTTTTTATGCAAGATAACTGATAAAACTTTCTCACACTGGAGAGTCCGTCCCTAGTCTGGTTTGTCTGTCAAGGTCCTGGTAGTAACAAGGCATTTGTCTCCAGATCTTCAACTCCGAACTGTATTTGACTTTAGTCAAGCATGTCAAGAAAAGCTATTATTGCAGGACTTTTCAGTAGCTGAAATGTGATATATGAAGTGTGCTTACAACTTCAAAAGTTACTGACCATGTTCCAGACCACTGCAAATGCAAGCAACAACAATAGCCCAAAACATGTGTATCATTTAAATAATAGTTTTTGCTATTGGCACTCATTTCTCTTATTTTATTTTCCGAGTTTTTTCAGAATTTTTGATGATTAATCACTCTGATGCCTGCAATGATCTAAAGTGCACCTTGGTAGTCAGGAGGACTGAAACACTGGCCCCAGTTTCACAATTATTCACTCAACTGAGTGTACACCCAACTCAAATATTTCCAATTTTCTCTCATCAGTATTTTTAAAATTTTAAGTTTCATGAGACAATATTGTTTTGTTCAATATATCTATGCTGAAAAATTTAAATATAACATAAGATATTCAGTTTAAAATGTACAATGTTTTAAAAATTGAGTTGAGTTGAGTAATGGTGTTTAATGTCTCAGTCAAGAATATTTCACTTATATCGAGACGTTGCCAGCTATAGGCGAAAGTGCAGAAATTTTGCCTGTGCGTTGCGCTGATGGCATTATACAGCAGGGTTCTTTATCGTGCCACGCCGTGACACGGGACCTCATTTATTCTAGTTCCCAACCGAAAGAACTGTGACTTTCATTTCGTAATGCCTAGTGCTTGGTGAAAGAACAGTCACTACCCATTTTCAAGTCTTGGGTCAGACCCGCCCGGGGTTCAAACCCACGACCTCCCACTTACAGAGCGAGCACTCTACCAACTGAGCTACCACAGTGGTTTTTAAAAATTGACAGTGAAATATTCCCCAATTTGAGTTGAGTGTACACTCATTTGAGTGAATGATTGTAAAACTGGGGCCTGGCTGATAGAACAGTGTCATTAATTTGCTTTTTTTTTTTTAAGGTTGACAACAAATTCAGCTTCATGTTGAATATTTTGGTGACATGTAATTTTGTGTCATTTCAAACAGAAGACAAAAATGGAAAGATTTTAGCACTAGAGTATACAAACTAATGACAAAACATTTGGAGCCAGAGCATTGTTTTTTGGGAACTCTAATTTCCTCTAGCATTCTAGAACTGACCTTTTCCATATCAGTTACAAAATCTTGAGAGCTGGGAATTTAAAGATCATTATTCTTCATTCAATAATGTTTTATTTTCTTTTTTCTTTGGGAACTCTGATTTCCTCTAGCATCTCAGAACTGACCCTTTCCATATCAGTTACAAAATCTTGAGATCTGTGGATTTAAACATCATTATTCTTCTTCATTCCATAATGCTTTATCTTCTTTTCTTTGGGAACTCTGATTTCCTCTAGCATCTCTGAACAGACCCTTTCCATATCAGTTACAAAATCTTGAGAGCTGGGAATTTAAAAATCATTATTCTTCTTCATTCCATAATGCTTTATCTTTATGGTGAAACATATATAAAACTTTTGTCATTAAATAAAGTAATAAATTCCTTGGTAATGATCTTATGTTAGGTGTATTAGTGGGGGTAATTTTCATAGTCTAGACAGGAAATATAGGTGTCCACTTACATATATATATATATATATATATATATATATATATATATATATATATATATATATATATATATATATATATATATTGTTTTTTTTTTTTTTTTGTTGTTTTTTGTTTCGTTTTTTTTTTTTAAATTTGTTTTGTTTTGTTTTTGTTTTGTTTGTTTGTTTTTTTTTTTTTTTTGCTGAAATGTGTAATTTTAAAAGAAACATCTATTCTGTATTATTGATATAATTAAACATCTATTCTCATTTAAATAAATATACAATTTGTATAAAAATTAAAAAGTAACATAAATGGAATAGTATGTAATAATTAAAAAAAATCACCAAAATTTATTAAATTAATTAAAATCAAATAAGTCATAATTGGGATGGAATTATGCTGTTTTAATAAGCCCCAATCAAGATCATTTCACTTACATTCACTTATATGAGTCTGTAATTTCTTAGTAAGAAATTTGAGTACCTTGAAAAAATCACCAACTTCAACAACTGAACTGATAACATTCTCACATTAGTATCTGCTGGAATGGGAATTATACCTTGGTTTTTACAGGTACTACAATCTATAAGTAGGGGTTTTAGACTACTAAGACACAGGGGGCCCCTTTATTGATGACAAGAGTTATGGTTCTTGAATGCCTTACCCATTTGTCTGTTATTTAGCTCACCGGAATGAAGTTTCAGAAGTTGTTACATTGTTTTAAAGTTTCTTTTATGCGTTTACACCATCTAGAATTTAGAAATTTTATTTTATTCTAAACTTATCAAAGCATTGATAAAGAGTGTATCTTATGATAATAATAACTAAATTGGTAAAACTAAATGGTAAATTTAAAAGTTCTTTTCATTTCTTTTCTTTTCACATGTTATTTGTTTGTAAGATTATTAAAACAACAAAAAAAAAAAAAACATTTAAAAAACCAGTAAGTTCTATTCTTGTACTTGTTTTATTAATATTTACCGGTAGCTGTTACATAATCAGGGGTCATCTCGTACACAGGTGTTATTTATATCTCTAAACAGACATCTAAATGTATCTTTAAAAATTCAAACTTAGATGCTTCAGATATAAACATTTAAGTGTTAGTTAATGTTTTTTTTTTTTTATTTTTTTAAATAGTTTATAATAGATATGTATGTAACTGTTTCATATTGTAGATAACATTTATCTTGTCTGATAGTCAGACACTAGCTATCAAAGAAGTATCAGTTAGTTGTTTTTTTATAATATTTTGTAATATATATGATATGATATGATATGACATGACATGTCATGACATGACATGACATGACATGACATGACATGACATGATATGATATGATATATGATATGATATGACATGATATGATATGAGTACAACAAAAAGATTGGTGAAAGAGTCAAAATTTAGTAAAATATTTTCACCAAAACTGAATAGAATCACTTGAAATCATTATTTCCCTTGTTTTACACTCAAATTATCCCCCTTAATTCATGACATGATAATTACGTTACTTTGTTGATTATTATCATTGATACTCCTGATGATTGCCGCAAAGGCACGAGAGCGCTAGAGTAAATGATAAAATGAAAGTTTTTCTGTTGTTTAAATTTCAAGATGAAATGTATATTTCTGTGCTTGATTTTATTCATTGGATGATATATATAATTTTGAAAAATAAAATTTGATTTTCAGAAAATAACTTTTAAAAATTAAAAAGATCTGTTAATTATATTTTTAATTGCTAGAGATATTTCTTTTAAAATATTTATATGTTGTTATTATGAATGTATTGTAAAGTACATTTATATTGTCTTCTAGACCCCATAGCCTTCAAAGGACTATCTAACAGTTGTTAAAATAGGTTTCATTATATTTTTATTTTAATATGAAAAGTGAAATTTGCTTTCTATAAAATGCATTTGATTTGTTTAATAGATGCCCTATGCATAAATGCTATGCTATGTATGCTTTTTTTAACCCAAAAATATCAGTTTTTGTGAAAAGAAGTCCAGATTTTGAAAAAATACTGTTATTTATCAATTTTAATTGATAGGGATATTTTTTTTAGAAATATTATATATTTTATATACATTTTAAAGTATTATTTATTGTAGCTTTTTGTAGCTTTGTTTTTTCATAAGTCTAGTGAAATATAAATTTTAAAGAATGATATAATGTGTTTTTCTGTTCAAAAATGTGAGAAAAAAAATGAACAAACTATTTGCAATAATTTGTTTTATTTTCTTTTTTTATTATTTCTTTATCTATTTTTTTATTATTATTATTATTTTTTATTGTTATTATTATTATTATTATTTCTTTTTTTTGGTGGGGGGTGTCAGTTCTTCCAGTACTTTAATTTTTTTTTCAGTTCATAACATATTTTTCATTTAAAAAGATTTTGAAAAATTGTTAGAATCAATTATTTTGTGTAAAATTCCAGCTGAAGCTTGGCAATTATATTGCTTTTTTATGCCAGCATCTGTGCATTATTAGAATTAAATTGTCTGTCTTTAGTTTCCATTTTTTCTCCCTATATTTTTTGTCACAGCTAGATGGCACTACAAGACATTGTAATTATTTGTAATTTTTGTTCTTACTATTTAAACAGTTTCCAACCAGACAAATTTCATGATGCCTCCAGTTGGACTCAGAGCCATTGTTTTATCCCCACAGACTATTGTCTTAACATGGACTGATACATCTCTGGGTCGGGATCAGAGAATCGTTGATGATAGATATTACACCATTCGTTACAATGCTGTAGATGAAAACAGCCAATTTAGATATTTTAATACTACAGATTTACATGCACAAATTGATACACTAAAACCAAATACAAAATATGATTTCTCGGTCAAGGTCATCAAAGGTCAACAAGAAAGTACCTATAGTTTGCTTGTGAGGAACATTACAAAGCTTGGAAGAGGTAGGAGTTGGTTTTGCTTGTTTCAATGTGGAATGTTCCTAGCTTAGCTTTCCTGACCAATGAGACATGCTTATAGATGTATGCTTGTAAATTTATGTTTAGCAGATCGCATGATTTGTGTGAACAGATATATACTGCATGCTTTTAATAGAGCTTTATTTGTTCAAAAAGAACTTAGGGCCTATGGTTAGCATGAACTGCAATTTCTTGGTCCAACAGTAATCAGCATCAATAAAATAAATATCGCAGAAACTGTACTTGCACCATGAAGAAGTAATTTCAGTGTCCATTTGGGTTGATTTAGAACTTGTTTTTATTATTTCAATACACCAAGGAAAAATAACATTTTGTTAAGCCCTGAACAGTAGTAAAAATCCTTGCTTGACTGCTGAACACTGCTGAACAGCTAACCACCATGGCATGTTTTCATACTTTCAATTAGAAAGCTTATTTGTGCAAAGCAAATAAATGACACCATTACAAAATATGTCATTTCTATGGAAACCTAGTTACCTTCTAAAATTGATGTCATTGTGTACCAAAATCTATTTACACTTCACTGAAAACATGAGTTTTTTTTCCAAAGAGACAAGATTGATTCTATCATTATTAAATATTTCATTTCCATGACAACCAAATATACTTAATACTAATGTGAACAGATTTAAAAGAAAAAAAATCAGGTGTTATGTCTTTTTCTTTTATGGAGCTCAATAAATTAATTTGATACTTTCTAGTGATTAAGAGTTCATTGTGTTTTTTATCTGTCAGCCTTCACACTTCTGGTAATATAAAAAAAAAAATCATATTTAGTACTAGTATGCATTGTTACAAAGCCTTTCATTTTCTTAGGTAAAGTCTAATTTCATACCCTTAACCTTGACTTTTGACTTGCCTTAATATATAATTGACAGCTTGGGACAAAAAACATCTTGTTTGTAAACAATAAACTTCCAAGTAAATGAAGGATGAATGCCCTAAGTTAATTTTCTTTTTTTTTTCTAATATGGAGATGATCAGTTCTGGAATGGTGCAGGAAACCGGAGTCCCTGGAGAAAACAACATACCTTCAGCAAGCAAACTGATAAACATTCTCACACTTGGATCCACCTTGGCAGGATTGAAACCTTAAGGCAGTGAATCTTAAAGCTTGTACTTAAACAACTTGGCCACCAAATCCCCAGAAGGAAGAGGGAGGGAGGGTTGTAGATCCAATTTAACGTATTACCTTAGTACCTGTAAAGCTTACAGATTATTAATCAGTTCAGATGTTCACTTAAATGTTGCTTTAAATCAATGACATAATTAAAACTGATGTTTTGAAATAAGTGATTAAACAATTTGGTTAATAGATTTGGAATTTCTGCTGGTCTGCGGGCAATGTCCAAGATTCAGCAGAAAGAAAATTATCCTGGTGCTGATAAATAAGTGTCCTCTATCTAATTGTCTCAAATTAGATAATAACCACGCCTGCAGTGATAGATCTGCAAAATGGCAAAACATAGTATTAACTTATTTAGCTTGTAACAACACGTTTATATGCTTTTATATATATATGTAGATTTTGACTGTAAATGATACAAAACTTGTATTGATTAATCCAGACAGTTTGATGTTGGTGAACATAGACTCATATTTTTTGTCTCTGTATGTGTGTGTATTTTTTGTTGTATACTAACTAAGAAACTAAGAATTATTACATATTGTATGTGTGTTTGTGTGTCTGTGTGTGTGTCTGTGTTTTACTTAGAGTAAGCATTGTTAGAATTTTGACATGAAATAGCTAGCTTCTTATTCATTATCTACAGTTAATTTTATGCTGCTTAAGTCTGATATTTTGTCTAGTTGTACTGATATTTTGTCTAGTTGAACTGATATTTTGTCTAGTTTAACTGATATTTTGTCTAGTTGAAGTAATATTTTGTCTAGTTGTACTGTTAGTTTTTCTAGTTGAACTCATATTCTGTCTGGTTGTACTGATTTTTTGTCTAGTTGAACTGGTATTTTGTCTAGTTGAACTGATATTTTGTCTAGTTGCACTGATATTTTGTCTTAGTTGAACTGGTATTTTGTCTGACTGTACTGGTATTCTGTCTAGTTGTACTGATAGTTTGTCTTGTTGTACTGATAGTTTTCTAGTTGAACTGATATTTTGTCTAGTTGCCCTGATTTTTTGTCTAGTTGCACTGATATTTTGTCTTAGTTGAACTGATATTGTGTCTGGTTGTACTGGTATTTTGTCTAGTTGTACTGATAGTTTGTCTAGTTGTACTGGTATTCTGTCTAGTTGTACTGATAGTTTGTCTTGTTGTACTGATAGTTTTCTAGTTGTACTGGTATTTTGTCTAGTTGAATTACTATTTTGTCTGGTTGTACTGGTATTTTTTCTAGTTGTACTGATAGTTTGTCTTGTTGTATTGGTGTTTTGTCTTGTTGTACTGATATTTTGCCTAGTTGAACTGATATTTTGTCTAGTTGTACTGATATTCTCTCTAGTTGTACTGATAGTTTGTCTTGTTGTACTGATATTTTGTCTAGTTGAACTTTTACACTGCAACACTGACTAGGACTAAGACTCATTTTTATAACTACCTGTAAATTAACTTCAAGTGGTATAAGAAATCACTCTGTTCATCTGTCTGTCATTTCATTTGTCTCCAGTATTCTGTCCACTCGCTAACTTCTAAATCAATGGATGGATTTTTATCAAACTTTGCACAAAAGTAAACAAACATGAGATGATATTTCAAGTACCAAATTAAGGTGTTATAAATGAAAGGTCAAGGCCACAAGGGAATATTAACTTTTACTTGAGGAAATATATAATATAATTTTTTAATTTAAATTTCAGTTACCATAAATCTATTTAATAATGACCAACAACATTGTATATTTCAAATTACAGAGTAATTGCAATGACATAAGGCCTTCACTCATTATGAGTGGATTTTTGGGGCCTGTAGATAGGACTGTTTTAGAAATTTTAAGCCAACCTAGAAATTCTCCTATTTGCACATTAATGATTGGTATCATATATATTTGTAATGTTGTATAATAGTTCTGTAATTCTTTCCTCATCAGGAGTTTACTTTCAAAGTAGTTTGCTAGATAATGTATTTTACCTTGTGACTCTTGAAGTGAAGCCAAGAAACTTTTGCTACCAGTGTTGAATGGTTTTTTTTCAGTTACAGGGCTGTGTCTTGTTACAGTTTAGCAATGTACAACATTGTTTTATACATATCTTCAGTTGAATTTTCTATTCTCAAAAAAGGCAAGCATTAATAAAATTTGGAATGAAGTTAGTGGTCTTAGCCATCTCTGATCTTTTTGAATTACAGCAACCCAAAGCAGTCTTGTTTAAGATGTTGTCTAATAAATCCCTCCTGTTACAGGGGAACATTTAAAGTCTTTTAACATGTGCTATCATTTGTGTTCTTTTTATAATTAGTTTTTAGCCAGCAGTAGTATTCAATCAAGTCCAGCTAAAAAAACTAGTCAACTATGAATTCATTTTAACTGATTTTAACCCATTATTATTATTATTATTATTATTATTTTATTTTAGAGAATCTATGCCCAGATGGATCTAGGCCTTTTAACTGCCCTGTAGCTCCCTGTGATAATGCCCAGTGTTTCAATTATCCAGATGCACAATGCAGGTAAGTTTAACTTCTTATTTATTAATCAGATTGGGTACTTTTGTGTCAATGTTATACTAATCATACATTGATTGGTCAGTTTTGTACCTCTGATTTTCTAGTTACTCAAATATTGATCAGTTTGTACATCATTTTACTTAGTCACTCATTGATTGGTTAGTTTTGTAATCATCACATGTCATTCATTCATTGCTCAGTTTTGTAACATTATTTCACAAGTCATCCATTGATTGGTTAGTTTTATATCATCATTTTACTAGTCACTCAGTGGTTGGTCAGTTTTGTAACATCATTTTACAAGTCACTCATTAATTGGTCAGTTATGTATCATCATTTTACTTGTCACTTTGTTGATTGGCAAAGTTTTATACCATCTTTATACCTTTACAACCTCAGCAGCAAAACATTGCAGCATATTTCTACTATTAATAATTCAAGAAGGAAAAAAAAACTTTTATTGCCAATAAAATATTGATTTAAACCTTTATTATCTCAAGTTAAATTTTAGAACTTCATTTATTTAATCAATCATAATGAAGTTCACCAGTATGGTACAAATCACATAAAATATGACATGTTCACTTGCTGCCAGAATCATTTAGATTAAGTGGCACCTTTGTCTAGTTGAAACATCTAAACAAAAATTGACCAGTGTTGTCATAAGTAAGAACACTCATATATATGACATCCTTTATGGCTGGATTCTTGATGCCAAGTCCCTTTTGGTGGATTGTATGCAATAAAAAATTGGTCTTTTGATGTAACTGTAGTTAATAGTTAATTTATCTGCCTGTTCAGTTCTCTATTTACATAGTGTGATGACAGGTTCAATATGTCCCCATACCAAGCCGTTTTAGCTAAAACAAAGGGATTAATAATGATTGATTTGATTTGATTCAATGGGGTTTTATGTCCTATTTATGAACATTTCACTTATATTGAGATGTCATCATCTGTAGGTGAAGTGGCAGACATTTTGACCTTTGTAAGTATGCTTAGGGCTAAGTGCTGGGAGGGTTCTTTAGCATGCCATGCTTGTTGTGACATGGGGTATTAGTTTTTAAAATCTCCTTTGAAGGGTCATGTGACTTTCATTTCTAAACACTGATGCTTGGTGAAAGAACAATCACTACCAATTTTCAAGTCTTGGTCAGACATGGCCGGTGCTCGTACCCCAACCTTCCCACAGTGACTATGAAGTGAGTACTCTACCAACTGAACAACTGTAATGTTAAAGAGATTAATAACATCAGACAAATAAAAAATTGTAATAAAAAGGCAACACTGCACTTCACAACAAAACAAAATAGAAAAATGAAACAAATACTGCTTATTAAAATTTGGTTTGGAGAATGAAATGTGTGTTGCTGTATGACCCAGACAAGATTTGTTCACCTGTATATTGATGCAGTCAGTTTTTGGATAGAAGCAGAGACCAGATGAGTGCCCAGAAAAAAAAAACACCAATCTTTGTTAAATGAACTGAAAATGTTCTTATACTAGGTTCTGCCCTAAGTATCATTTATTGAACTGATGAGGACTGACTATAATAACAAAATTACATCCACTCGGGTCATTTATATATTTTTGATTCTATTATTTTTATTACAGAAATGACTACTGCGGTGGATGTTCAGGAAGGTTTTTCGATGCATCAGGTCGAGAAGTAACCAATCAGTGTAGAAGTAAGTAACTAAATTTATGTAAATCTTTGCCGAGAACACTGTTATTTTACCAAAAAACCATCAACACTTCAAGTCACATTAAAATGCAAAGAGGTGTAGCATATCAGTGCTTAAAGACTTTTCAAGTTGATGGTTGATGTTTTCATGTTTTTTAAAATATTTTTGGATATTACTTGAGTTTAGGGCAAAGAAGAAGTTGGAGTTTTTCCCCTGTACTTGAATTATGTTTTGTTCATCTTTTCTTTTAATGTCAGGAAGCAGACTTAGCATTGTCAATATGAGACATTCAGCATTTTCTGTTGACTTTGGTCTTTGACCCATCATAGGGACCAACAAGTTTATTGTTCATTTACTGGTCAATTATATCACATTTAACCAAGTTCAAGGTCATTTATCATCAAAGTGAATTAGAATATTCTATGAATACTCTATATGTCAAAATTTCACTACTCTTAGCAATATATATTTGGGAAAAGATATGTTTGAAAAAAAAAATCTGCAAAAATTTAAATGATGATGACAATGAACAGTGTAACAAATGACAACATGACAACTATGTCTTACACCCTGAGGTGAGAGGGGCTGAAGTTGCCAAGTGGTTTAGGCATTAGCATTCAAACACGGGCATCTTACAGCTGTTGGTCCAACCTTGACTGCAAATAAGAAAGGTTTTTCCTTGTCAAAACCCCTATGATGTTGGCTTGGTACCAGTATAATGGATTGAGTGGTCTGCGATGTTTATCTGCGACATTGATGATAAATGTACTAGCACTTTAAAAGTCACCATAATTGTGCAGTGCAGTTCAGAAAACTAACACACTCATGCACCACAAAATCTTGTTTTGAAAATCAGTCTTCAAGATTGATAAAAATGGTCTCATTATGAATAGCTGAAAATTGCTGATGTGATGTAAAACAACATTTAACTGACCAAACCAATCTTAAGGGGAGATAATAAGCAATCCGCAAAACTATTTTAATTCTTCAAAACTCTGATTATTACAGATATAGATTTCATCATTAATAAACTAAGCTACAAATTGATACACATACAAATAGTGATTTTCATCTATCTATCAAAATGTCAAAATTTTACGATTTGTTTGTCAGTTGGCCGTGTAGTAAAAATTCCTTTTAAATTCTGAAATTCGAACATTAAGAGCTAATTACCATGATAAATGAATTTTTGTCCTTGTTTGTCATTCTGGGTTAATTGAAGTACAAACAGTCCTCTTTCTGGTGATAATTTTTAAGTTTAAGATATAATTCACTTTATTACAGAAGTTATTTAGATTTGTATATAAAAAATAAACAGAGTATAAGCTAATATATCCGAGATTTAAAATTGAAAATAGAAAATTTGTCGAGAATAGGATCAAATTTACTGCTGAAATATCGACCAGGATATCAAGATATTTGTTTGATCTGGATGAACAGTGATGTCGTTGACCTTTCCTTTATTTAGGGGTGGGTTAAGGTGATAAAAGGACAAGATAGACACTTTAATGGAAAATTCTAAATAAATTTAAATCCACTCTTAATAAAAGTATATAGCCTATGATTTATACAGCATGTGATGTCTTGGCAGACCTCCTTTTCCCACTGTCACAGTTAATTGAGGGTGTAAATATTTTTTTATTATTATTTTTTGTTCCAACCTGTTAACATAAAATGTTGATATATTTGAATAAAATTTGTTCATTAGTTGACAAAAAAGCATTCTGTTGTCAGTGCATAGAGTGGCATTTGTCATTTTATATTGTAAGAAATGCCACATATTTAAAAAGATTATGGAAGGCTAAAAGGGATTTCATTTGTCCATTTGACTCTTTGTTAGATGAAAAATTGCATTTTTTTTTCTTTTGATTTAAAACTGTGGCCTTTGGACCTCAGTGGTCAAGTGGTCTAAAACAGGCTTAAGGACGACAGTGCCCATTTGTGCCTGGGATTAAATCTCATTTTGGATATATTTTTTAGCATGAGAAAGTAGTTTATCAGTTCATTTGGACATTGTTTTTTTTGTTTGTTTGTTTTTTGGGTGTGTGTGGGGGGGGCGTAAATCACTATTACTTAACTCTAATCTTTCTTTTTTTTCTTTGGAACAAACTCAATACTGATTTTAAATTTGCTAATGTAGTTGTTTTAAAATAAATAAATAAATAATAAATATATGGAGAAAACCAATTCCCTTTATTCAACCAACTGAAAACTTATAAAACAAAGATTTTTCCGAGCTCAGAATTTGAGCCTTAAATCCTGAGCTTATACTGTACAATGCTTTATTTTCATCTCCTCAATTTTTCACTGTTTTAAGAAGCTTGGTTAATTTCTTTGGTTCATTTTCCTAGTATAGTCTAGAATGCTTTATGAATGATGTATAGAAAACTGTTTTTTAGCAGCAATTTTATTTCTTTAACAAATATACAGTTTAAAGGTGAGAATTATAAAATTCAAGTGAGATTTGCATGGTACTATTTAAGTACATTACTTAATCCAGTATGAATTTTTGTTTAATGAATTTGAACTAAGTGTTATTACAACTATGTAAAACAATCTTCACATGGCTGCTTCAAATCTTTTAAACTGCAATTAAATTTCTTAACTGCAAAAACTTCAAGTGTCCAGATTTTAAGTTAAAAATTCCTGTTCATATTTCCGATAACTCTTGAGAACTGAGTCGTAAAGGAAGGGCCACTTCTAACAGGCTGTATCAAGCCCCAGACTTATCAACTAATGTGACAAGTGCTTGTTGAATATTACAGTTAGCCTTTGTTTGATCTCATCGTTCTGGGTTTGTTTAATAATACTTTTAAGTATCTTTAATCTTCAGCTGCTCTATCAGGCTTTCTCAAGATAATCTTTTCCCCGATAATTGTAATCCTATTGTTTCTGTGCGAAGGTCAGCGTTTGTCCTACATAAGTTAGTGGCTATGAAGAGTTGGTTTTTATTTTTGATAAGCCATGTAATCTAGCTCTTATTATCAAAGGGTTAACAAACATATTATTCCTTACTTTAAGATATCCTTGGTCTCTTTATTCATTCTGGGCTTTTACAGCCCTGTGTTGTAAAGCATGGAACCATTTCAGTGGCTCAGTAGTAAAGCATTATCCTTCATTACAGAAGCTCATGGGTTCAAACCCATGCAGAGTCATACATAAGACTTTAAAAAATTTAAGATACTGCGTCTATGCCTTGCACTCTATGGGTACTGACTGGTTAACCTTGTGCAATGATTATGTTACTGGAGCAGTGTTATGCTTTTCTAAGGCAGACTGACTCTGGTGAGATATCACTATAACAAAAAGTCACCCTGAGTGCACATACAATTGCACTTGACTATAAAATACTCTGCACTGCATTGCACACTTATGGTGACCTTTAAAATACACTCACACATCTCAGGCATACACAAACTTGTTCTTAGATTAATACAAATAGAGATTAATAAACTTCCTGTCATTGCAAATAGCCACATACAAGCTTACCACTAACCCAGCCACTTAATCTTGGCACCAGTTAAACAAGTCTGAAACCCCTTTTAATGCTGATTGCAAGACAAGGAACCAGTGTCTCAAATGTTAAAGTCTTAGATATGACCCAGCCAGGGTTTATTTCATGACTTCCTAATCTCAAGGTGGATACTCTACCCTAGAGCCATTAACGAGGGTCGTATCCAAAAGAAATGCATTACTAAATACAATAATGAATGAGACAATAAGACAACCTCCAAATCTTCATCAGTCTTTCTATTGTAGCCTAATTTCTTTCTTAAATAAAACATAAAATAAGGATCTTGTGAGTTTTAATCTTGTTTGTATTTTTTTTTTTTCATAATATATATTTTTTTAACTTTCTAAATTGACCTAGAAATGTCAAAACATCTCAGATTATAGTCTTTATAGCTGGCATTTTATTTATTTATTTTTTTTTTAATATGAATTAGGAATCAAAATCCATGCAACAATTATAAGTAAATAATTTTAAAGATGAAAAAAAATAAATTTGCATTTTTTAGAAAAATTTCTTCATCTTGCTTCATATTTAAATACAGGTTCTGGAAAGGTTGTAATTGTAAATATTTTTAAAATGTCAAGTCAAATTGGAAGGAATATAGCACATAAATTACAAAAATTATACTGCTAGGTTGTTAAGTCGGATGACATTTTAATGACCATTACTTAAGTAGGGCAGTTTAAACCTAACTGAGGCTATATAATATACGGTAACTGTGATATGGCTTCTGATTTACCAGGATTCTTTATTACTGTAAACATACTAATTTTGGCCGTGTACTTATTTTAGCACAATTTACATTCACGACTAATTTGCGTGGATTAAAATTAGTGCAAAACAACTTTTGAGAAACAGACTATAAATCAAACATGTATTTTAGTGGTGTATTTAAATTAGCGCTTACTGTGCTTAGCGCAGAAATTGCTAGAATTAATACAGGGCTATAACTAGTACATTTTCAGTATGCTTCTTGCATAGGAATATTCAGTTAAATCTGCTATTGGGGACAACCTTAGATATATTTAGACCTATGTTGTTATGCTCCTTTACCGAATATTTCAACCTAAAAGAACCTCTGTATAAAGACAACCTGTCTATAAAGGCAACATTTTCAGTCGTCATTATTGGTCTCCAGGGAAACTAATAGATATGCTCACAAAGAAAGAAGCATATAGCTAAACATGAACAGATATTACATACATGTGGGCCCCTAAAACAACACCTTAAAACTAATGTCATATGTCCCTTTAGTTTCTTTTTGGGTCTTGGTGGAAGATTGATCAGCAAGTACAAGAAAAACCTTTCAGTATTGCCCCTTATAAAATCTTTGCCACCTGAGGATTTGGTGGCTGATTGGTCTAAAGTGTGGGCTTACTCATGGCGGCCTGGGTTCAAAACCTGCTCAAGCAGATTTTGGTATAATAAAGTTTCTTGGTTAACTTGCCAAAGATCGATAGTTTTCTCCTTAGTGGATAAGGGGTCTAAAGCATTGGCTTACAAATCACAGTGAGTCTTTCCAAATAGGTTTGACAAAGTGAGAAAGTTGGTCCTTTTGCTTGCCAATGGTCAGCCTCTTTGGATCATTTTGCCACTAAGACCTCTGTGAAAATATAACCCTTTTTACACAAACACACACAGAGAGAGAGAGAGAGAGAGAGAGAGAGAGAGAGAGAGAGAGAGAGAGAGAGAGAGAGAGAGAGAGAGAGAAATATGCTGACAACTCAATAAAATGTCACACTTTATAATATGTAAAACATACTTGCATTATATAGGTCTGAACTTTATCTATTTGACCCAATCTTTATTGGAAAATATTTGTTTACTTGGTATATCATGTATTCCCTTTAGATTTTTGTTGACATTTCACTGATAAACCTTGTTTACTTTTAATTCAATTAGTTTTAAATAAGTAAACTTTAATCTTTAGATGGAGGTGGTCATATTTTTCCTTATGTTGACAATTGGGGTGACTTTGACATTATTACTGTATTTTTACAGTCACTATGAGGGTACTGAAGGGGGGGGGGGGGGGGTAAATGTTAGTCCTTCTGTTAGACAAATCTGCAATACCACATGGACAAGAAAGGGAGAATGGATTTAAATGTTGTTTTATGTCCTAGATTATTTTGACTAGATGAAAAACCTCTATATCATGCATGCTTTCAGATCACAGTGCCTCCCAACGCCTGGGTTCGAATCCCACTCGGGACAGATCCTAGTGTGAGAAAGTTTGTCAGTTTACTTGCCAAAGGTAAGTGGTTTTCTCCGGACACTCTGGTTTCCTCCACCATCCCAGAACTGACCACCTCGAAATAAGTGAAAAAATCTTGACTGGGGCGTAAAACACCATTACTCCACTCCACTTCACTCTATATCATGTAGTACCACTATGGTAGCCCAGTTGGTAGAGTACTTGCTTTGTATGTAGGAGGTCAGGGTTCAAATCTGGCCAGATCTGTTCAAGACATGAAATAGGTAGTGACTGTTCTTTTGCCAAGTACTCGGCATTGAAAAATAAAATTCACAGGGTCCTTTAGAGAAGACCATAAAAAACAGTGTCCCTTCTCTCTGCAGGCATGATATGCTAAAGAACTCTCCCTTCACATTGCATTAGGCACACAGCAAAAGTCAAGATGTCTGCCACTTAACCTAATAGCTGGTGACATCATGAAATAAATGAAATATTTTTGACTGGGATGTAAAAACCCCATGAAATCAATCAATCCAATTCATGCAGTTGGCCTTGAAGGCCAAGCTGTCCGGAGCAATTGGTTATGGATTACAGCACCTATCAAACCTAGGTTTGAATTCCACTTTTTTTCAGCCAGGTCCTTTGTCTGAGGAAGTACCGTAAGTCAGTTTGCTTACCAAAGATCACTTTTTTCTCCAGGTACTCAGTTTCCTCCATCATCTAAGAACTGACTACCTGAATATAAGTAAAAGAACTTTGACTTAAATTACACCCCCCCCCACTCCACTCCAAATTCAGCCTGTATAAAATATTTCTTGATAAATGAGGTCAGACTGTATCTCTTATTATACATATTTTTTTCTAGATATGATGGACGACATGATGTCCATCTTATTTACTGTAATAACATTGCTTGTTAGTGGTTATTTTGTTAAAGGAAGATTAGAGACATGATGTACCGGTCACTCTATCATACTGGTCACTCAATCAATGTATTCAGGGTCATTTACACTTATACAACTCCAGGCAACATTCATTTTGAAATGGACAGGCAAAAGGCCAACTGGTACTATCACTATAGCTTTCATATTGACAGTTCAGGGCCTTGGTCAATTTTTTAAATGATTTTCATTTCATGTGCATATTGTGGCTGAGAAAATTCATTACTAGAATTAGTCTATGGGGTAATTATTGGCTCTAGAACTATTTTCTGTGTTTCGATAGGCACCATATAAGTTTTTTAGAAAGATTAGGCCTCCCGTGGCTTAAACACAGTGCCTCTTAACACCTAAGTAAGAATTCCACTCTGGCAGAACCTAGATAGTTAATCAGTTTGCTTGCCAAAGGTTGGTGGGTTTCTTGGGGCACTCCAGTTTCCTCCACCATCCCAGATGTGACTATTAATATAAGTGAAAAAAATCTTGACAGTGTCTTGAAACACCATTACTCTACTCTCTTTTCTCTCTTTCTTATGTATCAACAAAATTAAGTGGGAATGGTTTTGTTTTAAAAAGTTACCATTCTTACTTTTTGTTAATTTATTTGTCTTTTCATTCATCTATTTGTTATTTTTAGTTTGTTCTCTGAAAAAAATATTTCTAAAGAATATTTTTTTATAACATTTTTATTCATTAACGTTGAAATTTTCGGAACACGAAAAAGTCTTTCCTTTTTTTGTTAATTATATCAGAAATAAAATTTTTAATTCTGCTGATCAGCAAATTCAGTCTTTACTGGACATAGGTCATTGTCATCAATTATTTATTCCTAGATGACCAATCAATCTATTTTGATAAGAGAATGGTTCCCCCAATGTTATCTAGGTGTCAAGGTATTTGACATTCAAAATTTATCACAAAATAACTTCTCACCTGTTTGTATTACAAATCATACCTTTTAACACACCTGAAATCAAAGTGTTTAGGTCAGGTACAATATTAAATTTCATTTTTTCAATTTGGTACCAATCCCCTTGACCATTATAATTATTGACCAATGACCCCAAAATGACCCTCTTATGAAGGGGGAAATCTCTCATAAGTTTGTTAGTACTAATGTTATACATTGGTCAAGTTATTATGTGGTCAGTTGGTTTTGTAAATAGCATTGCATGATTGACCATTAAATAAATTTAGTTACAACTGACCAGAAGAAGTAAACAATTTTTTTTTCTGTGGGTTCAATATTGTTATATATATGACAAATACCTGCTTAATTTTGATGTGCAATATGTGCACATTTCGGAAAATCATTCCTCATCAGTGACACTAGGGGCCAAAAAGTTTGACAGATAAAAAACATAAGCCAAACAGTTGAAAAATAATGAATCTAAAGTTCGAAAATTATATGAAACCAAATCCAGCTAAGGAATGCTTTGCATGAGGGAACAGACCTTAGTTTTGAATAAATTTCAAAAATTAAGACGCCTGAAAATTTTGCTAAATGGTATATTTTCTGACAGCTGTTCTAATCAAGACATTGTTCTTACTCAATCACAGGGATTATTCTAAACACAAGTTTGTGTAATGCATTAGTTTTTTTGCATTCAAGATCTGCTTTGCTCTAGTGTACACTGATGGCCACCTTCTTTGCTCTAGTGTACACTGATGGCCACCTTCTTTGCTCTAGTGTACACTGATGGCTACCTTAAGAGTGCTAGCTCACAGGTCAGCAATGTCACATCACAGATTACTCGGTCCATTATTGTTCTGTCTTAGGCAAACGGAAAAGGCCCTCAACAAAGACGATTCTCAGTCACTTAGGTTGAGCTGAGTAATGGTGTTTAACAACCCAGTTAAGAATATTACACTTATATCCAGATGTCGCCAGGTGAAAGTGCAGAAATTTTGCCTGTGCGTTGCGCTATTATACAGGGTTCTTTATTGTACCAAGGCCACTGTGACAAATCACCACGTTTGTTTTAAGTTCCCCTCTGAAAGAATCATGACTTTCATTTCGTAATGCTGAGTGCTTGGTGAAAGAACAGTCACTACCCACTCTCAAGTCTTGGTTCAGACCTGATTGGGGATCAAACCCACTTGCAGAGCAAGTACTCTACCAACTAAGCTACTACAGTGGTTATCTCAGTCACTTAGGGTACAAATATAAAGTTGTGAGAAACCTTGGATTTGAAGTTTAATGCCTTTACCCACCCCCACACAAGGAATAGTGTACCATGAACAGAAAGTCAACAGAAAAAACATTCACTTCATGAGGTTAGTTAACACGCTATTAGAAACTTCCATATTTTCCTTGAACAGACTATTATAAGAGTACGTGTGCATATTTTTGACAAATTATTAAAAATTATGGAAATGTCAGTTTTTCAGTAAAGGACCATACATGTAACTCATATTCCTTTACCATAAAACATTACCATCATTTGGAAAGGGAGATTTTGGCTATAAAAAAGAGGTTTGCCTATAGAAGGAAAACTTTGTTAACCTCTTTGTAAAGACCATCTGTCCATTTAAACCAGTGTTCTAGGTCCCTCTGCTCCATAGTTTAACCAAAAATAACCTGTATATAATGACCACCTATAAAGACCATCTGCAGATTTCTTTTTTTAAGTGTATTTGGTTGTAATTCTAAACAGGTTTTACCGTATATTTATTTTGCATTTTAACTATTATAATGATTTTAAAAGCTTTACTTCAAATAAAAATATTTGAAAAGAAATTTCATTGTTGTACATTTATTTATTTATCAACAGGACTTATTGGAGGCTGTGCTGGAACTAGGTATGGATGTTGTCCAGATGGCACTACCTCAGCTAGGGGAGAGAACTACCTGGGCTGTGAAAATATAGTTGTTGGAGGTTGTGCAGGAACTAGATACGGCTGTTGTCCAGATGGCTCCACCTCAGCAAGGGGAGAGAACTACCTAGGCTGCGAAAATATTATTGTTGGAGGCTGTGCAGGAACTAGATATGGCTGCTGTCCAGATGGCTCTACCTCAGCAAGGGGAGAGAACTACCTAGGCTGTGAAAATATTATTGTTGGAGGCTGTGCAGGAACTAGATATGGCTGCTGTCCAGATGGCTCTACCTCAGCAAGGGGAGAGAACTACCTAGGCTGTGAAAATGTTGTTGGAGGCTGTGCAGGAACTAGATATGGCTGCTGTCCAGATGGCTCTACCTCAGCAAGGGGAGAGAACTACTTGGGCTGTGATAATTATGTTCCTGAACCAAAATCAGGTATGGTCTATGGTCAGTTTTAATGTTAATACATATATTTTTGGCAAATAAAAAAATTGACTTGAAGCTTCAGCATTTATATTTGCAATTTCATCTATATGATTTTTTTAAAAGAAAATGTTTGAGCTTGTATTAAAACATTTTTGTCTATCAAAAAAATTTTCTGTACTTAGCTTCTATTTACTCAAATAATGCAAGACAGATATAAAGTGACTTGATCCAAAATCTGTATATATTTGCTTATAATTGTTAATATTGCAATTGTTTATCAAATCTTAATATAATGACTATATTTGAATATTAACCAATTGCTTTCTATTATTTCTGTATACTAATCTTTCAGCAATATGTCGATTGGACAAAAGTATGGGCAGTTGTCGTAAAAATTTTACTGTTCAATGGTATTACAATCATAACAAAGGCAGCTGTCTTAGGTTCTGGTATGGAGGTTGTGATGGCAACCAAAATCGCTTTACTACAGAAAAAGAATGCCTGTTAGCTTGCAGATCTTCGTCAGGTACAGGTAACATCACTGAAAGACACCTGTGTTTCTATGTAACCTGCCTGCTGCCTAGCTGATATGCACAGAACTTTTCAAAATTAGCATGATATATATAAACTTTCTGTATATATATATAAATGGCTATATATGGTTAAGTCAACCAAAGCATGCTTTTTCTTTTCTTTTATAATCAGAAATATTTTTTGTATCAAGGTATATTTATGTTGCTTAACAAATTGAAGGGACAAATCTGTGTAGCAGTGTTTTTCTTTTTGTATTCTTCTTCTGCTTCAAACCTTATCTGGAGGCATTTGTCAGGGATGTAACAAACACAAATCTGGATCAGCACTGGCTCAATGAGCCTGATAGATATAGGAGAGGCTTTTGTTTTAACATAAATGTCTGTGTCCTTTGGAGCTTTGCTGCTTTTTTATACGCCCGTCAAAGACAGGGCGTATTATGGGATCACCCTTGGCGGGCGGGCGTCCGGGCGGGCGTCCAGGCAGGCGGATGGGCGGGCGGGCGTACTGGCGGCGGGTTTGTCCAGCCCATAACTCTGACATCTATGGTCAGAATGACTTTAAACTTGGTATGCTTACTTACCACGATGATGCGAAGTGCAGTGCTCAGGAACCGTAACTCTAGCTTCCTTAATTTTTGAGTTATTCCCCTTTGAATGCTGTTAGCATGTTTGTCCGGATCATAACTTTGACATCTATGGTCAGAATGACTTGAAACTTGGTATGCTTACTTACCACGATGATGCCAAGTGCAGTGCACAGGAACCGTAACTCTAGCTTCCTTAATTTTTGAGTTATTCCCCTTTGTGTGCTGCCAGAGTACGCGGCGGGTTTGTCTGGCCCATAACTCTGACATCTATGGTCAGAATGACTTGAAACTTGGTATGCTTACTTACCACGATGATCCGAAGTGCAGTGCTCAGGAACCGTAACTCTAGCTTCCTTAATTTATTCTACCAGGGAGCAGATACACATAGAGTTGTAGGCTGAAGAACTTGCTGTCTTTGAAACAACCCAGTATACTAGAGATTACCTCAATTTTGTGATGAAGGTTACAAGAACATGATGGTAAAGTTATATAAATGGTGTGGCTGGTGGTAAGTCTATTTTGTTACTGAAAATAATACCAAAATCTCAATAATTACTATTATTTTTTATTGTACTTGTTGACTTGTGCACTGCATTTTGTATCATTGTGATGAATAATTGAATTGACTTATTGATTATGAACAGCTCATATGAACTGTATAAGTCCCTTTACAGTTCATAATAAACAAAATATCCACATAAATGACTTGCAGATTTGACGGGCGTATCATGCTCTGCCATGCGGAACTCTTGTTGATCTGTTGTTTGGTCTTTATGCTAGTATATTTGTTATGGAATTGTGTTTTTTCTGCTTTATTCATCTTATTTCATCTTATCTTTTTATCATACAAACCCCCCACCCCCCACCCCCACCCTTTATTATAAATTTGGGCTTTCTTAAGCTTTTCATTGCTTGTATGGCTTTATTCTCATAACTGGGAAATCCAAAAAAAAACACTTGGATTTTTTTTTAATTAAAAACATTTTGGCTATGCTGATTTTGATTTTAAATAAAATGTGGGTGGATATTTAAGCAGTGGACTGGTTTGTTGGTAAAAGATAATTTTTAAGACTGTATGGGAATTTGTAGCTTCTTTTTATTTTCTTGAATGACATCAGATTCTTGTTGGTATTTAGCTTGAGATTGAGTTTACCAACCACATTGGGCTGCATTCCCAAACAACCTTACTCCAAGGATGTCCTTTCCTATGTATGTTTGTCCATGTTCTTTCATTGCTTCTAGATACTGTGTTATGCTACAGCTATTAGTTTTTTTTACAAATATTGTAAGTTGTTTTGCTAAAAAGAATCACTTCATATACAAATTAGGCTTACCTTACCAAATGTTTTGTTTAAAATTTTTATTAAATCTACACAATCTTTTACTTTGCTAAGCTTTATACCTCAGCTCTTGCGTCTTAGGTTAGCATAAGAAATTTTGTCAAGGTGTTTTTCTTTCTATTTTTTTTAAATCCCTGAAAGCAGCTAGGAGTCTAGCTAGCTGACAAACTGGTCTATTAAGCCAGGGATTTTTCTGGCCACTCACAGGGTCCGGTAAAGGGACCCATTCCCAATGCCAAAAAGCATACATTTTTCCCAATTTTGTAGGTAAAAATTCTCAAATGATCCTGCTTTGAGAAACTAAGAAAAAGTGAAAAAACTATATTTTTGGTGTAGCTTGTATATCTTTAAAATAATCTGTATTTTGACATTAATAATCACATTTTGATTTATACTCAATGAGGATCTGGTAGAATGGGAGCAACTCGTGAAAATCCTTACTCAGATATTTGTATTGAAGCCAGTCCAGTGGTACAAATGAGTGACTACCAGCATGTATCAAAATAGTAAATATTCCAGGCAAAATATTTGATGTGCTGACAATGTGAAAATTTTCTAAGTTTAATGAAAAATTTTCCCAAAATGTCGATATTGTCAATGATTTTCCCACTTTCATCCCAAGGTCCCTTTCCCAAAATGGCCAGAAAAATCCCTGTAAGCACACACTTAAAGACCACAGTGCCTCAAACCCTTTAGGTTTGAATCCCACTAAGGACAGATCCTTATTTCAATGGTTAAATTTTTTGTTGGCTTGTCATATGTCAGTCATTTTCTCCAGGAAATTTACTTTTTAAGTCACTTATTTCATTCCACACATCTTATTCTTAGCCTGTCTAAATGTTGTCGTAGATACTGTAAGCACAGATGCACACTTTGATTCTTAACTGTAGATGATGTGAGAACAGAAACACCTGTTTCTCACCTGTCTAGGTGATGTTGTAGATACTTTGAGCACAGGTGCACACCTTGATTCTCGGCTGTAAATAATGTGAGCACAGAAACACACATCATCCTCTTCTCTTTAGGTTTTGTAGATAGCACAGGTGTACAACATGATTCTCAGGAGGAACCACACCTGATTCTCACCTGTGTAGGTGTTGTTGTAGATAATATAAGCACAGATTAGCACTCTGTTCTTCTTGGTATTTTATTATTTGTATATCTTTTCAGAACATCTGAAACACCTTAAGGGTATGCTGTTTGGTGTTTTGTGTTCGGAACACTCTTAAACACCTAAAGTTTGTTTACTTGACTTGCAGGTGTAAGTCGTGTGTAAACATGTTAACATTATGAATAAATGTATTTACAGTTAAACCTGTTTATTAAGATTGCTAATTGGACCTGAGAAAATTGGTCTTTAAAGACAGGCAGTCCTTATATACAGGTTCTTTTGGGTTGAAATATGATGCAGTGTGACTTTAAAACACTTTTCTTAATGGTCAGATGATCTTCATTTAGAGGGGGTCACTTTAACAGGTGGTCACTGTAACAGGTTTAAAAAAAAACGTACTGAATTTTTTAAATTATGTTTCTCTGGTTTTTGTCATATATATACACATTTTATAGTACATGTAATACCATTAGTGTAAGTATGGTAAAAACTGAGAAGTACATGTATTTATATACTAGTATAATTGTATATTGCATGTAAATTACTCATAATTACTTCATACTCTTTTCATACATTATTTTATTGATATTTTTCATTTGTGTAAAATTTAAATTTAAAAAAAAAAGCATGTGGATTTTGGTGATATATTTATTCTTAAAACTATCTATATTTGGGTATGTCTGGTATATCTATATAATAATAACAATATATGTATATTATCCATAATATTAGCTGAAAGGGAGAAGTGTAAGGCCAAAATACCCTTATTACACCTACTGCTTAAAAAAAGAACAGGGAAGTAGACAGTGTACCACACTCCCAGTCAGATTTTGGTGGCACTAGGTGAACCAGTTGATACTTTGTTCCCTTAAAGTTGAGGACTAAGAGAGGAAGCAGTTTCAGACATTTAAGTCCTATGTATAACCTGACTAGGGTTTGAACCCATGACCTCCAGCTTTCTGGATAGATGCTCCCCACTTTGAAAAAAATAAAATAAAATAAAAAAATGGAATACAGGAATAAAGCTTAATTCCTGTATATTTGAAAATTTAAAAAAAAAAGCTTTGTTCCCTGAATGTCACTATTGGCTGCAATGTTTTTTTTTTGTTTTTTGTTTTTTTTTTTTTTTGTTTTTTTTTTTTTTATTTTTTTATTTTTGTTTTTGTTTTTTGTTTTTTTTTTTTTTATTTGTATGTTTGTTTGTTTTGTTTTATTTATTTATTTTTTTTGTTTTTGTTTTTTTTTTTTTTTTTTTTTTTTTTTTTGGGGGGGGGGGGGGCTTTACTTTTCAATTGATAACCACATTTTGATTCATTTGAGGGATTGAATTAAGAGAATGTTGTTTTCTTGTTTTTTTTTCATTTAGATTTTAATGAAATCTGATTTTGTTTCAGTTAGCATCTATACATTTAAATTTGTTTTTTTCTTGATTTACTGGTTGCAGTATTGCCTAAAATTTGTTTTTGCTTCTGCATATTTAGTAAATACGATTTCAAGTACATGTTAAGATGTGTGTGTTTTACAGCAAAAAAAAAAAAAAAAATGATTATTTTTCTATTCATGGGTATAGGATTTACAGAAAACATCTCCTTAATGATATAGACATATAAAAACAATTAGGGAAGGGAGAGAGAGAGAGAGAGATTTAAATAGGGTTTTACATCCCAATGAAACATCACCAGCCGTAGGTGAAATGGCAGAAATTTCGACCTTTGCAATGTGCTAAGGGCAATGTGCAGGGAGGGTTCTTCAACATTTTTCTTTGCCTGATGTGACATGGGGTATCCGTTTTCAAGATCTCATCTGAAGTACCCTGTGACTTTCATTTCAAATGCAGCATGCAGAACAGTCATTACCTATTTTCAAGTCTTGGTCAGACCCAGCCAGGGTTCGAACCCTCGACCTCCCACATACGAAGCAAGTATCCTACAAACTGAACTACCGTAGTGGTAGAGATAGAGAGAGAAATAAATTCAAAAAAGGGCACATAACAATTTTTTAAAATTTAATGCAGTAATTCAGCAAGTTGTAAAAAAAAAAATTAAATTTAAATTAAAATATATATATATATATATATATATATATATATATATATATATATATATATATATATATATATAAATCAATCCTTTGTAGATGTATGGGATGTTGTCACAATAAATAAATAAATAAATAAATAAAAAGTAATGAAATAAATAAAAAAAAATTATTTCCTTTGTAGAAGTTTCAATAAATCACTGATTATTGAAAACATTATGTGTTTGGATAAGACTGTTTATTGATTTTTTGTAATACAGAGAGATTATGTAACTAAACCATTCAGTAAATAATTTTAGGTCAAAAAGATGTAATCAGGTTTCAATAAACATTTAAAAACCAGACAGCTCTTGTCGTTCTGACAACAAAATTTTAGATTTAATAAAATTACGACTTACATGTACTTGTCATTTAAGCTATAAACATTTGTGATTTCGTAATAAACCTTAATAATGTATTTTGTTTAACACTTTTATGGAAAAATGTTAAAGAAAAAAAAAAAAAGTCAAGATCATAACCTAGTTTTGTATCTTGTATAGCCTTCATTTTGTTTATATGTTTACCAAATTTTTTTTTCTTTTTTTTTTTTAATACTTAAATGGTAAAATGGTAATTTTCCATATAGCATTACTTACTAAATTAGTATCAAGGTTACAAATTATTACCAGGCTTGTCCTGTTCATTTGAGCCATTTTTGATTCCCAGTTCATGATTATTTTGAACCCAACGCCATATTCTTTAAGTACATGAGCTGGTGTTTAGCTCAGATCTCTCTCTCTCTCTCTCTCTCTCTCTCTCTCTCTCTCTCTCTCTCTCTCTCTCTCTCTCTCTCTCTCTCTCTCTCTCTCTCTCTCTCTCTCATTTAATTATTCTCTATTTATTTGTTTGTTTAATTTGTCTCAGTTTTGAGCTGTTATGCATATTTAATAATACAAATTTTTTATTTTCTAAATCAGGAACTGTAGACTGTCAAGCGGATGCTGATACTGGTCCATGTAGAGCTTCTATACCTCGCTGGTACTATGATTCATCATCGGGAACATGTTCTAATTTCACTTACGGTGGCTGTGATGGAAACAGTAACAATTTTGAAACAAAGGAGGCCTGTTTATATGCCTGTGGAAGAAGAAATACAAACACAGGTATAGTTGGTGGGGTTGGTAAATGATGTCATGAGCTACTTGTCGGTAAAACCTGTCTATAAATACAACCAAAGCCGTTAGACACATCTGGCACAAGTTTCACAATCATTTCTTAACTAAGATTTTCCTTAACTTAAATGTAGCAAATTTTAGCAATCTCCTTCTGAGTTACTTGTAAAAAAAATTAATTTCAAATGTTACAAGCATGAAGCAATTTTCAATATGACACCTTAAAGTACTAAATGTCTCAACAATTAACAAAATTATTAAGGTTTCATATTTACCAGATTTAAGTTAAGGGAAATCTTAGTTAAGGAATGATTGTGAAACTGTGGCCTAGACTTTATAGACAGGTGTTCTTGATATAGACTGTAATACCTGAGTTTGTTACCATTATGGTAATTAGTCACACCTTCAGAACATTACTAATTGTGTATAACATCACAGGTTTATGTTTATTATGTAAACACATTATTTCGATATGTTCCAAGCGCTTTTAGATTGCATACAACAAACACAGATACGACTGATATGTCTGTGTTATCTTTTCTATTTGACATGCCTAGATTGCAATATATCATAGACACTTCTTTTGGCTAAAATAAAAGCAAATTTTAGAGGTCCTAAATCAGTGGTCAAAATGGACAGGTGGTTTTAACTTTTTTTATTAAAACATCAAGCAAAGGGACCCCATTACAGTGGTTTTAACAGACAGGTAAACTTAAAATAGAGGGTGAAATAAGAAGCAAAAGGACTTTAAAAACTGGACAAATTTTACCTGTTTACACCAAACACTTGTCTTTTCTGAACAAAATTTTGGTTTCAGAATTTAGTTTACTCCGGTTTGAATTTAGACAGGTTTTCAGTCTACCCAGGCTTAATTTAGACAGGTTTCCAGTTTACCCAGGCTTAATTTAGACAGGTTATTAGTTTACTCTGGTGTGAATTTAGACAGGTTACCAGTTTACCCAGGCTTAATTTAGACAGGTTTCCAGTTTACCCAGGCTTAATTTAGGCAGGTTATTAATTTACTCCGGTTTGAATTTAGACAGGTTTTCAGTTTACCAAGGCTTAATTTAGACAGGTTTCCAGTTTACCCAGGCTTAATTTAGACAGGTTTCCAGTTTACCCAGGCTTAATTTAGACAGGTTTCCAGTTTACCCAGGCTTAATTTAGGCAGGTTTCCAGTTTACTCTGGTTTGAATTTAGACAGGTTTCCAGTTTACCCAGGCTTAATTAAGACAGGTTTCCAGTTTACCCAGGCTTAATTTTGGCAGGTTATTAGTTTACTCTGGTTTGAATTTAGACAGGGTTTTCAGTTTACCAAGGCTTAATTTAGACAGGTTTCCAGTTTACCCAGGCTTAATTTAGACAGGTTTTTAGTTTACCCAGGCTTAATTTAGGCAGGTTATTAGTTTACTCAGGCTTAATTAAGGCAGGTTATTAATTTACTCCGGTTTGAATTTAGACAGGTTTCCAGTTTACCAAGGCTTAATTTTGACAGGTTTCCAGTTTACCCAGGCTTAATTTAGTCAGGTTATTAGTTTACTCTGGTTTGAATTTAGACAGGTTTCCAGTTTACCCAGGCTTAATTTAGACAGGTTTCCAGTTTACCCAGGCTTAATTTAGGCAAGTTATTAGTTTACTCTGGTTTGAATTTAGACAGGTTTTTAGTTTACCCAGGCTTAATTTAGACAGGTTTCCAGTTTACCCAGGCTTAATTTTGGCAGGTTATTAGTTTACTCAGGTTTGAATTTAGACAGGTTTTCAGAAAAAAAACACTTGTCTTTTCTGAACAAAATTTTGGTTTCAGAATTTAGTTTACTCCGGTTTGAATTTAGACAGGTTTTCAGTCTACCCAGGCTTAATTTAGACAGGTTTCCAGTTTACCCAGGCTTAATTTAGACAGGTTATTAGTTTACTCTGGTGTGAATTTAGACAGGTTACCAGTTTACCCAGGCTTAATTTAGACAGGTTTCCAGTTTACCCAGGCTTAATTTAGGCAGGTTATTAATTTACTCCGGTTTGAATTTAGACAGGTTTTCAGTTTACCAAGGCTTAATTTAGACAGGTTTCCAGTTTACCCAGGCTTAATTTAGACAGGTTTCCAGTTTACCAAGGCTTAATTTAGACAGGTTTCCAGTTTACCCAGGCTTAATTTAGGCAGGTTTCCAGTTTACTCTGGTTTGAATTTAGACAGGTTTCCAGTTTACCCAGGCTTAATTAAGACAGGTTTCCAGTTTACCCAGGCTTAATTTTGGCAGGTTATTAGTTTACTCTGGTTTGAATTTAGACAGGGTTTTCAGTTTACCAAGGCTTAATTTAGACAGGTTTCCAGTTTACCCAGGCTTAATTTAGACAGGTTTTTAGTTTACCCAGGCTTAATTTAGGCAGGTTATTAGTTTACTCAGGCTTAATTTAGGCAGGTTATTAATTTACTCCGGTTTGAATTTAGACAGGTTTCCAGTTTACCAAGGCTTAATTTTGACAGGTTTCCAGTTTACCCAGGCTTAATTTAGTCAGGTTATTAGTTTACTCTGGTTTGAATTTAGACAGGTTTCCAGTTTACCCAGGCTTAATTTAGACAGGTTTCCAGTTTACCCAGGCTTAATTTAGGCAAGTTATTAGTTTACTCTGGTTTGAATTTAGACAGGTTTTTAGTTTACCCAGGCTTAATTTAGACAGGTTTCCAGTTTACCCAGGCTTAATTTTGGCAGGTTTTTAGTTTACTCAGGTTTGAATTTAGACAGGTTTCAGAAAAAAATTATTCGGGCTTAAATTTATACAGACATATATTTCACTTAGGTTAAGTTTGGACACTTTGTTTTATTTTTACTTCAATTTCAATTATTCCAGATTTTTGAATGGATAATTTTTCAAATTTCAGGGTTCAGTTTAGAAAGGACTTTTGAATTATTTTGAATTCAGTTTTTACAATTTTTTTGTCTTAAAAGATTGAAGACATGGGTTTAGGTTTACTTCATGTTAAAGTTTTTTCTTTAGGCTTTTAGACATAATGCACTGAATGTTTTGTTTTGCAAAGAGAACAAGTTTACATACATTTCACCATTTTTTTGCTGATCCAGTATTTTTGCATGTGTGACTATGTACAGAATGATACTAGGTTGATCATGTGATTTATTTAAACCTATCATTTTCAGAGAATCTAGTCAGAGGTACCTTAACAACAGGGGATGCAACTCTACCACACTTGGTATCAGCCCTGCTGACCCAGTATTTTGCATGTGCAACTATGTACAGAATAATACTATGTTGATCATGTGATTTATTTAAACCTATCATTTTCAGAGAATCTAGTCAGAGGTAGGTTAATAGGTTAGACAATTAATGATTCACATTAATTTCTAAAATACTTTTTCAGGAACAGTTAATTGCATGGATGATGCTGATACTGGTCCCTGTCGTGCAGCTATACCTAGGTGGCACTACGTACCATCCACTGGAGATTGTGAAAAGTTTACTTACGGAGGGTGTGATGGTAATTCAAACAACTTCGAGAGTAGAGAAGCCTGTATGTACACCTGTGGTAGAAGGACAGGTAAGTTATCTGATAAAAAATTTCTTTTGAAGAATTCACAATGAATATGATTGGGATATTTTATTTTTGCATTTATCTCCTTCCACTGTCTCTGAGTTGTCCATATCACCATTTTACAGATGACAGCACCATTAACCACGTAATTTTTTGTCACAGTAAAAGGTTTTCAGTTTGATTTTTTTTTTTTTTTGCTGGGTTTCCTCCACCATCAATGAACTGACTGCCTGGATATAGGTGAAACAGTCTTGACTTAGATATTAAACTTCCTTACTACACTCCATTCTACCCCCACTTCACCCCACCATAGTCCAGTCCCTGTACTGTTAACCCATTGATATGCGTTTCTATCCTGCTTCAGTTTACAATGAATAATTTTTTATCTTCAAATGTAATCAGAGATACTGATAAGTTAAAGATTGATAAATCACAGGCCAATTACAAATTTTGGTATTTGTGGTTGAGCTATTTATTTAGCAGTTAAAATCAATGATTTAATAGCATATTTTCGCCTAAATACCTCGAATATATCCTAGTATTTATGATTTTAGTACTCCACAAGTACTCAATTGCCAAGGAAGTTTGACATATTCTTTGGCAAACTTAAAGCTGGATGAACAGTTTGTTGAAATCCTGTTGTGGTATTTTCATGATCAGCAAGATTCATTTTGAAGAATTAGTTCAATGAAGCTGTTTTAAACCTTAGGTGAACATAAGTTAAAGAGAGTATTAATTTTTACACAATATAAGTATTTAGTTTTTATATAACAAAATTTTCAGGTAATAAAAATTAAATGGTAGGAGGGTTGTTGTTTTATGCTCGAGCCAAAATTATTTCTCTCTGTTTACTTAATTGGTTCTGGAATGGTGGAGAATACTTGAATGAATGAGAGAAAGAACTAAGCCAGTTTCTTACTATGATCTGTCGGGGTAAGAAAATATCCTCAGCAGTGTAGGTCACCTTGGTCCCATTATTTATGTAACTAGTCACATCGTTAAATATTCTTATATAAAGAAAAATATTGATTTTAATCTATTTTTTTCATTGGATGGTTATTTTTGTCATTTTGTTTGTAGGACCAATCAGAACATATTACAAGCCAGGAAACTGTCCTCGAAGATCTAACAATTCTGTAGGTACATGTGTGGAAGATTGCAGGTCTGATGTAGAATGTTCTGGTTCTATGAAGTGTTGTAGTAATGGATGTGGACACACCTGTCAGATGCCAGCCTCAGGTAATGAAATAGATTAGTATGTCACATGATAAATTACAAGATCTTGATTGGACATAGTTATGGATGTAGACACACCTGCCAGATGCCATTCTTGAGTAATGAAATGGATCACATGGAAAAAAAGATTTTGATTGGACATCTGCAAATTCTTAATTGTGTAAATTTCTTGTTTTCTTGAAAACAAGTTTAAAATTAATAAAGGGTGTGTCTATTATTCCATGTAATTGATGTCCAATTGTTTATTGTCATAATCAGTAAATTGATTACAATTTTTAGGAATCAATCACATCTGACTTAACAGAATAAGAGTTCTATACACTGCAAGAAAAGCACCCTGACTTAACGATTGGGTAGTCATAATTTTGAAGACTAAAAACCATGTGATTCATGCCAAAGAAAAATTGATAATTTGAGATAGCAGAAAAAATTGTTTTTAAAATGTTCTTTTGAACACTTTTAAAAAGGAATTTGATAAAAAAAAATTTCACCAAAGTCAAGATTCTTAATTTATATCAAGGCAGTCATTTTAAGGGTAGTATATTAAACTGGAGTGTCCAGAAAAAACCACTTAACTTCTTCAAGTGAATTTACAAATTTTTCATAATGAGATTTGCCCAAGTGGGAATATTTAGAACTTTTTTGCCGAGAGACACTGTGATTCAGAAGTCAGAGCTTTAGACTCTTCAGCCACTGATGTTCAACTTTCAAATAGAGACAAAAAAGAACAAAAGTTACTGATTTCGTTTTTAATAGTTATTTTAATATTCTTTTACTTTGATGTTATAATATTTTGTGTCGTTTTGTAGATTCTCCATACTATAAAGCTGGTCAATGTCCGCCCTTACGCCAAGGACAGGCTGGAACCTGTGCTGAGGACTGTAGAGGTGATGCTGACTGTGCTGGCTCTCAGAAATGTTGTTCTAATGGCTGTGGTCATTCATGTATGGACCCTGCTTGTAAGTGATATTATACCTACTTGTCCATTTTAGAAAATGCTGTAGGCAATAATTTTGTTAATGGAGAATTGTGAAAAGTGTTAATTGTTTTGCCATTTAACCAGATTTTGTGACTGAAATTGATTGTCTTCGGACTCTAGCTCCTATTTGATATCAAAGATAATAGAATTTCTTGGGAGTGTCCCAGCTCACTTGGGACCAAGGGAGGTAGTTTGTTTCCAGAGTGTCACACCACTTTTGGGACTGAGGGGGGAGGTAGTTTGTTTCCAGAGTGTCACACCACTTTTGGGACTGAGGGGAATAGTTTGTCCTAGGACTATCTTATCCTTTTTTAAAGTACCTATTGTGATAGTTTGTCATGGAACTGTTTCACCCCTATTTTAAAAATTTTAAAAAATCAGTATGAAAATGGGGAGACTGAGCAATATGTACAAGCTAATTAACTTTTTTTTTAAGAAATAATAGTTTGAAATAGCAAATTTCTTATTTATATTTCATTATCTCTTCCATTACCTACCTATTAAGTCATTTAAACTGGTGTGTCTTAAACAGTTTAAAATTCAATATTTTGCTTGAGAACTTCCTTGCAAAATACAGCTGATACCAAAACTTACAATGCTTTATATAATATACATTCATTGCCTTACTCTATTATTTCATTAATCGACAATTTCATCTAGTGACCATAACTTTACTTTGTATTGTGACCTTCTTTAAACCAGCAGCCAACTGACACCTCACAAACTACTCATAAATAATTCTATGAATTGATACTCAGAAAAAGTTGTTTTGTTATTAAAATGATTAGAAGCCATCAGTTTTTTTCTGACATAAACACTTTAGTCCATGTATGACTATAAAATGTGTATAAATGATGATTATTTCAGCAAAAAAAAATTGGAATTTTGATATGATTTTAGAAAGAATTGATTGTTTTCTTTTTAGCATCTGTTGTTGTGACAGCAAACATTTGTACTTTGAAAAATGACAGGGGACCATGTTCCAACTACACAATAAAATGGTATTATGATACAGAACATGGTGGGTGTAAACGGTTCTGGTATGGAAGCTGTGGGGGAAATGCCAACAGATTTCACACACAAATGGAATGTGAAAATAACTGCACACGACCAGTTAGTGCTGGAGGTATTTTTTAAAATATTTATTTTTATTACTATTATTATTATTATTATTATTATTAATACACCAACAAATTATTAAGCCAGATGAATTGTTTGGTATTTGATTATTTTATCAATTTTTCACTTTTTTATTAATAAAACCCATAAATTTCATTTTCAATTTTGTTAAAAAAAAAAAAAAAAAAAAAAGATAGAGGTAATAAGGGAAAAAAAAAAGAAAAAAAGGAAAAAAAAGAAAGAAAAATGAAAAAAGACTATAAATAGAATGGATGCAAAAGTAAAGAAATGAAACCTAGTTCATGTATTTACACAAATAATTTAATGTTATTAAAAAAAAACATCTTTTATTGGATAAACTGTTTTGCAATGTCTAGTCAGATTTTATTTACTTTTGTCAAGGTATTCAATTCTGAAATTGATTATGAAAAAAAAAAAAAAAAAAAAACAGGATGCTTTTTAAACCAATTAGCTTCCAAGGCCGATTTGTAAACTAGGATTCTTTTATGCGGGATTGGAACATTTTTTTCATGCGATGATCTAATTGTAATTGGAATCTATGCATTGAAAGGTTCCGTGATCAGTGAGCTCAGCTTCAAGACAAATCCTGGTATAAATTATGTATTGAAAATTTGAAAATTTTTATGTCAGTTAATTAAAAGATATTAACATACCTTTATTTTGAAAATTTGTTATCGGATAAATGTTAGTGCAAATGTTAGTGAAATTTATCAAAATAAAATATTGGGAAAAGTTTTATTTTCAATTTTGTTTCCCTCACAAATTTATGCTAAAATGAAACAAACCATAAATTCAAGTACTGAGTCAAAAATAAGAAAAGAAAACTTAAGGTGCAAAGGCTATTTAATATATATTACTTATTTTTCAGATGTTTGCTCGTTACCATCGGTAACTGGCCCATGTAGAGCATCACACAAACGATGGTATTACGATTCAGCAGAACGCCAGTGTCGTCAGTTTGTTTACGGTGGATGCAGAGGCAATGCCAATAGATTCATGACCAGGGCTATGTGTGAAGCACAGTGTGGAGGTATGTCACAATATGTGTTAAATAAACCTTACAAACCTTACCTTTTATTCTATTTTTTGCAAGGGAACACCTTTTCTCTCATATCACAACATTTGAGATAATTTTTGCCCATGAAATAAACCCATGTAAGAAAATTCTATTTTTCAAACCATTTCATGTGCAGGAATTAATAGGCAAAAATTGTTATTAAAACTGTATTTATCAGTTAGTAATTGTTAGCTCACCAAGTCAGTATGCCGCAGGCAAGTATACTACTCCCTTAGTCCATTATCCTGACATCGGGTGAACCAGCCAATACTCTATTCCCCATAATGCCAAGCATCAGGCAAGGTTACAATATCTCAAATTTGATAATGTTATGTTTCACCTGACTGGATTTAAACCCATGACCTCCTGCTCTTGAGACAGGCATTTAACCACTGAGCCACTGATGCGGTCATATCAAAAATTACTTACAATTTTTGATAAGATATACTTCTGATTATAACAGTTAAGGATTGGCATTACCTTCTGATAAAATGACTTATATTAAACATGTAATAGACTTTAAATTTTCAACTGTAATATTGATGTTTTTCTTTTTGTCTTTGTCATTCATAGGTAGAGGAAGACTTTGCTCAGATTACTCATATGGATGTTGCCCTGATGGTGTTACTGTTGCAAGGGGACCCAACTTTGAAGGTTGCCCTAATGCTTGTCAGGTATGTGTTACTGATATGAATGTTGCCCCTATGATGATACCTTAATGCTTTAAGGGCTTAACTATATAGGTTGTCCTTAATGCTTACAGGTCTAAGTTACTGATATGAATAGTTGCCCCTATGATGTTACCTTAATGCTTTAAGGGCTTAACTTTATAGGTTGCCTTAATGCTTGTCAGGTATGAGTTACTAATATGAATATTGCCCTCATGTTATTCCTTTGTTGCTTGAGGACCTTACTATTAATATAGGTTGACCTAACATTGCCCTTACATAGTTACCTTGTTGCAATGGGGCTTAACTATTAAAGTTGCCTTAATGCTTGTAAGGTAAGTGTTACTAATATGATTATTGCCCTGTCGTCATTCTTTTGTTGTTTGAGGACCTTTCTATTAAGGTTGCCCTAATGTTGCCTTTATGTTGTTAACATGTCTTTTAAGGGCTTATTAAAAAGGTTGCCCTATCCTAAAATGCTTGTCAGGTATGTGTTACTGACATAAATGTTGCCCTTGTGTTGTTGCCCTAATGTATAAAGTTTGCCCTATAATGCTTGTCAGCTATGTGTTACCTCAATAATTAACATTTTTTCTACTTACACAATGCTAAAACAGATATAGATAATAAATGATAAATTATGGCAACCAAATTTTGTTTTCATAAATGAATGTTTCATTATAATCAACATACAGTAAAACCCTCTTTTTTGTTGCTCAAGGTCTTTGAGGACTTGCTTTTCACCTAATATCAAGTCTTAAATTCAATTTTTGGCCGGATTGCACAGAGTGTAAATCCGGTTTATAGTATGGTGAATGTCGGCGGGCGGGGAAAATAGGGTACCAACTTTGTGAACTCAACTCCTCCTACAGTTTTCAACCAACAACCTTGAAAATTCACAGAATGTTTCTATATATATTGAAGATTATGCACCTGACTTTATGGAAATATTTCCAGATTTTTTTCCCCATTTTTTCAGACTTTGAAACTTAGTCACTTTTTAGCAAGTTCTTGAACTGGGGGTACCTACTATGTGAACTCAACTCCTGCTACAGTTTTCAACCAAAAACCTTGAAACTTCACAGAATGTTTCTGTATATATTGAAGATTTGAACCTGAGTTTATGGAAATATTTCCAGATTTTTTTCCCCATTTTTCCAGACTTTGAAACTTAGTCACTTTTTAGCCAGTTTTTAAAGTGGGGGTACCTACTTTGTGAACTCAACTCCTCCTACAGTTTTCATTCAAAAACCTTGAAACTTCACAGAATGTTTCTATATATATTGAAGATGTGCACCTGACTTTATGGAAATATTTCCAGATTTTTTTCCCGTTTTTCCAGACTTTGAAACTTAGTCACTTTTTAGCAAGTTCTTGAACTGGGGGTACCTACTTAGTGAATTCAACTCCTTCTACAGTTTTCAATCAAAAACCTTTAAACTTCACAGAATGTTTTTATAAATATTGAAGATATGTACCTGACTTTTTAGAGATATTTCAGAATTTTATCCTATTTTTCCAGAATTTGAAACTTAGTGACTTTCTACTGTATATATCAAAAGGTTATCAAAGATGTGCACCTGACTTCAAATGATGTAGTGAAACCTTTATGCCATTACATCCTACTGTGACAGGTTTTAAATTCAAATCTTTAAAAAAAAAAATAGGATTATTATACATATATGAAAGAAAACTACAAAAATGTTTATGTTCTAAGTCATTGGTTTGTTAGCTACTGGATGAAAGTGTGGAAAGCAGTGCTGTCACCCTGTTGCCTATCTGTCCTGTACTGTCCATCTCATCCAGTCCATTCCAATGTAAAGTTTCTGGTGCACATTTTTTCAATTTACTGTAGCTTTAGAAAATGTTAAAATGATTGAGATTTTTCTAATACATATATATACTTGTTTCATTACTCTTTCATATATATTGTCATTGTTGGATCAATTCCCCATTTTATGACTTTCTGTGAATGATAAAAAAAAACAACTTATGCACCTTGCTTTGTGCAATTATTTATAATTCCTTCCACACTTTACACCCATACAAAACAACCCGGCCCATTGAGTCTTTGACCTATTTTTGTTTTGTTTTTTTTCCTTTATTAACCATTTTTGATTTATTACTATAAATACCCTTATAATGCCAAACTTTGATTGAAAAAATGATGGTGTTGCATTAAGGTTTTCTTGTAATGTTAAAAAGTAATCGTCCAGTCGAAACAAAATCAGACAAAATAAAGTTACCAAATTATAACTGAGAACTAATCAGGTAAGGTGAAAAAAATTCAATCTATTTTATTTTTCAGTCTACAACTTATGGATGCTGTGATGATGGAACATCTGTGGCTTTAGGTAAGAAATAATCATAAATGCTGTTCTTCTCAGTTCAGATCTGTTAAATTTGTGACAATAACATTTTTCTTCTAAACGATTAGGCAATAATAAATTGATTTTTAAATTTTGTTTATTATATTTTTTTTAATTTATTTTTTTTTTCTTTTTTTCTTTCCCAAGCATATTTAGATTTCAAAATGTACATTGTGATAAACTTGAAGTTATAGTGCCTATGTTAAATTAAAAAATGATATTATTAAATAAAATAAAATCCCTGATGTGCTCAAAATTCCAAAAATCTGGAAAAAAAACTAGAAAGTGATTTATTACTGGTTTATTTTATAAGTTTCAATGCTACATCAATGAAAAATGTTAAAGTAATAATATTAAATTATAATTCCATAGAATTTATTGCTGAGTTAGATTTTTTTTTTTAAATTTTAAACCATGCAATGATGTTTGGAAAGTGGACTGATTAACTTTCATATGTAAGGAATTGCTTAGTGGGATTAAAAACTTTGGTAATAAGTGTTGTGTTTCATAGCCAGACTATTTGATTGACCATGCACCTAGTGCGACCCCTACACACACATACACAACACACAACACACACACACACACACACACATTATGAGAAGCTTTGTCTTTGTTGAGGGTTACATTTCCATTATAGACTGACTATTCTTTTCTTTTTATAAAATACATCAACTAATTATGAATTTCTTTTGATACCAGGACCAAACCAGGAAGGTTGTGATGAAGGTTCTGGAGATGATGATAACTTCTGCGAACAGTCTGTACATGGCTGTTGTTCAGATGGTGTTACACCTGCACAAGGACCAAACAAAGAAGGTTGTGGAGAAGACAAAGGAGACAGAGATAGGATATTTGGATCTTCTGGTACCTTGTTTTCATTTTTATTTATTGTAAAGAGCTTTATGTTAAAAAACAGCAGATCATGAAAAATTTATTTCTGTTACCATCTACATAAAGAAGAAAAGCATATAAAAAAAAAACTTTAAAAAATTTGTCCCCCTCGAGGACTTTTCCACTTCACTCCATGCTACACTTATTGAAGACCCAAAAAACCACTTGTTTTTTTTATATAAAACTGTCTCCATTAATTATCATAACTTTTTATTATACCATAATTTGACAGGAACCAAATGGCGGCAATTAGTGATAATGAACTTACTAAATGCCATAGCTGTTCAAGGCAAACTGTATATAACATGCTTTAACACATGTTATTCAATTTGCCTTGAATAGCTTTTCAGTTACCTTGAAAAGCTATTCTCAATTAAAAGCTCAATGCTTAAGCAAAACAAGTAAGGATTTTCTTTTATGTTATGGAATTTACATTATTTTCAAAATTTTTCCAGCTAAATGTGGCCTGGAAAGTTCCAGAGGTAGATGTAGCAACTACACCGTCAAATGGTTCTACAACTCCACTGACAGCAGATGTGCCCGGTTCTGGTATGGTGGTTGTGGCGGTAATGATAACAGGTTCGATTCTGAGGCTGAGTGTAAGGAAAGCATGTAAATATTTAGGTAAGTTTGAGTCCATTTTTATGTTTATAAGATTAGCGTTATATTGTACCGGTACCTTCTGAGGAGGAGAATAATCACCATGATTAGAAACTAAATCGTGATCAAAAGTCATCAGTGCACTGATTTAAAGCTGCATTAAGTTTTCCTAGGTAAATATTAAAACAGTACTGATCTACTTAATTGATGTTCGTAATGAACAATATACATTTGGTTCTGTGAAAAAAGCTCAAATAAATACAGACATAACAGTAATTTCCAGCAAGAGGTAGACCTGGGGGATCGAATTTTAGAACATGGTTACGTCATAAAAAAAAATGAATCATGTAAACACAACTTACAAAACAGTAAAATATGTTAAATTAAACATAGAATTTCATTAAATTTGTCATTTGTGACTTTGTTATGAATAAATAACATTGTTGCTAATACATTTGGATATTAATTACAGATAATTAATGCAATTTATGTCAGGTTTCCCCTATTGATTCATTTGAGTCTCTGTACATAAGTGCGCATGCTCCAAGCTAAAAATAACCATTGTTAAATATGTAACCAACATGTTAGAGGATTTTGTTTATTATAGCTAATAAGAATGAAATTTTAGAAAATGAATCTCACAGATTAGTGATTAAATTTGATCTATTTTTTAAAAAATTCATTTTTCGAAAATAAAAAAAAATTCAGAAAATTGAAAAACTTAATGCAACTTTAATTATTTGACATTATCAATGTTACATAATGTTTAATCTTTGTTGTCAAATTTGGAAGATAACTTTCTTACAAAGTTTTGAAAAAAAATACATAAAGTTTATTGATTATACTGGATTCATTTAACAAAAGGTAACACATCATTTTATTATTTAAAATTTTAGCACCAGTCCCAGTTTGTCAACAGCCCAAAGTTGTCGGAAGATGTCGTGCCGCTGTTCCACGCTACTTTTACAACCTTTCAACACGTGTTTGTGAAAGATTTATATATGGTGGTTGTGATGGAAACCAAAACAATTTTGAAACTAAAGAACAGTGTGAAAGAACATGTCCAGTGGAAGGTATGTAGTTAGAGTGATGAATTCTGGTATCCATGGCAGAAAAATTCCACATACAAGACAGTTCAAATGATAGAAACTTTTGCATATTTGCCTTTTTTTTTTGAGATTTTTCATGAAATTTGATACAAATCTTCTTAAATTAAAAAAAAAACTTTATATTTATTCCCTCAGTGGCTCAGTTGTAGAGCATCTGCCACAAGAGCAGAAGGTCATGGGTTCAAAACCCAGCCAGGTCATACATAAGATTTAGATATTTGAGATTATATTTTTTTGCATGGTGCTCAGAATGAAGAGGGCAGAGTATCCATTAGTTCATTATCCTGGCACTGGGGAGTAGTATGCTTGTCTGTAGCATACTGACTCAGTGACCTAGCACCTTACCAAAAAGTTGTCCTGAGTGCATGCGAGTACATGGCAGACCATACTACACACTTGCACATCTCACGCATACAGTGCCTTGTTCTTAGAGATTCACGGAGATTACTAATCTTGCCGTAATCACCAGTAGCTGAAAAATTGCCGATGCAACATTTAACAACAATACAACAATAACAAAATACTTTATTTATTTTATTTGAAGTGTCAGTACCAGTATGCCAGCAGCCAAAATTAGCAGGTCCATGTAGAAGTTCGTTTTTACGATATTACTATAACCAGCAAACTGGAAGATGTGAACAGTTCTATTATGGTGGTTGTCAAGGAAACTGACAACAATTTTGAATCATCAGAACTTTGTGAAAGACGATGTGTGTCTGGCACAGAAATTGATGAAACAACAGGTTGGTTAGAAATTTGATTTGTATTATTATTATTATTATTATTATTTTAACTATAAATTGTCATATTCTTAGCAAATGAAGTACAGCACCACATTATCTGTATTTAAAAATGGCAGTTAAATATGTCAGTCCCTGTCATAATTATGTTTATCACCAAGACTTCAATACACAATCTATAGTGATTATATTGATAGCATTATGGAGTTGGCCATCATCTACAAAAGAAAACCAATAAACAAATTGAATTCTTAAGTACCATTTGAGTCAACTAGTAGTAAAATAAAATCCTTAAGTACAAGTTAGTACTCTTTGGTAACACTTTCTAAACTTATAAACTGGTACTTCACTGTACAAAACAGTTCCATAACCATTTAGCACTTATAACCTTGTAACAAAAAAGATGTATTTTTATCCGAATGAATGGATAAATTGGCCAATAACTTTACATTAAGAAAATTTCCGTCGCCCTTTTACTAAAAAAACAGTTTCTTAAGCAAACTCGAGTTAGATAGCATTCTTTATAACTATGAATATACCCAATCTGGTTCTCCTATAATTTCTGTCAATTTTTTATGTCTTTGTCGATCTCTGTTGCATGTACAGCAACCTCTTGTTGAGCACACTTAAACATAAAAAATAAACTTATTGTATGGATTGAGAAATATACTGTCTTGATCTTGTATGTTTCTTACTAATACATGTACCAGGGTTATTTTTGGGGAATGTCATTTGACATGTCAAGTTATTATTATTTTTTTTTTTATTAATATTATTATTTTTTTTTTTTTTTTTTTTTTTTTTTTTTTTTTTTTTTTTTTTTTTTTTTTTTTTTTTTGTGGTTCAGATTGCTGTGTTATGTCTTGTACATTTTGTTATGATAAATTACTTCTTCTGCTCAGTTTTAAATATAGAGTTGACACAATATAGACTAAAATGACCTTGACCTTCATGGAAAAATTTAGTTTTTAGATCTCCTGACAGCAACCCCAACTACATTTTTTTTCAGCCACACAAAAATTCTCAGATATCGAATTTTACAGTTAGAGGTCATCATTCTCCAAGTTGATTTTTTAACCTTATTTTAAGTATAAGCTTTCCCACATATTCTTTAGGCCAGATAATCAGTAGAGTTTATCGAATACATAATCCCACATATTGACTACCAAAATAACACCCTCCATATTAAGTAATGACATTAGATTTAGAGATTTTAGCATAATACTGCTTTTTTATACAAAATATATTGAAAATATAATAAGTTTTTCTACCCATACAGATTCTTGTTTGTATCCCAAAAACAAGGGAACGTATTGCTTCGCTAGGCAACACAGATGGTATTTCAGTCGAAACACTCGCTCCTGTAAACAGTTTGTTTATCTTGGTTGTCACGGAAACAGAAATAACTTTAAGTCACAGTCAGAATGTAATTCTAGATGTGCGAAATATATTTACCGAAATGACAACAACAATATGGCTGACGATAAACAAAATCATGGTGGAAATCAGCCTCATGGCAGAGGGAGCGTCGCGAGAAATGATGCAGGTATCGAGGAAATTTTGATGAAGAATACTGACATGAGCTTATGCAAAGCTTATGCCATATGCCATATGCCATAATAGATGCTGGTCAAAGCACAGATTGCTTATTCTTGCCTTGCAATGACTTTAGATTGCCTCTTTATCTCGCAACTTTTAAAAACTTAACCTTTAAACTTAACATATATCATCTTTTCTAAAAGCACCATAGTGCCCACCCTTTAATTCGTCAAATGTTTTTTAAAAATATGTCATGTGAATTTGTTAGTAAGGTGATAAAATTTAACAATAAAATGTCATAATTTAGATTATTTGATCTATTATTTCAATTATATGAAACAAGATGGCCATTTGGGGGTGGAGGGTGTAGTGGAGTTGTCTCCCTTATCTATGATAGGTTTTTTTCTAATCAGTGGCAGTTTTAAGCAGACAGTCATTTAAAAATTATTCATTTTGTGAACAATCTTTAACTTTAGCTTTAGATCAAGAGATATTTCTTTAAGAATTTGTTTTTTATTATTACAAACAATTGTAATAATAATTGCTAATCAATTAATTAGTTTTAGCCTTGTATTATTTTTTATTTTGCTTACCGAGTACTTATTATAGCTTCTTGCTTCAAGGATTTTTGACAAATTAACTCTTAACAATTTCTTAAATAGGTTATTAGTGTATATGTTGAAAATTTTATTTTAAGAAAAAACTCTGTTTTATCTTTTACATTGCCTCATAAATTGAGGGATTTAAAAAAAAAAGTACAAAAAAATATAAACAAACCATTAATCACAACTGTAAATCGGAAAAGAGAGGAACAAGGCGCAAAAAATAAAACTTTCTTGGATATTTTATTTTTTGGTATTTCATTTGCATTTGCACTTACCATTGGCCAACAATGCAAAAATACAGTAGAACTTCGATAGATAACTCGAAGTATAGGTACTTCGGTGGTGACTTCGAGTTATCAGGGTGTTCATTAGTTATCGAAGTTGAAGGATGACGTCACCTAAATATATTTTTTCCACTACATAAATCTTTGATGTTGTAAACAGTTAATGGTACTCGAATGTAACACAATAGAGAAAATAATAAATACAAATAGATGCTTTCAAAACAATAATAATAAATAATGTATTAAAGAATTGATATTAATTGCAAAAGCATGCAAAACATGTTCTTTTATTTAAAAGTCACAATGTATACGAACCACAAGGGAAAAGAAATACATGTACATGTTTATCAGCAAGGAGTATTTATTACATTCATTAGAACAGATAGTTAACAAAATTAAAAAGTAATGCAATTATGATAACCACGGGGTTACTAATTTGAATTAAGTTTTGAGAAATTAAGTTGAAAGTTGGACTGTAATAGACAGCGGCAGGTTACTCGGCTTCTGTTATTAGAGTAAGGGATTAGCGTATCTGTTACACTTAATTGTCTGTGATAGTACTGAATATTAATCTGTTAATTAATAAGAATTAATATACGGTATATAACTAGAACTACTCTGTTCACTTATCTAATATAATGGTAGCCTATTTACCAATATGTGATTTCTCTGATCGTTTTATTTAACAGGCTATTGATCACATTGTTACAAAAAATTTGAGTTTTTCAAGTTGATTTTTTAGAGACTTTCAAACTACAGACCAAATTTTTACTTCGAGTTATCGGGGGTATTTGAATTATAGAAGTTTGAGTTATCAAATTTGTCTTAATATAGCTTATATAGAAAACTCAGTCAGGATAAAATAAAGACTTCAAGTTACCATGGTATTCGAGTTATCAAAGTTTGAGTTATCGAAGTTCTACTGTAAAAGTAGTATGCAGAAATCTTTTAAATGTACTTATATTAAATTATTTTATTTTAGCTTGTCTTGAATGAATTTAAATGTTAAAAGTGTACTTTTCCCCATTTCCTTTTGATTTCAGAAAAATTATGAACATGCACTGATGTCAACTACATGTATAGCGTCTCTCTCTCTCTCTCTCTCTCTCTCTCTCTCTCTCTCTCTCTCTCTCTCTCTAATTGACTATTTATATCCCTTGATAAGTATTGGTTATATGATTCTTTAAAATTCAAAAGTTGTAAAAAAAATAATTGTTTTTCAGCATCACGAAGTGTATTGAATTTATATATCTATGGAGTGTATGGAAATGTGTCAAGGTCATACAAACCTCCCAGGGGTTTACGGGGTATAAGAAGTTTGCAACATCCTGTTATATGTATTTGATTAACCTTAACATAAATGAAATAAACCCTTCACAAGTTTTTTTTTATAAACCTAAGTTACCGTAGTCAAACCCTTAACTTCAATGAAATTTGAATCACCTTTTGGCTTATCACACAATTTATTTGAATATATTTTTTTAATTATTCTTCGAGTTTTAATAAAAAACACTATCATTTGTACATATATTTAAAGAAATTTATATCCAAACAAGTTAACATCTTGTGAACCCTGGAGTTGAAAAATTTTAATGAAAATTCCTGTATTTACATCACCTCACAAGTTGGTTTTTTCTCTCGTTCTGGTAGTTTCTTCATGGTTTGGAGCACCAACAGAAGAAGAAAATTTAATGTTTGTAAGAACATGTTTGTAATGTTCTTAACAAATTAGACTATCATTAGTTCTTAAATACGGTAGCTGAGTTGATGGAATGCTGGCTCTGTAAGTGGGAGGCCATGGGTTCAAACCCCAACTGGGTTTGACCCAAGACTTGAAAGTGGGTAGTGCAGTTCTTTCGCCAAGCACTCGGCATTACGAAATGAAAGTCACGGTTCTTACAGATGGGAACTTAAAATAAACGAGGTCCCATGTCACAGCAAGTGTGGAACAATAAAGAACCCTGCTGTATAATGCACAACCAAAATTTCTGCAATTTCGCATATAGCTGGCAATGTCTCGATATGAAATAATCTTGACTGGGACGTAAATCACTATTACTCAACTCAATTAAACTCTTGTACATCTTCATTTGTTTTCATCGTAATTAACATTTAACAATTTTAAGGATTTTTGAAATATTGAGTAATAATAAGTAGTCCAAGTACCAAGAATAGTTGTTAATGATCTTGGTGCATAGATATTATACTAGACAAAAAAACAAAAACAACAAAAACAAAAATAAATAAATGTGTGTGTTGTTGTGTGTATATTGGAATTTAGATTTTATTTACTGTAATTGTAAAATGGTATTAATAACTTTGACTTTGTATTACTGAAATCTTCCTTTCCATTTCTAAAATATTTTCATTTTTTCTAACATTTCTAACAATTGTCTTTTTTCCTCCTAGCTGTTGTTTTTTTAGTTGCTCTTTATATTTTTTTAAAAAAATTTTCTTTTGCATTAGATCCTATTGATATTTATTCTGGATTTTTAACAACTCAATTTGAATGCTTGATCTTTTTATCCAAATTTTCATAACTTTTTGCAAATAATTAGTTTGCCTTCTCTTTTGATTTCAAAGAAATCTCAAAAACAAAATGATTATTTGATTAATTATTTATTTATTTGTTTGTTTATTATTTTTTATTATTTATTTATTTATTTATTAAACTATTTTTATTCTTATTATTTTATTTATTTATTTAGTAAATTATTTTTATTCTTTTTTTATTTATTTATTTATTTATTTTCAATTTATCAATATTTTTTAAAATTTATATTTCATAAATATTTTAAAAGTATATATATATATATCCATAGTTTTCTAATTGTATTTTTTTAAATTCTGTGTGTGTATTTTTTAATTATTTATTAATTATCATATTTTTATTTATTCTGTTCATGAATATGTCGTTTACTGTAGGCAAAGGCTAGCTGTCCTATTTCATTTACAATTAATTGTCACTGAAATCAATCTGACAACTGCAAAAATTGCAGGAATGCATGTTTTACATCACAGAATATGTGATATTGGTTTTTATTTTGGTTTAACTTTGAATATATTTCTTTTTCTTTTTTTTGTTAATATTTTTTTTTTTGCATGTGCTTGCAGATTTTAACAATTTTTAGCGTTTATTATTCTCATTGATAACTGAATGTCAATTTTTTTTTAGAAAATCTGTTTAGCTTATCTAGCTTAAGTAATGTGTGACTTTGATCACTTACTTAAGCTTTATCTAGCTTAAGTAATGTGTGATTTTGATCACTTACTTAAGCTTTATCTAGCTTAAGTAATGTGTGATTTTGATCACTTACTTAAGCTTTATCTAGCTTAAGTAATGTGTGATTTTGATCACTTACTTAAGCTTTATCTAGCTTAAGTAATGTGTGATTTTGATCACTTACTTAAGCTTTATCTAGCTTAAGTAATGTGTGATTTTGATCACTTACTTAAGCTTATAGTCTTAACTGAAAATCACTCTTCCCATCTGCAATTAACTGTAAAATATTTCTGTAAGAAAGGAAAATGTTGCTGATATGGGGATTTTACATGCAGAAAGTGGCAATGTATTGTCTTTGATAAGGCTAAAAAATCCACCATTTTCTTGGTTTTCAACATGTAAAATCTCCAAATCTGCAGTGTTTTATTTTTTTTGAAGAGATATTCTGTGGTAACTGCACATGAATATAGCGGTTTGTTTTAGTTAGTTTTATACTGGTTATATATAACTTTTTACTGAACTTTTTTAACTAACTTACATATACATGTATATTGTATATAACCACTATCTGATGCTCTTCTCTATTGTCCAAATGACCACAGTAGTCCTTTTACGATGCCATTTATAATGTTTGTTATAAAAGTAATATGCAAACATTCCTTTTTTTCAATCTTTTGTCACCAAAAAAAAAAAAAAAAAAATGACTTCATTTTTAAAAATTTGATGTAGAGGCCAAAACGAACATTATAAGCCTTGTTTTAATCTGGCTAATTTCCGTGGTATTTTTGAAGTCCCAAAATCTATTTTTTATATACCCTTCTTTGTTATAAGTTGCAAGAGATTAATCCTTATCCTGTTTCAAAATGCCAAAATTTATTTGAACAAATAGTGGCAATGATTCTAGGTTTAACTGTATATGTGTCTGTCAGGTAAGACCAATAAGCTAATCTATGATTATTATTTATTATTATTATTAATTATGATTATTATTATTATCCAGATTTCTGTCAGTTAGCCCCAGAGAAAGGATCTTGTAAAAGCAGAATAAGGAGATGGTATTATGAACCAAGCACTGGAAAATGCCGGGAGTTTTTGTACGGAGGATGCAAGGGCAACAGTAACAACTTTGAAACTCGGGAATCTTGTGAAAGAATCTGCGGAGATGAAATGGAAATAACCGATGAAACAACAACAGTAGCACCAAGAGGTAAACTACCGTTCTGATTCATGATTTTTAAGGTTATATATATATATATATATATATATATATATATATATATATATATATATATATATATATATATATTTTTTTTTAAAGGTGAAATATTTTAAAATGTTTCTCATATTTTTAAAGTTTTTTGCATTGTACAATTTCAAAAATCGAAAATTTAAGAAAAGGCCTTTTCATTAGAATCCTATTGCTCAGAAACTCAACTGAACTCAAGAAAAGTGCTGGCCTGATGAGCCTAGAGACAGCCTTGTTTTCCAAGTGTCCTAATTTTTTCCTTCTGCTCAGGAAAATGCCACTCTGTGGACAGAAGGAAATGCTTTATGACTATCAGTATAGATGAAATTTTAATGGTATACTTCATGTATTTTGTTTGCATGTAAAATCATGGATAGAGGTGACCACAAAAGTGAAAAAAAAAAAAAATGTAAATGATTTCTCAGTACTGGTATTTGAATAGACTTGACAAGTTTGAGTTTAATGACTTTTGTTTAATAAGTGTTTTTATTTCATAAAACTAATTCCTTCTTTCTTTCTTAACAGAGGAAGATGTCTGCAGAATGCGAGAAGAATCTGGAAGATGTAGAGCTAATATTCCACGTTGGTTCTACGACTACACAGAGGGAGTTTGTAAACAATTTACTTACGGCGGCTGTGAGGGAAACAAAAACAATTTTGAAACAAAAGAGCAGTGTGAAAACTTCTGTAGTCGAGAACGTAAGTTATTGCTTCAATGGACTAATATAGTATTGTATTGCTATACTATGTGTGATGTTATTGTTTAAAGAGCATTTAAAAAATGATACCAAATGAGGCATGCAGAATCATTTTATTTGTTAAGAAAAATAGTTCATATATATATATATATATATATATATATATATATATATATATATATATATATATATTTATATATATATTTATATATATAATAGCAGTGTAAGATTCCTTTGTTCACTGCAAATTTGATTTAAAAAATATGCAAGAACAAGATTCATTTTTTAATGGGCAGCTTAAGTAAGAAGGGAGACTACTCTAGTCAAAGAAAAACATTTCACTGCAACATAATTTCATGAAGAAATTGCAAGTTGGATCTTTATTGCTTCATTTTGGTGATTCTTATTAGCACTTCTTAATTTGTATTAGTGAAAAAAAAATCCAGGTATTGCTTTCCTTGGGTCTCTAGATTCTATTATAGAAATGAATAGAAAAGGGGAGGAGAACAAAATTGTGTTTTTCAACTCAAGTTCAGAATTTTTTAATGGTGAAAGAAACTGGAGTGGTCTTTGCACATTATTGTTCTTCAACAAGCCGAAAAAAAACTCTTTTACAAATATTCATATGTACCTTTACCTAAATACTGGCTTTATCTAATTCTTATACTGAAAAAGCAATTTTTAAAAAGAGATGTTTTCCTGTTTTTTGTAATACTGGCATTACATTATACACTGTATTTATAAAAACCGAAAAAGCAATTAAAAAAATAATAATAATAAAAAAAATAATAATAATAATACATGTAATAAAAAGATGTTTTCCTGTTATCTGTTTGAAGTTACATAGGTATAATGTTTAATCACAGGTGTTTGTAGGACATATGTTAATCCAGCTATACAATGTCTGGCTTATATAAAACGATGGAAGTATGATCCAGTTATGAGAGATTGTTCAGAATTTGTCTATGGTGGATGTGGTGGTAATTCAAATAATTTTGGTTCCCGTGATAGCTGTGTTAGAAAATGTGCCCCAGAGAGACTACCAAGCAACAGAACAGAAACAAGACTTACTTGGAGGGGTAAAAATTTATTTATTTATTTATTTGTCTGTTTATTGTTTTTTTTTTTTTAATTTTATTTATTTATTTATTTATTGTTTCAATCATTATACATGTACTGATTTTTCTTTTACATTTTGCAGCTGCAAGTATTCATTTATTCATTCAACCAATCATATGATACTACAATTCCTTTTGAGAAACCACCCTTTTTGTAAGACCACTTTTAGTTGCAAACAGGGTGGTCTCTCCAGAAGGGACTACTGTATTTCATGTTTTACATTCTGCAGCTGATAATGGATATAATAATACCACTGATGTGGCTTAAAACCATAATTCATTCATGAATTCTGGGATTGTTGTTTCAACTTGGTTAATAACTCAAAATTATTCTTATCTTTTCTCTACATCCAGCACACAGTATCGGAACTTCAAAATGGCTTTTTACTTGCAATTGTCTTTCAGATAAACCTGAAAATTAAGGTAACACTTTTAAACAATGTTAAGTCAGTTTCATGATATCTTTAGTCCCCAGGTAAACCCCCAGGATATGTTGGACTATGTACATGTAGCTGAGTGGTTTTAAACACTGTTTACAGATTTCAAAGTCTCTTTCGATAATGCTGAATCCAAGTAGGGCAGGTCCAGTTCCATGTATGAGGTTGTTAATCAGGACACATGCTAGAGCTTAGTGGTTGTATCATGGCACTTTGTTTCCTCCACCTCCCTGAACTGACAGCTTCTGTATAAATAAAATAAATCTTGATTTTAGTGTAAAACTCCCGTTACTTCACTCTACACAGAAAATATAATGGTTTTTTTTTTCATCATTTAACAGAGGTATGCAGAATGAGATATGACCCAGGTCCTTGTCTGGCTGCAGTACCTCGCTGGTATCACAATGCTGAATCTGGACAGTGTGAGCAGTTCACATATGGAGGTTGCCGTGGAAACCATAACAATTTTGAAGATTTAGAAACATGTCAGAAATATTGTGGAGATAGTGGAACAATTATCATTCCAGAAGGAAGTGGCGATGACAACTATACTACATCTATAGATTCCGAATTCGGTATGCTTTACAGTCTTCAAATTAAACATGTTTCCTTCAACTAAAAATAATTGGCCCCTTACTGCTTTTAAAAAAAGGTCTGTTACAATGATGATTACAATGACCCAGATGCCAATGTTACATGTATATACATGTATATTATGAGCACAATGGAAAGCCAAAACATTGTAGAACATACCTAAGCCTCTTTTTTTTTCTTTCTTATTTAAACAAACATAGCAAACAGCCTTTTTTTGCTTTCTTATATTATCATTTCTTAACTATACAAAGCGAACACAGCCTTCTTATTGCTTTGTAAAATTTGATGATATGCTTGAATTTTTTAAAAAAATTAATGGGCTTTTTAAAAGTTCTTACAATGCAATATGTTTTAAATATAAACTTAAAGCCCCCACCTTACCCTCTTTTTTCAAATTCCTAAAGGATTTAAGGATATTCTGGTCATGTATAAATACAGAAAAAAAATCATTGCCAAAATTTTGTTCAGTCAGATTTTTGCTTTATAAAGAGGTTTCATATTTAATCAAAGGGGACTGTAGAAAAAAAAGAAATAAAAGAAATAGAGAAAGCAAAGTTTTCAAGGGGCATTAGAAAAAGATTTTACATTATTTATAACAATGTTGAATTAAAATCAGTAGTAATTATTGGTATTTCTGAAAGCTCGCTTACTTGAAATTTTTCCCAGGATTACTTAAAACAAGAGCATTGAGGTCTATTCCCTGACCTAGAACTGCATAAGAATATTTTTATTTACTTGGCAGAGGTGAAAGCATTTAGGCCCACATTTTTTATTAATATTATCAATCTTTTTCTCTGAATAAATTTTCCAAAAGTGGAACACAATATTTTATTGATTTTTTTCAGTCCTAGTTATTAGATACGTAGTTTGTGTAGCATTTAGTTTTTATGTCAATTTTCTTTCTGTAATTTAGTTTAATCAATTTCTAATTATTTTTATCAATAGCAAAAACAATTGACTTATATATTTGCTGAAAAATAGTTTGTCTTAATTTAATTGGCATTTTTTGGTGAATTAGGTCAGTATTTGTAATATGACAGCACAATGTTCTGTAGACCATTGTTATATTATTATTACAACTCTTAAACTTCAGCTTGTTCACTATAGTGTCTTTGGTATAATAATTTGCCAGACATCATTTGTCTTATGATTTAAATTTTATCATCATATACATATTGCAAGCATCAAAGGCTCAAGCCCCCAGTGATGAAAGATCTTAGGGCCACTAAAGGCCCTCAGCAAGTTCAGGACAGAGGTTGTTTGGGTTCCAGGTGTTCATAAGTTTTTAACATTTTTGGAAACCTGTTGGCCACATTTTTCTCTCTTTTTCTCCATTTGAATGTTTTTTTTTTTTTTTTTGGGGGGGGGGGGGGGGGGGGGGGCTGCAACCCCAGGAACACCCTCACCTTGAATCCACAAATGGTAGTCAAGTGGTCTAGACGGTGCTTCCAGGTTAATGTTCCTTTAACTTTTATACCGGTATATTAAATCCAAATCAGATATATCCAGGTACGAGAAAGTTTAAAAGTACAAAAGTTTTTAGATTTCTCCAAGTTTTCTGATTTTTTCCACCTTTTCAGCACTGATTGCTTTGAAATAAGTTGAACAATTGAGTTGGGTATTGAAGATCATTTCTCCCCTTCACTCTATCGAATCTGTTAAATTTTATATGAATAGCGGTAATATTTTTGTTTTGGATGCTAACAACTCATAAAATCTGATAAAATACAATATTTGTTTTTACTAAAGAGTAAAGTTTTTATTATTATTATTATTATTATTATTATTATTATTATTATTATTATTATTATATTTCTCAAGGTTTTTGTTAAAAAGATATGATGAAAAGCTGAAGTACAAGGGTTGATGATATTTTGTGGTTTGGTGTTATTTAGATTTGAATATGTTCCCATTATCTTTTTTAAAAGATTTTGGAGGGAAAAAAAACCCCAAAAACTATTGTTAGAGATATCAAATAGTATAAATGTTCTTTATTGTATCAATTTTAAATTTTTGATATAAAGTGATAATTCCAGAGTCAGGTAAGGAAGTGTGTATTATTTATGTCATTAGATAACAAATTAGTCAAATCTGATTGTCTTATTAACGTTTGATTTGATTGGGTTTATTGAGAAGTTATAAACCATTTTCTAGAGCTAGTCATTTGGGTTAGGTTAATGAAGAGTTACCCCCCTTTATCATAGAATACTAGTTTTATGGTGAAGATTTATTTCCCATTACTAGAATGCTAGTTTTCAATCTTCCATTAATTTCTAAATGGAAGTTTTTCCTCAAAATTAAAGAAATATAGTTTTGCAGATTTATATGTGATTTTATCTAGTAGGTTTGAAGAGTATTTATCTCCCTTTTTCTAGAAATTAGTAACTTATCCTATTTCCTTGTGCATTTTTCTGCAAAGGTTTCAGAATTTAAGGAAATGCCACTTGTATTAGTATTGGCAAGTTAAGTAGGCTTATTTTGAACCCAGTATAAGCTCAGAGTTTTGTAGCTCAAACATGCATTGTTTACCACCACATTAAAGCATGATGTCTAGCAGATCAGTCCCATTTAGATTTTGAAGTTTTATTGGAAATGTCTCTGTCAGTAATGATTAATTTTTTTTTACCACAACCACCCTTAACCTACCCACCCCTCAAAAAAAGGGGGGGGGGGGCAAACAAGAAAACACATTAGTCCTTGAAGAAAAAAATTCTTTCGAAAAAACTGCAAGAACAGAAATAGCAATTAAAACTGTTTACAAGACCATGTCTCCAGTTCTACTATAATTGAAGAGTTATACCTAATACACTAAGATGATTTGATGAGCTACATCAGTTTTAGTTGTCATGTACTTAAATGTTTGTCTAGGTGAAGGATTTTGTTTTATGGTGAAGGTGTGTTTCAGTTATATATCGTTATTTCAGCTTTCCTTGTCTAGTTACAATCAGTTACTGTTGGCATTTGCAATTATAAGTTTATAAATATTATTTACAACAAAGGACTGGTTTTTTTTTTTTCTCTCTTTTTCTTTTATTTTTTATTTTTTTTTTATTTTATTTTTTTTTTAATTCTTTTTTTTTTTTTTTTGACATTATAATTAGATCTACATTTTTATTACAGTTAAAGTATTGAAATAAACTAGAATTTTAAGTCAAATTTGAAGGGCCGTCCTAAAATTGGCTAAATTTTTAATTGTACAATTAACTGTTTGTTTTTGGCAAATTTTTGTTGTTCCCATAAAAATTAAAAGTTCTAAAACAGAAAGTCCTTAAAATGAACTTGTCAACTGTGCTAGTTTTTCAAGCAAATTGTGATATTTGATAATCTGTAAATTGAATCAAACAAGAAGAAATATGTGATGAAGTTCTTACTTTATTCCGGTATACATCTACTTAAATTTCGATGAAATGAACAACACTATATGAATGTTAAGTGGCAAAAAAAGGTGAAATTGACATTTCAATTTCTCCTGTCAATCATCTTTGGAAACTGTCAAAAGTGCTAGATGTTAATTTCATCTAAATATTGTTGCCTTGGTGATGAAGTATCATATTATGCTGCACGTGTCTTTTGAAATTTTAAAAACTCAGTTGAATTGAGATTTTGTGGACAACTTTTCAGCATCATTCTAATATTTTACATACAATATTTTTTATCTTGTTTGATTACGTTTTATAATTTGGATTAGAATTATTGTACCTGTGTATATAGGTGGTGGTGGTTTAGACTAGTTACATGTTTGGATCAGGGCCTACTTGTTGGTGGTGGCTATACTTCTTGGTGCCCTTGTAACACTCTAATTAAAAAAAATATCCTTTTTATAAAGCCTTATTTATTTGTTCAGTCAAATAGCCAAGTGAATGATTAAAGAAAAATGTAACAGACATGAAAATCATTTTTTTTAATTTGCATGTTAATTTTAAGACAATAATGTCTTTCAATTTTTGTGAAAATATTGAAATCTAAAGATATATTTCAAAATGACTCCATTTTTACTCAAATTGATTACTTTACAATACTATTTAAAGCTTAATAGTTTTGATTTTTTTAAAATCAGTAATGAAAATTGAGACATATAGATTTAAGTTTGAATTTTGTGCATGCTTTATTTCATTATGAAAAAACAAATTTTGCCTGTTAAGTTTAAATTTTGTGCATGATTTTGTTTTTCATTTTCTTCTTCTTATGAAAGTAAATTTGCTATATTATCTTCAAGATTCATTTATTCTGCATGCATAATTTTATTTACCCCTTCCAAACCCATTGTTTTGGTTTTTTTTTTTTTTTTTTTTTCAACCCAGTGGTTTTTTTTTTTTTTTTTTTTTTTTTTTTTTTTTTTTTTTTTGGGGGGGGGATGTGTGTGTGTAATCAAACTTTGTTAACACCATAGTGTAAAGTGTATACTAAGGTCATGATTCAAGGTTCAAGGTCATTTGCTGTATTAAATATTAGCCATTTTGCCTTATACAATCTGGAAACAGACTACTTGCACCCATATTTAATAATACATATCATTATTGATCAGGTTTAAGTAATCTGTATCATACTGACCTTTGAATATCCAAGGTCATTGGGTCAATTCCTAGCTGTGACAGTGAAATTTTTTATGGAGGTTTTTCGTCATCTTCTGCCATGTAAAGACTTAACATGATCGCAAATTGCATTGTAAAGTTTAAAAAACAGTATGCTGGCTGGTATAGATACTTTCTACTGATTGGTTGTAGTTGGTTGTAATGTTGTTTAACATCACATCAGCAATGTTTAAGCCATTCCTGACAAAAGCAAGTTTATATCTCTAAAGACTTAATCTAAAAAAGTTTATGTATGTACTGGTTTGTATTCCAAAATAAAGTGACTGAGCAGAATAAGTATAAAAAAAGTAAATAAAGCAGATTGACAGCTTCAGATGATGGAAGATGTAACTTATAAAATAAGTGGTAGACAACTCTTTCTACTGTGCCTAGATTTGAAAGACTATTTTTGTTATAAAAGTTCAACGCCATGATTGTTTTGTTAAAGACAAGCTATGCTTTATTGTTTCAGCTGTGATTCACAAAGCGACATATGGCTTTCTTTCTTTTGCCTTGCAATTGTGTTTATTTTTTGTCCATCGTTGTACATATGCACAAAAAATGTAATATCACTCGCTTTTTTTTCAAGTCAGCTTTTGCCGTTAGCTTAATGTTTTGTCTCTTTTTGCTTTCTGTGCATCACAACGGTTTTTTTTTTCAGTATTTAAGGGTCTGTCATATTTATCCATACTTTATGAAGTAATTAGACTCCACCTATCCCTTTTATTTGGCCTTTATTAAAGTAGCTACCTTATTCCCTTTTGTACTTAAAAACAGTAGTTTAAAGTCTCTCCTAAATAATATTTATCCGTAATATTTTCACCTTTAGTTGTTAAAAAGATATGCATGTAAACTTTATAAATCATAAAAATTTAATCATTTATGCTTCTATATTTATTTATTTATTTATTTATTTATTTATTTATTTATTTGGTTATATTTTATTTATTTATTTATTTATTTATTTATCTATTTATTTATTGTGATTTTAATCCCAATTTTGTCTACTTTTCATTAACAGCCTATTGTCACTTATCTATGGATGGTGGTAATGGTCTAGCGGCTATCCCAGCATGGTATTATGACCACCTAAGTGGCCAGTGCCGCCAGTTCTACTACGGAGGAGATGGTGGCAATAATAACAGATTTGAATCCAGAGAGACTTGTGAAGCTTCCTGCAGTAGAGACAGTAAGCTTTGTTTACCCGATTGAAATTTGTTATTCCCTAACAAATATAGACAGGGTAGGTGGGGGGAAGCTTTGTTGGTCACAACACCACTAACCACCAGTTATTACTGATCCTTGTGTCCTAGTGTAAAATGTTTATAAGTTTGCATGCAGAAGGTTAATAATTTTCTGTAGAAACTCTGGTTTCCTCCACCTTTCTATAACTGATCACCTAACCATAAGTGAAAAAATATTGACTTAGGTGTTCAACACTTTATTTTTGCTCTCTTACATGGAACATGGAACATTTCACTATCATTGACCTGTGAAAAAGTTTGTTAGTTCTCAAGCTGAAAGGTAAATGTTTTTCTATGGGAACTTCAGTTACCCCCACTATTTCTGAAATTGACTGTCTTGATAGTGAAATGAATCATGATTGGGTCATGATAACTCTATAAAAATACTCAACTTGTTCGTATTTCAAACTTTAAAAAAAACTCTTAAATTAAAAGATCATCTCATAAGTCTCATAGATGATCATAAATATACAGGATTTACTGTATAGAGATTACTGATAGCAAAATGTCTGACTTTGAATGGACATTTGATATTGTGTAATTTTTAGTTTGGTTGTAAAAGAAAAAGGCTTGTTTTTTGTTTGTTTTATTTTTTCAAATTTTCTTTTTCTCCTTTTTAGCTGTTTGTAGACTGCAACCAAAGACAGGAAACTGTTTTGCATCCATTAAGAGATGGTATTACGACATGAGATATTCAGAATGTAGATCATTTGAATACGGTGGATGTATGGGAAATGCCAATAACTTCGAATCTTATGAATCATGTTCCAGAAAATGTGGATATGGTAATTAAAACATTTCTTCTTATTAGTAGGATTACAATCACAATACCTCTTTGGGGCCTCGGTGGCCAAGTGATCTAAAGCGCACGCTTACGGATCACAGTGCCTCTCACTGACTGGGTTTGAATCCCTCTTGGGACAGATCCTAGTGTGAGAAAGTTTGTCAGTTCACTTGCCGAAGGTTTCTCCGGTTTTCTGCGGACACTCCGGTTTCCTCCACCATCTTAGAACTGACCGCCTCGAAATAAGTGAAAGAATTCTGACTGGGGCGTAAAACACCATTACTCCACTCCACTCCACAGTGCCTCTCACCACCTAGGTTCAAATTCTTTTTTGGCAGATCCCAATGTTAGAAAGTTTGTGAGTTTGCTTACTGAAGGTAGTTTGTTTTCTCTTGGAACTCAGGTTTCCTCACTACTCTATAACTAACAGCCTTGATGTTAGTGAAAGAATTTTGACTGGGGTGTAAAACACTGTTACACCACTCTCCACTCTTTTTATTTGCATAATGTTGATCTGTGTTTTCTTATGAGAATGTCATTTTGTGTAAATTCAATATCAGACAGACATTTAACTTTTATAAATTTTTTTTTTCATTTTTTGAGAATAAAAAGTTTAATTTTCATATGTATTGAAAAGGATTAAAAAAGAAGACATGTATATCATCATTTGTTTGAAATCTCTTTAGGATGTGTTCTAAATTTGTCAGCGGAGAGTGCCCAAGTTATTACTCAATGCAATTCTATTTCTGCAAACTTTATTTTATATTTCATAAGTACAGAAAAAAGTGCTTTTGAAAAAAGGGGTTGTCCTTTATTTTATTATTATTATTTTTATCATTATTTTTTTGTTTTTTAAAAAGGTCGCCAAACAACACCTTACCCATATCCAACAGATATTTGCAGACAGCCACGTTCCCAAGGCAATGGCGTTGGCTATGAAATTGTGTGGTTCTTTGACCAGAGTCAGAATGACTGCGGAAGATTTGTCTATACAGGGGAAGGTGGAAATGGAAACAGGTTTGCCACGTCTGAAGAATGCAGACGACGTTGTGTATCAGGTTATGTGACCCCAGCTCCAGCTACCACGACACCCAGACCAACATATCCTACTGAAACTGTTGGTAAGTGTATCCAAGGTTTTATTAAATGATTTTGGATTCATTTTTATGTGTATGCTTATTTATTTTTAGTGACTATTAATTTTTAACTAGGTCATGTTAAAAATACAGCATTTGTGATTATGTCAAGAATTCGATCAGTATCTCAAGTCTTAAGTATTTTGATGATATATGGAAATGCACATCAACATCTGGTTAATTATTGGGATAGTATCTAACATATTACAATGACAGAAAACAATATAGAAACATCATTTTCAGGTCCAGGTTTCTCAATCATTCCTTTAATAAGATTTTCATAATAATTAAAATCTGACAAATTTGAAATCTAAATAAATATATAACACAAATACCTGTTTAATTTTTATGTGCCATATGTGCACATTTTGGAAAATCATTCTTTATCAGTAACACTAGGGGCCAAAAAGTTAATTCATTTAATTATTTAATTATTCAGAAATGTTTATTTGTTATTCGAGAAATGATTGCCAAAATTTGCCGGTTAAGGAAATCTAAATGAAGTGAAACTTGGACCAATATAAATGCTCAATGCAGAACATTACAGATCATGATGTTGGTACCACAAAAAATTTCAAGATTTTGAGATTTTAAATGGTTTTAACCTGATACTTTCATAAATGATTTTAATTTTGATAAGGGAATAAAATTCAACATATAAACCAGTTTAAATTTTAAACTTTTCAAATGTTGATGTTAACATCTTTAAACTCAAAAGTTTCCTGAGATTTAGGATAATTCAGAATTGAATTGAAGGAATGATCCATTTTTCTTTTTTTTTTTTTTTTTTTTCCATTAGACAAGGAAAGTTATTCCTTTTTATATAAGCTTCTCAAGTGTTAATTGTGTAATTCATTCTATCATGTTTGCATATATACGAGACACACTTATTGACATTTCGTGCCATTCATGCCTCTTATATTAGCTTTTATGAATACAATTCATGCTTCATCATATATTGACTTATGTACAAGATATATTTTGTCTTGGATTCTCATATGAAGGGTCTTGTTTTTATTTGTTTTTGACCATATAATTCATGCTTTATTATAATGACTTATGTACAAGACATATTTTGTCTTTTTTGACTCCTGATATACAGGGGTCCATGCTTCATATTGTTTTTTTTTACCATACAATTCATGCTTTATTATATTGGCTTATGTACAAGACATTTTTGTCTTTTTGGCTTCTCAAACATAGGAGGTAAAAGTTCATATTGTTTTGATAAATTATAACTGTAATCTACATTGTTTTTGTTTAAATATAATTATATATGCGTGTGTGTGTGTGTGTGTGTGTGTGTGTGTGTGTGTGTGTGTGTGTGTGTCTGACTAATTATTTATTACAGTTTGTGAAAATCGGTAAATTCATTTACAAATATTTTTATGTTGAAATCAATGTCTGTAGATCATTAATGGGATGGTTATACAGTCCTGTGTATCTTAACGTAAAAAACTTCCTTTCCAGAAATTAGCATATCAGGATCTCTGTTAGTTAGCAATGGCGACACAATCTATCTTAGTTGCTCAGCAAAAGTTGAAGCAAACACCATATCGGAAAAAATCACATGGTATAAAGATGGATCTAATTTAAACAAAGATAAAGACAAAGATCTCGCCATACGACAGACATACTTTAACGGAAATGTCACAAGTTCACTAGAATTACGAAACGCCAGAACAAGCGATATGGGCGTATATATGTGTAGAACATCCGATATGAAGAATATAGGACAGTATGTTAGCGTGATTGGTTCTGATCCTGTTACTAGACCCCCAGTAACAGACCCTCCCACCAGAGCTAGTATACCATTCGGTAAGATACCGAGCATGTCGTGATGTCCTATTCAAACCCAAACGTCCTCTGTTCACCAAGATTAAATGTTTTACCTTAATTTTGTTTTTATTTACCTGTTTTTACTTATTTACTTGTATATTTTACTTATTTACATGTTAAATAAATTTTTTTCAGATTTTACTTATTTTTAATTCATTTTATATAATGATATATCTGTAATAGAGTTCACCGCAAACCACATGCTTACTTCTTTTATTTCTGTGGAATGATTACATTGTACTTCCATTGAATATGGAATCATGCAGGTTGACCCTTTTCCATAAAAACAACATTATTTTTGGAAAACTGGTGAAACTGTTATTTCCTTTGGAATGTATGGAATCACACAAGTTGTTATTGTCATATAAAACCTTTTTTATTGGGTTTTTTTTTTCATTATTTTTGGAAAACTGGTGAAACTGTTATTTCCTTTGGAATGTATGGAATCACACAAGTTGTTATTGTCATATAAAACCTTTTTTATTGGGTTTTTTTTTTTTTTTTTTTTTTTTTTTTTTTTTTTTTTTGAATATGAATTCAAACAAGTTGACATTTTCCTATAAAACAGCAGTATTATGGGAAATGTTGGAACAATAATTTCCATTGAATATGAAATAAAGAATTATTCTTTAACTCTTTGATAAAAAATTGATGAGGGTGGGGGTGGGGGTTGGGTTTTATTATCATCAAGTGGTATGTTGGTGAACCCTATTATTGTTGCATTGTTTATCGTGTGGTTTTTTAAAATAATTTGTTAAACTTTAATTTTGTTTAATTATTTGTTTAATTATGGTAATTAAACACTGTGAAAATTGTTTCTTTTTGTTAACTTTTCAAAGTTTGATTTTAAGACATCTTTGTTGTTAACAATTAAATGCGTCTTGCTAGGTATAGTCATTCATAGTTTGGCTTTGAGATGAAACTGAAATTTTTGCTAGGTGACTCATTTTTCATTCTTATCTCCTGATCATATATTTAAAAGAGAAACGTACTTGTCACATTAAGAGAATATTTTTTCTGTTGCTTAAATATTCAAGTACAGTTGGATTCAATGGATTGATTGATTGATTGATTGATATGAAACAATGGTTTACATCAACAATAAAACTTTAAAAATTAACAAAAGAAATACTTCACAGGAACTTTATGTTAATATGACTTTATATATATTTTAATCTATTTTTTTATATGTTTTCAATTTGTTATTCCAAAATTCAAATCATATAATTTTTCGTCTCTAAATTTGTACTAACATTCTTAACTATGTCAGGTTTTTCATAATACCATCACAGTACATAATTTTAAAATTAAGTTAAAATTTTATTAAATATTTGTAACAACTAATCAATGTTGATAAGATAAGTTTAGACATAAGTCTAACTACAACTCATCATCCTACTAAAGATCCATAAACTTACAGTTATATAAGTATTGAATAGTGTGTGTGTGTGTGCTTTTTTTAAGTGGCGGGGTCCATTGAGAAATAACTTGAATGGAATCACTATAATTTGGGTAGCAAATTAGGCAAAAATGTGTTTACAACATTCATTCAAGTTTATTTATCAATGTTCCTCATGAAAAAAAGATTCATTGCTAATAATTAAAATTTGAAAAACATCTTAATCAAATGAGAAAATAGCATTATGTAATTTTGCTTTTGATAACTTCAAAACATCTTTATATAACAAGAAAAAAACATGCCAATTTTTTTTTACATTGCCATCAACAATATCTGATACATCACAGACAGGATGTCTTAATCAATTTCACATGAGAGGAGGTGTGGCTAATAAGCTCTCGAGTCATTGAGAAATAAACATTTGCCTTTCAACCAATAAAAATGTTAGAAATTTGTCAAATTTAATTTATTCATAATTTACCATGTACCATATTCTGTTCTGTTCTGGTATCTTCCTCCGTTTCTTCGGAGCACTCCATTAAAATGGAATAAAACAATATTTATGTTATAAAATTATTATATATAATTTAAATAACAGTCACTACATTAATTGTCTTTTCCTTAGAATAAAAAATAAAGGTACTGGTATTGACTCTTAAAAAAAGAAAACTATCATTAAAATGGATAAGATATTTGATTGCAATTAATATATTATAAAAGAATATTGCAGTCTTTTCATCATATCAATTGAGCCAAGCTGTGTTTACCATGCATGTATCACAGAGTGACTAGGAGTAGTCATGTGACACCACAAGAGAGCAATACATGTAAAAAAACTCGGAACCTTCATCTTAGTTCAGAAATTGTTGCCACTGCTTCATGAATATGGCCTCTTGACCAATTTTAATTGGATTTATACATTAATGAAATATCATGAAAGAGAAAAATGTTGATAACTAGAAAATATTTTTCATACTTTTTACTCACTCAGATTAACTTAGAGATAATTTACTCATGCATCCACACCTTGTTACTTGTCTCAGGCATTGGTGAACATGCTTGTATATAAGTGTGAATGTTTTAGATCAAACTTTTTAATTTACTAAATTAAATCAAAAATTTATCTGTTTGGATATATACAAAGGGAGGTAATTTCAGTAAAGGATCTTAACTTGTGTAACTTCTGTGTGGTTTTACAATGTATTTTTACAACAAATGGATTAAAATTGATCACTTTTAATTTAAATTTCAGTTGATTATAAACCTTTTTTGTATTCTTTTTACTTTTATTATTTAATTTTTTAATTTTTGTTTCTTGGTCAGACTTTGATTTATTTAATTCACAAAGTATAATCTTGTAAATAAAACCTGATCTACATAGAGAAGACACCTTATGCAATTGAATAGTTTTGAATTTCAGCAGTTATTGCAGTATTTTTTTTTAATGAAAATGAATTATTTTAAAAAAATTAATTTAAGAATTTTAAAAATTAATTTTTTTTAGGAAAATAAATTTTTTATAAGAATATGTGTACTGTTATATGTTTTACGGTTGCAATAAATGATTATTTCTCATAAAAATCACAAGTCCATGCAGGTAATTTTTCCAGGTACATGTATAAATCATTGCTTAATTATTCACTTCTTGTTAAGCTCTTGTATTTTTTTTCAAATGCAGTGTTTAAAAACAACTTTTTCCCATATATTTATTTTAAATTCTAGACTTCTCTTGAATATTAATTTTTTTTATTTTAAACTTACATACATAAAAAATGAAAAGAAAAAATCACAAGTGCATGAATTCTTTATTAATTAATATTGTAAATTAAGGTTATTTAAGTTCAAACTTTCTTTACAGACATTGCAATACAGGGATCTTCGTTAGTTCAAAATGGAGAAACTATCTCTCTTACCTGCACTGCAAGTGCGAAAGCAAATAGTGTCTCGGAAGATATAACATGGTATAAAGATGGTGTAAATTTAAATCAGAATATTAGAGCTTATATGAAAATTAAACAGACCTATAAAAATGGAAATTTAACAAGTGTTTTGGAGATCGGAAATGCCAGAGAAAAAGACCATGGTGTTTATTTATGTCGAACAGCTGATATGAGGAATATAGGACAATATGTTAGTATTTTGGGTTTCGACCCCGTCACAGATGTCCATGTTACTGATTCCCCTGTTACTACGGTTACCGACCCAGTTGTAGAAGTTGGTAAGAGCGGCATGTGACCTAGTTTACACCTGAATAGTATGTTTGTTGCACCAGATTTATGTTCAGATGGGTTTGAAATACTAATCAAAATTTTAAATGGTTAGAAAACGGTAAAACCTGCTATTGTAACTAACTTTATATAAAGACCACCTCACCTATCCATTAAGACCAGGGTTTTCAGGTCAACTTGAAAAAACTGTATATTAAGATCACTTGTCTGCATTGTTTATATTTTATGGTCATGTGGGTTGGTCTTTTTAAACAGGTTTTACTGTATTATTTTATTAGTAGTTCATTGTTTTTTAACACTAAAATTTATTTCAGTTTTACCTTATTTAGCACCACAAGATTATTTATTGTATAAGTAACAAGATAGTTTATTTGTATGTTTATTTTTATAATTTTTTAGAAGGAAGAAATGTTTTTTTATTATTTATTATTATTATTATTTTATTATTTATTTTATTTTTTTTTTTGAAATTATGCAATGACTTGTTAATGTTTTTAATCACCTCTGCAGTGTTAACATTTACGATATTTTTGATGCACCAAATAATAGTTTTATTTAATTGTGTTTGTTTGCAGTTTTGTGTATTTAGTTAGAAGTATATACTAAATATCTTATTTTATGTTCTGAATATAAGATATTTTTTTTCTATATGCATTTATTAATTTCACTGGATCAAATTTTAGTTTAGAAATCTCACCTAACACCAGAGTATGTTGAAGTTTAAAAGTCATTTTCTTTTTTATTTTTGTTATTTTTTTACAAGTCTCACTAAATTTAAAACCAAACTTCATATTATATCAAGGCCGTAAGTAACTGAGAGCACATTTACTGATCAAATACCTCGCACTCTCACTGCCTAGGCTCAAATCCCACCAAGACAGATTTAGAAAATTTGTCAGTGGCTTAATATCAAATACCTGTGTGAGAAATTATGTTAAGTGTCTGAATTGAATATCCAAGTACCTCTCACTCTCACTGCCTAGGCTCATAATCCCACTCGGACATATCCAAGTGTGAGAAATTTTATCAGTGTCTGAATCAAATATCCAAGTACCACTGCCTAGGCTCATAATCCCACTCTGACATATATCCAAGTGTGAGAAATTTTATCAGTGTCTGAATCAAATATCCAAGTACCACTGCCTAGGCTCATAATCCCACTCTGACATATCCAAGTGTGAGAAATTTTGTCAGTGTCTGAATCAAATATCCAAGTACCACTGCCTAGGCTCAAAATCCCATTCGGACATATCCAAGTGTGAGAAATTTGTAAGTGTCTGAATTGAATATCCAAGTACCTCTCACTCCCACTGCCTAGGCTCATATCCCACTCGGACATATCCAAGTGTGAGAAAGTTTGTCACTCTCTTTGCTGAAGGAAGATGGTTCTTTTCTAGACACTCTGGTTTCCTCTTTCATTCCTAAATGCCACTATATAAGTGAAAGAATCTTGACTGAGGTGTAAAACATCATTAATCAACTCCTTATAATGCAAAATGTGGACTGAATCAGGGTTTTACTGTAGTTTATAGGGTTTTTTTTTTTTAATTCTAAATTTTTTACAAAAAAAGCACACTCATTCTGATTGTTTATCCCTTCTTATTTTATGATGTTTGTAAGCACAAACATTTACCTAGTTACTGGTTACTTCTGCAAGATTTGTCATCTATGGATGTTAGTACATATTATTGTGATTTATTATTATTATTATTATTATTATTATCTATTTTATTTATTTGTTTATTTTTTTTTAAATATATATTTATGCATCATTCTTTTTTTCAGAATAAGGCATTTAAGTGACTAACTATGAGAGGAAATCATTTCATCATGTTAATGGACATTCCTATGTTTCATATTAAATTGTTTACATATAAACATGTGCCAAGATAATAAATAATGTGGAGGGAGAATAGCAAATTTTCTGTCCACAGATTTATTAGTTTAAAGAAATTGCATTTTTTCTTCAATACACTAAGTTGAAATCCAGAAATATGTAAGTGCATGTGGTATTCAGATAAATAAACTTGAATTCATACTAATTTTCCTTTTTTTCAATTTTATTTATTTTCAGAATTTGATGTTTGCGATGAGCAAAGTTCTAGAGGTCCGTGTAGTGATTATGCTGTCAAATGGTTCTTCAATAGAACACGGAACCAGTGTCAACGCTTCTGGTATGGTGGATGCGGTGGAAATGCGAACAGATTTGAAAATGAAAAGGATTGTCAACAGACATGTATATATAGAGTTCAACCACCAGGTACAGAATATGTTTTCATCTTTGTAGTACAGCTGTCTGACTGCTGAAAAATCTGAGGTAGACTGTGACTCCTGACCCCTGAATGATCTTATGTAAACTGTCAATCTTGAATATATGAATAATCTATGAAAACTGTGTCCCCTGAAATTATTAAATGTGAACTCTGATCCCTGAAATGAACAACTGTAAAATGTGATCCTTTGAATTATTAAATGTGAACCCTGACCCTTGATGATCATATGTAAACTGGTCCCAGAAATTATGCAGTTTGACCCCTGAATTATTGAATTATTAAAAGTCAGACCCTTTAATGGTCTGAATAAACTGGCATTTCATTTTCCCGTCTTTTGTTCGAAAGACTAAAATTTACCAGCATCAAATTTTTTGATAGACAAATACCATATATTAGTTTTTGATTAAGACATTAAGGCTCTTTTTATGGAAAAATATACCAATATACAGATAAGATATACAATAAACCTGCTACAGCAACTTGTCTAAAAAAACAAACAAACAAACAAAACCACCATTAAGACAAATGTTTTACATTCCGTTTTCTTCATATTAAAAAAAAAACAACGAAAAAATAAAAAGAAACAGTACACGATGACCACCTGTCTTCAATATCCATTTTAAAGGGTGGTCTTTATACACAGGTGGTACTGTACTTTTACCTTCTTCTAATGGTTGTTGTTTGTACAAACAATTTGATCTCAAATTTGTCTTTTTGTTAAATTTGTTAATTAGCAGTGAATGGCTGCAATAATGCTGGTGCGGCTTTTAACAATAACTCCCTCACTTTTATTGTTATTATTATTATTATTATTTTACAGTTACTACAACAGAAAGTAATATAATTCCAACAAGTTGTAGACAAACACCATATGGTTGTTGCCCCGATGGTAGAACACCGGCACAAGACAGATACTTTAGTAACTGCAGAGGTAAGATATATATATTTATGGTGTAGTCAAGATTATTTCATCTCACTTGTATTAAGGTAGAGAGTCTGAAAATGGAGGAGAAAACCAGAATAACCTCCAGAAAAAACACTAACATTGGGCAAATGAGCTGATAAACTTTCTTGAAACTAGCTGAATATGGTGGAGAAAACCAGAGTATCTTGAAAAAGTCTAACATTTGGCAAGTGAGCTGATAAACTTCCTTGCAAGTTCCAGAAAGGCACTGCGTTCCATACTGTAACACTTCAGACTGCTTGGTCACCAAGTCCTCAATATTACATGGTCAGCATGGTCGGACTTCCATGCCTAATTGAAGCATCATGCCAATTTTAAAATATCAAATGACCATGAATCTTTTGAATTTATTTTTATAGTGAAGTTTTTTTGTGTTTTTTTTTTTTTGTATGACTGGTACATCAATAAACATGTTTGACTTGATATCATATAGACTTGATATCATATAAAAAAATCTTGTAACCAAATTATATCATATTTCCCAAAACATTCTTAGACTAGTAGGTTGGGTTAAGAATTGATGGTAAAGTGCAGTCAAGATTATGTAAGTAATGTAGAGGCGATACCAGATTGGTAGAGGAAACTGGAATGCCAGGAGAAAAACGGGCCTTCATCAAGTAGACTGACAAACTTTCTTTACATTAGGGACTTCACCAAATAGATTTAATATTAGGTTATTTGATCAATTAAGCCAGCATTTTTACTATTCACTCACCAAGGCCCCCTATGAACTTAAGAAACAGTACTCATAAGGAAGTATGTTCTGCTGTGAATGTATATCAATAAAAGGAAATTTTGGCATGTCTGACTGTGCATTTATTTATTTATTTATTTTTTTTTTTTTATTTATTTATTTATTTATTTATTTATTTATTTATTTATTTTCCTTCCACCATTTTTATTCTAGTCAGACCAGGTGGCAATGATGATGATCTGATAAGGGGAGATTATACATCTATCTCAGGAAAGTCTGGACAAGATGTCACACTGTACTGTTCATTTTACAAACCTGGAACAAATACCTATGTTACATGGTATAGATCGGGGTAAGTAGCTGTCAATATTATCAGGAACAAATACCTATGTTTCATGGATCAGGGAACAATATTACCGGAACAAATACCTTGTTTCATGGAATAGATCAGGGTAAGGAGCTGTCATTGTTATGAGGAACAAATACCTATGTTACATGGTATAGATCGGGGTAAGTAGCTGTCAATATTATCAGGAACAAATACCTATGTTTCATGGAATAGATCAGGGTAAGTAGCTGTCAATGTTATGAGGAACGGAACAAATACCTATGTTACATGGTATAGATCAGGGTAAGCAGGTGTCAATATTATCAGGAACAAATACCTTTGTTATATGGTATAGATAAGGTACTGAAATGAAATTTTGTATACAGATTTATCAATAGAATATCTAGGTCAAGTTCTGTTTTGGGTACGATCAAGCAATTTTTGACACAGTTATCCCCCTTGCACTTAGAAAAATTCCAATTATTTGCGGTTTCCGTTCATTTTCTTTGCAGAGGTTGCACATACTGAAATAAAATCTGGTATTCAGATTTATCATAAGAATATCTAGGTCAAGTTCTTTTTTGGGTACGATCGAGCAATTTTTGACACAGTTATCCCCCTTGCACTTAGAAAAATTACGTTCATTATCTCTACAAAGGTTAATCAAATTAATTACTGATATAACATATATAATCAGGTTGGTTGAATATGGTTATATTGATAATGATTTATAATTTAGAAGTACAGTCAAACCTGTCTGAAGGTCTAGATGTTTGTGCAACCTATAATTCAAATTTATTTTAGCTTAGATACATCATACTTGATAGATCTATGCATCCCAGATAGTACTAGTAGATGACCCCTATTGATTTTAAGTTCAAAAGGTCAATTTCATTTCCATGTACACTGCCCATAATGTATACTGACCATTATAAAGCTTGTGCACCCTATTATGTCTGTCCAAGAAAAGCGGGGCATAAGTGTTTCACAAACATCTCTTGTTTCATTTAAATTATCCACATCTATTAGAACACATATATAATTTCCCTAAACTTATAATGAATTTTCTGATTTGATATTATTATTATTATTATTATTATTATTATTATTTTAATTATTATTATTCTTATTATTTTAGATTCCGTATACAACCTGATAATCAGTTTGTAGTATCACCAAATGGAACTCTTATTATCCGAGAAATAACACAGCAAGATGCTGGTTCCTATGCCTGCCGTGTTGCTAATGGCAACGTTTTGTCATACACTCAACGATTCAGAGTCACAATAGAAGGTATGCATGGTAACAATTTATTATCAACTAAAGTAGTGTTTAACTTTGTTGTGTGAATTTCCTCATAGTGTTAGAGTTTTTGATAACTTCATATGTACCAAGAATGACACATGTAATTGAAATTTTTTCAAAAATTCGTTTAAGCCATCTTCCATGAAATAAGCGCTTAAATGTACAGTAGAGTTTGGCTATAACGAAGTCCAAGGGGCCGGCTTAATGTACTTCGTTATAGGCATATTTCGTTTTAAACAATTTTTCACCCACGTATGGTTTTGGAGAATGCAGAGACGAGTTATCTCCCTTCGTCAATGTGTATCGCCTAAACCGGAAGTAGAGGACGATAAAAGAAATTCTTATATTTTTTTTATTAAAAATAAAATATAATTTATCAATTTTGATTTTTTGTTTAAGATAATCAATAATAATCGCGAACCGTCATAAATATAACATGTATATATATATATCTATAAGCATTTTACCATCCATTAGCTTTATTAGCCGGTAAAGTTATGTCTGTTGTATTTTCAGTAAACTCAAAAAAACAAACTCCAGATTAAATTATTTAATTCAGTCACAAAAAAAATCAATCAATATTTCTTTCTCACAATCTGATATGTATTTTTTTATATTATAACATTAAATTAATCCAAATTGTTGAAAACATGCAACTTTAATCCGTTGCGAAAATTTATTGAAAAATTATCTCTTTAAATGTCACAATGTAAATCCATGTTATTTTTGAAAAAAAATTAAAATCCGTTTAAAAGCCACATTCTGAACACTTATCACTAACACATGCTAAAAAAGTCGTTAATTTTGGACGTTTCACAAATTTTTGGCTGCATAAACATTTTTCTAGATCCGACAAACTGTCATATATTTTTTCACTCACGCTCTCCTGGGTATCCACATAAGGTCTCAATTTGGTGATTCAAAGGCACTTTCCCTATTTATATGCAAAATAATTAAACTGTCACACACAATTTCATTCATTAAAATAACTTTTCACAAGCTTCACTAAACCCTCGGCATGCCTCTCGTTAAGATCAGTGAGTTTTGAATAAACATGTGAAGGTATAGCAACAGAGATGTTACATTCTGTGTATAGTTGATTTAACACCTATTGTCCTATCATGACATCCACGCTTACTGTCTGGTCGGTTACATGTTTTGAAGTGGTTTCTTTTTAACCTGTTGTCGATGGTAAGTTATAATTAGGATCAATTTTATTCTATTTTTTTCACGGGACGTGAAATTTACTACGTTATAGGCATTTTTTCGTTATAGGCCAATTCGTAATAAGCAATTCAATTAAACATAAATTATATAGTAAATTGGTCAGGGAAATTTTTCTAGTTCGTTATAGGCCTAAATTCGTAACAACTGTCTTCGTTATAGATGAACTCCACTGTATGTATATTATTTATGTGTTTGTTTATTATTTCCAATGAATATGAGATCCTGTTATTTGGCATTTTTCTGTAAAAATGACACCATCGCAAGTATGTTTTTTATAAACATGGACATGATCAAACTGCATATGTAAACATTAGCATGTTTAACAAAACTATGGTTTTCTCAAGCCATTATAAAGGGGGATAATTTTTGGATGCTTTAGAATTTTTAATTACAAATTAGTCATACTGGTACATGTGCTATTTTTGTCACATTTCACACTTTAATCTGAAATAATGTTTTACAATCGAACCTGTCTTAGCCCAACCAACTAATGAATTTGTCAAGATTGAGACATTGATTTAAAAAGTTCAATTTTACATACAACATTACCTTCAATGTTATGTCTAAATAAAGTTTTTTCACCTGGCCTCAGTTTCACTATCATTCACTCAACTGAGTGTGCACTCAACTCAAATTTGGGAATATTTCAATGTCAATTTCTAAGACATAACACAGTTAAAATTGAATATCTAATGTAATATTGGATTTGTTTAATATAGAATTGTTGAACAAAACCAAACATTTTCTCTTTAAAATTATAATTTTCAAAATATTGATGAGAGAAAAATGGGAATATTTGAGTTGAGTGTACACATAGCTGATTGAATGATTGTGAAACTGGGGCCTGGCCACAGTGTTTGATCATTCACTTATTTGAAGGTACATTCAACTCAAATATTCCCATTTTTTTTCTCATCAATATTTTAAAAATTTTAAGTTTTATCAGACATTGTTTTGTTTTGTTCAATAAACCTGCAATAAACAATTAAAATATAATATATATTAAATATTCAATTTTAACTGTGTAATGTCTTAAAATTTGACTTTGAAATATGCCCAAATTTGAGTTGAGTGTACATTCAATTGAGTGAATGATTGTAAAACTGGGGTCTATACAGGTTTTCTGTTTAATAAGGGTCTGGCTTTTACAGGTTCCTGTTTTCATAATTAAAACAATTGATGTTTGTTCCTCATCTTTTATTTCAATCATGTTAACAAAATATATATATTTATTTGTTTTTTACTTAACTTAGATATTTATCTATTTATTTGACTAAGTAAAAGTTATGTTAAATATATGAATGAAAATATTTAAAATGATTGTCGCATGACTTTGTAAAGTTTAACAATTATCATACATTTGTGTACATTTCAATCTCCTTATCTTTTTTGTGACATTCAGACTTGCCCTCTATCTAAGCAATTCAGACCTATTCTGTACATACACAAGATAAAATATTTTATATGTAACAGGCTAGGAAAGGGAAAAATGTGGCTTCAATGTAAGACTCAAACATGGTACCTTTATAATACTTTGGGAATGCTTTACCAGCTGAGCTAACCTGACCTACAAACTTTTCCACACTTGGATCTGTCCTAGTGGGATCCAAACCTAGACAATGACAGGAAATCTCATTCATAGGAAGTCCTTTAGACCATCCAGCCATCAACCCCCCCAACCCCCCCCCCCCCTCCCCTTTGTAACTGTTGGAATACACAGTAATAGTTTACAGTAAGAATGTATAACATTGAAATATATGACAAAATCAGCATGTTACAGGCATATAATGCATCATTATGCTGAGTTCCTGTTCTGCGCGGCCTTGGTGACCAAGTGGTCCTAAGCACAGACTTACAGATTAAAGTGCTTCTTACTGCCTAGGTATGAATCCCATACAGACAGATTCTAGTGTAAAAATGTTTGTCATTTTGCTTGCAAAAGGTTTTCCAGGCCCTCCTGTTTCCTCAACTATCTTTGAACTGACTGCCTCAATATAAGTGAAAATATCAAGATGGGGCGTAAAATACCAATTTTCCAATCAAATTTAATTTTGTTCTGTAAAGTTTTCAGAATTTTACCAAACACTTCCCCAACAATTTTAGGATGGGGAGATAAAAATTCCAAAATTATTGTTGTTCATCATTAAATGGTATTGTTCATTACATTTCAGTGAATATCTCAAAAATAGATCACACCTTTTAATAAGTAATAACTGTTGTGTTTTTTTTTTCATTTCAATATTATGTTTTAATATTTCCTATTGTAACAATTAACTATGTTGATAACAACCTTTTTTTGTGTTTTGAATTTTGATTGTTTTGTGAAGAGATGTCAATTACAGTGATGTTGTACCATCTGTCAATCATACCACATAATTGACAGTCGTTAATTTCAGGAATTGGTGTTATAAAATAAATTGCAACAAAATGATGTTGTATATTTTGATACATGTATGTGATGTCATCAAAGAAATGTTTGTTGAATAATTTGTCAAATTGAAAAAAAAAGAAAAAAAAAAAATAAATTTGAAATCAGTGGCATTTCATCCAGAATTTGTGAAAAAAATATATATACAGTATCTTCAAATTCCATTTTGTTTTGACATCTCCAAACATTTATGACATGAACTGTCAAATTTCTATATCAGAAAAAAAAATTGAAAAAAGGTATGATTTTTTAATTTGTCTTTGACTGCATTAAGAGTGAAAGAAAATTTCACAAGTCTTGGTCATAAATTTTGTTTAAAGTTTTACTTGATATTTGAAAATGAATATGAATTTGGTGTGAATGATCACCAAAAAAATATTTAAAAAAAAAATAATAATTTAAAAAAAAGATAATAATAATAAAACATTATTGAATGCAATTATAAAATCACTGATGTTTTAAAAGATGCTAGAAAATTTTTATCAATAAAATGGGAATTTGACAGTTACCATGGTAACCTTTTATAACAAATTTTGCACGTTTTTTCCTGTGTTTGCTGTTTTATAGCATGTTGTTAGCATGTAACTTTTATGTTATTAACTGTTCTGTTTTCAGTGCCAATTGGCATATTTCCTACACCTAAAACAATTATCGTACGACCAGGAGAAAATGCGTTCTTGCATTGTCAAGCCTATGGCTCTCCACAACCAACTGTGTCATGGTCTCGTTATAAAAACAATGCCGTCATATCTGTTAGTGACGGAAGATTCTTTGTATTTAAAAATGGAACATTAATTATTTATAATGTCCGTGAAGAGGACAAAGATGTCTATGTCTGCGTTGCAAGCAATGGCATTTCCTCGCCTGCACAGCGGATATTGAAGTTAGAAATACGAGGTAAAACAAACAGCAACAAACCTTCAACACAGATACATGTCATATATATACTTACACATAACAGAAACTATGTAAACGCTTTATTACTTTAAATCTACATATATTTGGTAGGTCTAAAATGAAAAGAAATGATTGTATTGATTAAAACGAAACTATTTAAATGCTTATGTTACGTAACAGTTAATGTTTTCTTCTCACTCTTTCAGTTTTAACTAAATTTGATTCATTTCTTGATTGATTATGATGATATTTTTATTATAAGACGAAATTTCAAAACTTTTCAAGCAATACATTGTTTTATCCTTTCTTTGTAATAAAAAATAAATCAGAAGTTTCTACTTTTAAAATACAGAATAGTCCAGCATATTATTAGCATGTTTATGTATATCAGTAAATTATAAAAATGCTATATACCCTCAAAAATGGTTAAATGAGAAAAAAAAAAACAAGGAAAAAAAGTTAGTTTAAATAAAGAAATCACCATGGGGTACATACACTTTTTTATTTATGAACATGCATACTCATTTATGTAAAATTAAAAAAAAAGAACATGGATGCATCCATCTATTTATCTGTTTACTGCAAGTCACATATCTTGAGTAAGTTTCATAGCAAAAGAAAGTTAAACACTAATACTCCAGTCCACTTAAATTCTTCCTCAACTAAGTGTGAATTGCAAGCCACTGTACTTAACAAATATGAGCATGCATAGCCTGTAACTTTTCTGATTGAAAATCATTCCACATATAGCTAAATTACCATTTGTTGTTGATAATCATTCCACATATAGCTAAATTACTATTTGTTGTTGATAATCTGATATTCACTATTAAAATTCCTAAAAAAAACAGAGTCAGTATATACGATAGCTGTAATGATTAACCCTGATTGATATATCTTTAACCACTAACTTACTTCATTACTTAACAGCAGTTGTCAGTTGTTTTTATTTTATTTATTTATTTATTTATTTATTTATTTATTTATTTTTTAGAAAAGTTACTTCTGTTTAATTTTGATAAAATTGTAAATAAAAATAACTTAAAATTTTGGGGAGAGAGAGAGAGTAGTTTGTAAAAGTAGGATGCCAAAAAATTTTAATGACATTAAACATTTTAATATCAGTATGTATATACATTATTTCATTTAATAAGAAATAAAATTGGTTTTATGTTTTATATGTTAGGATTTTTTTAAAGGGCCAAAATAGGGTTTTTATCCTCATTGGAAGCAATTAATTTTAGTATGATAAATAAGGTTCATTTTAGAGCAGCTCAAGTATTTTAAAACTACATTTCTCTCCACCTCAAGAGCAGGAGGTCTTGGGTTGGAACCCTGACAGGTTCATACATAGGACTTTAATATTTGAGATATTGCTTACTTGACTGGTATTCTGCATTAGGAGGATAGAGTATTGACTTGTTCACACGGTTCCAGGATAATGGGTTAGGGGAGTGAATTTTTTTGTCTGTGGTATACTGACTTGGTTGGCTTGCACTTTAGCAAAACGTCACCCTGAGTTGGTACATGGCAGGCCACACACGTGCGCACACACACACACACACACACACACACACACACACACACATAACAACTTGATCTTAGATTGATCAGTTGAGATACATAACCTTGCTTTTGTCACAAATAGCTTAAAAAAAATGCTGATGCAACTTAAAATAGCAATACAACAACAATAACAAAAACAACTAAATTTCTCTTCTTGAAATTTTGAACAAAATTATTGAATGGAAAAAAAACATATAATGCCTATTGAAACCATTTAATATAAAGATTGTAAGCCAATGTTGATAATGATTCAAAAGTAAAAGGAATATAGTTTTTGTAAATTTACCACAAATTAAAAAAAAAGATCAGCTAAATGATAAATCATTAAAAAGAAATTCATTGAAGCTAATTAGTAAAACAATATTGACATTTTTATAGATGTACATTACCAATAAAACTAGAGGTCAGCAAGTTTTTTTTAATAGTTATATGGTTACTTTAATTCAAATATTTTTCAAAATCTTTTCATCAATTGAAAATATCTTGCTTTAATAACTTTCAGAATCACTAAGAGCAGAAATTGAACAGACCAACCGTCAGTTAATTGCTGGTGACAGACTCTATCTGCGCTGTAAAACGTATGGCTATCCTACACCCAATGTGATATGGGAAAAACTAGGAGTTCCACTAGAGAGTTCTGGAAGATTAACTGTTGTCGGAGAACATTTAAGAATTTCTAACATAACTGTAGATGATGGTGGATTATATACCTGTATAGCTAGCAATAACGAGGAAAAAGCTGAAGATTCTATTACCATTACAATATCACCTAGAGGTAAGATGAAAAAAAATTTTGAAAAAGATTGTTGGAAATCTGTCCTTTCTGGAGTGTAGAAAAAAGTACCTCCAGAAAACCACTAATTTTTAGCTCATCTGAGCTGAAAGCTCAGATGAGCTATTGCGATGGTTCATCGTGCGTCGTCGTTAACTTTTTACATTTTAATCTTCTCCTCCAAAACCACTGGGCCAAATTTAATGAAACTTTGTAACCATAATGCCTGGGTGAAGCCCTTTAAGATTTGCACAAATGAAGGAGTTATGTTCCCTTGGGGCCCCATAAGGGGGAAAGAGTGAAAAACATTGAAAATCTTCTCCTCTGAATCTACAAGAGATATACCTTAGTTATTTCATTTATAACATCCTTAGGTCATCTTTTTTCAGATTTGCACAAATGGTAGCCATGGGGCTCAAAATGGGGTAATTGTAAGGCACTAAGTGGGGAAATTGCTAAAAATTATATATTTGTCACTATATCTTGAAAACAATTAACTTTTTGTATAGGCATGTATATAAGAATGTTGTAGATATTGACATGACGATCATTTTGATTTATGGATCAAGGTCATATGTTGAAAGGTCAAGGTCACAGCTGCAAAAGAAGACTTAAATTGCTAATTATCTTGAAAACTTTTAACTTTTTGTATAGGCATGTATATTGGAATATTGTAGGTATTGCGACAACGATCATTTTGATATATGATTCAAGGTCATATGTTGAAAGGTCAAGGTCACAGCTGCAAAAAAAGAATTAAATTGCTAATTATCTTGAAAACTAATAACATTTTGTATAGGCATGTATATTACAATATTGTAGGTATTGACATGATGAGCATTTTGATATATGGTTCAAGGTCATTTGTTGAAAGGTCAAGGTCACAGCTGCAAAAGAAGACTTAAATTACTAATTATCTTGAAAACTTAAAACTTTTTGTATAGGCATGTATATTAGAATATTGTAGGTATTATGACAATGATCATTTTGATATATGGTTCAAGGTTATATGTTCAAAGGTCAAGGTCATATCAACATAGGAATACTAAGATTATTAATTATCTTAAAAGCTATTAATTTCATGCATAGGCATGTATATAAGAATATTATAGGTATTGACATGACAATCATATATGGTTCAATGTCATATATGTTGAAAGGTCAATGACATAGCTGCATTAGTATACTGAAATTGATTAATGATTTGGAAATTATTCATTGCACTACAGTTACTTCATGCATATTATATAAGCTACTTATGAATGAAATGTGAGTGGATATATTTCTGATTAAGTTTTGTGGGAGTTCTTAACTTGAGAAAACTTTTTAAGTTTCTGTACGTAATATATTGTCTACTGCACTTTGCAAACAATATTGGACATATCTTCAGGTGAGCGTTAAGGCCCATGGGCCTCTTGTTAATTTGGCAAGTGGCCAGTCAAACCTTTTTGTACCTAAAAAACCTCATACCTTTGGCAAGTAAACAGACAAACCTTTTTGTACCTAGCTGATTTTTAATCTAGCACTTTAGTCAATTTTTAAGAGGTAAAAAACCTTTATGTCTAAACAGCAATGAAGACTAAATAAGGAAATTTTTAAAAACAATGGTAAGTCAAAGTTAGATTTTCGCATTTTACAATATTGCACTGACCAACATGTATTAAAGAAATATGCATAATTTAGAATTCCTAAGTTTATAAAATCATGCTATATATTTTTTCTTTTTTCTCTTTTTCAGACTCGCTTAATAATACTTGTGTGGACAAACTACCATTATATCGCTGTAGATTAATCAAGGCAGCACCACTCTGTGGTTATACGTTGTATTCAAATGCTTGTTGTAAAACCTGTCGCAGAGATAGAATGATGGGATAAAAAGCGAGCTTAAAAAACTGTTAAAAGATTTTGATGATAAAGTATCGAAAACTGTTTAAAGACTTGTTGATAAAGAAATCACTTGACTACCATTTCAGTATGATAATTATTTTGTTTTTTTCGTCAATTCATTGTGAGACATGGCACTTTGTATGTGTGGTAGTTTCAAAAGAATGTAACAAAGTGTACTGATTTTCCTATGAATGTATTTTTGATGATTTTATAAAAGTGAAATTGCTGAGGCCTGTTCTCAGGTTATTTCAAAGACATAAATACTCAAGAATACTTGTAATGTGTATATTGTTTATTAAAAGGCTTAAAACACCAAATACTATTTCAACAGCATAAAAACTATATTGGAATCCATCATATTTTTTTTATTTCAAGCTTTTGTTTCTTATCTTGTAAAAGTCTTTCTTTTTCTGATATTGTACAATCATTGCCAGAATTTTTTTATTTTATTTCCTGCCAAAAAAGCTGTTTTTATCAGTTACATTTTTATGTTTTCCATTTGTTGTTTTTTGAAAAGGTGCTTCTTTTTATCATATCAAGCCATCATAGTCCTATATATATGAACAAATTGTAATTTTAAACATGGCGTAAATGTTAAAGAAATTATCCCCAAAAATGAAAAAATTAACATATTTATACAAGTACATTATTAATAGATGAGTGGACTGTTTATGACAGTTGCTATAGTGATATAAGGTTATTAACATCACAACAGTTACTTGTTTAGTTAACAAGGTAATTGATATGACAACAGTTTTTTGCTTAGTTACCAAGGTAATTGACATAACAACAGTTACATGTTTGGTTACTTAGGTAATTGACATGAAAACAGTTACATGTTTAGTTACCAAGGGGATTGTTATAACAATATCTTAAATCACCAAGGTAATTGTCATTACAACAGGTACGTGATTAGTTGTCAAGGTAATTGACAAAATCAACAATGCTAATGGTTTTAAATATTTTGGAATGCCAAATTATTTATCCAAAACTTAAAGAAACATTTTGTGATCATTTGAAATTTTTTATGTTTTTTTTGATAAGGCATATGTAACTGACTGGCTGGATACAAGACCTAAATTTTGTTGTATTTTTTCTTTAAATTTTAAAATCTTCTTGTATGCTGGCATTTGATTGCTTTATTACTGATATAAATAGACTTTATAGAGTGCATGTTGAGTGAATGAAGAGTGGAATTCTATTATATTTTAAAATTTTATATTGAAATCCTTTAATATGAAAAGAGCTGAATTAAATGCATTGTCCCAAAGAAAATTTGTTCTATTTTCAAATGTTGCTGTTCAAATTAAAAATTTATGAAATCTATCAAATGTTTAAAACAAACTTTTTTTTTTTTGATAAGTATAATGTACCATGATAAAAAAAAAATAGGTTTTCATGATTTTTTGTTTATAAGGGTTTGTTAAACATCTTAAACTGTCAATTTTTTTTTTTTTTTTTTTTTTTTTTTTGCTGAAAAAAGTATTCTATCACCTTATGGTGTGATTTCTGTAATAGAGTTAATAAAAAAGTTTTTTGAAAATGTGAATAGAATATTTAAAACTTTGCTTCAAGTTTTAATAATATGTAATATTTCTTTAAAAGTCTTAATCACTGTTTGTTGGCTTAAAGAATTGTAATTATGCATATTATTATTCTAAATTGGCCAGTAGTAATTTTTTGGGGTTTGTTTGTTAAGATGTATTGCAATATAAATGTGTCATACAGTAACCAATTGTCAAGATTCTACAGACAACCTCAGAATTCTGAGTCTCTTGCATGAGACCTAACTTGATGTATATTAAGCCTCTTCAGTGATAGATATACATACATTTATGTACATTGTATTATTTCTGGACATGCTTTTTTTTTTTCTTCTTTCTTTTTTTTTTTAAATTTTGAACAAGGATTTTTTTTCACAATTGTAAATGAACAAGAAAAAGTAAAAACAATATACCTCAACATAAAGAGTGCAATCATGAAAAAGTTCCATCCAGATTTATCTTTAAATATTAGTTAGTGCAATCAAAATGATAGATTAACAAACATTATGAAGATTTAATAAGATACAAAAACTGCAAAATTGAATTTTAAGAAGATTTTTATTATACATTAGCATTGAATTCCATTTCACTGGTAGATATTGACCTCTCGGATGAAAAAAAAAAGTTGTTTTAAAAATAGAAAATCATCATTGCATCAATTTGTTGCAATTTTTAAGATAAAAACCTCATATACTAGAAAAAATAACAGTTAAGCAATACTAAAATGAGAAATAATGTAGCATATGTTTCAACTTTTTGTGGTCATAATGTGCTGACAAAGAGGTCAATTTACAATGTAGGATATCCTATGTATGCATTTCAGATATAGTTTGGGAAAGTAAATAGTACAAATTTGAAGAATTAGAAATCCATGTAGATATTCTTTATTTTGTTACCTCTTACTCATCAAAAATATAAAATTGTGATTTTTTATACTTTAAGTAATTTTATAAACATTTTGTGTATAAACAGATAAACCTGATTTCCATAAGTCTGAATACCACTGGTCGTTGAATTACATTGGTCTTAATAGAAATTGTCACCTCTTACATTATTTAGGATTAAATAAAGTGCCAATTACAGCAAATTTTAAACTAAAAACACATTGTTTTCTGCAGTACTTGTAGAACTCCATAAAGAATTTTAATTCAGAATTCACTTATAAAGTTTCAAGGAATGCAGTTCTTGTCCTTAATTGGAACAAGGTTTTGATTTTGTGAAACTGAAACACCTCTTTGTCATCAATATCAAAGTAAATTACATGCTAATGAATATTATTGCAACAAACATACAAATTCTAGTAAACTTTGAAATAATTAAATCATCGAATTTTTGTCAAAAACTGCAATAAACTTTGCGTTTATATTATGGAGCAAGATATAGCTGCATATTTTTCATATAAAAATGTATAAATCAGATTTATATATCGACCTATATATTATTAATAAGTTTTTTTAAAGAGGGAGATTTACTTTTAGGAGATCTTAAGCTTGCTCAGGGATTAATTTTTAACATCTCCAAAAAATTCAAACTGTACAATCCGTTTGGTGCTTCACATTATGATGCAGTGGACAAATTAAAAATAAAATTTCAAAGCAATCTTAAAAGCACTGTCTACTGACAATAATTCAGTTGAATTCAGCTATAAACTTGCACTATTTTCTCCGAAATGACACAACAGACTTGCACTCAAGTGGGCAACAGCCAGCAACTTGATACAGTTTCATTCTGTTAACCTTTGGTGTAATTAGTTGTAAATGTAGCTTTTTTCACTTTGTGCTTGCAAAATGGAACTACAATCCTTACCAAATGTTTTTGTTCAAATACTTTTTTGACCTCACATAGAATTCTATACATGTTATTTTCAACCCACATGTATATATTATCTTATAGTTGAAACACTTTCATTATATTAACGCCATGGTGCTCTCTTGTACTATATGAATATGTCATATTTAATGCATTTCGAATTTTCTTTTTACAATATTGTTATTTTTAGTTTATAATGATCTTTTCATATATAATGTGTTTATAAAGTCATTGTTCATTACTTTCAAGCTATCCTCTTTTTTCCTACCTGTTATTATATATATATATTTATAAATGATATCATCAACAAGATGTTATATGTATTTTAATCTACTGTAATTATTGATACTTGAATATATCAATCCTGTTTTTGCTTATATTTCTGACAGATATATTCACTTTGCTTTCTAAAGCATTATAAATATAATATTGTCTATAGTATCGTTCAAATTAGTATTTGTAAGAAAATGTCATTTTATACCAAATAAAAAATTACAAAATTTAGAATTTTGTAAAGTTGTTGGTTGCACAAGACATCAGAAGAGTTGAGTTGAGTAATAGTGTTTAATGTCCCAGTCAAAAATATTTCACTTATTTCGAGATGTTGCCAGCAATAGGCGAAAGTGCAGAAATTTTGCGTGTGCATTGCACTGATGGCATTATACAGCAGGGTTCTTTATCATGCCACGCCTATCGTGACACGAGACCTCATTTATTTCAAGTTCCCATCCGAAAGAACTATGACTTTCATTTCGTCACTTCCCACTTTCAAGTCAGACCCGGCGGGGGTTCAATCCCATGACCTCCCACTAACGGAGCTCAAAAGAGTTAAGATCAAAACATAGGTAGGTCATTTAAAATATAAATTGCAATGATGCAATGTCTTTCTGTCTCATCGCGGAGGGCCACTGTGGCCGAATGGTTAATGCATTACTATGCAGTCTTGGTTTCACCCTAATCGATCACAATTAAGAAAGTGTTTTAATGCAAAATGCCTTTACTGGTTAATTTAGTACTAGTACAAAATTGAAGTAGCAGAAAATTTAAGTATTTTTAAGCAAAGTTATTTAAGTACAAAGTACATGTGCAGTTATCCAGAAAGGAAAATCATATTTGTTTAAATATTTTATTTTATCTACCTATGATAAATTGTAATTGTATATTTGATAAAGGTAAAGATATTTTCTCGGAAGAACTATATTTATATATGTAATATTACTGAGAAAAAAAAAATCACATTCCAGTTTACATAACACAAAGGACGTCATGTTTGCGATTTCCATGATAATGCATACATTAGAATAATCCTGACAACTTCAGATGTCTGTGTGGCAATGTAACGTAAGTAATTTTGGTTTTAATTGAAAGCTATATCCTTGTGTTACCTTGAAAAGCTAAAACTTGTTAAAAGATTGACCGCGCAAGCCAGGGAACATTAGGGAACATGCACTGACTTGTGTAAACCTCGGAAAGGTAACCCACGCAATTAGGTAAATCAAGCGAGGTTTCTCAAACGATTTACAAGGAACTTTTAATTATTTATGTAAATAGCAAGTAAAGAGCAATTAATGCCTCTGTTTATTGGTTAATGCTTGTTACCTAGCGACCTAACTTAAAACAAAAAGCATCTATGAAGGATATCGTCCAAAGTCATATATTTTATTTATTAGATGCACCCCCCCCCCCTTCCGAAGCTTCTTTGGTGGGTGTTCACGAGTTTTTATGGTTTTAACTTTGCTTTTGGAATTGTGATTTTTACATGTATTGTATTCTTATGCTATGTTTTCTAAAATTTTAAACATATCGATTGTTGCTTTACTTTTGCTAAATTGCATGAATGCATGTTTTACAGTGTTCTGTATGTTGATTAAATTGGGCAAGTAGAGTCATACAAAAGAATTACAGCATAATCGGAAACCATTTAGTAGTCCGTTAAACTATCGAATTCGAGAGTTTTTTTTTAATTTAGTGACGTTTATATACGCTTCACAGTGATAGGTTTTGGTTCTTCATTCTCACTCACAAATTTATCCATTTTGATTCACACGTGACGGGTGAAGCTAGGAAGTGCTTATTCTTCCGAAGCACCCGCTTTCACTTCTCATATAATACTTTGAATGTTTAGAATAATTTGCCTGTTATGATCTTTTTAACTTTGGTTTTTAGGATTGTAATTTAAACACACGGTAGTAATTTTGAGTTTGATTTAAACGCATACCACATAAATACGAGTAGAATGAACGCGACGATGTTTAGTGAAAGAAACAATAACTATCAAGGATTGATTATTAAATGAAAGTCGTACAATAATAATAATATATCGATTTTTTAAAATTATGTCAGAAAAATTATTTATAACATTACAGGTATCATCGGTGTGTTACTTTCCACGTTAAAGTTAATTATTATGCATATCATATAATAATTGAATTATAAACTATGTACCCCGCGTATCTTATTACTTTTTTTCCCTACTGTCTATTATTACCTATTTATCTACGCTGCTGAGCTCATTGACGAGCAACTACAAAACATTTCCGAAATGTGCACATCTGGCACATCAAAATTCAACTGGTATATGTGTTATATATTTATCTTACTATTATCTAAAATAATCAGCTTAAAGTTCAAGTATGTTTTACGAAATTTTATCTTAATACCAAATATATGTATCTACCTTTTCCAGAAAGGAAAATTATATCTATTACAATCGTTAATTTTATCTACATATAATAAATGTGAATAATTTTATTGATAAAGGTAAATAATACTTTCTCGGAAGAATTTTACCGCTGTATATTTAGAAATTAGAAATAAATAACCGACAGTCACATATTTACGTGCATATTACACAAAAAAAAAAAAAAAAAGTTTGTTACTTTTACTAAATGTGTTACACAAAGGACGTAATGTTTACTGTCCCCATAATAATAGAAAAATTTGAATAATCCTGGTAATGTAAAACTTCAGATGTTGATAGGCAATGCAACATGTAAGTAATCTTGATTTCAAAATATCAACCACATTCTTCTCATCAAACATTTTTCAGAACTTTTATTTTAATTATTTAAATGAATAGCATTTAGAGAGCAATAAATGTTCGGTCTCTGTTTATCGGTTATTGTTCATCACCTAGCAACCTAGTATAAAGCAAAATGCATCTTTGTAGAATGTGGTAAAGATGATATACATTTGTAATTTATTCGAAATTATAATTATGATAATGTTCGTTGCAGTATCAAATTCGAGAGTTTAGATTTAGGGATGTTTATATGTGATTGTTTATCATTATCATTATAATAATTATTATTATTATCATTATTGTTGTTGTTGTTGTTGTTGAAGATTGGTTGTTTTTTACCTGAATATGCGTGTGGTTTGTTCCCTACTGCGATAGTTGTTGATTTTTTCTTCCTAACATATTAAGCATTTCCTTCAACTATTTTAGACATTTAAACTCCACTAAATTGTTTTTTATTTTTGTTCTGAACATAAGCACAGTTTACACAATAACTTATATCTCTTACACACGTTTATAAAAAAATAAAATAAAATAATAATAAAAAATCTACTTATAAGGTTTGTATTAGTTAGATTTTATTAGAATAAGATAAGAATATTTTATACGCAAACTTAGATCAAGTTAAGTTAATACGAGAGGCTGAAGTGTGCCTAGAAGCCTTAATTGACAAATAATTTATAGTCTGATCTATGATCATATATAACAAAGATAAGAAAACTTAATATTTAAAGTCATACTTAGAATTCTTTGACTCATATTAAAACAAAAAAAGTGAAGTGTACATTGTAGCCTTAATTGACAAATAATTTATAGTCTGAACTATGGTCAAATGTAACAAAGATTAGAAAACTTAATATTTAAAGACATACTTAGAATTCTTAGACTCATATTAAAACAAAAAAAGTGAAGTGTACATTGTAGCCTTAATTGACAAATAATTTATAGTCTGATCTATGATCATATGTAACAAAGATTAGAAAACTTAATATTTAAAGACATACTTAGAATTCTTAGACTCATATTTAAAAAAAAGTGAAATGTACATTGTAGCCTTAATTGACAAATAATTTATAGTCTGATCTATGATCATATGTAACAAAGATGAGAAAATCAATATTCAAACACATAGTTAGTCTCATATAAACTCATATTAAAACAAAAAGTTGACGTGTACCTTGTAGCCTTAATTGATAAACGATTTATAGGCCTAGCTATGATCATATGTTACAAAGATAAGAAAACTGAATACATACTTAGACTCATATTGACTTATATTAAAACAGGATGTTAAAGTGTATATCTTAGCTTTGATTTACAAGTGATTTATAGACCGAACTTTGATCACTGGGGTATATTATTTTAAGTTAATTTATTATCTGCTAAACATTTTAAACGTAAATTAATAAACAGGAAGAAAAAAGTTATTGTTATGCTAATCAACACATGATTAATATCTCTAGTTTTGTTAAAGGGTCTAAAATTATCATCAAACAAAATCAATTCATTTAAAATTGACAAAATGTATAATTGTATAATAAAATACAAACAAAATTATAACAAAATGTTAAAGTTGACAAAATGTATAATTGATAATAAAAGTGTCGCATCCAACATAGAAATAGTTATATATGTGACATAAGATGTGACATTAAAATGTCGTTAGTCATATTTTATTTACCAGATAACTAAAATATCGGACATAAATTTTGATCAATAAAATAATTTATCAGCATTTATTATTTCCTTTTCTTAAGTTTTCTATGGAAGAAGCAAATTTTGGATAATATTCTTCGGAGAATAAGAAACATTGTCATACGTTTTGTTTTACTTTTATAAAATCAAACATTAAAAATTTTGCATATGACAAAAAGTTATAAAATTCAAAATTATGCATATGACAACTTTTGTGAAATAGATAACAATATGTCAATCATTCATTCATGTTCATATATTTTACATGGACCTATTTTACCTCTTTAAAGTTCAAAGAAATGACATAACTATCCTGTCTTTACCAACAACACACTTAAAATCTCAAATCAACTGGAAACATTTAATTAACTTCTTACATAATTTGATTACAAATCTTCAAAAACATATTCGAAACAAAAGTAAAATTTGTATTATATTATGAAAATTATTATATTATATTATATTATTTGTATTATATTATTCCACCCTTACAAATTGAAAACTTTGGTTTTAGTTTATTTTTTTCTTTATGATGTTCAGATTTTTTTAAAGTTATCAAGATTGTCATGCTTAATAAACACGAAAATTGTTTAGCACGAAATAATTGATTTCACAGTAAGTCCTTAACCCATGACGATTCTAACTCATTGAACAAATTTTCAATGTATCCTTTCTGACACTTATTTAGAAAAAAAAAACAAAAACAAAAACAAAAACATAACAAAAAACCCAAACTTTTTTTTTGTCAGTCACATAAGTTTACAAATATAAGTACTTTTTATGGACAAAAGGCTTCAGAAACAAGTGCCAAAGCACCTATATTTATCTGTCTCTGCCAAAAAAATAATAAAATAATAAGAGATTAGTTTTTCAAATGCGCCTTGTAAAAACATTTAATTACACTAAACATTGTACTAATATTTGAAACACCAAGTATAAGTGTATTATTATTATTATTATTATTATTATTATTATTATTAAAAATCTAATCTTAAAATTTTTAACGAAATTAAAGCGCAAATACGTTCATAATTTTTTTCTTAAAAAAAATTTTAACGCACGGGGTACAAATAAACTATTAACACTGAAATATTTACAACATGTATTTTTGATTGTAACTCAAGAATTAACTTGACAATTTGTCAATAACTAATACTAATGTAATAATTTCCTTAATTTGATTTTATGAAATAAATTTATTTAAAAGCGTCCCACTTAAATACTAGAAGTTACACACGACGAAGTTTGTAAAAAGAATCAATCATTGAAAGATTGATTATGAATTCAATATTGTATAATAAACAATATATCGATTTTTTAAAATTAGGTCAGAATACGGAATTAGGTCGTCGGCATTTCCCACTTGTATATTATAATTACCATACATATTACATAATAATAGATTTATATACAATGTGCCTGTCTGTCGGGGTTTACCAATTTTTATCTCAAGTTTACAATGTAGAGGAAACTTTAGCTCCGTACTTCCTGTACAGAAGATTATATTTTTGTGATTCATTAGATTAAGAGGGCCATTTACGTGATAATTCCAAGGTAAGTATATTATTATAGATTATATTTGAGAAAAAACATTTATACGTAGTAACGGTAAGTTAAACCTAACGAATTAAACATTTTGTTTTATTTAACTAATTCATTAATTTAAATATTTCCATTTCATTAAAAAAAAAAAAAAAAAAAAAACCTTTTTCCCGAATATCCATTATTGTTGATTTTTTCAGACTGTTAAGCTAAACAACTAAAAACGATGAAAAATATATTATTAATTTAAGTCTTAAGTGGAATAATGACATTATTATGAACATTATGATTATATAATTTAATTTCTAAATTCTGTAATATCACACTCAATACAAATTCACGTTATACTCCAATAAACTACGAAACCATGGCAACGCTAAATTGACTGAAAATTGTTTGTTGATGAAACATAGTTCTAACGCGGAAGAAATTTTTTTTCAATTATTACAAAATCAAAAATAAATAAATAAATAAATAAATAAATAAATAAAAATAAAACAAAACATTGTTTTATGTTTCAGTTTAAGTGTTTAAAATTAAATTATAAGGAATAACTTGTGTTTTAAACAAGTTTATTGAGTCATAACATGAAAAACGATGTTCACACTTTTTCATAACTCTCTACGCGCATTATGAAGTGTGCACACCGTTTTTAACGTTAGGCACTCACCCAGTTAAAAAAAATTATAAATAAAATGAAATAAAATCGGGTTCACAAAAAATAACATTCCAAATTATCAAGGGTCTATGTCTAGTATGTGAATGTGGTACTATTAGACCAAAGCACCTTGCTTTTGCAAACCAACGATTTATCAATAAGCATAATTAAAATTAAACAAACGTTACTTAAGCAATCAATAAACTCGCAACTCTTGTAGGTTTGAAAGGTATATTCAGAATTAATTAGTTACGTCAGTATTTTGACATATATTATGGTGTCATTTATTTATTAGTATTATTGTACAGAAAAAAATATAATTTTTGTAAATTGAATAGATAGTCTTTAGAAAAGTACAGTGACTCAAGAAAATTAGGAAAGGTAATACTGTTTGATTCAGTCACAGAAAGAATAATAAACATGACCAACCTATAGCACCCGAGTAAGAGCTTCAGGTGAAGCCTGTCAATGATTCCCGTTATAAGCCAGTGGCAAAGGTAGTTGACAAAGTATAAAACAGACCAATTTGTTTGAAACTTCCTAGGTGTAATTTGATACTGAAAGTTAAACGAAAGTTAAAAATATTACAATAATGATCATATCATCAGCAGTGTAATTAACATATTCTTTTTCGATCTATTTTTAAATTTGCCAAGCTAGTATAGTAACAATTACTCACCAATAACAAACAAAATGTATAACAATGTCTAATTGTGCTTAAATGTTTTTAAATTAACATAAAACGTTAAATTATATTTAAGACGCGCGCGCGCGCGCGTGTGTGTGTGTGTGTGTGTGTGTGTGTGTGTGTTAGATTTTACCTTCCTTAATACTTCCTTCTTTTATTTATGATTTTTAAAAGCATGCTTACTTTTTGAAAGCTTTTTATTACTTCATTAGTATGTATTTAATGGTACCGGGTTATCATTTTAAATTTAACAGGTATTTGTGTTATATATATAACCAAACTGCATACAAGAGTGTACTTACTTGCATGCATTTACGGGTTTCCTCTATTAAAAGTAAGTGAACTTCCCCTAGCAATGCATAAAAAGAATTTGCCAAATCGATGTTGCTGTAAATCAAAATAATAGTGGTTAGTTTCTAAAGCTCAAAACAATGAATAAAACACGAATAAAACATCAATAATTAATGAGTTAAAAAGAATCATTTGAATACAAGATAATATTGCATAAAACTGCTGATTTTAAAACTTCTGACTGTTGATAGACATTTAATATAATTATAAAACGGCATCCAGTAATGTGGTTAAGGTTCATTTGTTGGTCTTTTTCATTCCATTTATTCTACAACCAGTTTGTGTAAATACATTAGTTATTCAGTGTTAATTTGTCTTATTTCGTATAATATTAAAAAAAAAAAAACAAGAAATATTAAACGGCTTAAAAACAAAGACTTTCATTATCGCAGTTTTAACGTATTATATATCTATTTAGTCAGCAAAACAAGAAGTGCTTACCTTCCGTACACCAAGCATTAACTTTCTTGGTCAAGTTCGTGTGTTAAACCGAATAAACCATTTTTAAAAGTGTTTACTTTGCTTTTGTAAATGGGATTTGGTCATGGACCGCTTTGGATGCGTGTTAAATATCAAACTTTTCGGTCTTAGTGTCTCTGATGAGGAAGGAATTTCCGAAATGAGCACATCGGGCACATCAGAATTTAACTGGTATTTGTGTTATACATTTGCGAAATAATCAATAAAATAGTCACTCTGATTTTCGCTTTTAATCAATCTGCAAAAACATATTCAAGGTTTGAATGTTTCTCTATTACAAAAATCTATCTGATAATATTAAGTTAAACTTTACATAGAAACAAAGATTAAAGTTAAATCACTTATAAAACACACAAACACATCATACATATATGATCGTTTTGAGCAGGTTAATTTTAGTATCGTGACTAGAAGCAGTGACTGATAAGAGTGTGATTTAAAAATCAGGATCATTGATTTAATTACACTTTACAGTACAAAAATGTAGAATTTCCCAATATTAAACTGAGTAATATAGTCTAAATCGTCTTTTACTTTAACCGGTATTTATATAAGTATATAAGGGTTTATAATTTTCATGAATATATCACTGCGTAGATAATAAATGTCTAAAAATAAACTTGTGAAAATTCCATTTTTTTAAATGCTGAAAAGGGTTTCCCATTTTATTTGTATATAAAATTCACGTTTAGCGCGAAAATACACACAAGAGAAAACTTCTAACTATCCATAAGATTGGTTGGTTTTTATATTATTATTTTAAAAAGATTATCTATAAAATTACCAATTATTAATTCTGATGAAATATTTTAATACCCGATTCATTTCTTCGAAAAAAACGTTTTTTTGCAGTCAATAAAAGGTAAGTATTAAAAGTTTATTTAACATTATATTTAATTTCATTTCATAAAAAATTATAACATAAACAGTAATTGAGAAAAAGTTTAAATTAATGTACGTTGTATTATCAATTAAAAAAAATGAATTACCGTAAAAAAAGCCTAAAAAGTTTATAAAAAAGTAAATAAACCGTTTTCTATATTTGATAGTTATTAGCAAGTAATAATTTTTTAAACTGTAGTGTGTATATATAATGAATAGTCACAATGTATTTATTTAAAAAAAAATTTGAAATGTAACACACACATTATTATGTTAATTTGTAATTGTGTTAATTTGTGTTAACTTCTTGTTATTATTATTATTATTATTATAATTATTATTATTATTATTAAAAATATATTTGATACGTATGAATTTCAAAACTAGTTCGAATAGTAAGACTTTAACTACACATTACATATTACTTGTAACCGTCACATGTGTTACAAGTAAGTGTATGGAATACAAACCATCAAAAAGGTTAATAAAGAACATTAGCCGTATTTGAAGGAATGTTTTCCGTCGAACAAGAGGTCTTTTTAGTAACCGATATTTTCCCACCTTTAATAAAAAAGACTTTTCTTTACGTAGGGCACATCGAGAATAATTTAACAGTCAAATAACAAACGTAAAGTTGTTGTTTGTTGCTGATTGATCAAATTAAAAGTAAAGGTGGGAAAATGTTGTTTAATGAAAGAGCTTCTTGATTAACCAAAAACTACCTGTCAAAAACGGCTATAGTTTTAAAGTCCAGCAAATACAAGTCACAGGGGGAGGGGGCAGTAACAGGGCTATCATTGGTTTGTGATCGATATTTTACTAAATATACTTTAACTCTATTTTTCTAATAAAATTAATTTTGATGAGGAGTTAAACAGTGCAAACTATTTATTGAAGGTTCTGTTTAAAAACAGAGGATGAAAATTTGAAAATTTTAGTAGAAATGTTTATGGCAAAACCTTTTTTCAGATGTATTAGGTAACTTATAATTATTACGCTGACTAATTTTCACTGAAACCATTAAGAATCATCAGAATAATGAAAAAGTACAATCTACCAGGGTTATGAAATTTCTGTTAGTATATATATTATCAAGCGATAGTATAAAAAAGCAATGTGGAAACAATACAAGTTAATCAGATCTAGAATAATGTGGGTTGTAAAACCTGTATTTCAATGCAGTTCTATATACGAATAAAAGAATATATTAATACATATTAAATTTACAGGTATTGTAGCAATAATTTAGAAACAGGGCTCAAATCATCAAAATATATGATAAATTAAATGCCGAAGAAATGTGATATCCAACAGATTATATGTTTTACTATTTTGAGTAATTTTCGAGAGCGACAATCGAACCTTTGCTATACCTATATCTTATTACTGCTCAAAAAACCTTTTAACACCTATATGGAATGCGTTGACTGGGACAAAAATGCGGCATTGAACATTTGAGCGAACCCAAAAGGATAAAAGAGCAAAAAAGGTACTTTTAAGCGACAAAGTAAAAGACATTTGAGAGACGGATTTTCAACACATTTGAGTCAATTTCTACATACAAAATAAACATTTGAGCGGCAGATTTTCGAATCGCTTTCGTAAAATGGTAAAATTTACAAATTTATTCTTGCCTGATATTTAATTCCAAGGGAACTTGTAAATAAGAAGCAGCTGACTTCAGCATATGAATATTTTTGATAGAATTCTTTCAAATTGTCAGCTCTCTCTCTCTCTCTCTCTCTCTCTCTCTCTCTCTCTCTCTCTCCTAAACACTGGGACAGTCTTGTGTAGATCGACGAATAATTGTAGTAAAATTGTCATTAAAATGAGCATGGACAGACTCATACCCGTTACTGTAAATGTGTCAGATTTAACTACAGTTAAAACGTCTGTCTCAGATTACAGATAATTTTAAAAAAATCAGTAGTTCAAATGCCCCTTAAGTCGTCGCTTAAATGTCCACTAAGAATTTTTTTCAGATTTCGATCAAATGACCAGTGCCTAAAAATGCCGTAAAATGAATTTATGTCGCCGTTTCCTTTTTAATTTTTTGTTTGTAAATTATATTAATCATTTAACTTTGTTTTTGCCGCTGAATGTTTTTATTTGCCATTATTGGAATTTATTAAAATAGTTTGGTGTTGAGCAGATTGATAAATATCCCACTGTAATACAAATCAAGCAAACATGCACATTTATAAACCTTTAATTGTCTTTATTTACCCAAAGTTTTTTCTTATAAAACAAATTTAAATACTTGTTATACAACAGTTATAACCGTCGTATATATGCCGTGTAATTTTATTCTTGTGTATTTGTGTGTATGCCTCGTGTTCTGTGAATCCAGTAACACAATATGTTAGCAATACGTTCAATATGACTTATGTTACATGTATACGTTGCATTTTTGTTCCGGTCGGGATATATGAGTGCCTTAGTAAAAGAAGTTAAGAAAGATCATTTGAACTCCGAAAGATTTACAAAAACTACTCGGAGCCAATCCACCTCCTCAAAGGTTTTACTGTTTGAGAATATTCATTTGTTTAAAGATAATAAAGAAATATATGAAACCATTAAAATGCTTTTGGTGAGAATTAGTTTTTTGTTTAAAAATCGGAGTTCATACGTTTGTAGATTTTATTATTTTCGGGGGATCGTAAAATGTTTTCACAAATAGAACAAATTACAAACAAAAATCAATTAATAAATTAATTATGTAATAACATTCACCATTGTGATAAAAATTAAAATGTTATCAATGTAATTTTTAAAACTATTACTTTATCTTAGTAAATAACATATCTTTCTTAAAATTCCAAATATATTTATGCAACTATCTATCATTTATCTCTCATATTTCACTTGGTTTCTTTTTCATTGTTATCAACAGATAAGTTCTAAAAAAGAATTATTAGAATTTATTTAAGTTCTAAAAAAGAATTATTAGAATTTATTTTATAAACATTAAATGCTTGTTAACTTTTTAACAAAGGAACATACGTGGACAACACCCTCGCAGTTTTATAAAAAAATATCCCTAATCATGTATATATGCAACGGAAAGTCCGATTCACACACACACGCGCGCGCACGCGCAATATATATATATAATTTGTGCGGAATTTTATATCCAATGAAGAATATAAAATTGTTACATACGTCGTCATTACATATATTGTGATTTAAAAATATAACTTTAGATAAAGACGTATTAACGGCAACATATTCAGGCACATTTCATTGTTTTATTCTTAATCACTTAAATTGAAAGAAAATTATTTCTGTTCTTATAATTATTTTATGTTTGTTTGATGTGCTCTTTGAGTATTTCTTCCAATAATAAACGTTTTGTTTATTTATTTGTTTGTATTTTTAATATCGCTGCGTGGTAAAATAACGCTAGCGCTGTAAGATGCATCTTATTCTCTTTAATTTTCGTTTTAAGAAGTTTTTTACTTATTTTACATTTGGAAATTACCGAACCGAACCAAATAGCATTTCTATGTCACAAATCTATTTATAGTAAATAGATTTTCTTTATTTGTCATTTATCATATATTCATTAATTTTCAATTAAAAGTAAATATGAATTTATTATAATTAATGAAATCAATACAGAATACCTTTGATCGATTTTTCAGATTTGTTTATAAATCTTAAAAAAAGAAAAAAAGGAAGGTCACAAAATCGATATTTGAAAAAAATAAGTTTGCAAAGGGTGATAATTCATCCAATATTCATTTAAAACTTTGAGCTGTAAGAAAATGTACCATGTAGCAAAATTTTCAACAGTCTACATTTTTTAATTTATGAAAAACTAAGGTTTGTTTCCTCATAGAAAGCATTTCTTAACTGGATTTGGATTCATATCATTTTTGGATTTTTAGATTCATTAATTTTTAACTGTAAGACTTATGTTTTTATCTATCAAACTTTTCGGCCCCTAGTGTATATATATATAACACAGAATCATCAAATTGACACTTTTGTTTATGGTATTGGTTTGTGAGTCGAGTCAAGTGACAAACGAAAATCTAGAGTTCAAAGTACCAATTACACTAGCATAAGTTTATTTTAAACCAGATTAAGAAAGATTACAAAACCAATACTTGACGTGAATGATATATGTATATATTAACGTCAAACTGTCAAAAAAGTTTTATATAAAGGTATAAATTCAAAACTCAATACAAAACTTCAAACCCTATTTACTTGATATTCAGGTAAAAAATACTTTATTTTTATTTAATAGAACTAGTAAAACAATTTTACAGCAATTCTCATATCCAGCATATCTAATACTTTATTATTATTATTATTATTATTATTATTATTATTATTATTATTATTATTACTATATTTTATTTTTGATCTTTTATATGAATTAGTTTTTTATTGATCTTTTTATGTTATTCCCTTATTTGTTATAACTTTATTAAATTTTCTTTTAATATAAATTTATTAAACAAAACTCGGACAATGTCCTGAGGATGAGACACGTTATTTTTATGACGTTATAGGGTAAATACTAGTAAATAAAACAAAGTTGTCTTTATTAAAATGTTCTTAATATAGGTGTTTATTAAAATGCAATCTATAATAAATTTTCGTTTCATTTCTTGTTATTGTTAGATTCATTTTCATTTTACGGTAACATCTACTCGTGCTATAAACGATTGCTACATTAATGTATTAAAAGGAAATAAAAAGCACGCAATTGTTTATGCATTTATTCTATACATATAAATAAATGATATTCTATTCTTTACTTGTTAGAAATTTAAAAAAAAAAATAAATAAATAAAAAGAGTGTTTACTGACTGTGTACATGTTGAAAACAGTAGTATATTGAAAACGTTATATAAAAGACTGAGCACAAAACCTGGTCTTTATACAAAACTTGTACAAAAAGTGGCAACACTACTGAATTTTATTCACTACAATACTTTTATGATATATAAATGATGTCATTTTGGCACACCGAGTAGAGTAACATCTCCTATGACATTGTCAATGTCCTATAGTTATTATATTTTTTGATAAGTCAAATCATGTGACAAGGAAAAACTTACGGTTTCAAAGCAAACATAGATTTGTTAACAAGGTCGATTGGTGTTACGAAACAAATTACTAAATGTAAATTATACTTGTGTATTTTTACGTCAAACTGCGGAAAACATGTCATATTAAGGTATTATGTTTTAATGTATTAATTCAAAATTCAATACGAAACTGAAAACCCCCATTTCTGTTACAAACTAATATTACTTTATTTTATTTAAAAGGTTCAGTAAAAATAATAAATTTAATAGCAATTTGCATATACAGTAAACCTAACTTACTTTTATTTAGGATTTTTTAAGTATATTTTAGTAAGGGTGTTTATTTATTTTTGAAAATAATCCCCTAATTTGTTTCTATTTTATTAAATTTTATTTTATTATGGTATATATTCATTAAACAAAATGACTTAATTACTTTATCCTCTCATAAAACTAGGACACTGACCTGAGCGCGAGAACCATTATTTTTATGACGTTAAATTACTATAAAATAAAACAGAATAATCTTAGTCGATATGTTCTAATCATAAGTGTTTGTTAAATATAATTAAAAATAAATTTGCATTGTATTTCTATTATTGTTGGATTTGAAAAGGAACTTTGGGATTTTCATACTTCAATTGCATAACTGTTAAATTTGTAATTATGTTGTGATTTATTTTGTAATATGTACATTGAATGTGATTTTCACTTTTGTTTAGTCTTTAATTCACGGTAACAGCTTTTTGTGTTGTAGAAGATTGCACAATTGCTACATTAATGCAATAAAAGGAATTAAAAAAGACACTAATAAATCATACATAAATACACAAATATTTCTCGATTTTTTTATTTTGTTGAAAATATTGAAAAAAAGTATTAAATTGAGGATGTACATCATTGTTTGAATTCAGTTAAAAATATCTTTCTAATACAATGCCATTATAAATGTATTAATAATAATACTATAATAATTATAGTAGTGTATAACACTAAGAGTTATAAGAGTTGTCCCCCTTTAGCTGTTTAAAAAGTATGTTATTAAGCTTGTGCCATCTTTTTTTCAACTTAATTTTTAATAGTTTCTAGTTTAATAAAGGAAAATAATTTGATGATAAATTTTTTAAACTAATTTTATATTATTTATTATGTTACCGTAGAAAACAACATGTGAAATGGCTTATTTAGTTGTTATGAAAGAAATTCTTAACGAACAGTCAATTGTCAAGAACAACAAACTTACTCAGACCAGGCAAGATAATGATCACAACATGCGTCAATTGAGGACAGGTACATGATCACAACATGCGTCAAATGAGGACAGATGCGTTACCACAACATGCGTCTTATCAATATAACTCAGCTCTGTTTTAATAAAAATAAGTATGAAGTCCCTGTATCCAAAGTTATACTGGATATATTTGACTTCCAATAATTTCATGTCCCTTCTATTCCCAAATTTGATTTTGAACGTGACGGGTGTAGCTTGCTAGAGAGAAGAAGCTTACCCTTCCGAAGCAACCGGCCTAACTTCCTTGATGGAAGTTCACGTGTAAGCGAATTGGCCTGTTTTCAAAGTTATTATTATTATTATTTTGTAATTTGATTTTTTTTAATTTATTTATTTTATTTTTTTTTTTTGATGGGGGGGGGGGGTGTTGTGATTTGGACATGGACCGGTATGTTTGTGTTTTATTTAACATTTTTACAATTACTAAATCAATAAGATTTTAAGGCTATCTGATTGAAGAAAATGAAGTGTTACACTTCAAAATATTAGAATAAATATTTACATCGTGTACGTACATCTTGATAACTTTTAGAATTTGTGAGGGAATAATATTTCTTATGAATGGTTTTTGTTTGTTTGTTGTTTTATTATTATTATTATCATTTAATTTGTTTTGTTTTTTTATTTCGTAGGGACGTCATTCCCGATTTTTGCTATTATTAATAATTTCCAAAATATAGAGTGGTATTGATCACGTGGTACTTTGTCAAAACCAATTTTCTAATTTGTAGAATATGTGAATGTCATCTTTCCAAGTGAGCTTGAAATAAAAGATACGACTGATTATTCTTGTTCTGCTTCATATTTGTACTTATACCTCAGTTATGATATCAGCGAAAGGTTATATCTGAAGCTACACGACAAACGCATTGACTTAAATTTTTCTATTATCAGCTTTCTTTTTTCTTTGCATTAATATCCCTGCGATGTGTAAATATTTCGCAACGAATACGGTATGGTAGTTATTGTACCCACTAAGAGGACTTTCTACAAGCTGCTCACAATTAAAATTGTTGACTAAAGAAAATTTCAAGCCTATGCTAATAAAGTTCAATGGCCTTCATCACATTGTTTTTGATGAAGTCACTCTATCCAAACTTGGGCCTGGGTGACTGAGTGGTCTAAAGCGCGCGCTTACGGATCACAGTGCCTCTCACCGCCTGGGTTCGAGTCCCATTCGGGACAGATCCTAGTGTGAGAAAGTTTGTCAGTTCGCTTGCCGAAGGTCGGTGGTTTTCTACGGGCACTCCGGTTTCCTCCACCATCCCAGAACTGACCGCCTCGAAATAAGTGAAAGATTCTTGACTTGGGCGTAAAACAACATTATTCCACTCCACTCTATCCAAACTTATACCAGATATATGATTTGGACAAAGACTGGTATGTTTGTGTTTTATTTACTCTTTATCCCTTCGACATAAAGAATCAGTCGTGTCCTTTATGATAAGCTCCATAGAATGGATGACAAAAATGATTTGACAAGTCCCCTGATATAACAACCTTCTGCAAAACTTTAATGATTGAAAACACTTTATACAATGTATAAGAAATGTCATATTTTAAGCATGTTATTATAGAATACCTTCAGCACTTATTTGAATTGTACCATTTAATATTTTGTCCCTTGAAAATTTGACACACAGAAAAACTAATTTCCAATTTCTTTTTTAGAAATAGAAAATGAACGCACATAACCTACGACCTGATAAAGCAATGGAAATGACTTAATGTGGTTATGTGGTCATTGTCCAACAATGGAGGATACATATATATTTGTGTGTGTATGTATGCTGACAAAAACATACATTATATAATGAACAAAAAGATCATCTTCTGAGCAACACGACCTAGAATCGAACCAGAAAATGTAAAAGAAAATAAAGAACAATTGATCTAATTAACTTATTAAAAAGGTAAAACTAATAAAGTGCCTTTTTTCTTTTTTTCTTTCCTTTTTTTCTATTTTGTTCATATGCACAAAATAAAGTAAAAGTGTTACATTCATTGAGCCTGTCGTCGTTTACATTTACCTATTGTCGTCTTGCTTTTCTTATTTTCTTTTTTCTACTTTTTCGCAATTATTTTATAAGCTTTGTTCTAGTTGAAGAAGACTTTGCTGTTTGATGTTAAAATTGTGCTAACTATATCTTTTACCCATAGATCAAATCTAACTTTTACATATCCTAATGCAATCCCTTCGTCGATGATTGGTAATTTTCACTTTGTTTTTATTGCATTCAGAACGATAAAATTAATAAAATAATTAAATATTAATCACTCTGCTTAACTTCATTTTCTTCTTTTCAATTTTAATATAACTCCTCCTTTTTATAAGAATAGCTCACAAATAATCGTTTTAATTGCAGAGATAATGTTGAAGGCTATTAGTTTTCGCAATGGATCATTCAAAAACAGACAATACCTGAAGTTCAAAGAAGGGGCAAACTTACTGTTGGGTCCTTGTTTCTCGAACCATAACCAGGCGATTCATTTAATTGATTGCTGCCTTAAAGACTCGGAAATAACGAAGAATACAACTGGTTTCCAAAGTGAAACGTTTAATAGCTATGCCTTCTGCAAATATGAGCTAGAAATTCAACTTTTGAAAGATGTTATCAACACATTTCCATGTACGTCAACTAAAAACATCGAATCTGCTCAGAATAATAGTCATTCAATATTACTTACAGGATTTTTTAGCGTCCCTGGCGGTCATAAAAATAACACATACAGAATAGTGGTTGTAGAAGAGAAATATGAAAATGTAACTAGATCGTATGCTGTAGTTAAATCTTTGGCCGATAAAACATCAAAAATAAAAATAAAGGAAGAAAGGGAAAAAGGGGCAGTTGCGGAAATTCAAGATGGTAACAGATGTCTTATTTCTGATCTTGTGAAACTTTGTTCCGATACAAAAAAAGAAGAAAAAGATAAAGTTCAGGAAAAACTAAATTCGGATATTGTGGAATTTTTACAAAATAGTACAAATACACAAGACACAGAAGATATTATTACCAAAATTCAGCAGTTATTAACTGGACGCGGAATCGTTAATTTCCAGCGAAGGGATTCTGAGACCCCAAAAGCGTTACAATCTTGTGATGATAAAACAACAGAAGATCTAAAAAGGTTAATATTCCCGTTTGAAATAAAACCAGAAACAGGAATAAATTCATCTGAATTGCAGCTAGATTCGAAATCACAAGATATTCTGGAAGAAGCAAAACTGCTCATTCACGCATTAAACCAAGCGAATACGCTAACTCTCTGTATTGAAAATCCAGGGATGACTTTTGATTCTGTTATGCAGGAAAGATTACGCGATCTTTTTATCAGGCAGTCAAAAAAGGTGATTATCTTTACTGCTCAAAGCACATCTTTTGTAAATGCAGACATTGTTCAAAACACGCATGTATGCATACAAAATATAACATCCAAAGAAAAAGATTATTTATTTGTCAATTTGTCGAGTCACAATAAGCATTTTATTGCTTATGAGGACATGAAGAAAATTCTTTTAGCATCTAGAGTCTTGTTCGTTGAAGGTGAAAGCGATGAAATATTATTATCTCGCCTTCTGAATAAAGTTACCTTTGGTAAAGAAACAATGAATCCGACCTTTCTTGGAAACGATGAGGTGAAGTTGTTACAAGAATTCCTTTCCACAACTCAAATCATAAAACAAGGTGGCTATATGAACAAACAGAAGTGCGAGATGCTATGTAATGATTTAAATGTACAGTGTTTCTTTATTTTTGATAGGAATGTTTTCGTTCAAGAACAAAAATCTGAATGTGAAGTCACTGACAATGAAAAAATGGAACATACGGCAAAGGGAAGAAAACGTAAAATAGGGAAAAAATCAAAAGACTCAAAGAAACCATTAGAAGATACGTGCAAAGAATCCGAGCGACAACGGAATGATACTGTTTGCAAAAATGTGCAAGACGATGAGGGTGAAAATAATAATAAAGAAGAAGACGAAAGTGCTGAAAACATTGCAGAAGTTGAAAGCCAAGGTTGTGGTGAAAAAAGAGAGAGCACATCTGCAAAGGGTCTTTTAACTGTAAAAACTAAGTATTTACCTGAAAAACAGTTTCGTTCATTGCCTAAACATGAACTACTGTTGGATCAGCTGGAAAAACAGGAAAAGAACAAGCACAAGAACATGAAAATGTTGATGGACAATTTAAAAACAGAAGATGTTGGCAAGTATAAACAAGGATGGGATAGCATTGAGTTTCCTTCTTCAAAGGAATTTGAAGAGATAAAATCAGAAGAACTCAAAGAATATCTAAATCTTCTAGATACTCAGCATCTTACCACTAATGACGCCATGCAACAACATGTGTCTTCATTCTACAAGCTAATGATGTGCCCAACTGGAATTAAAATTATAGGAAAACGTTCACATGAGTATGGATTGTCTGAAAAACTGAAAATTAAGTCTGACTTTTTTGGAGAACAAGAATATCAGGAACTAGAACAAGTCTTAAAGGATAAAAACATTTTCATGTGGCGTTTAGGTAATCTCGAGCATGTTATTAATATGGCCATCATGGAAAATCCGAAGAGGAATTTACCGACTGCTTACAAGATCTGGACCCAATTTCCAATCATGAAAGTAACAAAGGAAAAAGAAAGAACAGGAAAAAGAGCATTGAAAAACACAAACGACGAAGATGCAGTTTCAGAATTATGCGATATTCTTCTTAAATACGACGAAATCAAAAGATTCATAACATTTTTAATTGATGTCTGTAGTTCTGAAGAGATAAAATGCAATCAACCGGCAATATAGCTATGACGGGAAGAATTAAGAATTCCGAATTCAATAGACTCGATGATTAATATTGGATTTACCAAAATCACTGCATGCTTGTTTCTGACTTTGACATATTAATTCCATACAAACAAAGTTTTTGAAAATAGACTGTAAAAAAAATTTAATTCATTTTTTTGATTTCGAGTATTTGAATATTTTTTTTTCGAATACTATTGTCAGAATGCCGTGTCATTAAGTTAATTTTTTATAATATTTTTATAGATTCAGGAATTTTATTCTTGTTTTGCAGTTTAGTCAAAACATTTTAACATTCGGGTGAGATTCTCTATTTCCGAATATGGGTGACCAAGTGACTAAGCGTGCACCTATGGAAGTTTGGAGGTTTTCTCCTTGCACTACGGTTTCCTCCACCATCCACGACCAGACAGACATAAAGTGGGTTGAAAATCCCAAACCAGCCCAGCTTACAGGAACAGTTGTAAATATAGAACCTTTCTTCATATAATTTGATACAAGAAGTCTGTCTACATCGCAAAACAGATATTTTATTTTTCTCTCTTACCGTTAAAAAAAATAGTGACTCCATCATTCATATAGGTGTGATATTTACAATTACAGCTTGTCTTTGTTATTGGTAAAGAGAGATTTCTTGCATGGTAAAGATGTTTACTTTTGATTTGGAAGTCAATGACATTACATCAATCGCCGACATCGACTGTTAGATTTACATCAGAAACATTAGTTGAATTGTAACGTTAATATCTATTGTTGATTTTTAATGATCTCAAGTTGAATAATATTTTTTCAAAAAATATGTCTGAATTAAGAAAGTTGTTAACTCTTTTCATAATAATATTTTTTGTATGGTAAAAAGTCTGCTTTATCCTTTTTATGACGCTCATTTAAACATATTTTTCATTTAATTTACATCTATTTCTGACATTTTAATAATTAAATAATAAACCGATTATTAAAGAAAAGTAAAGAAAACAAAACAATATATTTCAGTTAGATCTTTTTTTTTTTAATAAAAAACTTAATAAATGTCCTGACATTTTTATATGGTAATCGTTATCGGTATAATTACCTTTGGAATATTTAACTGGAATTTAAGAATGTTTCTAGCGTTGTGACGTCTGTCCGCCATGTTTATCATACAGAGTTCATTTAAAATGCAAGAAAAATAATGTGCACAAGTATAATAGATTCTAAGCTAAAAGAATATTTGGTTCTTTATATTTTAAAAAAGAGTGAGTTTCCATTAATAAAAAATTCAAAAATAATAATAATTATCATTTTTGTTATTATTTATTATTATTGTTTATTTCTTTTATTATTATTATTATAGATAGTCCTGCTTTTCCTATGAGTTATCCACCCTTTGTTTAAAATCCAATGCACCTGATGTAAGATACTTTGCGGTCAAAAATGAAAGGTTACGTTTGTCACATTTTGTGTTGAAAAAGAATTTCATTTATTGAGATATCATTGATCTGACGAATAAAATATGAGATTTGTTTTACATTAATAAAAATGCTATATCTTCATATATATATATATATATATATATATATATATATATATATATATATATATATATATATATATATATAAAATGCTATGTCTTCATATATATAAATATATGTATATATATATATATATATATATATATATATATATATATATATATATATATATATATATATATATATGAAGACATAGCATTTTTTTATATATAAATATATACATATACATATATATATATATATATATATATATATATATATATATATATATATATATATATATATATATATATATATAACAATGCTGCATCAGTAACACCAGTATCATTTTTAATTGTAGCATACATATCTATTAATTATAGATTTATAATATTTATAATTTTGTTTATTTATGCATGTTGTTTCTTTTTATTTTGATTATTATTCCTTTCACAAACTATGCAGCCTTTTGTTTATTTACTTGTTATTTTATTCAATTTAAATTCTTACATTTGTATTATAAGTTCATTTGATTTTACAATAATTTTACAGTAATTGTATCGGTTTTATCAATGCCAAATTAAAATGTTCATTTCATTTATTTGTTCATTTTTGTTTTTTTTTTTTTTGTTAGCTCAGTAGGCAGTACTTTATGCTGTCAGAAAACATACCATTTAGCAAAATTTTCAGCCCTCCTAATTTTTTATGTTTATTTAAACTCAGGTCTGTTCCCTCATGAAAAGCATTCTTAGCCGAATTTGGATTCATATAGTTTTGGAACTTTAAATTCATTATTTTTCAACAGTTAAGCTTATGTTTTTATCTATCAAACTTTTCGGCCCCTAGTGTCATTGATGAGGAACGATTTTCCAAAATGTGCACATATGGCACATCAAAATTTATCAGGTATTTGTGTTATATATTTAAAACAATTTGATTTTTTTTATTTTGGAAGCATCTTATTTCGAATTTGTTTGAAACCTGTTGTGTCATTTCAAAATGAATTATCTCTCTTTGTCAATAAATCCTGAGCATTGCATTTTAACTTCTTTGTAACTTTAGGGGTTTTCATAGCATTGTCCTTGATTGATAAAATTGATAAAAATGATTTTTTTTTAAATCTGTAATTATTTTCCATGCAAAAAAGTGCTACATAAATAACTAACAAAAAAAAAAAAAAAAAAGAAAAAAAAAAAAAAAAAAAAAAAACAAGAGCACAAACTATAACTTATCGGCAGTCAGTACAACCGTAAGAAGTTCAAGAAAAGAGGCATGCAGTTCGCCTAGTCAGGATTTATTCACAAAGCGACCAATTTCTGTAAGGTAAGATGAAAAACTCCGAACTACGGGCAAAGAGTTTGACAAAAATGACATATTTTCTCACATTAGCATTTTCACAGAGTCGGTGTGGAACCTTTGCGCTGTGATTCATAATTATGGAACCAAGTTAATAAAAGAAATTACTAATTACTAAGTCAAGAAAAAATTTGGACCACTGATGAAAAACTACCAATCATGGTCGGGCATTAGTGTATCCAAAATGCAACATTGACCTTTAAATCTCTTTACAATTTCAATTTTTCAGTAGAGAGTATCGTCCTTCTAAGTTCTTGTTAGGGTCGGTTGAGTCATAGATAAGACAGTTATGTGTAATATACAACTTAAAAGGACAGAGTATCAACTGGTTCACCGGGATAATGTAACTGGGTATGCTTGTCTATGGTATACTGAATAAATGAGCCAGCAACATAACAGAAAAGGTCACCCTTAATGTGCGCCAGTACAGAGCGGCCTAAAATACGCGTGCGCTCGGAGCCAAAAATGGTAACCGCTTCATAGAACAATCGATTAGTCTGCTTATGTTTGTTAAACTGTATTGAGAAAATTTATGTTAAATAACCAGCACTTTGTTTTTCAAATGATAAATGTGGCAAATTACCACATTCTTGATATTATAACATCCAAAGCATTCCTGAGCTTCAAAAGCTACGAAATGAATTAAACAAAATATGCTTCCTCAAAAAGTAAAAATATTTTCTCCAATTTTTTAAATTGGACCTTTGTGACCGATATGTCTAAAGCGTTGCAATACGACTCACCGTCTAATTAGATTTGAGTGCAAATGAGTACCGGAAAATTAATCAGTTCGCTTACCATATGTTAAAGGCTTTCTCTAGGCAGGCAACCATGAAGGCCTAATCAATTTTAAAATATGTTCTTTATTACACGGAGGGTTCTGAAGCGTCCGCTTACGGCTTACGGAACACAGTGCCTCTTACCGCCTAGGTTCGAATCACAATGACAATTCCTAGTGTGAGAAAGCTTGTCCATTTTTTTTTTTTTTTTTTTTTTTTTTTTTTTTTTTTTTTTTGTAGGCACTCTGGTTCCACAATCCCACAACTTAATGCCTCATTACAAGTGAAAGAATCTTAAATGGGTTGTTGCACACAATCACAAAACTCAACTCAATACAGTTAAAATATGGTCTTTAATACACATACTTTTAACATGTTGAAGTTTCAGTAGCTTATTTCGCACACTGTCCAAAACTTTTCCCTTCCCAAATATTTATATTACTTTTCACTGCTTTAGTTAATTGGTTAAATTCTGGTTGAATGTTGTTTAAATTCACAATGTTCAAGCTATTCCTGATGTTACATCTCGAGGATTAATGTTAATAATTTCTTTTGTTGCGTGAGTGTGTAAGTGTTTCTGATCTGTACTTGTGCGCTCTTATGACATCGTTTCAAGTTTTAGTACACTTGTTCCCAATGTCGCTGATAATTATCGCAGTGCAGTTCATTTTTTCTGGAACCGAGCCGACCAGTAAAGTCTAATGACAAAGAAAACCTTCCTTATTTGCGACCGACTCGAAAACACAGGGGTGAAAAAGCTTGATTTTGAAGGCCAATGGCTTAGCATAGTGATTATCTAATGATGAATTCATTACATGTAGTATACATAAAAACAATCTTTAGATTTTTGTCTCTCTTAAAGAGTTGTGTTTATGATTTAAACCCAAAAGATCAAATGAACACGTTTGATTTTTAGCAATAAAAAGAAGTAGATAACCTGAATAGAAAATACAGGGCATAGCCAACACCAATGATATTTATAAGGATTATTTTCATATTTAAACCAACGTAAATAACAACTAGAATGTATACTCAGCCCTACCGATAAGCCTTAAATCGCTGAAAATTCACCTTCTTACTGTTATGTCGTTAATCAGAAAAATAAATATTGACTTGCCCAACCCAACCCATCAATTAAATGACCAGTGAAAATCTAAATTTTACCTGAGGAAATGTAATTTCAACTTTAATTTCAAATTTTGAAGTACTTTTTAAAACAGATCATTTAAAGAATTGACAGGACATCCATTGATGTTGAATGGTCATACAAGGTAAATGAGACTTGAAATTGGATTTAAACATTTGTGGTTTTCATCTATTTACAAATGACCAATACCATTGTGTCTTTTAAGTTTTAAAGGAGGTGACAAAGTAATTGTAATGACATAAGACCCTTGCTCAGATTGAGCAGATTTTTCAGGCTTGTACGTAGGACTGTACTTGCGAGCAAGTATATGTCTGCTCTCTAAAGTGGTGCTCCAAATAGCGGAGGAAATTCCAAGAAAGAACGACAGAATTCTCTAGAAAGAACTCTCTGGAATTCCGTGGTTTTAACCGGATTTTTCCGAAGTCCCTCTGAATTCCGAAAAACGGTGAGGAAGCGACCTCCCAATGGTCAATCCCTACCAGTTGACAAAATTTCAACCTGATCGGATAAGTAACGTAGAAGGAAATATCTCTGAAAAAATCTGTCTTGAGTAACAAGATGTCTGCTGATACGCAGGATAAAATATCATATTTTGTTTTGATAGAAGATTTTAATAATTAAATTTGACACAAATCTTTGGCTAAAAAGAGTAGAAACCTTTAGATTATTTTAATGACCCGGAATCAAATAAGTTACAATGCGTGCCAAATGACGTAATTTGATTATCTACTAATATATTTTGTCAGATTACAATTACAACACAGTCGTGGACGGCCATGGTGCAGTAATTATATTATCGTGCAAGGTATTTGTTTTTGGGTTTTAAAAATTAATGATTTTTCCCAACAGTATGACTAAGGATACATATAGCATTTTGTTCGGATTGCAGTTTTTTATTTATTTGACGCAAATCTTTGGCTAATTAAGAATTGAATCTGATTTTCATTCGGTTCATTGAAAAATAACCTGAGGAAGTTTAGTCCGAAAATCTGACGGTCTATCTCCAATCTCCAATCGTCCAGTAGACCGTCAGAACGGCAAGCGCCTGTTTTCTTGCATCTGTGCGGTGCCTCGAGGAACCGCATGCTATAATTGTAAAAGTTTTAATATAGAGCAGGTAACACCTATTTACCTTAATAATTATATGTTAAAACTCGACGTTGAAGCATATACAATAAAGTTCCTCATGTTTGTTTAAGTGTAACGAATCGATATTATTCCATCAAGCGTAGCAATCAATGAACTTTCAAAATGGCGGAATATAGTCTCGAAACCAAAGTTACTATGAGTTTGTTTTAAATTGTCATATCACGTGATTAATACATTTATTTATAGACAAACACGTGTGCGCTAATTGTATACATAAATCTCGGACGTGGACACAGTGATATTGACAGAATAAGATCCCCAGAATATGTAGTTATTTTTATAACATTAATTAAACATGTGTTATTCTAATAAAGTGTGCAATATATGGACTTTAATGTGTTTTATTCTTTTTAATGGGCAACTATGACCATGATCATCTGTTTCCCAATTGGGACAGAAATTGTCCATGCATACAGATACTCAGTAATTAGAATTAATGACATATCAATGATAACAATGTGCTATTTCTGCCAATTCAAGTCTCATGTGTGTTTTGAAAAATACAAATCATATAATAATAATAATAATAATAATAATGGTGATGATATGATGATAATAAATAACAGTGATATGTAAAAATAAACTTTACAATTTAAATCTAAATAACTAATACATTACTTGATCAAGCATGAGAGGTGTAACAGTGTAGCACATGCTTTTTCCAAAACCAGTTGGCAAAACACAAAAAACATCTTTTCCTGCAATTAATTTCTGTACAACATTCTTTTGTTCCTCCTTTAAATCGGGAAGGTTATACTGATCTTTTATCCGTTCAAAAATCGCGATAAAATCGGGTTCCATTGTACTGGTCAGCTGTTTAAGACCGTCGGTTGTTTACATTGACGATATCAATGAATATATCACGTGATAAGTCAAATTTGCATAATTTTATAGTAACTTTGTTTCGAGATTATTTTTGTGACCTACTTCACTTCATTCAAAATGGCGGTGGGTTTAAATGGAAATAAGTGGTAACTGAAACAAATGGAGTAATTAAGTGTAGAAAATATTGAAATAGACGCCCGATATTTCGTATTATGGAAGATAAATGCTATGGGAATAAAATGTTGTGAAAATAATGGAGGATTATCACCTTAGGAGAGATATAAAACACCGTATGTCGTACTAGGGGTAAGATCGTCAAAATGAACGTTTTTCATATATACCCCGCTCGGTCTTTGATTTTTCCGCCAAGGCAAAAAAATTGAAAAGGATAAATCTAAAGACCGCAGAAATCTCGGTCTAGAGGAAGTTGTGTGTAATTTGGGAAGCGAATTACACAAAAATGTGCACTGCGTCCATTCAGATTATTTCTGAATGACCCGAACGAAAATCTGATTCAATACTTATAATTAAATTTTAAAGACAACTTCATTAAATGAGAGAAAATGCAATTTTTGCTTTTAATGATATATTTTTAACAAGGTAAAATGACGCACATAATAATTAGTTCGTCTAGATTACGTCACAAACACTTCGGCGCGTGAGTAGGCCCGGCTTATTTCTGTTCGAGTCGTTGAAAAATGTATTTGCGCTTTTCAACCGATAAAATCGTTTGAAATTTGTCAAATTTAATTATAGGAGCAAAAACGTTTGGGCTTTTTTAATTAACGAAAATCTAAAAAGCCACCTTACGTGCCGAATGACGTCATTTGATTGTGACGATTTTAATTACATGTAGTTGTACGTTTGCTTTGGAGGATGGTGTAGTAATATTATACAATTATAGCATGGTGATGAGGTCGATATGTGTTTAATCGACTGAAGAAAATCGATATCGACCGAGGACGTAGTCTGAGGTTGATATCGATTTTCTTCAGTCGCTAAAACACATATCGACCGAAATCACCATGCTACAATTGCTTTATTATTAAATCCGACCATAAATGTGTTGTTTCACCTTCAAAAATAAAGATCAAACATTCTTATATCAACAATAACATGTACGCTTGGACGCCATTTGAAAACAATGAATACAACGCGGAGCGGGAAACGATCACGGAAGAACCCGGGCATGTGCTCCAAGTCATTATGATGTTTTTGCACGAGCTTCTGTGCAATATGATATTTATCGCAAACCACGTGATGCAATCTAAGCCAATGGGAATGTTTGAATAATATGATTCGCGATGTTTTTGATTTTGCTTTAAATATATATATATATATATATATATATATATATATATATATATATATATATATATATATATATATATATATATTAACAAATTTCAAAAATGATGATATGAAAATGTGCATTTCTCAACAGAGATGTCAACTGAATCTGATTTTTTGGGTTTTTGAAAGCCGATGACGCAAAAGTGAACAACGTCCATTCAGGTTAATTCTTAATGACCAGTATAAAAATCAGATTGCATGTTTAAATAAAATTCACTTTAATACCGATGTAAAACAGATGCTGATTTGTTTATCGATTTGGTCAACTAGATTTTATATGCAATGTATATGATGCATAAAAGTAAATATAAATCAATATGTTAAACGGTCCAAAGTTTCCGTTTTCGACTTTAAAATTTAGGAGTTGATCAAAAACTTATCCTGCTGAACCCTGTTACAAATTATCAAATCTTCTTATCTTAAGCCTTATGAAGAAGAATGCTCGCTCCGTAAGTGGAAGGTCGTGGGTTCGAACCGGCTTACCCAAGAGTTGAATGTTGGTAGTGACCATTCTTTTGCCAATCACTCGGCAATACGAGATAAAAGTCACGGTTCTTTCGGATGGAAATTAAAAACAAACGAGGTCCCGTTTCATGGCAGGCATGGCACGATAAAGAACCCTGCTGTATAATGCCATCAGCGCGACGCACAGGCAAAATTTCTACACTTTCGCCCATAGTTGGCGACGTCTCGATATAAGTGCAATATTCTTGACTTGGACGTGAAACACAATTACTCAACTCAACTTGAGTCTGGACACATCTTGGCCAAATAACACGGCCAATATTGAAATGCCCAATTGATAGTATAGTTTTATTGATCAATTATCTAGATCTAAGGTTTTTCAGCACAAAATTATTGATTTTAAAACAATTGGTGTTTAATCAAACCAAACAGTATTATGCATGCTTTATTTAAAGAGATGTAGGAGTTAAGAATTCCGTACCAATGTAAACCCCGAACAGCATCAGAACAGACTTATCGAGTTTGAATTGCAATATAGAATAAGGGATTGACCGCCAGCAGACTAATCAAATGTTTGTAAATGTATAAAGTTGTTTTAACGTTGACTTATGTCCACAATCACAATTACAGTCAAAATATTTATTTTTTTACCTGAAGACGTTGCTAAGATTAATTCAGAATTCACACCTGTTGTTTGTGAACTAAATACATATAGGATTGGATGTAACTAAAAATATATTCCTATATAAACTAAAAGTAACACAAAATGCTGCTTTAAAAATTATAACTTGCGAACACATCATACATATCAATGGCGGATCCAGAATCCACAGTGATGGGGTGGGGCTTAAATGGAAACGCTGACAAAAATTGAAACTGTGTATTGGATCAAAAGCTCTGTAGAGCAATCGAAATACCAAGTTGCTGAGCGTTCTTTTACCAGTTTGGGACAGTCAATGGTTATACTAGCATACGTTGTATCAAAAGGCCCAAAGAGGAATCAAATTGACCCAATCAAACGCTCCCTCTAGAGTCAGACTTATTCAAACATAAATTATGATCCTTTCCTATATAGCAGTATTATTGTCAATGCTTCTTTAAACACCATTACAACAATCATTTCTATGATTGGTGCTATTTTAAATTTTTATTTTATACTCTTAAAAACAAAAATACCATATTGATGTGTATAATTGTCTAATCAAGAATACCCTAAAAGTTTAGTTGGAGAAATTTTCAAAATATTGTTTAAAATCATTTTATGGCTTTTAAGTAAAAAATATATAACTAGAAGTATATAAATACATGTAGAAGTTCTACCGATATCTCGTTTTAAATGTGCTTTTATTTGCTATTGATCGTTGGTTGAAATATCTTAGTAAGGGTTTTACTTACTCCCACTCCTATAGGTTATTATCTCTGAGACTTTTTAACTTGTTAACCCCCCTCCACCTCCATCCCCCCCAAAAAAAAACAACAAACAAACAAACAAAAAATAAAAAATAAATACCACTTTAGGCATGACACAAGGAAGAAAATTTCATACCGCGCATTTAACGCTTCAACTATTTTCTACAGACTTGTAATGTTTTAGCAAATGTTGCTTATTGTTGTATTTTTCTAGTTGTCGTCGTGTTTGTAAAAAATGGAATTCCCTGATATAGTCAATATAATTTCAGAAAATGTTTTCTCTTAATTGAGTCTTTTTCTGTCCCAATTTTTTTTTTACGCATTTGTTGATCACAAAATGATATCTTCAAGTCCATTTAAATAGATTTGATGTCCCCCTTTAAGGAATCTCGTTATCGGAGAAAAACGTGTTTTCACCGAGTGATGTGATAAGGTCATATTCGCAAAAAGCTTCTTCAATCTTTAAATTTTTCAGCATATGAAATCTCTTTACCAGGAATATATTTTTGATAATCGAGCATGCGCAAAGTGAATTTCTGGTATTATACGTTAAGATATAAAAAGTGTCTCTTTTGTGAAGATGACTTTGACAGGAAAAATTTAAATACCTGTTTTTTCGGCATAAGCTTCTACAGTGTTGGGCAATCCACAAACCCTTCATTAGATAATTCAACTAATTTTCATCTTAGCTTTTATATAAAAAACAATTTTCTCTAAAAACATTTGCTGTCGCAAAAGCATTGACAAAACAGATTAGCATGTTTATTAGCGTTAATATGTTCCAGTACCAATTACCATTATCACTTCTAGTACCCACGCATATTGCAAACAGGTGGTAAACTAAATTCGGACAATATTAAACCATTCTTAAACCGGAAGTATTTTTTTTTAAACGGCATGTAACTCGATTGTGTTTGATATCAATAAAGTGATTTTAACCAAATTTTGTTGCTTATATTTACATTTAAAATATGATATTTTCATTTGCCTTTTAAAATTCCCATAGCTGCAAGCCTGAGAGCCTTTGCGTTCATAATTGACAATGAATGACAAAAACCTTGTCACTCTGAGTACGAATACATATAAAATGCAATACACAATCCGCACTACATTACCATATTGAAACAAGTAAACAAACATGGCTGCCACCTCACTTTTGTTTATATTCGAGATAAGCTTGAAAACGCATTTACGAAATTATACAAGAACGGTTCAATTGTTAAAATAAACAAAATAAAATGCCTGGCTGGTATTTACCGTAATATTGACATTGTGAGAGACAGAGTTAAAAAAAAATCCAATGGTGTGTTTGATGGTCTGAACAATCAGATCATATAAAAATGTCTTCCTACCTTGGCAAAGCTGCTACATCCTCTACTATTTTGTAATGGTACAACTTGTCAGTTAATTTTGTGTCTCACAGGATGTAAATTTCAAGTGAAATAAGATATACGAATTGCACAGAAAAATCACAAGGTGGATTTGGCACCCATACAAAATATGTCACGGAAACGTATGTATGTCACATCCAGTGAAAATTGTCCGTTTCACATGCTGTGTTTGTTGATCGGAAAAACTGAAAAAAATCAGCTACATGCAATTTAATCAACATGGATACAATAGCAACTCCTGAAAACTATAATACATGGTTTAAGTACTACAAAAGTCCTTGCTTAACTTAAAACAATCATTTTTTAAACTTTGAAAGAAATATGAACCGCATTAGGCATATAGAATAAACATACTCCTCACTGCTTGCTGTCTAAACATTTGATCGATCCTGAGTATGAAGTCGGCACATAATGTTCGAGTGAATCTCACCTAACAATGTCGACATTCAAGAAAAAATGTCTCGGTGAATCCCTGTCTATGCTAACATAGCCCGGCGCAGATACGAAACCGACATGCTTGGCAATTGAAAATAATCTCTCTGCTACAGTTTTCTCCTTTTTAGATTCACAAATTTCGCCTCAATTAAATACATTACTGAGATGAGAGATATTATATTGGCTTAAAGGTTTTTATGGAGTAAAAATATTGTCCCTTACATTACATCATTGCTTAATGCTTTACAACCACAGTAGCTGAGTTAGTAGAGTGTTCGCTTCTCATGGAGGAGGTCAGGATTCCAACCCCTCCCTGCCAGATGTAACCAAAACTTGAGCGAAAAAGGTAGCGACTGTTCTTTAGCAAAAAAAAACTCGATATTTAGCAATAAAAAATCGAAGCGTCTTTCGGTAACACCTAAAAACAGATGCCCCGAGTAGGCGTGACACGTTTGAAAAAAACCCTCCTTACACATTGCCTGAGCGCACTTCAAAGGTCAAGATGTCTGCCAATTTCTCCTATAGATAGTAACGTCTCAATGTAGGTGAAATACACTGGTCTAAGAAATTAAACCCCATCCAATGAATGAATAAATGAATCAATGAATCAATCAATCAATCAATCGATTAATCAATCAATCCTTTGCTTACTAAGCTTATTATATCACCGCTAATTTTAATTTTAGCACGAGCTTGTCTACACTTAAAACTTATATAAAGATTACGTTATGATTACATAATTTGTTTAAAAGATTGTTATGATTACAGAATTAATCGGACAAAAAATAGATTCTAGATAGGACTTAGGTGCCATATCGATGAATTTGAGAAAAAAGAAATTGAAATAAAAATGGCTCTAAAAAATTCATTCCGTTCGACACGAAATTATGTAAAACAGAACGGGTAGATTATGTAATGCATGTAAATTATTCTTTGTGATGCACTAATATTGGTTTTGATATGATCTGAATTCACCCAAGTTTGTATTTTGCTCATGCTAGACGGAAACCTGTTAACTCTTCTAGGGCAGGACACCAGTCCAGTCGTCGCTATTACCTTTTGCGTTTGATACAAGTTTAAATCGCGTGTTTTCGAATAGAAGAACGTTATTTTGAAGTACGATTTTAAAAACTCTATTTTTGTTTTGGCATAAAATCTAATTTAAGGATAATTTTCGACTACTGGAATGACTGCCGATTTTACACATTTTATTTTTTAACAAAGAAAACAGCGGACGTATGGATCTATTATCATCGGACAGACCCAAAGTCTGTGTATACTGACTCATAAGTGTTTTCAAAATGTCCAAAAGCTACACTAAAACCTTCGACTCGAACATTGAAGTATAGTGTGCTTTTTCTGCTTTTCTATTCTTTCAACTTTGTAAGCCTATATCTAGGTAACCTAGGTAACATTCAGTCAGTGTCATATCATCTAATCTCACAGTTCAACTATGTTACACGGTATCTAGGTAACATAGGTAACAAACAAATCAGTATCATACCATCTAAGTCGAACAGGTCAACTATGTAAGCCGGTATCTAGGTAACCTAGGTAACATACCAATCAGTGTCATTACATCTAAGTTGAACAGGTCAATAATGTAAGCCGGTATCTAGGTAACCTAGGTAACAAACCAATCAGTGTCATATTATCTAAGTTAAACAGGTCAATAATGTAAGCCGGTATCTAGGTAACCTAGGTAACACACCAATCAGTGTCATAACATCTAAGTTGAACAGGTTAACTATGTAAGCCGGTATCTAGGTAACCTAGGTAACAAACCAATCAGTGTCATATTATCAATGTTGAACAGGTCAACTATGTAAGCCGGTATCTAGGTAACAAACCAATCAGTGTCATAACATCTAAGTTGAACAGGTCAATAATGAAGCCGGTATCTAGGTAACCTAGGTAACACACCAATCAGTGTCATAACATCTAAGTTGAACAGGTCAACTATGTAAGCCGGTATCTAGGTAACAAACCAATCAGTGTCATACCATCTAAGTTGAACAGGTCAATAATGTAAGCCGGTATCTAGGTAACCTAGGTAACAAACCTATCAGTGTCATAACATCTAAGTTGAAAGGTCAACTCTGTAAGCCGATATCTAGGTAACAAACCAATCAGTGTCATATCATCTAAGTTGACGTATGGATCTATTATCATCGGACAGACCCAAAGTCTGTGTATACTGACTCATAAGTGTTTTCAAAATGTCCAAAAGCTACACTAAAACCTTCGACTCGAACATTGAAGTATAGTGTGCTTTTTCTGCTTTTTCTATTCTTTCAACTTTGTAAGCCTATATCTAGGTAACCTAGGTAACATTCAGTCAGTGTCATATCATCTAATCTCACAGTTCAACTATGTTACACGGTATCTAGGTAACATAGGTAACAAACAAATCAGTATCATACAATCTAAGTCGAACAGGTCAACTATGTAAGCCGGTATCTAGGTAACCTAGGTAACAAACCAATCAGTGTCATTACATCTAAGTTGAACAGGTCAATAATGTAAGCCGGTATCTAGGTAACCTAGGTAACAAACCAATCAGTGTCATATTATCTAAGTTAAACAGGTCAATAATGTAAGCCGGTATCTAGGTTACCTAGGTAACACACCAATCAGTGTCATAACATCTAAGTTGAACAGGTCAACTATGTAAGCCGGTATCTAGGTAACCTAGGTAACAAACCAATCAGTGTCATATTATCAATGTTGAACAGGTCAACTATGTAAGCCGGTATCTAGGTAACAAACCAATCAGTGTCATAACATCTTAGTTGAACAGGTCAATAATGAAGCCGGTATCTAGGTAACCTAGGTAACACACCAATCAGTGTCATAACATCTAAGTTGAACAGGTCAACTATGTAAGCCGGTATCTAGGTAACAAACCAATCAGTGTCATACCATCTAAGTTGAACAGGTCAATAATGTAAGCCGGTATCTAGGTAACCTAGGTAACACACCAATCAGTGTCATAACATCTAAGTCGAACAGGTCAACTATGTAAGCCGGTATCTAGGTAACCTAGGTAACAAACCAATCAGTGTCATAACATCTAAGTTGAAAGGTCAACTATGTAAGCCGGTATCTAGGTAACAAACCAATCAGTGTCATATCATCTAAGTTGAACAGGTCAACTCTGTAAGCCGATATCTAGGTAACAAACCAATCAGTGTCATACCATCTAAGTTGAACAGGTCAACTATGTAAGCCGGTATCTATGTAACCTATGTACAGTCCAATCAATGTCATATCATCTAAGTTGAACAGGAAACAATCCAGTCAGTGTCATACCATCTAAACTGAACAGGTCAACTATGTAACCCGGTATCTAAGTAACCTAGGTAGCAATCCAATCTTTGTCATACCATCTCAACTGAACAGGTCAACTATGTAACCCTGTATCTAGGTAACCTAGGTAACAATATAATCATTTTATCTTAGCTCATTAGGTAAACTATGTATACCGGTATTTAGGAAATATACATGTTAGAAATATCTGCTAAATTTTGATGTGCAAGATGTGCACATGTCGGAAAATCATTCCTCATCAGTGACACCAAGGGCCGAAACTTAGGTAATAAACCAATCAGTGTCATAACATCTTAGTTGAACAGGTCAACTATGTAAGCCGGTATCTAGATAACCTAGGTAACACACCAATCAGTGCCATAACATCTAATTTGAACAGGTCAATTATGTAAGCCGGTATCTAGGTTACCTAGGTAACACACCAATCAGTGCCATAACATCTAATTTGAACAGGTCAATAATGTAAGCCGGTATCTAGGTAACCTAGGTTACAAACCAATTAGTGTCATATCATCTAAGTTGAACAGGTCAACTCTGTAAGCCGGTATCTAGGTAACAAACCAATCAGTGTCATACCATCTAAGTTGAACAGGTCAATTATATGAGCCGGTATCTAGGTAACCTAGGTAACAATCCAATCAATGTCATATCATCTAAGTTGAACAGGTAACAATCCAGTCAGTGTCATACCATCTAAACTGAACAGGTCAACTATGTAACCCTGTATCTAGGTAACCTAGGTAACAATATAATCATTTTATCTTAGCTCATTAGGTCAACTATGTATACCGGTATCTAGGTAATATACATGTAAGAAATATCTGCTAAATTTTGATGTGCCAGATGTGCACATTTCGGAAAATCATTCCTCATCAGTGACACTAAGCCCGAAAAGTTTGATAGATAAAAAAAACATACGCCAAACAGTTGAAGATTAACGAATCTAAAGTTCCAAAAATATGTGAATCCAAATCCAGCTAAGGAATGTTTTGCATGACAGAACAGACCTTAGTTTAAAATAAATTTCAAAAAATAGGACGACTGAAAATTTTGCTAAATAGTATATTTTCTGACAGCACAAAGCACTGCCTACTGAGTCATTGATACCCTCGGGGAGTTTTACTCCACCAGCAGCGGTAACCGCTCAGGGGTAGTAAACATATGAGAAATACCTGCTAAATTTTGATGTGCCAGTTGTGCACATTTCGGAAAATCATTCCTCATCAGTAATCTAAATAACAATCCAGTCAGTGTCATACCAGCTAAATTGAACAGGTCAACTATATATGTAACCCGGTATCTAAATAACCTAGGTAACAATCCAATCATTGTCATACCATCTAAACTGAACATGTCAACTATGTATACCGGTATCTAGGTTACCTAAGTATCAATCTAATCAGTGTCATACCATCTAAGCTGAACATATATATATATATATATATATATATATATATATATATATATATATATATATATATATATAATATATATATATATATATATATATTTATATATATATATATAAGTCGGGAGCTCTGTTACAATAACTTAACTCAAAATATCTTCATTTTGTTCGTAACGTTGTGGCGTGTTAATGTTCTTTGGCTGTTCAAATCATTACATAAACAATGCTTTAACGTTCTTATAATATCAAAGGATGTATTACCTGGCAGTTATAAAAATTACACAATAATGAGTTTTATTATAGCAGACTATAACCAAGGCATGATCAATATTTATTGACACTCAATGTTTCGCCGAAAACTAAAATAATATAACTGGTAAATTTTGTTATTTACTGTAAATCTTATTTGTTAGATAAAGTTTTCGTATATCTTCATTGCTGTGTCTTCGAAATAATTGGTTTATTTTCACCACAATGAAGAGTGGAGTGAAGTGGGTTGATGGTGTTTCACGCCCCAGTCAGGATTCTTTCACTTATTTTGAGGCGGTCATGATCAGTTCGAGGATGGAGGAGGAATCCGGGGTGCTCGAAGAAAAGCACCGACCTTCGGCAAGCATACTGACAAACTTTCTCACACTAGGATCTGTCCCGAGTGGGATTAGAACCCACGCGGTGTGAGGCATTGTAATCCTTAGACCAATCGGCCACCGAGGATCCTATCACGATTAAGAGGCCGTTCATTTAATCCCCCTCTTTTTCCTTTCCCTGGTTGGCACAAAATAATTTGCATAAGAAAGCAAAATGTTTTAACAGAATTATAAACTCTTAAATACGAAAAAAAATTCATTAGTTTTTTAGGTAAAGTTAAAAGTAACCAAGAGAGAAGTAAAGAAACGGCGATTTTGCACCTCTGTCGTATAAAAGGCGATCAGTTCTGGCATGTGGAGGAAAACGGGGGTGTTCCGTAAAAAACCGCCAACTTTCAGCAAGCGAAAAACTAGTTGAGAAGTTATTTCAGTAAAACTGAGTGCTAAGCATTTTTGATTGTTGTTCAATAAAGGTTCACATGATTGCATTTTTATTAATGCCTGAATGTTAAACGAAATAACAGGGTTCACATCTGGATTCAACAGCATATTATTAACTATTATATAAACTCATTAAAATTTGTATCGATTTGATAACAATTACGCATTCTTGATTTATATTTACAATCACATAAAGAGTAGATAGGATGTTTCAGCACAATAAAAAATCGTTTTTTATTTCTTAATTTCTAAATAAATCAAATTTTATTGTATACTTTTTTTCAAAGAAAATCTTTATATAGAGAAATTTCAATGACATTTCATAAAATAAATCGCTTCCAGTTCCTCGATAATTAATGAAGATAGTCATGTTTTTTTCTCGTAAACATGATTTATTTTTTCTCAATGAAATTGGTGATTCAAATTAACGAATGAAATGTCATTTACAACCAGACAGATTCAGCGTGAAAAGGCAACAAACATTTCCGCCATTGTCGAGGTTTTTTTTAATTATACCGAGGAGGTCAATTTAAGGATTGTAAAAGGTCCGTACATGCCTGAAAAAAACCCACAAATCTTTAGGAAGCGAACTGCCAATGTTTTCCGCATTATAACCTGTCCCGAGTAAAATTCGAATGTAAGCGATGAGATGCGTCGTTATCTATAGGCACGCCCTTTTCATCACCCTGTCATCCAGCTCTACCATTACCCCTTCCCCTCTAATACGAAAGAGTTCATCGGTTTTTAAATCTGGTAAAAAACAGTTTCAACGGGAACGAACATTTTTATATTAATTTTATTATTATAAGTTTGTTTTATTTTTTATTTTATTTTTATTATTATTTATTTATTATTATTTTTTTAATCTATTTTAATTAAGTTTTTGCTATGACTGGTTTTGCACAAAAGCATCAAAAATGTTTTCTTGGGAAACACTGCTCAATGATGTAACTGGGTTCGCGAAAAGAAATGAATTGCTTTAGGAAACGATATAAAAGGTACATGCGTCATGAAGGATAAACTATTTCATGCGCAATAAATATCCTACCCTTAATTATTATGTATTATGGAAGACATTATTTAAAAACCCCGATTAGTAAATAAATACGTGCGTTAAATTTTTTTCTTCCGTCTTAAAATGACGTAATCGATTTTTGTTGAAGTTCTAGCGTAAAATTATTATTACGTTATCAATCTGGTTTGTGTTACAAGATTGGAAAAATATATACCACGTTTAAAAATCTGTTTTTGTCCGAGGATGAAAAATAATTTTTGATTTAATTTATTAACAAACATTTGTTTAAAAACAGTGTAATTCTGTCGCAAATGAATTAGAAAAAGTATCTTAACCTCTTTTTGTACAGGAACAATGGAATTCCCCAGAGCACCACGTGATACCTCATAGCGTTTGTGCGGGACAATTATTTCCATTGGCAATGGAACCGCATAAAGTGACGCTTTCACGTAATAACGACATTTTTTCGGAAATATTTGACGTAAACGTTATCCATTTTATTCCGCACAAACGTTATGAGGTACTGATCACATGGTACGCTGACGGGTTCCATTATATCCTCGTCTGAGATATATCTGAGCACTGTAACGGTCATTGAAATAAATGAAGTAAATATTCATGACATAACTATGGTGGCACAGAGGTGACATGAAATATATTTTTCTTATTACGTGCGCACGTATTACATTTTACTTGCGCACGTAATACCGTAATTGTTTAATACGTGCGCACGTAGAGGGAAATACGTGCGCACGTAATAGGAAAAATATATTTCATGTCACCTCAGTGCCACCGTATAGAACATTATTGTGTAGTTCTGAGTATAAAAACTAAAGCCGAGATAACGGAGTATTTTTACGGTGGCACAGAGGTGACATGAAATATATTTTTCTTATTACGTGCGCACGCATTAACCTATTACGTGCGCACCTATCACTAATAGGTAATACGTTCGCACGTATTGGTTACTACGTGCGCACGTAAAAGATAATACGTGCGCACGTAATAGCTAATACGTGCAAACGTAATAGATAATACGTGCGCACGTAATAGCTAATACGTGCGCACGTAATAGGTTAATACGTGCGCACGTAATAGGTTAATACGTGCAAACTTACTTACTTAGCCTCTTTGTGCTGGGCAGCACATAAGGCCGAAATACGTGCAAACGTAATATGAAAAATATATTTCATGTCACCTCTGTGCCACCGTTTATTTAACCGTCCAATTTACTTTCTATCAACATAATTATACATAATATGGTTATAGCGTGTTAAGTTACAAAACTGATTTTAAAGATAGAAATCGGACATTTTGAGATTACCGGTTGACTATTTACAAAATGATGACAGATATTGAACCAAGATTCTCTAGTTCATATTTGCATGACTTAATATTATACCCGATGTAAATTTACACTGGATTCGTATAAGAGAGATTTCAATGAAAGATGTTTATCAAGCAAGAACGGATATTGTCAAATGAATTAATTGTTTTTGTTCTCAACAAGATGCTTTGGTCACGTTATTTTTTCCGATTTTAGATTTTGATCACCTAATTACCACGCCATAATTCGTATTTAATCCAATGAGAACATCTTTCAGGTCATTGACTTTTTGCTTTTTCAAACCTAAAGTTCTGATAGTTTTTTGTATTGAAAAACAGGTATTATTGCATTTAGGTATTACTGTTTAGAAAGTGCAGTAAACAGAAGTTTTTCCACAAGATTTTATTTATATTAATTATTTAAACATTAATATCATGCATTTTTATTAAAGCTGCATTAAGTTTTTCAATTTTCTGTTTTTTTTTTTTTTTTTTTTTGATTTTCTAAAAATATATATTTTTAAAAATAGATATCTTCTAACCACGATCCGTAATATTCATTTTCTAAATTTCATTTCTTTTAGCTGTAAATAAACGGAATCATCTGACCGGTTGGTCAGTGTTTTACGATTTCTTTATTAATTAATTAATTATGAGCTTGAAGCATGCGCACGGATGTACGGAAAACCCTAGAATCGATAGTGAAACATGACAGATTGCATTAATTGTCCTTCATTAATATCCAGATGTATTTGAAATGGTGTTATGTATCCCTTACTTAGTCACAGATGACAAATTTAACGAAGTTCTGTGTTTAATTTATCGTATTTCACCGTTTTGAAAGTTGTGTTTAAATGACCCGGGTTTTGATGACGTAACCATGTTCTAATATTAGATCCCAAATGCTGCATCTCGCTGGGTAAATACTGTAATTTCTGTATTTATTCGAGCTTTTATCGTTAAACCAATTGTAACATTGTTCATTAGGAACATCATCAATTAGATTAGCACCGTTTTAATTTTTCTTTGGAAAACTTAATGCAGCTTTAAATAAATAAACAAGTTTAATACTTTTTTTAAAAAAATGATTTTATTTGGCAAGTATCTTTACTGTTGCCTTTTTTCGAAGCTTGCGCCTAAGGATGGTTCTTTGATGCTTCAAACGCAGGAAATTTTACGTTATTGACGGACATTTGTCTACTCACTATTATATCAGTTGGAATCTTCGCTGTTAAACATTTTTATCGGTTTCATTGGTTAAAAATAATAACACCAAATTTCTGTATAGAAAAAGCTCGACAAATAACTTTGCTTTCTATTAATGTCGTTAGTTCATCCTATAGAAAGAATATTATCTTCCTATAAGTAATTAACCAATTCGTCGACGTGGTCTTTAAACATGTTTTTCAGTTTATAATTACAATAACACAGTATTTTCACAAAATATTTGGAAGTCTATTTTAACTCGTGAGATCAACTTTTCTGTCAACTCGCTCATCAATAGAACGAACTTTATTTCAAAATTCTTACGTCATTCTTACGTCTTAATATTCGAACAAATTTGTGCAACAATTTAGCAATTGTCAACCAGCCACGACAATGTTGTTTGCTGGATTAACTTTCTATAAGATTCATATTCCAAACTTCTCCACAGAAAATTATGTCATTCTTGAAAATGCACGACGTGTGGGTTCTGTACTATATCAACTTCTCTCGCAAGTTTGCGATATTAATGTAACCCAGTTTGTCTGCCCTTCCTCGGTGTGACGGCACATCGATAGTTTACCAGATATTACACAATGACTGGCGAACTAAATCTTTTAGCAAGTTAAAGGCGAAGCATATATCGCATGTGTGTCTTCTGTTACTGGTGCAGGTGCAACTTTATTTCTTCCATGTGGTACAAATGCCACTAAAACACTGATAATAACAACGGAGACTGGCAATTATAGAAAATCCGATTAATCCTCCACATGATGCATCCAACAATTTACTCACCTGAAAAATACAACAGTAGAATACTCACAAACAGTTCAACCATTATCTTGTATTTATTTAGTGTTGAAATTCGACCGAATCTTTTGCAAGGTTGAAATACGAGAATTTATGCAGTAATTATTCATTCCAGCCTGTAACTGTAAACATTGTTAATTTATCATGAATGGGAGGCTATTTAAAAAATCTCGGCATCTCAATAGCCACAACGCGTTTTTGTATAAAAAAGGACTCGTGCGATCTCAAATCAGCTGGGCGAAATACTTTCCTGCCTAAGAGAGATTCATGAAAAAGAAAAGAAGATCCACAATCTTGCACAAATGGCTTAAAAGTGAACATGGTACAATTTCAATCGGAAGGATATCAAGCAAGAAAAATCATAGTCAATACTTATAATGTACGGAAGTAAAAGTAATTGATTCTATAAATAAAGGTTCAAGAATAAGTGAAGCAACAACAGAAGCACGAGGGAAATTTGAAGTATTTTTTATAAACCAGTAACAAAAATTAATACAATGGCAGAGTTTTTATCTTAAATTACACCTTTTGCTAATTAACATCAGAATATGGCTTTATTAATGTTGCTGATGACTTAGATTACGACTGTTAAAAACAGAAAGCGGAGGAAATCCAATTGATCATCGTCAGAATATCTAGAACTGAGATATTGACTGTAACACCAAGATATTTAAAAAATACTGTTTTGCTAGTGTTTTAAGGTTTAAACAGGTTAAAAAAACTTCATTCATCAATGAGCGATTTTTATTTATTTATTTATTTATTTATTTATTATCTGTTTTAAGTTTTGCTAGTGTTTTAAGCTTGAACAGAGCAAACTAATTTCAAATACAAATATGTCATTAAATAACAAATAAAAATCATTACGTACGGAAAATTAAAACATATTCATATAGTCGAGTAGCAGTGTCATAAATGGGTACTACATCAGTTAGTCCGGTTCAGTAACTTCATAGATATAATCATGCATGTACATTGACAAATTGATAGTACCAAACAAAGTACACATCTCATAACGCCGGTAAGCTTGTTTGATAAACATTACCATTTGTATGAAAATGATCTAACAAGCGTTACCTTTTCTTCGTAATACTGTGCTTCTTCCAGGCTAGTTTGAGCAGCTCGATCTATCCAGTATACTGGAAATACCTTGTCAAGGATGAGAAATATTAAATGGCGCATGATTTCTTGTTTTGATATGACTAATATTCAGGTAAGTATTAGGTTTGGAGTCTAATGTTTTGGCTCCAAATATTTCCAGTTCTTGGTTCAATTCCAATCTGAAAGAAATAAAATTAATTTTCCAAAATTTTGAATCTAATGGAAATAATTTGTTTGAAAGGAAGAAAAGAGGTTCTTTACGCTTGCGGTTGATAAATTACACAGTAGGATTTGTCGTAGTTTCAACAATGACTATCCCAGTTATAATAACAATTCCTATCACCTGTTGCTTTTAATTTGTCAAAAGATAAAAAAAACTTTGTCAGGACAAGATCAAAGAGCGTTTCTCATAAAAACTGATTATTCATTAAAAGTTCTATTAGCATTCTTGGTTTCAGATCATTTGCAATGTAATGAACACAATCATTGATGCAAAAAAGATAATAATTTAGAACATTTGTCAGTTAAGTCAATACTTGATTATTAGTTGCGGGAATAATTGGGTCGATCAAATTTTTGTATTTATCAGAAGAGGTTTCTTTTCACTCATACCTAGAAAGAGAGTCTTAAACGGTTACGGAAACCCCAAGACCAGATAAAAGACCGACCTATAAACCTTCTTAAATAGGAACTGCTACAATCGTACAGAAGCGAAAAAGGATACTTTGATACAAAACCCACCGCTTTGGATCCATTTTGTAACCGATGTTCCTATTGTTCGTTTGGAGAATCACATACATTTGTACATAAAATATGTCACATCAAAAGCTATTATTTCTTTTCTAATTATTATTTTGAATGAAAGATTATACCAATATCTGTAGCTTTGAAAGATTTAATCTATTAAACAATGTAACTATAACAAAAACTAATGTTTCTTATTCGGAATGTTTTAGTTTTTATAATAAAAGTATCGATAGATCTTCCTTTTTAGGAAACAATTTGAGCTGTTTTGATTTGATCTTTAATTGGCAAAATACGATAAAATAATAAATGGTTGCAACATACTTTAGAAATATGATTTTCCGTAGATGGAAAAAACTTAAACAAATTATGGCTGTCTTCATCACATCCGAAGAAGTGCGGATTACTTATCACAGATGGGAACTTATAGATATTATCCATCATTTGTATCATGCAACTGCTATGACCTCTTAAAGATCGACTGTAAAACTCTAAAATGCAAAAAAAAAAAATAGTCTTATCAACAGCAAATTATGGTTTCGAATTTACATATCAACACATGACGTTAATTTTTCTGTCTTATGATTATTAAGTATGGAGTTAAAGAATCATTCTACCACAAAATTTGCTACTGTCATTCAAGTTTATATACATTAAATTTTAATTTGAAAGTCAAAAGTCTATGATTATTGGTGATATGAGATAGAAATTTTCACCTGAAAATATATACTTAGTAACAGAAAATACCTAATTCGAAAAGACATAATGAGTTTCAAACCTGGATTATTAATTGCTGTCAGCAACTTCAAAAGATACGTTTTCCTTGAGTATTTTTTCAGAATTTAGTTGTTCTTTTGTTTTTGAGACTTAAATGAGCCATAATATATTAGAATTGTATAATCCATGCCTAAATACGTGTTGACTTCGACTTGTTGACTTGCCCAACTTTTTGTTGTACTTGGTTAAGAGAGATAAAGATGGTATTGATATTGTCGGAGGTCATTTTTTTAGTTTCAAGTTGGGTTTTTACATAAAAATATTGCAAACATGATATGTTTCGACTTAATAGAATGACATTGAATAACTGTAAAAAAAAGTTGGCAACAGTCCTTTATCTGCTTTATTTAATAGAAACTCCAAAATGTAATTTCTCCTTTTTTATATTGCAATACAGAACGAACTTAGAAAAACGCATAAAATAGGACTAATGCAGGATTATGTGTAAATCCAATGCCTTAAACGTACAAAAAAACAAACGAACAAGTACCTTAAGGATATTACACATGTTCAAGCGTTCCAGGTTTTTCAGCGTTCCTTTTTTAAATGTGCAAATACAACAATGCAAAATTAGTTCAAAAAAGTCTTAAACTTTACAAAATGAAAAAATATTTAACTCTTAAAACTTCGTAACTTGCCTTTGTCTAATGAATATTCAAATAAAGTTGTTCTATAAAGGGTTGTTTTGACTGGCTTGCTAAATAATACGTCTCTATATAAATCTTCAACGAAAACTGAATATGATTGTCTTTGTGGTGATAGTGATTCGCATGTAACATAACGGGAAGGCATTGGAACATATCTGGTAGCACCACCGTAAACTGGACGATTTGAACCTTCAGGAAAAACAGACTGTGGTGCATATTGGCTTCCATTGAATTCTGAAATACATTAAAATTGTTGTAAAAAGTAATATTTCAAAATACTCTTGAAAGAAGTTGGTTGTGATCAACTAAATAAACATTTTCTATGAAACCAGAGAGGTTACGTTATTTGGTTTCATTAGTAGCTGTTATTTTGACCCAACTCTCTTAATTTTTGTTTGCTGCCATAAATGTAATAAAATAAATTATTTTTCTTTTTATTTTATTTCTTTTTTAGAATTTTATTCTGGCAATAAAATGATAAGATAATAAATAAATAAATAAAATAGTTTTAAAATTGTTTGTGTGAGACAAGATTTACAACTGATGATGTCTCAAAAAGTTTAAAAAAAAACTCAAGTTGAATATTTATATCAAGTAGTTTATTTTGAAATAATCAATTTGTAAACTTTCATTCCAAATCAAGACGACCCTTGTCATCCAATCAATAATATCGAGAAAATCCAGGAAACGATTTGGTACATTTAACGTGGTAAGTATTTTTCTTTTACATGTGTTCCTTTGACCATGTACGCATGACACCAATAAAGTTTGTGCAAGACTATTATTGAATTGATTATTGGAAAGGTTAATGATGTATGGAAAAATACCACTGTGAAGGACAGTTGTTCGATAACCAATGGCAATTATAGGTCCACATGATATTTTCTAGGTGTCGTATTGTACATTACAATGTAAAATATTAGACACTGAATAAGTCAAATTCGTTTACCTTCTTCAGAGGGAAAGTCATTAAATCAAGTTATATACCATTTAAAAGTAGTTTTCGTTAACATTTCGCCGGGTTTGACCAAGACTTAAAAATTTGGTAGTGACTGTTCTTTCGCCAAGCACTCGACATTTAGAAATGAGAGTCACGGGTCTTTCGGTTAAGACCTTAAAAACTGATGTCCCGTGTCACGGCAGGCGTGGAACTTCCTGCACTTTGTCCTAAGCGCACTGCAAAGATGAAAATTTCTTACACTGAAATATTCTAGACTGGGAGATAGAACTTCATCAAATCAAATCAAATCGTTAACATTTGTTTATTTCTGTCATTCGTTCCGTTTACTTGCTTATGTTTTCTGTTCTTTTTTTTTCGCGAATATTACAAGATAAATTTATGACATAAAGTCTAAAATTTCACTGTAAATTAAAATTATTTTTTTATTTTAGAATATGATAGCACAGTTCAGTTTAACTAAATGAGCTACTAGTGTATTTTCTTCCAGTGTAAAAAATATACAAATCTAAAATGAATAAAGAAATAAATATAGATAATTAAATAAGTGAATAAAAGGGACTTTCTTTTATATTAAAGTAATCATAATCGAATAAATGCAGTTAATTATAACAAAAATGTTCTGCGAAAACTTTTTAAAGGAGTAAAGTCACGCACACTATTAAATTTACATATCAGAATCAGAATCAGAATACCTTACAAATTCAACCACATTCAGCACAATTAGAAATTTCCTCGCATTACATCCTGAGTTTAATCAAAATTAGGTAGTGATCTGTAAGTGCTTAAGACCATAAGACCACGAAGTCTCTTGCAATACACGTTTGTAGAGGATTCATAAAGCCATATGACATTCAATTTTATATATATATATATATATATATATATATATATGTATATATATATATATATATATATATATACTAGTATATATATATATATATATAAGGATGTGTTATCACTTACTAATCATAAGCAACAGGTAAGACTGATACTCTTTAAGAGGATATAGTATGCTTACATTAATTGATTAGGACCAAGGGTATACGTTTTCTTTATCTGTTTGAACTGAAATGGTATACACTTTTTGCAGTGATAGCAATAATCTAAAGAACAAAACTAGAAATTCTCTATAAATCAGAAATATTTTTATCTCTTCTACACTGCATAAAATTAATGAGGTGAAATATTAATAATAAAATAAAGATGTGAGAAAATTTGTTGACAAGTAGATTGATTAATCATATCTGAAAATAAGAATTTAAAAAATATTCCAAGACTACTTTCGATAAAGTTTTATTGCAAACTACAAACATGTTTTAGAAGCTAAAAAAACTTTCCAGACTTTGGTATGAAAAGGTTTACTTTATACAACATGAAGTCCATATATTAATGTCTGCAACGTTTTGGAAAAAAAGTAATTTATATGAACAATTATGTTTGATAAAACACATCTGAAAATAAAAATTAAAAAAATATCGCAAGACTACTTTCGATAAAAGTTTTATTGCAAACTAAAAAGATGTTTTAGAAGCGAAAAAAAATTTCAAAGTCTTTGGTATGAAAACGTTTACTTTATACAACTTGTAGTCCATATATTTATGTCTGCAACGTTTTGAAAAAAAGTAATTTATATGAACGGAGTAATTCATAGGTTAACGATCATGTGCAGTCTTGGTGAAATAATTTTTCTTTCAAAAGACTACATAGAGAAAGATATTACTTTGTATTCTATTAATCGATTTTTTCATAAGAATTCTTCTCTCTTATAATGAATTCTATGAACGGTTTAGAATATTGTAAATTTCTGACCGAGATCGTCTATTACAAATCAATTTCGTTATTACTGAACTTGATTTCCAGAACAATATGCACGTTATGTCAATTCATTATTTAAATGTATTTACCACACAACTATTAGACCATCATTGTTAAATGTATTATCATTATTACTTTATTATATATAAATATATATATATATTTTCAAAAAAAATTGTTACAGTTAGTCTTGCAAAAAGAGAAGTAATATTAGCAGTAAAAAGACTTATTTTTAATCTTTGTAGTCTCTGCCCTTGCAGAAGTATGATGACCTCCTAACGATAAAAAGAACAATTAAAATACGCATCCTAAAGTTTTAAAGATGTTCGCGGGTTCTGTTCTGTATACAGCTCGGGCTTATTTTAGAATGGTTTTTTTTCACTAGCTTCTTTGAAACATAGTTCTTTCCTACAGTTCATTATAAGAATAGATTTTTTAAATATTCATAATAAATTTAAGTTAAAAATATCTAGTTTCTTGAACTTTTTTTAGAGTACATAAATACACAATGGTGATTCGTTGAATAGTACAATAAGACTTTTCTTAACTTTACAGAAATGTTTATGGACCACCAGTTTAAAAAAACGATTGTTAGGAGCTCTCAAAAATATTGTAACCAAGAAACTGTGAAATTGTACAAGTGCTTGTTCAAAGTAGGAATTTTAAGAATCCATGATTAATAATTCCATTAAAAAATGAAAATAAATAAAAAAAAGATTTCGGTATATTTTTTTCTTGTCCTTTTTAGACATTTTATCATGGATTGAATTGTTAAATGATGCTTAGTACATATTTACAATTGTAAATTTCCCCTTTACACTTACAATTTTGACAGTTTTTTTTTGTTCTTAAAAAAATGTAAAAACAAAATTTCAAACAAATTAATCAAAAAAAAAAAAAAAAAAAAAAAAACAATTAATCAGATCTTTAAAAAAAATTAATGACATTGAAATTTAGTCCTACTTACAAACGTTATTTCTCTTTTTAATAACATTTTCTATGAGGGATTCGCCTGCTCAAAGATATGTTTTAAATTACCAGACTTTTGAACTATAAATGTAATCCTTTTTCAAAATATAAAGCCTCATATAATATTCAGTTGGCAGTTCTTTGTAAATGTACCATTAGGCAAAATTTTCAGCCCTTTTAAATTTTGAAATTTATTTAAAACTAAGGTTTGTTCCCTCATGCAAAGCATTCCTTAGCTTGATTTGGATTTATATAACTTTGGAACTTTAGATTCGTTAATTTTTAACTGTTTGGCTTAAGTTTTTTATCTATCAAACTTTTTGGCCCCAGTGTTACTGACGAGGAAAGAATTTGCGAATTTTGCACTTAGGGCACATCAAAATATAACTGGTATTTGTGTTATATACTTCATAATATTTTGTTGCTGTTATTATGTTTAAACCCAGATTTGCTTGGGATGAGATAAAACGTCCTAAGCTTTTCTGTCACAATTTGTACATTCTATACCTAAGACAAAACCAAAAAGCGTTATATAACCTTGAGCAATATACAATAAATTTTCCTTATTTTTATTTTAATTTTCAATGAATTACTAAAATGCGTCTGAAAAAAACTAGAAAAATATAAGGTCTAAAAGAGTTTTGTGTGTGTGTGTGTGTGTGTGTGTGCCATTAATTCATACGAACAGACGTTTACAGGTGTTAGCTGTATTCATATATTAATACATATCTGCAAAATTGTCAATTTCCAATGGCCTTAATTAACTTGCAATATATGATTAAATCACTAGGAAAATTGTTAAATCAGGACAATTATCGTTAATTTACAAAGTACATTTATCGGAAATTTAATTGTCTGAGTCTTTTAATAATAAATAAATCTGTCTACCAATTATTTCTAAACGCAACAATGGGAAAATGAACATTTCATTGTTGTTAATTTTATTATGCATTCATACCAAAGGATAAGAACAATTGACTATGCAATCTCTTTAGGGGACATACCACAGTGCATGTCTAAATTCAATTAACTTTTTCGAAAATCTGAGGCATATGGCATATTTAATCAATTTCCAATCGTTTTATAATAAAACACAAACATACGAGTCCTGGTCTAAACCACAATCCAAAAAACAAAATAAAAACTTTGAAAGCTGGAACATTTACTTATACACGTGAACTTCCATCAAGGATGTGAGGTCGGGTGTGATAGATATAAAATTATTTTGTTCTATTTTTAGGTTTTTATCAATATCCTGAAACTTAGTTGATCATTGCAATAACTAATTCTAAATTATTTAACATTTTTTGTTCAGAAATTATGACTTCATTTTATCTCATAAGTTTTCAATTTCACTTGGCAATATAACTATGTTGCTATACGACATTATGAAGCGTTTTTTTTTCTTATCTGCAGTTGATGCTATACAGCTGATCAGATGAACATTTAGAAGGAAATATTCTGAACATTGAAAATTTTACACCGGTAACAGTTTTGTTCTAAATACATGTATCAGTAAAACAAAATAGCAATATAAAATTAATGTAGCACCGGTAACATATTTTCTATAAATCAGTGAAAACTAAATAGCAGTATTGAATTAATGAAGATTAATGTGTATTATTAACATCTTTTAGTTACGTGTTATTTTAATTACTATTTCATATAATAAAAGGTGTAAAGATGTTTATTTCTTATATTTACAATATTTATTAAAAATTATTTTATATCCGACCCATATTTTTCATGTAATTTTTAAAAAGGTTTCGAAATGCACTGCTGGTGCACCTTTATCAAAAGATGAATTTGTCAAAAAAGGTGGATGAATGGTTGCCATTGAAAATTCCATTTATCAATCAAAAACGCTTCCCCGCAATCCGCGTTTAAAAGTCTATGACGTAACTGTTCGCACGTGGAGCATTGTCTTTATGAAGTGGCAAAGTGTAGTCGACGTCAAATACTTAATTGAAACAAAAATAATGTAATTGTAAATATTATGAAATACAGTAATGATAATAAAATAACAAACATAATAACATAGTCAAAAATGGTAGGAATAAGGTGTAAATGTGAACATTTGTTAAACAATGTATATTATGATCAGGCATCATTTTTGTAATATACCCATTTATTTAATTTCGTAATTTTAAATAAACAGTTCGATTTGAACTGTCGAATATCAACACATATGGTCACCTATTGATTGGAAACCAAAGGTTAGAAATTCAGACAAGTTCATTAACCTCAGATCTTATAGATTGGCTTTGTCATTTTTGTTTTCTCATATCTGACGAAAACATTGAAAATTGATATGTTTTGTTTGAATTTCTGTTTCTACTTACTTATTGTAATACACGCTAATAACTAATCCATATTCCAATTTGCTTAAGTGTAATTGCCTGTTGCCTAGAAACACTAATTTGTATTTATAATGTTTATAAATGTTACCAAGGCAACAAAGATATAATAAATATAATATTTTATGTGATTAATAACAATCTAATTATTCCATATAATTTCACGTAATTAAAATTCCTATAAATAACCCGAAGACCCTAATACATGTATAGTCCAACTGTTCATGCGCATTTAGTCAATTAGAATAGTTTTGTTTTAAATCTCATATTTAACAAAAATGAGAATACTTGTTTTAAATATATTGATTAACTTTGACACAAAATAAAGTTTTAGCTTTTGATCTTCGCTTCGCTTATATTTGATATTTAAATCACTCACAATTGCTATTAATACAGAGACTAAGATAAATTTTTCTCAAGTGGTGTGGTCAAAGTGCCTTCCGGAAATCAAAACCTAAGAATGTAACCAAGTGCATGATACAACGAACAAATGAACTAATAAAACAAAAGACATGTGCGTAGAAACAATTAACTAATTACTCAACACAGTAGCGAATCATTGGATATAGAGGCAAGATAATCAATTTGTGCTGCTAAGATGATTTCGGTAGAACCAAATCCGTCCTTCTAAATTAAAAAAAAACTGCAGTATTGAAAAAGAAAAACATTTGCAACTAAAAACATGTACTTAGCAACCAAAAATGCAACCAAGAACAAGAAACAACTGCAAGAAAATGGAAAAAAAAACAACAAAGTAGGACAGTACAAGAAGGACATAACGTTAACGTTACCATTGATCATTTAATATCTTTCACAGGACAATTGAGAAATAATGTCAAGTGATTGAAAGAAACTGTAGAAGGGCTTTCACGAATCCAACGTTTTTTTGCAATCATTAACTTTACGACTTTGCACAGGACAATGGAGTTACGTGAAGTGATGTTAGGAAATTGTCAAAGGGTCTACAAAAATCCAACGTATTTTGCAACCTTATTTTATGTAAATGAACAAAGTTCTTATATAACAATGTGCATAAAATGTCTCCTTTTATACCCCGTGGTGACTACTGTAGCATCTCCTTATGAAATCGAAAAAAGAAAGTATTGAGTTTAAGACCAAATTTTGTTTTACCCAAGTCGGATCATTTGATGTTATTGTTGTCAAAAGCAGTTTTGCCGTTGTAATACAGTTTTACGCTCCTATCAAGACCCTTTTACTTATGCAAGTTCACGAAATGGCAGATGAAAGCTGTATACTGATAGAAAACTACAAACCTATTGCATACAAACCTACAAACTTTTTCATTCAATAGTCTGTCCTCATTAAGACTCGAATCTAGACGTTCATAGACGCGATAATTTGTTAAGACCGCGCTTTTGACCACCTAAAAAAGAGGGTTCCTGTCACCAAGTGAAATTACTCTTGTGATGACACAATAGTGTATTTAAATAAAAGTAGGTGGTTGAAACAGAAGTTTACGTCTAAAGAAAAATTGACCTATATTAGTTCATCACAAACTATATAATTATTCCTTTAGAATTTTACAAGAACCAGCCAATTTCTGTTTGTTTAACACATATGTCATGTGCTAATTTTGAAAGCATTTTTTAAATACAAATTCAAAATCAGCACATGACACCTACCTAAATTTTGTTTCAAGATAAATAATTTTAAAATTGAAATATCACACAAGCTGTAGAAGTGTTCCTTTTAAGAGACTTTGACAAAAGCAGTTAATTTCATTTACCACCCCCACATCTCTTATGTTTAACACTTATCTTTATTTTTATAGATATATCTTACCTCTAACAGCCATGCTGTTGTCCCTGTTTCTGTTTTCCAGACAAGTCGACTAGTTCCCATGTCTGTCTGTAAACATTATAAGAGTTATTTTCGTGGACGTACAGTCCTTCGTTGATATATCCTAAAGCTATTTGTCTCTGACTTCTCTTCTGTATAATACTGGGATAGTTGTCAATAAATATCTTACTATAAACAAAGTTAAACAATTTTACAAGTATAAAATCTTTGAGCAACAATAAATACGCTTGGGGAAGGATTGTCGAATGTTCATTCATAGTTACATTTAACCATGAAACACCTGTTACGTCATTAATGTAACCCACCAAGCTCTGACGTCACATTTGATAAACACCCAACGTCTGCAACAGCTATCAGTATATATATCAAACCACATGATTTGTGAAATGAAATGAAATCTGCTATTTCATTGGTTGATACGTTGTGATAGGATAAAGCCTCAATGTCACTGGAATTACATAAATGGTTTAATGCAAATGTTTTACAAACCTCACTTTTTGTGTTTGTTAATTTGCTCTCTGAAACGCCGATGACGTCATGATTTTCTACAAGGTTATAAAAGTTTGACATTTCCAGCTCAGTAAAAGACTGTCCAGACCTATGTTGAAGTATGCGTTCCTTTATACCAAGTGTCATTCTGTTGTATAAAAACTCCAATTGAAACGTCATAAAGAGACTGCTTGTTCGAGATATTATTGGTCGTTTGATCTTCACAGACGGGACTTAAACATCCTAGAAAAGCTAATACAACACTCATATCAACTGTTTGTGTAATACTTGTATTTTGTAATGCGTCTTTTACAACATCCGGCAATTTATTGTAGATAAGATTATCCAGACTATTTATAGCTGTAACTCGTTTTAAAAAGTCAAGATTAAACACATACAGCTGAAAATAAAAAAAAATATTGTAAAACTGCAAAGACGAGTAAATGTTCTGTTTCTCGGTTACTAATATTGAAGATTAGTTTCACCCGAATGTCTTTTTATTTTAGGCAACTATATGATTGACGTTACAAGATCTAAGATTTCTGCACGAGTTTGAACTAGGTGCATCAATATTTTTGAAACCATTACTGTTGTATGTGATTTTTTCAACGTATGAGGGTGACAATTTTCCTATAACTCGTAACATTTTAATATTTTTTATCTTTGCATACACTATTTTCAAGAATTTACCGATTTTATTTTTTTTAAATTCATTTTTCTTTTTACTTATTTACTTATCAATTTTTTAATTTTTATTTATCTATTTATTTATTGCTTCATCCATTCATTCTTTTATCTTATAGCAAAATTTCGAAATATATTGCATTTATCAATAAATAATTTTTTGAATTTTATCACATGATTCTTATCTGTAATGAAAATCATTCTTAGCTGGACCGCTACTAAAAGGCTAATTGTCCAACATCGATACATTTAATGTCATAAAAATTTAAAACAATAAACCCTCTTAACTTTAAATAAAAGAATACAAAAACAATGTCATTCATGTTTAAAAAAAATTTACCTGGTCGTTTTCATTACAGTGGAGTCCACATTCTCTCTTAGTTAACGTATCGTCAAATGTTTGGCTTATTTCATACTGAAATTTCACAGTGGGTCCATGAAATACTGGATTCAGTTTTTTGCGCATTTCTTTGTATATGTAAGGTCCTCTTTCATTAAACTACAATTTATCAAAGAGTTTATTTTTCAAAACATTATTTTAAGGATAAGTTTTTTTCTCATTTTATATTTAATTTTATCCTAAATTATACCAATTCTTGTTTCATTAGTATCATCTCTCTCTCTCTCTCTCTCTCTCTCTCTCTCTCTCTCTCTCTCTCTGTATGTGTGAAATTGAATAAAATTACTAGGATAAATCAAAATATAAAAAAACAGATTATAACCTTACATAGTTACACCATGATATTATGTATATTTTAAGAATAAAGCCTTCACATTCAAGTTATAAACTATTGAAACATTATGAAAAATAATCAAATTTTCATTTGAAAATGGAGCACTCAAATGTAATGAACATGCTTCTTATATATCATACACTTACTAAAGGAGGCTGACCATGAAATAAAAATTCATCAGGATTCTCAATAACCCAGAAGTAAAGTTTATTGTATCTGACCCAGTCTTCTTCCAAACGCTGAAAAAAAAATTAAAAACTTTTTTGAAGTTTAACAGTTTTTTATAGCAAAGTTCCTTTTTTCTTATGTAATATTAAGTGTTTACCAGAATTATTAAGTAAAATACCAGGGGCGTCTTGACGCTTGTTATAAAATGCATTGAGTATATGCCTAGTGGTGTGACTAAAGAACTACATGCAAAAACTTTCAGTAACAGAAAATGCCCTTTTAAGAGAAGTATTTGAAACATGCAATTATTACAATGTGATGCCATTTCATTTTGAAGATGATTAAAGCTGTGAGTAGAAAATTTGAAAACATTTATTTTTTTTTAAAATTAAATTACTATAAAATTGAGTCAGAAAGCTACAATGAACAATAATGATACTAAACATTTAGATGACAAATAAAACTCAAAGGGCTATAACTCTACCTAGAAAATTGATAGCAAAAAAAAAAAAAAAATAAATAAAAAAGCTCAAAAATTGTCATTTATACTTGGTAGTAACATTTTTTAATTTTGGGACCATCTAAACGGAACGCCTCTTGACTAGGTCGAAAAACATTATTATTTAAATCACTTCACTTTTCAAACTCAATACATTTTCTTTGTAACCAGCGAACATAAAAACATTTGAATAAAAATCTTTAAATCTAATAGTCCTGTTATTTTTATTTCGTTCGTGTCTGTTCTCTTCTGTGTTGAATTTGATTGGATAATAATGCAAACAAGAAAATTAACATTCACATTCCTTATTCACACGTAATTTGGAATAAGAATATTGGACCTATACTCTTATGTAGGATCCTCGGTGGCCGAGTGGTCTAACGCGCACGCTTACGGATTAAAACACCTCTCACCATCATTCAAGTTTTGAACCTAACTTAGGCAGATTTAAATGTAGAAAAGTTTATCAGTTGGTTTTCCGAAAGTCCGTTTGCTTTTTGGGGGCACTCCGGTTCCATCTTCCACCCCAGAACTGTCAGACACTATATATATAAATATATAAATATATATATTTCTGAATATATTTAATAAATATATTGTTAGACACCATGTTGTCATATACCATTTTTAAATGTATTAAAAGATATTTTTAATGATATATGACATAAATGACCGCATCAACTTCAGTGAAAGAATATTGACTGAGATGTAAAACACCATTCATTCAATCCAATTTTATTATTTGTCTTAACCAATTAAAATTATTCCCTGTCTGTCGTCTGCCTGTTCAAGGTAAACTATACTTGTCCCCGTGCTCCTAATCGATTTGTAATTTATATTATTAGGAAATACCAATCTTTATTGCTGTATTGATAATTAATTAATATTTTTGTTGCTTTTAAACACGAAACAACGATGACGGCAGTAATTTATTAGAACTCTGATTATTCCAATTTTAATTAACCTGATTATCTATCAAGGGTTGGAAAACATTGTTGAAGTAACACGTGAAAATAAAACCACGTGTTCAATTTAGTGACATTGACAGGGGATAAGGGACTTCGTAAGAAGCATTTTCTTATAACAATATTAATGGACTAAAAAATTTAATTGCTGCTAAAGATAAAATAAAAGTAATTATGATACAATTCAGAAAAAAAGATTATTTGATTTTTCTTATGCGATTGCCTTACATATTTCAAAGGTAAGACATCAATGAAAATTGAAATAAAAATCTTCTATGAACACGAAGCAATTTTGCTGAGCGTTAACACAGATATGCCACTGATTGTTATAAATATTGTCGTTAGCTTTCGTATCAAATATTCTCACAAATTAAAGTTATAATTATACTATAATATTATTGAGTTCTATCCAAAGACAGAAATTTACCTTTGGAAAGATTTGAAAACAGGAAACATTATCTACCGGTAAAGAAAAAATTACTGCAAGACATAATTGATATCAGCTGTTGGATAGGAAGTAATTATAACCCTTATCACATAGATATATAATTATTATTGTCATTATAAAATTTGATTGTACCCCCAGGAAAATATGTTTTCTGTATTAATAAGATCACTGTTTTTCATAATGAAATCAATTTTATTAGATTATAACTTGACAGCAAAATATTGGCTTTACTTTTCAACAGCTGTTCAAGGTTACACGGTGTCTCGCGCGCACACACACGCGCGCGCACACACAAACACACACATGCACTCACTCAGCTCGTTTTGTTAAGGTGCTAGCTCACCGAGTTAATATTCCGCAGACAAGCATACGACTCCCCATGTCATATTATCCTGGCGCCGAATGCAACCAATCTTCTTAATGCAGAGCGTCAAGCTAGGGAACAGTTTCTCGAATTTAATTTTTTAAGTTATATATATATATATATATATATATATATATATATATATATATATATATATATATATATATATATATATATATATATAACCCGACTAGGGTTTGATTTATACACATACATAATAAAATATACATCACGTACAAAAAAGTCAACACTTTCGTGAATTACGTATTACCGTACATTAACATCTGAACATTTGATGTTCTCTGTCTTGTACATGTAGGTAGGAAATATCATGGAGTGTAAGTGGTCTGAACAATTTGCTTGTGAATTACAGTGCCTTTAACCGACTAGGTTCGAATCCCACTCGAAAAGATCCTAGCGTGAAAAAGGTTATCAGTCCGCTTGCCCAAGATCACTTATTTTCTCCAGGTACTCCTAGTTCCTCGGGAATTAAAGAATCATTATAAGTTACAAAACCTTGACTTTGACGTGAAAAACCATTACTTCACTCTACTCTTATAGACAGAAAGGTAAGAGCAACGTAAACAACAACAAACAAATAATAAAAATTCCATCAATTTATAATTTGAATAACATTGTAAGAAACAAGATTTCTGTAAACAATCAACCTTAATCAATTTCAACTAATCGTTTTCATTCATGAAATTGATGTTGTGTTGACATTTTTAGAATTGATTAATGCATTGAGAGAACGCAAATTAAGCATTATAAGTACTTGCCATTATCAAAATAAAAAATTTAAACGAAATATCATTAGATATAAAAGCACAACTGTTAAAACCTTTTAATGATGAATGGATTGATTTCTGATTCATATGAAACTTAACGTTGACAATCAATACGCCATTCCTATTACTTTTTTTAGTTTTAAATACGCTACATGCTTTCCTGGAACGTCAGAAGATTTACTTACCGCGGTATTAATGAATATATAGGTAACTTGTACCAGATTATATCAAAGTCAATTAATTGTTATCTAGCAAGATAGCAGCATAACACGTCCTTAATACCTAAAGTACATGTATATGTTAAGATTTCGATTTTGTTTTATCACTGACTAAAATCTAATCATTTTTTCATATTATCACAATGAAAAAAAAATAAAGGAGAAAAAATAATTAAAAAATAATATCATATATGAAAAAGACAACTGACAAGTCGATTGACTTTTATTCATATGGTTCTTAACGTACCATTCCCGTTACTTGTCATTTTCAATTACGCTACAAGCTCCTCTGGAACAGCTTAACGTAAAGCGTTACTTAATTATATATATATATATATATATATATATATATATATGTGTGTGTATATATATATATAATCAGGTTTAATTCAGAGCTTTCTTAATTCTCTTATTCATATTTCAAAAAATTCAAAAAAAAAAAAAAAAAATTAATAAATTTATTTATTTATAAATTAAGATAAATAAATAAAAAAACGCTTTATGTACGCCATAATCATGGGTTCAAAATTTCGATTTGATCACTAAGCAAAATCAAATTAATTTGTACAACCTTCAAACTATAATCCTTGAAATGTTCTATCTGGATTTTTAATTACAAGACTGCTGTTTATTCAATAGGGTGTAGATTGTCTCCCTTGTTGATGTTTATGGATAACGAGTAGCTTTTTGCTGAAACGGACATATACGGTCTTCTACATTGATTAGTTTGTTGAAACTGACCTCATACCTGATCTATTCTATTTTTGTCATGTGTAGCCATGGGCAATTAAATACTTTATTACATCTTTATTTAGAGATGCATGCTATTTGCAATTGTTTTTCTTCAAATTCTTTCGTAACACCGAACCAATATTTAATGGAACATGTACAGTGTACTTAGCAATAAACAAAGCATTAAAAGACGGGACATACAAACAGCGGGATGAATCAATAAAACAAAAAGAAACACATTTAATCACAAATCAGGAATTATGGTAAATTAATCAAAGAGCGAGCAAAGGATGTCAACAATGTTATGTGAAGAATACCAACAGTGTTTTATAAATACTAAAGAGTGAACTGCCAAAAATGACCGAATTGGGAACTGATATTGTCATGACGCATCTTAGTAGCGAACCAACCATGTTTTTACGTTAACAAACGAGAAAAAACCAAAAATGTTATGACGAATACCGAAGTATGAACTGACAATGCTTTGAAACAAACAGTAAACAAACAGTGTTAAATAGAGTACCAAAAAACCGACAATTTTATGACTCGTAACTAAGATTTAACCAACAATTTTATGATAAATACTAAAAAAAAAATAAATAAATAAATAAATAAGCCAACAATGCTGTGACGAAAGGCAAACAGTGAACCGATAATCTAAATAGTGAACTGACAATGCTATCAAACAAGCTGATAATGAATTGCCCGAACTATGAACAGACAATATTATGAACCCATTAGCACAAAATGGTACTCATATATATAACAATTTGAATTATTTTATTTTTAAAAGATGTAAATGGAATACATGTCCTGCATTAATCAATTTGTTTTTCTCTGTTTTGGACGTCATGTCGTTTTATGCGAAATCAGTCAGTGCAAACTATGATTTTTAAAAGATAAATAATTTGTAAAACAAATTACGTAGTCACTTACACAAAAACAAACACGATTCAGCGAAATTACTCCTGAAAATTAATTAATGAATCTTAAGTTCCATAAATATGTGAATTTTAAGTCGTCTTAATTTTTTAAATTTATTTAAAAACTAAGGTCTGTTCCCTCATGCAAAACATTTCTTAGCGGGATTTGGATTCACATATTTTTGAAACTTTAGATTCATTAATTTTCAACTGTTTGGCGTATGTTTTTAATCTATCAAACTTTTCGGCCCCTAGTTTCACTGATGAGGAATGATTTTCCGAAATGTGCACATCTGGCACATCAAAATTAAGCAGGTATTTGTTATATATTTACAACCCCTTAGCGGGTACCGCTGCTGGTGGAGTAAATCTCCCCGAGGGTATCCATAACTCAGTAGGCAGTACTTTGTGCTGTCAGAAAATTTACCATTTAGCAAAATTTTCAGTCGTCTAAATTTTTGAAATTTATTTAAAAACTAAGGTCTGTTCCCTCATGCAAAACATTCCTTAGCTGGATTTGGATTCACATATTTTTGGAACTTTAGATTCATTAATTTTCAACATTTTAACGTATGTTTTTTAATCTATCACTTTCCGGTCCCTAGTGTCACTGATGAGGAATGATTTTCCGAAATGTGCACTTCTGGCACATCAAAATTTAGCAGGTATTTGTTATATATATACTTGATATGTCACAGAAATTATAATAGCGATCCTCCCTTCGTGAGTTTGAATGGAGTTGAGCATAATGGTGTTAAACGTTCCAGTCAAGAATATTTCACTTATACCGAGACATCACCAACTGTAGGCGAAAGTGCAGAAATTTTGCCTGTGCGTTGCGCTGATGGCATTATACAGCAGGGTTCTTTATAGTGTCACACCTACCGTGACACGGGATATCGTTTATTTAAAGTTTCCATCCAAAAGAATCGTGACTTTCATTTCAGTAATGCCGAGTGCTTGGCGAAAAAAACAGTCACTACCCACTTTCAAGTCTTGGGTCAGACCCAGTGTGGGTTTGTACCCACGACCTACCACTTACAGAGCGAGCACTCTACCAACTGAGCTACAGCAGTGGTCTTGAGTATGAATTTAATTACATGAGTGTGATACATTTAATAATAGTTCAAGCCAAAACGATTCACCTATGCCACTAGAAAGATATTGATAAAACACAACAGATTATATTATGATTGATGTCCTGAGTTACAACATACCTAATTAAACCAGAAATGGTAAGCTATCAGATTTATAATATTAGCTACAGAGCCTTATTTGTTAACACGATTCATTTTCACATAACCACTCATGTATTAAGTAACAAAGTTATTCTCATCTTACAATACACAAATAACAAAATCATTTTCGGTGGAGTGTGTAATGGTGTTTAACGCCCAGTCAATATATCCTTTTATATTGACAAGGTAAGTTCTTTAGATCTGATATGGCGGAGGAAAGCAAAGTATCCGGTGAAAACCACCGACCATCGACAAGCGATTTGACAAGCTTTCTCACACGATGAGAAGCACTGTGACCTATAAACGCACTTCAGACAACTCGGCTATCGAGCCCCAAAATTCCTAAAAAAAAAATTCTTGATTTCTGATTTTAATTTTAATATATTCCTAATTTTAGGAAATATCCGAAAAAATATTTTGTATGAAATGCCCTAGATATATTAGTTCTTGTTTTTTCCTTGTTTTATTTGTGTTTATTTAACTTGAATAATATCGTGATTTTTCTGTGTCAAGTGTGACAAGTAACATTTTTTTTAATTACACACCTCTAACTTTTTTTTAGTACATGATTGAGTCGAAATTCTACATTAATCATTGTTGTAATTGTTGTGATAATTGTAAACCAATGACGACAAAAATGTAGCAAACCTGGACAAAGACAATCAATGCCAATTTTTATGACCTACAAATACATATAAAGTTTCTATGTATACTTTTTGATAAAGATATTGGCAAAAAAATTTGACCGACAATACAGAATAATCGAGGGGCAGACTGGAACACATATTCAGCCATATAATATTGATATTTAAACTGATATTTAAATAATGTTATATATGGTATGATATATGATATGATATGATATGATATGATATGATATATGATATGATATGATATGATATGATATATGACATGACATGACATGACATGACATGATATATGATATGATATGATATGATATGATATGATATGATATGATATGATATGATATGATATGATATGATATCATATGACAACAATGTACTTACCCATTTCCTATAGAATTTGTGATCTTGTCCCGCAATACAAATATCGTGAACCACTCTGTCATGTACAAAAGAAGGAAACTCTAAACCCATGATTAAAGCTATCGAGAGTATGACAATTCCTACCATTGATATACCAAATCCTAGTATTTTTGTGGACGCATTTTTTGGTTTTGCTCTGGGTTCAGGTTCTTTTCTTGCATAAGCACGTGTTATCATTTTATTACAAAACTTTATAATTTCTTAAAATCGCATCCATGTAGTACTGGTTACAAACTTTAACGCATTACACAGTTCAAGTCGACACTGTCTTTTAACTAAAGCATTTCTTTTTTGTAATGGTTTTTCTTTTCAGTTTTATATCCATTTTTGCCGTGTTTAACACAATGTTCGTGCAATTTTAAATCTGTATTGAAAGTGGATTATAATTAAAAATGAATAAAGTCCTTCCTTGTTTAATGTTAAAACAATGAAAGTCCATTATCATCATTACGATTTTCTTTTGATTGATGCGACAGCAAAATTCTTTTCTCACACATCAAAACCATTTATAAAAACAATCCTTACTAAGGTACATGGTATTTGATGTAGTTCAAGTTATTGATGACAGCTTGGAACATTTTTGCTTTAGCCATTAAGGACATGTCCATCCATGCAGGTACTATCTTCATTATCAATACTGGAAGCTACTATAAACTGTTAGCCTTAATACAGTTTAAATACCAGTATGATTCCTTACAACCAATCAGATTCGATCGATGCTATTACTAAATCGGCTACATAATGTCACGGCGGGCACCTGAAGGCTTGTATACCTGTAAACAAATGTGTAATCCAAAGGTTATTTGTTTTCAATCTTATTATTACTATTCAAATTAATTCTTTTTTAAAATCATTAATTGAAAATAAAGGAGTGGATATCATCGGTACGTGTCTAATATAAGTAATAAACTTGTTTATCAGATTTTTAAATTGATAATAGAAGGATGGAAAAGTTGGTAAAAAATATACTATATGGTAATGCGCTTGACATTCATGTGAGTTTAAATGTCGGGGCAGTTTTTGAAGTTAAAATTTCGCTAAAGTACCTTTCTACCCCATAAGTTTTCGCGCCTGGATCGCTGGATACAACCATTTGTTCGTCGCATAACTGGCCCTGGCAGTATCATTCACTCAATTGAGTGTTCTGTTACATTATAAATTTTTGAATTTTCTGAATGAAGTATTCCAAATGTCATATTATAAAATTTAAAAAACACATACAACGTATTTAAAGCAATGCTGGTAGTGCAAATCCAAAAAACTGAAATTGATACCGGATTGTTAATAAGATGGTGTCTATGTAATTGAGTATTTTAAAGTGCAAATTCAATAAAACAATTGATCAATCAATAAAAAAATAAAATAAGTTAAAATAAAATAAAATAAAATAAAATAAAATAAAATAAAATAAAATAAAATAAAATCAAATGAAATGAAATGAGGTGAAGTGAAGTGAAGTGAAGTGAAGTGAAGTGAAGTGAAGTGAAGTGAAGTGAAGTGAAGTGAAATGAAATGAAATGAAATGAAATGAAATAAAATAAAATAAAAAATAAATAAAAAAACAAAAATAAAATTACAATATATGATTTACAACTTTACAGAAATTAGAAATAATAGGAAAATATTTTTGAAATAAAATTGACCTGATCAATGAAAAATAAGTAAAATAAAAGCTAAACAGTATAAAATACATTGTATTTTATAGATCACATTGTATTTTATAGATCACATCGTATTTATAGATTACATAGTATTTTATAGATCACGTGTATTTTATAGATCACATCGTATTTTATAGATCACATCGTATTTTATAGATCACGTGTATTTTATAGATCACATCGTATTTTATAGATTACATAGTATTTTATAGATCACGTGTATTTTATAGATCACATCGTATTTTATAGATTACATAGTATTTTATAGATCACGTGTATTTTATAGATTACATAGTATTTTATAGATCACGTGTATTTTATAGATCACATCGTATTTTATAGATCACTGAACTAAAAACAAATTACAAAGATTTGAAGTTATTCAGCAGTACTAATCAAACTCCAGTGTCTGTCCAGAACAGAGAGTTTTATAAACAGAGATTCTAATACGTGTTTATTTCCACGTGTTTCGTCTTGTGTTGGTGCTTTCTTGCATTGAGAGTTGTAAGTTGTCAGTAATATATATATATATATATATATATATATATATATATATATATATATATATATATATATATATATATATATATATATAATTACTATTTTATTATTTTTTTCTATTTTTAAAAGATGTTTTGAAGCAACCAAACTATATATTACGGGGCAAGATGTTTTACATCACGCCCAGTTTGTGTCTTGGTCCATTTGGTAAACAGAGAGAAGTTTTATAAGTACATTCATATTTATTTATTCATTTATTTATTTATTTATTCATTTATTTATTTTATTTTATTTTATTTTATTTTATTTTACAGATATTTTTATATATAATAACTCTTTTTATTACCATCATCTGTTGACACCAAATAATTTGAAAATATATGAATTCATAAATTAAAAATTAATGTTATTCTGTGGTGGTTGGAGACAAGAATATTTGATAGTGAAAAAAGACTGTTCACTTCAATAGTTGATTAATTTTTAACAGATACATTATGACCTGGTCCATTATCTGTGTCCAAATAATCTGGCACACATTACGGACAGCAATGATATAAAAAATCGGACAAAGATATGAATGTTGCTTTTTAAATCAATTAGCCAAAAAAAACGTTTCCGTTTCATATCTTCATATTAAATGTAGTGTTATCACTAAATAAATATTTTTTTGGTGAAATAATCGTGTTGCCATGACAAATCCACTGTTTATTGTATGTGTTAATATCGGGTAGTTACAAAATATTTGAATTATGTATAGGTGTAGAAACGCGTCATTAGTAAAAACGTTATTAACATTTAATTGTTCGTGTTGACAGAACAGTATTCGCAATAAATAGGACTTGATTTGATTGTGATCGATATTCGATCTCTAAAATCTCGTAATATCCTTGTTAATGATTAAATTATATCATACATTAAACACTATATTAACACGGCAATAACTAGTGGTGTGGATTAATATACAATTAATGACTTTTGATGAGGTTAATACAAGGATTTATCACCCCAAAAGAAATGTAATATTCACCAAGGCCGCAGGCCGAGGTGAATATTACTTTTCTTTTGGGGTGATAAATCCTTGTATTAACCGAAATCAAAAGTCATTAATTGTTTTATTATATGACAGAAAAGTGTCTTTTAAATCAATTTGTAACAGCTTCTTTAATAAATCAACAATCGTAAAACAAGTTAACAATGAAATTTCAAAATGGTAACTAAAATTTAAAGTTTTTTATATTGATCTTGAATACTTGAATCTTGCTTTTAGAATCCTTTCATGTTCTTTGGAATGTATTTGGGCGAAACGCTGTTTCTTTTGATCTAGGGCAGCAGACGTGTTTTGGTCTGCCATGTTGTTTAGTTTTTGATTTTCTGAAAATGCATTGATATCCGACCAGCTTAAAGTAGGTCAGTTTTGATTGGCTTATCGAAAGCTTACGATGGCTCTGATAAGTTCTTTTTTTAGACACTGGGAAATCACCGTCTTCTATTTTTAGGGACCTGGAGAGCAATTTGGACCGTTATGTTACCCTCACGCGCAAAATTGCGCGGTGAACATAACGATTTGTAGAGAGTAGCTAAATATGGTCTTAGCCAATCAGAATTGAGTAAACTCAGTAGTCATATAATAATGTTGTTTAACGCCCTAGCCAAGATAACTCCTTTGATATCGAGGTAATCAGTTACGGAATAGCAGATCGCTTCATATCTGGGGGGTCGGGTTTCGAATCCCAATCGGGTCTGACTAAGACTTGAAGGTTTTACGTCAAACCAGGATTGGGATCACTAAAAAGAGAGAGCTGAATTAGCTGAAAAATAAATACTTGGAAAAAAGGGAAAGGAGACGGTTCCGGAAAATGGTTCGTGCCGTGAAAGATATCGGTCAAAACCGAAATATTCATTCTTTGATTGGAGCAGTCTGCAGATGAAATGACTAGACCTATAGCCAATGCAATTATCAAACAAGCGAAAGAAGTAAGAAAACAAGACATATAAGAACAGGTGACTAGTTTTACCAGATCTGGCAAACAGGATCTTGCAAAATGGAAATATTTTTAATCAGTGGTGCGGTTAAATGGAATTTAAATACATGTTCAGCATGTTTCAGTGGCAGTTCATTAAAAAAAATACTAAAAAATCCGGATGGGTTGCATTAGTTTATTAAGTCATTAGTGATAGCTTGATGTCTTTCCTTTGGCAGAAAGTGGTCTTTAATATAAGTGGCCAGACGTTTCCTAGCTAATGCAATCTAAACATGTGGAAGAAATTAGAATGCAAGGCATAGGCCATAAAGAAACAACTTTCGGCGAATAAAAAAATTTCAGTGGCGCTTTTGGATACAAATATAGACGCAAAATTAACTGTTTGTAATAATTGAAAGATTCATACGCGTTAACGCATACAAAAATACGACGGAAGAAAAATGCATTTTAACGTATAATGATAGTAATGTACACAAAATCCGAGTTTCAGATATACAATATACTAGTTATCACAAAATAATACTAAGAGACACAGAACAAATTTTTTCGTAACATAATTTACAGTTACAAACTACTGCCATATACAAACAGGGTTCTCCGTGGCCGAATGGTTAAAAACTTATTGATCTTAGCGCTTTTTACCGCCTAGGTTCGAATCCCGCTCCGGCATATCCTTGTGAGAAAAAAATTGTCAGTTCGCTTGCTGAAGGTTGGTGGTTTTTTGGGCACTCCGGTTCCTCTTTTATCTCGCCTCGACATAAGTGAAAGAATCTTAACTTGGGTGTAAACACCATAGATGCAATTTTATGAGAGCAAACGTTCGGACCCTTGATGACCGGAATTCATCAATATCACCCTAGGCTTAGATATGCGATCGTGGCAATCGAGTGCATGTATGCCGGGTAATTTATTTCTTTGAAAATAATTGATAAACCTGTATAAAATGTCATACAACAAAAGGAGAGCAAACAGTAATATCCAGGTTAAAAAGCTTCAGAAATCTTTGAAATGTCGCTGATCGAATGATCGAACTAAAATGATTAGTGTTTAATCATCAATATATTAAATCTCAAGATATGCGATGCTTAAATGTCGATAAATCGTGACTACCCGTAAAGCCGATGTTACCTCAGAACTAGAAATGTAATTAGTGATATAGAAATGTCAAGAGCCCACCTTAAGCTTGATAATATGTGTCTGAGTGAAATAATAATAATAATAAGGTCTTATAAAAAGGACTCAAAGACCTATGAATTTTTCTTTTCATTTCCGAACACAAGTTTTTTTAATAATATGTTTGTCTATTTCATTTCCGTACACAAGACTTGATAATAATGTAATTGTATCAAGCAGATATAGGTCAAAATCACCAGGATCAGGTTTTATTATGACATTTTGAATCCAGTCAACATCATAACAAAAAACATTTTAGGAGTTAAAAGCTGATCACAGTGGTCAGTGATGAGATGGACATATAGTTTTTTTTACACTCGAATTAATATAGAACACTAAGGTATCACGAAGATGTCATTTAAATTTCACGATTTGAGATTTTGAGAGCGATATTTACTAATGCCGTTAACTTAAAATAATGTTCTTATTTTCTTTATAAAATCAATCTTACCGACCTTCGACAAGCGAATTAGTATTCTCACACTAGGATCTACTGACTGGTAATGGTGAATATTTAACAAAAATACCTTTTTAATTTTGCTGTGCCATATATTAACATTTCGGAAATTCTTTCCTTATCAGTGACATTAGAATATATTATGAGTTTTACCTAGAATCATATTGAAATTGACATGATCTAGTGTCTTCCTCTTTATATATCGTTTTTAAGCTTCTTTAAAACGGAATACATTGTATCTACATGTAACTTTAATAATGATAATAATAATAATAATAATAATAATAATGACAATAATAACAGTTCTTAAAATTGAAGGAAAGCATGCACATGTATGTGTATTTTAATTTAAATTTTAATCGCTTCACTCAAAAAAGCTGAGGAGGGGATATTAAAAAAGGTTCGATCGTTTTGGTTTTTTGAGTCCCTTAAGTCCGCTCTTTTAAAAGTGTAAAAAGCGATGTGCTTTATGGTGTTGTTCATTGCAGAGCCTTGAAATTTTGTGTGGACATTAAATGAAAGATGTGCAGTGTTTTTAGATTAAATGTAGGTCATTGTGACCTATATATTGTTCTTTATTGGCCTAGATTAATTTTGGAATAAAGATTACTAATGGTTTTTATACTTAAGGTGCAATTACAATAACTCAAGCTCACAAGAGGTGGTACATGAAATAAATCTTTTCATAAGTCAATATAATGCTCATGTCTACAACATTATTAACAAAATTTTATAATAATATTTCATTTCAGAGCCTTGAAATTTTGTGTGAACATTAAACTGTTAAATGAAAGATATTCAGTGTTATTAAATTAAATGTAGGTCATTGTGACGAATTCAAGTCAATTCGCCCCACGGTAAATTCGCCCCCACTTTCAACAAATTCGCCCCCACGTACAAAATCGCCCCCATTTTTTTCTAAACTTCATTTTGTATTAATGACTTATGAGTTGATTTATGACGACGTGCTAAAGCAAATTCCCCTGGTACCTGTGCTCTCCATCAGCGACAGAGGTAGTAGGTCTAAATGCGTGATTTCGAACCCTATGGTCCAAGACCGCGAAGCACTCAGCATTATGATAGCTGGTGACGTCTCATTATAAGTGAAATACTTTTGACTTGGGAGTTAAACACCATTACTCAACTTAACTCTAAAGACTGGAGGCTACTAGACGGTAATGGATGGTAGCAATATTTCACTTAAGAAAAGCTTTTATTAATTAATTAAAGATATTATCCATACAAACACGGCTATCGTCTAATACCGTCTAATAGTTCCATATATTTGTCCAAGTTGAAACTGTGGACAGTTGGTGGTTAGAGGTAAATAGCAATTCTACACCTACGTATAAACAGAAGTCTCATCGCATGCATTTGATGTTACCAGACACAGACAAATGGTTTCGTAAGGTGCGGGTGGTGTGTTAAAAAGGATTTTTTTAAAATGATTTCCCTCAAAGATGAAATCTATCAATACTCTGCTCTGATGTGATCTTTTACAAACACTAAATATTTTCTTTTTTCTGTACCCACTGTTGTAATTATATCATAATCGTACAAAGGACTTTTGATAATCACCATTTCAACATAAATTATTACAGTAATCACAACACACCTGGGCTGTCTTATGTGTGAATTCAGTAAAGACATTATGAATACTCGACATAAATTGCAACACACACAATGCATATTTACAAATAATATGTTAACAGTGTTAATTTGTCATATTCGAAGTAAAATAAAATTAATAATAATTAAAAAAAAGTTTTTAAAAAAAAGGTAATATCTCAATAAAAGTTGGGGGCGAATCTCTTTAAGAAGTGGGGGCGAATTTGAATTTGTTCTTTATTGGCTTACATCAATTTTGCTATAAAGATTTCTGAAGGTTTTTATACAAAAATCAATACAATACATGTAAATATATACATACAGAAACAAAAAAACATGTTAATGATGCACAAATCAAAAATACACCGATTTGATTACGTACACGTGCATAAAACCCTTAGTATGTGATGGATCTACATTGAACAATAAACAGGGCAGGTAAGACAAGTGATTGGGTAACCCCAACTAAAAGTTCCAACAAAGTTTATTACCCAACGAAGTCAAATATAATGTTTAAATGAAAGTTCTGAGGTAAAGCATTCAATAGTCTTACTCTACATATTTTAACATTGGGTATAGCATATAGTTTTACATAAGAAATCACCAGTTTCATATAATATTAGATAGGAATGATATACATGTATTTGATTTACATGTACACATGTAAAAAGTGTTTTTGTTACGATCATAATCAATAAAATTCTTTCAAGCCTTTTTCTAAAAAATTACATAAAACAATCAGAGTAAAGGGTATCAGAATTTTTTGCATTAAAAAGTGTAGCCAACTTAAACACATTTGGATAAGAATATGTTTCTTTTGAAATAAATGTCTTTCTTAAATCATTGAATTGCCTATATTCAAATAAAAATGAAACTCAATAAAATTTTTACAGAAAATACAGCATCTTTCGGTTTTCGGAATATTTAATCATCTTCCTGTTTCTTATGAGAGTCTATGATTTGATGTTCTAAACTTTGCTGATACTGTTTTAAATTTAGGAGGTAGCATGCTTATATTACTTTCAAAACCAAACTGAGTTTCAAAGATTCGAAAAGTTATAGCTTTAGGTGAATTAAAAACCTCATGTTCCCAATTGTGAACAGACTGATCTTTAAGTTTTCTTTCGATAGCATTTACTAACCATGTTTTATTTACTAGAGTACCTTGATCAATCCAGATATTACTCGTTCCTAGTGCATCAAAGTTTTTTTTTAATTTTGAGATCCAAGGTATACAATGACTATTACAAAATACTTGAGATAACTGATATACTAAAAAAAGAGAGTTTATTCGGATTACTGACTATATTGAACCAGATTTGAAAACTTATAGCTATCTGCCTAACTCCCTATACAGCATATAATAAGGAGTAGAATTATTTAGTTTAATTAACCGTTTACAAAATTTAGGATGTACTTTTTCTATAAAAGTTAAATTTTGATACCCCCACACTTCACACTGTATGTCGAAATCAGTTCAATCGTTTGTTGAAATAGTTAAAGCTGAAATTCCGTAGATAATTTCAAGTTTGTTACCATTTTTTATTATTTTCTTTTTCTTTCTTTCTTTCTTTCTTTTTTATTTTTAGTTTTGTTTTGTACAAATAGAAAACTGACTTTGAACCTTGTTCTACCAGACGTTTTTGAGCTTTTAAAAAATTTCCATTATGATTAAAAATAATTCCTAAGTAACAAAATTCATCGGCATAAGCTTTCCATTGAATTTAATTTCCGGTAGATTTTTAGCTTTTCTTTTTGAGAAGGCTATTATATTTGTTTTCTCTGCATTCACCTCGGGCTTTTAGGTATATCAGTAATTAGAAAAGATGTCAAGAGCAGATTGCATAACTGTAGCATTTTCAGCGAAAATCAGATTATCATTGGCAAAAAGTAAAGCAAAAAGTTTGAAATACCCATCTAAATGTTCGACAATGTTGGATGTCACAGACGGAAGACCTTCATATCCATTGATATTAAAATGTTCTTCTAAATCGTTCAAATAAATCAATAAATAAATAAAAATGGTGACAAATACATTGCAGTCTTGATTGTACTTACATTGATGAATATTCTATGCATTTGAAATAGAATAAGTCACTTTGATCCATAGATCGTGCTTCATTTGAGATAGGTTAAGTTTATTGTAAAAAAAAAATAATAATTTTTTTTAATCTATATACGTTGCAAAAAATTGAAACTTTAAAATTGTGCTCATACATCAATAAATGTTCTGTGCAAATAAAAAAGTAGGTCACATTAACCGGAATTTTGTTTCTTCATTATCTCGAGTCAAATATTAAGATTTTAAATATGATGCTATTTTGGTGCAAATAATTGCAGGTGTAGAAACGTTGTATGCATATATGCATTGGTTGATTTTTCAGGAAATTGAGAACCCTAGGTGACCGAGTGGTCTACAACTTGCGCTTACGTATCACTCTGTCTATCACTGCTTAGGTTTGAACCACACTCACGCGGATTCTTGTGAAAGTTTGTCAGTAAGCTCCGAACGTCAATGTTTTTTTTAAAGGGAGGGTATAGATTAGTGGTGACGATGGCATACCCGATATTTAATTTTCAGGAAAACAGAAATTATTACATTTGATATGCTCAAACCACTTTCGTTCATAATTGGACGTTTTTATTACTTTTTATTACATGATACATGAGAAAAGCTTTAGAAAAACACACGTGTTAATAAACAATAAAAAACAGTAACAATGTTATGTGTAAATATTGGAAGAAAAATCTATATGAAATAGCCATTTACGTAAACAAAGCGTTGTTGCTATTTATTGAATAGTAATGGTATTCATTACTTGTAATTATCACAATTGTGGGCCCTGGTTGTAAATAGCTGTCAATCACCGACAATTGGTTCTAATTATTTCATAATAAAGTGTAATAATGTTGATTTAAATGTTAGCACATACTATAGCAATAATTTACACCAAAACACGTTTTTATTTTCCTGTTAAAACCATAATAATTGCAAAAAGGTTTGAGAATTTTTTTTCAGTGACAAATTCCAAATGGCATTGCCAAGTCACAAAAGCGTCAAAGAATGAAGACAAAAAATTTAATAATAATAATAATAGTAATAATCGAATAACAAAGATCTACAAGAAAATATTGTATCTTAAAATATATTATTTTGAGCACTTGGCACCACACCACTTGTGTTAATTGCTTAAATTTTATCAGAAGTCCTGAGATTTATCAGCAGTCATTTTCTAGGTCACCTTTTCACGTTTTTGTTTTTACTTTATTTAAACGTGTTTTTTTTTAAATTTTTTTTTTAATTTTAATTTTTTTTTTTTTATTTACTATAGCAAGGGTTTGAAATTGTCTTTGAAATTTGATGTATTTAACCCGGATACGCGTGTTCCAAGAAATGCGATGCAAAAAACCAAATGTCAGAAGTTTTTTTTACCAATTTTGTTTCTCGGCCACGTTTGTTTGGAATCATCTGTTTCGTTATAACATGTTTTTGGGTTATTCTAGCAAGGGTTTGAAGTAGCCTTTGAAATATGATGTATGTAACCCTGATATGCGTGTTCCGGAATTGTGATACCAAAACTTCAATCACTAGTCTTATTTCTCGGTGGCGTTCGTTCTCATTTCTTTTGTTATAACATGTTTTGGGGTTACTCCAACAAGGGCCTGAAGGCTCCTTCTTTTACACGGATATAAAAATATTTCTCCAAATATTATTTCATATAAAAAAGTAAGAAGAAGAAAAAAGTGAAAATTAATGAAATAAAGAAATGTCGGTTACATAAAATTATCAATTACTTTATGACGTAATTGACCCGGGTATTAATCATGTCGATTGGTGTTTTATCCGAAAATCGGAAATTCATGCTGGTCATAAAAAGTGACTTATAGATTATGCATGCTGTGTAGATACAAATTTTCTGTATCTCATCATAAGGGATTGTGTGAATTGACTAAACATTATCACAAAATTAGCCTGTAGCACTTTCGACCTCTCGACGTAATTGAAATAAATGCTTACAGTATTGATCTCTGTCAACATCATTATTAATTTGTGATTTAATGCAACATTTAATGAGATGTAAACAATCGAAAGCTAGCATTGTCAGGTAAAGTAATTCATGGGTGGTAAATATCTAAAGTTTATCAAGGTTGTAATTTTTAATTTTATAGAATTGTTAATATAAATACAAAAACTGTGAAAGCACACTTATTGGTTTGCCTTGCAAAGTTTTTGCAATCATAATGACAACAAAAAATCATCTTAAAATGGTTCAATTGTTATAAATTAACAATTTAACGACAACTCTATGTCATTTTATTTTATTGTGTTATTTTAAAATGGATTTTCTCCTCAGGGAATAATATAAAGAAAAATCCATTGATTTCAAGACTCAAAAACAACCATCTATAACACATGCACATCAGGAGGAGTCTAGGAAACGCAACAGCCACGAAGAAGAGGAATGTGCATTTTAGACCTAAAACATGAATTTTGATAAAAATATAGTCCACAAATAACAACACATTAATTTTGTTGATATTCAAATATTAATTTATCCTATATCTAATTTTCTCAAAATTACATTATGTTAATAAACCGTTCTTGTAAAATCTCGTAAATGCGCTTTTTAGCTGTGTTTTTTACCTATGATATCGTAGTTCCGTGTTGCGTACAGACTTTATATGTACTCATACACGGTGTCACGTGGTTTTTGTGATTTATGATCCATATGAATGCAAAAGGTCTCAAGCTTGGAGTAATAAGACTTTCATACGGCGAATATATATATATATATATATATATATATATATATATATATATATATATATATATATATATATATATATATATATATATATTCGTTTTCAGTTGGAATACAATGTTAATACCGTTTTGGGGACTTCAGATCGAATTATTCACCAACGTAAAACTGACACATTACATTTTTCGTGTCGTGTTTAGATTAAAAATTCTATTTCCTGTTTCTTTGCTATGACAACAAATCTCTTGACGAATAACTTCTTAACAGAATCTCTCGAGATATGCTAGTACTTAATTATAATGGTTAAACGATCATGATAAACTATCTTTTGATTTTAATCCTTAAGACGGAACTTATCCGTTGTAGGCACATCATTATAAAGTCAGCAAGAATGAAAGGTGATACAAACGGGTCAGTGAAAAATCAACGATGATCGATATCATAACTGTACTATTAAAAGCTTTTGTTCTTTACATTTTAAGCACATACAAGGGCTGTTGTATTGTACAACAGCGCAATTTAACGCTTTGCACGATTTTGTTGATGATGATACGTTTAAATGAATAGCTTTATTCAATACCTTTCCAGCAGTATAAACACGTGTCTTCAGCTTTACATAGTTTGAAAATTATAGCCATTTCAATAGAGCCAGACGTTGACCACTGTTGTAAAAATGTTGGGAAACGGGTAGAGAATATTGAAGAAATAAGAGCTTGTATAAAAGTTCACACAAAACTCGGTCATTCGGCAATACAGATTTTTACTGAATTGGGGGAAGTTTATGGGTCTAATAAGGTATTTTATCAGATAGTTCGTAGGAAGGAGCAGTTTAAGAAATATTATCTAAAATGTTAGGATTTAGGCATGTTCGTCTACTTCATGATAATGCTTCATTTCATACAACTGAGCTGCTGAAACAATCTTTTAAGTTTAACGTCTTGTAACACCCACCATACTCTCCAGACCAAGCTCGATGCGACTTTTTCCTATTTCCAAAACCTAAAAATTTCTTATCTGATCGCCGTTATAAGCCCTTGGCTCGGTCATCAATCAGTACCTTAGAGGTCTACTTAAATCAGCGTATGGTCACGCATTTCAGAAATGGATTCAGGGATTGAAATAACGTATTTCAATCCGCAGAGAATACTTTGAAGGGATGTGATGTTCATTTCAATATTTGAATCAAATGATTTCAGATATCGTACAATAAACATTACATATCGAACAACCCTGTTATGTTATGTCATCATGTATTATGCATGATATGTACATAAGCTGGACCCAATAGGGAGTAATTTAGCATCGAGTGATAAAGGTATGGTCAATATGATTCTATTACTGCCATAACTATTGCTGGCAAACGAATACGCGTTTTCGCTTCATAATTAGTTCGATTTATATCTACAATTATATTGATGCCCAATGAGATGACTGTGATGTTTTAAATTTGAAATTCAACATATTTAACATTTAACGTTAAGTATTTGAGCGAAATTATAGGACATAGAGCGAAAAATGGCACATTTGAGCGACAGTTTTAACCGCTAATATTTAAATATAAGGGTGCATGTAAAATAGTAGCGATCGACTTCACCATACCAAAACGCATATTTCTGATTAAAGCAGTCTCAAGTAACCTCTCTCTCTCTCTCTCTCTCTCTCTGACCTCTCTCTCTCTCTCTCTCTCTCTCTCTCTCTCTCTCTCTCTCTCTCTCTCTCTCTCTCTCTCTCTCTCTCTGTGTCCAGAACGGTGTCTGATACTTATGAATGTGGTTGTTTTTATCTTTGTTATGACATCCAAATAAGTGTAGATTGACAGTTGTCATCAATTAACTGTTCATTAAAATGTGCATGAAAAGAATCAGGTCCTTTATATTGAAAATGTAAAGGTGAAATCGCTCAAATGTATATCGCATATTTCAGGTGGTATAAATAATAGGTCGCTCCAATGTCCACTTAAGTAGTCGCTAAAATATCAATTAAGGTGTTCGTTTTTAAGTTTTCGCTTAAATTTCCTGCGCCCATTGACACATTCCTTCAGAATATTGCAGACACACACATTTTGTTAAGCCCTGAATTCTTTTCCTCGACGTGGTTTAAGGACCTTAAAAAGTATAAAATACTAGTAGGGTCTTGGAATTGTTAATCAATTACTGTTCTCAGTATTCAATCCAGAATATGCTTCACATAAAAATAAAACGATAAATTCCGAGGTGTTAGCGTGCAATATATATTTGCACGCAAACTTTGTTCCGGTCCGAGGCCTCACGAATTCATTTTTCATATTGCACAGTTTGTCATGCGATACTGTTATCTGAATCATGGCTAAAAAAAATGATATTGCACTAGTTTTGATATCAATATTTAAGAACTACATGTAGTGAAATATTTGTTTATTGTGAGACAAGAAATGGTGTTTTTAGATTTAATACAAGTGAGAAGCAAATGAAATATACAATGTATTTTGCTATATAATAAAAGGGATATTGACAACTAGGGAAAATATTTCACAATGTCAGTTTAATAACCAATAATAATAATAATAATAATAATAATAATAATAATAATAATAATAATAATAATAATAACAACCATGGGGCCACAATATTTTTAGACATATTCCACTAGGGCTCTTTCTAAATTGAAAGCTGAGTTAAATGGTTGGGTTTTTTTAATTATTGTAATATTGTATAACGGCGCATCAGCAATTTTTCAGCTATTCGCGAGGAGAGCAAGGTTAATACATGTATCAAAGGATTTTCCTAAAAGCAAGTCATGTGTATGTGTAAGAGGCGCGAGTGTGTATAAATCACCTCAGCTCACCGAGTCAATATATCCAACTCCCTCGGTCACCTTATCCTGGCACCAGGTGAACCAGTCGATACTCTGTCCTTTAAATGCAAGGCACCAGGCGAGTAAACACTATCTCAATTTTTTAAAGCTTTGTGTATGACCTGGTCGGGGTACGAACCACAGACCTCCTACCCTAGAGACGGCCACTCTACCACTGAGCCAGCAAAAGTGGTCTGATTTTTGTGTCTTTCTGGTACTGTAGATTATTTGTTGGAACCGACTTCATATAAAAACAATAGATAAATTCAGGACATTCACTTGTAACTGATGTTTTGTTGAGTTAAAGTCAATGGTCTATATTAATTTAAGGTCTCGTTTTATATTTTTTTTATTTACGGATAAAAGGAATCTAATTAACGGCGTCATGATCGTATGTATAATGAAGAACAAAATCGTCATACATGTACTAATTGAATATTTACCGGTTATTATCAACATGGAAACAGGTGCTAATACCATTATTGCGATAGTTATTTTTGAAATAAATGAAACTTTTGACCTCATGTTTTTGTTCACTTCACAGAACTGACCAGGAAACAAACAAAAAATCGTCATCAGTCATTAAACTTATCAGCAAAATATTTTGTAAAAAACTTTAGAAAAGAATATTATTTAGTAATGTTTGAATACTCGTAACTTGAGTACAAATATAAACCATGTTATAGCAATCATCTCTTTACAGAAACCACCTGTCCGTTAAGATAACTATGCCACGGTCCTCTTCTTTTTTTCGTTTTAAAGAAATAATTTTGTTTTGAAATAACAACATTTTTCGAAGAAAAAAAACAGTTACGTTTGATATTTTGACATTTTTTAACCTTTGTTATTTAGACAATGAATTCATTAACTTTCATAAGAACGTGATAGTATTATTATTATTATTATTATTATTATTATTATTATTATAACTATTTATAGAATAGTTATTTCCTCGTGGAATGGAACACTGGCGCAATTATAATTATTTAAAAAGCGAAATATTCCTATCTATGAATAAAGGGAAACAAATCGTACAATAATTATATTTAAAATGATGATAAGTTAACTACATAAGAGTGATGGTATAATAAAGTTCACATTTACAAAGTTTCCGTCATATTCTATTCTGACTCTTTTTACAACCAGAATTAACGTACTACTTTGGCAGTGGTGTTTAACGTCTAAGTCAAAAAAATTTCACTCGTATCAGTTTTAAAATGATGGAGAAACTGATGTTCCCTGAAAAAAAAAAAACATCCACCCTCAGCAAGCAACCTGACAAACTTTCTCAATCTAGGATCTACCCATGGGGGATTTAAACCTTGGCGATGAGTGCCATTGTGATCCGCAAGTGCGCGCCATCCAGGCTCCGTTTTCTTGAAGTGTTTCTGTATTTACAGTAATTTGTATTTGAGAGTTATATAATTCCTTTCATACATACATTGCTGGAAAAATGCATAAATGGTTGACATCGCATCGTCAGTTTTTACCTATTCAAAAGAAGCACAAGTATGTAAATGATAAATAATGTAAGAGCAAGTGTCTGAATGAATGAGATATGTAAGTGTGTTTAATTGGAAACAGTGTATCAAATTAAAATTCATATTTACAAAATAAAATCAAAGAAATTAATCAAATAAAATATTAATAACATATTTAGGCACCTGGCTGATATTCACCGTATATTGACATTGTGAGAGACGGAGTTAAAAAAATCAAATGGTGTTTTTTTAAAAAGCAGACAAGAACTGGTCTGTCAAAACCACCAAACCACAAAAAATTTCTTGAACAATCGGATCTTCTAAAAATTTCTTCCTACCTTGACAAAGCTGCTTTATCCCCTATTATTTGAGGCAATGTGTAATGGTACAGCTTGTCAACCTATTTTGTATCTCGCGGGATGTAAATTTCAAGTGATGTAAATTTCAACTGGAATTAGATTCGCACATGCATGTCACATCCAGTGAAAAATCAGCTACATGCTTTTTTATCAGTTTACTAGGCATACAATAGCAATAATAGCAACTCCTCAAAACTATAATACATGGTTTAAGTATTACAAAACTCCCTGCTAAACTGAAAACGGTCACTTTGAGAGATATTTGCACCGTATCAGACGTAGAGAATAAGTATATTTAAGCAATCTTTTACTCCAAACTTCTTTGCAATAAAACAAACATACCAGACCTTGTCCAGATCACAATCCCAAAAACAAAGTAAAAAGTTTGAAAGCTGGCAAAATTAGTTATTCACGTGAAATTCCATCAGGGAAGTGAGACCGGGTGCTCCGGAAGGGTAAGCACCTCCTGTCTAGCTCGCTACACCCGTCACGTCCCAGTCAATTTTGAGAATGAAAGGAACAAAGAACTATGGTAAGTAAAATATATCCAGTATAAGTTTAGATATAGTGACTACATACTTATCAACAATATTGTGATGACGGTCATAAAACTTTTTGAGGGCCTTGATTAACCTAGGCTTGCAATATTCTTGCGTCAACAATTTAATTGTAAGCAGTTTGCTTTCGACGGTTGTAGAAAGTCCCCATAGTGGGAACAAGCTCCACGCGCGTTATTCCATTTGCTTGCAAAGTTGTTGCCTTCATACTGACAATGAACATCATTTTAAAACAGTTCAATTGTAATATATATATATATATATATATATATATATATATATATATATATATATATATATATATATATAAGGCGTTTTTAGGTTTTAAACGCTATGTATGACATAAAAATGTACATTGGATTTATTGAAACAATCCACAAATAACAACTAAGTAAATATTTGTTACTTTCATTACAAAATGATATATTTAAAAATATTTTCTTATATAACATACCTAGCATAAATTGTGTATGGCATAATATAAGTTTAAATTATTTTTGCAGAATTTATTTTCATTTTCACGAATCTGCGCCTCATTCTAACATTTTATGTATATTGTCTTAATTTTGAACTTCAGATTCATATATCAAAAATGTGACCTATGGCTAGGGGTTTTGCTTCACGCACAAAAATATATAAGGCAACTGTGTAAAAAACGTAAAAATACTTTACCAGATTTTAAGTAATGCACATTTTTGTTGTTTAAACGTCGTACGATGTTTGTAAAGGTTCATGACTAAGTCATTAGCGGTCAACTTCGAGTTTTTAACACATCCTCCTTATTTTCCGTTTCCTGCTTGAAGCGCTTAATTTTCTCCTAATTAATTACTGTAGTTCGGCACGGCAAACATGATGTATACCCACGAGATAAAAACAAACAAAATTATAGACCGACATCAGCAGTTGTTGTCAAATAAAACGATCTAGGTATTTATTTGTCTAGCATAAATAGTTGTAGTTTAGGTTGTGTATGAAAATTTTACAATTACAAATATTCTATATATGTTAGTAGTTTATAATTTTGGTAAGCGTCGATCCAACTAACAAAAGACAAATTGATTTTCAGATGTATTTTTTTAGTTGCGTTCTATACAATTGGCTTCTGTCACAAACAAAATTGTATTTGACTACAGTTATAAAGAAAATAAAATATCAATACATAAATAAATTTCTCCATGCAAAATTTGATAAAGAAAAAATGTTCTGAAAAAAAAAAACAAAAGCAATTTAGCAAGTAATCACTAACATGAGAAATACACAAATCATCGCCTGGTTTCGTTGGTAGCAAAGTAGATAAATTTTTTGCCACTGTTTGGGCTTTTTTCATTGACATAACAAACATTCATAAATCACAACATTCAGAAATTTTATCTCAGTTTTTTTATGTAAATGGGACATACTTTATTCAGTATTTAAAGAAATCATAATGTTGGTATTTTTAACAACATTGAATTGTAAATTTATATTAATTTACTATATATTCCGTTAAAAGTGTGAAGATTTATCATTGATACACATTAAATAATACTTATCTAACGACATCAAATATTGCATTACAAATATATTACAGTTTTTATGGTAATTTTTTAATATATAATTTCATACTTCATTACAAATTCAAATGAATACCCAGACATTTTGATAAATATGTAATTTTAGTAGTTTAAGAAGTCCATTTACATTGTACATCGAGAAAAAGGATTGTGGTCACTATGAAAAATTGGACAAAGAAAGGCTATTTATGGTAACTTAATCAAACATGACCACAATGAAATGTATTTACTATGCAGTTCATTTTTGTTCAGGACACAATATATAATTTAATACGTCAAGGTTTTATCGAATACAGTTAAGTTAGCAGACCCGAAAACCATTAACATCTCACATTCGCATTGGGTGAAATCAAAAGGTCTTCAAAAATAAAAATAGAATAAGGAATCGATTACTGGTTACTTGGGAAAAAATAAAAAAAAAAAACTCTTCTTGTTGTAAAGAAAATAATTGATACATCTCAAGTAATAACAACATTATTTAAATCAAGAGAGAAATAAACTCGTCCATATTAGCGCCCCTCCATTTCCTCTTTTTCTAATGAACATTGACTTGCAAAATGATATAGTACTATCATACATGTAGCCAAATTAGTTTTATAGCCGTATCTATAGTTCATTATTCTATTCTCTCGCTTTAAATATTAGTGATATTCGCTCATTAATCGAACACTTCCGGTTGCTTTTACGTTTTCTTTACAAAGGAAGGTTATTTCATAGAGTTTATGCCTTCTTCTTCTTTTTTCATCTTTCTGAAGACTGACAAGGTCGCATGTTAACTGTTTGTTTTGTCATTCAATTGTAAACTTCCCTTGTATGTGTATCTCATTACAAAGATTGTTATTGTTTTTAATCCAATTGTTTTGTCCTCCATAGCCTGTTTTACTATCTTGAAACTATTATTTTGTTTAAATGAATAAAAAGAAGAAGCAATTAAAAGGACTGAAGATTGTTCCTCATGAAAACAACACTCGAAAGACTTTTTAAAAACTGTTTTTAAAACTTATTATTATATTAACAGTAGTTTAAACACGGTAAAATAATTTTAAGTAACTAGAGCAAATTAAGGGTAACAAGTACAATAATAGTTTAAATCAGAAATAACAATACTATATACATACATTTTGCAAATTTCAAGGTTCTCAGCTTAACGTAAACTGCCAATTTTAACATCAAACATACCTGCCCATGTCCAAATTACAATCCTAAAATCTTTTGAATTGTTTATGGCAACTTTATAGTGAGGGTTTTCAATCAACAGTGTCTTTAAATCGTTTTAAGAAATGAAATATATTGTTGGTCTCAAGTTCTGTTTGAAAAGGTTAAAGCTGTAGCAAACGAAAGGATTCTTGCTGTTTAGTCAGGCACACTTCTTCTCAACTAAGGGAGCTCAATGGAAGAGTCGGATTTTTTCAAAGCTGGCGCTTACGGATCAAATAGCATCTAACCTCCTTGGATATATTTTTTTTTGTTTCTTCACTAAACCTTTGATTGTGCTATGTTGATCATTGCCAAATACACCTTTTTTGAGTGAAAAAGAGTAGTATCTCGAATTCTAGAACCTATTTCATAAAAAAGAAAAAAATAAAACATAAAAATGAAAATAAAAGATTAAAATAAATGAACCAAAATTATCGAAATATAAATCTGCATTTTGTGATCAATATTAAAAGCTTTTGATGTTACTGATAAGGTACATCAATTAACACGAGATGTTTTTTTACACTTTACGATAATAATACAACAATCAAAGCATTGGATTTCAGTTAATGTTAATGTTATCATTCTACAAAAAAAAATAAGTAAATAAATAAATAAAGTTTAAAAAAAATTAAATAAATAAATAATTAACAAACAAGCAAAAATTAAAACCATAATAAAACCATTGTATATATATATTGTTTGGTGAATAGAAAAAAAAAGTGATGGCGTTTTACCCGTAAAAACGTTTAGACAAGTCGATAAACAACGTCTTGTATGTAAAATAGAACAAACCAATTTATTTTTGATTTTTAACAAAATATCTTTGACAAATTCACATTTTGTAAGTCTTTTCTTTTATTTATTTATTTGTCAATTTTAACAGATTTAAACACGCAATCTTTTTCCGGTACAAATTGATGAACACGATCAGGATGATTGTACAATTAACAAGAATGCTTAATCACACTAATCAACAATATCACAGCAAATTTCTATAAGGAACTAAATAGCTTTAGATGAACTGTTGATCTGTATTTCCTTGATATGTAGGGCGAGCTGTAAAGGTTTAGATATTCTTAAGAAAGCTTTGTAAACTTTAATTGTCATGTTTCAAATATTCTGTGCATAAAAACTGGACAAAACAAAACAGAAAGTATAAAGATAAAAATTTATTTAGCTTATAGACAAAGAATTTCTTCCAAAAAATACTTACAGATATCTTTTCAAATTTTGCTCAATACAGAGGCTGAATTCAATACTGCAATTTAGTCTGAAGCTGATAAATCATCTTACTCAATAGCCAATGTACTCAAGAACAGAAATCACCGAGTCGAAACTCTGGACTGTAGACTGAACTTGATTCAAATACTAATTTGTAACTAGTACTTTGGTTATTGGTTTTTAAGCCTGCATCATTTTGTCGATGGGTGATTTGGCTAACCTTAAAAATCCCTTGTAATGTTTTTCGCAGTTAAGTCAATTGTTTAACTAGTACATGTCCCTAACATGTATATGTACCTTATGGGAACATAAAAAAGATCACTGATTGTAAAAGTTCTCAAATGTTGATAGCACTGGATTAAATAACAAAATGTTACCTAGCGGTATAGTAACCGTGTTAATGTACGGATAAATAGATTCCTAATTATAAATTTCCGAAAACAGACGGCCTTAGATAAAATTTTAAAATATATATTGCGGTTAAAATACCATTGAACAAATAGAGATTACTGATGTTATATCCCCCCTCAAATGCATACAGACCTGTTTTTATGACAAAATGGTATCTCAAGGTATAGAATTATTGTAGGTCCTTAGCCATCCCAACTAGTGGTCATTTAAAATTTTTAAAAGTAATTTTTGAAACCAAACAAAGAACTAACAACCGAGCATGTATAATTTTGAAAAAAATAATCAGGTAGGATATTTATCTGACCTTTTAATGTCCAGCATTAAAATGCTGTGTGTTATACCTGTTTCTCTTTATGTTGTTGACTCGATGATTATCCTTAAAGTTATATGAGATACTTCGGATAATTAATTCAAGTGTTTGATTAATAAATACTTTACAGACTCCTTTACCATTTTGCATGATAAGGTCGATGTGTTGGTTAACTAATATGTGAACAGTCAGTTTTACCTCTGACAATAATAATGCTTTCTGTTTCACGTTTCTTCACTGATCCTCATCTGTACCGGTAGTTTTTTCTTATAAAGTAACCTGATTATTTTGCCATAAGTCCCTTTAACCTTTTTTAACTGTAAGGTCAATGGGATGATTATCTTTTCATCGACAATACTTAATACTTTTTTCATTTGATGAGGTCAATTGTTTTGTTCATTCATCCTTTACTGCCCCTTGTACAATTTTTCCGCCCATGATGCGGTAAGCTTCTTTTTGTTTACCCATTCAATGTTATGCCATTAGTAGATGTCTTCAAAATTATTTTTCTTTGTCAAAAGTTTGTACCTTTTTTAAATAAGGCCAGTTGTTTGATTAACTCATCACAGCCCCTTTTATATCATGGAATTTGTCAAAGCTGTTGTCAATTTTTAATCGACAATCCATCTAACGTAATGCTTTGATAACTAGATTCAACATTTCTGTTTTCTGATTTTTTCCCTCTTATTATATGGAACTAGTAAAACTTAACATTAAAAACGAATAAAATTATGAAAACCTAAATATGACAATAATGTGTAAAATTACGAAATACGCAACATTAGTTTTGTAAGATTGTTACATAAGATTACGAGTAAAATTTTCTGAATTAATTCTCTCTTGTGTTTACAAATTCTCGACTTTATTAGACTATGAAAGGGATTTTGGACATGATTACTAAATAGGATGCGCAAAATCACAATAATTTTACATCAAATTTAAAAACGACTTTAAAAAATATGTAAAAATTGAATATCGCATTTGAAACTATTTTGTTTCTCAAATTTTGTTCATTCAAATTCTTTTGTATTATTTTCATAACCAATTTTAATTATCATTTGAGATCTAACTATTTGCGGGTATTCCTACACATAAGCGTAATTACTGTATTATTTTCCCAAACAAACAATACAATTAAACTTATTGCGAGAAAAATTTTCATCTTAATGCACGCCTTTGTTGACGTTATTGATTTTTTAGATTGTGAAGTAACTTTTAATGGATTATCACTTCTTAATTGATGATGATTTCATACGGATATTTTATTTTTAGTTGCTGGACTTAAAATGGTTTATGAATGAATTTTGATCTCGTGACGATCATTGGATTGAAATTGACGGATGTGGGCGTGTCATGCTCCCATTTCATCAACAATTCTTTAATAGAATCCGTTAGGATAATTTTGTCAAATGGGTATATATATGGAATTGATATGATATTTAGTACATGCTCAAACATTCACGTTCATCGGGTTCACCATCGACATCATTTGTCTTCATCTGCAACAGTGAGTATAAGATTTCATATAAAATAGAATAAAAATGACAAATAGATTTATTTCGTTAATATAACGGTTCTTTCAGATGTGTTTCTAGGGTAACAAATCTATTTTTAAGAGATATTGTATCGGAAAAAGATTTTCTTTTACTTATGTTTATTGTAACAAGTGATACTTATTCTTAAAAATAATTTAAGTTGTTAATTAAAAAAAAGACTGAAATTTTACGTTCTATCACTTTTGTCTTCTTAAACTGATTTTTTTTTTGTAAAAAAAAATGTTTCATTCAAGTTTGTTTGCAACTCATGAAAGCCTGAAGGTTAAAATATATTACTTTGGAAAAAAATACAATTGATGTGAGTGTGCTTAAAAAAAGATTAGTCCCTTAAAGCATGTTTTTGGTACATGTATTAAACTTTTGATATTTTAAAGCGTTTGCACTATCTGTATAACTAAAGTATTCAATAATAATTCTATTTTGAAACAGATTTTGCATTTTAAAACGTTTAACTTTCACACATGTTTATGAAAATCGTAGTAACATTTTTAAGATAAAAAACTGTGTATGTTAAGAATTATTAACAAAGTTTTTTCCTTAATTCAATATGCAGTTCTTAAGAGAGGATTCTTATGAGAATGTGTTCTATTAAGCCTTCTTTACATTGTAACAAATAGGCAGCACTTTTTTCCGAGCCTATTTTTAATATGTTTTCACTCGACAAAAACATTAAAAAATGTCTGGCCTGTTTAAAGTTTGCCACAAGTATTGTTGCACTATTTGATAGTTTCTTCTTTAATATATTATATTATTATTATTATTATTATTATTATTATTATTATTATTATTATTATTATTATAAGATCAAATATTTTATTGATACCATTAGTTTATCCACTTGTTGTAGTTTTGAATACACTCCAAACTTATTGTACTTGCATTGTTAGTTTAAGTTTTGGTATCAGCTGTTTATGTAATTGTTAATATTTAATAAAAACATCTGTTTAATTTTGATGTGCCATATGTGCTCATTTTGGAAATTATTTCTCACCAGTGACAATAGGAACCAAAAAAGTTAATAGATAAAAATCCAAACATTTGAAAATTAATGAATCCAAAGTTTCAAACTTATATGAATCGAAATCCATCTAGGGAAAGCTATGTTCGTCTTTCTACCCTATATTCTAACCTGCTTCGTGTACTCAGATATGACAATTGATGACCAAATGCTAATTTGAAAAAAAAATTTATCTGTTATATTATAACCTCAAAAATATACCCCAAAGCATTACTGGAGTGTTTTACATTGTACAATTTAGTCTTACACAAAATCAAAATTCAGAATGTGGAGTATTGGCATGTCAATCTTATGGATCTTGGTTTTGCAAGAAATGTTATTTTAAATTTAAATATTTAGTCATTGTTTTATCCGTAAGCAAGCAGCAATTATTTACTCATAATTTTTGGAAAATATTTTTCTTTAAAAACTGTTATTTATTTAAACTTGTTTGCGTTGTAACAATTAATCATCAATCTCATACAAGTCTGATAACGAAACAATCGTTTTTATCAAAAAAAATAGAAATGGTAGTTGACCGAACTGTAAAGAAATGAAATATCTAAGACATTGTTTATGGTAAAAACTTAAATTTCAAAGCATTGCGTTTTTATCACTGTAGAATTAAAGAATCCTTTACAAAATGATATAAACCGTTATTTCTTTATTTGGTACATATCATGTGTTCTTTTTGAATAATTAAAAAAATTATATGGTTTTAGCGAAAACCCGTTTTCGTAAATGCGTTGTACACTTGTAACCACATGTTACGGAACTAAGAACCCAAAATATCTAATAGGTTTATTGCATACTGTTACTTTTAAATACAATTAAATGTTATCATCATAATATACACCAGAATGTTCTACAAAACGCATGTTTTCGATCATTTAAGATATTATGTTCTGCGATCAGTGTTATATATTCATTTAAAATTTCATTTAGTTTTTTATGATACAGTTGTGTTCTCGTGTTACAGTAGTGTATTTATTTGCAATACCCAAAACCATGTAGAAAGCATTAGTTTGCAGACAGCGACTTTTAAGAATGAGGAGAATCTACATTAGCTAATTTGCCTCTCCTGCATATGCTGTATAAATAAAACAAAAACATACCAGTCCATGTCCAAATCACAATCCCCCAAAAAACAAAGTAGAAACTTTGAAAAACTGGCAAATTTAGTTATACACGTGAACTTCCATCAAGGAAAACGAGCTCGGTCGCTCTGGAAGGGTAAGCACCTCATGTCTAGCTTGCTACACATGTCATTTGCAAAGTCAATGTCAAGGTTTCACAGATAACACGGTATGGTAGAGCTTGTTCACATTACCAGGACTTTCTACAATGAAGCAATTTTCTTACAATTTAATTGTTGAATCAAGGACATTGCAAGCCTTGACTAATTAAGGCTCTTAAAAAGTTTTATGGCTGTCATCACAATATTGTTAATAAGCATGAAGTCATTGTATCCAAACTTATACTGGATATATCTGACTTACCATATGTCTATTTTCCATACATTATTAAATTTGACTTTGCATGTGACGGATGTAGCTAGCTAGAGTGAATTTGCCAGTAATCAAAGTTTTTACTTAATATAGCGTGTTTTACGCCGTTGTCAAAAATACTAACATATAACTTATATCGAGAGGGCCAGATAAATAAACCAAAAAGGGAAAAAGGTACACCAATCTTTGTCAAGTGTACAGATTGACTTTCTTAATCCACGATTTCTCTTAAATCAATGAGAAGCAGCAAAATCAACACGGTTTAGACCAATTTCTATCGAGACATCTTAAAAGAACGCATTTTTTTCACTTTGTTACTCAAAATTTTATAATAATATCTCACAAAAGAAAATTTGTTTTAAAGAATGATGAATGAAAAGGCACTGGTATTTTACCTTCGTTTTGTGACAAATGTATATAAATGTATTTGTTTGGATTTAGAGTTTTTTATACAGTAAAACTGTAACTAAAAATATTTATTTCTATCTTTTCTTATTTAGCTCAAAAATAACTTTCATTTCAATTTGGATTATAAAAATGCATTATTTTGTTTGACACCAGCATCTCTAAGAGAATTTGTTTAAATAAAATTTCGAAAAAACATCAAAAAGGATTTGTATTGTATTGATGGTCTCTATGATTGGTATTGATTAATAGATGTCTTTAACTGAATTTATAAAAACGATGGTAAAATCAATTCAAAGATTTCTTTCAATTTTCACGTTTTCTGTGAGAAGCAATATCTTTGATCTCACATTTGCCCTCATTTAACCTCCGAACGTTCGATGGTTACGAAACCTTTTTTCCATTGCCTACAAGAATATTTTATTTTAAAAATATGTCCATTCACTTTGTTACATTAACTATCTCCTACTTGATTGGAGATGTTTAATTCGATTGTCTTCTTTACCACATTCAGTTTGATGGGAAATGTTAAATTAGATAATTCGATTACTACAGGTTTGACTGAAGATGTTTGATAAAATTATTGATATTGCAAGCTCTAGTTTGATAAAATATCTATTTAAATGGTTACCGTAACTTTCATAACATGTTTCCTTGTCCAAACTCCTACACTGAAAACAAATAAAAAATCTATATCTATATAATAATTTATTCCTGTTTACATTTGTAAACTACGTCATGGATGTTTTCATATTTTTATGTACATTGTTTTTACGTTCTGGGTTTGGCAGCTATAACCTACGGATAATCTATATAATTCATTATAAAGAAAAAACATCCTTCGTAATTCCTTTAGTTTATTACAGCTGTATGACAACACTAGATCAGGTATCACCAAATATTAACAGCTACAAAATATTTATTGTTAAAATTAATATATTGTCGTTAAAACTTGCATATAATTTAAGCAAGTACAAAAGCAGTCGAAATAAAATCGGAATGAATAGCTGATACAACTCCTGAGGGAGTGTTTATTACCTTTTAAGATGTAATTTAAACAATGAAATATTTTCTTGAAGTCATAACAATGTTGTTTGTGACATTTTTTTTTATTTTCTTAAAATATCTGTATCACTTTAACTATTCTTCAAAATGTTTACCGATTGTTCTTTAGAAACAAAGAAGCTGTTTCTTGTTTAAAGGTGTGTTTTATTTTAATTTTCGTTATTATGTGTCACGTGTATATGGCTAAGAATAAATGTTTTTGTTTGCTTTATAACATAATTAAATGTTTTTCATTCACAATAATTATAAAAATAGTAGATTGTATTGTTATATCTTTCACAATGGAAGTAAAGTCAGTTGAGCTATACAATTTGTTGCATTTTCTTATTTAGTTTTTATTTATTTATTTATTTATTTATTTATTTATTCATTTTTTTATTTATTTTCAAATATATACATAATAGCCATACCTTATAAATTCAATTAGCACATTCTCACCTTTCACTCACACATTCACCCTGCATATTATGCATTTATTTATTGTAAAACTGTTTCATATATGTATTTCTTAACCCAATTTATTTATTTATTGTTGTATCGACATGTTCAACTTCAGAAAGGTTTTAGGCTTGGTTCCTTTTATAATACAAACCACACTCCAGCAAACTAACTTAGCAATACCCGTTAAAAAGCCAGGAGTCGTCGACAATGAAGAAGGAACATGTTTATATTCTGGACCTTATTTTCGTTATAAGTTTTAAACTCACAATTCAGGAAAATTGTAAAAGAAAAAAGCATTTTTGAAGGTTTTACAGAAAAGAAAGAAAGACAAAAAAAAATTCTCTACATATTTAATAATTTCTATTAGAGTTTAAAATGTTTTTCAAATTATGTATATCTTACTCATGTCGTAAGCAAAAAGCACACAGTAACAGTGAACTATTTTATTTTTTGTGCCATGTTACATAAATTAAACAATCTCTTTTAAATCATTGGCATCTATTGCCGTACCTCTAGGTCTAAGTGACTGATTTTTGCTGAGTGTATCCTATTGTATAGTTTCGAATCTTAAAATTCGAGTGCGAGAAAAATTGCACCTATTGTTTACTAGATTGTTGATATAATTTTATAAATAACTTTGGATTTTTAAATTTTCAACTGTTTGGCTTATGATTTCTTTATCTTTAAAACTTTTCTGCCCCTTGTGTCACTGATGAAGAATGATTTTACTAAAATATATATATTGCCAAAAGCTTAACATCTAATTAGGATTGTGTAAAAAATGAAAGGTACTTCACCGAAATAGCCACACCATAAGTCGTGATTTTGCAATATTATGATGTGTTCGTTCATTGTTTGGATGACTTCTGTTCATGTTTCTGGTATGAGGAAAAATTATCAGATATATATATATATATATATATATATATATATATATATATATATATATATATATATATATAAAATAAAATCGTGTCAATTTTACACACAGATAAAACATAAAAATTAATCTGTTATACGAAACAAAATACCGGTAGTGCCTTTATTTTGTAATCTATTAAAGGTTACAGGGATTGCAAAATTGCGAATATTATTTTTTTTTCTAATTATCTTTATATATGCATTTCGGAATACTTTAGTTAACAAATAAAACAAACATACCAGTCCTTGTCCATATCACAATCCCAAAAACAAAGTAAAAACTTTGCAAACGGGCAAAATAGGTGATACACGTGAACTTCCATCAAGGAAGTGAGGCCGGGTGCTCCGGAAGGGTAAGCACCTCCTGTTTAGCTAGCTACACCCGTCACGTGTAAGTCAATTTTGAGAATGAAAGGAACAAAGACCTATGGTAAGTCAAATATATCCAAGTGTTGTTTCAAGGATAGCATTTTGTCTGTGTTTTAAACTGCTTCTATATGATCTATTTTCTCATCTCAAGATTGTCAATGTGTTTTAGCTTTAAATGCTTATTGAAAATGAAAATCAGTTTTATTCAGAAAGCATCTGGAATAAATCGAAACCTGTTAAAAAATTTTCATCACCATTACCGAATCAAAATTGAAAGATTTGTCGAATACAAAAACTTGAAAAACATTAAGAAAAAACCATTTTAAGAAGACTAATGTCGAAATTTTACATGTTAATGTTCAGTCAGAAACCTCAAAACTGAAACGAAAAACAATATTTATTCCTCTTTAAAGGAACGTAAATATAAAAATGAGTAGTTCTACAGAGAAGGTGCGACCCATTGTTATATTCGGTAATTAAAGCTTTATGTCAACGTCATAACTTATCAATTGTTGGCAAGCAGAATTCACATACATTTCAAATGATTTGTGTATATACTTAAAAAAAGTCACTTTGTTCTAAATTCAAGTTTAAATCTTAAGCAGCAATTTTCTTTAACCTTGAATACGCAGCATTTGCTGAATTATGTTAGTTATTATTTTCAGAGTGTCGTTTAGATGTCCAATTTTGTCATACCGATACTTTAAACAAACATTTTGTTTATCCATAGGTGCATTCCATAGAAAGAAAAAGTCTGATAATTAAAAAAAATAAAATAACAACAAACAAACCAGTGATAAAAAGCCATACCACATATTCACGTGCCGAATGGCGTAAATAAATAAAATTTTTTAGACGTTTACAATGGAAGTTTAAGCAGTAAATGTATCATTTTGCTTTTTGTAATTTCGTTTTTCATAAGATGTGTGTGTGTGTGTGTGTGTGTGTGTGTGTGTGTGTGTGTGTGTGTGTTTTAAAGTGATATAATGAATTTCCATTTCTATTGGTTATTAATAATAAGCATTAAATCTGATTTAAATTCGAGTCTTTAAACGATAATCTGAAGGAACCTAGGCATACCTTTGCGTAATTCTTGAATTACTCAGTACGCAAAGCGTCAAGTTTTTTCATGACTAAAAGGAAAAGCAGATTCAATCTACGTTTTTTACAGCTGAATCTTTTTAGATGCAGTTTTGTCTTTTTAGTTTATATGATATCTACATGTAACACAAATACCTGCAAATTTTGATGTACCATATGTGCACATTTCGGAAAATCTAAGAGGCATCTTTTTTCGGCATTCAGACTTTTACTGGATATATTTGACTTACCATACTTCTTTTCATTCTCAAATTGACTTGAAGGTGCTTACCCTTCCGGAGCATCCGGCCTCACTTCCGTGGTGGAAGTTCACGTGTATAATTGAATTTTCCATTTTTAAAGTTTTAATTTGTTTTTAAATATTGTGATTTGGGTATGGGCTGGTGTGTTTGTGTTTTGTTTCATAACTTTCTTATTTAAGTTATAATAAACGTTTCCATTTCAGATGAACATCGTCCTGATAACATTCGGAGCAACATTGTTCTTTTCTGAATATTTCAAAATAGCTCAAAGTACTGCGCTTATCTGTGACCCTAGGACAGTAAAAATGTCCTGTTTACTAGGTTGTTTAAGATGTTTTGAGTTTTATGGTGGAGAGATGTATAATACTGCTGCTTGTTGTCAGGATTGTAGAGATACTGATGCAGATGTACTAGACGATGGTCCTGTTGAGTGTTCAGAGAAATATTTGTACAAGTCATGGTTAAACAGATATGGCAAAAGGAATGACAGAGGTCACCGCTTTCCGTTTTAAAGGAATGAGAGAGTCACCGGTTTCCATTTTAACAATATGAGAGTTACCTTTTCGATTTTTAAAGAAATGACAGCCACCGCTTTACATTCTGACATTGAAGTTCACCTTTATTGACAATTAAAGTTACTAGATAAATGATATTTACATAAACAATATTTCAAAACACCGTTACTTAATCTACCTTACAATTCTGGATCGATTTAAAACATTTGAATATGCCTTTGATTTATTACCAAAACGAGAAGAAATTTATTTAAAACAGCAATTTTTTACCTGTAGAAGTATTTTCTGCAAATCATTAGAAACATTTCTGGTTTTAAAGTAATTACACGCTGTGTATGCACTGGGAATATGTCAAAACAAGGACACAATTCAACCAAGATGATGCTATAAATTTTGTTATAAACGGTTACATACTTTAGAAAAAAAAACTTTTTTAATCATTTTTGAAATTTTGAAACGCACATAGAGAACTAACATATTAACATATATTGTTTCTTTGTTTTTTAAAGTATATTGTTGGCGTCATTTATTATTTTACCATACAAGGTAGGCGTGCTAAGTAAAGCACACGAGTCACATTTGAATAATATACCTTATTGAATCCATTTCTTGTTGAAAAATAAATCATTTTGTTAAATTTCAAGATTGCCAGTTACAGAATGGTTGAAGACCATTTTGTTAATATATCTAGTATCCGGAATTTTACAGTAGGTGTTATGATTTTGTTTTTATTTATTTATTTATTTATTTATTTATTTATTTATTTATTTATTTATTTATTATTTTAGGTGAGTTCTAATTCATTATACGTTGTTTGTAATAGAAGGTAAAAGCTATCAATTTACACTATCAATAAATATGTTTTCGTTTCAAAAAAGCAGAAGACCTTGTGTTTTCCTTTATAACTTAATGGAGAAAATGTGCCACGTGTTCGAATAGCGGGATGCAATCAATTTTATAAAAAGTAGTAACAGCAGTAACTTTATTTAAATCATGAAATAAATTTTACTTACATCCTAATAATAAAAGCTAGTATTTTCATCCATTGAGAACATCAGCAATTTCTTGCAGTAATTTTCTCAAAATGATAATAATAATATTTGATAAAAAAGAAGAAGAAGAAGAAGAAGAAGAAGAAGAAGAAGGAAAGAATAAAAAACAAGCAAACCAAAAACATTAATAAGAAAAAATAGAAAACATTTTAACGAAGTAAACTCAAGAGAACAATGTTTACAAAATAAATAAATAAATAATAATAAAAAATAAAAATAAAAATTTAATCCGATTCAAGCAAATAAATTGCCGAGAATTAATTGCATAGTTAAATAAACAGCCATATTTTACTGACTATTTAACAAGTGAATAAAAAATGCTATACGAACCATCAACATGATAAATTACAACAAGAACTTGTAAAATAAATAAAATTTATTGAATACAAAAAGCGTTTGAACAACAGAAAGCCTAACAAGATTAGAATAAAAATAAGAATTTCTTAATTGGCAACAACCAGAAGATCCGGTTTAATTAGAGTAAAACAAAAATTGGTCTGTTTTCAACAATACCGCTCGTACTGCAAGGCTTTGGACATAGAGTAGTGCTTTGGAGTATTTTTATTTGTATTGAAGATTTCAAAACAACCGATTACATAAACATCTCCAACTGACCTAGAGATGTTAATAAAGCTATGGATCTTGTTCATCAAACAGAACATTGTTTATTGTATTAGTCCAGCAGCAAAATGGTGAAAAAATGTGGGTTGTTTTGGTTAAAAAATGGTTATTGGCATGATTATTGTTCATAGCCAGCAGATTATATTCAGATATGGGGCGATTTTCAAAATTTCAACATGGCTTTCATTTTCAATATGGCCGTTATTTTCAATATGGCGGACATAATGGCTTCTTAAATCACATTATATGTACTAAAAGTTAAAATTTATGACTTTTTTCACATGATTTCATGCTTTAAACGAAAAACCCACAATTTTACGAATTTCTTGCACCAATATTCTGAACTAAATCAAATACAACGTGAAGCAGATAAAGCTGTTCCCCGTGTATAATCGAATTTAAAAGTAAATATTGAAACTTTGGATATTTGTTTGGTTGTTTACAATTTATTCTCCCCATCAGGTCGTACATTTTACTTAGTGCTGTACAACCATTTGTTGGGTTGTACATTTCGCTTCTTCCTTTCCAGCCAATGGTAACTTTCTAGTACTTATAAAGCGCTTTTGCCCTGTTTAAATTTAAATACGTACACAAGTATGTGTTCATTATTTCAAGACAAAGTAAAATCTAATATACAAGAAAAGCATGATTGCTATGTCTTTATGCAAGATGTATGAGACCTCTGCTTAACTGTCATGTGCAATTGCAATTAAGACATTGCAGTGGTCGGTTTAATAAAAGGTTTTGCAAAATCATGTTTTATAATTAGAGCAAAATTAAAAATCATATTCATTAAATAATGGATGTGATGAATTACAAAGAGATTCGTCCTGCTACAAATTGGTTGCTCAAACGTAACACAATTGTCTTTATTACACGTCTGGATCCCGCTTTGCTTTTAATGGCCTCTGTGGCCGAGTGGTCTAAAGCGCGTTCTTACGGATCACAGCGTATCTCACCGCCCGGGTTCAAATTCCACTCGGGACAGATCCTAGTGTGAAAAAGTTTGTCAACTCGCTTGCCAAAGTTCGGTGGTTTTCTCCTGGCACTCCGGTATCCTCCAAGATCCAATTATTTCCTGTTAATTAAGTTATAATTATAAAATTAATAAATGGTAATGATGGCTGTTTCACAAAAATAAAAATAACAGGATTTAATTTTACTACATAAAACTATTTTCGTCACAATATTTGAAAAAATAAGTTTTTAAATTTTTGTGAATATACATATTATTAATCCAAAAATCTCATATTCAGAAAGATTATTTCAAACGAGCGATTAAGGATATGGATTGCCTAATGGGGTAGCTGGTAATATGATTAAGAGAACTTAATGAGGATAAAGAACCCTGCTGTATAAGGCCATAGGTGCAACACACAGTCAAATTTTCTGCACTTTCGCCTATAGCTGGCGACGTCTCGATATAATTGAAAAATTCTTAACTGGGACACCATTTTTCAACTCAACTCTATCAGACATTATTCACTGAACAAAAACACAAGTAAAGATGGCGTCACACACAGAAGACAGGTAGATAGGTGAGAATATTGTTGTAACTATTTATGCCTTATATTGTGATAATGTTCGTTATATTTCGCATTTAACTGACTGTGTCATTCTCTAGATTATGTCAATTTATGAATATATAAATATAGTGATTTTATTTTAAGCTTGGATTCTCTCGCCACGGTGTGGTTATCATACTCTTTTTATACGCAGTTTTTCGGCGTGTGTTATGGCTAGTAACTTTAATAAGGCAGTGGGCTTGGTAAACCATTGACAATAACAGACGGTGTGTTATTATCCAAAACAATGGAAAGACCTTTCTTTATACTTAACTCTATATGTACGGTGACTATACAGTCATTTGAAACGTGGAAGACAACAATTACATGTATGTTTCAACAACGAACTTAAAAATAATCCTTAAGGACCAAGGGACATGTAGAACTTTTTGTCCGGCCTATGAGACATTTAAAGTAAACAATTTTACATATGGTGTCATCCCCGCAGCACCAATAGACTAAGAAGATAGACGAGATAATATAAGGATGACGCTTTTGAAATACCATTTGAACTCCGGGATAGTATCGTTACTAGCAAATTGTCACAATATGCAGATGTGGTATCTATCAATAGGCCCCCATTAAAAGACTTTCCTACCATCTAATCCGGGGTAAGAGCAGTTACGGCTCGCAATGTCGCTAAATTCATCCCCGCTAAAATATTTTTGAAAGGTGTTCAACTGTTCAAGTCACCACCAAATATCCTGGCCAGGTAGTAGACTGTTTATGTTATAACTGTCGTCTCAGACGGAGATTCTGCTAAAGAATTTCCATATTTGAAGAATCAAACTACAGTTTCTGCTATCCAGAATAACAATCTGTAGCAATGCCATTTTAACCTAAATAGAAGAAGAGAAAAAACGGGTTAATTTTGACTTGAGGAATGTGACAGACTTCCACCACAAGTAGCCAAGAAATTTATGAAAGGTCTCATACTTTCAGATAACTACGAGCGCTATTATTTAACCAATACAGATGATGATCAACATGGTGAATGTTGGGCTCTCATCTAGGTGATGACTACCAAAATCAAAAGCTTCGTATGCTTCAACCACTCAGTGTGTGGTCCAGAGTAATGAATCAGAGGCCGAACAAACGTCACAAGATGATGAGGACCAAGGGGTTAATCTGCCTTATCAACTCGGGATTTGTGTGGTCCAGATTCAGACGGCAGATACCCAACAGAATATAATGCCACCAGCTAATATTCCATCATCAAGACGATTGGAAATGCTTTTTGTTATAATTCTATATTAAAGTTTGACATGTAAATTCGTGGGTCGAGGTGTCCATGAAAACAACGAAAATTAGGCCACCACGAAAATGGATGATTTCACAGTATAATGATTACATGTATCAAAAAATCTTACCGAAGCGGTTTTCTCATTTTTTTTAACCAAGAAAAGGCGCTTGAACGTATTGGACGCAATTATATTATACAGCTCTTAGATAAAAATGGTTTTCCCAAAATTTGGAATTAAGTAGATAGAAATTTTATATAACAATATAAGAAGTCGGGCCTTTTTCAAAAAAAAATTCTTATAACTCGTTTTTAAGACATTGTTGCACATTATCAATGCTATTATATGCTTTAGCTAAAGAACCACGGTCTGCAAATATTAATGACAACAAGCATTCTGAGAGTATTGCAAAACAATACATAGTCCCCTACCGGTCGCATATTTCACTAATCCCAAAGTTTTAGGTAAAATGTACCTTACTATATGGTACAAAGATTTATGGTTATAAATTATACATGTGTTCAAGATAGCAGATGGAAACGAAACATAAACTTGATCTGTAACTCATCATGATAGAGTCACATGCAAAACAAAGGTTCCATTACTGCAAGCATGTAGAAAAAAAGTGCAGAAAACTAAAATTTCTGTGAATTTTCAAAGATCAAAGGGCCATAACTCCGGTAAAAATTAGCAGATGGAAAGGAAACGTGAACTTGATCTGTAACTCATCATGCTAAACTCATATACCAAAAATCAGTTCATTATCTAAAAGCGTGTAGAAATAAAGTGCAGAAAACTAAAATTTCTGTGAATTTTCAAAGATCAAAGGGCCACAGCTCATCATGGTAGAGTCACATACATCATGTTAGAATTATATACCAAAAATCAGATCAATATCCAAAAGCATTTAGAAAAACAGAGCGGAAAACTGAAATTTCAGTGAATTATCAAAGTTCAAAGGGCCATAACTCCCATAAAAATTAGCAGGTGGAAAAGAAACATAAACTTGATCTGTAACTCATCATGTTAGAGTCACATACAAAACATTAGTTCCATTTCTGCAAGTATGTAAAAAAAAAGTGCAGAAAACTAAAATTTCTGTGAATTTTCAAAGATCAAAGGGCCATAACTCCGGTAAAAATTAGCAGATGGAAAGGAAACGTGAACTTGATCTGTAACTCATCATGGTAGACTCATACACCAAAAATCAGTTCATTATCTAAAACCATTTAGAAAAAAAAAATTGAAAAACTGAAATTTCAGTGAATTTTCCAAGTTCAAAGGGCCATAACTCATTAAAAATTTGCGTGCCAGAATGAAACGCTAACTTGATCTGCAACTCATCATGGTAGAGTCACATACAAAACATTAGTTCCATTTCTGCAAGCGTGTAGAAAAAAGTGCAGAAAACTAAAATTTCTGTGAATTTTCAAAGATCAAAGGGCCATAACTCCGGTAAAAATTAGCAGATTAAAACGAAACGTAAACTTGATCTGTAACTCATCATGCTAAACTCATATACCAAAAATCAGTTCATTATCTAAAAGCGTGTAGAAATTAAGTGCTGAAAACTAAAATTTCTGTGAATTTTCGAAGATCAAAGGGTCATAACTCCGGTAAAAATTAGCAGATGTAAACGAAACGTTAACTTGATCTGTAACTCATCATGGTAGACTCATATACCAAAAATCAATTCATCATCTTAAAGCATTTAGAAAAAAGTGTAGAAAACCGAGGTGTGACAGACGGACGGACGGACAGACAGAGTGCAAACCTGAAGTCCCCTTCGGCTTTCGCCGGAAGGGGACTAATAAAAACATATCGAGTATTAGTATCCCAAATTTCCCAATCGAAATAAAACTTTTTCAACACGTGGACGACTGGTCTAACATTACCACAAATATTCATGATTTCTATCATTATACATACGAATTCAATAAATTCGGTTTAGCGTCAGGTTCCAAAATCAATGAAAATAAAACTGAAGCGTTACTTATAAACACTTAGGATAAAGAGAAAATACTTGCCATGATTAAAGAAAATATTTAAAAATAAAAAATATCGTTTGGACCAGATCAGACGAAAAATAGAATCCTTTGATAGCATATTAAATAATGCGGTAAAAAAAACAATAAAATAAAATAAAATAAAATAAAAGGAAAATTAAATTTATATCAACTGAAATTCAAGTAATGCATACATTACAATTCAGTAAGAAATTTTTCTTTTTTGACAGAATTTTCTAACCTTCAGATGACATAATCAAACTGTTAACAAAATTATACTAGCCTTTCTATGGAATAAATCGCACGGAATACTTTGAAATCAAAAATTGAAGATGGCGATATTATTTTTCCAGATTTCAAAACTAAATCGGAAGCTATGCTTATCCAAAAAAATAAACCATATGCTAATAAACAATAACCATGGATTTCACTAACTATACACTGAATAGGGTATATAGGTATATAGTGCATTAGTATGTTTGAGTTATTGTGTAGTTAAAAAGGACTTGGATTGTGAAAATGATGGGTATGAGATAATGATTAATGACGTTAATGACATAGATTTTGTATCATCCACGTGTCCTCTTCTTTTTACTTTATATATACTAGTATATATATATATATATATATATATATATATATATATATATATATATATATATATATATATATATATATATATACAACAGTGAGTTATTTATAACTTTATGTTTTTCTCCTTCTATTTCATCATTAACAACCGGCCGGGTCTTCTGACTCAACACTTGAAAGTGGGTAGTGACTGTTCTTTCGCCAAGCACTCGGCGTTACGAAATGAAAGTTACGGTACCGGTTCTGTCGGATGGGAACTTAAAATAAACGAGGTCCCGTGTCATGGCAGGCATGGCACGATAAAGAACCCTGCTGTATAATGCCATCAGCGCAACGCACAGGCAAAATTCCTGCACTTTCGCCTATAGCTGACGACGTCTCGATATAAGTGAAATATTCTTGACTGGTACGTTAAACACCATTACTCAACTCAACTCAACTCAACTCATCATTAACTAGGTAGACATTAATTCTTATATTTAAAGGCGCGTATATAAATTTTGCTAGATTATATTAATGTTTATATCAATGACAAATTCTACCATCAATATGACCCAAGTGTATTACGTCAACTACGCAATTTTATACTGTTAATTCACTAAAACTTTATGTTATAAATTATCAATGAATGCCATATTTTTCATAATACTGACACAAAGTCAATCATTAAAGGACCTTTTTTTCCATTTTTTTTAAAAAAAAAATAATTTTTTACAATTTACTTACTACATCCGTAATTTAATTTGTTTCAGAGTATGGTGACTTGAAATTTCCAATTGTAGAGCATGATTACTTGTATCATAAAGTCCGATTCCATGGATATTTTATTATGTACAATATTACATTTGATTAGCTCCTAACGCCTGAACAGCCAGGGACAAATCCAAGACACCAGATGTTCTCCATAATAGTACAACGCCAAATATTCTCTGATGGATGATCTTATTATTGCAGAGAATCATCAAAGTGTCAATGTTCCATTCATTATAAGAAGAAACAAATAATTGTGAACTCATCCATAATGTTGCCGACCATTTCTGGGGAACTGGACTCAACAACTGTGGACGCAATATGTTTAGTCGACTATTAATGGATGTATAACAAAAGTACCTGTTATATTATGTTAGAAATAGACTAACGCAGAGATTGAAAATTGCTATTTTGAACGATAAAATAGGTGTTGTAGTGGTGATTTTAAAGTACCAAGTGTGGTGAGATGATTCGGCAAAGGTGGGATGAAGACAATGGCAGTTGTAAGTGACATTTTGGACAGTATGCTTGCTTGTGAACCGAACATCGTTTTGCTGTAACTTGGAGCTAATGATATATCGAAATGGTGTCAACCTATTGAAGTTTTGAGGGATTTCAGACATAGTACAGACAATTAACTCTAGTGGTTTAAAGAACGTTTTTATTTGTGAACTTCTGCAGCGGGATAGGACCCCAGACAAAGTACTGATACATAGTACATCCAATGGAAACTGTTTATACAATGCAGTGTTTAGCTTTGGTCGGCAATGAATCTCTTACTCGTGAATTCATATTTAAAACATACGTCGAGTTACATGAAAAAGCAGTAAACAAAATGGAAGGCAAAATCATGCAACTTCACCTGGTATCAACCGATTCTAGTCTTGCTTGCCATGATGCGGCAACCCTTAGCAAGTTAGCTTGTGAATGGTCATTAAAAGCTTTAGCCACTGCAATAAATCGGGCAGTTTGTTCTGTCTATCCTTCTGTTAATAGCACAAAAGATAATTGTTTAAGAATTCTAAGCAAATTTTTTATCCACTAAGCAAACAATCGTCAAGATGGTCCCCGATATATTTATTGTGGACAAATACAGCTGGTTCATTCTCAAATGACAATACATGGAGTCCAAATCAATTTGTTCCCTTGTTAGAAATAAGTGACACAGCAAGTTTAGATAAATGTAGCGTGTAGCGAAGAACAGCTTCCATCATTGAACCTCGGGTCCACAATTGTAGAAAATCAAGGGAAAGTAAATAATCAAGAACAGCACTAACGACAGATAATGAACATGGATGCCTTACAAATTTTGATATATAATAAAAATTAAACACAAACATACCAGTCCGTGTCCTAATCACAATCCCAAAAAACAAAAAAAAAACTTTGCAAACTGGCAGAATTAATTATACACGTGAACTTCCATCAAGGAGGTGAGACCGGGTGCACCGTAAGGGTAAGCACCCCCTGTCTAGCTAGCTACACCTTTCATGCGTAAAGTCAATTTTGAGAATGAAAGGAACAAGGAACTATGGTGAGTCAAATATATCCAGTATAGTCTGGATACAGTGACGTTTTACTTATCAACAATATTGTGATGACGACCATAAAACTTAAAAGGACCTTGACAAGAAAGAGCAAAAAGTAGGTTCCTCTGTCTTTGATATGCCAGCATTTATTGTTATGGACCCTGGTTTATATTTTGAAAATCAGTGATTCAGATAATAACGTAAAATATGTAGACATTACCACAGAAGATGGTAGTTCAAACTGTGTCTTGACTGACGATGAAGAAAGCTCTGTGAATGATGTAACTGAAGGTTTATTTCCCATGAAAGGCAAATATTTCTAATGCGAAGAAGTCAGACAAATTTTAATGTCCGATGAATGTCCTGTTTTAAGTTCTATACCACACGAGAAAAAGGAAAACATATGCATTTACATTTGTACTTTGTTTATGACAATCAATCCCATTCATAAATTTTTTAAATTGGAAACAAATTCGTTTTAGGACAATTGTGGCACTTAGAATAATAAAACCACGGTTATTAAATCAGAATGTTTTTTTATAAGAACTCCATGGTAAAGTCGTGAACATGTATGTAATTGAACTCGAGTCAATTTGGATTTAGAAAAAGCAAATTTGTCTTTCTTTCTATCCAACCCCAAGAAAATGAGCTTATCATAATGAAGCATTATTACTATGCTGCTTTGAAACGGGACGAACGCTACAAAAAATCGAATTAGTTTCTATGTACAGTATCCAGGTGCCGTTCCAATAATTTATGGAAAAGTAGTTGCGGAATACATGGGAGAAATTTCTGGCAGAAATTTCAACTCCTGGTAATGTGAAACATACAAACCAACCATTCACAAGAACTTCTCTCACGACAAAAGATAGAATACAAACTGAATTGTCGGAGAAAAAAGTCAAAGAAATATATCAAGATGCAGTAATTGATGAAGAACATGAACCTTGTGATTTACGGTAAATAAAGAACATGCAATCAAAACTGAACGAAGAAAAACGTCCCGGCTCATATCGCAACAACATTGTCGATGACTTTAAAACAGTAATAAACATGTTCTCCAATTCATATCCATTCCACGGTAAGAGAAATTGAAACATCTACATGAAAACCTCCGAATGTAATACTGCACACACAAAACCAAATAGATAATTTGTTGAAATGCTCTGCCAGTGAGCAGTGACGGTGTGTGTGTGTGTGTGTGTGTGTGTGTGTGTGTGTGTGTGTGATAAATAGAACTTTCAATCTCGGTGCGTGTTATGTTTTGTTGTTTGTATACACTGACACCAAATTATTTAGGAAGTCTAAAGACATTAGCCCCATTTTACTAGGTCCTATTTAGTTGCACTGCGGCGGAAGTTTGCTAACATACCAAAGATTTCTCTCGCATCTTGCGGCTATTTTAATATGAATATCAAACATGCAGAAATGAGTCTTGATAACATGGTGTTAGGTAGCGATGAAGAGAAGGTCGGCTAATTAAAGCTGTGAGGTCTATCTTCCTGTTTGCAAGGTTAACCCTTTGTACAAGAAAAAAATGTCAACGCTTTTCTCCATCATACAGTAGGTATGTCAGACACAGAATGTTAACCTGTAATGGCGGCTTTTTTTTTTTTTTTTGTCTAGATGATCTTGCTTGTGCTGAAACATCCGCCGAGTTAAAAAAAAAAATCACCAGAATTGGAATTAAAAATTGAAGGAAAAGCTAAAACATATGAAATAGACAAAATTAAAACTTTAAAGACTTTTATTATAGATGCACGTAGGGAAACACCAAAAGACCCTTCTGGATGGAAAATTCACCACTGTTAATCTGTCAGCCACATGCTAAATGCAGCGATAGGATGGAAACTCTAGAAACTTTCAGATTTGATAGAAATAGTATACAACGAAGTTTAATTTCAAGAAAGTCCTATAGCTATTGTATTGTATGGAACTGGTAAATACGAACTCGCGCCAGATTACCAAATGCTAAAACTTTCCGATTTGGTTTGGAGAAGTAAAAACGAAGGAGAAAAAACGAATGAGAAAATGTATTACATATCAGAAAAAAATCTGTAAACTGCATAAACTTTTTAAAATGTTTAATGCATATAAAAAGCGATGTCGCTGATATTCAAAATAAAGCTAGAAGTGCATTTGAACTAACCCTCTGTGTACTTCTGTTGGAGTTAATATGAAAACTTATTATAAGTTGACGACAGCTGTTGCCGTACATCAAAGCACCGTTGATAGAGCAAATTCGATTTTCCGATTTCTTTTAATGTGGGTGTTATTCTCCAGAGATTTTTGTCACATTTTCTTATCTGTCCACATCAGTGTATATAGAATACAGTCTTGACCATCTTGGTCTTAAAACGATGTTCAACTAAAACGGTCACAGTTTGATGGGTTATGTTACGGAGATGTACGTTTCGTTACAAACGGTGCGTGATCGTGATTGACCTTACCGGCTTACGTTCTTCGGCTGATTAGGTAATGTTTTAAATTTTTTAAAAAGAAATTCTCTCTCTTTCTCGGATATTTAATGTGACAGATAAGATTATCTTTTTTACTCAGAAAAATGAAAAGAACCAAATAATTTACCCTTCTTTCTCTGTTAACTTGACACTACAATACCACCCCCCCCCCGAAACATACACACACACACCGGTCATTAGAACTGAAGATACTGTTTCGTAGATCTTTATTATACAGGATTTGTTGAATGTTGCTTTACGTCATATCAGCAGTTTTGACAGCTATTTGTGACGAAACAATTCCTCTTCATTATAATGTTTCCCACTTCTGAATCATTTTTTTTAAATCACAATTTTATAACACTGAATTTTCTCAGGTGAGCTATTGGCTCATGGGCCTTTTGTAATTTTTGTAAAATATAGCATGCATTCTAAACACCAATGGTACTGAAAGTGTATAATTCACTCAAATTTTCTAAGACAAATAAGATTTGGAACACAATATTCATTCTTATTAAATTTGTTGTATTGAAACATAAAAATCACTTACAATAAATTTACCACTACAGTAGCTCAGTTGGCAGAGTGCTTGTTTTGTATTTTGAGGTCTGATGTTCAAACTGTGGTCTGGTCTGACCAAGACTTGAAAATAGACACTTACTGGTTTTTGCCCCCAAGCAATCGACATTTAAACTGATGTCCATTGGAGGAGACCTTACAAACTGATGCCCTGTGTGACAGTAAGCATGGCACAACTAAAGAACCATCTTTGCACATTGCCCAAGGTGCACTGCAAGACCCAAAATTTCAGCCACTTCACCTATAGCTAGTGTAGTCTTAATATAAATGAAATAATCTTGACTGGTATATAAAACTCTATTCAATCAATCAACTTAACGATAATTTTGAAATACAAAGTGATCACAGTGAGAAAAAGGCAATGTTTTGTAAATACGTTATTTTATTCTTGTAGATTTTTTGTATTGAAGAATATCTAGAAGATTGTGTTATATGACTAGATATGTTTCACCTGTCAGTTGTTAGTTTCTATAATGCCTCGTCACAGTCAGATTCAGTTACAAGTGTTAAGTTTATATAAAGAATTTTTAAGAATTTCCAAAAACAAACCAGGTATGAACAGTTATATCAGAAGTGAATTCAAGAAACATGCACAAATTCCACGTACAGACACTCTGAGAATAGAACAATTGTTGAGAAGAGGACAACGACAACTTGATCTGATAAGTACAGTAAATGTAGAAAGTGTTGGAGTTTTTGTCAAGGAGGAGAAAAAATAGTGATACTTTATTGAAGTCAGGCAGCATTGATAAAATTTCAATCTCCAATATGGCACGTATTTTGAATTCAGCAAGAATGTTATCAAACATTGTTGATGTACCAGCAGCATCAGGGTTGTATCAAAGAATTATTCAAAGTTTTCCTGATGGTATTCAGATGGCATTTGCCTATGGATCTGGTGTAATACAACAACAGGGACACAAAGATCCCTCCGCAAACATGATAGATTTTATTTTTGTGGTAGACCAACCAAAGACCTGGCACCAAGAAAATATCAAGAGGAACAGTAAGCATTATTCATTTTTGAAATATTTAGGATCCAAAAATGTGACACGGATTCAGACTAATTATGGTGCCCGTGTATATTTTAATACTTTAGTTCCATTTGAGAATCGGATTATAAAATACGGAGTCATTAGTACAGATAATCTTATATTGGATTTGTTAGATTGGGATTCATTGTATGTCAGTGGTCGACTACATAAACCAGTAAAACTTATCTGCTTGCCAACAAGCACGGAACTGTGTTCTGCCATGCAGATAAACTTACAAAGTGCTTTACACTCCGCTTTTCTCTTATTGCCGGAAAAATTCACAGAAGAGGAATTGTATTTAAAAATCGCAGGATTGTCATATAATGGCGATTTTAGAATGACCATTGGGGAAGATAAAAATAAAGTGGCAAATATCGTTAAACCTAATGTTCCTTATTTCAGACATCTTTATGAACATTTAATAGATAACGAAGAACATGTGTTTTGGAATAAATCAAATGGAACATTTGAACAGTATCCAAATCATGTGTCCCAGTTTCACCACCTTAACTTACTTCCTAAAGCTGTACAGTTTGGACTGTTTGAGCTACATATTCGTAATCACTTGGGTAAGATTCCAGATATGGAGGAAGTCATTAGAACATTTGCATTTGATAGCTTTTGCGATAAACATGTAGCAAAAAGTATATCTAAAATTGTGGCCAAGTCAAGCTGGTCACAGAGTATCAAAAGTGCATTTACTGCTGGGATAATGAAATCTGTCAAATATAGTATGAAAAAATTACAAAAAATGATAAAAAGTCAAAGGAAATAAAAAATATTAGTAATTTATGTTTGTAATTCATGATAGTATCTATCTGCATAATATTAAATATGATAATTACAGAATTTATTTTTATTTTTTTAATGAAATGCAGTAAAACTTTTTCTAATTGCCACTATTTGTTTGGTCTAACATTGGCATTATAAAGGAGTGGAGTGGATTAATGGGTTTTATGCCCAAGTCAAGATTTTTTCACTTATTTGGAGGTGGTCAGATCTGGAATGGTGGAGAAAACCAAAGTGTCCAGAGAAAACCACCGACCTTTGGCAAGCGAACTAGGATTTGTCCTGAGTGGGATTTAAACCCAGACAGTGAGGGGTGCTGTGATCTGTAAACACGCACATTATTAAGGGGTTTTGTGATAAATTTAGGGAGATTTATGAAATAAATATATAGAAGAAATATAGACTTTGGTATTTAACAATACTGTAGTTAAGTGATGTGGCAGTTCTATTGAGGGGTATAATAACAAGATTTTACTGTTTAGTGAATAAAATTTTTAAAAGCTTGTAGTTGGAAAGTACATGTACTACATTATCTGTCTAAAGTCTGTTAGAATTAAAATTATACAAGTGCTATACCAAATCTGCTGATTTCTGTCCGAAAACTAGAGTCGGCCAGGAAATACCTAATCTGGCTAAGAATGCAGCAAGTTAGCAAGATACATTTGGGTTTATAGAGTAGTAGTGTTTTATTTCCTAGTAAAAATTATTTCACTTATGTCAAGGCAGTCGGTTCTTGAATGGTGGAGAAAACCAGAGTACAGATTACCTAGAACAAACCACTGACCTTGGGCAAGTGAATACTATGGTCTGCCAGAATCATATTCAAACTTAAGCAGTGAGAGCACTGTTCTGCAAGCATACACTTACTAACCCCCCCCCCCCCCCCTCCCCTCTCATCTGAAGAGCTAGTTTGTAAGTTCTTCATGATAGCTTTTTAATGTGTAAAAAAGAGTTTAAACCCAAAAGACTGGTCTTCTCAGAATACACGTTTTCTTTCAAATAACTCTTTTGGGAAACTAAAATTTAAGATAATGCTTTTATTGCCTGATGCTTAGAATAAAGACAACAGAGTATTAACTGGTACACCTCATGCCAGGATAATATTACTGGGGGAGTGGTATGCTTGTCTGCAGTGTACTGACTTGGTGACCTATCACTTAAGCAAAAAGTTGTCCAACTAGTACAAGAGAAAACATAAATGAATTACACTTGTACATCTCATGTATACGCCCTTGTTGTTCTTAGATTATATCCTTAGAGATTAATAAACCTATATTCTTCTTGGGATTAGCTGAAAAATTGTGGATGTGGCATTTAGCAATATTACAACCAATCAACTATTTTAAGAAATATGTTAATGGTATTTGTTTTGAATCACTATTCCTTGGATGCAAGAAATTATTTACTGGTTGACTTGGTAACAGTATAATGGACTTATCTGTGACATATTGATACATGTGTACTAGCGCTATAGTTCAGCATAACTGCACATAGTATGAAGCAAACCATCAAAAACTTGCAACATTGTCAAGCAACACACGAACTTATGTTAGATTAACAATAAGATGAAAAAAAAGTCTTGTTATGAATAGCTGAAACAATTCTGACCATCTGCCTCGATACAAGTGGAAGGATGTTGACTGGGGTGTAAAAAAACATAAATCAATTTCAATCTGCTTTATGTACTCTCACACACACACACACACACACACACACACACACACAAATATATATATATATATACTGTGTATATGAGTGTGTGTAGAGTTAGATAAAAGTAAAACATTCAATCACTAACAATTAGCAGTAAGAATTATGTACATGTATACTGTAATATGATCTTCCCACAGTAGAATCAATCAGTGTTAGTCCTGTTTCCTTACCACACTCTTAGTGAATCCTTATATAACTGCTCTTATGGGTTGGAAGATAGAAAAAAACCTAATTATTTCACCAACTTCTGGTAAAACAGTAGCTGAGTCCAACAGGTAATACTCATTAAATAATTCAAGGTTTTAATAAACATCTGCATATAAGGACCACTTTCTCTCCCTTATCATATTTTCAGCTATATACCTACATCAAATCAATCATATTTCTGATTACATATTTAAAATATGTAATGGTTTGTGATATACATACAGACTAAGTCTTTACAGATTACCTGGTACTTTTATCTGTGTTATAAAGTTAAGTTACTTAAATCAGTAAAATCTTATCAAAAATGATTGCTAAAGAAAGAATACGTTTTTTTTAGTGTTTAACTTTTTTGGTCTTAATAAACAGGTTCCTTAAGACAGGATTGGTTCGGGGACTGATTTTTGTTACAACTTCATTGTAACCTGAATGCTTACCATTTCAAATGCTTTTTTTCTTCTTTATTTATTTATTTATTTTTTTATTTATTTATTTATTTTTTTTTTTTTTTGTATATAGTTAAGAAAAAAAAAATATGCACAAAATACTAACGTTACAATAATAGAGGTTAGGTAATATCATTAATTTTATCCCTTTTACTTACAATACTGCATATAATTATCTTGAAAAGCTAGGGACATCTAGTAGCTTGCTATGGAATGCATATTGGTGTTTTGTAATTTTTATAGTGACTGTTTAGATAAACAGTGAAAGACAATAAGCTAATTGGTTTACATAAGGAGTTATGGTTTTGATCCATCAAAATATTTTCAGAAATCTCAATTACTACTTGTAAATTCTTGAATTTCAGTACAGAACATGTAATGAGAATAACTTCCAATAGACAAGATGGCTTCTCAGCTTAACAGTCAGGTGGCACTATGGCAGAAGAGAGCTGATGAACACCAACAGAAACAGAAAATCAACCCCTTCTCAAACTGGGAAGGTGCTTCTCATCGAGAAAAGCTCAGTAAAGATGACCCAAATTATGGCCGTCCTGTGGAAGGTTCTATGACAGAATTACGGGGAAAACAGGCTGGTGAACACATAAGTAATGAAGTTATTGAATTGTGTCACATAATTGCTGATCTGGGACAGGGACAATCTGATGGAACATATATTATTAGCTTTGGTGATCTGTTTGAAGCATACACAACTATATCTAACAAGGTAGTGGGCATGTTGATGAGAGCTCGAAAACAAAAACTGCTAAATTTTAAAGGTGAGATGCTGTACCAAGGAAGAGATGAAAATGTTATCATCACACTATATAGAATTCCTGAGGGATAAGGTACTTCTTTTATGTGGGAGGACAAGACTTGTGATATTGATGGATTATTTATCATGCTATTTTTGACCTCAGTAGTTGTTTCAGGAATGAAAAGAAATGTATTATGTATCTGTGCAATTAATTTAATATTTATCAAATTTATTTTTGAATTTAAAGCTTTAAATTTCAAGCAATATATTTAATTTTTACATAGAAATGTTTTATGGTTTTAAATTTTGAAATCAAATCTTGTTTCTTTACCTGAGTACCCTTTATAATATGAACTATTTGTCTTGAAAAACAAAATACAAGTAAATCAAGATTTTATTGACTTTCAATAATCAGTTGAGCTTAAGGTGTGGTGATCCTTGTGTGCATGTATGCACTTCATTTTTTTTCATAAAACTTTCTCTCAAGCCACTGTGCCAGTTTTAACAAAATTTGATATGTAAGGTCCCTATGTCAGAAAGACAATTCTATAAGACATCTTAGAATTTGTTAACAGGTTTTTCATAACTCTTTTTTTTTAGCTTGTTTTTAGCAAAATACTAGTACTGGTAGGCATTTTAGATGCTTAAGTTGCAGATTCTGTTAAAAAAAATTTCAGAACTCTCTTGGCCACATGAAACTAATCTTTTGTGGAATATCCAAAGTCGGAGTAGATTAAAGTTTGTTGGAGACAATCCTATATGACATCAAAGATGGCTGCAGTGACTATAAAAGGAAAAAAAAAACAATATAAAGCCATGACATGTTTATTTTTTTATGCATTTAGTTGAAATTTGGTCTAAAGTGAGAATGTAGATTTCTAACAATTTAATATTTCTAAAGAGTTGTTTTGTGCCATTTTTTTCATAGGCTTGTTATTTATGATGTGTATGCAAATATGATGACAAATTTTAATTGCCTCTTCTTTGAAATCTTCTCTCAAAAACTTGGCTAAATGAAACCAAATTATTTAATTTGCTATTAAAGGCTGGTCCTTTGTAGGGTAGACTAAAATTGTACCAAGCAATTCTGTTAAACATTTAAAATACCCACCATGACTATGTACTATATAAAAAAAAATGAAATAAATGACTTTGTTATGTTTTTTATAGATGGATTTATTGGGTAGTTCAAATTTAAAATGTAGAAAGAAATTATGTAACTGTTTTATATATATTTAACATTTTTTTATATTCTTTCCATTATAATTTGCATCTTTTCAGTAGATTCTGAACTGTTTCAGAGTTTGAAAATTTTCTTGGCCAAATTTCACTAAACTAGATATGTTTACAAGTCAGAACTGTAATGAGAACAGGTGAGCATTCCTGGCCCTAATTTGCCTCTTGTTACATATGTATTGATTTATTGCTTTTACAGTATGTGTATGAGTTTTTGTCAACAGATTCACAATGTTTACAGCATACACATACAATTTTAGTGGAAGCATTCAGTGTTATAATCAAGTAATTAAGTAAAATTTAGGACAAGTATAAAATTATTCACCTTTTTTTTTTTTTTAAATTTCAATGAAAGTTTTGTTTATGTTTTAAGGCTTGACTTATATAAACAAATAGAAAATGAAATGAATAAAGAGAAGAGTAACATTATTTTTTTCAGATTTACACCTCAAAAACATAACTGATTGATTCTAAAATGGGAGAAAGTGAATAATTATTATACTAAATTTATATGTATTGGTACTTGCTCAATGTTGGCAAAGTAAATTGTTTTTTAGCTAATTAAATGAAAATGCAAACACCAACAGCTGCTAATTTTAGTATTTAGTGATTGTGGTTTTGTGCCTTCAGGCTTTAATCGTATTTTCTGTGATTTTGGTATTTTTACCCTTTTTTTGCAACTGTGATGTTGATGATGAAAACAGCAATAATGTACAACTTCAAATTATCCTATGCAGGAATTATTTATTTGTTAATAGTTGTCTCCCCTTTTATAAATGTATTTATTGTTCTGGGATTGTTATGAAATAAATTTTACAAGGCAATTAGTTTGGTTTTTTTTTTTTTTCTCTCCATGTTTCTCATGTACATTGTGTACATACTTTACAAGATGGTCCGTTTTCTGTAACTTATATAAAACAAAGTTTAAATTTATATTTTATTGGTCCCAGCTGGTTGTACATTTCAGTTGAATGTAAACATTCAACTTCTTTTTTTTTAGGTCTTTCTGATCTGCATGAAGTTTATTATATAAAGTGTTCAGAAAAGCTTCAGAAATACAAGTCATTTCTTATAATTTTTTCACTTGCAATTCTGCTAAACTTATTAGGCAAGGGGTGTCTACTCACTCTCTATGATTACAAGTCATTTCTTATAATTTTTTCACTTGCAATTCTGCTAAACTTATTAGGCAAGGGGTGTCTACTCACTCTCTATGATTACAAGTCATTTCTTATAATTTTTTCACTTGCAATTCTGCTAAACTTATTAGACTAGGGGTGTCTACTCACTCTCTATGATTGGAATGTAGTACACATGTAATTATGTTTTATGTCTCAGTCAAGATATATATATATATATGCTTATATCAAAGTGGTCAATTCTGGGATGGAAGAGAAAACCAGAGTATCCAGATAAAACCATCAACCTTCTGCAAGAAAACTGACAAACTTTCTCAAGACTAGGATCTACTTGAGCAGGATTCGAACCTAGGCAGTGAGAGGCATTGTAATCTGTAAATGTGTATCTAGGGTTAGATAGCTTGAATTGTAATTGTGACCAACTAATGCAGAACTCTGATAATGATAGCACTCTCTGTAAGGTTGTTTCACTTATAAAAAGGCAGTAAGTCAGTTTTGAGACAAAACTTTGGTTAACAAGTTGATCAAAGTTTGTGTTAGTACTATGTCAAAGTTTTCCATAAAACATATAATCCATTTTAATGAATTAATATAAGCAGTTCTTTTCTTGTAATATAAAATTATGATTTTCTTCAAAATGCTTCTACAGTTCATCATTTGTGTGGCAAATTCATTTCACATTTGCACACTTCAATCAAGTGTCGGTCTTGATCACTTGACCTAGTTTTACCTGAATTATAAATGGTCAAATCATATCAACTTTGAATAAAGGTAGATGTAAAAAATAATAAAGTCATAACCAACTGATCAAAGTTCTTCAAACCTTTTGTAAAAGCTTTTCATCTAGGTTTTAAAGGTATAAAGAATGTTCAAATTGACTTAAATCAAGGATTTTGATCAATTTTTTTGATAGTGTAAACAAACTTTCAAAAACCTTCAAATGGACTTGATCAAAGATTTTGCTTAAAATTTTTTATGTTATAAGTTAATGACATTCCTTTAGAATTTAGGTCCACAGACATTGTCATAAAATTCATTATGCTAAGCAATGTGCTCCTTCAGGGCTAACAATAACATCTTAAAATTGAGTGTGCAAATTACAATTCTACTGTACAACATGCTATATTAAATTCTGTTTAATGGTCCACAACATTCATTCTTTGTTAAAATTAGGGAAAAAAAACCAGGTGGGAATAAGGTTCTGCAGTTGATATTAAGCATCAGTAACAATCCTGGATTTTAAATGGTCATGTCAAGGTAGTTTATTTTAAAATCCATTATCTAATAAGAATCTTCCAAACCATATTCCATTCTAATGCGCCTTGTAGATTTAGGAGATTTTTCAAAGAACCACCTAAAACAGCAAATTATGTGTTAAGTCGGAGAAAAAAGTCAACTATACATTTATTTTTTAAAAAAAAAAAATGTGTAAAATTTTATGTTAAATGATTAAAAAAAGACATACACTTTATTTACAATGTAGTGAGTGAGTGCTAATGGTGTTTTATGCCCCAGTCAATAATTTTTTCAGTTATATCAAGAGAGTCAGTTATTGGATGGTGGAAGAAACTGCAGTGCCTGAAGAAAACTAACAACCTTTAGTAAGTGAACGGACAAATTTTCTCGCACTAGGATCCGTTACGAGTGGGATACAAACCTAGGACTAGGTGGTGAGTGGCATGCCCTCCAAAAACTTGGGGAACAAGGTCCCTTATACATGTCTAATACAAACCAATTTTTAATATTTCAGGCATTAATCTACTTTTAGCAATTTTCGCTTCTAACAGTAACAGTGGTCAATATTGATTTAGTTGGAAAAAAAAAAAAAACTTTTGTCAAATTGCCCTCTACATGTCTGTATTGAAAATTAAACCAAATTCAAAATCTTTTCTGCTATTTTAGTAATTACGCTAAAAATGGTTAGACCAAGGATCTTCTAAACAACCACCATACTTTTCATTAGCTTCAGAAATGATAACAGTTAACATGTTCCAGACATATTATCAAATACCATAAGCTAAGCTAGGTATACAATTTATTTTAAGACACAGATACATGTACACACAAATCTTATCATTTAAACTATTTATTAACATACGATCTAAATAAATCAAATAAAAAAAACAAACAATTATCAAAAGTATTCTGTAATATTTTCATCACAAAGTTCAGTCATTAAAATCACATCCATCCATCCATCTATATACACACAACAAATGTCACATAACAAATTCAGAAAATGTATTTTCCATCATATTCATCACAATAAAAACCACATCCATAAACATCACATAACAAGTTTAAAAAAAAAATAATCACATCATCAGAATCTTACTGGTGCATAAATTTACCATTTTTTAAAAACACTTGTTTAATTTTTATTTTACCATATTGCAAAAGCTGATATCATCGTCAGGGCCCTGGTTGTTCAAAGCTTCGTCGTTATTTTAACCAAATGGTTAGTGAAAATAATTAAAAATGTTATTCAAATTAAATACAACCAATATGAATAAAGAATTTTGACACAACTTGTTTATGTTGGATAACACTATTGTATGCATTAACTTTTATACAGAAACTAAATTTTTAAAAAAAAATTGACAAATACACAAGATTTCAGTATTTTGCTTAACAATGGGTTTAGCTAAAAGAGCATTGAACAACTGACCCATTTCTTTTCAAAGAACAACTGTAAAGAAGCTCAATTCAGTAGACTTTACACTTGTAATACTCTGGTTAATCTTAACACTTTATAGTAAGTTCTGATGTCTTTTACTTGATATGCAAAGTTCCTAGTCAATGATATTAATGCATTTATATTAATTTTCTGTGTTTGCAATATAGCTTGTTGAGGCATTAAATCGCTGGGTTTGCTATATAGCCTATTGAGCTAAAATGATTTAGTTTTCTTCTTTAATGCACTAGTAAGGCTTTTGAATAGGTACATTTTCCCAATAGTCCTCCTTAACTGCTACCATTTCCTAGCATAAAACAAAAACAGAGAATGTATTAACAATTAACATCTGCATATTTTCCCTTTTTTTTATTTATTTATTTATTTTTTTTTTTTCTGGCAATAAAACATTATCTTATTATCAGACCATACCAGTAACTGTTTAGCATTATGCCATTGGCAAACACTAAGTATATGATGATATTGTGACAAGAGTGTGTGACAGTGTCAACTGACTTCAAAAACTATGTATAACTTCACCTTGGTAACGGGTACTTATGTTATGTATGAACTTCTGGAATTCTAAACCTTTTGGTTCATGAAAAGCAAATGTTTTAATATTTTCTACTCCAGGCCAATGTGAGCTTCAATGTAGGTCAATAGCAACCAAGTTACCATCTTCTAAATCTTTCTGGTAATGACAAGAAGGTTACAACATATAAATTAGGTAACTATGGCCTTAAATGTAAGTCAAGAGCAACCAATTTTGTAAATTTGGTAGAACTTTAAGCCCTGGTGCTACACTTGAAGTTTCAATCTACATTGCCTTTCCAGCAATGACAAGAAGGTTACTACATATACACTGGGTAACTTAAATGTAGGTCAAGGTCATTTAGCTTTGCAAAGTTGGAAAAGCTAGTGTTATGTATTGAACTTCAAGCGTCTATGCTTTTCTGTTCATGACAAGAAAAAGTTTATAGATTTTATCATTGAAGGATTTTGTGAAATTGAATGCGGGTCAAGGTCAATCAGTTTCACAAACCTGAAAGAATTTTGGCCAAGTAATGTTGTGCTAAGTTTCCCTTTCATTGTATCACTGATTCTGTTGAAGCTGAAATTTGTAACAGTAACACACAACAAAGGCAGAAGACGCCAAATGAGGTGGTTACTTATCGATTCAGAGGTGGAGAAAACTCTAGTGTCTTGAGAATATCATCTACCTTGACAAGCAAACTGACAACATTTTTTCACACTTAAGATCTGCCCTGAGTGGAATTTGTACCTAGGTGGTGAGAGGCACTGAGATCCAAAAGTACACACTTGAAATCACTCTGTCTCCAAAGCCTCTAGCTACAAAACAAGTTGAACCCAATTGTCCTGACAAAGAGACAAACAATGCCAAAACACAATTTGTCCTATTTGTCAAACATGACTGTAACTGTATACCTCAAACATTTGTTTTTCACGAATTTCCTTTTCTTCCTTTGATATCGGATGCTTTTCAACAATTACCTAAAAAATAAAAAAAAAAAATAAAAAAAAAGAAAATAAAGAAAAAAATTATCCAACAAGAATGAACCACTCATTCTTATTATGACCAATATTACTAAATTTATCAAATGCCCATGAATGATAAATCACTTTGTAGCATACTTGTTTGAGGAGATTTGTTATGAAATTTTTAAATATGATACAAACTGGCTGTATGATCAGAGGTTTCGCATTATTTCATATTATATACATTAGTATGCCCACCCTATAAATCAACATCTGGGAGAAATTGTTGACAAATATGTAATATGTTAAAAACACAAAACATTTTTCACACATTAAACTTAAAAAACACAGAGAGCAGGGATTGCTCCAACATTCACCAATCTATCCAATTGTTAATTTATGTAATTTCTGACTCTAAAAATGATTTTTGCTGATATTTTTGCTCAAAAATGCTTGTCAATATCTTGTCTGTAAAATTCTATCCCAATTGCTTTTTATTCATATTATTTGAACCTGTATCTAAAGGCTACCTGTCCATAAAGGCCACTTTTATTGATCCCAATGGGTGGCCTTTATAGACAGGTTTGAATGTATATAAAACTATTTACCTTAGTCATTTTACTGTTTTTTAAATCATAACGTAAAACCTGAAACTGTTCCATGATAAATGAACTTCCGACGATGGTGACCTACAAAATATATCTATAAAACTTATAATATCTGATTTTTCATTTATCAGGGATATCATTTTTTAAATAATTATAATGGAAAATTGTTATGTACATCTACACATCTATAACTACCGATGTTGGTCCATAATTGTTGTCATATGGTTTTTTTTCTAAATAATTCTTTTATTCAAAATTTTCCTCGTAAACATAAAAGCAAGATTAAATTAAAAAAAACAGTGACCTAGCCATATTCTATTTTCAAATGAAAAAATCTTCTCTGAATTCTTCTGTACATAAGAGCATACTTTGGAAAAAGGCTGAAATTTAATTACTTCAATGATCCAATTGGGCCTCAACCAAAATTATATCAGGCTATTTTATGGTTTATAAAGGTCAAATGAATTAATATGCAAATCACATTTCTTACTACATGGTGTTGAATTCAAAAGAAATACGAAAAAGAAATTCATGTCCAAAATGCAATGGATATGGATTTAAAAAGTTTTGCATTTTTTCAATTAGAAAAATGTAGGAAAGAGCTATGAGTTAATGATTGAATGTTCATTGTTGTTTGAATTTTTCAAGGGGTGATCATCATGAATTTTCAAACCAAGACATCATATCCTATGTTGTTGACTAAGAAGGTACACAAGGGATATTTTGGACATAGTGAATTTGTTAAATTGTTGAAAACATTAAAAATTGTTATATGCACAGAATTAAGGAAACTTTTTAAATAAATCTCGTTATTTTTCCCCATTAGGTTAGTAAATTTTACATGAATTTTTGTTATTTTTGAGTGATTTTATTTTATTATGGAGTTTTCTTCTCCAAATATGCATATGACAAACAATTGTGGACTGATAGTAGTTGTAGTATTGTTATGTTGTGATTTACTACCAGACTTTCTGGTCCAGATCTTTTAGCTTTGTGGCAGAATGCACGCTTATCACCCAGAAAGGCCTGGTTTGATCCTCAGCTTGGGCACTCTGTGAGGAAGTGTTTAATTCAGGTGTTTCCTCCCTCCTGTTATATTGGCCAAGAATTGGTTGTGTGATATTTTCAAGGTGGGAAATCTCAAGATAACAGGGGATGAATGTAGTGTTGGTTGAGCTAGTTGTGGTGTGGTTGAATGTTGTGTTGTATATAGTACAATACAGTGATTTATTGCCAGATTTTCTGGTCCAGATCTATTGGCCTGGTGGTAGTGCACTCGCTTATCATCCGGAAGGACCAGGGGCACTCTCTGAGGGAGTATTTTTTTCAGGCCCCCCCCCCCCTCCTTTTACAAGTGATGTCATATAAATTATAGAAGTCCTTCTAGTTTCCACATTTGGTAGCCAGCAAACTTGAAACAAGTAACCGGCTACAAGGAAAATTCCTTTCCATTTGCAGTCAGCCGGGGTCAAACCCACGACCTTGATCTTTACAGACAATGCCTTAACTATCACTATAGTTCCCGACCTGAGACATACAACTGCACCCCCCCCCCCCCCCCACACACACACATACACCTGTCACTTGTTTCTTTTTAAACTTACTATAAATGGAACACCATATTTATAAAACCTTTTATTCCTTGCAAAATGATGTAACACTTTTCTTTTAAATTCCATTTCTCTAAAACATGACATTGACACTCATCATGTCTCGTGCAACATCTTTTAAGTTTTGCTGTACAAAATGTATCCTTGCTAAAACGTACCCGATAAAAATGTACCCATTTTTAAATAAAAAAAAAGACAAACTTCCGACTTTAAACTGGAATTGAATTATTTATTGATATTTTAGCCTCCAAACTTTTTTCATTATTTTACAATTTGTTACCGGCTCTCTCTCTCTCTCTCTCTCTCTCTCTCTCTCTCTCTCTCTCTCTCTCTCTCTCTCTCTCTCTCTCTCTCTCTCTCTTCTCACACACACACACACACACACACACACACACACACACACACACACACACACACACACACACACACACAGTGAAGAGCTTGGTTTACAAACTCGGGTGAAATATGTTCTTGAAACTAGTGATGGTTTAATCTGTATTTATGTTGCAAATTCTTATTCCTTACTCAAATAGTTGTGTAATCCAAATATTTCCCACCCTCTTCGGCATGATAATAAAAACTGTTTTTCTAATCATACATATCTTTTTTTCAAAATACAGTCATCATGGCAAGTTAGCGCCTTTTTGAGTCAACGTATGAAATAGTAACGTTTTTCACTTTGACAAAGTCCCCTGTATTTTTTTCCCATTTAAATATTAGAAGGACACCACCTGGGGCACATTGGCGGTCGAGTGGTTTAAAGCGCGCTCCTACGGATCACTGTAATAGTGCCTTGATCTCATGCACCCTCTAGGTTTGAATCCTGCTCGCGAAGATCCAAGTGTGAGAAAATTTGTCAGTATATTTGCTGAAGCTCGTTTTTTATTTATTATTTATTTATTTATTTATTTATTTATTTATTTATTTATTTATTTATTTATTTATTTATTTGTTTTGTTTTGTTTTGTAACCGGGGTTACTCCGGTTTCCTCCACCACCACATAATTAGATCAAAAATAATGCATTGAATAAATATGAAACATCCTTTTTTGTTTCAAACGGTTTTTTTTGTTTTGTTTCTTCATATCCACAACTTGAGATAATTCAAACTACCAAATTTGTGTAAGAGATGTTCTGTCGATTTAAAGTGAAAAAGAAGCAGATACAATCTGATAACATTATCATGTGAGAAGAATGAGAAGAATAAAAAGACGTAAGTAGATTATTATTAAAACTAAAACAACAGTAATAGCGGGTCAGTCGCCTTTGTTCTGTTCTCAAAGCTGACAGGAAAAAAGTCATAGGAGAAGGGTCAAGAGAAAGAAAGTCAATAAACTTGAAAAAATGTCATGGGACTAAATTGAAGGAAAAAAGTCATATCATAATTTATGACAAAATTTTGAAATTAAATAGATTTGCAATTAATCTTTATAATTGTATTTTTTTATTTGTTCAAGTTAAATGTATTGTTTTTTTTATTTTTGTAAATCTAATTAAGATCTTAATTCTATCTTCAAAAGCTTTTTAGGTCGTTACGTGTTAAATTTTGTAGGAAGTCTCATACTTTTAGACTCTGTTAAATGAGAACCCATTTATGTCCAAAATTGGCCGAGTAGAAGTTTATAATAACTATTATTCGGAAGCAAAAAATACAAAAGTTCCGGCCAAGTTTTATTGTGCTGAGAGCAAATACATAATTCCAATTACTTTTTCCTTTGACATTTTTCCTCGTGATTTTTTTCCTTCGACTTTTTCCCCGTGATTTTTTTCTTTTGACTTTTCCCTTATTTTTCCCATGATATTTTTCCTTTGACTCTTTCCTTCACTTTTTTCTTGACTTTTTTCCCCTAGATTTGTTTTCATAATTCAATTATCATTCTTTTCTTGTTTGAAGTCACACAGTACTAGTGTTTTTAATGACTTTTTGTCACGATTTGAAAAAAAAAATCTCAAACAAAGCCCCAAAAGTTAATTTAAACACTTCAATACATTAGTGCAAGGGTGAATTTTCAATGATTCACGGTACACCTTGGAACTGAATCTGATATGGGTTACCGAATTTTAAGCCGTCAAGACGGGAAAAATAATATGAGATACTCCTTGATTTTGACGAATGACAAGTTACTTATACCAGACGATGATGAAAAAAATCTAAATGACTCGGTACAAAAGCAACAAGCTCCTAGAAACTGAAAAAGACAATAACGACCTGAAAGAACTTAACAGAAGCCAGACAACCGTTGAAACTTCCCATGGCTCTTTTCAAAAGTACAGAGGAAGAAATACCAGACACGTTTCAATAGCAAATGTAAGACGGCGTTAATACTTTACAAAATTACAAATTAACGAACTTGCACTTTTAGCTACAAATTTTGGGATAAAAAGTGGATATGATCTATATATGATCTATGATCTATCTATCAATATATATATATATATATATATATATATATATATATATATATATATATATATATATATATATATATATATATATATATATATATATATGCATCAGCGATATTTATTATGTTCGTAGGTACGATTTGGTGGGTATGCTCAGGTATGGGTACGTTTTTTAAATTATGCGGTACGTTCAGTCCAAAAATGGGTATGTTCTGGTAGGATAAGTTCTGCCAAGGATACCTTTTGTCAGTCACCCTTGAAAGTACCTGCAAGTCTCGCGAGATCTGAGACCATAGTGACCAAAATGGCAGATGGTAAGGCGGTCAACATTGTTTGGATCCAACTTGTGTGATAAAATGTTTAAGATGCTTTTTATTCATTCTCTTAATTCAAATGATTTTACTAATGATCATGAATCAAAATGTTGATTGCTGAATCAGAATCTAACAAGTGGTGTAGATAAAGAAAATTGCGTTGCTTTTACGGTTACCGTTGTTTATCCCCCCCCCCCCCGAAAACTTTTTGAGTTCATACAGGATAGAAGCAACTCGAAGGCTTAAAATTAAATTAAAAAAATTGAATTAATTTTTCAGTGTGACCGATTGTCATATTCATTTTTTTAAAAATAATATGGATGTTTAATTTTAATGAAATTGATGGACTCGTGACACTATAATTACTCTTGCTCTTGATTCCCATGTTGTTTTGCTCTTAAACACTTTCGCCCCTGTCGATTTGCCCCTAAACACTTTCGCCCCTGTCGATTTGCCCCATTGCTAGTTCACCCTGGATCCAGTTGCCCTTATTTCATTTGCTCTGGGACGGATTGACCCCATTTTTATGCATTCCACTTTCGTGTTAATAATCAATTTGTTGTTTTATTTATTAATTATTATTATTATTTGATATTTTGACAAATAAGTGCACAATATACTGTAAATCTTTTATTATTAAAATTAGTTTATATAATGTGATACCACTATACAAACAGAACCATCTCTTTTTTTTTTTTTTTTTTTTTTTTTTTGCTGTTGATATCCCAAAATGGAAGTGATAAATCATATAAGAACAAGTTAGTGGAGTTCATATGTTAAATATTTCCTCTTGCTATTCACATCAAAGTCACTCATTGTTTTAAAATTCATTTCCATAGGAAAATTTTTTAAAGTGTTATCCAGTGTTACTTACCTTAACTGTCTTTGTGTTTTAACATAATTTTACCCTCTTTTCAATTTCTTCCAAGCAATCAAAAATCATTTACAATATAATCTTTATTTGGAAAAGAAAGTGAAAGTGAATTTTGTTTCCTCAAATTTGAAATCTTCAGTTTTTCAGTAATAATATCCAAAACAAAATCATTGTGATCAGTTGTATCATACAAAAAACTCAAATTTATTTTAGTACAAATAATGTGTACCCCACTGTCTGCATCAACAAAATCAATGACTGACACAGATTCAAAATTATTATTTCCCACTTTCTTGAAATTTTATTGGAGAAACCTTGTTGTTCAGCTCATAAATATTCTTTAACAGGACTCTTTTGGTAGATTGTGTTCTTCCACTTATGTTGCTGTTATTTTTGTTTGTACTTTTGTTTACTACATGATGTTATAATACTTTAATCATGTCATTTATCTCTGTCAAGGAGGAATTAAAGTAATGAATGAGTTAGTTTTTGTCAGTGACAAAAACATTTTTATGTAGTAAATGATTTTTAATTTTCACTCTTTTCAGATCAGGCTAATACCGGAGGTTCTGTAGCTGGGGAACCAGTCAATGAACAAAGTGGAACCACACCCACCCCATCTGAAGTTCCAGAAAATGTACAGGTAAATTTAATATGAACTATTCTGTTTTCCTTTTCAACATAAAGTTGAAAACTGCATGAATGTCAAGCCTTTGCAAGACAAACCAAATTATGCATGTTAAAAATATTATTTTTGGTTTGTCATGTAAATATATGGTATTTACATTTACCAGGTAAATGACATTTCCAAAACAGTTAATTCATTTGTTGTATTTCTGTAAAATTTATTTTTTTGAAAAAATTCTTTCATTCTAAAACACCAACAATCAACTTTGCAATGATAAAAAAGTAAGAGATTATTTTTTGCTATTGTTGAAATATGATTTGCTGTGAGTGTTATCAGAGAATTACAAATCACATTTGATTGGTATGAAGGGATGTGATAGATAGAACATATTTATTGATATTAAGAACCATTTAATTCCTTTCAAAATGAGGAAACTAGGAAATGCACAGGGTTGATGAAAACATTGTGATTTCTAGGTTTCTACAGTTTTGAAATTATTAATAGCCAAATATAAAAAAATCATGAAAATAGTCCTTTTTGCAACCTTTTTTTTTCAAACTTGCTTAGAAAAGTTACTTTTTGAAATAATTTCTCAGAAATGAGTAGCTCAGATAGTAGAGTGCTCCCTTCATAAGTGGGAGGTTGTGGGTTAAAAACCCAACTGGGTCTGACCCAAGACTTGAAAGTGGACAGTGAATGTTTTTTTGCCAAGCACTCCGCATTAGGAAATGAAAGTCACAGTTCTTTACAATGAAAACTTAAAATAAACGAGGTCCTGTGTCACAGTAAGCATGGCATGTTAAAGAACCCTGCTGTATAATGCCATCTGTGCAACGCACAGGGAAAATTTCTTTCTGCACTTTCACCTATAGCTGGCAACATCTCGATATAAATGAAATATTTTTGACTGGGACGTAAAACACTATTACTCAACTAAACTCTTTTGACTACAAGAAATAGAAACATGAGATTTAAAATTTTTAATGCCAAAGAAGAAAGTAAGTCTTCATTGAGAATACACACTTTTAGCCATTGGTTAAATATTTGTAGCTTCATAATTTTAAAAGGGATATACAGGTTTTATAAATCTGTATAAGTGGCATCTTAAACAATCGATTCACATAACCTTTTTATTATTAACATAATTGATGAGACTAAATAGGATAATTTAATTTCAATAAAAATTTGTAAATACCAAATCCTAAATGGAATTTATTTTCAAAAAACTCAATTAAAAAAAAAAAATTCTCCCAACAATTTAAAAAAAAAATTGTAAAACCAATAAATTATAATCCAATGAATATTAATGATTTTACAGTAACATCATGACCCAGGCCGTGAACACAGCAAAAAATCTGATCATCTCTGTATGCTCTGTTACCAGTTATAACATTCATACTGCTGGTGAAATGCACATATGCAACAAACATCACAGCTGATCCGAAGCGCGAGTTGTGGAAATAAAATTTCTATGACATAGATGTTTATGCTTAATCGTGGGTGAAAAGTTATAATTTTAATAAACAAACCTATGTTGGTAACTTTCACAAAACTGTTAACTCCTGTTTTCATTATTTCTGCACAGGGTCATCTTTGAAATAACCATTTTATTAAGAAACATAGTTTAAAATTAAAACATCTGTTAGTAAACTTGTTACATGTACATCTTTAATAAAAGTCTGTTTCAGTAACTCCCGACAGTATTCAGGTAACTAATTTTATAGGGATATGGATCAAGCTTGTTACTATATATAGATTGGTTCAGAGATCATGTGACTGTCTTTGAATAGCAAATGTGAATGACGCACATTCTGAAGTTCATATAAATGTTGATCTAACAATTAAATTGACCCTTTTTCAGCTTAAGCAGCTGAGCTTATGCCATGGCAATGTGTGTGTCTTTAAATGCATGCCAAACATTGGTCGTCTTCTCTCAAAATACTTGACCAATTCAAACCAAATTTGCCTTGAAAAGAACTTGCTTATAACTGACTAAAAATTATATCTATCATGACATCAGAAGTGTAGAATGATAGCTCTTCAAAATAAAATAAAAAAAGAAAAACTCTGATGGATAGTCATTGAAGATCTATTTATGGACAGATTTACCATTAGTTCAATTATACAATAGAAATAAGATGTATAGCCTTTGATCATATATCACAGGTTTTTCCAACAAATTTAGCTTCATATTATCAGCATTAGCATCATTCACTGTGTCAGTAAAGATAAGCCATGAATTTTCTCTTTTTGATCATAATGGTAGCTTACCGGTTGCTTTCAAATAGAATAAGCATTCAAACTGTTTCTTACCAGGTGAGCATTTCAGACCCATTTGGCCTATTTGTTGATACATATTTATTATATATACTTATTAAACTGGGTCTTTATATTGGTCGTGCTTTTACTTACAGAGCAGGGACAGGTGAAAAAAAGTTATTAATATTTGAAGCTTATTGATGCCAAAAAATAGGGAATATGTTTTTTTTTCATGTTGCAATATTGTCATTGAATACTTTTATTAATTATTGGGTGTTGAAGATGTAGTGACTTATATATTTATTGGCTTATATAAACAATATATAAATATCATACTTGCATAATATGAACACCTGGGTAATGTAACACTTAACTTCCTGCCTTTAACCTTTTAGTGTGTAGCTTAAACTTGATACTTAAATACTGGTAAGTTAAAGATTGTCATTACTACACACACCCCCCCCCCCCCACCCACCCCCGTCCAGATGGATTTATAGGAATCACTGTGTCTCTCTGTCTTTCTGTTTGTTTCTGTAAAATTGTGTCCACTCCATTACTTGCACATCTATGGATGGATTTTTTTCAAACTTGGAACAAGTGTTAACCAGCATGAGATGATGTGTTGCATACATGTACCACATTTAGGTGTGTTGGTTAAAAAGTCAAGGTAACAGACTCAAATAGAGATGTTTGTTCAAGAGGTGAGAGTGGCTCTCAAGAGACCAGGTTCTTGCCAATTCTAGACATCAAAAGTAACTGAGTGCTTACTGGTAATAGATACACAGTAAATCTACAAGGTTTCTTTGCCAAATACATGTATTATGAATACTGTGACTTGAGATAATCAGGGTTTTCATAATGATACATGTGCATGTAAACTTTGGTAACATGTCAAAAAATATTGCAGCAGGCACATTTGACCTCATAATTTTATATCTCATTTCAACTGACTCCAATTGGTTCCTTTCTTTCATCTTGTGGTATTTTGGTTAGTTTGAAAAGCATGGAATTATCAATACAAGCCCTCTTGTTAACTATAACAATGTTTGCAGCACTGTATTTAAATCAATCTGTTATTTGCTAAAATAAATTTGAATGCATTATAGAAATGTTCCTTACAATTAGATATTTTGACTGATAATATCTGTGAATTACAGCGTAAGAAAATCATCTTGGCACATTTTTTGAATGGAGTTGGGTTTTATGCCCCAGTCAAGATTGTTTTACTTATGTTGAGACAGTCAGAGATGATGTTGGAAACTTGAATGCCTGGAGAGAACCAACCATTTGTCCCTAATGGAATTCCATTCTACACGTAGATACTGTGATCCTTTATACACACATTTTTTCATCTTTTATATTGATTAAGATATTCAATGTTGAATCTAATATTTTGAAATATTTATACATGTACATGTGGTAGCATTGATGTTTTGTTTAGAAAATAATCTGTTTCATTTTATTTTTTCTAGAAAATTATAACATCAGAAAAAGAGTTACAAGAAAACCCATCCAAAAGACCAAGAGTAGACCTCCAGTCACTACCAACACGGGCTTACCTAGATCAAACAGTTGTTCCCGTTTTATTACATGGAATGTCAGTTTTAGCTAAAGAAAGGTAATATTGAGCAAAAAGAATAGAGATCCTCGTCCCCAGTCAGGATTATTTCATTTACTGGTATACATCAAAAGTGGTCAGTTTTGGAATCAAAGAGTCTGGAGTATCTGAAGAAAACCATTGACCACCTGCAAGCACATGCAAATTAAGACAAGTTTTTAAGCAAAATTGCTTGTTTAGAGTATACTATTTTAACTTTTTGGAAAGGGTTTTTTTTTTTGTTTTTTTTTTTTTTTTTTTTTTTTTTTTTTTTTTTTGTTCAGGGTAAAGCAATATAATAATCTTCATGTATGAAGTTTTATTCTAAAAGTTTTCTAACTGAATCCTTTTTTTCTTTCTTTCCTTTAGGTAAAGTGCAAAATGATTGATTAAGCTTATGTATTTTTCATTGAATAAAAGGGCATTCACAGCATCAGGTTAATCATTAAATATATTTATATGTTAGAAAACAAATTGGTATTTACACATCACAGATTGGTTTGTAGTCAATAATCATTTAAATGATTTTTAAAAAAAAAAAAATAATTATTATTATTATTATTTTTATTATTATTATTATTATTATTAATTGCCGTTAGGGTAGTTTTATGAAATCAAATAAAAAATAAATGAAGTGCTGACAAACTTGAACATATATTTTTCTTTTTCAGGCCTCCCAACCCGATAGAATTTCTGGCAGCATATTTACTCAAGAACAAAAATCAGTTTGAATAAAATCTTATCATCATATTTAATATCTACACATATAAGACAGATGTTTTAACGTGATCCAACAAGAGGGAAAGTGAAAGACCATTGAAACAACATATTTTTGCCAATTTAGTGTATTTTGTCATTTTTGACCTAGCACTTATATACATGTATGTGTTTATGATTTGTTAAAATACTGTGCATGACTCTTAATGTACATGTATATAAATGCTATTGTTTTAATAGAATTATTTTTTGTTTTAAGATCAAATGACCAAATCTGTGTATGTATAGTAGTTGAGCAAAAATATCACAAGGCAAGGTCAAATATGACAGAATATACATTTGTTATAGGATATACATTATCTATGGCTTTATACAACTCCAAGGATCTCATTTTGAGAATTTTCTGAAAACATCAGTACAAAAGGTTGACAATGAAGCAGTTTGGTCTTACATGTGTTATTTCTGCTTTAAACTTCTGATCAATATTTCTCTGTTATGTGTCGTTTTATGTTTATTTTGTCCATTTAGACTTAACCTGTGATATTCATTGTCTTTAATGATGTCTTTAACATGTCAAAAAATGAAATAATTCTCAAAAAAATGTTTTACAATCTCTTTCAGTGCTTTTCTGTTATATTTAAGCTCAAAAACTGTACAAAATGATGATTTACAACCCTGATTATGTACATGCAAGTCTTAATTATTATACATGTATGCCCTGATTATGTACATGTTTATCATTATCAATAGATTTTTGTCATATTTATTGTTTATATATACATGTGAATGTTTTTAGTAAATATATATAGATGAAACTATAAGTTATTTTATGATGTTTTTTTTTAAGGTCAACTGAGCCAAAAGCTCATAGTCATCTAAGGAATAATTTGAGAATGTGTTTGTATAAGTAAGTGAGGGAGTGTATTATGATCTGCCATGTACTAGCAGAAGCTCAGGGCATCACCTTTTTGTTAAAGTGCTAGCTCACTAAGTTAGTATGCAGCAGACCCTCCTAGTCATATTATCCTGACCAGTTGTTACACTGTTCTCTAAATGCTGAACACCAGTTGAGGAAGGATATCTTAAATTTCAATTCTTGTTATGACAGAGCTAAGCTTTCAGCGCACGACTTCCCTTTCTCAAGTAGACACTTCACCAGTAAACCACCAGAATGGGGTCCAAAAACTTTAAAAGCTTAAAACTGTAAAATTAAACAATATCATGCAATGATTTCCTTTGATTGAAAATTTGGCTCAGTAGTGGCAGATCTTACTGATTATACAATTTTGTACATTTTTCTTATATAGCAAAAGCCTGGCACTCATAGAAATTTTTTCTCTTTAATGCTGCATAGATTGCACCAGAATGCAGTATTTTGTGTCATATTTTTCAAATGTTTTTGGAACAGCATTCCCATAAACCCCCTTGGAGGTTCGAGCCTTCACCTTTCAGCTTTTATGCCCCACTTTGTAAAATCCTGGATCTGCCTCTGTTAAGTGAGGGGCCTCAGTGGCCAAATGGTCTAATACATGTGCTTTCTGATCACAGTGCCTCTCACTGCCTGGGTCCAAATCCCACTCAGGGCAGATCCTAGTGTAAGAAAGTTTGCCAGTTCTCTTGCCAAGGTCAGTAGTTTTTTCCAGGCACTCCTGTTTCCTCCACCATCCCAGAACTGAACACCTCAAAAAAAGTGAAGGATCTTGACTGGGGCGTAAAACACCATTACTCAACTCTACTCTGAGTGATTAAAACACTGGATTATGGATTATAAGAATCCATTATGAGTATCCATGTAGGGTAGGGAAATCTAACCCGTTGAATATTTCAGTCAGAGACGAGGCTTTCCGAGTCTCTGACATAAATATTCAACCCCGAGGGTGAGATTTCCCTATCCTACATGGATAAACTCATAATGGATTCTTTTTCTTCCATTTTAATGTCAATTTTTGGCTTCAAATATGATTTACATATCCATGGGCGCCATGTTTGAAAAATCTAACTCTGTTATTCAACATTCTATATAAAAATAAATATGACTATCGGATAGACTATACTTAATTTTGGTTTATACAAAATGTATAAACTTGAAGGAAAAGTTATTTATTATAAAATCTGAGTATTAACATTTGAAACGCATTTAAAATTTCTAAATTTTGGAGGTCCGGCTGTCATTTTCCCGCAAGATGACTTCATTTACTCAAAGGATGACATCATGTGATTGTCATGTAACTGTGACGTCAAGCCCATGTGAGATACACATTTCTCACATAAGGGAAAACCCTATCTCACATGAGCAGATATGGAAGAAAATAGTGTCTCTGAAAACTTGGATTGTTATTCCATTTGGGTAAATTCTAATGTGAGAACTTGTGTGAGTTCACTTGTAAGAAAGTATATGAGTTTACTTGGTAAAGATTGTTGTTTTTTTCAGAGCACTCCAGTATTCTCCACCATCCCAGAAATGACTGTTTGGTATCTGTGAAAAAATTTTAATTGAATGAATAAAATTAGAAAAGTCTTCAACTGCATTGACATATATTGGACATTTTAATTAATTAATCCATTCCAGTACATGGTCTTTCAGTGCCCAGGTTTGAATTCTAATCGAGCAGATTCTAATGTGAAAAAATTGTCAGTTTGGTTTGAAAATGTCACTGGTTTTCTCCAGACACTCTTGTTTTCTTTCGTGATCCCAAATCTGATCACCGTAATACATGTACAAGTGAAAGAGTCTTGACAGGGCAAAAAACACTCTTATTTGACCCATCCCATTCTATCAGGGAAAAAGTAATTACATATTTTTGATACTGCCTGTATTTTTTCTTTTTTTATGTCAATTATTTTCCAATACATTAAAAGAAAAAATATTTAAAGTAAATTGATCATCTCCTCCTTGTGAGACAAATATTAAACAAAAAAGATTAAGAGTGGATCGGAGTGAAGTCATGGCATTTTCCTGGCAAATCAAGATTCTTTTAGGTCTGTTCTAGAATGATGGAGGAAACTGGAGTGCTAAGAGAAAACCACTGAGCTTTGGTGAGCAAACTGACAAACTTTCTTGCACAAGGATCAGTCCAATTGGGATTTGGCCTCGGTGGCCAAGTGGTCTAAAGCGCGCGCTAACAGATCACAGCACCTCTCATCGACTGGGTTCAAATCCCATTCGGGACAGATCCTAGTGTGAGAAAGTTTGTGAGTTCACTTGCCGAAAGTCGGTGGTTTTCTCTTGGCACTCCGGTTTCCTCAACCATCCCAGAACTGACCGCCTTGAAATAAAAGTGAAAGATTCTTGACTGGGGCATAAAACACCATTACTCCACTCCGCTCCAATTGGGATCTGAACCTAAGCACTGAGAGATGCTATAATTCATGATTTAGACCACTCGGCATCCAAAGTCCTAGAAAAATTTCAAGACTTTACACCTGTTTACAACAAGAGATAGACAAAAGGATAAATTGGAGTAATACATGTGTAGTGATTTTGCAACAATCGAGGATATCATGATCATCAAAGTTGTCAGTTTAGGGATTGTTGAGGAAATCTGAATGCCATAAGAAAACCACTGAGCTGTAGAAGCAAACTAACCAATTTTCTCACACTAGGATCTGCCAGAACAGGATTCAAACCTAGCAAAGAAAGGAACTTTGGTCCATGAGTCAGTGTTTCAGACCAATTTTCCACCAAGGCTCCAGATTTTGTAAGAAGTCGCCATTAGTGAATAAAAAAAAACATTTTAAAATTTCTCTTAAGTAGCAATAATGCATCACAAAAATTACTGGTAATGTTGCATATTAATGTTTATGTCAGGGTTATGGTGAGCTCCTCTTAAGAGATGTTGAAAAAAAAAAACAGTTATTAATGGTGAATCAAACTTATTAACATGTGTCCATTAACAACATAAATCTGTGCATCACTATAATCAGCAATGGATATTGATACTTATATCAGAGATATAACATTAGCTCTTCTATACTTTGAAAGGTGAACTTGAAACATTTTTTACAATGTTCTTAAATGCATACCTATATCACAGGCGAGTTTCACGATCTTCAACTATACTTAAAGAGTTTATTTTAATTGTTAAATTTTACCAAATTTATAACAGGAAGGAGAAAAATGCAGACTGAATGGGGATTCACATGCAGGACTTTCCATGTTTTTGGCCAGTGGTCTACCAACTGAGCCACACAGACCAGTACATTCCTCCTGTTATTCTTTAGTTTCTTATGGTCCTATGGGAAATCTCACTCTAAATTACCTTCATTGAAATTTATATGACCTGCAATCTGCAATTGCCAGGTCACCACTTCCACTTGCCATACTGACCACCAAACAGTAATGAGAGGGAGAAATAATTCAGGGTCAGACAAAGGTAGAACCCAGGACCTCTCACACTACAGGCAGGTGCTTTATCAACTGAGCTGCCCAGAACACTTACAGAAGTCTTAATCCCCGTTGACCTTAACAACCACGTTTGGCAATAGACAGATTTCTGTAGGTTACCTGATGTGAGGAAGAATGTGAAAGACTTGATCTTGTAAGTTAAATGATGAATTATTATACAGTCTTGCAATTAAGTGTCTCCAGTTACCTTAAAAATCAAATGTGTGGTGATAGGTTAAAATCTGTTGGTTAACCAGTGTGAAGAACCTGCAGATCTTTTGTTTTGAATGGTTAATCATTAGTGTTTTAACAAGTATCTCCACTGACCATAATGATCAAATGCATGGTGATTGGCAGACATCTGTATGACTTGATCTTGTGTGTTAACAGGTCCACATACCTGTCAAGTCACAAGCATTGCACATTTGTATGCATTTTGAATGTAAATCACGCTCACAAGCTAAACTGTCACAAACTTTCTGCCGCTGTTCTAGATGTCTCAAATTGCAGGTAGATGAACAATTTTACACCTTTTTTTCACATTTCTTCTGGGGAATGCTCGGTCTTCAGATTGTCACAAGCTTAGCTTTGAAAACCATCGACAGCTATGGGTCAAAGGTTACACAGCCTAGTATATGTAACCTCACAAGGAAAAAAGCTATAGTGTGAAGCAGGTTTCGAATGTTACACAGGTTTCAAACTAGACTGTTTATGTTAAGATAACAAAAAGTATTGGTACCTGCAGTCATTGAAATAAATACATTGTATATATGTGATGGGGAAAATTGATACTAACAATATTTACATGTATACTGTATGTACATGTATTAATCATAACGAAAGTTAAAAATATAATGGCATTAAAATTTTATTAAACATACGAAACTAAACTTAAAAAGCATATATGCATTTAAAATAAAAATAGTTTTAAAAAAGTTTACGAAAACAGACTTGGGGTATATAATTTTTTAAATATACATGTATACGATATATGATAACAGTATCCATAACAGTCACATTACAGAAGACATTTATTATTTCAGAAAATGTTCAATTTTTTCTGACTATTCTTATACTTACAAATGTATATCTTGAGTAATGTTTTAACCAAAGATTGACACAAGATAGGCCAGGGTGGAAGTCTCTGTTGACGGCCTTATGTGCTAACCAGCACGAAGAGGACAAAGAAGAATAATATTTTAACCATTTTTTTACAACCCAAAGAAATACATCCATCCTACATGCCAGTATTCAAACTTAAAACTAAAGATGGTAGCATTTGTGTTTTAATTTTGACACTTTTGTAGAAAGATTTATCATAATACCAGTAATCACATTTTTAATCAATTTTCCTTCTTATATATAACAAACAAGTTGATCAACAAAACAATACAAAATAAATAAATAATACATGTGTATAAATATTTATACATGAAATATGCGTTAATTGCAAACTAAATGGCAAAACTAAACAGGTACCAACTGACAAGTTTTAAAATGTAGCTTATAGAATCTTAAAAATTTAGAAAACTTGAATCAAATGGCTTTTCTTTTTTCAAAATCTTTTTTTTTAAACCTATTTGCATATGTGTGATAGTTACAATTCCTTAATTATATCATCTATTGAAAAATTAGAAATTTCTAAAAACTGACTGAATTTGCTTTTTAATACATACTAGCATTTTTTTCCGTTATGCTTAAATATTTGCTACTTCAATTTACTTATAACTTGCGGCATTCGGTATGGTATTTAAATGTATGCTTAATCAAAATGTCATTTGTTGTTTTAAAATGATGGCATTATTTGTACATCATAGTTCAAACTCTTAAAAGTTAATTTAAAATTTCAATTTACAAAACATTTTAAAAAGACAAAGAATTAAAATATGTTTTATTTTCTTTTTATAGAATTTAATAATATTAAATTTGTAATTTTTAATACTGCACATACTAAAATGATATGTTCATCAAAGTAAAAAATAAATAAATAAATAAATAAATAAATAAATAAAATGTGAGAAATAAAATACACATAGTATATGTAATATCCACTTTCAAAATCATTTCATCTCTTAAAAATCTTAAAGATTTCTTAAAGTAATTTTACAAGTTTTTTGCAATATTTTTTTTATGATACCACATATAAAATTTTCAATGCAACAAGCAGTTATTATTATAAATACACTAGAAAACAGATGTCAAAATCTTAACATGATCTTAATGTAGCACCCTAAATTTCCAAATATCTCCCAAAATGAAAAAAAATCTTTTTGATTTCAAATATCACAGATTTGACTTTCATAAAGACTTTCAAAACAAACGATAATGAATCTCTCTCTTGTAATTGTACATTTTAACTACAGCTAAACCTACATACAAAGTACATGTACCAATTAAAATTTGTTTTACTATATTCATACTTAGTGTCTTTTATGGTACAATAAAAATACTACTACTAATGTTAAGACTAATTTACTGTAAAATCATAAATATTTGTGGGGTTCACATTTAATGGTTTTGTAATTTTAAAAAAATATTTTTAGGAGAAAAATTTCATTTAGATTGTGTTTTGTAAATACAACAACATTTTAAATCTGTTTTAAATGTTGCTTGTAAAAATAAAACCTGCTGAGGGTTTTAGTATTCAAAAAATTTTGTCGGCAATCAAAATTTATGGTACATGTTTTTTTCTAATCCATGAAAATAACAAAATTGAATCCCCACAAACATATGACTTGTGATTTTGCAGTTTTATTAGATATTTTTTTTTACAGATGATTGCCATTATCATGTCACTGTTTTAGAAAAAATGTATATATATATACCATGTATATATATAAAAGAGAATAAATGTTTCAATACCAAATGTGTATTATGATTTATGATTATTGTTTAATGATATATTTATAAAAATCATTTTATTATTTTTTGGATACATATACATGTTACTTTTGTATGTATTTGCTGTATTTTATATGTTTCAAGCATACACACATGAAGCTAATACTAGAAAAAAATTGACACTGAAAAATAACAATAATGGGGGGAAAAATGTTGAAAAATAATTAAAATAAAAAATAATGATATTTTGCTTTTAAAAAGGAAATATAAAACAAAAACAACTTAATTAAGATCCACCAGTATATTAGATATGGCAATTTGTCCTTTAAAAATTTAAAAGTAGTATACAAATTATATTAACAATGTTAGTAACCATGGTAACAACATCACATGTTATCTATTAATATCACAGAAAAGGAAAGACAATTCATCAAAGTTATCACTATTTTCTTGCATTAAAGAGAGAAAAAAGACAATGCAAATCAAACCACATATCCTACATATCCTATATCATTTTTAAAATTCTAAATTTCCAAAAAAAAATAATAATAATAAAAAATAATAAAAATAATAATAATAATAATAATTAATAATAATGATAATTATGAATAAAACCAGTTCATTAAGTTTCAAGTAAGACTGTAAATTTGAAAATTAAAAAAAATCTTTTTAGTGTTTATTCACAAAGTGTATATTAAGTGTATTATGCAAATTCAGAAAGAATGCAACTTCCTATCAAAAGATACTTGTCTTAGCTGCCATCCACACAGCTGAACTAATTCTGGCAGTATGAACAAGTCCAATACTTGAATTAGATATACCGGTAAATCCATACAAAATCCACTGCCTACATTTCTAGTTGTGTTGTCATTGTTATTATAATGTTGTTTAACGTTACATCAGCAATTTGCAAAGAGAGAAAAGGTTATTAATCTCTAAGGAGTAATCGAAGTACAAGTATGTGTATGCATGTGATGTGCCAGTGTGTATTATGGTCGTACTTGTACTAGTGTGCTTGGGGTAACCTTTCATTAAAGTGCTAGCTCAACGAGTCAGGATGCTGCAAAAAAATATTCTAATTATTCTTATTTATTGTATAATTTTCAGCAAATCCACCAAAATAAAGCAATGCAAAGTTAAATGATTTGTTCAAAGACATGACTCATAGTCCTTGCTGGGGCTCAATCCATAGACCCTAAAAAGAAATATATGCATACAACTCACTCAATATGAAACAGATCATAAAATATATGTAAAGAAAAAAGGTCAGGTGCCCTGATGGATTCAAACAAATAGCAAAATGTATTACTGGTATAAAATTTGTGTAAATTCTAAATAGATATGTACATTTAAAATATGGAATTTTTAATTAAAATTCTACGACAAAAAAATCTACAAAATTGGAGAACATGAGTGTATACATTTTTCTGAGACTATACCATAATATAATGTATTATTACAAATTAAATACTAATTTATACATGTATAATAATTCGAACATGAATTCAAGAGTTGGAAATATGGTGGGAATACTGTAATTTTTGCTGAAACTATACAAATGTAAATCAATGAAATGGCAAGTAAAATGTAAAATAATCCTAAACAAGGATTATTCTAATCTTAAGTATATTTAGACCATGATAGCCCAAAATATAATGCATGAGAATCAGGATTCATTTCTGGTAAATCCTGTTATTTTTTATTTTAGATAAGATTTTTTAGAGAATACATGACATGAAGTAGAAAATTATAATTTTTCAATAAAATATACTTTTCAAATTTTTAAACCAGGCATTGAGGAAAATGAAACATTTATCAATGTTTTATGAATTTTCAAATGTAATCAGTTTTGGAATGGTGAAGTAAAATGGAGAAGTAAACTAACAAACTTTATAAAATATTTGATTTGAATAAAAATTTTCCAAGTAAAATTCAAACCCAGACTGTTATATATATATATATATATATATATATATATATATATATATATATATATATATATATATATATATATATATATATATATATTATAGAGTTTGACATAAGCAAATGGATCTATAACAATGTACAGAACTGTGCCTCATAATATTTGAGGTAGGTATAGAAAAAATCTTTCAATTTAATTCAAATTATTCATTTGCAAAATTAATTTAATACATGTAATGAGGTAAGTATAAAATGTTATGTGTTATTGCCATATATGAGAAATTAGGCCAATTTTCTTTTAATTCAATTATAAAAAGTGCTAAAAATTGAGTTTAGTAATGATGTTTTATGCTCGAGTCGAGATTCTTTTACTTATATCAATGAAGTCAATTCTAGTTGGATGGTGGAGAAAGCCGAAGTGTCCAAAGACAACACCGTCCTTCGGCAACTGAACTGACCAACTTTTTCACACTAGGATCTGCCAGAGTGGGGTTCGATTCTAGATGGTTAGAGACACTGTGATCTGTAAGCACATGCTTTAGACAACTTGACCACTGAGGCCCCTAAAATGACCAAGTCATGAAATAAAACATATGTACATCATTCAGTAAACATTTATCTATGCACCTTTATACATGTATCTGAAATTAAACAATGCTTAATATTTTGTTTATAAAAATGAGTATTCTTAATAATTTCTTTTTAAATATTGCAGAACATAATTTACAAACAACTGACTTTAAAAAACAATTTGTTATACAGTTAACAAAGACTGTTATACATGTATTTATCGACACTCTATATTAACTTCAGTAAATCGGACAATTTTCAGCATCATTTACATATAATTTTTGTGAGTATTGTCATTTCAAGATATCAGTGTACTTTCATTTTGGCATCTTCAGACTGATAATAAGTGCAAATGTAAGTAAAATATATCAAAATAAAACATACCCAAAAGTTTTTTTTTTTCTAGTCTTGTTTCACTTGGAAATTTACATAAACAGAGATTGAATGCGAAAATTCTACGATTTACAGTACACAAGATTAATAGTTTAAATAACGATACATGTAAATTCTAACAATCAATCCATAACAGCTAGAATAAATATTCCGGGTATAACAATGTAATACATAAAGTGGTGAAGTTTGCCATGACCCTTTGACCTTACAGCAAAATTATCTAGGTCCAACATATTGTGTACCTGTCTTAAATGAATACCTTTAGCACATAAAAAGAATTTGTAGGGCCTAAACAGGTTTTAAATTTACATGTACATGTACATATACGATTAGTTAGATTCTATCATCAATGAAAACTTTAATAAATTCTGTCATCAATAATCAATGTGCAAGTCATGTTTAGTCATAAAAAAATTATACCATTATTAAAGTTCATGTCTACATTAATACATTCAGCCTTCATTGGATAAAAAAAGGAAATCAACGAGCTTAAAAAGTTCAAATAAATATGTAGCACATCAGGCAAAAACAAATGGGCTATTTCATTGACTTTAACATTTTTTTACCTTATCAAACCATATCAGTTTCTGGTCAAACTTGAATACTAATTAATTGATTTTAAGTTTTTTTCCTTACTCAAATTATAAGAGTTTTTGATAAAGATAAAATAAGAATTGTACACAAAATCTAAACAATATGTGCATAAATATGATTAAAAGTCAGACATACAGAGGACTAAAAAAAATCATTTTTCATGGTATGCACGATTTATGTTATGTCACATGACTGTTCGAGAAAAAACTGACCAAATTTTATTTCTTGATGACATTAACAATTTATTTTAAGTTTATTTGATTGTTAAATTTAGATTTCTGATAACTATGTGCAGCAGTACCATACTTCAAAATGATTCCCATGCATATCAAATGCAAAAGGTTATTCCATTTAGGAAATCTCCCAAATTTTCTAACGTCAATTTCTCAGTGTCACAAAAACAAATAAATATGGTTTTTGAAAAACCACAGTATTAGTCCCTTTATAACATCTACAACAGACCACAGTACAGGACTGGACTAGATCAAAATAAGCCCAACAGGATTTTTTGTGGATACAGGAGGTGTGGAAAGAGAACATTCTTCCAAGGTTCAAAATTAAGGCCTAGTATTCATGATTGACGATTGTTATTTTTATTTGGGTCCGCATGATCAAAAGGTCAAGGTCAACTTGAGACACTATAGGCTTACATTAATAAATATACATAAATAACCAGCAGTGGTATATACATATAACTTAAAGCTGCATTCAGTTTTTCAATTTTCTGATTATGTTTATATTCTAAAAATATATTTTTTTAAAAATAGATAACTTCTAATCATGATCCATGAGATTCATTTTCTAAAATTTAATTCCTATTTGCTGTAAATAAACGTAATCCTCTTACAGGTTGATCAACGTTTAACGATGATTATTATTAGCTTGGAGCATGTGCACAGATGTACGGGATGCCAATGAATTGAAGATGAAACCTGACAAATTGTAATAATTGTCCGTCATTAATACCTGAATGTATTCACAATGGTGTTACTGGTATTTATCCCTTACAAAGTCACAAATGACAAATTTAATGAATTCTGTCTTTAATTTATGGTATTTCACCGTTTTGTAAGTTGTGTTTAAATGACCCAGTTTTTTTTATGACATAACCATGTTCTAAAATAAGATCCCACAGAGTACATGTATATCTCACTGGGAAATTATGGTTATTTCTGTATTTATTCAAGCTTTCATCGTTGAACCAAATGTAACATTGTTCATTAGGAACACCATTAATTACATCAGCAATGTTTCAATTTTTTTCCTGGCAAAACGTAATGCAGCTTTAAATCATCCACAGCAGTGACAGATATAAAATATTACATATAACAAGTTATAACAAGTATAACATACTATAACAAAGAACAGTCTGACTTAGATCAACCTAATCTCCAACAGAGTTTTTTGTTGGATTTACTAGTATACATACAAAAAAAGAACATTTATCCAAGAAATCAAAATTTTGACTAGACCTAAAGGTAGACACATGATTTTTTGTTCGGTCTGTCTCAAAATTTTGTTGTATGTTCTTCACGCTTAAACAGGAACTATTGAAATTATCAGATTCAGTTCAGATAAAATTTTCAACAACAAATGGGTTCTATTTAATTTTATATAAATGTTGATCATGTGAATAAAAATTATTGAATTAACAATTATATGGCCAGAAATAGAAATCTTGTTTGGTAAAATCCAAGATTTTATGTATATCACAGATTGAACATTTTAAAATATACTTACTAGGTTTGAGACCATGGTACCAACAAAATGGAGTCCAGAGGGAAAAAAAAATTGATGACCTGAAAATGGAGACAAATACTGACACAGACAAAAGATGCTAAAAGCCTAAAATCTTTTTCTATAGCTAAACAGCTAAAATTTGTTTCTACAGACAGGTCAACACGTAATCAAAACATTTGTAGACAATACATAGAGAAATAAATTCTCATGTAAATCTAGGACACACTATGCTTCAGTTTACTCTAAATCCATTTTTTCTATAATTTTCATGGCAAGATTTTGTAGATCTTTGGCTTTCTTCTTTCCTATTGCCAATACTTCCTCATGTGTAGTGGGACAAGCTGTGTCGTAGTCAAGACAACATTTATCTGTTATAAGAGACAGACCAATCACTCTCATCTTCATGTGATGAGCTACGATTGCCTCAGCAACGGTACTCATACCTATGAAATATATTAAATTCATGTATTGAATATATGTTAAAACGCCCTTGTGTTCTAGAAGCCTCAGTGGCCAAGTGGTCTAAAGCAAGTGCTTACATATCACAGAACATATCACATATCCCCTAGGTTTAAACCCTACTCGGGTAGATTCTAGGGTGAGGCAGTTCATTTGCCTGGCATTTCTCTCCGGATACTCTGATTTCCTCCATCATTTCTGAACTAACCGCCTTGATATAAGTGAAACAATTTTGACTTTGGCATAAAACACCATTAATCCAATCCAATTCAATCTCTTGCACTCTAATCTTGTCACCTTGGTTCCAATTCCTGATTGCTTGCTTAAAGTTGGTGTTTTTCTTGGTCAGCTGTTGTCTGTTAGAAAGCACATCAAATTTTTAAGACACTTGAAAAATTGTCATACATTGACATTAATCAAACAAGTGTTTTATTGAATCAGAACATGCTGAGTTTGAACAGTGTATGCATTTTTTCTGCACATTTGACATTTTCCAAAATGTCAACCCCCTTATGTAATGTCACCCTGTGAATTTCTTCTCATCTATGTTGAAATCAAAAGGTGACATTAATCTTACCCCAATTTTTATTAACCAATCACATTTTACGAAAATCACAAGAAGTATAATAAAAGAGATTTAAAGTACAGTAATGTTATATCAAATAAAACAAGATTTATTTTTGAGTTTTTTCAGTTCATGAAGAAATATCAATCAAACACATACCGACAGAATCAGCTCCAAAATTTCTTAATAACCTGGATTCAGCTACCGTTTCAAATGTTGGACCTCCAATCATGATGTAAGTGCCTTGTCTAATACTTTCCCCCATGTTTAACTCTTGTGCAGCATTTGCTGCTATTGCTCTAAGTCCAGCATCCCAGGTATCCACAGTACCAAGAAATCTAGGACCAAACCTACAGTACAAAAATTAAAGCATGATTACCAGGCCTTCATAAATGCCGATTTTTAGCGAAAAATGCCAATTGAAAAAAAAAAAAAAATCGGCTTTTTTTCCCATAAAGAGTAAGACAAAATCTGATTAAAAATCTTAAATGTTGGCTTGTTAACAATTAAGAGTACTCAGGACAGTGTCACGATTCACTGAACTTCCCTATTCACAGGTTATCTTATACATTACAAGTGAAAGGATTACTAGTGGCCTGACTAGTATGGCTTGGCTGATTGACTTTACTTGAGTTTATGGAGCTCTGATGATTACACAAACACAACACAAAATCTAGATCATGAAGCAGAAACTGTCTCTTATCTTTTTTGATAGAGGGCCTGGGGCCTTGCTAGAAATTGGAAAAAATCATTTCATGTAATTTTTGGAAAAATTCTGATAAGGAATAATCATAGTAGATTAAAATTTAAATTTGCAACCTTTATAATGGTACCTTTACTTCATTCAAGCAAGTTTAAACCCAGTAAATTTATAAACAGCAAACACCTTTACTTTATCACAGCAAGCCTAACTAAATAAAGTTATATATATAACAAATACCTTTCATCATTTTTCCCTCTCAGTACACATTCTCCTGTGAGACCAGGCATATCAATATGATCTCGTATAATCATAATATCACCAATGTTAAAATCAGGATTAAGTCCTCCTGCAGCATTAGTTAGGAATAAGGTATTAACTCCAAGTGCTTTCATTACTCTTACTGGAATAGTGGTCTATAAACATATAGCAATTAAATGTAAAATATAGTCAACACTCTTTACAATGGCCATATCTGTGATAATCAAATATGCTGTTGTAATGAATTTGGCATGTCAGAGTTAAGTCCCTTGATTCAAAGTAAAGTGGCTAGTTTGTAGCATTCAGCTGTATATACATTATATTTTGTATGAAGTTTATTTATTTTATTGTTTTCATATGTTTCTTGATATTTCTAAATATCTGTATCAACTTTTTAAATCAAAATGTCAATAAGCAAAGCTAATTTGTTGAAATTTTTAATAAATTTTCGATATTGAAACATTTTCTTGTACATTGTATTTTGTTATTTTGTGTAAATACATATTATAAGTTTCAAAACTTTACTCTTCTAGTCTTGTTATGTCAGTAAACCAAAACATTAAAAAGCTTATAACATTAGTTGCAATCTGCTAAATAGCACATTGCCATTTTTCAGCCAGATATACATGTAAGTACTGGTACAATGTATTCTCAAAAGATTAATTGATACAATGTACTAGGGCCTTGGGATCATAGAACCTAGATCAAATCCCACTATGGCCGATCCTAGTTTCAGAAAGCTTGTCTGTTCACTTGTCAAAGGTTTGGGGGTTTATTCCAGACACTCTGGTTTCCTCCATCATCCCAGAAATGACTGCCTCAATATTAGTGAAAGAATCTTATTTGGTGTGTAAAACACCATTACCCAACCCAACTCTATTCTATCAAAACTTCCCAAAATATTGGAAATTTACAATTATAACAGCTGGTAATTTCATTGGCTATTGTTGTTTATCAGATAAAATCTATACAGGTTAGACATACCTTCCACATGGGATAACCTTCATAGCTATGGAGTCTCCCTCTCATCAATACAACAGGTTTTCCTTTGAGATTTCCAAAAACCAGTTTTCCCATGTGACCAGGTACTAAAATAAAGAACAAAAGAAACATTTATTGGCATTTATAAACCTCATTTTTGTTAATTTCTTGTGCAATTTAATTTGGGTTTCATATTGTGAGCCAGATTTACAAATTTGTGAAACTTTCAAGGCCAGCTAGGTTTAATTATTTTTTTTTACCTGTGTGGCAAAACAGTCAAAAGAAAACTATGGCATTCCGACTTTTAAAATAAGACAAGACATTTTACAGTAAGACAAGACTGGTACATGAAGGTAGGGACTGAACATTTTAAAACAGCTTTTATATATATATAATGGAAAACAAAAAAATTCTTCAAATAAAGCTGTAAAATAAAAAATGTTCAAGGGGGTTAAATTTTGCATTTCTTGAAAATGAGATAATTCATCAAATACAAACCAGTGTTGATTTCAATATAAAATGCTGACTGTAAAACAAGGAATTTATCTTTTGATAAATAAGTTTTGATTTCAACATACCAGTGCTGACAGGAAAACATGGAATTTCACTATAAGGGAAAACATCCGCATCTTCAACCCTATCAGCTAATTCTCCCAACCCTGATCCACAAATAATCCCTAACTTTGGACGATGTTTTGTCCTGTCCAAAACAGATTCAGCTATAATCTGGACATCATCATAGCTTGGGCTAAAAAAGAAAAAAAAATTAAAAATTAAAAATTTTGATTCACCTATTGCATGTATGGTATCGATAAAATAAATTACAGTAAACAAGCATAAGCTTTACAAAAAATTATTTCCTTAATAAAAAACAAATACAGGTGACTTAATTAAGATTTTATAGGTCAATGTCGTATGCTTCTTACAAAAAGTTTTATTTTCACTCCTAACATTTTAGTAAAAACAGATGCCATTGGTCGGTTTTGGTGGTAGTTTAAGTTGTATAAGTAAACTTAACTGCTAAAACTAAACTGAATACTAATAATTTTATTGCTAAAGCTCTATCTAATGAATATTAAAATTAATGAACTGACAAAATACAAATGTGCACTAAAATATATAAACACATACATTTGTTTTTTTATGATAATAAGATAAGCAGCATAATTAAAACAGGGGCCTTGGTGGCCCAGTGTTCAAAAACACACATAGATGACAGTGCCTTTCACTGCCTAGGTTAGAATTAAAACAGGGGCCTTGGTGGCCCAGTGTTCAAAAACACACATAGATGACAGTGCCTTTCACTGCCTATGTTAGAATCCTGCTCTAGCAGATTCTATACTGTGAGAAAGTATGTCAACTCAATTCTAAGGTCTGTGTTTTTTTTTCCCAGGTATTCTAGTTTCCTCCACCATCCAATTATTGACTACATTGATATAAGTGAACGACTCAGGACTCGGGAGTTAAATATTATTACTCCACTTTACTTAATTACAATAAAAACAAAACCCATATACAGTTGAACATATGTTAAAAACCACCTGTATGTTAAATTAAAGCCGCTTTCAATTCATCCAGAGCCATTTTTTCTTCATTTAACCTTTATATAAAACCACCTGTCCATTAAGACCACTTATAATTTGTTCCTTGCCATTTTCTTGTATTTTTATCCTTTATAAAAAGGTTGCTGTATAATTGAGCCAAATCTGTTTTGGTTCCAAATGTCTCATGAATCTGTATATAAAGGCAATTTATTGTCTATTTCTTTTGATGAATTTTATAATTTAATCAATAAGTTTGTGCTTAAAATTGTAAGTCGTATACCAGAAGTTTTTCTATTCTTAAAGGCTAAAAATCAGATTAAAATTTTAAATATATATTTTTTAAATCAGTTATTAGTGAAATAAATAGCCAAAACATTATACTGATTATAGTGATATGAAAAGAATCTAAAAAAATATATAAATTACAAGTTTTAATCTATTATAAATTTATATTCTTCACCTATATGCATTTTAAGAATAAACAATAGAGATCTACAACAACTAATTATACTGGTCTTGAAAACTCTGAAAAATTGCAGATGCTTATATAAATACAGATGGTATTGTTACCTAGAATATGTATACTTGTATAAGTAATCATATTACTTCTTATCTTTTTACATTATCATATAATGATTTAGGTAATGGTATCTATTTATGTATATATATGATATAGATAAGTAATACACTGCATGTTTCACTTTCACTGTTCGTTCCTCATTATCTGATTACATCGTACAGCAGGAGTAGGAGTACTCCAATGTTCTGGATCCCAAAGGATGGATGTATGTTATTTTAAGTAATATATATATTTATTATACAAAATAGAATTTTAAAAACGTATTTTAATCAAATTTACCAATCAAATTTTAAAACTGAAAAAAAAACCTAATAAAGAATAAGTCTCAAAGATTTTATTTCAAATCTAGACGAACTACTGTTTGCAATCATGGTCAGGTGAAAGTGAAAGTAAAATTCCCGGAAGTAAAAGTCAACTTAACAGTTTAAGACGCCGTTAAGTAGTTTAAGTAGTCATGGATTCAATGAAAATTAGATCTTCGTCTAGTGCACTAAAAGTTGTCAATATAGGATATACCCCCATGTTTGTACCTCGATAACTGCTACTAACTTCCCTGATTGTCGGAAATCATTATGTTAAATCATCCGTGATGTGACAGCGATTCCCCTGTTTATGAATAATAACCGCTCCCCGACATTGTAAATAGTTTACGCTTATTCTGATCTAGACCAAAATTTACTGTAAACTCGACGTGTTTTACTAATTATTTTTAATCACTATTGATATTGTACTTACCCCTCGCCCATTTCAAGTGATAATTTTGGCGATTGCATGTTGAAATTTCCTGAAAATTAGAGCCGAAAATCTCCTGTTATTTATGTATGGGTTAATACAAAATTATGTACATAAAACAGAAACGAAACGAAACGAAACGAGCAATCAAAATAAATTACGAAACGAAACTAAAAAAAAATTAAAAATGAGCAAGAGTAATGATATAAATCACTACTAGCAAGCAAATTATCCCTTATCTCAAAACTAAATATTTTCAACAAAATCTAAATGATCTAAGAAATATCTGTAAATCAGTAACACTTGGAAACAATTAATGTTGATATCTCTGGGTTGCTAATGACATTTTCCTGTCAAGTTCAAATAAAACAAACATACCAGTCCTTGCAACACCACATGACTTATTTAAACGAAAACAAAGATAAATACCAAAAAATAATAAATAAATAAATAAATAAATAAATTTTAAAAATAATAATAATTTTATTTCAAATAGAAAGAACAATAACATAACGAAATATTTCATGCCAGATTACGATTGGAATGTAGCTTTTTAAAATGTCACTTGTTTCATAAAATTTAGTTAAAGACCCTTTTTGTCGCTTTGGATTTGTTGAAAATTCGAAACACTTTCTTCTTTTTTGTCAGCTGTTTAATAATATTCGCTCAACATAAGGAACCCTTTATACTCTTCCTTATGTATTAAGTATTGACACACTACTGTATGGGGACCCCATGTTATCAAATCAACAAAATGAAGAATTTTTTTAACTGTTCAAGAATTTATCATACAGTCAAAACGTTTCAATACATAATTTTATAGTATCATGTAACCGACAAACACACACATAGTTATATTTTCTTGTCTTTTTTAATTTTTTATTGAATTATTTATTGATTTATTTGTTCGCTTATTTATTTATTTATTTATTTACTTACTTGCTCGCTTGTTTGGTTTATACTTATTTAATGTTCGAGCTATTAATTATATATTTGTAACTCTGTGTATGTATTGTAATATATGTTATCCAGGGAGACTGGTTTATATAAGAGTTTTACTCTTGTTCCGGAATCCCTTTTCGTACCATTTATAATATTTTGTGTATATTATTAATAAATAAATAAATAAATAAATAAATAAATAAATAAATAAATAAATAAATAAATAAATAAATAAATAAATAAATAAATAAATAAATAAATACTGTTTAAACTAAAAACTAACAATAACATATAGGAATTTTATATAAATATAATTCAGCAGCAAAAACATATTCATTTTAATTATAAAATTACTAATTTTTATGCTTCTCTCCAATTAGCCAAATAGAAGGGAAAAAAACTTAACTTAAAAACAGATAATTCGAAGTACTTACAATAACAGCCAAAAGCAGACAACTACATCAATGACTATAAAGGATCGAATGTTAATAACAGATATGCAGGCTGCCTTATATAAGCATTATATCTACTAACATGTAAAAGTAAATGTGTTTAATAATGTTTTATTTACCGTATAAAATATTGTTTAAACTACCTTAAAAATAAATGAAATACAAAACAAAAATGAATAACGAACAATAAGGAAGCAATACAAAAGAAATAGTAAAGTAATATATGACAGAAATGCTAACATTTGTTTTTTTTTAATATATCGGCTTTAATTTGTTACATGTAAATGATCGATTTAATATGTTGATTTTATAATATTGTTGTAATATTGATTAACTAAGAAATACGTGTGAAGTATCCAGTTCGACACGTTTATTTTCCATTTATAAACCGCAACATAATGCATGCAATTGTTTTACTTCTATTTTCATGCCTATTGCAAATCGTTTTTTTTTCCTAGTAAAGTGGGGCTTTTACGTAATAAAGATAAACATTGGTTTTCCACTGAATTAAGACGGGAGATAAGTAAGAAGATTTAAAAACTATACGATGTCGACGTCCTAACGGATCTATGTACTGCTATATTTGCAACTAGATATAAGTTCTAAATGCCTGGCGCAAGGGTGTTATCATTCCTTCCTATTTTTAAAGGTGGCGATAAAGACAAACCATTGCCCACAAATTATAGATCAATTATGTTATTACCATCAATGCTCAAACTCTTCGAAAAAATAATAATGCATCAAATAAACCAATTACCACTTGTTAAATTATTCCCAGACTGTCAACAACAGGGATTTCAGTCCAATTTGAGTTGTATTGCAACCGTCTTTAATTTGCAAGAAACAATTTATCATTTTATTGAATGTCGTAGTAAAGTTTTTGTGGCCTTTTTAGACATTACTGAAGCATTCGATTCTGTCTGGCGACAAGCCTTATATTAATTGTTAAACTATACAGACTAGGTACCGTATTAAAGATAGATTGTTACATTTGTTACATAAATGCCTTAATAATACATGTAAATATAATGCTGTTGTCGTTTATGGCATAATAGCCAATTGGTTTAGCGTATTACAAGGTGTTAGACAAAGTGTCCTTTCTACCTTTTTATATCTAGTTTATATAGATGATCCGCTTAAACAACTCGGTAGTGATATTTATGGTGCCACTGTAAGTAATATTAACACGTCTAACCCTGCTTTTGCGGATGACTTAGTTTGTATCAGTATTTTACCCAAAGTTCTCTAACATAAACTAGATATCTGCAATAATTTTACAGGTAATTGGCGTTTTAGTTTCACTGATGCTACAAAATCAACGGTTCTGGTGTTTGGGACAAGCGAGAGGATACATAACAATATTAGTATCTGTGTTAAGATTGGTCACGCAGCATTATCTGTCTCTAAGGAATAAAATGAACTCGGTGTTCTACAGACCTGTTTTCTAAATATCTCCAAACGAATTAAAGAAAAGGGTGAAAAAGGCAGAAAGGTGTTCTTTGGGTTTTCGGGAATAACAAATGACGTTGTTAACCCGGTAGTTCTTAACAACCTATATAAAGGTATTGCCATTCCCACATTATAAGGATGTGAGGTTTTGAACATTTTAAACGAAGGGATATTATGTACATTATTACATTCCAACATTTTATTTGCAAGCGCATTCAAGGTTTTCAAACTTAAACTCGTTCTGATAGTTCCGAAAACCTTCTCGGATTACAAAGCCTGTCAGTTGAAACTGAAAAAAAGGAAGCTTTTATTTCTAGGTAAATTGTGCTCTTTAACTACAAACACATAGCAAAGCAGATGTTCGTTTATAGACTTTTTACTTTTTCACGGAGCCAAACAGAAAACACATAGGCTTTATTAATGATGCATGGACTGTATTATCGAAATACTCTCTTTTTCATTATCTGGCAAGGTTTTTATGAGATCAAAGCTTTTCTAATACAACCAATTGGAAGAAAATTGTTTATGAACAGATTCATACATGTAAAGGGCAAAATTGGAGAAATCGCACAAACGACAATTCCGATTTCACCTTATTCCTAGACATTACTACACATATTTTACCTTGTGCTATTTGGACTATTCCTAAATCTACCGAGGAATTAATGGTAACAAAGTTTGTAGCTAAATTATGGGTAACTTCACACTGTAACGATATCTCAGTCTTACGGTAAATTATGTAACCAAACGTTGGTCGATGTCTTTCAACATTCCTCGCGTTCGTGCCCAGCTTTGGAATCAATACGTAACCAGTTTTGGACACTGCTTATTGACAAATTCGGAACGAACGTCAATGTTAAACTTCATTACAAATCGGAATATGAACAATACCTTGGTCTAATTGGAAAACCTCTAGTTTGTCATAATGACAACAATCAGTTCAGAGAATTCACAAGAATGTCTTTTAGATTTGTTTTTAAAGCGGCAACATGTTATCAGAGATTCATCAGAGGTATGCCATGAACAGCACATCCTCTTGCTTATCTAAAACAACAGCTACCACGCACTTTAATATATGGCATAATCACAACATAACAATTGAACTATGTATATGTAATATACCTATGTATTATACCTTTATTTTGCTTCTAATTCTAGTAACGTTACATTAAGTTGAGTTATAGCTGAGTTACATATCCGATGATTTATTGTTTAATGTTAAATCTATAATTTTTATCGTATCATGAATCTCATTGTACGAGGAATTAAATAAATAATGACATCTCAAGTTGATGTTATTATTTAAAAAGTTTCTTAACAATTAACTGTTTTACGTAAACTTAAATATATACATCAGTTATAAAGTCTCTTACAAAATTATATCCCACATTTATGAGGGTATTATTAAAACTGGAGTATGCATCAGAGGTTTTGGCGGGCTGCAGTTTAGTGACGTTGATTGGTTGGTAAAGGTGCAACTTAAGGCAGCTAGAATTGAACAGGTCTACCTTGCAGGCAAAGATGCATTAGGTTGGGAAAAACTCGATTCACGTCGTTCGCATATAAAAGATTACGTCTGTTGCTTAATATCTTGCAAGGTTCCACCCCTATCTTACCTACTGCCTCTTTTTGTTACTGAGATTATCTACTCTGTAACAACACAGTGTTGCCTACATACTGCTTCTCGACAAGTTCTCTATAACTCTGCCTTGTGCTGATTTTGAACTTCTATTAAAATAATGCATTCAAAACCAGCACATGACTGATTTTGAATGCATTATTTTAAAAGAAATTCAAAGTCAGCACATGACAACTCTATAACACAACACCATGGTCAAACCGACTCCTAAATCTTTACTCTATAACGATTCTGAACTGTCCCAGTAGTATGATTATAAAATATTTCAAGCCGTTCTTGCCCTCATCAAATCCAGCAAACGTTTCACTTAATTTTCTCAATAAAATCCCTCAAATATTTATTTATTTATTTATTTATTTATTTATTTATTTATTTATTTATTTTGTCAAGTCACAAGTTTCATTTGCCCCATAATCACCCACACCTTTGTATATACATTTTTATAAGTTGGTCATTGTAATAATTGCACGCCTTACATTACATTCAGTTATTTTGTTACTCGGGAGAAATATCGAAAATCTTGAGTTGTATAACTCCTTTCAATCTTTTCGTAATATTTTCATTGCAATGAATAATGTTTCACTTTCACTAATAAAGTGAAACCGTGCTCATAATATTACAAAAGGGTATATACCAACGTTCCTTTACGCAGCATTTTTCACACTAATATATAATAATACATTCCGATGATCCAATTTTTGCGTTCATAATATACATTAATTTTAATTTTATGTATATTTTTATATTAAAAAATTATGTATTTTTCATTTTTTTCTGCATCTTTAATTAAGGAATAAAAAATATTTAAATATAATTTCTTTGTGTATTACATGTACATCCTTTTCAAAGTTTTTCCCAAGCCGTTTAAAATTAAAGTTTCCATCAGGAAATTACAAAAAAAAAATTAAAAAATATTGTTTAGGATGTCCTTTTATTACGTTGAAAATATAATATTTATACATAATTATTATCATGGTCCTAAGGAAGTCAAAAAAGGAAAAATCCACATGACGGTAGAAATAGTAAATACAGGTAATTTATCCATCAATGACACACCTGTATGGATATTTAACGTATTTGATTGGTTGAAAGTTTATACGTCACCAATGTCGGACGTCAAGAAGTTAAATTTAGAACCGAGAATTTTCTTATTACACACATTGAAACACAACGTTCAAAGCGTAAAATATTATAACGGAGATTCTGTAAAAAAGAGGATCATTATGGATTTCGTATTTGTATGGTTTTAGTGTTAAAATGAAGTTTGAATCAGCATTTTTAATCTCAATCTTGGTAAGTATTTCGGCGTTTACATATTATCTTCGCTAGACCTATATACACATGTATTTCAAGTCTATTCCGTTTTAAGCACCTCATGAAAAAGGTAAACAAAGAGATATCACACTTTGTGTTATATAATTTATTTCATTTTTTTTTTATAAAAAATAATTCCAAGTTACAGTTACAAAAAAATCTTTTTGGATTAAAAAAGGAAATGTAGCGTTTATATATTAATTTATTGGTGTATAAAAGTCTTTATATTCAGTCTTGGTTATCCCCACCCGGGTGGACAATAGATAAACACGCACCTGTTTAACCCGCGACCATCCCGGATCTCTATATAAATAACTATTGTAAACCTGGTTTTTCATACCCCCCTCTCTCTCTCTCTCTTCTTTGTTTATTTACTTATTTATTTTTCATTTTCTTTTTTAAAAACTTTTGCTAGTATGGTTGGATTTGATTTTACCACAAATCGAGGCTTCCAAGACAATTTGGGATTCATTGATGTTAGGCCTGAAGCCCATGTACCTTGAAACCCGATTATTAAATACAACTATATATGGGCGTTATCACTGTATTTTATGCATAGGCGCGATAAGTTTCAGTCCGTTTAAGCTGTCACTTCAGCCTATGTATTACGAAGTTTTGGGTTTAAATTTTCAATATTTTAATTTTCATTTCAGATTTCTGTAATCAGTCTAGTTGCATGCTTTGAGGACGTACAACAGTTTCAAAGCTCTACAATTTCATCTACAAACAATGGAGGAGTAACAACTACTAAAGCAAGTACAGGAATTTTTACAACCTCACAAATTTCACACATTACATCGAAAAACAATGATGAAATTTCCAATTCAGAAAAACCAGTCGACCAAGAGGTTGTTGGAAATGTGATTGATAACAAAGTTGTAAAAGAGGAGGGAGAAAACACTAAGTTCCAGAAGGAAGTTGTTACGGATAAAGTTCCAGTGAACACAATCGGTGAAATTAAAAGGATTTTAAGCGAGAAGAAACACAGTGTTGGGTTTGACTTCCCGCTATATACTATAATCACTGCTTGTGTTGCCTTGTCATTAGCGGCCTTGTGTATTACGGTTTTTATCATTTGGAAAGCCAACAAACATGTGTCAACGAAGTCTAGGCTATCAAATTTAGACCAGAAAAATCTAAATCAAATTGAAATTTGTATGGATAAAAAAGGCGCACAAAATAATGTAAATATGTGCTTTAGTGGAATTCCCCCAAATGGTGAAATCTGGCGAGAAATCAAATCGACCACACCTACCGTATTTTAAAGCTTTTTGAGATGAACATTTTTTAAGGTGAACATTTTCTTCAAACAGATATGCTTTGGAGGTATATTTTGAAGAAAACTTTAACTTCATTCCATATGAAAGCCAAATATATTATTTTTGATATTTGATATTTTTCAGGCCAGGTTTTTGGTTTTTAATAACATTTTTTAATTTTTAATGGACAAACATGTACAATGCTCTTTATAATTTTGACGGATAAGCGTTTGGTTTTTTGTTGGAAACATCTTCAGTTTTGACAACCTCAACATTGAACCGTGAGTCACCAACACAGATTGGTACAACTCTGTCAAAAATAACTATTTTTTCTTATTTCGGAAGATTTATAATCAGTAGTCTTTATATTTTTATCTTGCGTCTCTCTCTCTCTCTCTCTCTCTCTCTCTCTCTCTCTCTCTCTCTCTCTCATTATGCTGTTCCTTTGTTGAAACGTGCTCTCTCTCTCTCTCTCTCTCTCTCTCTCTCTCTCTCTCATAATGCTGTTCCTTTGTTGTGACGTGGTCTTATCTTCATTGCCAGTTCTAAACGTTTTTTTATCTACATTTCGGTATATTGAATTAAATATCTTTTTTTTTCGTTAAAATAAGATAATTACTATTCAAATGGTGCATTTTCTACAAAAATGAAACGCTAATCTGTCAAAATGACGATATTATGATGTTTTTTTAGAATTTTTATTTACATGTTTTTTGTAATAAAACTGTGATAAATAAATAAATAAAAAGTCTCATGTCCTGTTCTACAACTTACTACGTGACATTTTAACTCGTTGTTTTTATTTACCGTTTAATGTAGTAAACATGACGGATGTCTGCCCTTGTTGATGACATGAGTATAACAATTCAAGATCTATCGATCGTATATATATACTGACGATTCATCACATAACTGAGGGGGGGGGGGGGGATTTCTAGGACAATGTATTAATTAACGAGGTATAATTACGTCATCAGTCATCATTAAGGAAAAGCACCTTGTCTAATTAATTAATAAATTACGTCAATTAAACATTGCTTTTTATGAATCTGGTGCACTGATGCATGAGGTCTTACATTACCAATCCATCACAAAATGATTTTTAAAAACCGTTTTCGTTAATGTCGGTAAACAGTTACAAATACAGCTTCAACATTATTGTTATAAAAATGGCCAATAAATAGAAATAACCTTAAGAAGGAATCTTGGATAAAATGGATTTTAGGAATCTTGCAGATAATGGGGCGATAAGCGAGGTGCAGTTATCGATGAGTTTAAAACGTGTGTGTGTATGTGTGTTATTCGCCCCAGTCAACATTTTTTCTGTTTACTTATCGGTCGAGTCGGTAAATTTTGGTTTTGTCGAGGAAACCAGAGTACCCGGAAAATTCACCGACCTTTGGCAGGAGACTGACAAACTTTCTTTACACTTGGATCTGTACCGAGTTGGATTCGAACCTAGATGGTGAGAGACACCACTCAGTCACCGTGCGACGCCACTTCTAAGTCGGGAATTTAATCAATAATTCATGACCCTAAATCATATATCTTTAATTTCTTCTCAATGACATGTTGTTTTTGTTGGTGGATCGGGATATTCCCGTGTATAGGGATATTAAACTAAACTTTTTTATCCCATTTTTTTCATCTAAGCATTTTACTACTGTTATGTTCTGATTTTGAATTTCTATTGAAATAATGCATTCAAAATCATCACATGACAAGACAATGCTGATTTTGAATGCATTATTTTAATAGAAATTCAAAATCAGCACATGACACTACAGACGTTGAATTTAGACACAGTTTCTTATCCTATTATTCATTTATTTAATTTTAACAATTTACTGAAAGTGTTAAATTCAAACAGTTGCACATGTACTTAGAAATTTAAACCACAATAAAACTATCTATCTTAATTAGGAAATTCCTTTGTGACAGGAGACAAGTTAAATCTGAACTATTTCATGATCTGATATGTATTAAACACGGGTTCTGTTGTAATCGATCAATAACATGATTCTGCCGCGCTGGTAAAGTCACTTTCAAATGTCATTGAATAATCATAACAAGATTCTGTATTTCGCTGACAGCAACATTTCTCTGTCATCAAACAGTCGCAGAAATTTTTTATAAAAATAATTTTCCAAAACCTTGGAATCGGATATCATTAGCAAATATATCAAGATGTTTTATCGTAATTTTAATTCCATTTTTGATGTAGTTTTGTAACAATGAATTCTTTCCGCAAGAGATTTTTAACCCAAAAAGAATAAATCTCCTAGTGATTTCTTTCATGGAATTTGTATGTTGTGATTTTGTTAAACGTCTTATCAGCAACTTTCAGTTATTCCCGACGAGAGTTTACTAGTTCATAAGGATTTATATAAAAACAAGATCGTATAAGCGTGAAATGTGCGATTGTATATCATTGTTTGTCTTATCGCACACTCGGGCTAATTTTTTTCATGTGCTAGCTCACCGAGTAAGTACATGTATACTACAGACAAGCATAGCATTTCCCCCGTCAAAATCTCTCCTGTCTGCTGTCAAAGGCTATCATCTGGCAAGGGAGCAGTATCTCAAATTTAAAAGTATTACACATGACCAGGCCGGGGTTCGAACCCACGACGCTCTATCAATAACCAGCGAGGTGGTCTTTCCGTGAAATGAACCTAGTGATATTTTTATATTCATTTAGTTATAAATTATAAATTTTACCAGGAAAGAATTTAAAAAATGAATATAATACATGTAATTGAAATAAAAAAAAATTATGATGATGATAATGATGACAACGACATCGACGACGATGATGTGGATAGTTTTTAAAAAAAATGCGAGGGCCAGTGGTAAGAGGCCAATGCCTTGTCACATATCCATTGTCCGTCTAAAAAAGTCGTGTTTTTTAATCAATGATCTAAATAATATTTTTTGTCAACAACAACAACAACAACGATCATGGTATTAGCTTTCTTCCATGTTTGATCATGATGTTAAATTATTAGTATCTGAACTTAAAATGCCAAAGGTAAGTTTTCTCCCGGTACTCCGGTTTTCTTTGTTATCCCAGAACTGACCGCTCCGTGTATGTTAAAGAACTTACTAAAACTTACTGAATCCAGCACTGTAGATAAGCATTGTCGCTTCTGTTGACGCATCTTTTAATTAAGTCTTATCTGAAAACTTTTTTTATTTCCGGTTCAGGTGGCATTTTCTTATTTTATAGAAATTGAAAAGGTATTTACATATATACACTATATTCACTTTTAGTGTCATAGTTTAAACAATATTTTATTTAATAACATGACATACAACATGCATAATAATTAACAATATAGAGGATCCTGGAACAAGAGTAAGACTCTTATATTAACCAGTTTCCTTAACAATCGGTACAAAACTAATAGTCTGCATGACCTAGAAGAACGTATGATAATAAATAAATAAATAAATAAAATAAATAAATAAATAAATAAATAAATAAATAAATAAATGAAGTGTAGGTTTTTAAAAGACAAATTCAAAATATTTGAATGTACAATAATTCCCTATGTAAATGTGTTTTAAGGGACATAAATTATGTTAACCTATGGATCTAATATACGTTAAACGGGAATCAGTAAGAAAATCTCTTTGTTAGAAGAATGTAATTTTGCACTTTGTCAAAAATATATAGCAATATTTTCATCATGAGTTAAGTTTTGATTCCCAAACAAATAAAACCTGAATAAAAGTATTTAGGAATTTGTAATTTCTGGTTTAAAAAGGATTTAAAAATGTTTAGTGAACTGTTTCTTACTGATACAGGAATATTGTTCCAATCTCTAATAGTGGAGGGTAGGAATGATTAAAAAAATCTGTCCTACATAATATGGTTTCTAGTGTCTTAATTGATGTAGCAACTGACACTAGTAAAAAGGTTTAAATTTGTTAGGAAAGTAGCAATCATTCAGTCTCGATTTGAACATGTTGATTGAAGTCGCTTCTGTCACACATGCTGGTAGTTTGTTCCACTCGTCGATTGATCTTGAACCAAAACTGGATAGGCAAACATTTGTTCTTTAAATAATGCTTTTATTTTCCATTGAATATTACAAACAAAAATTATATCTATGTGATATTACTGACATAAACAGATATTGTACAATGGACAATCTGACAGTATATAATGTCTTGCATATGATTGTTAATGATATCTTTACACGTTTCATATCATATATATATAGCAATAACATAGCAATAAGGTAAAACAAATAAGTATGAATGATACTTAGTACAGGTTTTCATCCAATTTTATGAATTATAATTTCTAATATGTATAACCATTTTCTACTGCTTTGTCTAAAAAATTTTAAAAATTATGTACTCAAGAAATTTTTATTTCAATGTTATAAAATATTCTGTATAATATTTTCTATTGGAAACAATACTCTAACATAGTAAAATATTTCAAAACCACAAATCTGTTTTTGTTATTCTTTATCAAACCATCTTAACAGCAAGCTCCATCTGTTAAAAATATACATTTGTTCTTAATCTTATTTTTGTACAACTTTAGAGAGTGGCCTCTGTTTGCTGCATAGGGTGACCTCTGCAGTAAAAAATGCCTCCAACGGTGTCAATGTTATTCGAGATTTTGTAGCCTGATTTCTACCTAATCTGATCTTGATCTTCTGTATTCTAGTGTTGGTAGTCCTAATTTTTTTTTTAAACTTTCTGCACAGTTTTAATTTCCTAACATTGTTAATCTTTTAGTGGCTCTACGCTGTATGTTTTCCAAACTTATCTAGTTTTGTTCATGATTATTTTTTTTAAAAGAATTATTTATTTATTTTATTTATTTATTTATTTTTTAGGTCATAGGACACCAAACATTACAACGGTATTCCAGATGATATCAATCCAATAGTATCTGAAGCCTTGTTAATTTCTGTGAATTGGATTTAAAAAAAAAAAACATGTATAGTATTCCTGTCACGTTAGCTCAAGTTTGTCAAAAATGTCTTAAATGACTTTAATATTTCAACACAGGAAATAAAGAAACTTTCTTTCCCAAAACAGAAAAAAAAAAATGTAATTTTAAAATTTTAATTTTAATGTAAATATTATTTTGAAAATTATTATAACAGTCTTTTTATACAAAAACTGAAAAAAATCACTGATGATCATCGGCAAGCTATTTCTCTACAGAAATATTAAAACCTCAGTTTAAAAGGGAAAATATATAGACTTATTTAACAATCCTTTCGAGAGAAAGAAAATAACAAAATTTCGAATAAGTGGCCATAGAGAAAGGGAGGCATAAAAAATCTAAAAGATGAACTACCCCATTCCCATCTTTTATCATGTTACAAAAAACATGTTACTTGACTAATCTAAGATTACGCCGCAACATTATTTTTAATTGGAGATTTATTCATTTTGTTTCATATTTGATGTTTTGGTCATTGAATGAAATAATGTAATTATTAATTAGAAGCATTAAATGTCCACTTAAATGATTGATCTTTGTATCTATTTTATTTTTACGGGGGTTCAAACAGTAATGAAATATTTATGTCTATAACATGGTATTGTTTTAAATTGGTGAAACTTTAGTCGGTTCAATTTTGACCCGCTTTTTAGAAATGTTTTAAGCGGCAATATGAAAGGCCACTTGTAGCAACTCAATGAAAGAGTGAGATGACAGAAAAGTATAAAAATGGAAACGATATTTCATGAAAAGGTAAAAGGACCCAAAATCATTTTAGATGGCTTTTTTATGGCTGTTAAAGACATTATGTGTGAACATTGAGCATGTAATATGACACACAAATGTCAAATTGATAAAGGTAAAAATATCGAGGGGGGGGGGGGGGGGGGGTTGATCACAACTGTCATTTTTGAACTGAAAGAACTGCACTCATATAACAAACAAACAAAAAACAAAAAATCAAGGCATTTTAGCCTGTGTACGAAATAAATGATTACATATGTGCTATATAGTAAATGAAAACGTAACATTTATTGGGATTCACCAAAGCAAGATTTTTATCTACCAACATTTTTGCAACACAAAAACTGAAACTTTGCTTTTAGTAACACATCAAATAAGTAAGAAAACCAGCGTGGACAATAGATATGTTATTTGTATATGTGTCTGTATTTGCCTTTATTGCTGTGTAACAGGAAGGAAGAAATAACTAAAAAAAATCACTTCTTCACTGAGAGCCACTGCTGAGAATTGGAAACAGGCCTTCCAGATGATAAGCGAGCACTCTACCACAAGACTAAAAGATCCGGACCAGAAAGCCTGGCATTAAATTACTCTATTAAATGATATATAAAACACAAAATCACAACTAGCCCTGCTACAACTAATATATAAAAGACAGAATAAAAATATAAGATCTTCAGGATAATAGATTTATGGATGTTGGTAATCTGTTTCTCACAGATACATCATTTCTGACGAGTTTTTCACAGAATTTCTGTGACTCTTTAAGCCCCTTGATGTGTGTAATTGCTTAAACATGGTTTGTTATTGTATTTACAGCAAGAAGGATCACTGTGTGCACAGCACTGTTTAAATGCCTTATTACAAGGACAGTACTTCAGCCCTGTTGATTTGGCAGATTTAGCAAGACAGCTTGATGAACAGGAACGGCAACAGATGGCAGAAGGAGGTCATACAGATGAATACAGAAGATTTTTACAGGTGAATTAGAGTGGTCAACAAATAAGAGAACAGACAACAAATGTTTGAATCCAGTTATGTCATAAACCCTAAAATAAATAGTGACTGGTTGTTATATAATAATATTGGTATAAAATATTAAAATACATGTAGCTGCTTTGTTATCAGTTAACTTAGAACTTCAAGTTTATGTAAAGAAAAATGTACATAATCTAATTTAAAAAAAAAAAAAAAAAAAAAATCCTTTATTTTGACAATATCATTTGTTCTTTACAGGTAACAGCTGCTAGCATCTGGATATAATTAACCATTAATTCTGATTTGGATTCATAATTAATTAAACTGTATTTACTTGTGAAATCTGTTATGATTCTCTATCAGAGTGACCTAGTACAAGTGTACTCGTTTGCCTATTTGAGTTTATTTCTCTGCTATTTGCTTTACAGGGATTCAAGGCAGGATGATTGCATTATGCAAAAAAAAAAAAAGTTGCTAATAAGGTGATTTTGATGTATAAGAATTAAATTTTGACATGCTTGCTTAATGTTTTGTTAATAAAACATGTATTAAAGGTAAATCCTGATTTGTTTATCTTCTATTTCAGCAACCATCCAGTAATTTTGATGACAGCGGATTCTTCTCCATACAAGTAATAGAGAATGCAGTAAGAGTATGGGGACTAGAGTTAATGCAGTTTAATTCACAGAATCCGTTAGCTGTGGCAGCTAGACAAAACCCAGTGTAAGTGCAAAATAAATCTGAAATACATTTGAAGGTAATTTTGAAACCTTTCTTTATTATTGGGCTGTTTTAGATAGAAAAAATACAGTGCAAGAAAAAATAGATTTACCCCCTCCCCCCCCCCTCCTACACACACACTTTAGTAAGAATTTAACAGAGAAGTAATCTCTTCAATAATGTTGACAAATAATACAATGTTTAAAAATATAGGAAAACACCCTAACACCTATTTGTTTAATCAACTGTCAAAATTTTGCATACAACTTGGCAAAACTTTTTAAATTAAAACTGCAAATAGCTGCAGTGATGATGATGCAGCTTTAAACAAAAGCTCACTCACTTTTAAATTGAAATTGAAGCAAGTATTTTAAAGCATTTATCATTGATTTTTTGGATTTTATTCAGCTGTGAAGAGAATTAGAACTCTTTTTTAAAAATTTTCTAAATAGATACAAATTAGTACCTCTATGGTGAAGCTGTATTATAATGCCCCTCAAAACTCTGCCACCTCACTTATTGCCACATTATTTTGAAGTCAGAAAATTTATTTCAATTATGTTTGCCTTTTAACACCTCCCTCTCTAAATTTATCATCATACCCAATTATAAGGCTAAAACCTGACTTAACTAATTGTTGCAATAAATCAAGGTTTTAGCAGAATATTGAAATTACATTTTTTTTTTTCAGAGGAGAAAAAGCATTTATATGTAATTTCCGGGAACACTGGTTTGCAGTAAGAAAACTGGGATATCAGTGGTTTAACTTGAACTCATTGTTAACAGGACCAGAATTAATCTCTGATACCTATTTGTCCCTGTTTCTTACACAACTACAACAAGAAGGTATGATACAGTGTATATGAAATTAATTTTGTATTTTTTAAATTATTACCACTATTGTAGCTAAGTTGGTAGAGTGCTTGCTTTGTATGTGGGAGATCTAGGGTTCGTTCCCAGTCAGGTCTGACCAAGACTTGAAAATTGGTATTGACTGTTCCATCGCAAAGTACTTGTCGATCAGAAATAAAGTCATGGGGTTTTTTCAGATGAGACCTTAAAAAATGATGCCCTGTGTCATGACAGGCATGGTATGGTAAAAACGGTCCCTGCACCTTGCCAATAGCACTCTGCAAAGGTTAAAATTTCTGAAACTTTACCTATAGCTGGTAAAATCTCAATACAAGTGAAATATTCTTGACTAGGACTTAAAAGCCCATTAAATCAATCAATCTTAAATTATTATCTTACAGCAAAGACAGAATTCTGGTATCCACTTAGATATAAATCCTGACCAGTACTTGTGCATATTAACTTAGGAAAGTTGTTTAGTTAATCAAGATAATCTCTGCATGTCCCAACATGGCAATGGCCCTCTTCTGAGGAGAAAGACCAATTTACTACCACATTGTCTCTTCCAATGAGAGGCATTCCTAATTACCTAGTGATTTTGCGATGGTTTTTAAACACTACCTTCTACCTTTCAGATTGGGAAAATTTGGACCCTTTTTATGTCACATATTACTCTCAGAATTTTGAAATTCATTGCAAAGATTTTATATTGTGACAGTATCTAACATTTTTTGTCTGTCAGAACAGTTTTGGACAACTGGATTTAACTCAAACAATTTGATTGTGTGTGTCACTGTTGCCTTTTTGGGGAATTTTAGTTGTCAAATTGGGAAATTTTAGTCTTATTTCTCAAGGGGAAACTACCTTTATTCCGTAGTAATTTTAGGCAAACAAAACCACTGCTACCACATTGGTCTTTTCTAGCTACATTGTCCTCTTCAATTAAATGAGAGAAACATCCAAATTATGATACTGTCCTGTTCCATTAAAAGATCTATATCGTCCTATTGCAATCAGAGAAGCGTTTTTACCATGGAGTGTCATTGCTTGTTTGAAATAAATTCCAAAAATAATGTCAATTTCTCCAATAGACAATACCAAGTTCTCTTTGTTGTGCCAATTTTGGCAGAGAAAAAATTTGTTTGCTGACATTTTAGCCTGAGATCTCAACCAAATATTGCTAATAATCTATAATTCTGAAATACTGACTATTTTTTATATTGATTATAATAACAAATGTATGCTGTCATTTTTTCCACATCTGATATTTCTGGATTTGGATAGGTCCAATAGATTACTTTTTGTAAACTTTTATATTGATTATAATAACAAATGTATGCTGTCATTTTTTCCACATCTGATATTTCTGGATTTGGATAGGTCCAATAGATTACTTTTTGTAAACTCCTTACTAAGTATTACATGTATATCACTAAGTCAAAGAGTGGAGTGAAAAAAATGTTGTTTAATGCCCCAGCAAAGACCCTTTCACTTATATCCTGCTGTTCAACTTATGGAAAGTGGAGGAAACGGGAGTGCCCAGAAAAAACACCAACCTTTAGGTTTTTAACACCAGGATCTTCCTAACCAGATTTGAACCTAGGTGGTCAGAGGTACTGTTAATCTGTAAGTTACCACTTTAGTTCACTTTGCTTCGGAGGCCCCACTTAGCCATAGAGGGTTGTACTACATTATCTGAATAATTGACAGTTAATCTAGTAACGTAGTGTTTTATTTATCAAAATAAATAATTTAATATACATGTATATTGCTAATATTGTTTGTTTCATGATAGGTTATTCAATATTTATTGTCCGTGGAGAGTTACCTGAATGTGAAGCTGACCAAATTCTTCGATTTGCTCCAGCTGTTCAACCAATCAAACCAAGGCTGATTAATGAAAGCCAATCAGTAAAGAAATCCGAAGAAGGTCCTGATGACCAATTACAACAGGCATTAGCAGAGAGTCGGCAGCTAGAAGACAGCGAAGATAAAATGTTACAAAAAGCTTTACAAATGAGCATGGAGGGTATGTTATATGATTTCCTGCAAGTTTTCTTGTAAAAAGTATTAAGAAGGGTTGCAGAGGAGGTAAAAGAGTCACATCATAATTGAAAGATTGATTTTGAGATGTTTTTTAGATTGAAAGTTTGAGTTCGTATAAAGGCATTTTCTGCAGTTATCTGTATTGTTGAAATACAATTCACATAATATAGGTTTGTTTTTTTTTTCTGAAGGAAAAATTACATAACCTATGGATATCGATTGGAATAATTTATAATTTTTGAAAATAATGCAAACTGTAGACACACATGTACTTGTAAACTGTCAGATATTTATTTTATAACTACGATAATATTTTTCAGCATTGTAAAAAGTTAAGTTTACATACTTATTTTTTTAACATTATTTATTTTTATTTTATTGTAAATTTTGTTGTTACAGGATATGTAATTGAAGAAGACAAACCTGATCATACACCAGGGACGAGTACAGGAATTAGATTAAGTGGTGAAACTGTACAAAATAATGGCGCCATAGCTACTGAATCTATGTCCCAAGAAGAAATACGACAAAGAAGACTAGAATATTTAAATAGACTAGAAAATAAATCAACTACACAAAACTGTGATAATAATACTAATAGTGACTTAAATGAACAAAGTTCTGCCTCAGTGCCTCTTCCTAATGCGGAGCAAAACCAAAGCCCCTGTTTGTACTGTAACTAAGGATACCTCAGAGGACACACCTCAAGAATCGAAAGAAAATGGTAAGTGTTCTCAAATTTAAAAAAATTGAAAAGTGCATTGTGATTTCTGGTTAATGAAACCTTTATATTTTTAGTTTCTTGCAAGGGTTACATTCATTTACCAGTACCCTTTTTAGTGGAGTGTACTTATAGGTTTAAAGGATTTTTGCCTGAATCTTCAAATGCATACAATACTAGTATTTGAAATTGAAATGGAAACAATCCATTAATGATTCCATTGAAAATTGTTTAGTGCATGCTTTTAAGAAAAACAGTTTATGTATATGGTCTCTTAAACCTAATTGTTAAAATGGATATGTTTAACATTAGAAGTAGAAATATTGTAACCAGTACAAGTCGCTTAAAGAACTCGGAAAAAGAGCAAGGTTATTAATCTCAGGGTGACTGTTTGATAAAAAACTAGCTTACAGAGTCAGTATGCCGTAGACAAGCATACCACTATCACAGTAGTCACATTATCCGGGCACTGAGTGAACCAGTCAATACCCTGCCCTATGGAATGCAAGGCAAGGCATCAATATCTCAAATTTTAAAGTCTCATGTTTGACCCAGCTGGGGTTCAAACCCCTGACCTTCTCTCAGTTTACTTTTGGAACTTTGTACCATGTCATTGTTTGATATTAAAGAATATGCTCTATATAAACCACTGACACATTGCAAATGACATGGCCAAAACTTCTGTAGCTCAACTAATTTTGTCTTGATATTTATTAATGTTACTCTGGGACAAACATATACAAAATTTACGACAATTTCTTTGATCCCTAACTTAAAACTTTAATGTAATTTCAGGTGATATCAGTGAGGAAGACATGCTCAACCAAGCCATTGCCATGTCAATGGAAGGGATGAATTAATATACATTCAAGTATATATAGACTTCATATTATGGTAATATCCATTTATGTAAAGAGGTTTCAGATAGAGGACTTATGTCACCTCGCAAAAGAATAGACCTAATCTCCTTACAAAAGGTCAAAGGTCAAAGTAAACATGACAGGAACTATCTGCAGAAACAATTGACCAAGAAGAGTTGAAAGTAATACAGTGCATGATGGATCTGCTGATATTTAGATGCTAGCTTGCAAACTGCTGTTTTGTTTTTTTAAGTAATATACACCAGCTAGAATAGTAAATACCCAGTAGTGCTTATAAACTAAAAATGAAAATTTTAATATATATATGTTTACACAATCTGTTGATATTTACTAAAAATTAGGAATATTATGAAAATTTTAACATTGCTAAAAGTTGTTTGTTGAAACAGAGAAGGAACATCCTTTTCATAATTAATATTTGAAATACTGTATATGGAATTTTATTTTTGGAAATGTAATACATATTTGCATTAATTTTGAAGTTAATCTAAAGCTGATGTTGATTATAAAGATCATGGGGAAAAATTGTGTGTCGCTTAAAAAGTTATATGAGTAGTATGTTAGTAATACGTATTATTTTACAGGAAATTATGTTTACAATGGTCACACAACATTTTATTTAACCTTTGTGACAAAGCTAAAGCAAAGTAAAGTACTATGGAAGTCCCAATTCAATTTTTGAATTTTTTTTTATACATGTACATTGTTTAAGAAGACCACAATTGAGCTTTTTTGAGTAAAAATCAAAAAATGCGCTGACCAGAGCTGGTCAAATCTATTTTCTGAAAATATTCTACAACTAAGAATAATACACATGTTTGAGTCAAAGCAAAGTACATGTTCATGCTTAGGTTACATTTAGATATACTTTTGTGTCCCTTCAACAGATTCTCCTTATAATTACTGAGCAGACACCTTTTCCTCAAAATTTAGTCTAAAAATTTAACTGTGTACATTACAAGGATGCTTTTCCTCAAAGTTTAGTCTAAAAACTTAACTGCGTACATTACATGGATACACACATTACTTGGGTTTTTAGGGTATTGCCCACTTCTTTTAAATTTAAAATCTCTTGAACAGTTTTCAGACTATCCTATTTCATACTTAGATCCCCAATGTGTCTCCCTACTACATGTCACAAAATTATTAAGACATATTTTTCATTTAAACTTTTTGTAATGTATCACATAGGTATATCCTAAAAATAAATTTCTAAGTACATTTGTATTTCAAGTATAATGTGCTGAAATATAAGTAGAAATTATGGTGCTTGTTTGATGTACCATAAATGTGACGTATAAGGGGAGATAACTTTTACAACTTTCCTCATAATTATTTTTAGCACCTGTAATTAATAAGAAATGTGACAAATAAGGGGAGATAATTTTTTCAACTTTCCTTATAATTATTTTATAGTATCAGTAATTCATTTAATCATCTTCCACTTAGACTGACACTCATGAAATAATTGGGAAATTTGCATAATTGAGAGAAAAAGGCCTTATTTCTAAGTAATGTTAGCGTAAACATCACTGCATATAGTGCTATAACCACGCTACTTGACATTTACCCCAGTGGCTGTCCAAAGTCAAGAAGTGGTAGTCCCAATATGTGTTTGCCTTTTTTCTCTTGTTTGGCTGTTTTATCATTACCAGTAACTTTGTTTAATTTCTTGATTGTTTTGTCTGTGGCCTAGTACATTTGTATGAGATTCAAATCTACTTTTTTTTTCTATAAAGTTCAATATTGATTTTCAAATTTTAGAGAAATGTTACATAGATATTATATTTATTAATGGAAAATGACCCCTTTTGAATCTCATATTGTTTACTTGTGTCATGTAATTGTTAAATAAAGATAAAGATTGAATCAAAAATAAAATTTGTAATGACAATGATGACCTTCCATATGGGGAAATAGGAGAATTTTTTTTTTTTTGACAAAAGCTTATAAGCTTCTTGAATAAAAAAATTAAATGTGCATTAAAACACAAAAAAGAGTTATCTTAAAGGCATTATAACTCAAACACAAAAAAAGAGTTATCTAAAGGCATTATGACTCTTCATAAAGGCATTTTATTGGCTTTAAATTAATTTTATTCATGAATCGTTAATAGTTTTTGCTGATATTCATATTGCTAATTGTTGCTTCTGTCTTCACTGGTAAGCCTTTTAATGCATGATATTTAGCTATTTATATTTTTCTTCTTATTTTCAAAAAGTTTTAATCTTCAAACTGTAAATCAACAGTTAGATTGCCTGATTGTTGTAGTGTAGATGATAAACATATATATAGCTTGATGATGATGATGATGATGATGATTACAACGATGATGATGATCTTTTATATATTAAAAGCAGAAAATATTATTATTTCAGAATTTTAAGCTAATTGACAAATAAGTAATATTGATAACAGTTGTGTATTATTTTTTTATAGTTTAATAAATATCTCATTAACTGTTTTTGGATTGAAATGTTTAGAATTTGTTTAAAATCCAAGTTAGTGTCAGTGTTTATGTATGCTGTTTATTTATTATTCATTATGCAATTATTATAACTAATAAATAAGTTTGTTATATAAAAACCCCGTTTCTTATTATTTATCATAAAATGTGTCATGATTTAAGCAGAAAGTCTTGCCATTACAGCAGTGTATTTATTTTAAACAGCAAACAAGTTTGCAGTATGATGTCTATTTAATTGAAGAAAAAGGCATATAAATTCATTGAACAATCAAACTAACTGAAAATTTACCTTTTGATGGCATAGTAACATTTTTCAAGATTTTAAGCTACATTTTTTAAGATTTTAACCTCACCTGGACAAATGCTCAAGTCAAGCTATTCAAACGTTCTTTTATCCAGTGTCTGTCTTCACATCCCCTATCAGTTGAGCACCCATGGTCTGTTGTTTGTAAATTCACTTAAACAATTTCTCAAGAACAAGTAAACCAATAGCTATGAAACTTGACAGGCATGTTACCAGGCCTGAGCCCTTTCAAGACCGAAAACTGGTAAAACTTGACCCACATTCAAGATCACAGTAACTTAAATTAGTAAAAAATTTATCATTTTCTTGTCATAAACCCAAAAAGCCTAGGAGATTCAAACTTCATTTATAGCATCAGCACGGATCACGGCGCCTCTCACCACCTGGGTTCCAATCCCATTCTGGACAGATCTTGGTGTGCAAAAGGTCGGTGGTTTTTCTCCGGGCACTCCAGTTTTGTCCACCATTCCAAAACTGACATCTCGGAATAAGTGAAAGAATCTTGACTGTATCTTGGTGTAAAACACCACTACTCCACTCCACTGTACAAAGTTTGCAAGACTATTGTTATTTCACCTTTTGGCATGAATTATTGTATTCTAATTTCAGCAATGTCATTGGAACGCAGGTTTGAGGTTTACGGCCCATGGACCTCTTTTAGAATAATCTTTGCCGTCTATATGCTAGATTATTTGAAAATGTTCTCCAAAGTAGCCAAGGTAAATTCCAACATTTGTAAACATTTTGTTTCCGGATATTTTTTTTTTCATTAAGACATATGAGTTTAAAAGGGCGCCAAAATACATCAGTGATCACAGCTACAATAATAAATGTATTCATTTTCAAATAAACGTGTTAGAGATAAATTTTATTCTGATTGGTATATTATCTACTTGAATTGTCACACGACACCACAAGACATAACAATTTGTCACCGATGTAATTTGGAACAGACCAAACGGCACGATTTTACAATTACGTTTCAGACTTTTGTACCTGGTGGTGAGGTATGATTTGCTTTCCGTATGCTTTCTTACTAAATCTTTTTCTTTTCGCTTTTGATATTGGTAAGTATCGGAGTATAAACTCGCAAAATTTTTAATAGCCTGTACTTACGTTATTTTTTTTAAAGTAAAGTAATTACAAACACGCCTTCAACACATCTAAGAAATATCAATGTAAATTGATGAACAAGAAAATGTTTGACGTCTGTTTTCTTAGCCAATTAAAATCCGCGGTTTCGTACTTACAATAAACCGCTTATAACCATAATTATATTCCAGTACTGAAAATAAACTTTCCCTATTCAATATTTTTGTATCTTTAAAAGTAATAAAGCTAAAAATGTATATACAATGTGTACATTTAATCTAGTTGTATCTAGGCAACAAACACCGTAATCTTGACTTAGGACTTGAGCTTAATGGACACCTCAAATAAAAACATATATCATTTGGTTTCGTTATTTCATTATATTAAACAAGTCACGTGTTTTGGAAATTTGACTTTTTTGTCAGTATGCTGCAGGCAAGCTTACCACCCCTAGTCCTTTATCCTTGCACTAGGTGAAGCAGTCAGTACTCTGTTCTCTTAATGCTGAGCACCAGGTTAGAAACGCAGTTTCTTAAATTTTAAAGTTTTATGTATGACCCGGCCAGGATTCGAACCCACAACCTCCCGCTCTCGAGGCGGACGCTCTACTACCATAAGGCTATCGATCACATAGATAGAGGATTTGGTTTGTTAGTTTAATGCCGAAATATTTCTCTAGATATTTGGCAGTACCTTTGGAATAAAGTGCCTTTATTGCATGTTTAAAAACGTGTCTGTCTGCATGTGCCGCATTAATCTGTGTCACATTTTAATGAGGCCACAGAATGGACTAGTTGGACAACGTTCAATTTTTGTATCAGACTGTTCAAAGAGAAATATGTTATTCATTTTGTTTAATGAGGCCTACTTATTGCCTAAGTTTTCACATGACATAAGTATGGTATGGATATGGCAGGGTATTTATAAACCAGCAAGTCATTATGATTTACTGGAATGCATCTCATTATTACATTGTACTATAGACTATTCTTTAATGGATTATAAATATTTTATAATATTTTTATTGTGCTAGAATAATGCGTAGATCATATCTTGGTCTGTTCATATCTGTATATCATACAATTATTATTTATTTACAGTCTTTCTAGCTATTTCTTTGGCATTTAGATAACATGTCATCGATTTGTTGATGACAAAATGATCTTACACGAACTTATCCATTAAATCAAATGAACTGTACATTTTTTGACAAATCTACCGAAATAATGTCAGGACATCCGCCATCGGTCACTTGGTGCGTTAAGCAATCTATTTTGCCATCGGTATTGTGCAATCCTTTTTTTGTAAAGTTTTAGACAATGTTTCCATTCGCTGAACACCTATGGCTCAAGACGATTTGTAGCCAATAAATATGCACGTTGCTAAAGCTTACAAAAACGAGAAAAGGTTAGGATAAGATTGGATTGATGGTGTTTTACGCCACAGTCAAGATTTTTTTTTACTTATGTCGAACCGGTCACTTTTAAAGGAAGTGAAGGAAACCGTAGTGGCCGGAGACAACCATCGATCTTTTGCAAGCAAAATGACCAACTTTGTTACGCTAGGATATTTGAAAGTCGGCGGTGAGAGGCTCTCTGATCCTCAAGCGCACGGTTGAGACTAATCGAACATCGAGGCCCCCTAGATAAAGGAAAAGCATCTTGGCACTACTAGAAAAGAATGTGCATTTGGCCTGAATTATAGACTATAGGTTACTATTGCACGGACACTTTAAATATTAACAATGATGTCTATTCGATAGAGTGGTTTGTCCAAACCCTTCCATTTATTTTAAATAAGTAAACCCCCTAAAAGAAGTTAGCCAGCTGTATTTTAAAAAAATTCTGCAAAACTGGCATTCAGGCCCCAGTTTCACATTCATTCACTCAACTTAGTGTAAACTCAATTGAGTGAATGATTGTGAAACTGGGGCCTGAACTCAAATTGGCCAGATTAAAGTTACGGCATATATCACTGGCTGGATTGTCTAAAACTCAATGAAAATTTACTTTAGTGCCCGCTTACAGCCCGGTATGTTTAAACACCTTACAGCTTAATAATTAAAGCTTCACTTTTTTAAATTCCATTTTGTGATATTATTCCATTACATTTTAATAACATAAGATTTTAACGCCACCGACCACGTGTGTTCTTATTCCGCTAAAAGTTCTCAAAAGTGTTAAAGTTTGACAAAATCGAGGAAGTGCATTTGGTAGATCCCTGAAAAGGCTTGATTAGAAAGATACTCATGAGTTCATTAAAGCTGCATTAAGTTTTTCAATTTTCTGTAATTTTTTTGATTTTCTAAAAATTTATTTTTTAAAAAATAGATAACTTTTGATCACGATCCGTGAGATTAATTTTATAAAAATTTCATTCCTTTTGGCTGTAAATAAACGAAATCCTCTAACCGATTGGTCATCTTTACCGATGATTATTAAAAGCTTGGAGCACGCGCACGGATGTAAGGAAAAACCCATGAATTGAAGGTGAAGCATGACAATTTCATTAATTGTCTGTCATTAATATCCAGATGTATTTGAAATGGTGTTACGTATCCTTTACTATGTCACAAATGACAAATTCAACGAAGTTCTGTGTTTAATTTATCGTATTTCACCGTTTTTAAAGTTGTGTTTAAATGGCCCGGTTTTTTTTATGACGTAACCATGTTCTAATATTAGATCTAACATGCTACATCTCGCTGGGTAATTATTGTTGTTTCTGTATTTATTTGAGCTTTTATCGTTGAACCAAATGTAACAGTGTTCATTAGGAACATCATTAATTAGATTAGCACTGTTTTAATTTTTTTTCTTTTGAAAACTTAATGCAGCTTTAAGAACCCTGTGACAGCTTTTTTTTTTATTTTCAAACTTTATGAACTTCACATGTGTAAATCAGAGTTGTTGTGAAATATTTTTAAATTCATTCAAGTTCATAATAAGCAAATGCTGCTATTATTGGATGATAATCCAATCCTTGCATGGCCAAAAAGTTGAAACATAAACATAAAAAATTTTAATTTCAAAAACACTAAAATAGTTTTAAAACTACTAAAAAACGCATTCCTCGTTTTGAAATGCGTCAGCGGAGTATTTCCGGAGCATCCGATCTCATTCGTTTGACAGTTTTTTGTTTACTTCTTTAACCCTTTAATATGTATGCTGAATGGTACTTCTTTCTCGATATGGATTTATTCTGTCATTGATTTTAATTCATACATGTTGGTTGGTTGTTGGTGGTCGTAATGTTGTTTTACATGGCATTAGCAATTTTTTTAGCTAATCGCGACGAAAGCAAGGCTATAATCCTCTTAAGATTTATCCAATAACAAGTTTGTGCATGTGTGAGACGGGAGTGTGTTTTCTGATCTGTCTTGTACTAGCACTACTCCGGGCGACTTTTCAGTTGCTAGCTCACAGAGTCAATTATGTCGATGACAATCACACCATATCCCAAGTCACATTGTTCTTGCGCCGAGTGAACCAGTCGATACTCTGTTCAGGTGAGGAAGAGGTATCTCAAATTTTGAACTCTAGCGTATGACCCGGCCGGAGTTCAAGCCATCGGCATCCTGCATTTGAGGCGTACACTCTACCACTGAACTCATGTAGGCTGTGTAATTTATGAATGTGTAAAGGTTAATTGATATATTGCATGATTAAAATGTGACATTTGAATATTAGAAGAAAACTCTATTGTGCAATATAAATGACAAATCCATTTGGCAATCTTTTCTTATATATCATATACACAATCTTTTGATGTCTGTTACAGGTTCCCCACAAGCAACAACAAATGTCCATATATAGTATTTGCGTGATATAAGTCATAATACTTTAAATACTGTGAGATAAATAATTTATTCTGTCACGTAAGTAATCATCGGTAATATTCAACACTGATTTGACTGTTGGACCGAGTAGTTCAAAGCTTGGCTCGGAGTATTTAAATCAATTTAAACTATTGTCAAACTCAGTTAATTTTTTTTCTTTGAATTTTGCATATCATCAGATATTGTGTAAAAGACTAAAAGAAAACTATATACCATCAAATTGAAGCAAACAATTTCACACCAAAACCTTACTTTTAATAACGAAACGTTAATTCAAGCGCTCGTTTAAAAATGATTAAATCATTGATCAACGGGTGGGTGAATCATTGATGAACTGGGTGAATCATTGATGAACTGGGTTAATCATTAATCAACTAATCAAGCTTTGAATTACACTCAAATGATACAGATGTCTGTTTGAGTATAGATACTGTATACTATTAACAAAGTTATTTCTAATTTAATTATTTTATTTATTTATATTTTTTGTATGTGGAAGGTCGTGGTTCGAACCTTCACGGGGTCTAGCCGCTCAAGGAGTTCCAATTGTAATTAAGATATATGTCTGTCTGCCGAAGGTCTGTGATTTTCTCCAACATCCAACAACTCAACGTCTCGATAAAATAAGTGTTACAATCTGTTTTAATGAGATCAATAAACACTTTATAAATTGATTTTTCAAAATTATTTGACATCATCCTTAAGCCATATTTAAGCCAAATGGTGTTAATGATCTTAAAATTTCAGTATCAATAAGCCATCTTTAAGCCAGTCTTAAACTTCGGATTATTTAAAGATGGCAGTGCTTTAATTCACCTTTAAGCCATCTTTAAGCATCTTTACGCGTATTTTTAACCTCGGATTTAATTTTGGACACATTTTTAAGCTCGGCTTAAAAAAGGCTTAAAGATGCAATTCTGTATTGGGTGAAGTGTAAAACAACCATGATTACTTTACTCTACCCCCAATAGCTTTGTCATATGATCGAAAACCATTCCTTAGTACATGTAAATAACTGAAATGCTTTTAGGCCATTGCAATTACATTTTAACATGGCGTCCATTCTTTCATAGAAACCAGTATCAATGATTCCTGGAAGCTTAATTGAATAAATTACAAGGTGCGTAATTTGGGTCTGTTTGTTGTATTAATTACTTACATGCATGCAAAGATTGCAAATTTATTTCATTACGTTTATGAATTTAGTTTAGTTGTATTCAGAAAGCTAAGTTGATCATACATGTATATTGCACTTAATTTATCACATAAATTATCAGTCTGGGCACATTTGTTTAAAAGTTCTTAAAATCGGTCGGTAGGTGAAAACTTGTATCTTGTGTCTTGGTTTATATATGTAAGAAAAAATATATATTGGCAGATTAATATAAAAGTTACGAATAAGAAGTATTTTATTTAAATATCATGTAATCATAGCAATGAAACATTTTTTTTAATATTAAGAATTTCCGCCATAAAGCTGGTTGAACTAACGGCTTTTTAAACAACCGGATCCTGTCATGATTAAAAACCAGAAAACAAACATGAAATACACATAGCAAGAACAATCTGTTACCTGAATCATAATTTACGTCAGAGGACTTCATTTTAAATGAAAATGTTGTATAATTTTCAAATGCGGACTTTTTTAAAAGAATGTAAAATTCCAATATTATTTTTTAATTTTTACGCCATAAAATACTTTTAAAAGAATAAATTATCTTTTTCGTTTTAAAATTGATTTTTTAAAATTAATTTTTAAAATACCTATTTCCGTATCACATTTAGGGTAAGCGGTAATTTACATTTTTCACAGGGACATAAGTAATTTTATCTACTAGAAAAATTAAAGATTCGCTTACTCTTTTAAACTTTATCAATAGGCAACCCCATTTATCTACCAAACAGGAAGCTAAAATTACATATGCAAATAAATTGGTGTCATTATATTTGCTTTTTAAAAAATATCCCTTTAACAGTCTATAAGACTTTTACTTTTTAACAATACACAAAATACATACTCTTTTTACTTACTTTATACTATATATTTAGTTCAACATTTTCGTTAATTACATTTAGCTATGTTAAGCGAACCCTTGAGTAGGATCGTTTTAAAATGAAAATTAAAACTAGGTCGATGTGTCATATAATCAAGTTTTCTATTGGAACGACTGTTTTTAAAACCATTTTTCTTGGTAACGGTTTGCCATAGTTAGTTGCCCAGTTTGGAGGCTTGTTCTTTTCATTTTTATCCCTCATTTCTTTTATCAATTGTTTGAGTCCCCTTTCTTTATCCCGTGCTGTCAATCTTGGTGATCTATGTTCTTTTTCTGATTCTTCTGAACTTGTTTCTGTTGTACTGTTACCTCTTGTTGGCGGCCGAAGTGCGTGACTTCGTCTAAGTAGTTCCTTATAGTTACTAAGCACAGAATAGGACTTTGGTTTTAGTTGAAATCCAATAGTATGATAAGTTTTTGGTAAGTAACACGGAAAATGTGTACACCGAATATTTTTATATGTTCCGAACCTACAAGTATGACAATGATCGTCTGCTCGGCTGTTCTCTGATGTCGTCTGCTCATCAGCTGTTCGTACAGACGTGTTGCTTGTTGACAGTGTTGTAGAACTACTAACCGTTAATGGCGGTAACACTAGTTTATTATCTGCGTGCTCTTGGGGATTCAGTTCCTGTAACTCTTTTTCAATGAATCTCGTCTGCTTTTTAAGTTGCTTTGTTTCTCTATTGAAATCATTTTTTAAACAAGATATTTTATTTTCCAATAATTTGTGAGCAACCTTATTGGTTTTCTTTACTTTTAATGCAGCATGTTGCTTTTTCTTCTCCAAACGGAACTTTTCCATCTGTTCCGCGTCTTCTTCCGGTGTACTCTTCTTAACAGGCCTATTAAAAATGATAATCCTTGTTAAAATCAACATGAATAATAATATTAAAACTAATACGTTTCTAAACTATTTTAAATACACATTATGTCAAAATGCATTTAAAATTTTAAATGCCAGACCATTAATCAAATGTCTGCCTTTTCATTCTTTCTTTCAACGATGGGAACATACATAATAACGCATTTAAATAGTAGACCAGTGACAAACTCAGTTTTCTTTGTTAATTAACGGATCTCAGGAATTTTATTAAAGCACATGTCACCCTAACCCATGTGAAGAAATGATGTACATTTAAGGACTCTTGATGAAGACATCTGGATCTTATTACTTACCCATCTTCATCGCGAGACGAGTTCCTCCTCTGACTTCTCAACCGGTGGTGTAACCGGCTCCTTATGTTGTGTCTCCATAATTAAACTCACTTAACTTCAACCTTTGTCATACACTAGTATAATGATATATTAATTTTGAAGTCTTTACTCTCTTGTTAAATTTATATGTATGTGTTTATGCGTGATTAAAGTGCATATCGTTCCAGCATGACAACTTATTCAATATATATATATTGATCGCTTTGAATTCTTATTGGCTAATGAGTGTCTTTAACCTATTGGAGCTTTCGGCATACGTCAATATAAGGGGTATCCAATTTCTAAAAGACATAGATCTGAAGTACTTATATTCATAAAGAATACACTAAACAATGAGGTTAAGGCGTGTTCTGGAACAGAAACTATTGTTTTAAGTGTTCTTAAATGGTTTTTATATAAAATGTCGTGGCCGATAATATCTTTCTCATACACTTTGGGTTAAAAAAACCAGACATAATCAAGTTTTAAATTATTTGTTATATATTTGTTTGGTTAAATATATACCACCAACGCAACAACACGAAATGTGGGACACTAAGGTTCTATATAGGTTAACTTAATTGATTAACTTAATTAATTAATTAATTTTCAAGGTCAGGCAGGTCAACTAGTGTTCAAATCATAGCTGCGTATATATCCAGTTTGGATTATACAATAATGTTACATACTGACGAATTAAATTTATGGACTACTGTCTGTGAATTAAGTGGGATGTTTGGGGGCTCTCAACAGTGCTTATACCGCACCATCGTACATTAACTCGAGGACCTGCTGTCCAAAAAACGAAAATGTTATCATCAGTGATCCCAAAATGTGTTTTTCTTTTTGGCTGTTTCTGCCATTGGCTTTTATTGTGCCATGTTATCGATTGCTTTGTAATGAAAGTTTTTTTCACGTTTTTAATTTCAAATATGCCTCTTACATGTTTTCAGTTTGAATCCTGTACATATGAAGTTTTAAAAATCTTATTCAATATATAAAGCATCAAATGATATAAGATATTTAGGAAAAAAATTGAAATAAAAAGACCACCAAATTTGCTAAATCGAGTCGAGGAAGCTTTTTTTCAAAAATGGCTATGAAACTGACACCGGTTTTTTAAATAAACAATCCTTGTAAAAACATATAGTTAATCTAGAGATATAGAATTTATGTGAAAATTTACAGTATTTTAGATATCTTTAATTGTTCTGGCAAGAATGGTTAAGAATAGTGCTACTAATACAACAGTCAAATTTTTGTTTGAAACTAATTTTCTAAAAAAGACATATGTATGAATTTGTGCCAAACAGTTCTAACGAATTGGAGTAACAGAAGTGAGTAGTGGTGTTTTACGCCGAAGCCAAGATTCCTTCATTTGTATCGATGCAACTAGTTCATGGATGGTGGAGGAAACCGGAGTGTTCGGAGAAAAACAATGACCTACGGCAAGCAAACTAGAATCTGTCAAGTAGTATTTAAACGAAGGCGGCGTTGAGCCAGAAATTTTGTGAAGAAATATTTTTTGTTTATATAATATTATTTATTTATTTATTTATTTTTATTAATCTATTAATTATTTATTTTGTTTACTTTATCTAATTTATCATTTTTATTTTTGCATTGGTAAAATCTTAAACATTTAAGCGCCCCTTTCGACACCAGTTGGTATTGGAAAATCCTGGGTTTTTAATATACAAATTATTCTAACCATACACACAGTCGCCAGGAACAGAACAGAACAAACTTTTATTTCGCCAGGAATAAAGTGTGTTAAGGTCAAAAGATTTTCGGACTATAATGTGTCCCACTCCTTTATACCCCCAAGTCTGTCAATTGGACATGAAGTCTATGATATCAAATTCATGATCCTGATAATGATAACCAAAAATGATTTTAATCAAGAACCGATCGACCTTTTAACTCTTGATAAACTGTAAAAAGAATTGATTTAATGATCGATACAGGATTAAGAGATACGATAACTAATATAAATCTTCTGTCATTCCGTAATCTCTGGGGAAATACGATTTAGCTATCTGACGCAAAAATCCAATAAATTTGTAATTGAAATTTTACGTATGTTTGTAATTATACGTTTGTTGAAGGATAATATGCGGAAATTTACATCCTTTATGTTGATACAATGTCGGTTATAATTGATTTCGTAAATAAGATTTTGAAATATATATATATATATATTGTGGATTTTCAATTTTAAATTTCAAATGACCGGTTTTGTGTAATATATCGCCTTCCTGAAATGACATGCGACTTTGTTGCAGTAATTTTAAAATATACAAAATATTATATTGTTGTTCCAACTTTATATTTTGAATTTGTTTAAGCTTACCGGTGTGATTTAAAAAAAAAAACCGCTACATAGTCGACGAGTGTGGAGACATTTTTTTTCAAAATACAAATAATCACCCCTCCAATGCCTCCTTTACTTTTAACATGTCAAAACGATAAATTAAAAAAAAAATTCGTAAGTTTTTTTTTTTAAATAATCCTAAAAGTTTGTTTCATCCACTTTCCCTTTTCTGCGTTTTTTTTAAAAATTTAATTCCATAACAGGTTTTGCCATTTGGAAATACATCAAAATTATTATTATTTTGTAATTGTATTTAACGTCGCATCAACACTTTTTTCAGCTCTTCTAAACGAGAGCAAATTAGTTTTCTCTGATTATAAGTTTATGTATGTGTGAAACCACTACGGTAGCTCAGTTGGTAGAATGCTCGCTCCGTAAGTGGAAGGTCGTGGGTTCGAACCCCGGCCGGGTCTGACCCAAGACTTGAAAGTGGGTAGTGACCTGTTCTTTCGCCAAGCACTCGGCATTACGAAATGAAAGTCACGGCGGTTCTTTCGGATGGGAACTTGAAATAAACGAGGTCCCGTGTCATGGCAGGCATGGCACGGATAAAGAACCCTGCTGTATGATGCCATCAGCGCAACGCACAGGCAAAATTTCTGCACTTTCGCCTATAGCTGGCGACGTCTCGATATAAGTGAAATATTCTTGACTGGGACGTTAAACACCATTACTCAACTAAACTTCAACTCATGTATGTGCTGAGAAAACGATTGTGTATTACGGTCTCTCATGTACTAGGGTGCACTCAAGGCGATTTTTTGTTTAGGTGCTAGCTCACTGAATCAGCATGTCTAAGACAAACATACCACTCCTCCAAATCACATTATACCGGCACAGGTGAACCAGTTGATACCCTTGTCCTTTTAATACAGATGTCATATACCACTTTTTGAATTTTTATAAGTCATACATTTAAAAAGTGGTATATGACACAGACGCCAAGCAAGGAAGCAGTACCTCAAATTTGTTCCAATCTTACATATGTTGGAATCTACAACCACTTGTTCTCGAGGCTCCACTGAGCCATCGAGGCCGGACCTACAACGGAACAAGTTGAACCACCCAAAATTCAATTAGTTGAATTGAGTAATGGTGTTCTATGCCAAGTCAAGAATTTTTTCTCCGATATCCTAGGAAGTCGGTTTTTTGGATGGCGGAAGACATCGGAGTACCCCGAGAAAACCACCGACCTACGACAAGCCAGCCAACATACTTTCTCACACTGGAATCTGCCCAAGTGGGATTCGAACCTAGGCGATGAGAGGCACTGTGTTCGCTTTACACCACTCGGCCACCGAGGCCTCTCCCTCCAAAATACAGCCGAATATTATTACACGACTTTCTATAATATAGTCTCAAAATCCATATCATAGTTGTAAATTATGTTAAGAAAATATTTAATTTTTAGGAAGGGCATACATTAATCTCTATCGATTAAAATGCAAATTTGACCAAACAAAAGTCGGAAAAAATAAATCAGGACAATTTAATTTTTTTTTTTCAAAAATATTACAAAATGTTTATTTGCGAAGTTACAAAAATAAGACCTAGTTAATTTCATTTAGTTTCAATTTTTTTTTTTTTTTTTTTTTTTTTTTTTTTTTTTAAATCGAAATACAACTTTTATGATAGAAGTACGTTGATAAGGTATTGTAATGTTTGGAACATTTGTTTTATGACTGTTTTCACATTCCAAGTGTAAGTTCAAAGTCGTTAGTTTTCGATCTTATTCATCTCTAAGTAATTTTATCCTAATTCGAACGAACGTTATTAAACATGATATTCCATTTACATATGGCATACTAACTCAAAGAGCTATCACCTTATAAAGTGAGTGCGAACTAGCATAAAACAAGTCAGGTCATAATTCATACTTCCACAATTTACCCATACACGAACTTGGTCTAATATTAATCCTTAGCTATGGAGAAAAATAAACTTGCTTTCGTTGCGAATATCGAAAATTGTGGCGTAAAACAACATTACAACATCTCTCTCTCTCTCTCTCTCTCTCTCTCTCTCTCTCTCTCTCTCTCTCTCTCTCTCTCTCTCTCTCTCTCTCTCTCTCTCTCTTTCTTTACTCACCTTATTTTTCTCTATATCCCTGTCATAGCACACTACAAATGGAACTGAAATAACAATTTATACATGAATATATATTAGAAATCGGCCGTAGTATTGATTCGGATATGAGCTCAATTTTTAATGAATACACAAGCACGAAAGTGATTATACATCATGAAATGTTTCTAAAACACTTTTGACAAATAAAAAACACATATATGAAATATTTCAAAAGATTAAAGAAATTATTAAATATATGATAAAGTATAAATGCGATTTTATAGGTTTATATCCCCTTTTATCTATTAAATATTTACTTAAATGATTTTTATTTTTGATCAATATTTTAATAATCTTTTTATTTTGATACAAAACAAAAACTTAATACAGATACTTATTTATACAACTCAATTTACATATACTTATCATAAAACTCACTTTAAACTGAGTTCGCTAACATACACTATCTTCAAGAAATCAAACATTTTTATTATTTTTTTTTAGAAATATTTTCTCTTTCAACTTGTCAACTATCTAAAGAATGGCTTTTTTCTACACTTTATATGTGTGTGTGTGTGTGTGTGTGTGTGTGTGTGTGTATGTGTGTGTGTGTGAATTTCTTCAACGCTGAATGGGCATGTATTTGTCATGTGCTGATTTTGAATTTCCATTAAAATAATGCATTCAAAATCAGCACATGACAATTTTGAATGCATTATTTTAATGGAAATTCAAAATCAGCATATGACATATTGAATAACCTCACGTGTATTCGTGTTAGAACAAAATACAGGGTTCTTTGTCTGACGTGCGTTTATTTTGTGATATGCAAACTGTTTGAATATTTTTCGCAGAGTAGATTTATCTTATTGCTACAGACTTTTTAGAACACTTTGTTTTTTCAAAATGCTAATCATTATGAAAAAAGAAAACGTATGTGTGATATACGGGGAGGGGGGGGAATGCATTGTCATATATATACATGTATATATTATTTTGGGTTATACAATAAAAAAAATTGAAATGTATTGATCAGTATGAACTGTCTTTATTTAGCACAGAGCGTTGGTGCAATTTACCCACAAAAATTATATTTTTGTTACATAACATTGGCGTATATTTTCAATCTTTCAGCTCTAGTTGAATTCTAAACGTCTGATATCTTTTCTCTTAAACTTAATTCGATAGCTTATAATTAAAATAATACTACAGGGCATATAACATGCATCCATGAAAATTATGGATCATGGTTTGTATACTTTCTTTTTCAAAAGGCATCAAGTCGACCTCTAAAAAACTTTAATAAATAAATAAATAAATAAATAAATAAATAAATGAATGAATAATGAATAAAACCTGGTTTTGCAAAGTTTTTTGCTGGAATGACCAGACCAACATCAGTTCTTGTTTAAACATTGTTGGCATTATTGAATTGATTGTTACATACCTCAAACAAAGTGTAGAGGGACTACACGCCTCCTTCTTGGTTGGCCAAATGTTTCCAGTTCGCACTGACTGATATTTACTATGAAAGTATAAAAAAAAATTGGTTGTTTATAAAACAAGACATACCTAATACCAAGAAAAAAATTAACTGTTCTCGTATTTGTATAGTAAAAATGATATATTTAGGGTTGTTAGATTCGCCAATATGTATATATATAATATATATATATATATATATTATATATATATATATATATATATATATATATATATATATATATATATATATATATATATATATATATATATATATATATATATATATATCAAACAAAAACACTTTTTAAATACTATATATGGATAATTTACACCATATTATATATATAAAAAAGGCCATAGAAGTCAAAAAATTTCTGTATTAGTTTAAAGTTGAATATAAATTTACACTCATTTAACAATGTTAAAAGTAGCTTAGAATGTGAATTCTTGTTTAATAGAAATACAACCACGGGTACTTACAGAGCGCGATTTCTCTTTTTTCTTTTAATGATATGTGTACCGTTGCATTGGAGAGTTGTGTAGGAAAATTTATTGCTTTTCATACCAAGACATTTCAATTTATTTTATTTTAGTTATTTTTAAAGAATAAGAAAGTAAATTGTTTTGCATTATACATTCCATCAAAATTTATAAAAGAATTTTATTAAATTTTCCGTATAGATTGATTTGAATGAACGAAACTGTTTAGGAGTTTGTACCTTGTAACACTAATTTAATTCACATGACATATTACTTATTTAACCATATTAATCCATTACAGAACTTTTTAAAATCTTCACACACACACACACACACACACACACACACACACACACACACACACTTATTTATGTTAATTCATGGAATTCAATTGAATTAGATCGGATTGGATTCATTAAATTGATATGATTTGATTTGATTTGATCTAATTCACTTCAATTTATTATATATTTTTTTAATTTTCCGCATTGCATTGCATTTTATTGCATTATATCATATTGTATTGTATTGTAACGTAATTGTTGTTTGCAGACTGTGCATCTTACAAAGTCAGAAAATTTTGGCTAAAAAGATGGTTATATGTAATTTTTGCCCAAAAGTATGTTGTGTTAAATTTTTAATTTTAAATTTCATTAGTTTAAGTCAGACTCGCACTAAAGTTGGCTGCCCAGTATCGTGAAACTACGTTACCTCACAGTAGTTTTATACTCAAACCTACAGACTCATTTTTGTAATTAATTGGAATGGCATAATAGTCTCTCTCTCTCTCTCTCTCTCTCTCTCTCTCTCTCTCTCTCTCTCTCTCTCTCTCTCTCTCTCTCTCTCTATCTTATACTTACTTTAGCCTAACTTTCACAGATGTCGCCGTTCTCTAGTACTGATGACTTTATGTTCGCAATAATAATATTATAATAAAAACCAAATAACTTTACATGACAACAGGTAATTATGACGTCAAAAGTTACTCTTGAACTACGTCACAATTAGGCGAACCGGTCACGTGCTGAAAATGTTAAAAAGTACAGTAACCACACACAAGTTTGAATGTAGTTTCACTGATATGAAAATTTTGGCTTATAAAGAAAGTCATGGGTTTTCCCCGGTTTTTAATAATAATAATAATAAAAATTAAAAAAAAAAAAAAAAAAAAAAAAAAAATAATAATAATAATAATAATAATAATAATAATAATAATTATTATTATTATTATTATTATTATTATTATTATTATTATTATTATTTGGGGTATTGTAGTTCAACGTTACCGAAGTAATCCCATTAAGATAGTCGAATAACGGTGAAATTGTATGAGGGTTTAATCTGACCGTTTCTGTTCAATGTAGTTGAATCGAAAGTTTCACCACTCACCAAAGATTATTTTGGAGATTCCATGTTTGAGTCCGATTATGGTCACAGCATTGTTCCATCATCTGTACTTCAATAACTGTATAGGAGACCACGGTTACACAATCTTTTTCTCAAATTTTCAATTATTTAAAACATTTTTTCACGGTTGACCTGAAAATTTGTATAATTCATTATTTAGTATAAACTATATTTTATTCTTCAATAATAGTATATATACATATTACATTAACTTTCAATGTATACAAAGCTTAGGATTCTGGAAACGAGTTATATTAAACTCTTATATTAACCAGTCTGCCGCTAAATAAATGCAATAATTAAGAAGCTACTTTTTCAAAGTAATAATAATAATAATAAATAATAATGATGATGATAAGATGAATTAAGTTGATAAGTTGTTTAGTGGGTGTGTACAAATACATGACTATCATGCATTTAAGTACTATAAGTTTTCAAGTAAAAAATATTCGTTATTTATTAATTAGAATATACAAGGCCGAAGACATGATAACCTTATACACTATCAACATATTGAAACAAATTATAATCATTGATTTTCAAACTACCAAACCCAGACTTTGGCCGGACACCAAACAAGTGGAGTGGTTCCGGTATATATATGTTTTTTTTTTTTTTTTTTTTTTTAAGTTAGCTCATACAAAGGGGAATAATTCTTGCAGATTTGAAACTGCGCAAAACATTTTGCGAGATTTCGTTACTAAACATGTTCGTATCCAAACCGGTCTCTGCATGACAAGACGTTACTGACTCAATAAAAAAATCTAGTCATTCCATATTGTCAGTGCATTTTTAAATTCTGGAATTTAACTGGTGAAATTCCGATATAAGCGATAAAGTATTACCTGAAAATGTTAAACCCTATATTCGTGAAAATTTGTTGTCATTTCACTACAATCCGCACCACTAAGTTAGAACAAGTCTGAACAAGACTTGAAAATAAGCAGTCACGGACTATCCATGATTTGCCAAGCACTCGGCATTCAGGGATGAGACCTTAAAAACCGATGTTCCGTGTCACGACAGGCGTGGCACTTTAAAGCTGCATTAAGTTTTCCAAAGAAAAAATTAAAACGGTGCTAATCTAATTAATTATGTTCCTAATGAACAATGTTACATTTGGTTCAACTATAAAATCTCGAATAATTACAGAAATTACAGAAATTACCCAGCAAGATGCAGCATTTGGGATCTAATATTAGAACATGGTTACGTCTTAAAGAAACCGGGTCATTAAAACCTAACTTTCAAAACTGTGAAATACGATAAATTAAACACAGAACTTCTTGAATTTGTCATTTGTGACTTAGTAAGGGATACATAACACCATTTCAAATTCATCTGAATATTAATGACGGACAATTAATGCAATTTGTCATATTTAACCTTCGATTCATTGGATTTTCCGTACATACGTGCGCATGCCAAGCTCATAATAATCATCGTTAAACATTGACCAACCGGTTAGAGGATTCCGTTTATTTACAGCTAAAGGAAATAAAATTTTAGAAAATGAATCTCACGGATCGTGGTTAGAGGATATCTATTATTTTAAAAAATATATATTTAGAAAATTAAAAAAATCAGAAAATTGAAAAACTTTATGCAGCTTTAAAGAATCCTACCTACACATTGCCAAAAGCGGATTGCAAAGGTCAAATTTTCTGCCGCTTCCCCTATTGCTGGTGACGTCTCGAGATAAGTGAGAAATTCTTGACTGGGACGTAAAACCTGATTAAATTAAAAATTAAATCACTACTGTCCGTTTATACTTATTTACTTGACCTATTATATTATTACTATATTATATTAAAATCAATTGACAAAAAAAAAAAAAAAAAAAAAAAAAAAAAAAAAAAAAAAAAAAAAAAAAAAAAAAAAGCATCAAAGCATTGTAAATCAAGTCCTTTATGTAAGATTATACTGCCAATAAACACCCATTTTAAATTTTCGGAATCAACACCCCCATAATTTACCCCTATATCTAAACACTTGTCGGTAACATTACTCTGCAATTCATTAAAATGTGATATTTTTTTCTTTTATCATATTTCTTATATTTGGAACGTTTAAAAATTATCCGTGACCTTTATATCATTTAGTACATGAAATCATGTTGACCCAAAGATAAACGTCATTCCGTCGTTTTAATATTCGGACAGGTGGTCGTCAGATCGGAAAGAGAAGTTGAACAGGTAGGATTTTTAAATGAATTTTAATTAGAATAATTAAAATAATTCAGAACAGTAGAAAATTATTTTTTTAAAATCTATTTTAAATTTGCTTCTAATCAAAAAGTTTCTATTAAGAAAATAATAAATTAGGAAGTTCTGGAAATGTTTGGTAAACATTGTCTGGTATACTCACCATGCAACCACTTTTTTTCCTATTTTATATGACAACTTGGGATCTTTATTACTTTATTTACAAAAATACACAGAATGGTCAAGCGTCCTTTTGATGGTAACATTTTAGCACATTATTCGAGCCTCAAAAGGTTTTAATTTTAATTTATAAATAGAATCTGTAAATGGCTGAAACTTTGAGTAATTTGGGGAAAATTAAATTTAAGTTCGATCGTCAACTGAGGGTGGGTGAATGTGTGGATGGTGGTGGTGATGTGTGGTCTTGTAGGTAAAAACCGTAAACATAACGATTATAAGGATTTTGGTTTCTTTGAGTTCATCAGAAAAAAAAAAGATAATGATGATGATGATGATGATGATGATGATGATGATGATGACGTTGACGATGGGAATGATGAACTTTCAAATAAAAAGAAAACATTTGAGAGGCTGATTTTTTAAACAGCTTCCGTTAGCCAGATTTAACTCTCCTGTTAGCCAAACTTTGTAAAATTTGCATATCTGTTCTATCCTGTGTAAAACAATAATTACATCCAAATCGTGACGTGTAGATCGACGGATGTCTAAAGTAAAACTGATCATTAAAATGTGCATGGAAAGACTCAGGTCCGTTATTTGTAAATGTGAAAAGATTAAACTTTCGCTCAAATGTCGCAAATTACATATAATATATTTAATCGATTGTTCAAATGTCCATTAAAGTCGTCGCTAAAATGTCCACTATTAGTTGCTTATTTATCAAGCCCTTGATGTAACATTTCATTTATGGTAGATGATTTTTCAGCAAAATTCCATGTGAAATCTTATTTATTTATTTATTTATTTATTAATTATTTTTTATTTATTTATTTTTTATTATTTATAATTTTTATATTGAATTTGAATTTTCCCGCTATAACTTATCAGTGTTAGGCAAAAATCCGAGATAGTACGGATAATTTCCCATAATGCATTGTTAGTTTACCACAGTGCAAGATGGACGACATGAGTAATAGTTCACCATCGGTGATTAGTTATCATAGACGAAACGACCGAACACCTGAAAAAGATTTCAGTTTAAAATCAGAAGACAATAAGAAATTAATTAGTGAAGTCCGTAGATCAGTTGAAGGTGTTCAAAAAAAGTTTACAAGGTTACAAGACGACATAGATGAAAGGTAAACATTGAGTTGATGAACAAATGTAAACAAGAAAATATATATATATATATGTCTTTATTGATCTTCTTATGATAGATCAGTCTCCATCAGTCGATTCTTAAATGGAATTTAATCAAAGGTTATACTGAACACTGCTTGTTTGAGAAATTACATATGTATATTATTGTATGTTTCTACAGCTGTTCACTTAGTAATGTCGAGCCTTGGTGGCCGAGTGTCTAAGCGAGCTTAAGTTAGTGGCTCTCCGCTGCTTTGGTTTGAATCCCACTCGGGAAAGATCCTAGTGTGAGAAAGTTTGTTATCGCTTGCTGAAGGTTGGTGGTTTTCTCTGGGCACTCCGGTTTCCTCAACCATCCCTGACCACCTCGAAATAATTGAAAAATTCTGGACTGGGGTATAAAACACCATTACTCCACCCCACTTGGATCGTAGCGAAGAAGTATATATATAAACATATCATATAACTTAAGTTACCTGTTTTTGTTTACCCGGTAGTTTGAGTTAATGCACATGTTTGCTTTCTTCTGTCACACACTTAGCATGACAAATGATAATACCTCAGAGAGCATTTGCTTTGTAGATGTGTCTGTCTCACTATTCTGACATCGTGCTAGTACAGCAATGTGAAATATTGTGGCCTGATTAAGTTGCATTAGAGATTCAAACTGAATTGAATAGTTTGATAATCATAAAAGCCTGCACTTATGTATACCGATGATTTATTTTTGGAACCCATGAGCCCACTCCGCCCAGTCCACATGTATAGTTTTGCTCACAGTGAAGTGAGAAGAAAGGGTTTCACTGTATAACGATTTCAGGGCAATGTAGGGATGGAAATTTCTTATTGTTATATAGCACTGTTATACTGAAGTGTTATTGACAGTCATGTCACACAAGGCTACCAAGATGTGCTTGTGATTGACTGTAAGTTAACCTATGCATTTGTCGGCTAAAAGTACAAGTGAGTAATCAGTGTGATTTGTAGGTGCTACCTTATCAGGACAGCATTTGCAGGGTCTGGCACTCCAACTATTCATCATGACACCATATGAAGTCATCTGCAGTGTAAAATAAAATGACTTGCCTAAGATCACAAGACGTGTCCCTTGTGGGATTTTGATCCGTGTGCTACCTCTCCATCAAGCTAAAATCAAGCTTTTCGTGAGACTGAAATAAGTATTGAAAATAATAATATATATATTATGCCAAATGGCTCAGATCCATTAAACGGTTACTGTTTCAACTTCTCATGCTTACACATTTTACATATAAAGCATAAATAAAGCATCCCTTAATTTACAAATTACCAGGAGTGTTGTACATAAATTAGTATTATTTAACTTATTCCTGCTATAAAAGTAACAAAAAAATGGCTTTTAAAAAAATCATTGCTTACATTTTTTACGTCAAAGACTCATAGGAGTTTGGGATTAGGAAATGAGATAAATTTTTATCCACAAAATAATTATAAGAGCCATGGATACTAGGACAATTTTTGTTTTATTATGTATTATAATCAATACTGTTTGTCATTTCTCTGAAATGTAGACTTATAGTTATGACCTATCTATGTTTAGTTGTGTCATTACTGATTCATGCCTAAGAACTCTTTTAAAATGCAGATGTGATAAATAACAACACATTACCACTCATGAATAAGGAAAAGATCTATAAAAAATGAAATGGAAAATTACTTAGATTTTTCTTCACATTTTCAGATATCAGTATACATGTATATATATCTGATAAATTTGACACTTGTATTTTACACATTATCGGTTTTTAGACAGTGTCTGAGTGAGTTTTATTTTCCCCCACTTAGCTGTAGGCAAAATTTTAGATTGAACATACATTCATTGAAATCCAGGACCTCATCAGACTTGACTGTGGTGGTTTTAGTGTAAATGTAGTTATTTTTATTCAGTATGGTTAGAAAGTTGGCAGTACCAGTATAGTTGTCATACATGTTACCTCATATACATGTTATTTCATACTCAGTTCTTTGAAGAGGGGCATCATTGGCCCAGTGGTCTTTAGCAGGCTTACAGATCAAGCACCTCTCACCACCCAGGTGCATTAGCTGCATATCCCTCCTTGAGCAGTTTCTTTTGCAAGATTGTCTTTCACTCCCCTTATTGAGTGCTGGTAATTTTTTTCTGGGCACATGTGAAAAATCGTGACTAAAATGTTAAAACACCATTTATTTCATAATTTGTAAATTTTTTTTATAAAGGCAATAAGAAATTAGGAAATTAGAGTTGTCTCCCTTTCACTATTTTACAATATATGGCTAATGGAGGTGATGAAAGACAAAGGTATATCTATCTAAAACAAACTTTTAACAAATATTTTTAAATGGTTTGACAAGTATATGTGTGTTGAATTTCAATGTCAGATTGTTTTATTAGTGAATAACTCTGCTAAGTTGTTGTCTTTCTACAGCTGTTACTGATGTGATGTCATGTCTAGTATTTGTAACATCTGTATTTACTAGTATAACTGACTTGTATGAGTAATCCCGGAAGGATGACAGACCATATATCTATTTTAAAATAATTGATTTATTGATAAGAGAGTAAAACAGTTGAAACAGTTGATAGTGGATAAATATTAGATGAACTAAAGGCTATCAGATATACAATGTATATTTATGATAAGAAGAATATTCCTGGAATATATCATCATTTTTAGTCTTATATGGGCAGAGTGAAGTAGCACAACAGCATTAAACAACCCAGTTAAGATTCTTTCATGTCTGTCAAGGTTATTTTATTTTTAGCTCAACTGGCTACAGCCAGCTGGTCTTATAGCATGGTGAATATTCCATGCATCTTGATGTGCATGCATAAACTTCAATCTTCTTCTATAAAAACTTCTTGACCAGACAAAATTTGATGTGGAAAGTCTTTTGGTGAAGATTAAAGTTTGTGGTTTTTAGCCTGTTCAAGATGGCTATTCAAGATTACTATAAAATTAAAAAAAAAAAAAAAAACCCCTGAAAAATGGCAATTGTATAACTTGATGACCTTAGTTAAATGTCATTGTGGATATGTCCATACATTTACAGGAATTAAAAACTTTCTAAAAACTTAAACAACTTATGTTACAAACCATGGAATCAGCCCAGACCTCGTTGGCCTGCTTTTGTTGGTGGACAAAAAAAAAAAAAAAAAAAAAAAAAAAAAAAAAAAAAAAAAACTAACCTTTGTAAGTGAACTGTTAGGTGGCAAATAGTGCCACTAAGTGCTCTCTCATTGTTGTATGACCTTAGTAACAAAAACTTTATGAGTGGTTAAGAAATAACTATACAAGATTAAAAACATGTATTACTTGGATATAAGATAAATATAGGGAGTTGATTGATATAACATGATAAAGGGGAAGTTGTGATTGCTGGCCTGTTTTCTGGTTTGCCAACATTTTTATTTGTCACCATTCAGTTAATCTGGCAAGGAAAATAAACGTGTGCAATGTTTGGTGGTATAAGTGAAGTAACTTGTATATTACAGAGGTTTTGTTCAATTACAGAAAATAAACATGGTCACAAGGTTCACAAGTCTAACAGAATAGGAATTGGAAGTTTATAAAAGACCGCTGCTGCAAAAACAGCTTTATCCTTTTCCAAAACAGTTTAGCATACTCATGCATGTAAAATTAAATGGATAATCAATAGATAACTGATTTAACACTTCATCAGTATTCATTTCCTAAACTTAGACTACCAGTAAACTGTTAAGGCCAAGGGCTGTGGTGGCAGAGTAGTTTAGGCAAAGGGCTGTGGTGACAGAGTAGTTTAGGCAAAGGGCTGTGTTGGCATGGTAGTTTAGGCAAAGGGCTGTGGTAGCAGGGTAGTTTAGGCAAAGGGCTGTGGTGGCAGAGTAGTTAAGGCAAAGGGCTGTGGTGGCAGAGTAGTTAAGGCAAAGGGCTGTGGTAGCAGAGTAGTTAAGGCAAGGGACTGTGGTAGCAGACTAGTTAAGACAAGGGACTGTGGTGGCAGAGTAGTTTAGGCAAAGGGCTGTGGTGACAGAGTAGTTTAGGCAAAGGGCTGTGTTGGCATGGTAGTTTAGGCAAAGGGCTGTGGTAGCAGGGTAGTTTAGGCAAAGGGCTGTGGTGGCAGAGTAGTTAAGGCAAAGGGCTGTGGTGGCAGAGTAGTTAAGGCAAAGGGCTGTGGTAGCAGAGTAGTTAAGGCAAGGGACTGTGGTAGCAGACTAGTTAAGAAAAGGGACTGTGGTAGCAGGGTAGTTTAGGCAAAGGGCTGTGGTGGCAGAGTAGTTAAGGCAAGGGCTATGGTGGCAGAGTAGTTTAGGCAAAGGGCTGTGGTAGCAGAGTAGTTTAGGCAAAGGGCTGTGGTGGCAGAGTAGTTAAGGCAAAGGGACTGTGGTAGCAGAGTAGTTAAGGCAAAGGGCTGTGGTAGCAGAGTAGTTAAGGCAAGGGACTGTGGTAGCAGACTAGTTAAGACAAGGGACTGTGGTAGCAGAGTAGTTAAGACAAAGGACTGTGGTGGCAGAGTAGTTAAGGCAAGGGGACTATGGTGGCAGAGTAGTTAAGGCAAAGGACTGAGGTAGCAGAGTGGTTAAGGTGTTAGAATTCAAACCGAAAGATCTTTACTGCTGTAGGTTCAAGTCAGCTAGGTTTTTCCATGTAATAGATCTTTACTGGTTGGCTCAGTACCAGTAAAATGGATAAAGTGTTCTTAAATGTTTAGATATGTTAAGACTAATCCTTGAGATTAATAAAAAATTGCTTTGTCAGAAATAGCTTAAAATTGCTGATATGATGCAAAACAAAAGTCAACCAACCAACCGATCTACTGATTATTCTTTTCTGTGATTGTACTTTTTCTCATATTGATTTGTTTAAAAACACAAAATACCTTAATCTTAAACTTGCATTGTTCAATTAGTCTGTTTCCATCTTGGCAGTACAGAGGAGGAGTGTCTGCCTTGAGTGTGGGAGGTCAAGGTTTTGAACCCCAGACAAGTCATAAACAAGACTTTCGACTGGGGGAGTGGTATGTTTGTCAAGATACCGTTTCCTCTCCTGGTGCTTAGCATTAGATTTACAGAGTAATCACTGGTTGAACTTGTGTCAGAATAATGTGACTGGGGGAGTGGTATGCTTGTCTACTGACTTGTTGAGCTAGCACCTTAACAGAAATTGCCCTGAGTGCATGTTAGTACAAAACATAATATACACTTGCTCGTCTCAGGCATATATGATAGTATGAACTAATTATTAGCTAAATCCTGATAGAAAAGCAAATGATTTCTTAAATGTAGAATATTGCAATAGAGCTGTATACGCAATAGCGCCGAAGATTTGATTGAACGGGAATGATATCTGTATCTATGGCTTTTCCAAAATTCATTGATAAATTCACCCATGTGACTGCTTAGGTTCAGAAACTAAGTTCCTGACCAAAAAGCATGCTCTCATCTTGAATAACTGATAATTTGCTGATGCAATGTTAAACAGCATTACAACCAATCAATCAGTCAATTAAGACTAATTGTTTCCCAAGTGACAAGTTGTTGTATTGGACTTTCTGTCCAAAACAGCGTAGTCTTAAAGATAAACAACTTAGCCCAAGTCTTGTAACTTTGAACTTCTCTATTTTTCCACCTTGCAATCTTCTGGTACAGAAAGAGGCTTATTATTGGCTAAGTGTTTTAAAGCAAAAGCAAAAGTCCTATTGTTAGAAAGTTTGTCAGTTCATTAAAAGCATACATATTTAACAATGGTTAAGCTTCCTTTTGTACCCTCCACTAAAATTTTTATTTTATTTTAACTGAAATAGCTTAAAAATGATGAGATCATGCAATTTTGAACAATTCTTTTAAAAAATAAATTGGCAAAAATTTTACATAGAATTTTATAAGAGGGGTGGGGTTCAGAAGGAAGTCTTACCAAAGCACTGATATAAGAAATGAAATCATGACTGAACATATTCTAAATTCAATTTTTTTAAATCTAATTGAAATTACTGTTTATGAAATACAAAAGAAAAGACATTGTATGAATATGGAATGTTTATTCTCTTTTAAAATTGAAAGGAATACCTGGTATTTGTAATATACTTTATTAAACTTTTTTTTAATTTTAATTTTTCACATAATTGGATAAACATATCAACATTCATCTCAATTGTTCAGGTTAAATTACCATCTTTTGTATAACATTAATGTTTACGACAAAAAACCTATCAATATATTATATACATAGATTATATCACTTTTTTGTACACCCTCAGATCGATGATGTTGATTGTGTATTCATAAGGATTAAAGTTTTGTTCCACCCAACTAAATGCTATGTATATATAGATTATATATAATGTATATATAATACATAAAGAGCAGGTGTAAAAAATATTAATTATCCAACATGCGTCGTTTATAATTCAACAATAATACAAAGCCCAGAACAAAAACCTGTTGCATTTAAGTCCGGTTTTTAATGAGAGATTAATCTTTTTTATTTTATTTATGCTGGCTGTTGGTAAAGTTGTGCATTCTGTACATATTACATGCAGGATAACTTTGTTGTTGTTTATATTGTAAAAAATATTGTAATGAGTATTTGAATATTTAATTGAAATTACACAGGTATGTACCAGATAACTTAGTTAATATTTTATAAGGTATATATGTTAAATCATTTCTTCTTTAATTTTTTTAATTTGAAAATTAATTATATTTCATAATCTAAATTTCATTCTTAATAGATGTATTAAATGAAATTGAAATTATAAATTTAATAGCTTTATTTTGAAGAATTAAAATTTAATATTTAATTTCAGTATAGACTATTACAGTAGTTCTTTTCAGGTGTTCTAACTAGAATAGTGCCAAAAAAATATCATAAAACAATTTTCAAGTGTCAAAGTTATTTATTCACATTGGAGTTTGAAACTTAGTCTGGTTTCTGATCTTCATATGTTTAATGAATTTGAATTTTAAAAATTTTCTAAGAATTCTAATTAATCCTTGTTCAAGGTAGAGTTATTAATATTGATCACATTAATTTGAAATTTCTGTTTTTCTGTCTAAATGTTGACCAATCAAATTATTTCTTTCTTGATAACTCTGTATGTAAAAGTCTAGAAAGAGGACTGGTTGTCATGGTAACTATGGATGGCAACTGCAACAAAGATCCAAAATAAATTTATCTGATATACTAGTTGTCTGTCAGAATCATTCTTTTTCATAGTATTTGTAAGAGTAGAACATGAAGTATTTAATTGATGCAGAATTCGAGTACCTTGGAAATTTGATGACTAAAAATGATGATTATTTATAGTATATTTGTCAATTTGTTTCATATGTTGTAAATATGTAAGATAATACTTTATTTTATAATTTTATCTTGTTCATTGCAGAGATAAAACTATAGAAGTTGAGCGTGAGTTACGCAGAGCTGCTGAGGAGAGATTACAATCCCATCTTGTGAACATGTATAACAGTACCGATGTCAACAAAGAGCTCAGAGAGAGATTGCCTAGAGCAAATAAAGTAGACCCTTTAAACAAGACAGCTGAAGGAAGAGCCATTACCTGCAGAGGAGTTCTTTGATAAAGAACAGGAATGTACAGCAACACAGTGCCCCCTCTATCCAAGAAAGGTGAGTTACTAGGTCTGATTTTTGATGTTAGCTATGGGAATTGCCTATGTAGCCAATTGCAATTTTTAAAAAGGTTGGTAACAAAATTTGGTTTCTTGCAATTATTTTGGTGACATGGAATTTTAATGACAATCCAAATAGAAAAGAAACAAATGAGGGATTTTTTGCATTAAAATTTACAAACTGGGGTTAATTTTATAAAACTGTATCACCATTTTATGTCTGATTTTTTCAGAACTAGAGCAGTTGCTTAATTAGCAACAAATATTCCATCCCATATCACCCATAGGGCCATATCTTAGATTTGACCTTGTGACCTTGACCTTTGACCAAGACACCTGAATTAGTTATTTGACATATTGTCACCTATCAATATACATTTATAAAAGGTTTAATAAAAATCCATCTATAGTTTGGGAAGTTGCACCTTCTCAATAATTCTGTAAGTATCCTTTGAAAACTTTTATTTTTATGGTTGCTTTCAGTTAAGTTAAATGATAAGTTGTTTTATGACACCATTTGATCATGTCTATAGTATTTTTGGGGAAGGGGGGCCTCAATGGCCAAGTGGTCAAAGTGTGTACCTATAGAACACAATGCCTCTCAATGCCTTGGGCAGATTCTAGGGTGAGAAAGTGTGTCTTTTCAATTGCTGAAGTATCTTTTTTCTTGACACTAAAATTTTCTCCTCTATCTCAAAATTTTCTCAGTGGCTCAATGGTATAGCATCTCTATGGAAAGCAGGAGATCAGGGGTTTAAACCAAGTTTGGGTCATACAATAACACCTTTCAAATTTTTGCTTCTGGCTGATGCTCAGCATTAGGAGGACTGAGTGAAGACTTGTTAATCTGGTGCCTGGATAATGTGATGGTGATGGAGGAGTGTCATACATTTACCTTTCTGTGGTGTACTGACTTAGGTGAGCTAGCACCTTATCAAAAAGTCACCCTGACTGTATGTTATTACCAGGCAGACCGTAATACACACTGGCATATCTTGCTCATACCTGAACTTGTTCTTGATTAATAAATAGACAATAACATTATTCTTGTTGCCTATAGCTAAAAAGTTGCTGATGAAATGTTTTACAATATAACTTCTTTAAATGTATAGCTTTCACAGAAAAAAAAGATTGACCACCTCAGTGGCTTAGTGGTAAAGTATTCATCTTGAGATCAGGGGTTTGGATCAATGGTTTGGTGATACATAAAACTTCAAATTTTCGAAATATTGCTTCCGCGTCCTGGCATTTAAGCATGAGGAGGAGAGAGTATCAACTGATTCACATGGTGCCAGGATAATGGACTTGGGGAGTGGTATGCTTGTCTGTGGCAAATTGCCTGGGTGAACTAGTACATTTCAAAAAAGTTTCCGTGAATGCACACTAATACAGGACAGGCCATAATACACACTAGCACATCTCACACAATCTAGAACTTGCTCTCAGATTGATCTATTGAAATCGATAACCTTGCTCTTGATGTTAATATAGTTAGATGGTTGCTATGACATTTAACAACAATACAATAACTTCTTTTACTGTGTAGCTTTCTTCAAAAAACTTTTGTATTTACCAGCATTTAGTGGTCAAAGAGAATTACGTTGACTGTTTAAATATAAAGTATTATTTCAGACATTTTTATAAATGAATTAAAGGCTACGTATATGTAACCATAATGATTTTGACTTAGTCTGTTTGTATTTCAGTCTGGTATTATTTGCCAGAATGAATTATCTCAAATTGCCACTGCAGTAGCTCAGTTGGTAGAGTGCTCGCTCCGTAAGTGGAAGGTCGTAGGTTCAAACCCCAGCCGGGTCTGACCCAAGATTTGAATGTGGGTAGTGACTGCTCTTTCGCCAAGCACTTGGCATTATGAAATGAAAGTCACGTTTCTTTTGGATGAGAACCTAAAATAAACGAGGCCTCGTGTCATGGCAGGCATGACACAATAAAGAACACTGCTGTATAATGCCATCAGCGCAACACACAGGCAAAATTTCTGCGCTTTTGCCTATAGCTGGCAACGTCTCGATATAAGTGAAATATTCTTGACTGGGACGGTAAACACCATTACTCAACTCAACTCAACTCATTTCAAAATTAGAACTTCCAGTGTAGTAATGGAGTTTTGCACAAGTCAAGATCCTTCTACATTCAAATTTTCTCACACTAAGATCTTTTCTAAGTGGGATTTTTTTCCTAGGAGGCAATTTTAAAATGCACTATGACCTATGAGTGTGTACCTTAGATCACGTAGCCTCTATGAGCCCAAAATAAGAACTTTGACATAGCTCACTTAATTAAATTAAGTTAAATTCATTTGTTTTTTGTTTGTTTATTATTTAAATTTATCATCCTGTCTAAAAATTAAAAAAGTAAATATATTCTTAAGAATAAATAATGTTTTAAATAAATTGTTATCTTAAAAAAAAGTTTAATTGTATGAAGCATTTTGTACTATAGTTGTAGACAAGTTGTCTCCCTTTGTCCACTGTTTTAGATTGCTCAGATATTGGGGTTATATCAATCATATAAGAATTATGATGATTCCATAAAAAAATAATGTACTTACTTATAACAAGTTGTTTTTGAGTATCCTGTATTATTACTTTCTAGTTCCATAAGTAAAAAGGTCAGTGACATACGTTACAATACGGAGAAAATGGAAGAGGTTTACAAAAATTTACTTAACAAAATTTATGCACATTTCATATCTTTTTTAACTTATTAAAATTGTTTATCATGTATTTTTGTAATTATTTACAAACAAAAAAGTTGAAATTATATATTTTTTTAAAAAAAATGGAGAAACCCAGTTTTTACAAAATTTTCTTTATGATCATTTTAACATTACTGGTATATTTTATTCAGGCTGATTTGATTAGATCCATTTCAGAGAAAAAAAATATAAGCAAAAGTTGTATTAAGAAAATACCTCAAAAATGAATTAAAATTTAAAAAAAAAAAGAAAAGAAAAAAAAATAGTCAAAAATGGTAGATAACCATGACCCTAGCCAAAATGAATACTAGTAAATAAATAAATAAATAAGTAAAATAAATAGATAAATAAATGCTAATACATGTATATGGTGTTTCCTATATAATTCTCTGTTTTACACAACAGACATTTCCTAACATGCTGTAATTACCATAGGTAAAGGTTAGTGCAGAAAATTTTTGGCACCCCATGAAGAATACATCCTTACATCCTTTAATTTGAGAGGGCGAGAGAGAGAGAGAGAGAGAGAGAGAGAGAGAGAGAGAGAGAGAGAGAGAGAGAGAGAGAGATGATGATGATGATGATGAACATCATTCAATATGTCACTTGTACAGATTCACTGGGATGTGACACAAGTCAAGGCTATTAGATTATGTCAGTATTAGGTAATTTTTATGACAGATGTTTGAAGTATTAAACTTTTGATTTTCCCCCAGAATGTGTTAGATAGGATAATCCTCTGTTAATCCAGGTTTGATAACTTACAGAAATAGAGATTAATCAAGAAGACAGCTATAATCCCCAGTTTTGTAATTAAATAGTCAAATGATTTAACAACGCAACCATATGATTTTAATATGAAAACCATATTACCCAGCAACTAGTAGTGGAGATATTTATATTTCATACAGAAGGGCCTTATCTTTACAAAGACTAGGTGAATTATAGTCTTACATTGGCCTATGTTTATTATGTGATAATGTCATATAAGCATATAGCTTATCTTAACATTAACATTAGGGGATCATTGTCACAATACAATAATGATATAAGTAGAAAAACCTTGTAGTATTAGAAGTTTTAAATTTGACACCCAGATGTTTACCATCAAATTTTAAAAATGATAATATTGCATGATAGCATGATTGCCTTTATGTGAAATTCTTAATCAACATCACTTTTATTCCATAAACCTTCCAATCTTATCCATTTGAGGACCTTTGTCCTTTTGCTTGCCAAAGATTGGTAATTTTCCCCAGGCACTCCAGTTTCCTCTACCATTTAATAACTAACTGCTTGGATACAGGTTTAAATCTGATATCTGATCTGGGGAAAAAAAACAAAACATTACTCTACTATACTCTGTTCCACAAGGTAACCACTCTGGTATCCCAATTGGTAGAGTACTTGCTTGGTATGTGGGAGGTTGTGGATTTTGAACCTCCAGCCTGGTCTGGGCAATACTTGAAAATTGGTTATGACTGATCTTTTGCCAAGCACTTGACATTTAGAAATGCAGGTCACAGGGTCCTTTGGAGGAAGACATTTAAAAACTGCTGTCCTGTGTCAAGGCAGGTATGACATACTAAAGAACCCTCCCTGCTCATTGTCCTAAGCTTACTGCAAAGGTCAAAATTTTATCTATTTAAACAATTAAATCAATCTATTCCACAAGGGGCATCAGTGGCTAAGTGGTCAAAAGTGCATGCCTAGGATCATAGTGAGTGCCTCCTACCACCTTGGCTGGAATCCTTCTTGGGCATGTCCTAGAGCAAAAAAGATTGTTAAGTTCCCTTACCAAAAGATGTCCTGATTCTCTGGGCACTACTGATTTCTTCACCATCTTAAAACTGACCACCCCAATATAAGTGAAAGAATCTTGAAGTGGACATAATCAACTCTGCTTTATTCCACACTGGTCAAATTTTTAATCTTTTCTAACATAATTCTTGTTTTATGAATTTAGTTTTATTTTTTTTTTTTTTTTATTTTTTTTTTTTTTGAAATTTTATAAAAATTGTTATTTTCACGAGGGATATCATTTTGATTAGTTTTATTACTGATTTCAATATGTCTTATGTTTTTAAAAATATTTCTTGTTTAATAAAAACAATAGAAAACTATAGATTTTATTTATTTATTTATTTATTTATGTTTTTGCAATTTACAAATTTTATGTTGAAAGTAATAAGTTTTCTCTTTATTTTTATGAAGATGATAACTCCTTTAATAAATAATTACATATTATCGATACATTGTAATAAAAACAGCATAAATCTACAGCTAGCCTAGTCTCTATTTGTCATTTTGTATTGGTTTTTTAACATCTCTTCTGCCAGATTAAAAAATTATTAACGCTCAGTTATATGATAAATTATACTTGTTGTAAATAATTGACCAAAAAAAATCCAAATTTAATTACTTTTTAAATGGAAAAGTATCAGGTAAAATCTAACATCGATTGTGATCTTTGACCTTTCTTTTTTCTGGAATAATTGGTTTAACAACTCGTATTTTCCTGATTTTCCTTTTATTGATCGTTTTTGTTTTTTTAATGTTTTACCATTTTACACTGAGCAATTCAGACAAAAAATAAAAGTCATAAAACGCATGTAGCCAGTTACCTCAGCATTATCTGCCTCGTTTATTGAACAGTAGATGGTTTAACAAAAGCTGTGTATAGCTGGTGAGATTTAATGATAGGGATATTTGAATTGATTGTTAAGTATTTCAGTTAGGCACAAGAATTATTTGTTTACTCGTCTTTTCACTCCCGAGTTTTTAGATGTTTAGTTGAATGAAGGCCTATCCTGATTTTTACATTGGCTCTATATAACCATGCATATGATTCGATGATTTGATGATTGTTGCTTTATTGTATCCTAGTATTAATTTTTGCTGTCTTTTGTAATTCAAAAAAAAAAAAAAAAAGAAAAAAAAAAAATTAAACGTAAGGAAGTAAGGAAACAGAAGGAATATCATTCCCTGGAGACATCATGCTTTTTTTGGATTAGATGATAAAATTTAAACTTTGTCGAGAAATAAAGATGAATAGAAATCTTGTGTAATGCTTTAGTATCCGAAACAAGATAAATAATATTTGTGAAGCATTAGTAAGTTGAAGTGATTAAAATTGATTGTTAGCTTGACGGTATTCCCCACAGGTTAACATTTGGCTGGCTGATGATGGAAACTCCCGACAAACTATCTCGGCAAGCTTGTTTGATCTGTCATAGGTTTCTTGAAGAGTAAACACAACTATATTCAATTATGTTTGATGAAATTTGTGCAATTTTTCCTAAGTCAATACACTGTAATTCATTTTTGTTTGAAGAGGTAAATTTGGACCCATACTATAATTAACCTCACAGGGCACGGACTACACAATTTACGCCTGAGTAATTTATAGACAAGGGTTAAAAGTAATTTAGTTATTTACATGTTTTTCTTATCAAGCGAGCTTTAAGTTGTAATGAATCGGGAAATATTATGTGTCTAATGAAATCTGTTAATGTTTGATTGATGATCTGTTTGCCTGGCCGTAAGTGATGAATTTTACTTTCCAATCTAATGATAAACGCTCACAATTACAAATTGGATCAGAAGAACTTGTCGTCATTGGATTAAACCCTGTATTTTGTCTTTCTCGATGAGAACCAGTTGTCACTCAAGTATTTAAAGCTTGTCTTTATTAAACAGATTAGGGCTTTACTTGATAATGTTTGTCAATTCATTATAAAAACATCCACTTTGTCATTTATCAAGTTTAGAGGTTATTTTTCTTCCTAATATATTCATTAAATGTTTAACAAAATCTTAATAGAAATAATAAATATCAGCTGACTACTGAATGACAAATTGAAAGTATTTTCTGGTAGTGTATGTATAGTCAAATCACAAAATAAAGCATCTTTTATTTATTTATTTATTATCAAAATTTGTAGTCAAATTACAAAATAGAGAATCTTTTATTTATTTATTTATTTATTTAATTATTTATTTATTTATTTATTTATTTATTTATTTATTTATTTATTTATTTATTTATTTATTTATTTTTTTATTCATTCATTTATTTAAATTCAAAATTTTCTTCTGAATTGTTAGTTATTTTAAAATTCTATTAAAGATATTTTCAGAAAGAAAAATGCTGTTCTTGAATAATAATTTTTATTGAAATGGGATTATCTCCCTTTGTGCATCAAAATGCACTTCAATAAAATAACCAAATTGTTAATCTCAACTTTATTATGTTTATTGAATTTGAACCATTTAAAAAACAGTAAATAAAGTTAAAAAATGCTGTTCTTGAATAAAATTTTTTATTGAAATGGGATTATCTCCCTTTGTGCATCAAACTGCACTTCAATAAAATAATCAAATTGTTAATCTCAACTTTTGTGTTTATTGAATTTGAACCATTTAAAAAACAGTAAACAAAATTAAAATAAGAATACAATGCCTGTTAGTAAATGATTTATAACAAAATTAGTCATTTATTATTTGTGTGGATATGGTACTTAAACTTCTGTCAAAATAGTAAACATTTTTTATTTCAAATCAAACAAAATTTGTTTATTCTGATATTTATATTGACTTAAAGAGTGTGAACAAATGCATTACGAGGTTGATATTAGCAGAAATCAACAAGTCATTGAGCATCAATTGAATTTGTTTGTTTTTTTTTACAAGTAAATTTGCTTATTTTATCTAAGACAAATATGTATGTTTGCTGTACAAGCATTTATAAATAGTAATGGGGCCTAGATTGATTGTTTTGCAAGTTTTAACAAATAATTTTGTCATTGATATAACTGGTCTGACTGACTGGCTGGCTGATTAGGATGAGTAAATGTCATTATCTTGTGTATTCCAAATAAAACCCAGCTTTACTAAACCCTCCAAATTTGTGTACTTGCTGGAGATAGGTAAACTTTGCTCACAAAATATTCAAACAGTTTTTATCAATTTACATTGTAGAAAGTTATACACACAAATTTTGACAGTATTTTATTTAACCAAGCTTCCTATCTCAGCATATCTAAACACAAGTAGAGTTTTATCAGTCTTTACACTACTGTTCAAATGTGTGCACACTGATTTTATTTGTAGAACTTGTAATAGAGGGCAGGATAATATCTGATGACAACTTTGTAAATATGATTAACCAGCCATTTAATGATGTATACAGTAAATTAAACTTAATTCTTGAAATCAGAAAATTAATTACTGGGTAAATATTTTTGCAGTTGATTCATTGGATGAGACATTGACATTTCTCTTTATATCTATTGGTTGATTTACTGTAGTTTTTGTTTTTCCATTGGTTGATGCATTTTTACATTTTGTTTTTCTATTGGTCCATTGATGAATTTTTACATTAATTTTTCTGTTGGTCCATTGATGAATTTTTACATTCTGTTTTTCTATTGGTTCATGTAATGTAGTGGTTTTGTTTTTCTATTGGTCTATGTAATTTAGTGGTTGGTGTTTTTTTGCTGGACACTCTGGTTTCCTCCTCTATATCTGAAATTGTCCACTTCTGTATAGGTAAAAGAAACTTGACTGGGGCATAAAACTCTATATAACTCCACTTCTATATGGCCAAGACAAAACATTTTCCATTATTCATATTTCAAATCTTTGTTCCTAGTTTTTAATTATATATTAACAATTCCCAATTACTTCTGTCCGTGTCCATGCCTCTCCCTGCCTAGGTTCAAATCGTGCTTGGGTAGATAGTGTGAGAAAGTTTGTCAGTTTGCTTTCCAAAGGTTAATGGTTTTCTCGGCTGTCCCGGAACTGACTGCCTTCTTAAAGATAAACTGGGTAGTCAAACATCATTACTCCACTCATCTCCACTCCACTCTCTAGTGCAAAACAGATTAAAACGCACTAGCAAACTAGAAAAAAAAAATAATGATAACACAGTTCTTTTTTCTGGATTTTTATTTATTTATTAACAATTATACATGCAGATGAATAATATTGTTAGAAAAAAGGCTTTGCGAATTTAAGCAAACACCTATGGTATATCAGCTACCCTCACATCTTTAACAGTTGACCTAAAATGAAATTTTTACAAGCACAATAGATCCAAAAACTATACCCAGATAGTCAGGTCATAAAGAAATTTAAAATTTATCGATATTATTTTTGTAGGTCAAGGACAGATGAAATATCAAGTCAAGGACACCAGATCTAAGTGAATTAGAAGGTCAGATTTTACAACCAGGTAATGAAGACAAATATAAGAGTATATTTACAAAGTTTAAGGTGTTTAACAAAGACTTCTTTATAAATAAAAAGAGTCTTAAGTGACCAAGTGGTATAAAGGCTACACTTATGGATCACTGTGCCTCTCCCTGCCAATGCTCAAACCCCAATCCAAATTTTTATTTCAAAACTTCTGTTGTATCAAATCAAATATTAACTTTTTGTGGCCAACTTTCACCACACAAATGATCTTATATTCTTATCGCCTATCAAGACTTATATAAACTAATAGGGTCAAACAATATTGGCCCAGTTGTTTGAAATGTGAATAGTTTTGTCAATCCAACCATTTGATTAGTTAAAATTAGCTTTTTTCTACACTATCTAATATTTCGTATTTTTTGGTTTTTTTTTTGTTTTTTTTTTTGCACTCAAATGACAAAAAGTGAATAAAATTCCATCAGATGATTTGAAATGTGTCAATTCACTTCTGAACTGTTAACTTGAATCAGTGCTTGAAAATTTGTGCTAATCAATGATTAAACTAAGGAAGTTCCAAAGAATCACATCTGTCACTTTTGTGTGTTTTATTTATTTTCTATTTTTCCTTCTTTTTGTAAAAGATATATAATCATGATATTTATATTTCAGCAAAAAGCAGTGATGATCAATCTCCATCATCATCTACACAAAGATTTGATCAGTCAAAGCCAGATAATATCACCAATCCAACCACACCAGTTAGACCTGGAATTTCTGGATCATATGGATTATATAATCCATATTTAAGTATGTCAACACATCCAATGTATCAGAATCCATACATGTCTCAGTATGGATCCCCCCTGTTACAGTCCACTTTCCAGACAACCCCGAGGCTGCCACAAAGAGTACCATTCCAGTTACAAAATAGTCCAATCCCAATGCAGAGCCCATTTAGTTTGATTCAGCAAAGTCCTTTACTATCTACAAATAATCCTACTACTGCTACCTCTTTACCCAGAATGACACAAGCTGAAGAAATGGATAGACCTTTGAATGTTAATGATCTTAATAGTGAACCAAGGGCAAATAATCAAGATAGTTTAAAAATGGATACATCAGCTGGTGCCAGTGTCTCAACAGATCCAACAAAAACAGTGACATCTATAGGTGGACAATATAACCAACCAGTTTCGTTTTCAAGTAGTTTGAGTTATATGACAAATCCACAAAGATCTTCCATGTTTATGCCCCAGCATTCCTCGGTTTTACATTCTAACATTCCAGAACCAGGTCTACCTCTACAGACACCTTTCGTAAGATCTGTCGGAAATGTTACGATGACCAATGAGGATGATAAGTCAAGACAGATTGCGTTACTGCTTGCAGAAGTAGACACTGTAAAAGCAATAATAAAAAGGTAAGTTTACATTCAAAGTTGTTAATTTGCTTAATTCTGGACTAAAATGGGTCTGTTTCCCAAGGTCCAAAACCTATGTCTTTTCTAAAAATGTTGGTAAATTGTCCAAATATGAGTGAGAGAAAAAAAATCAGACGGACATGTTTTTTTTTCCCACATTTTTAGCTCAACTGGCTAAAGCCAATTACCAATTATGGTAACCACATCACATTGTCTTACAGGGACCACAGTTGCCGAGTGGTCTTAAGCATTCAATGTTACGGATCACAGCGCCTCTCACCCCTGACATTGGGCATTAACATCCCAGTGGCGCTAGCACTTCATCTTTGAAAGTTTGTCAGTGAACTTGCTGCTAAGTCGTGGTTTTCTCCAATACTCCAGTGTCCTCCACCATTTTCAAAACTGACAGTCTCCGTATAAGTGAAATATTTTTGAGTTGAACGTTAAACAGCATTACAAACAAAAACAAACATTGTCTTACATATGCAGCCAGTTGAGCATCACAGGACCTATTGGGTCTTGCTACTATATATTTTCTCCATTGAATTTATTCCAAAATGTTCTCATTAAATTCCCCCCATCCACAAATAAAAAAATGGGCATTTATTACAGGGCTTTGATTATTCACTCGTCCACTCGTCCTGACGAGTGAAATGTATACTTGGACGAGTAATATTGTTACTACAACTCGTCACGGTGCCGAGTTAAATTTATCAGAGGCTTGTTGGAATTAATAAACAATAGATATTTTAGTGTTTGTCGGAAAAATCTTGTAAAAGGAGGTCAATTGTAATGAGCCCCTTTCTAGACATCGGCCGTTCTGTTACAAGCGTCAATCAACAAAATCATTTAAACGTTTGCATCACATGCGCAAACCTATTGTTTCGCATTCGGAATTTACTTAGTGTAATGTAAAATCCAACCGATGTTCCGAGTGTTTATATACTTGTCGGTCCGTTAAGTATGTCAAATAAAAGTAAACAAACTGTTTTGTATAACTTTCTAAAGACAAACAAGGATGAAACAGCAGATAAATAAGTTATCGAAGACACTAATTAGACTACCGCTGATCCTGATGACAAACCAGTTGCAGATGGAAGCATCTCTAAACCTGCGACTTCAAAACGAAAGTTACTGGTTACTTAAAGTGAAAATTCCGAAGTTCGTGAAAACCTAAGAAAAAGTCAGAAAGCACTATTTATTGGTACAATCTCTGGCTGTACTGAAGAGAAGAAATTCTCGTGTTCATGTAGTGACTGTGCCGAGTTAAATTTCAAAGTGACGAGTGGTTTACTTCTTTAACTAGGCACTGTGCCGAGTGGCATTAAAAATTCTATCTAAGGCCTGCATTAAAAAAGTTAATTTTACCAGTTCTATGGGCCCTTGACCTAGTGCTAGTAGCAGCCCTGATATTATTACTCAAATTGAACACAAACATACAGGTCAATGTAACCAAATGATGAGCATAGGTGTTTTTAATTTAAAAAATAAACATGAGCAAATAAATACCTTGAGACTAATTATCTCTCTTACATTATTAGAAAAATACAATACTTTGCTTTAAATTGTCAGCACTATCTTTTTGACAGAGAATACAGAAAATTATTTTAAAATTTGAAAATTTGGTCTACATCATGAAAATATCTAGTGCAAGTTTGAATTTCTGTGATTTCATCATAAACAAGTTTGAATTTCTGTGATTTCAATTAACTATAGAGTAAATGCATTCTATTGTCGTATAATAACTTTTTTTAATTCTGTCAATGTATACTTTTTAAATTCAATATTTTTATCATACTTTTAAAATGACAAATTTTCATTTTGTTTATAGCTGACAGATAAGTTATGTGACGCAGAACAAGAACTTGTCACATTAAAAGGAAGGTTAAAATCTGAGGAAGTAGAAAAATCTGTCAATACAGAGGCACAAAAAGCTGCAGGTAAGATACAAAAAAAAAAAGATAGAAATAAAAAGAAACAGGAACCACCAGGTAAGAAAACAGGTCAAAACGGGAAGATTTTTAGTTTACCTGGACTGCAAAGAATTACAGTTTGATGTCATTACATGTATCAGGAAAGAAGTCTTATGTCTTCCATGTTTAACAGCCCCCTTTCTTAAAATGAAGGGGGTATTAAATTTTAAGTTTTCCTTTGTCATTCCTTCATTCCCACTTCTTGTGTAACAGTGCTGTTGTGGCAAAATGGTTAAAGTGTTCACCTTCAAACTCAAAGCATCTTGATGCAGATTGTTCAACCTTGGTCAACTGTAAGCGAGAATGGATTTTTATTATGTTAACTGATTGGCTCTGAACCAATATGGTGGACTGAATTGTCTACAATGTTTATCTGGGACATTGTGGGAACTCAAAAGTCACTAAGTGTGCACCAGCACAATGTAGATTAGATGCATTTGCACACTCATGCACCACATGAACTTTTATTAAGTGCCGCCTCCAGATTTATAAAAATGGTCTAGTCACAAATAGTTTTAAAAATTGCTGATGTGATGTAAAACAGCATTCAACCAACCAACCCAACCAACCAACCAAGCAACCAATCAACCAACCAACCCAACCAAGCAACCAATCAACCAACCAACCCAACCAACCAACCAACCAACCAACCAACCCAACCAACCAACCAACCAATCAACCAACCCAACCAACCTACCAACCAACCAACCAACCAACCAACCAACCAACCAACCAACCAACCCAACCAACCTACCAACCAACCAATCAACCAACCAACCCAATCAACCTACCAACCAACCAACCAACCAATCAATCAGGTTTTGAAAAGATTTGTTTTTTTTTTTTTTTTCAGTTGAACAATGTTATTTGTTTATCCTTAAAACAATAATTTAATTTAGATTGTTTTTTTGGTTGTGTCCTGTTTCCTCAGTTTATTCCAGTTGTTACTTTAAAAAAATATTTAAATATTTTAGAATATTTTTTTTTCATTTTAACACCAATACATACTTTGTTTCTTAAGTATTTGTTAAAAAATACAAATCTTAAATTTTAGATTTTATATTGTTTGTCATTTTTCAGTTTTTGAATCAGCTGGCAAAATAATAAATTTTTATTTCAGCATCCCGGGATCTTCTTGATTTATACAGTCATACATTCTATATGAACATTTTTTAATGATTATTACTTTGATGTAAAAAAGCTATAATGCCTTTATGATTTATAGATTGAGACCGAGATAAGGTTGTAATAGTTCCGAGTTACAAGTATTTTTACGGGAAGATGGTTGTTCCTAATCAGCCCTTAATTGCTGTTTCATCATTTCTCATGCTAATGGAACTCTCATTGTCATTGATAACATAGATATGAACATTGACATTTCTGCCATCATTCCGTTGATGAGATATCCCGATTGAGTTTAAATTTGTAATTGTCACTCGTTCTAATGATTTAACATACAAGTTTTCAATTTTATTTAGTTGGATATACTGGGGAATCATTTAGAGTTAATAACAATCATTTAATCCCGCGTTATGACACACTTGATGCACATAGCAGGGCAGAGTAATTACGACTGTATTCCCGACTATCAATAGAAATTTACGATCATATTTCTGACAATTTCAGGTAATAAGATTGCTTTATTGATGAATTCTAAGCCAGTTCTGATATTTATTTGCCGATGAATATAATATGGCGTTTTTTCGTTTCATTTTACAAACCTCGTTTATTGATCTTTCACAATTGATTGGGTTTTTGTAGTTCTCTTTAAGCGAGACAATATTTCACTTTGATGTGTTGTCATTTTCTGATGGTTAATCATGAGCTGTATGTATTCATCTCCCTTCCTCTAACGTTTTTTTTTTCTCTCTTTTCTGTGATTGATTACAACCTGAAGGTAATGATTTGCGGAATAATGTCCTGTTTTACGTTAACACTTTCTAATACACATTGAAGGTTAATTTGATTATAGAGAATGGAAAAAAAATTGAATAATTATCCAATGTTAAAAGCAATTAAATTAATGAAGAGAAATTATTCAATTTTTGTATTTTAACGTAAATTGATCCCAGTTTGTTTGTAAAATGAATATTCTCTCATATATCAGTAATCACCTCATGTTTTTACGTTATTTCAATGTAGTATTGTATGTATACTTATGTAAAGAAGTGTGCAGAAAGTGAAGATAACGCCCACTGTACAAAAATGAAATTAAATGAAATAAGATTAAAATAATTAAATTAAATTAAATAATAAAAATTAAAAAAATAATAATGAAATAGAATGAAATAAAATAAAATAAAATAAAATAATAAAATTTAAAATTACGGGAAAAAAAATGAATAAATAAATAAATAAATAAATTATAATTATAAATTATTGAACAATAAAAAAAATATATACTGGAATTCACTTTCCTTTTAATTTCTCGAACATTTTGACAAATTAAAAAATATAGAAATTTTAAAAGAGTATAAATTCAGGATCATATGTTTTACACCATTTTTGGCTAAAATTTTAACAGAAAACTAAAAAATTTAAAGCAAGCATATCAGTTTTTTGAAGATGAATGTATTATGTTGTATAAAATTAATTATATTGTATATAAAATGTGCTACAATATTAATGGTTTGAATCATTTCAGTCCTACAAATCTTTTTATACTATTTGGATTGATTGATTTAATGGAGATTTACATCCCAGACAAGATTATTTAACATATGCATGTATTGAGATGTCACCAGCTATGAGTGAAGTGTCGGAAATTTTTTACCTTCCCAGTTTATTTAGGGCAATGTGCAGGGAGTGTTCTTTAGCATGCCATGCCTGCAATGACACAGGGCATCAGATTTTTAGGTCTTCTCTGTGGCTTTCGTTTCTAAATGCTGAGTGCTTGGCAAAAGAACAGTTGCTACCAATTTCCAATTCTTGAACAGACCTGACTGGGGTTGAACCCCAGCCTATCACATATGAAGCGAGAACTCTACCAACTGAGCTACCATAGTGGTTTGAAATGTTTGGAGATATTAAGACTAAGATTAGCATGTTTAGTATACACATTTAAAAATAATATTAAAATTGTGTAATATGCATCTAAAAGAATTTAATTTTTGTGAAATTCAAAATTATGTTTGAAGTTCAAAACATAACTACCTTCTTAATTTCAGATTTGGTTCAAGAAGTTCACTCTGCCCAAAAAAGACGTGATGAATCCATGATGGGGAGATTACAGATGGCCAATGATGAAAAAGATGAGATGATTAACAGACTTAAAGAAATAGAACAAAGACTTGAAGATCAGTAAGTTTCTCATTATATTAAATTTAAGTTAGTCTTAAGTTTGTCTTAAGCTGCTCAGGACCCAGTCTTAAGTTTGTTTTAAGCTGCTCAGGACCCAATCTTAAGTTTGTTTTAAGCTGCGCAGAACCCTTAACTTGTGAGTCTGCAGCCTAAATGACTCCTGTAACAGGTCTACAGATTACTAGAGTTGTAATTTGAAATTTATGTAATCCAGCTGGGTATGAAACCAATAACCCTTGATTCCTTACTCATGAGACTGTGACCTGAACCACTCAGCTACTTGTTTGCACATTGCAAGATCTGAAAAACATAGAGTTTAACTGAATATCAACACTCATAACCCTTGATTCATAAATATGGGCCTTAACGAAATGTGGTCAAGTCATTAAGGCTTGTATTTTTTAATCAAGGGTCATGGGTTTTGATACCCAATTGAACTGTAGCCGTTTTAAGTCACTTGGTCACATTTTTTTTATTATTTCTTAAGGTCATTAATCGGTAGAGTAGGAATATTTGTTACCCCGACAATATTTTACCTGGTAATTATTTGATCATAGTGTGCTTTTTGATTTAAAAAAAAGAAATGGAAATTGAAACTTTGAAAATAAAATTTTGAAGTTTCAAATGTTTTTCTTTCCAAGTGATGAAAATTTGTAAATTTGCTGATAAGATTTTCATATTAACTTGATAGATTGGATATTTTTGATTACCCGCTGTTCGAGGAAATAAAAGTATGGTGCTAGGACTAAGGAAATATAGACAGGATTAATTTTGGAATTTTTATATCATTATCCTGATCTTCCTGGTCTAAATTTTATAATCCTTCTACCTGTATTCTTTTCCTGGTCTTTCTTGTTTTAACGGAAAACACTCAGAATGGCTTTTACATCAGTCTTACAACTGATCAAAATGTTATACTAATGGGCATATTTTAATTAAAAAAAAACAGCAATAATGTTCTTATTGTTGGAATTAATATTTGATTATTTATAAAAATGACATAATTATACACAGGGTAATGATTAGCAAAAGATACCACATGTGTGTGTGGGGTATGGTGGTAGGTGTTTGGTCTTGGTGGGGATGGGTGTATGTGTGTGTGTTTGTGTGTGTAGGTTTTTTATTACTTCTCAATATTTAATAGACATAAGATGTCTGTTGTTAGATTTTTCCTTAAAAGATTCTCTTTGATGTATTCTTAGCCTCAGTGGCCAAGTGGTCTAAAGTTTACAGATACAATGCCTCCCACCTCATAGATCCCATTGTTTGTCAGTTTGCTTGCCAAAGGTCTTTGGTTTTCTCTGAGTACTCTGGTTTTCAAAGTGGCCAAGTGGTCTAAAGTGTTTACAGATCACAATGCCTCCCACCTCCTAGGTCCTGTTGTTTGTTAGTTTGCTTGCCAAAGGTCTTTGGTTTCCTCTGAGTACTCTGGTTTCCTCAGTGGCCAAGTGGTCTAGAATGTTTACAGATCACAATGCCTCCCACCTCCTAGGTCCTATTTTTTGTCACTTTGCTTGCCGGTGGTCTTTGGTTTCCTCTGAGTACCCTGGTTTCCTTGGTGGCCAAATAGTCTAAAGTGTTTACAGATTACAATGCCTCCCACCTCCTAGATCCTATTGTTTGTCACTTTGCTTGCTGAAGGTCTTAATTTCCTCTGAGTACCCTTGTTTCCTCAGTGGCCAAATTGTCTGAAGTGTTTACAGAAGACACTTTCAAGATCCTATTGTTTGTTGGTTCACTTGCCTAAGGTTTGCGGTTCCTATGAGTACCCTGGTTTCCTTAGTGGCCAAATGGTATAAAGTGTTTTCAGAAGACACCTTCAAGATCCTATTGTTTGTCAGTTCACTTGCCTAAGAATTGTGGTTCCTCTGAGTGACCTGGTTTCCTCAGTGGCCAAGTGGTCTAAAGTGTTTACAGAAGACACCTTCTAGATCCTATTGTTTGTCAGTTTACTTGCCTAAGGTTTGCCATTCCTCTGAGTGACCTGGTTTCCTCAGTGGCCAAGTGGTCTAAAGTATTTACAGAAGACACCTTCTAGATCCTATTGTTTGTCAGCTCACTTGCCTAAGTATTGTGGTTCCTCTGAGTGACCTGGTTTTCTCTGTGGCCAAATGGTCTAAAGTGTTTACAGAAGACACCTTAAGATCCTATTGTTTGTCAGCTCACTTGCCGAGGGTCTTTAAGTTTCTTCTGATTACTCTGGTTTCCTCCACAATTCCTGAACTGATTGCCTCAATAAAGGTTAAAAAATCTTGACTTGGGCATAAAACTTTATTACTCCACTCTAGTCTTTGATGTAAATAACAATATTTATTGTTTAATTTACAGGGGATTTTCAGAAGTCAGATCTGATGATGATTTTGATGAAGATATGGAAAGTGTAAGTATCATTTTAATAATAAATTTTAAAATCCTGTTTTATGTATATTTCAATAATTAGACCTAATTTTATTTAGTTTCTTTATAATTCTAATAATAAAAGATGGTTTACATAATAATTATTACAGTATTATTAAAACTGAGTTTGTTTAATTAGAATTTTGTATTAAAATAAAAATCAAAGTACCAGGATGTACCTTGTCCATGTACTACCCAGAACAATTTGACAGAAGTACATGTACTATTTCCATTGAAATTTTATGATTTCCAGTAAGATATTGTGAATTTGTGATATAAACTTGTTTTATTGGGTCTAGAATAATGTTTACTGTAATCTTTCACAAATGAACCACAGTCTTCAGTTTTAGTGGAAACATTAAAAAAAAATACACATTTATTCAGTTTGCTTGTTGAAGATCGTTTTCTTTTTGCACTCTGGTTTCCTCCTCTATCCCCCCCCCAATCTCCCCTTCTCAGATAAACACTGAATTTTATATCCAGTGGTTTGGAACTATTAAAAGGCCTATCTTTAACCCTTGTTTTATAAATGGTCCATAAATATATACATATTTAAAAATAAAAAAAAACAACCTTAAAACCTTGATCATAAATGAGTAATTTTTCATCGATGGAATGTCTTTAAACTGTTAAAGAGCGTAGTAAGGAGGGGCAAAGTTCTGATAGAGATTTATAGTGCATACCCTTACCTGCAGATTAAAATATCAAATTGTGAGCTGATATAGACATAAGATTTATGAATTATATCGATCAGCTTTTTATGTAATCCTTAATCAATGTAAAATATATTTGTCAGTATATATGTCTATATCAATATACTTATATATACAATGTATATATATATATATATATATATATATATATATATATATATATATATATATATACATGTATATATATACTCACATACATACATGTATAGTGTGTTGTGTTCTTGAATTTTACTTTAAGACAGGTATTTATTGTAACAATGGTATTTTAGAGATGTTTTAGAGGCTCCTTAATAACAGAACGAAGGGTTGCTCTGCAATTCAACAGTTTAGAAAATTGCTAGTTTTTGTAATTTCTAGCTCAGAAATATTGATTTTGAATAATATTTTTGCTTTAAAATTTTTTTTATCAGTTTCATTTTAAGATTTTACGTTTTTAAGGCTCACTGGGACTGTTTAATGTAAATTGGCTTCAAATTTTACAGTTGACTAATATTTTGGCATCTATTTTTTAAGACCCATAGTTTTACCCTGACAGCATTTAAGATTGTTCCATAATGATCTACCAAGGGTTAAGGTGGCAGAGTGGTCCAGAAATCTTCTTGCGCATTAAAGTGCAGCCTACTTTCTAGCTTCAAATTCTATTTAGAGGATACAAGCATGAGACATTTGTCATTTCAGTTGCCAGATTAGTGTTTTCTTATGGGTACTCCAGATTCCTCTACCATTTTAGAAAACCATACCCTAGATATGAACATTGAATACCTATCATCAGCATTGTTTTATATTACCCCCCCCCCCCCACCCCCTTCTAAGAGTGTTCCAGTTTGGGGATGGTTGGTTGGTTGGTTAAATGTTGTTTTACATCATATCATCAATTTTTCAACTACATGCATATATTTTTTTATTAATCTTTAAGATTAATCTTCACAAAATAATGTAGTGCTGAGTGTGTGCAAGTGTTTCCAATCTGCATTGTACTTATGTGCAATTATAATGATCTTTATAGTGCTAATACACTTGCCTATAATGTTGCCAATATTAACCTCAAGTATAATCTTAATACAAGTTCATATAGGGATGAGTGTGTAAGTGTTTTTGATCTGAATTTTACTAGTGTACACTTATGGCCACCTTTGGAGTGTTAGACCACTTGCCCCACAATGTTTCAGAAAAACATCACAGATTGCTCGGTTCATCCTAAAACAAGAAAATCCTATTTTCACTCGTGGTTGACCCACATCAAACCCACATGGGTGGTGATATCTGGTTTTTGGAAGTTCAAACAAATTTTACTGATGTAATTCTAGTAATTGTTGTAGCCATATATCTTAGTTGCCATAAATTAACGTCTATTATTGCATAATTTCTACACTAATTAATAATTCAGGAGTAATAATTATTTTACAAATACCATGATGATATAAATAATATGCTATGTCAATTCGGTGTTTTTATGGCTTTTTTGTTCTATAAATGATTAATAAATAGGACAAAACCTTGTTATTTAGTTTTGGTATTCAAGAAAAAAAAATATATGTCAGAGTTTATTTTGGTACAGATGAAGCTAGATTCTAGAAATAATTTGCCACTGAATGAAGTTTGTCTTTTATCTTTACTATATGTACATGAAAAACTGTAGACCGCCTTGGTGGCTTCTTGCTTTACAAGTGTCTGCCTCTGCCTCTAGAGTGGGAGGTTTAAGTTCAAACCCCAGCCAGGTCATACATCAAAGTTTATATTTGAGATATTGCTTCCTTGTCTGGTGCTTGGCATTGGGAGGATAGAGTTTTGACTGGTTCACCCAGATAATGGACAGGGGGAATGGTATGCTTGTCTGTGGAATACTGACTTAGTGAGCTAGCACCTTAGTGTCTTGTGTGTGTGCTAGTACACAGCAGATCATTATATGCACTTGCACATCATTCACATACATGAACATGTTCTTAGAATCTGTAGAGATGAATACCCTTCCTCTAGTTGCAAATAGCTGAAAAAATTGCTGATGAGATGTTAAACAACACTACAACAACAAGAACATAAATGAGTAGTACAGTAATAATGTTTAACACCTCATTCAGATTTTTTTCAGTTCTTTGATTATGGAGAAAACTAGACTATCATTGAGCAAACTGACAAATTTTCTCACACTCTGATCTGCCATGATTGGAATTCCAACCTGGACATTAGAAGGCAATATAGTCTGTATCTGTGATCTTAAATGTAACTTATAGATCACTGCACTTCTTCACTGCCTAGGTTTGAACCCACTCAGATCCTAGCATGAGGAAGTTTGTCAGTTCGCTTGCTGAAGATCAGTGATTTTCACTGGACACTCAGGTTTCCCCCACCATCCCCAAAACTGACCACCTCAATATAAGTTAAGAATTTCGACTGGGGTGTTATACTCTATTACTCGATTCAAACCTCTTTCAGACAGAGAGTACTATGTTTGTTATTTGATTTCTAAAACTAGTGATTTTTATATTAGGTAACTCTGGTTTCCTCCTTTATCATATCTTGAATCTGATCCACTTGGATATAAGTGAAAGAATCTGTCCTATTGTATATATTTCTGTATGTCATATCATTATGTGCTTGCAATAGGATCTAGCTAGGTACAGTTTATGTAGGATAATAAATTGATGTTAATTGTACTCAGGTTCATTTTAAACTAATTCCACTTCATCTTCTTTTACAGAGTGTTGAGAACCTTCTTCTGAAGATAAACCAAGCAGAAACATTAGGTGACATGGAGCAAGAATACACAACCCTCGCGCAAAGACTAGAACTAATGAAACAACGACAAAGGGAGATAACTGCAGAGGAAATGCAAGATATACTAGAACAAAGAGACCTTGCAAGGGCAAAGGTAACACCTTTTTGTTTATCCATGATTCTAAATACTGTGATTCCTTGTTAAAGTTTCTCTTGATAACTTTGCCACTTTCCTAATCTAACTTGCCACCTTACATATTACTTTGCTGATCTACCTTGCCACTTTAATACCTATACAATTAACATATTTAGCAGTTTGCAAAAAAGCCTCACTATTTTAAAAAACTCCAAACCCATTTCCTCAATGTTTCTCTTAGTAAGTCATCTTTGTTTTGCCAAAAGTCTAAAGTATGCAACTATGGTTTACAGTGTCATTAACCACCTAGTAATGATCCCCACTTGGGGCATATTCTAGTGTGAAAGAGCTTGTCAGTTGCTTGCTAAAGGTTAGTGGTTTTTTCAAGGCACTCAGATTTTCTCTAAAGGTTTGTGGTTTTTTTCCCAGGCACTCAGGTTTTCTCCATCAACCATTAACTGACTGCCTCAAATTAAGTGTAGAATTTTGACCAGTTATAAAACAATATTACTCCTCTCTTCTTTATAACAACAAAACTTTTCTACACAAATTGTCATAATGAATCGAGGTTTAACTGTATTCTGTATATACATGTAATAAAAATAAAAATTTACATTTAGTAATAAAATTGGAGATGTGTTTTAGGGCCACTTAAGATAATTAACAAAAATGGAGTTAATAGACAAATTGATCTCATACCATATTTAGACATTATCAATAGCTTTTTGAGTTGAGTAATGGTATTTATCGCCCCATTCAGGAATCTTTCACTTATATCGAGGCAGACCAGTTCTGGAATAGTTGAGAAAGCGTGAGTGCCCATAGATAACCACCAACCTTCAGCAAGGTAACTAAAGAAACTTTTCAATCTAGGATCTGCCCCACTGTAATTCAAACCTAGGCTGTGAGCAGCACTCTGATTCTGAAGCACATGCTTTAGACCACTATGCCACCGAGGCTCCATATAACTTTTGAGTACATAAAGTTTTATAGTACATATACTAAGGGTATTGAACTCTGTGATTTACTAGTAAGCAGGATATATTTTAAAGTATATATATACTTATATATATATATATATATATATATATATATATATATATATATATATATATATATATATATATATATAATATGAATTATATGTAAAATTAAAACTAAACTAAAATTAACAATTAAAAATAGACCACAGAACATTCCTGTCTTAACAATATATAGTGGTACTCAGTTTTAATGTTCTGTCGAGGCCTCTCAATCAGCGGGGCCTTCAGTCTCAAAATAAATAACTTAAAACTGTCTGCCTGATTTTGATTTTTCAATTTCCATTTAATTATGATAACAATAATAATGGAACCAAGAATTTATCATGTTTATGTGAACCTTGCTACCTGTATTTAACATTTTTTAAATCACCTGTTAAAAATGCTAAAAAAAAATTATCAAAATGTCACAATTTAAAAATCTTAATTTAGAAAAAAAAAAAAAAAAACTACCTGTTTATATTATGGATGGATATTTTTGTAACGGGCGTATACTTGTTAGAATTAAAGAAATTTAGAATTTTTCTGTTTTGTTTTCTTTTAAAGTTATTTAATTTTTGTCTGTTTTTTCTTTGAAGTTGTAAAATGAAGAACTTTTACAAAAAATATTTTTAAAAAATAAAAAATAAGAAAGAAAATACTCAAAAAAGTAAAAAAGAAATGTAATAAAGAAACTTTATAATTGAAGTTTGGCTCGGACCTTTATGGGTTTTTTTTTTTAATTTTATTCACACAACTGTTTTGATAGTATAATCATTGTTATGTACTAGGCTAGAAAGCTCGAAGAAGAATTGCTTCGACATCAAAGAAACGAAGTCTTAAATAATACTGATCAGAAACTTCAGGTAAGACAACGTTTAATTTTAAAAATAGGTCTTTGATTAAAATATGGACTGAAAATTCAGGCTAGGGTACATTTAATTTTAGAATTATGTATTGAATAATGACATTTTATACAGAAATATCCCGAGTTGATAATAGACCATGTGCTCTTATGACACAAAGCAGCTTGTGTACTTGTTTTCGTGTTTGTTCAACTGAATTATTACAAACATATTTTTGGTAAAAAAAATTTTCTTAAACATATGCCCTACGAGGTTGCACATTAGGTAGCCATTGTCACCAATGTAATGCTTTCAAATTGTAGAATCCAAGAATCCAAGACCTTGTTTTTTATCTTTCATATCATATTCATTAATGGTTTGTTTGAAACTTTCAGAAATCTTATTTTTGGGTACATGTGTACTTTCCAAAAATGCTTCTAAAACTGGTTTTGTTTTGGGATTTTCGAATCCAGAACCTTTTTTCTTCTATTTATATCATTTGCAGTAATGATCTGTTTGAAACATTCAGAAATCTTTTTTAGGTACATGTGTACTTTCAAAAAATGCTTCTTAAAATGATTTTGAAGTTGGGATTTTAGAATCCAGGACCTTGTGGGTCATTGAAAACATTCAAACTTAATTTAAGGTATATGTGTACTCTCAAAAAATACTTACTTTTCAAAAAATGCATCTTAATTGGTATTGGTTTTGGGATTTTAGAATCCAGACTTTTTTTCTTTTTTCTTTTTTTTTTTGTTAAGCTTTACATTATTTGCAGTAATTAATGACTTTGTTTTGGCCATAGTGCTTTAAAATTTACAAAGCGGTTTGATCTTGACCTTCAACCAACCAAATTTAGAAGTGAGTTTGGATCCAATAAGGAATCATGTCTTTTTAAACTTTTTGTTTGAACTTAGTAGTTGAGTAATTGTGTTTTACACCCCAGTCAAGATTCTTTCACTTAATTTGAGGCCGTCAGTTCTGGGATGGTGAAGGAAACCGGAGTGCCCAGAGAAAACCAATGACCTTCGACAAGTGAACTGACAAACTTTCTCACACTAGGATCTGTCTCGAGTGAGATTCGAACCTAGGCGGTGAGAGGCACTGTGATCTGTAAGCGCGCGCTTTAGACCACACGGCCACCAGTGGCCCCTTAGTTTGAACTTATAAGTTATAGAGCAATATCCAGATTACTAGGTATTAATTTATTTGTGTTCTTAATAATCTTCTTCATAGGAGCCTGACGGTGTTTGGTTTTTGAGTTGGGTTGTAATTTTGTTTAATGTCAGCAATTTTCAGCCATTCCTAAAAAAGCAAGTTTATTAATCTCTAAGGATTAATCAAAGTGCAAGTCTTTGTATGTGTGAGATGTGTAAGTGTTTTTTTGGTTGGTTTTATACTAGCACACAATCAGAGCAGTTTTAAGGTGCTACCCTACCGTGCCAGTATGCCTCAGACAAGCATACTACTTATCCAGTAATATTTTACTGACAACCGGAGAACTGGTCTCCTGAATTTCATGCACCAAGTGAGAAAGCAGTATCTCAAACTGAGAAGTTATGTATGAACCAGCCAGAGTTTGTATCTATTACCTTCTATAATTAAGACAAGACAGTCTTACAGTGAGCCAATGGGGTGGTCATTGTGGGTCTGGCCATGTTTATGGATTAAAGCAGCTTTTACCATCAAGGCTCAAATCCCATTATGACCGTTATTAGTATAAAAAATAATGTGTGTATAATCACCATTCTGTACTTCCCTTTAGCACACCACCTTGGTGGTTCATTGGTAGAGGGTCGCCCTTGAAAGCAGAAGGTTGGGGATTCAAACTCCAATTAGGTCATAAAAAGTGGTAGGTGTAAAATAACCATTACAGTACTCCCCTTTAGCACACCATCTTGGTGGTTCAGTGATAAAGAGTCGGTCTTGAGAGCAGTGGGCTGGGAATTCAAACTCCAGCTGGGACATACGGAAGTCTTAAAAAACTGAGCTACGGCTGCCTTGCCTGTCACTCAGCATTACAAGAATAGAGAATCAAATGGTTCACCTAGTGCCAGGATAATGTGACTGGTGGAGTGGTATGCTTTTCTGAGGCATAATGACTTTGTTAACTAGCACCTTAACAAAAACTCACCCTGAAAGCATGCTTGTACAAGTTAGACCATCATACAAACTTGCACATCACAGGGTTACATAATCAAGTCATTTGGTTATCCTAAAAATAAAAATATAAAAAAAAAAATTATAATAATAATTGCTATCCTCATAAAAAGCTGATAAATTGCCTGATGCAACATTAAACAACATTACAACCATCCAACCAAATTTGGGTGGTGGGTGTTGGGGTCCATTGAGCTACCATGTCTTCTAAAAACTCAAGTTTGTGCTTAGTTTTAAACATATTTTATTGTTATAAATATACAATACAATTGTCTTTTAAATGTATCATTAGAAAAAAAAATATATAATGAGGATTCTGGAACAAAGGATAATTTCTTATATTAACCAGTCTCCTACTTCATTAATTACCAATATTAATAAAAATTTGTCTATGATCAACTTAAATACAATATAGAATAGAAGAAGTAGCTTATTATAAATAGATAAGAAAAGAAAAGAAAAAAAAAAGATTAAGATGCAAACCAACAGAATAAGACAACTAAATAACTCAAGTTTGTGCTTATTATTATTGCAATATCCTGATTACCAAGTATTAATTTCTTTGCGTTATTATTATTATTTTTTTTTTTTTTTTCTTTAAGCATCTTGCTTACAAAAAAAAACTTTTTAAATCTAAACCATACTTTTGTATGTTTAAGTTGACAATTATAATATTGAAAAGTTAAAGTTAAAAAACAAAAAGAATTTCTTTATTTAAAAGAGAAGATAAGAAATGATTGTGTAGAATCGGAAATATAATTCTGATAATTCATGTAAAAATTATCTCTGACTACTGTAAGTCTGGGGGGAATAACTTCTCAGTTTTAATCAAAATTTCTAATTTACTGTTTATGATAGTTTAATAAATGTGGTATTTTATATCATTTGAAGTAAATTTATAAATGATTATAGAAGCAATAAACATTACGATGTTGTAATTGAGTTTAAGTCCCTGTAGACTGTATGATATTGCTGTTTTTGTATTAAATAATCTTATATGTTTGCATTGATAGTTTTCTATTAGGCTGAACATTGATGTTCAGAAATCCTACCTACTATTGGAGAACCCTCAATACATATTGGTGATCTAGGCTTACATTTTGATACAAATATAAATATGGCATAAATACCTCAATGTTTATTTAAGGATTTTTATGTCATGATTTTAAACATCAATTTTATGTATTTAAAAGTTACCTTTCTAATCAAAATAAATGATATTTTAATTTCATTATCAATAAGTAAATGAAATGAAAACTCCAGAGTTTTGATTAGGGAAAACAATCAATTACGCAATATATTAAGCCAAAGTTTTTACCAAAATTAGTTTTTCATTTTCTTTTCACATATTCTTTGCTTAATTAAATAATTTTTATATCAAAAAAATATTCTAAGATTTGTTTATTTATTTATTTATTTTATTTCATTTTATTTATTTATTTATTCTCTCTCTCTCTCTCTCTTCTCTCTCTCTCTTTGGAAAAAAAATAAAGAGTCTTGAATAAAAATTTTTATCAAAATAAATTTTTTAAAAGAAATTTTAATGTTTCCTTAAAAATATATAGTTTAAATTAATTAAATGTCACTTGGTCATTGATTACAGATTTTCTGGCAAATTATTCTTAATAAAGGGAAAAGAAACACTTTCACAAATTTAAAGATGGAAGAAAAAAAATATTTATTCCATAATTCCATTGTTCATTTAACACTTTTCATTTTAATATTAGTATAAGTTGTAAAAATATTATGGACAGAATTAAAATAAAATATATTCACAAAAAAATCTGATTAAGTACCCGGTATATTTAAAAAAAAAATCAGTTGCCTTATTTGTAAATCTTGTGTATGATATATTTTCCCCTTGTCAGATCAAATCTATCACATTTTAATTCTTTATTTCCTATAAAACTTAATTATGTTTATCTTTCTTGTTTGAATTAAGTTATTTAAAACTTCATTTAGTTAAAAGAAGACATTGTTAAAGCTGTATAATGTGTGTAGAAAGTTGTGTGTGTCTTAGCTTATGAATGGAGCCGATGTTTGTCCAGGGTATGGCCCCATGTTTACTATCTGATCAACCAGGAGTTTTTCACTGTTGACACACATTGGTATATTTTGAGAGAAAAGTCAATATGTTGTGTGTACAAGTTGTGAACACATCACTTAAATAAATACGGATAGTAAATATTAGACAAATGTTCTACTAATCAGTCAAATAGGTATAAAGGTACCACAAAACATGCTTTGGACACCTAGGTGGTCTTTTTACTGCCTAATACAGATTTAATTATCTCTATATACAGTATTCAAATAAAATACTTAATTCATAAAATCTAACTGTTGATTTAATAAGAGTGTATACACTATAATATCATACGATGAGATTTTGTCAAAATTTAAATTGAGTGTTTTCAAACTTTAAAGTAAGTAAAAAAAATCAACAAAAATGTCACACATAAAAAAATTAAACTCAAAAACACTTTAAAAATATTTTGAAATTGAATTTTGCAGTTGAAAAAAAAAACCAACTCCAAATTAGCAAGTCCTCACTATAAAATTACAAATGCACAAAGTAAAAATTCACTTTATTATTATTATTATTTTTTCATAATGGTCTTTTTTGTATGCTTCGGGATTGTTGATTGAGAGAGAGAGAGAGAGAGAGAGAGAGAGAGAGAGAGAGAGAGAGAGAGAGAGAGAGAGAGTTGAGCAAACTCATTTATAAAATAGCAAAAAGTAATCATGTTTATTTTAAGAGAGAGGAAAAGAAAGAGTGAGGGGATGTTAAGCAAAAAATTCAAGAGAGAGAGAGAGAGAGAGAGAGAGAGAGGGGAAATAAAAATTGATTTCTATTAAAAAAGAGAAAGATTATTGATAAACTAAATAGTAGATTAATAGGGTAGATTAGTCTTAATCCATGGTTTTTATGATATGCAGTTGTATAAAGAAATAATCAATATTGCAAAGTATAAAACAATATGTCCAATTTGCATGACTCATTACAAAGGTAAATTATCTTGTCTTAATACCAATAAATCTGTTACAGTACTTCAAATTCTTATTAGAATTTAAAATATTTTTCAGTACTGAAAATCTTAATAAAATTTAAAATATTTCGAGTTAGATTATATTATATTGGGGGGACACGAAATGTTTAAAACACAAAACATGAATGAGTTGAATCTCCTTGATGCAGCCTGGATTGAGTTGACCTGTAACTAATGATAGTTTATCAGTATTAATCCTTTTGACATTTGGCAAGCTTTAGTAAATACAGGTGTGTACTTTGCTGATTGTGCTACCTGGACAACTAATGAACACGGCAGACATTTTCTGATTCTCTACCTGCATACAATATAATATCAGGTTCCCCACATCATAAATAAAAGCTTATAATATGCCCACGTCAGATTAACCTCGTCAGATTTCACCAAATCTCCATGACATAATAGTGACCTTATTCATTATATGACCTTTATTAAAGCCTTTAAAATAGCCTCAATGAGAATTATCTATGTCGAGATAAAAACCCATAGACCCCACCATTGAATCGTTTCCCTCCATTTTCAACACCAGAAATATTTATCTTAGTAGGGTTATGAATTTAATGTGTATTGTAATCTGAAATAGTTTAGTATCCTTTGCTGGCTGCTGATAAAATGTCCGACTGTCTACATTTACGGAAATCCCCCCTGCCAAAGATCTTAAAGACCACAGCCACAATGTCGCTTAGCGAGTTAGATAAATTTTGTGCATTATGAAAATAAACCCAAGTCAAAAGAAAAATAAAACTGGGATATTGTTTGAAAAATATTTATTAATGTAAAGTAAAATTCCTAGCATACAACAACCTGAGGTAGATATCAAAACTTTATCAAGTACTGCGGGTCAGGACCCTTTAGTTTGCACAAACACGTTTATACAAATTGACACATGATAGTTTGGATAAGAGAAAAATACAAATTTACACATGGTGACACCTTGAAACAATTTTAGATGATATATATTTATCAATAATTGATAACACAATACATGTAATTTTCAATTTATCTAGAAGATAAAGTATATATATATATATATATATATATATATATATATATATATATATATATATATATATATTATATATATATATATGTATTATACTTTGTAATTTTTTGTTTTTGTACATAAATTTGTGTTGATTTTAAATTCATAATTTTGTTACCAATAAATATGAAAAACCAACACAAATACTTATCATTTTTCAATCATTAACAGAAGATGTGCTCTCTCTCTCTCTCTCTGTCTCTCTCTAAATTGAGAAAAATCTTGTATTTTACATAAAGTGTTTGAAATACAAATGTATTAAGATTCATATTGTTTAGATGTACTGTATTTAGGTGTATTTTAATATCTATAACGCATTACAATGATGTGCGTATTAATACTGACAGCTTCATACTAAGTATTATTCCTAATGAAATAAAAACTTTGTACATTTTAGATAAAATTAGCATCAGTTATACAGGAAAGAGATTTGGCACAAGCACAGGTGAAACAGTTGAAAGAGGAAATTCTAAAGATGCAAATGATTTACAGGTCTGTATGTTAGTTAAAACTCCAGTTACCTCCCTTAGTTTGAGAAAATTATCTTTCTAGATGATGGTCATTTTAATTAGTTAAAAACATACTTAAAATTTGCAGATGGTTGCTTGTTTTTTTTTTTGGTTTTTTTTACATATTATATAATACATGCATATTTAAGAATTAAAGAAAAAAATGTATGTGAAAAACATGTACTTAGCAACAACTGATATAACCAAAAAACACAAAATCATACAAGCCATATGGTAATACTGAAAATAGCCAAACAAGACAAGGAAAGCATGATGATTATAAAACTCCATAGTTCAGGGTTAGTGTCAAGTATTATGGTTAAACCATCCAGTGTTGTGGTTAAACAACTGTTGTTGGTGTCAAACTTGAATTTCATGCTATATGTATATTTCCATTTTCTAAATTTCACAAAATTGTCTTTTAGCATCTAGCAATATATGAAACAATACACACTATAATGTATTTTGAAAAATCATAATTTAGTCAGTAAAATTTGTTGTTTCAAACATTTAAATTTTTCACTTTTCAACCAATGAAATTGTCTAAAACAATTTAAATCTATTGCAATTTATGTAAGTAGGTAGGTCGGTTCAGTAGGTGGGTGGGTGTGTGCATGCATATGCATGTATTTATTTATTTATTTATTTATTTATTTATTTATTCATTTATTCTGCATTAATTGATTTCTAGTTTACACAAGTCATTGGCTCAGGAGCCATATCTTCGTGACCAGATGAACAATACATTGGCTGCATATCAATCGAAACTTAAGCAACAAGTCGGACAAGTGGATACAGCGTCTAAAGAGAACAACCATCTGATATCACAAGTACATGATCTAGAGGCCGATCTACAGAAGAAGGAAGCTCAAATAGAAAAGTAAGTCTACTAGTGGTAAAAATAATCTCTGAACTTTGCACAATTTAGATGGCAAATGTAAAAGTTTAATGTCTGTTCCAAGTATACAGGTCTACCAGACAGTTGCTTATTCCTATATTTCAATAAGTTTTCAGTTGCAGAGTGGTCTGAAGTTAGTGCTGAGAGTTTTCAGTGTCTTTCACCGCTTAGGTTCCAGTCCTACTCAAGCGATCCTACTTTTAAAAAAGTTTATCATTTTCAAAGGTTTGTGGTTTTCTACTGGTATTCAGGTTTCCCTCAACATCTCACAATGGTCTGCTGAAGTGGATTCAAATACTTAGGTTAAATAGGGTTTTACATTGCACCACTGCCAAAATTATATCAGTGATTTTTAGGCAGTCAGTTTGATATGCGGAATACTTTTTAAGTATAAAAAACTACAAACTCTCGTTTATTGAGTGTTTCCTGTAGCGAGAATCAAAATTACTTAGAGAGTTGGGTTGGGTTAAGTAAGTGTGTTTTATGCCCAAGTCAAGATTATTTCATATATCAAGGTTGTTTGTTTTTTTGGAAGGTGGAGGAAACTGGAGGGTCCATAGAAAACCACTGATTTTCAGCATCTCACACTAGGATCTTGTGGTCAAGCAGAATTCAAACATATGATGAGAGGTGATTACAACCTAATAGGTGAAAGGCACTTTGATCTGAGCTCACACTTTAGGCCTCTTTGCCATAGAGGCCCCGGACTTTGACAGAGAAACTGAATAAAAAAAATAATGATTTATATCAATGAAACTTTCTGAAAAATGAAGTCATAATGGTATAATTTATGTTCATCATAAATTAAAAAAAAACTGACGATGTCATGATATGAATGAAGATAATAAAATACTCAGTCAAATATTTTGTTCAAAATTTTTTTGATATCTAATGATCTCATTAACTGTCTCAAACAAACTATTTACAGAAAAATTGAATTTCAATCAATTTTATCTTTATTCAATTGGATTTTTCTTTTTGAGAAATATATTATTGGATATCATTCAAAAAAAAATTTGTGCATCACAAATTTTAAGTGATATATTTACAAAACCAGTTGTATAACTATACAACATTGAAGAATGTATGGTAGTGTTGAAAAGAAAATCCTCTTCAATCGAAATAAAAGGGGGGAAAATTTTGCTGAATTAAAACTGGAAATTTGAACATCTTTGAAAAATAGAACTGATTTATACCTAATTACTATGTAAAATATTTAAATAACAGGACAATTGTAAAACACTTTGCCCCATTGCCAGGTGGAAATATAGGTCTGTTCTGTAGGAGCTAAGTAAACATTAAAAAAATTATGTTTTTTGGAATATCCTTAAACATTATAATTAAGATTTAGCCACTATTTTAAAAATTAATTGGTCTGTTTATATCTTAAATTTCATGTAGAGCATCCTTTGGATTAAAAAGCTGTCAACACAATGCATTATGGGAGATTGTTTTGTGTCCAATGAAATGAGATGTTATATTTTAAGTGTGTCAATGGTACATATTGTCTGTCATTATCATTCAAGTTAATATGATGTCACGTTATATACAAATAGCGTACAAAAAAACGAAGGCCAGTCGAGATTAATTTAAATAGCTAACATTTAAATGTCTCATTTATAAAAATGTCAATCAAAACATGACAACGTTTGATGTGTTATCAACAGTCTAGACATTTGGAAATTTAAATTTTTTATGAAGATCTGTTTCTGAACTTTTTTTTATCGAACTGATATGCTAAAGAAAATGTAGCACTTGTGAGGAAACTGTTGAGATGACATTATGTCTGATCCTGATTGTTAAAGATATTGCAAAAACATTGAATAACAAACACTTGAGAAATATGTTTTTCTTAGTCAATGAGAAAAAAATCATTTTTATTGATTTTAAACTGCATTATTTGATATTTTTTTGAAGTTATTTTTCCTCTCCACTTTTTTTCTTCAGCATTGAATGCTTATGCACATTTAAAAATAATTCTTTATTGATTTTGAAAATTATGATATAACTGAGAACAAAAGATACAAAAATTGTATTTTGAAGATTGTTGATACGAATCCTGACTCATTGTATAATACCTATCATCAAAAGGTTTTAAAATGGCCACACCCCTTATTATGTATGTCACAGATTTTACGTTTAAGCATTTTAATAGAAATTGCAGTTTAGTGCTTTTAGATTAATCTCTTTAAAAAAAGACAGTATATGAATGTAATAATTAATATGTTGATTCATTTTGTCAGATATGAAAAATTAGTGGACATTTTAAGAAGAAAATTAAAGAGTCAGCATGTTGCCAATGTTGAAGATGAGAACTGATGAAACAGCATTATGAGAAAACTTAACCAGCAGATAAAGACCAGAGAGGGTTGAGTTTACTGAACAATGGCACTAGTACTTACAGCTTCACATAATAGAATGTTACCGTATATAGGGTTCATTTTTAGCGGGGTGTAAATTTTTGACATATTTTTGACGTAGTATTAAAATCGCCAAAATAAAAGTCCTGAATTTATTTGTGTATCAGTTGACCATGAGTTAGTTGTTTGAGATTGCCAAATTTAAATTTTCAACTGATCTTTTGTTGTCAAAATTGCCAAAATTTTGCCCCGCTAAAATAACCTGCGATACAGTATAGAAGGGGTGGGGTAGGTTCTTAGGCAGTTGAATGTGTATCAATATGTAGCTAAAAGGGCCCAAATAGTTCATATGGTTGTTGAATACATATGTTTTTTTTTTCTTTAAATTTTATTATATATATTATATAAATATCTTAATTATCTACTGCATGCATCTTTAATGACCATACAGTCTACAGCAAACTTTTACACATATCAGCAATAAAAATAGATTTTGAATTAACATTGCAATAAATAAGCAATACCTGTGTAAGCATTGTTTAATAATAGGATACAAAAAATGTGAGGAAGTTTCGGGTACAGATGGTGCATTGTTTTAAATTACATAGTTTATTATATGAAAATTTGGATACTTTTTTAAATATTATTTTTGTTTTCTGCAAGTTTTTTTTTTTCTGAATAACGTTAACTTAAGTCAGTTGAATACCATATTTATCAGCAATATTAATATTGTTCCATTTTCATAAGTTTCAGTTTCACTTTGCCATGTGCAATTGTCATATTCTATTATCTTATCATAAATTTGTTGTAATGAGTTTAAATGATTATTTTTCAAAGAAGATCCATTCCCGTACACTGATCACCAATTATTTGTTTCATTTAATATAACTCTAGTCAGAATACTTCTCCAGCATTTGAAAATTATTTCAATTTGTTTTTGATATTTTCATTTCTTACAGAGCATAATTTGATCATTCTTTTAATGCCGTCCTTACAATACTTATAATTGCATTTATATATATTTATGGAACTTTGTTTTTATTTTGTTTATGCCAAAGACTCATTTAATTTTGCAATTTTATGATCTTCCATTCCAATATCAGCAATATTTCACATGAAGTAACATATACATTACTATATGCTTGTTTTCATTGTTTGTTATTACAAGAGTGACATTTATTTATCAAACTATGAATTTTGTGATGTGTTTAAAGTATATTTAGAAAGTTCATGAACAATATCTTATATAAGTTTATAATAAATTTGTTATTAATTGTTAAGAAAAAAAGTTTTTTATTAATACTAAAAATTGGAAAATTTTGGCATCAATTAATTTTCGTGCATATTGTCATTTCAAGATATGTATTGGTATACTTTAATTGTCATATCTAAAGATCATGGAATTAGTGAAAATATAAATGAAATATGCCAAAATGCGAAAGTTTTATTTTTTGCACTTGTTAACCTTTCAAATTAATGTGAAAATAAAACACTGCAGAAATTTTCTGATTTCCATACAAAACTTCATATGTTTAGTCCAAGCATGAATTATTTTTCAAAAAAAATCTAATATTTGGAATTAAAATAAATGATTAAATAATAATCCTAGGACAACTTTTCCTAAAAATCATATTTGGATAAAACAGAATTATACATGTATTTCAAAACAATTCCGTTTTTTTAAATGGCAAACATTGGGTTATAACATACACTGTTATAAACAAGAGACACCTTTTCTTCTGAAAATATAATAATGCATTTAATCTATTTGTATTTTAATTATTCTCTCCATTTATTATTGAAATAAAGAAGTAAAAGTAATTTACATACAAAAAAAAAAAAAAAATGATATCAGGAAAAAGAAAGTTATACCTTTCTACGTCAATGTTTTAAACTTCTTTGGGTACACAATTTTTTTGTGCAATAATATTTCTTTTACAATCTGCATGGATACAATTGTTATTGATTTTGTTAATATTTTTAGAAGCTGTTTTTATGCAAATCTTGCTTCTATTTTAAGTGTTGTAATTTGTTGTAAAACTTTGGTGAATAGAAAATTTGTGGTTTAGTAAAGTTCCTGGTAAAATTATGCTGTATTCAATAATTTTTTATTTAATATGGTTCTTTGCTGTATTCAATCATTTTTTTTAATAGGAAGAACCATTGCTAGGGGGAAAAAATTGAAAATGAATGTATTTCTAGCAGATATTAAGCTAATCTATTAATATTTACAAATCAATTTTTTAAATTATTTCTAAAGCCCGATTTTAACAAGTTATTTTGCACATTCATATTTTAATTTGTAATATGGAAATACTAGTATTTCTTTTTCATTGTTTTGACAGCAGTGCAGGAAAAAAATAATTCAAGAAAATTTGATATTAATTGTACTACAAGATTTTTTTTTTTCTTTACACTTGTTATGTTTTTCACCACCTGTGTGGCTCAGTAATAGAGTAGGGGGCTTTGGGTTTATACCTTCATTGGGTCGTTATTACACTTTAAAATCAAAATACTACTTCCTTGGTTTTTTTTGTTTTTTTTTTTTTGTGAAACAGGAATATAAATAAGATATGAAAAAAATGGAATCGACACCTGTTTTATACTGAAGACATGGAAACCTCAACCTTTGAGATAGAGGAGACCTCAGTGACCCAGTGGTTTAAAGCACTTGTTTATAGAAAAACTTTCTCTAACGGCCTAGCTCTAATCCCACTGGGGCAGACCCTGGTGTGAGAATGTTTGTTAGCTAGCTTGCCAAGGTTGATGGTTTTATTCGGTTTCTGTTTCTTTTTTTCTTTCATTTTTTTTTCGACATTCCAGAACTGTCTGCATCAATATTGTAAAGAATCTTGACTGGGGCATAAAACACTATTATTCAACTTATCTCTACTTTTTGAGATATAGATTTTATAAATCTGTTTTTATTTATATTGTACTTATATTATTAATATTTCTATATAATTATATATCTCTCTCTATGTATTTAATTTATTGATCTATGATTCTTAAGGTTGGGTATTTATATAAATCCTTATACTTATTTATATACAAATTTATAATATATAAGAGTAGCATTCCAGTATATATACATGTATATATATAAAGATTTATAAACATTCCGTCCAGGTGACAGATCTAAGATTTTTAGTTGATACAACAAAATTAACATATTTAATTATATTAGTTGAGATTATCAAATGGCTGTGTTGATTATATTATATAATAGAAAATTAACTATTTATTAAATTTATGCCAAAGTTAACAACAATTTTTGTGTTTTTGTTTTGTTTTCTTGCATAGATATTGTTTTTATTAATTTTCACAACACAATTCAATTGATATCTTAAACAGTTCAGCCATTTGTATTTGTGATATGTTCCAACATCCCCATCCCCACCCCCATCCACCCCATCCCCCCAAAAGAAAAAAAAAAAAAATCCTGTTACAAACTTCAGCAGAATTTATCGTTTGTGTTAAATTTAATAAAAGAATAAATTAGGTTTTGAATAATGTTTGTTGAACCAGAACCATTATTGGTTATTTTAGCAAAATTGCTTGCCAACTCTTGGTTGGTTGGAAATGTTCATCTAATCCGTCACTATAGAATCTTCATTACCAGATATTCATCTATTTAGGCATTATGAAAACTTCAGTACCAAAAATTCATCTAGTCAGTCATAATGAAAGTTTCAGTACCAGGTATTCATTTAGTCAGCTACCATGAAAGCTTTAGTACCAGATATTCATCTAGTCAGTAACTATGAAAGCTTTAGTACTAGATATCATCCAGTCACTGTGGAGTCTTCAATAACAGATATTCAACTAGTCAGTTACTATGAAAGCTTCAGTACCAGATATTCATCTAGTCAGTCACTATGAAAGTTCCAGTGCCAGATATTCATTGAGTCAGTCACTATGAAAGCTTCAATACCAGATATTCATTGAGTCAGTCATTATGAAAGCTTCAATACCAGATATTCATTGAGTCAGTCATTATGAAAGCTTCAATACCAGATATTCATTGAGTCAGTCATTATGAAAGCTTCAATACCAGATATTCATTGAGTCAGTCACTATGAAAGCTTCAATACCAGATATTCATTGAGTCGGTCATTATGAAAGCTTCAATACCAGATATTCATTGAGTCAGTCATTATGAAAGCTTCAATACCAGATATTCATTGAGTCAGTCACTATGAAAGCTTCAATACCATATATTCATTGAGTCAGTCATTATGAAAGCTTCAATACCAGATATTCATTGAGTCAGTCACTATGAAAGCTTCAATACCAGATATTCATTGAGTCAGTCATTATGAAAGCTTCAATACCAGATATTCATTGAGTCAGTCATTATGAAAGCTTCAATACCAGATATTCATTGAGTCAGTCATTATGAAAGCTTCAATACCAGATATTCATTGAGTCAGTCACTATGAAAGCTTCAATACCAGATATTCATTGAGTCAGTCATTATGAAAGCTTCAATACCAGATATTTATAGAGTCAGTCACTATGGAATCTTCATTACACAAAAGTGTATGCCATACTAGACTTCCAATAGCACGGTAAAGCACCATTTTCTCACTTATATAGAGGCAATCAGTTTGGAGATTATGAAGAACATGAATCAAAAGAACCATGAGCCTTTGTCAAGCAAACCGACAAGCTTTCTTGAAAAAAGACCTGCCAGATTTGGATTCAAACATAGACTATTCAGGACTCCATGATCTGTTGGTGCACACCTAAGACTATTTGCCTACTGAAGTATTTATATGCAGGAAGTTTGCTTAAACTTTTTTTATGACCAAGTGAAATGTACAACCAAATATCGAATGAAGTGAGAAGAATTGGCCAACAATAGGCTTCGTACCTATTCAGTAAAAGCTTAACTTTAGGTTTAGCTTAATCACTTGTCAAGCAATCGTATATCAGAAGATTGAATCATAACCTCTGAAAACAGTTTTACACAGGGAACCTGCTTTATGCTGCATAAAACTTTTCAGGAGGTATAAGCATTAAATACATGAGAAAGTTATAAAACAATGTTTAATGAACCAGAACCATAGAGAATAATAGAAACAAATATACTAACCATCTCCATAGCAACAACACTAACGTATGACAGAACACTGATATTACAATGTGATTTCTTAAAAAAAAAAAAAAATTGAAAAAACACGTGTGTGTGTGTGTGTGTGTGTGTGTGTTGTGTGTGTTCATAAAACAAAATCATACTTAAATTTTGATGTATTGCCATATGTTAATTTGGTTGCCCTGGAGATGGTAATATATATATGGCAATAAAACATATATATATATATATATATATATATATATATATATATATATATATATATATATATATATATATATATATATATATACTCTGGTATATTCTACTTAAGCATTATTGATTTGGGAATACATTATTTAAAAATAAAGCTTTTTTATGTATTGTTAAACAGAAAAGTACAGATGCCTTTATTGAAATAAAAAAAGTACTATCAGGTCAGCAGTACCATTATATATAAGTCTTAGTGAGTTTTTGTTCTAAAACCGACTTCGTCCATTAACTTGTAGTCCATAGAACATGAGTTTGAAATTTTCTATGAATTTTAAAGTTGCTTGTTAAAGAAGATTATAATGTAACCGTGTACATTAAAACATATGTGTAAATGTTTTTATTATCGAAACAACATGTAATAATGTATCTTAAATCTTACAAAGTACCATCAATATTGTCAACTGTTTATTTAAATCGTGAATATGTATAAACATGGAACGAATGTATTGATGATGTTATTATAAGTACGGACTATACTCCCGGCCGGGGGTATAACTTATAACCTTTAATTAATAACATCATTTTCTTTGATCATTGTTTACTATTATGTGTTTTTTTTTTATTTTTCATGTTTAAAGTTATGCAATATGATAAATATCACGTATGGATACATTTTATTACGCATATCAATACAAAAATAACTACCCAAAATGCTTTGATGTAAAGAGCCCATTGGTTGCAATGTTTTAAATGTAACGGTTTTCTTTTGTTTAAAACGAAACACTGACTTAACAGCGACTATGAATTAAAACTTTTGCAAAGACAGTTAAAAATGTATTTTTATTTTGATGAATGCATGGGTAAGCGTTTTATTGGATTTTAACCAATGATGGATATACAATCTTGTTGAATTATTAACCAATCAAAATTACCAATTGCGTTTCATAGCAATTGAATTAACCACTGAGAACAGACGTGAAAAACAATTTGTACGCATGCGTGTTGGGATATTGTAAATGTACTTTGATTGGTTACCGGATATAGTAACAATATAGTATCCTATGTCATGGTTTATATAAAGTATACATATAACTATTGTAAACGTGGAAAGTTTCAGGCCTTTTAATTTTGGGCTTACATTGGCGCTAATTACGCCTGCATATAAAGAAGTAATAAACAGTGGCGGATTCAGAATTTTATAAAAGGGGGTTCGAGTGTTTTTATCATGAAATATTGCAAGCGTCGAAGACACAGGCTTCTAGCAGCACGAGAGGGGTCTTTGGGCCGCTAAAGGCCCTCAGCGGGTCCAGAGCAGAGCTTTGTTAGTGGTCCAGGAGCGAAACCACCGACGAAAAATGAATTTAAAATATTTCTAGGTAACTTTAGGCCACATTTTTTCTCTTTTGATTTTTTCAAAGGAAGGGGTTACAACCCTAACCCTCGACACCCCCCCCCCCTTGGAATCCGCTCATGATATGAGATTTTTTTGCACAAAAAGTTTTTACGTTTATATAAAACTTCGCTTAAACTCTTGAAAGTGAAATAGCTTTAATAAGTATGCACTTTCATAGAGCCGAGATTTTCATTTATATCGAGACAAGTACTGCTGCACTTTTAACACTGCAGACCACTCGATAACATACCAATCAGCTCCACGATAAGGACAAACCTCTTACTAGCTGTCGACAAAAGCGATAAGGCGCCTTGTGTTTTGAAGACTTGACATGTCAACCCTTCGGCCATTATTGAGCCAATTACAACAAGAACTGTAGTTTACGGTATGGCCAGCTTTGAGAATTTCTCCTTTTAATATAGATTGTAAAGTTTAGTCAGCTGTAAGCCTATTTAGAAAGTACATGCGATTCTTTTTATTTGTTCGTAGATATCGGACATGCAGATTAAAAATTGTTTTCGACATGGTAATTCAAAAACCCTAGGTGGCTTTCATTGATCTACATAGAATTTACAGAGTTAACGTCGTTGAAGATTCATCGATGACCGATTTAATTTGAATTTGGATTTATCATGATTTACGATTATGAAATAGTTTGTTTTAGTCGATTCTTTGAAAAGCTTCTACTATGAAACCAGTTGAGCTTTACAGGTTTCTATTTGGTATCTCGTTTTACATTTTTTAAATCAACATCATCATCATCATAATCATCGTTGTTGTTGTTATTATTATTATTATTATAATTATTATTATTATTATGTTTTGTTAGGCTATTCTTGGCGTTTACTTGTGCCGTGTGGTTGTATTGGCTTTTGCCAAATACTATTTTCAAATTCAATGACGTGTGTGGCGGTGAATGAACTTACATAATAATGTTTTAGAATAGAAACGGAGAAATTGCCGAATGACTAAGCTGGACAATATTATTATTATTATTATTATTATTATTGTTGTTGTTGTTGTTGTTGTTGTTGTTATTATTATTATTGTTGTTGTTGTTGTTGTTGTCGTCGTCGTCGTCGTATTGTTGTTTGTTTGTTTTCGTACTTGGCTGAGAATTAAAATTTTAAGGGCAAAAAAAAAAAAAAAAAGATAAGAAAAGGATTTAAAAAAAAAAGAACCAAGAACTATGGTCTGTTACGTAACATTTCCAATAGCTTAGTGTCGTGAACACATCTAAAATACGATTTATTAATAACTTGAATACATACATGTATATAATACTCATCTAAATATTGAAGTAGATATATTTTATTCAGTAGATTATATTTTATTTATTTATGGTTTAAAAGTACATGCATATAATGATCTAGTTAAGTACAAGCATTCCATTTTATTTGTTTATAGTATATATATATATATATATATATATATATATATATATATATATATATATATATATTAAAATATTTAAAATTTTATAATTGCATCGATTGAGGGTTGTTTTTGAATGCATGTCATTAGTACTCCGGGTACATTGTACATGTCATTGGTTTCTGAATCATGGGCATGTTGTGCATGCCTCGAAAACAACACATTTTGACAATATGCAAAATTAGGTTATTGGTTGTAAAATCGTTTATAATAACATCGGCAATTTTTTAACTGTTCGCAAAAGAGCATTATTACGCCTTTTAATATAGATTGTAAAGATTGTATAGATCTCTAAGTATTATCTGCTTTGCACTAGCGCGCACTTAGGGCGACTTTTTGTTTAGGTGCCAGCACACCAAGCCAATATGCCGCAAGAATAACACTTTCCAGTCACATTACCTTGGCATCAGGCGAACCAGTAAAATACTGTCCTCCGTATGTCGAGCGCCAGGCAAGGGCGCAGTTCCTAAAGTTTTAAGTTATATATGACCCGACCGGGTCGAAAAGAAAACCGCCCGCTCCGGCCCCGAAGCGGACCCAAATTACAGTCGAAAAGAGTTCGACAATTAATGATCATGATATAGATTTGTCATATATTTTCTTATTTGTCTTTTTATAACCCTGTTTAGTTTTGTTTCTTGGTTACGTTTATTTATTCATTTATTTATTTATTTATTTATTTATTTATTTATTCATTCATTCATTCATTTAATTTTATTTATTTATTTATTTATTAACAGTCTGTAGGTTTTTTTAATTAAAAATCCACGCTTTGGAATTGCTTTTATAAATTTAAAGTGAGATTGTTAGATATCTTTTAAACAGTTTGCTTTTGATCAATAAGGGTATCCATCTATACACACCATGGATTCTTATCAACCGTGTGCTACTTCACACATTTAATAATCCACTTCTAAATTTTTTCCTTTTATTTTTAATTCCGATTTTTTTTTTTTTTACAATATTGTCGATTAACTGTTAATCTGATTTCGCACGTTATTGTCTATTCCTCTTTGTTAATTTGAGAAAAAGTAATAAAAATTGCAAGTTAATTATCTCACGTACAGTCAATAAAAACGTCATGTTCTTCAATAAATGTCTTATCAGTTAGTTTGAAAATTAAGAAATGAGATGGCACTACTAGGTTTATAATATTAGATTAATATCCGTTTTGCTCTTTCATTCTACAACAAAACATCGATACAACTATTCCTTAGGACTATTGTTTAAATGGTGTGAGAAATTATATTTCATTGAACATGATTGGCAATTTCATCTTTACAATACATTAATCGCCTAGAGTTATAAGAGACGTCAAAAACGAAATCATTAGCATCGCTTTACCGTTATCATCAACTCTTCTCACGGATGCAATTAGACCGGTCAACTCGTTTATTGCGCAGGTAACTGCTAGAGGGCGTATACGAATTAATTAATTTCTACAAATTTCATTTTGAACGATAAAAATATTACCTTTCCAATCAAGTTATCAAAGTGCCCCAAAGGGAAAACGAGGCTGCTGGCGCGTGCGATCTCGCTCGTCAGCTGTTATTAAGAGGAGCAGCATTGAGTTTATAGAATAGCTAGATTCGCAATGCGAGATAAAACATAATGTCATATAAACGGTCATTAATATGAAAGGGTGAATTTTTATTGCGTGTCAAAGTTACTCTAGGGAAGAAATCAAGGCTTGTGTTAAAATTAGATTTGCAATATAGTAAATAAGTGTTGAATTTTTCACTTCAGGTAGAATTCTCGGAATCTTCAGGGAAAATGCGTACGTTCAATGGTGTACAGGAGATGACTGATTAATTCCAATAAAAAATTGATCGCTTGTAAAACTTTGAACAAAAATATCCTTAATTGTTGATAATGTATTGGGGTTTTACTAAAAGGTGATTAAATTAATGGAATTTTCAGGTATATGGATTCAAGCATTTTAAATACCACCCAAGGTACACAAAAGTAGTATTTATGGATGAACAAAAAACCTCAAAATTCTGTGTTTTTTTAGTAGCATTAAGACTTACGAAATCAAATGTCTAAAACACAATTATTAAATAACAATTAACGAAATTAATGATGTTAAAACGTTTCCGAACGGTTTAATAATTAATATCTTCGCTGAAAAGCTTTGACGGAGACTGATGTAATTTTTATAATTATCAGGATTAGGTAGTTTAATTAAGAATATATTAAAATCTTTTTACTTTATTTTATTGCTTTGTGTTAAAATGCACTTATTTCCACCTTCTGAAACGATAAATGATTTATCAGAATAAAAAATTAATACAATTCAAATAAATAATTAATTTTTTTCAGTCATATCAATGCAAAAAAAGCTCATGTTAAGCAGTGCTTTATTTAAACTAATGTTACAAGTGTTTTTGTATGCTGGGAGGAAGAGAGAGTGGAGTAGAGTCGAATAAGGAAGTTTGTTTGTCTGTTTGTTTTGTTTTGTTTTGTTTGTTTCTTGTTTGTTTGTTTTTTTCTGATTTGGTTTTTTTTTTATTATTTATTTGTTTTTATTTTGCCCTACTCGAGGTTGTTTAACTCATGTGTAGCTATAGGTGGCCAGTTCAGGGATGGTATGTAAACTAAAGTCTGTGGAAAACCACCCAACTTTGGGTGACAAACTGACAAAGTCTCGCACATTGGAATTTGTTCCAGAGGAGTTCAAACCTAGTAGGTTGCAGGTGATGAAATCCCACACCGAAGCACTTGACCAATCGGTCACCATGCCCCTGAAAGAAGCATTGTAAAACAGCACAATCACGATGCGATTTTCTTTTTCCCGTTCTTCTTAACTGACATTAAACATCACAAACTTATAAATTTATTTATTTATTTATTTATTTTTGTATTTATTTCTTTTAATTTTATTTTTATTTTTAATTTTTTAAAATGTACTCTTCTTTACCACAATACAATTTTCAAAAAAACGGACAAATAAACGAAAATATTTTGCATGCGTGTACTTGTAATAAAAATACAGCAAACACATCAAAAAGTTTAACTTTATCACACCGATAAAATAAATTTTATATAAAAAAAAGCTGTGAAAATATAAAAATTAGTCATTTTTACGCTAAAAACCGCGCAAGATGAAACAATTAGATTGTTTACAGCATTGAAGTTCTATTACATCAACGTGTGTATATCATTGTTAAAGGCAAGCCGATTTAATTATTTTCGCAAATAAATGTTGAATATTTTCTTTCGGTTCTTTTTGATAAGACCTAAGGCTTATCCGAAAGTTAATATTTTCTTTCTCCCGATCCTTTGAAGTGTTTTAATCCGCTATTTACATATATTCTAAACCCGTTTCGTTTTTTCTCGCATAGAGGGATTTTTGAATTCTGAAATCCATGAAGTACGTTGAAGACGGGACATTTACCCAGCATGTTCGTAACCGGATTATCCGGGAACCGTTAGCGCAAAATGATCTTAGGAAAAGCAAATATTTAATTTTAATTGTCTAAACGCGATGGTGGTGTCAAATTCTGAAACTTGATCCTTAAACCAAAGTCGAGTACTTTATTTTCTTGCAAAAGTCTAGGTGTCTGTCAAAATGCTTTGTGTAGACCGACACCTCCTTGTCATCTGTTTACTAAGCAACTTTCCAATATCGATTAATTTTTGTTTACCTATGTTGTCGTGTTTTCGTTGGAAAGGGGATTATTCTGTAATTGTAATTAAGTTGGAGAAATTTTTGTTGACTCGGATAGTCTTACGATAGCGACTTATAATGAAACTTCCTGAATACGTGTTCCTATGTTACAGTTCATTAATGTTCTCCTAATTGGATTTTTATTTTCGGTCACTTTGAAAACATTCTGTCACTTTTGTTGCCAAAATTTTGAGAGATTTTTTTCATAAGTATACACAATCATGCATCATCAGATTTTACGAATTGTTTAATCAGAAATGTAATATTGCTACTTTCATTAATTTATGTTGAACCAATATTAAATAAAATCTGTTATTACCTTATTTAACTTTTTTTTCTTTTAGCTTTTCAGAGAATGACTCTAACTATTTTTAAACGATTTAATATATATATATATATATATATATATATATATATATATATATATATATATTTATATATATATATATATATATATATATATATATATATATATATATATATATATATATATATATATACATATATATAGCATATATATAAAGATTCATGCAAAGAAAGATATTATTCTGTCTCATTTTCCTTAAAAAGAACTGAAAAAACGGGAAAAAAGACAAACTTACGCAAGAAAAACAAGGAACTAAAAAATTTTTGGGAAAAAAACGTTGATGAATAAACACAATGAAATAACTATCACGATTACATGTAAAATTAGTAGTTTTAATTAACATGATAAATCGATTGTAATTATTTTGTTTCCACTGATGGTAAAGCATGTTTCTTTTTCCCGTATAATCCTTCTGATTTAATACAGCAAAAAATAATGAAAAACATAATGACTTTATTGTGCCTGGACATGTTATGGCCATTCTGTGCTTGAACACGTAATATGACTATAATCTGCTTGGACATAGCATGACTATTCTGTGCTTAGGACATATCATGACTATTCTGTGCTTGGACATATCATGACTATTCTGTGCTTAGACATATCATGACTATTCTGTGCTTAGATCATATCATGACTATTCTGTGCTTAGGACATATCATGACTATTCTGTGCTTGGACATATCATGACTATTCTGTGCTTGGACATATCATGACTATTCTGTGCTTAGTCATATCATGACTATTCTCTGCTTAGACATATCCTGACTATTCTGTGCTTGGACATATCATGACTATTCTGTGCTTAGACATATCATGACTATTCTGTGCTTGGACATATCATGACTATTCTGTGCTTGGACATATCATGACTATTCTCTGCTTAGACATAGCATGACTATTCTGTGCTTGGACATATCATGAATATTCTGTGCTTAGACATATCATGACTATTCTCTGCTTAGACATAGCATGACTATTCTGTGCTTGGACATATCATGACTATTCTCTGCTTAGACATAGCATGACTATTCTGTGCTTGGACATATCATGACTATTCTGTGCTTAGACATATCATGACTATTCTGTGCTTGGACATATCATGACTATTCTGTGCTTAGTCATATCATGACTATTCTCTGCTTAGACATATCCTGACTATTCTGTGCTTGGACATATCATGACTATTCTGCGCTTAGACATATCATCACTATTCTGTGCTTGGACATATCATGACTATTCTGTGCTTAGTCATATCATGACTATTCTGTGCTTAGACATAGCATGACTATTCTGTGCTTGGACATAGCATGACTATTCTGTGCTTGGACATATCATGACTATTCTGTGCTTGGACATATCATGACTATTCTGTGCTTAGACATATCCTGACTATTCTGTGCTTGGACATATCATGACTATTCTGTGCTTAGTCATATCATGACTATTCTCTGCTTAGACATAGCATGACTATTCTGTGCTTGGACATATCATGACTATTTTAGTGCTTAGACATATCATGACTATTCTGTGCTTGGACATATCATGACTATTCTGTGCTTAGTCATATCATGACTATTCTCTGCTTAGACATAGCATGACTATTCTGTGCTAAGAAATATCATGGCTATTTCTGCTTAGACACAGCATGACTATTCTGTGCTTGGACATATCATGACTATTCTGTGCTTAGACATATCCTGACTTTTCTGTGCTTGGACATATCATGACTATTCTGTGCTTAGTCATATCATGACTATTCTCTGCTTAGACATAGCATGACTATTCTGTGCTTGGACATATCATGACTATTCTGTGCTTAGACATTTCATGACTATTCTGTGCTTGGACATATCATGACTATTCTGTGCTTGGACATATCATGACTATTCTGTGCTTGGACATATCATGACTATTCTGTGCTTAGTCATATCATGACTATTCTCTGCTCAGACATAGCATGATTATTCTGTGCTAAGAAATATCATGGCTATTCTCTGCTTAGACATAGCATGACTAATCTGTGCTTGGACATATCATGACTATTCTGTACTTGGACATATCATGACTATTCTCTGCTTAGACATAGCATGACTATTCTGTGCTTGGACATATCATGACTATTCTGTGCTTAGTCATATCATGACTATTTTCTGCTTAGACATAGCATGACTATTCTGTGCTAAGACATATCATGGCTATTCTGTGCTTAGTCATATCATGACTATTCTGTGTTTGGACACATTATTACCTTTTCGTGCTTAATAACATTATGGGCATTTCAGTTTTTAAACACAGTATGGGCATTTCAGTTTTTTAAACACAGTATAGGCATTTCAGTTTTTTAAACACAGTATGGGCATTTCAGTTTTTTAAACACATTATAATTATTTATACTTAAACACAATATGTCTATTCAATGCTTGATCACACTATGTCTATTCAATGCTTGATCACACTATGACTATCCAATGCTTGAACACACTATGACAATTCAATGCTCGAACACACTATGGCTATCCAATGCTTGAACACACTATGCCTATTCAATACTTGAACACACTATGCCTATTCAATACTTGGACACACTATGACTATTCAATGCTTGAACACACTATAACTATTCAGTGCCTGAGCACACTACAGCTTTTCAATGCTTGAGCAGTGTACGACTATTCAGTGCTGGAACACACTATGACTTATGCAATGCATGATCACACTATGACTATTCAATGCTTAAAACACTATGACTATTCAATGCTTGAGCACACTACGGCTATTCAATACTTGGACACACTATGACTATTCAATGCTTAAACACACTATGACTATTCAATGACTGAACACACCGTGACTTTTAAAATGCTTGAATAATTTTTTACTATTCTGTTTCCTTGGTAAAACGGTGTTCATTTAAATACACGCTCTATGAAAAAGCAAAGTTTGAGATTGTTATTCATTAATTGATTATTATAATAAAATATACATGTAACTCCTTGAATGATTCTGATAAAGTTTCTATTTAAGGGCGCTTCCAACCTTTGACAATAACTTACCACAAAATCATCCTTTAATTATTTAAACAAATGTATTTATTACAGTGACCAGTAACAAGGATCCCGAAGATACTAGTATTAACTTAAAACAAATTCCTTTGTATTTTACACGGAAAATCGAATAACTATGACATACAATAAATCATTTGGATTTTTAAAAACAATAGCCTTAGAAGTTAAAGTTCTTTAGATGTTTACAAAATCTATTAATAATAATAATAATAATAATAATAATAATAATAATAATAATAATAATAATAATACAATCCGAAGTTAAGCATAGATAAGATCGCGATGATGCTAGTATATATTTTTCATACTAGTATTTCTGATTTTTTTGCAGTGCACGTTACAATGATCACACGCTTATCTCTTCAGCAGAATATGCAGTGCTTTCATGGACAAGATATTATATTAAATAATTTGAGATGTCTATGTTCATTCAACACAGCCAATTGATAAACAAGTGATTGATTGATTGATCAAATGATAGATAGATTCATTGATTGATTGATTGATCTGAACATTTGGTAAAATCTATACGCAAACAGTGTACGTTAATATTAATCAAAGTAATCTGTTAAAAAATGTACATGTAATTCTTGATCCAAAGGAAAACTTAATAAATACATTAGATAAAGGTGCTTAATAGTTAGCCCCATGTTTTAAACTCTGAACTTGTCAAAATTGATGAATTAGTTTATACATGCACTTTAGATTTATTTCGAAATAAGGAAAAAGGTGTGGCACTCTTAGTTTCATTCTAACACAAAGTAATTTATCTTTATAACAACATGTAGGTATGGAAGCCCAGGGATGACATATAAAATTGCTTGAATCTTATAATATATTAGTTAATCTAAATACATTGTTATTAAGAATTTAGACAAAATTGTTAGAGTTAATTCGTAACAGATTTTAATTTTGAGTAAAAAGAAATTACTTCAAAGAGTATGAAGTATAAAGTTTTTATTTTTATCACTAAGTATTAAAATCAATAAGAATTACTTCCCCAGTGGTCTGAAGCGCGCTTACATTGATTGATGTAATGGAGTTTTACGTCCCAGGCAGAGAATGTTTCACTTATTTCGAGACATCACCAACTATAGATGAAGTGGCAAAATTTTGACCTTTGCAGTGCGCTTATGGCAATGTGCCTGTCGTGTCACGAGGCATAGGTTTTTAAGATATCCCCCGAAGAGCCCAAGGGCTTTTATTTCTAAATGAAGAGTGCTTGGCGAAAGAACCATCACTATCAATTTTAAAATTCTGGACAGATCGGTCGGGGTTCGAACCATGATCTCCCACATACGAACACGCGTGCTTACACGATCACAGACCTTCTCACCGCCTAGGTTTGAATCCTACTCCGGCAGACCCCAGTGAGAAAGATTGTCAGTTTGGGTCCGTGATTTTTTTCCCGGGTATTTCGGTTTTCTCGACTGGAATCTTAGAACTGAATACCTCGGTATAAGTGAAGAATCTGGACTTGGGCGTTATAAAACTATTTCTCCATTTCACTCGAAGGCTTCCATTAATGGGGTGCACAAAAAAAAAAGAAAAAACCACCTACAACTGTCCTACTTTTTTACCTCCCAAACAAACCCACTTATAATAAATCCAAAACTTGGTCAGGTAGTAATGGCTCCGGGGTATAAGGTACTTATTATCTCACATAAGAAAACTTTGACACCTTCAAGTGGCTTAGGACCACACCACTTTAAACACTTGTGGTCAGTGTACATTATGGTCTTGTTGTAAGCCATTCTTTAACCCGTTTTATCAAGACTTCCATTGACGTAGGTCTGTGGTCGGAAAACCCTTCCGTATTAGTTCTTTTAAAACAACAAATTATCATGTGCTTTAAATACTATTGTAAGTTAATTGTAATTTTAGTGACTTAGATTCACGTGTTTTTACTAGGTTAAAGATTTGTTGTTAGAACAACGCTTAATTGGTAAATCAGGGCGTTGGGTACACCCAATACTTTGTAATTTGACCGATCTTTCAAGGCATTTGCACTCTTTTTATAACTTATAGTTTACAGTACATTTCTTAACAATAAAAAAAATAATAAAATAGAAAAAAATTTCGGTAAAAGAATATATTTTTGTAGCCTTTTCAGAATATATTATTTTGATTGTTATTTCACTAAATGTTCAGCTTTAAAAAAAAAAAAACCCTTTAAATTTTGATCTTAATCTGAACAACCATAAATTATTATTTTTCGTTTTATTCTATCGTCGGATATGAAAACAATGTGCATGGTTTACTACTTTTCTTTTAAAAAAATCTCAATTACAAGGAAACTATATGTTTAACATAAATTGAAATTTTTACTATGTTTCTACTTTCTTTTCTTCTCTTTCTTTCTTTTTTTCTTTCTTTCTTTCTTTTTTCTTCTTTTTTATTTTTAATTTTTTTATCTATTTTTTTCACAAGAAGTATTCTACATATCATATTACTTTAACTTTTCTTTATCCCAATTCCATGGCATGCAAGTCGTTCCTTTGCTAAGATCTTATAGATTCGATTTGAATTAAAATTGAAAAATGTACACCACTAAACCATCTTTGAATCTTGTTATCACCGGTTCATATGGTCTACATATAGCAGAAACTTGCAATTGTAATACGGATTGTATGTGTTTGAATATAGTAAATCCAACTGGTTTAAAACTATAAATCAACTATAAATTTGCACACACACACACACACACACACACACACACACACACACACACACACTTCGCTAAAAAAATTGATATACCGGTAACAGTTTCGTCATTTTAAGATTTCAATTAGAAACATTTATATCAAGTGAAGAGTTAAAAATAAAAAATATAGGTGTCATTTACCATTTTTTATTTTAATCATAAAATACATTCAAAAAATGATATATGACATAGCGAATACAAGATTTTACAGTAAAATAATATTTTATGAAAAATTAACAATAATTATCTTGTTTAAGAAATTGAAGAAAACATTTCAAAGGGCAATTATCATAATAATAATAATAATAATAATAATAATAATAATAATTATTATTATTATTATTATTATTATTATTATTATTATTATAATTATTATTATTGTTGTTGTTGTTGTTGTTGTTATTATTATTACAGCAAATAAAAATTTATGTTAATTTTTGCGATTAAGCTATTCTTGTTCGTTCTAGCCAACAGATATTAACAAATTGGATTTTAACCAATCGTTAGCAATATAAGAAAATTCGTAACGTAAGAAAGTTTTTTCGGAGATCGGACTTTTAAAACGTTTGGTTTAACATGTTTAATTTGAAGTGTGATTGAATGAGATATAATTATTCCAAATCCTTTGTTGTGCGCACATCTTTCTATTTGTATTGCAATACATAGCTATCAACTAATGATTAATTAATGTTTAAATCATTTACCAAAATAATTTCTATATCCATTCTGGGAACGATAGTTAACTGACCTTTAACCTTATTTCATTAGGGCAGATTACCTCGTCTAGATCCAATGTTTACATATTAAGCTTAATAGTTTGTTTAACATGAAATTTTGGAAATAGACTATGTATGTTTTAAGTGGAAGATTAAGTTCCGAGTGGTAATACCTTAATTTGCAGAAAAGCTCAGAAAATGTTGTCAAAATAATTCAAAGCGTCAATATGTCTGGAGAGATTGGGCCACCATGGCGGAGGTTTAGACGGGTTACCGGTCCAACTTGTGTCTGGTACTGGGAAGTTGTCAATTTCACCTACCAAACATTGACAAGTACTTATACTTGTATTATCAATATAGCTATACAGGCTATACAGTTTTATCATCTGCACGGAGCAATTAAACGTACCCCTGGAAATAAACCTTCATATAATTCCCTAGAACATATCGTATTCCCAATTTAGGAAATATTATTTCAAATACATAATCATCTGGGTTGGAAAAAAAAACAGTATTGTCACTTTAACTAACTTCATAATTACTGTTTTAAAATACAACTCAAAGAATGAGCCTTGGTCGTGTTCGGTCTAATTAGTCTGATCGTCATTATAACACGATCATTTTAATAATACCATTTTGTATAAAAATACACCCAAAATGTCAAACACTGATCTGCCTGCAGTTTTGACAGGCCATCGCATTGGGACTTAATATCATATATCACAATAGAAGTTTTGTCATCTGAACTGAAGGTTATTTAAGGTTAACAACTTTCATTTTATCGAACTTATTTTTATTTTGTCAAGCTAATTTGGGTTTTTTAAAAATTAAAAAATAACCAGTGTGCAATAGCAGTTTTGACACAAAAGGAGGTTGGTCAGGGGAGGAGAAGTGGTCTGGATGACCGTCACACTAAACTGACCCTTTCAAATATGGGATCTTATTTCCAACCCATAAGTACTCTTAAAACCTAAACTTCACACAAGTCATTATCGAAGCAAACTCTTAATTGGTTGTTTGTAATAAGGAAAACAAGACCTTGTTATCTAGATATCTAACCTCCCTTCCATTGATAAAGATTTAAAATGTTTTAATATGAAGCATACTGTATCCCCAGACAAACATATACCTCCTTGTTAGCATTGTGTTAAAATTTACCAAACTTCCAATCTTGTTTTATTCATATTAAAAAAATAAAACCTCACATTTTTTGCTTTTTTTAGGCAGTAAATTTTATTGAATACAAACAAGAAATGATATACCTTCAATAAGAAGAGAATGTTTGAATAAGATGGTTTATGTATTTCAACCAAACAATATATTTGGGGTGCAGGCAGGTGCCGTATGGATGGCAAACAATATTGTTTGCAGGAAATTAAAATTGTTTACTTTTAGTTTCAATCTTAAATTGCCCGTTTTATTTCGCTGAATGTTTTGTACATATATCAGTATGTTGCCAGATTGCAGAACTTGAGGTCAGTTTTTATAAGTTTCTAAACTGGATTAATTGTGTTAGATTGACCATTAAGGACTTCGGACCATAAAATTAGTTTTGAAAGGATAACATGATTTCAATATTTTGTAATTCAAAGTAAGTTATGCCTTTTTTGACCCTGCATTTTGAATTCATTGAGATATTAGTTATTGTTTTCATAAACTACGCAAAATCAGCGTCTCGCTAGTCTATTAGATTGATGTATGAAAGTATTTGTGATTCAAACACAAAAATGATATAAGACAGTATAATGTGCTGAACACACTTTGTATTAAACGGGAAATAACGTATTAAAAATCTTGTTAAAATTATTTTGTTTTATTCTACTTGTTCTTCATTATGCGAGCTTTTGCCAAATACATGTCGTTTAGTTTCAAATCGCTGTATTCCATATTATTTAATAGAATTGTTTTAGGCATGGTTATGTCCGTGAAATTATAAATGGAAAAAAAAACTAAAAAGTGATGCATGTTAAGATACAACGGGGAAACTTAGATATGACGAAATGATTTTTAATTTGATTTGATTTTTTAGTTTGGACTTGATTAATTCCAAAGTCTAAATTTCAACATATAAAATGTGCTTGAAAAATAGTAAATTCGCTTTAACCATGGAATTCGAAAAAGGAACCATATGACTTACTTATTATCATTGAAAGGTCTATCAGAAATATGTTTGATATTTAATAATATCCTCTAGCACTTAGTCTTTTTTCTTAAAACTTGAATATTTATGAACATAAATGAGAAGTTTACTTGAATAAAAAATTACATTGTGCGTTGGGGATATTTACCCTTTATAAATTTAATTCATTTATTTTATAAAATAGCATTTTTATTTGCGAAGTATATTTTATGAAATCTCAAATTTACCAAAATTAGAAGAAAAATTGCCTTAAACCAAAAGCATCAACATTGTGTCCCATTTAATTTAACTTATCGAATTTTTTATTCTTATATTGCAAATGACGAGATGACGAGAAAAGAAATTAATATTGTAACAAAATATTATTGATGTTGAAAAACATGAAAAGGATTTATTAATTAATCCATATATATATCATGAAAAGGATTTATTAATTAATCCATATATATATATAACAAAATTTTAATGTAAAACAAATGTTTATTCTGTATGCAATTCTACTGCAACAAATCTGTCTTGCTTCAAATATACATGTAAACAAATTGTATTCTACTCAAGATTGTTGCAGCAATTGATTTCGTTTTTTTAGTGTATAAAGATTTTTGCAAATATTTCTTTTTTCGATTATACACGCATTTACTGTTTTATAAATATTTATCCTATCTATAATACGAAGTAAAAAACCAAACAAGAAATAAATAAATAATAAACTGATGTGCAATGCACAGATTTTTTATGGTGTTGTTTCATGATAAACGGCAAGTTTTCTCTTTAGGACGGCGTTTTGTTGGCATTTAAAAAAAAACGGAGAAAAGAAAAATGTTACTGAAATTAGATTCAGTGCATGTATGGGCATTTTGCTTTATTTATTTATTTATTTATTTATTTATTTATTCATTATTTTAGGCATAGAAATGCAACTGATTTCAGAAAAGTATCAAATTACATACATTCAATCAAACTTTTTTTTCTGAAATTTTAAAATCTATGAGTCCAACAAAATCACAGAATTTATAATTATTCTATATGCTAGTTTTGATTTATTTTATGTCAAATTCGATGTTTAGGAAGATTCCTAAAAAAAATTCAAATGGCAACACATGGTAGTTATGTTAAACAATGCCACAAAAAGTGATCTTTTCATTATGAAATATGTAACCATAAAGTGTTTTTTATCACTACACCATATGGCTGGATTTTTTCTGATTTTTCCTTGCTTAGTTTGTCAAAACTTAAAACAAAGAATATATAACGAATTTCATTCTAAAATAGAAGTAAAAATTTTTTTAAGAGAAACCATGTACATAATGTCCTTAGCAACGGTAAACACAACCAAGAACATAAGCCAATTAAACTTAATTCAAATCCTAATACAGTTCTTACATACAGTTAAAAGCTTTTAAATTTTTTTTTTATGAAACAAAAATCTTAGAAATGAGTTAATGGCAATTAGTGTGCTTCTTTTAGAATAGTCATCCCATTGAAATTAAAAATTCAAAATTAGAAAGTAACAATATTTTAAGACCAAGATTACAATAATACACTTAATAGTAACTTTTGTATCCTTAATTTGGTTTTTAATATTTTATTTTCAAAAATATTTAAAAATGTTAAAAATGAATTTTCATAATACACTTTGTTGATTCTATATTTTTATAGCTAAATCATTTTATTTTTGATCAATGTTTAAACTTTGTTTAAGTTTTTTTCGTGTTAATATTATCATATATCAATAATCTCACATTTAAATAGTAAAAAACAAAACCAAAAACAATAAACATTTAGTAATCGAAAAAGTGTTATTGCCATAATTTAATGCAACCAACAACAAAATACTAAACGTTATTGTAAAGCCTACCTCACATCTTTATATTATTTGGATGAAACATAACGAAAAGTTGTTATGATATTCAAATGGTACACCTTAGCTTACCTTGCTTTTTATGATATTTAGTTTTCTGTTTTCTCCCCCTCTCCCCCTCTCCAAAAATCATATTTAACTGTATATAGATAATAAAGGATAATTAAAGATTCAACTTGAAAAATCAAATTCATCAGCATTCAGTATTTTTCATATAATTTTTAACCATGTTGGATCTCTATCGTACGGAATGTTATGTGAATATTTTAATTTTTTATCATTTAGAAATATTCAAAACTCTGCACATTACAATAACACCATCAATAGATAAAAGAACAGAAACATATATTTTCCTTTTTATATATAATATTCTTTTAGTCATGTGCAGAATTTTGAATTTCAACAAAAAGAAATATTCAAAGTTCTGCATATGAGCAGAATTTTTAATATTATTTTTTGAAAAAATAAAAAATTCTGAACATGACACTTTGACTAATCAGTTTGAAAACAATGGATTCTTATGTCTAGTATCACTGGTCAATGTTTAACTATGTGGAATGGCTACCCACTCTACAAAAAAACTACAACCACGTAACTGGACTAAAACCGTTTTGTTACGAAAACTAAAGCTGGTTATATTATAGTTAGTAGCCTTAATCTTGTGGTGTTCCGTTGTTGTAAAGTGTTCGTTGTTTGCTTTAGTAAATTTAGGCACTTTTCTGTCAGTTACATATTTTTTTTGGTCATTTCAGTTTTTTCCACAGAATTTTTTTAATTATTGCAAATGAAGTATTTGTTTTTATAAAATTTTTCCTTTTGCTGTTTGACTATTCTATGAACCAAATTACAAAGTACTGATCAGGATGTTAAATATGTTCTTTGCATTTTTATTTGGTAATAATGTTGCACTTACTGCAACACACGCAATATTTAAACCTTTCTTTATTTTGGTATCCAAAGCAGCACAATTTTTAAACAAGAAACTTGCACCACAAACTAAACGTCGAATTTCTGTCAATATACCCTTTTAAAAATTCTAAATGCATTTATTTGAGATTTATGCATCTTTATCTAATTTATGCTGAGCAGTAAAACAAAACATAAATAAATAAAAATAAGTAGATTTTCAAAGTTATATACACCTAAATTAACTGGATCTCTGCAGGCTGTTGTTTTATTTAACGTCGCTTACCTTTTCCTTGTACGTGTATTTTTAAAAAATTATTTCTAATCATTTCACTTTATGAACCAAGTTTTAAGCGTTAAATATTTTAGAAGAAAATGAATTAATTGAAAAGTTCTCTTTGGTGTAATTTTAAAACATATTTTAACAAGCCCCGTTATAATTTTACCTTAAAAAGTTCCTTTTTTTCTTCAAAATGTTATATTTTTAATTAGAGTTTAGTAATGAAAACATCAAAGTCGTGCTTACAAATGAAAAATATATTTCGTTTTTGGGAATTTTTGCAACCGAGCATTCAAAAAATATTTTCAAAAGATTTATGTTCAGAATTTGTGATCAAGATTTATTTTTTGCTGCAACAAGTTTTTAAAAAGGGTAGTACAAAATATATTTTTCAAAAGTTCAAATTCTTTCGAGGTCAATTCATAAAAAAATAGGATGCATGTTCAAGACATAGAGTTTTACAAGTAATGCATCTCATCTGATGTGTTATTATTTTCTTTTATTAATCCATGTATATGTTTTTAACTTTAAATTTCGCTATTGCATTGTAAACTCTTTTACTAAAGAAACATATTTCCACTACTAAGTTGTTTCATTATCATCATCATCATCATTATATTACTTTTATTATTATTATTATTCTATACAATATAGATATTTATGATGATGTAATTTACTTTTTGCTCAGGTTTTGCCTAATTTTATACTTTAAGTAATTTGCATTTTACATGATTTTTCATTTATCTCCACGAATCTCGACGTCCATGCTGTCATTATAATTTCAAAATTGAAACACATAACAACACTTTAGAAATTTAGATAAATATTCTTAATTTATGTTTTTACCATTGGGCTATATTTTTCCCACAGTATTTTACTTCCAAATTTAACAGCCAAATTTTTTTATAAATCATGGAAAAACATGATAAAATATTTGCTCAAAATAAAATCATGTTGCATTTTTAAATAATATCACGCATCTTTAATATACTATTAAAATAAAATGGAATTGTGCAACTGAAAAACATGTATTTGGCAATTGCAACACAACCGAGAACACGATACAATATACAAGTGAATGATAAAATAGTTAAAAACATTAAGCAAGCACATTTAAAGGTCACTGATAAAAAAACCTCAATTCCAGGCGTAGTTACATTGGAACAACAAAAACCATCGTAACCGTTTTACAACCTGTGGTTCGTTAATACACACAATTAAAGATTAAGAATTAGTCTTTTTTACGAAAATCCTTGAATTTTTATGTAATCCGAAACTAATTTTGTCGAAAATATAAATTACCAGAAATTACCAGTTCGCCTGATACCTTATTGAAATTTGAAAGTGTGAAAGTCTGATTCATGAGACAATCAGATAGTAGAAAAATATTGTATTACTAGAGATAAACAATTTTCTATTGCTTTAAGCCGGAAATAGCATTTCATAGTTGTATTTTTTATATCTTTTTTGACGGCACTTCTAAAATTATTTTATTTGTTGCAAAAAAGTTTCGATTTGTTGTTGATGACCCGTATGTCACACAAAAAAAATTGAAACTGTTCTGGCCATGGTTTCACAATCATTCCTTAACTAAGATTTTCCTTAACTTAAATCTGACAAAATTTGTAATCTGAGTAATTTTGTTAATCATTGAAATATACAGTAACTTAAGGTGTCATTTTGAAGATCACTTCAAGCTTATAACATATGCATTATAGTTTTTTTTTAAATTTATTTGTAAATAAAAAATTAGAGAGTGATAATTTGCTAAATTTAAGATAAGGAAACTCTTAGTTAAGAAATGGTTGTGAAACCGGGACCAGATAAAAACGCTCGTGCTTAACTTCCGGTTAATCTTACGGAGAATTTATTTTATTATTATTATTATTATTATTATTATTTTCTGATTTACTGGAATTTTAAAAGCATCATCACCTGACTCAAATACTTACTTCAAAATACATAAAAAGTCTTCAAACTTTAGAATGTATATGATTAATAGTTGAAGGAATAAGAAAAAGTTGGTTGATTTTTATGTTTTGCATTGAGAGCAAGATTATCAATCTCTTAAGGATTAACCTAAGAACATATTTGTGTATTCGTGAGATGTGCAAATGTGTTTTATGATCAGTATGCTACAGACTACAGAAAAATATATCACTCCCCCAGTCACATCATCCCGACACCAAAGTAACCAGTATGATACTTTGTCCTGTTATACCGAGCGTCAGGCAAAGAAGCATTATGTCAAAATGAAACATGGATATAAAAAACTAGAATGCTCCAAAACAAATTGTTCATTAAATCCGCCAGTATGTTTCAGGTTCTTTTAAAATTCTTATAGACAAAAATTTATGCAAAGATTTATGTATCTAAAATTGACATTTACTTAATTAGAAAATAGAACAAGGTAACCTATTTTTTGTCTTTGAAACTGCCGATATTTCACAGGAAATGTTTAAATCAATTTACAATTAAAAACAAAATGAATGTTACCCCGGAAAACAGATATATAAATATTGATTAGTAAGAGTTCTAAATAATACAAATATTTTATCTATATTTACAAATATGATAGAAAAATATATTTATAATCATTGTATTTAAATTGATTTACAAACAATATTAAATCAAAGTTGTTTAGGTAAAGGTGCTAATCACACAAGTATCTGATTGTGACATAAAGTGTTTACATCGCAGTTAAATTGTAATGTCTTTTTTTAATAATGATGTCGTTATATCCAAAACTATGCTGGATATATTTGACTTTCCAAAGTTCTATGTTCCCTCTGTTCTCAATTTTGATATTTAAAAAAATAATTGGTGTAAATTGTCAGGTTGTTTTTGTAATGATGTCGCTATATCCAAAATTATGCTGAATATATTTGACTTCCCTTAGTTTTATGTTTCCTTTATTCTCAATTTTGATTTTATACAAAATTGGTATGTGTAACTAATTAGAAAGGACGTGCTTACCCTTCCGTGGCACCTTGTCTTAACTCCCCGTTGGAAATCCACGCGTTTAACTAAATTTTCCAGCTTCCGAAGTTTTTGTTTTACTTTATGATTTGAACATAAACCTGTATATTTGGGTTTGGTTATAAAATAAAATATTTAAAAATAAATTGAAAATAAGAAAAGTAAATGAATAAGAAGCAAGACACACTACACAAAGAACCTATATGCTACATACATACATAGGAGCCAGTGGTCATAACAAGTTTGACAACAGGTGTAATGACATCAGTGAAAATATCAGGATCAAAACGGTATACAATCTGAGTGTCCTATAATCACTAAATAGACGTGCAAAATGTTAAATCAAATAATTGACCATTTAAATAAAAAAATATAGCCAACGTGCATAAAACTGTGCAATCATTTAGTTTCGAAGTGTCCAACTTTCGTTGTTTAGAGGATTAGATTTACAATTTTAAACGCAATTTTTCGTTAAAGTAAGTTTGTTATTTATAATTTATACTTTTTCGTTAACATGTCAATTCATGGGCCAGAGAATTAACAAGATATAAACGAAAAGTGGAACACAGCGAAAAAATAATGATTTCATAGTAATATACCAAAAATTAACAATAAATTTTGCTACCATACTGTCATAAAACATTTTTGAATGTATTAAACTATATCTTACTGTCATAAACCATTTTACATGTATTAAAAAATAAAAAAAAAATCAAAAAACTAAGTTAATGGCTTAATGATGACTTTTGTGTTATGTATGCACTTTGCATGACTATTATGAGTTATTCTCTGTTCTTTCTGTTCATTTTCATTCTTTCTTAATAAAGATTCTAATTTTATTTTATTTTATTTTATTTTATTTTTTTTTTTTTGAAAGATTGTTTAACAAAGAATCATCTTAAAGGAACAGAATCTATATATATTTGATATTCCACTTTACTCATATTTAATGAAAAAATATTTGATAAAATTTCAAAACTACCAATTCTTTAAAAAGACAATCACAAGCTTTTAATGTCCATCAAAGTTGCTATTAATAAAAAAATGATATATTGTCAAGCATCCACTTAATTGGTATATGAAGTACAAACATATTTTCATCTTTTTATATATTTTATATGCTAATTTTTGGAACATAAGAATTGATAATGAGCTCAATATTGATCACCAAAAACTGCTCAAGTAACATCAAAGACACCAATTACTGCTCAAAAAACATTCCTAGATTTTCTAACATAGATGTTCATATGTATACACAATTTGTTCATATACAACATTATTATAAATAATTTCCTTTGCTCAAACACAATGTTGTACACTAAATGGTGTTATAAAAATATTTCTAGAAATAACTATCAGCTTTATTTGAGCATTTGTAAACACTCTGCTTCTCTTGAAGTATTCAAAATTTGACTCAACTTGTGCGTAATTTTGTTTCCAAGGTTGTTTTTCAATTATTTGACATAGCTGTTCAAATGATGGCCAATTTCTATTCTTAAAACAGTTTTTTTCTTTAAAATGTTTTTGGCTTTCCAAACATCTTGAGATTAAGAAATAAGCGCTTGGATTAAAAAAAATTGCTAAATGGCGTTTATGACTTTAGTACAAGGCAAAATTAGGAGTATTGTTTTTAGTATCATATTTTAGAGAAAGGTAAGGTTTGATGACGGGCTTACAATATTTTGAAATTTTTATTATGCTTATAGCATAGATAATATTTGTTTATGGATTACATGTTTTAAAATCTTTTGAAATACCGATAGATTGATATATAAATATATATATTATATGGTTTTACAATGTAAACCTTAGTTTTTTTTTTTTTTTTTTTTTTTTTTTTTTTTTAAGCCACTTTGTTGTCTTTTTTTAACACGTTTTATTTTATTGTGTTATGCATATCTTCAAGAATAAAAACTAGTATGCATTTTAATTCCTTTTTCTTCCACAGCACAATTTCTAATTATCTTTGCGACCGTTTTTTTTCTGCTTTTTTTAAAGAATGTGACTTACATTTCATCGTAAAAAATTAAGTTGTTTGAACATTTTAAGTAAGAAAGAAAATTCAGAAACGATGAAAAAGATATTTAACGATTTTAACAAAAAATTTTGGTACATGCGATAGAGATTCTAGAAATTAAAATAAAAAGTAATCATAGTCGTTGACGTACTACAATGAAACAATCATGAAAATATGTTTAATTAATGCCAAACTATTATTTGCCGAAAAACTGCAGGAAATATTAACAAATATTTTTAAGGTATTTGAAGTAATAAAAATAAATAATATTAATAATACTAAATTTTTTAAAAATCGAAGTTTCTGGATGTTTTAGTAATTTCAAAAACTATCAGCGGGAAATTATTTTGTTTAAAAATTTTATTGACTAACTTCTACAAAATGCCGAATTTTCATGTACAATATGAAATGGTATTGTATGCTTTAAAGTAACAATTATCCATTACATATATAACATAAATTGGGCAATACATTGAGCAATAAGCACATGAAAACAACACAACATGACACAAACCACAACATGACACAACACTCATATGAAACAAATCACGGAATAAACACCTAATAAGAACATTGATTATAAAACATGTATAGAGATTTTGAAACGAAACTTTTTTTTCGAAACTGTCCGTCTTGTTTAAACGTCAAAATCAAAAATTGGACTGAAAACGGTTAAATATTTGCAATATCAATTAAACCTATGTTGTCAATTTCAATTTCAATTTTCTCATACTTCTATTGGTTAATTTCAAAGACTAAAAAAGATTTGTTTGAATTCCAAAACATGATCGAATTAAGAAATAAAAGTTAAGAAACTTATTTACTGTACTTCATTCCCAGGAGACAAAACCGGTCCATACACATTTGTAGGGTGTCTCGAGGGTACCCAATATTCATTCATTCATTTATTCATTCATTCATTCTCCTTCGTCTCTTTATTCTTCTTCTTATCATTATTATAATTATTATTATTAATTTAAATAAGGAAATATTAAGAAATAAAATAAAAAACAACTTTGGTGTGGAAGTTGGAAGTTACACATTATTTCAATTTTGCAACAACGTCCTTTGTCGTTAAATAATACTATTTAAATTATTATTTATTTCAATTAATTAATATTTATCACTTCAATAAGATATAATACCGTATAAGATCCCTTTTTAGGTTGATATATAATCGCCCGTCTGACAAATGCACGTAATCTTGTTGCTATATGAATTTTAAGAGGAAAACATCAAAGAATTTTCATATCTTTTTTACTGTTTTACTATTGCATATTAAACAGAAGCGTATACTTGAGTTTAACCTCGAATACCAAATAATATAATTGTTTGATGTGGAGTTTTTCTGCTATAAATCAATTGTCATATTTTATGCTTCTTATCCAAGTGCAAGCGAGAATAACAAAAACTCCAAGCACATGCTTTGATAATTCTTTCTTCTCTAACTATATATAACCGTCGAAATCACAAATCTCTGTAGATCAAGAGAAATGAGTTCTTTGTTCGTTTACCAGGTTGTAGAACAGTAAAAATGTCGTCCAGGATTGTCTAGAAAATGTATGATAGTTTTCCAGAGGTATGTGGGTCTTTGATCTGTGTTCATCTCAGGAAACCATTACAGATATGATGAAAGGCAACAAAGTCCTTCAGAGTGGATCATGACAGCCTAGGTACCTAGAGGTTTTTAATTTACAGACATATTTTATGGTCACATTCTGAAATAAATTGAGTAGATATCACAAATCTATATTACTCTGACGGCTTTGTTTTCTTGCTTAAATTGAAGGTTTGAGTCCAGATGAAAGTAAAACAGGATTTGTGATAATTGACATAAATTTCCTTTCACCAAAACAACTAGATAGTAAGATATGTACACAGATTTTATATGTATTAATTCATTAGTCACGTCTGAAATTATTATTTTTACTTGCTCCTGTGAAACTACTTTGAATAAAATAGATTTTCCTTATTACTTGGACAAGCGATCTAGTGACGATTTGCAATTACATGTATGAAGATTTTTTGCTATCCAACAAAAACATGTTTAAAAATGAATAAAAGTTTCACAGTTCGTTTTGTTTTAAAATAAAACTCTCTGTTTGACTTTTTGATGTAATATATATATATATATATTCCCAATGTTTAAACGCATTTTGGCTCGTATATTTTCACACAAAATATGAAAGAACTTTATAACTATTGTTGTTGTCGTAATTAAAAATAAAAAACTTTCTAAAAGAAATTAAAATTATTTTAAAAATATTGGCAGATTTAGTTGCCTTTAATTAAAAAAAATTAAATTTGCAAAATAATAATAATAATAATAATATGAAAAATAAAACATTGGTAAAAGAAATTAACTAATGGTTCAAAAAACGCATTTTAAACAATTTTTTCGTTTATTTTTTTTCTATGATAAAAGATAAAGGAATTTTTAAAAACAAAATATCAAAAGAAAATAAAACTGTTCCAACATTTATCTTAACAAAAATGCGAAGATATATGTGTGTTAACAAAGTATTTTATGGAATCTTCTAGTTTTATAAATGTTGTTGTTTTGTAAGTAACTCAGATTCTGAAAAAGCTTAGTAGAGAAGAAAAAGTTAATAACGTGAACTTAATAGTTTATCTGTGGTTTATTTTGATATCTTTTTCAGTCATTCAGTATGTGATCTTCAATAAACCCAAGTTTATTCTATATTATTATTTTATTCTATATTGTTCAATATTCCACAGAATATGACAGTACTCCCCATAGCCTCTCAAGTTAAGCGAATATTAAAAAAAATATTTCCATATTATAAACTGCATGCTAGACAGAAAAAGTTCAAGAAGAGAGAAAACAACTAGATCGGTTTAACAGAAGCAGACGAAATGTAGAGTCTAATGTGGCAAACATAGAGAGAACTTTACAAAACCAAAATTACTCCAATTTTTTTTCTCAAGATCCCAATATTTTTGTAAATTTTATCAACTTCCCATAATTAAAATACCAAAATATTCCAACTTGACAATTTGTCCAAAATTCGAGGAAAGAAATAATATTACGGAATCACTGTTCATGTATAATTGGAATCAATGAAATCAAGTACTTTTGGAAAAAAATATTGCATAAATTTAAAAGGCTACAAAATGCCTAAAATGAAAAGCGATCATCGACTGGTTTTGGTTAAAGCACTGATGCACGATTGTTTTTGTAACCAATGGCTCTTATCACTAAAGTTCAAAATGCGTTTGTTACTTTGTTGAACCAATGGCTATTATTTTCTCTTGTAATGTAAAGTGTCCGTTAAAAATCGGGAACCACAAAATTGGATACTGTACTATAATTATATTCTCTATTTATTGTCCAAAACTCGTTAACTAAACCAATGGTAAAAATTCAGCCATTATATTCAGTGTCCAAACAAGATCGGGAAACGAACCATTGGATACAATTTTGTCATTATACGCAGTGTCAGTTCAAAGTCGGGAACCATATCATTGGAAACTATTTTGTCATTTAATTCAGTGCCACTCAAAATCAGGAACCGTTCTATTGTACAATTTTGATATAACATCAAGTTCTCATCGGGAATCACAAATACAATTTTACCATTTTTTTCCAGTGCCGTTCCAAAGTTGCGAACTAAATCATTGGATACCATTTTCACATTTTTATAAAAACCGAACACCTAGATAACATGGTTGTGTGGTAAAATACTCCTTCCCATTTTGGACGGATGCTGAATATAATTACTGAATGGTATCTGGTAGTATGGTTGTACTCTTGCAGAACCATCTATCCTATTTTATTCTATTCTATTCTATTCTATTCTATTCTATTCTATTCTATTCTATTCTATTTAAAGCATCCAATAGTTCCTAAACATAAAGATAATTCTGATTTTAAATCTGAGTTAAACTGTTTTTGTGAATATGCAATTTCACACAACAGATAATAAACGCCCGTCTTGACACATAGTACATATTAACGTTACCATAACTATGTTTAGAAAGTGTACGTGCATATCGTGCATTTGTGCATTTGCTGAATCATGTATTTTTAATGTAAATAACTTTAATTTTTGCTTTTTTACAATTTGCTATTTTTTTGTCAATAAAATCTGTTACACACAATTAATAATCTTACCATATCTGAAAACAGATCAAAGTACTTATAACATCGTTACTGTAACTATGGTAACAAAGACACAGACAATCAAAAACATGGAAAAAAAGGTAGTCAAGCAGAAAACAATGCAATGACAAAAATAGAAAAGTTGTTTTAAGACTAGTTGCTTTGGAAGAGCACCAGGTAACAAACTTTAAAATCAATCTCGATACAGTCAAATATATTCCATTTACTGGTCTTGAATGATCTTGAAACAAAGCCATCAGAGACAAAAGAGTAATGATAGTAATAATTCTCCTCCTTTGTCAATATCAACAAACCGTGATAACTATTATAATTTAAAAGGGCTATACAGAACAATTACAGAGATTTGTTCATAAGGGTAGGAAGGTCATAAAAGAAGAAGCAAAACCTTCTAGAGGAGTCTGGGGTATAGTCCCTGTTAATTTTTGAAAAATATTGAAACATTGCATTCTAAAATGTAAGAAAAGCATATGAATCAAATTTATCATCAGCGACTAACATTTATAAATTATTTTATATCATATCACAAGCCCGTTAACAGTTCGGTGTTTAAACATAGTGATTATCATGTACAGTCAAGCCTGTCTTTAGTATTCAGTCACTGGACCAGGCCAAAGTGACCACTATAGATGGGATGTTGTTGTTGTTGTTATAGACAGGTGCTTGGTATAGACAGGTGAGACTGTATTATGTCTTGTCTTGTTTTGGTTTATGTAATTTTATTTTTATTTTTGTCACTTACGACTGGCTGCATGACTATTTGATTATGAATTCATCTGTAAAAATGAGGATATGCTTGGGAGTCAATCTTGCACTCCACATATACAACACCATGCAGTGGTGAAAGTAAACTCAGATGCATCGGAAGTGTTTGTAATAGATGCTTGATAATATATAAGCATCAAAATAATTCATAATTTGTTAACTACATCTTATATTATTATCACATTTTTGTGATGATTTCTTGGTATGACTCGGTAGTTTTAAGAACATTGTTTTCAGCATTTTTGTATTTATTTTATCATATTAAGAACCTCTAAGTTGATGCTGTGTGGAGAAGATAAAACTCTGCACCATGTGACATTGTTTTCAATCTTCTCAACTTTGTTTTGTTGAATGACATAACTCCTCACGAGATTATTGCTTTTAACTTTTTCATTTTGTTTTGTTTTGTTTGTTTCGTTTCGCTTCGTTTTATTTTATTTTATTTTATTTTATTTTATTTTATTTTTATTTTATTTTTAAATTTTATTTAATATCATTTTTATTTATTTATTTATTTATTTATTTATTTATTTATTTATTTGAAATTATGTCAATAAAAATGAAGTTTAGTTTCACACTTCATTCTCAACGTTAGGTTGTATTTATATAATACTATAATAATAATAATAATAATAATAATAATAATAATAATAATAATAATAATAAATAAATAAATAAATAAATAAATAGACAATAAAAATGCATATTTTTGGATTAAGGAAGTTCGAAATGTTCTACTTCTATTAACTTTCGAATATCAATGGGATTAAATGAAGTGAAGTAATGGTGTTTTACGCCCAAGTAAAGATTGTTTCACTTATATCGAGAGAGTCAGTTTGGATTAGTGGACAAATTGAAATGTTTAGATAAAACCACTGAGCATGTGCAAGCAAACTGACAAACTTTCTCACACTAATAGCTATCATAGTAGCATTCGAACCGGGGCAGCAAGAGGCACTGTGATTCGTAAGAGCGCGCTTTAGATAACTCGGTCGCCAGAATATCAACGTTTAAATGTATACATTTCCGTTAAAATTGCAATGAAATATAATTAAAATTGTTAATAGTTCTAGGGCCTAATTTGAAGAAGTAGTAGATGAAAGAACAGAGGATATTGAAACATTTAAACAAAAATAAACTCTTTAAAATGTTCGCTAAAAACTTGAATGTTAAAAATATTGAAGATTCTTTGATATAGGCTCAGCATGGTTTTGATACATATTCAGGTATACAAATAATTAATCATTATATGTATATAGGTCAAATGTTATGGAATTTCTTATGAGTTTTTTATGAATAGAGGACCAACGTTAACTTCCCGTGTCGTTTAATTTATTTTATCAATATGTTTTAGAGTAGGGCAATTTTGATTTCAGTCATTGTACCGGCCCGTATAATAGCATACAGCTAATGAAATAGTTTAAAATTCTCTAGACAAATTAATTACACAAGGTAAAAAAAGAAAAGGTGTCACTTTATTATTTCAGAGGTGGAATGCCATAAAATAATAGAAATCAGAAATAATATTTGAAAGGAACAAATCTAGATGTCGACAAATTGTTTGTAGAGAACTCGTTATCTGCAAGACGCTGTTTTTGGACAAAGCTCTTGTCATTTGTTAGAAGATTTGATTTGCCTAACTCAAACCTTTTTTACCTATACTTCATATATATGTTGGTAACAAAAGTACAATACATTTTTTTATCTGTCACGTACCGTTGTTCGAAGTTGTTTCTCTAGTTTTCTTATTCTAGTGGTTTTCGTTATGTCTGTTTTTGGGTTTCTGCTTTCCCTCTTCTCTTGTGAGTTCCATGTTTTAATGTCTGTCTAACAGTTGACAGATCTAAAGTATCTGAGTTTCCTTAAATCTTTATATTTTATTATTCATTTGAACATCTGGCCCCAGATTCACAATCATTCACTCAGTTGAATGTACACTCAAACTCAAATTAGAGAATATTTTGATGTCATTTTTAAAGACAATACACAGTTAAAATTGAAAATCAATATATTGTTAACAAAGCATTCTCTCAGAAACCCATTAAAATTGTTAATATATGGATGAGAGAAAAATCGGGATATTTGAGTTGAGTGTATACTCAATTGAGTGAATGATTGTGAAACTGTGGCCTGTTATCGCTTTGATTGTCTATATATTGTCTATATATCTTCTTGGATAGTTTTGTCCTTTTATTTTTTAAGAATTCAGGATTTTTGTGACAACAAAAATTGCAAAAGTCAAATAATTTTAAATAATGATTTCTTAAACTTAGTGATCACTGAAATAATGTATTTCCATTTTCAATCTTGATTACCTTAGAAAGGAAAGTTTTTGAGATCTCGCATGTTATACGCGGTGGTGTTAAGCAAACAAGCAAAGCGGCTTTTTTTTTTTTTTTTTTTTTGAAGACAAGCATAAGTATAATATATAAGAATATACAATGTATCTTCCGATCCAACCATTTAAAGGTGTCCTACCCGTGGATTGGAATATTGCATTTGGCTGTTTTAACATAGTTATGTAAACATAAACATGTTATGCACGTCCCTTCTTTTTGCTTGGCACTCTTTGTTGCCACTTTCAAATACAATTCATTTAAAATTCATATTTTTCAACTTTTTTCTAACTAAGTTTTATGTCTTTCGTGAACTTAAAATCTGTTTTAATGGAAATAACACAGAAATGATGTTTTGCATTTGAGGCAAAGGTATCATATTACTTTGATCGTGAAAACAAGGTGAATTTTGATGGATGTAATTGACAACCATTATTGTGAAATTGATTTGAAATATCGGAAAAATCAATCAAGAAATGTCAGAAATAGCATCAGGAAAACCACACCTTTTAACGTTGGTCTAACTGTGTTTACAGAGCAATTCAAACCAAAACTGTACGTGAGTGTTAACGACGGAATCCAATACAATTACAGCGAATTTTACCAAACTTTTAAATTCGGATTTAAAATTTTTGTGAACCTTAGTTCGATGAATCGACCGAGTAAGTGGTCTTTAATTAACCTGACATCAAAATAATTTCATATCATAAGAATAAATAGATTTATTTTATATAAACCACTTTGTGGTAATGTTCCTTATGACGTTTTGTATTTAAAATGATTTAAAGTTTAAAAAACGTGAAAAATAAACAATAAATAAGCTTTTTAATAACTGGTTGCATCTCTGAAAGACAACAAATATGATTACGATATTTCTGTGATTTTTATATAAATTTAAACACAAAAGATGTAGATTGGTTGAGTATCATTGCCAGAAAAACAAGCAGAAAATTAATCAAATTAGCGATAGCCTAAGCAACAAAATAAACTAAAATTAGCACACACACACACACACACACACACACACACACACACATAAATAAAATGGTTAAAATTAGAGAGAGAAGGAAATCTGCAACAAAAGATGTACTTAGTAACGGCAAGCACAACTAAGAATGCAAAACGATGCTAATAATCATAAAAGAAGCCAAACACGACAAGACAAGAAATGACAAAACATATTGAAGCCATCTCATAAACCTCCTGGTTTTCCGAAAGAGTGTTTTGTTTTAATTAAAAATTGAATTAAAAAAGCATTTATCTTTTTAAATTGTTATGTTGTATAGGTTAGATAGTACCACCAGTATGAGTTCTAAGTTAGTTTTTTATCTTGTTCTCAGTGATGTTAAAGCATTGAGTGTCTAACCCATGTGAATCTTAGTCAAGACAATAAATAAATAAGTGTGTGTGTGTGTGTGTGTGTGTGTGTGTGTGTGTGTGTGTTTTTGGTGTTAAAAGATGAATAAAACCTTTAACTGAAAAACTAATACTTGGCAAAAACAAACACAGTACGAAATACGAAACTATACCAGAAAGCGAAAAGAGGTTTTATAATTTGAAAACTTGAAGTGTATCGAACCGGAGATGTTTAACTATCTTAATGACATTATTAAAGTGATGATCGATCAAACATTTTCAAAAGTTTATTTCTTTTGTTCATTATTATTTTGTCATACTTTCACCAAGGCCTCGGTAGCCGAATGGTCTAAAATGTTCGCTTACGGACCATAGCGCCTTTCATCGCCTTGTTTCAAATGTATGTGGTTTTCTGGGATCCCTTGGTTCATTTTATTGCCTTGCAGTAATAAAAGAAGTTCGTAGAAAATCAATTCCTCGCCAATATTACTCCACTCTGACTGTTACAAAGCACACTATTCATTTCAAAACTGTTACCTTTTTTATAAATTTTTTATCATTTGTATGCATCTGTGATATGATTTTTAATTTGTTTTAAAAATAAAAAACCAAAAAACAAAACAGAGTCTTGTTTTACGTATACACATCTTGAATATAAAGTACCATAAAATTACAATTAATGGTATAAGCATGATTGATCACGACAGAACACAACCGAGCGGTTAAATATGAATTGTATGAGGTTGCGCTACAAATGGCTCTTACCTCAAATTGCAGATGTAGCCGATTCGAATTTCCATTTTTTAAATAACACTTGAAGTTTGATTCTTTTTATTTTTAAAAGAGTTAAATTCGCGGATTTAAAGTTAAGAGGCTTCACAAAAATAAAACCTTTGTAATGTTTATTAATATTTTATGAATAAATAGTATTTAAAAAAATATCATACAAATTATTCATTGCATTTGAAGTGTAATTAATGTACCACTAAGCCCTCGGAGCGGAGTTAGAGCACTGTATCCCCGCTGTTCTAGAAATAGACGACTAATTAACGGGAATGCAGGTGTGGTTTTCCGTTCACACACATAATAAAGATTTCATAACTCGTCAATAATGCATCTCAATCCAGTTAATTCAATATAAAAATATCTGAAAGTCACTTTTGATCTTGGTAATAAAATCAGAAAATTTATTGTGTAAGAGATAAAATTGTCTGATGGAGGAGGGGTTAACTAAGAGACGAGACAGGTGCTTTATAGTGCGTGCAAAATTCACACAATATTGTAATAACATATTTTTTTATTTAAAACACTAAATGCTTGAATTGAACAGCCTTTTGTATAATAGATTTTGTAATCCCATCACTCATTATAATGCACGGTCGAGCTGGCATGCGGAACAGCAAGATCTGCAATTTAAACACATCTTTCTCATTACAGAAGTTATGATAACATTTACAAGAATTGTTTGTTAATTTTCGTCTTTTTTCATCTGAGCTTGTCACATGGTATTCGAGCTGTATAGAACAATACGGAATTTTACACCAATATTGATGAGAAATATTGGCGTTTATTTATACACTGCAGCACGATTAACGGATGATTGTTACTGTCCTGCTGTGATTTAGAGAAATCTGTTTAATGAGCCGGATAATCGCCAACATTTACTCAGGCAAGAAATTAATATTACACTTTTTGCCGGGTTTCAATATCAACCACAATTCTAGCAGGCATTGAGATACAAGCTAATTTACAGCATAACCGTTAAACCAATCTTAAGAGATTAAATGTCATATTTCAGATTACAGTTTCCGACTACATTGGCGTTTTCCTGTTTGGGTTCGAGTGATGTGAATGAATTTTTCCTGGATCATTCTGATTCCCGTTTAGCCTCAGGTTAACACATTTTCATTTGATTTACGAAAAGTACGGGAGTGATTAAATTTATGCACGAGGTTTTTCTAATTAAAAGCTAAGGCATCATTTCATTGTTTTAGGGCGTATAATTTTTTTTTTATTTATTTCAATAAAAATTTTGCCCTTTATTCCGAATAGAAATATTAAAAATTAAATTAAAAATGAGAAGTTATGCTTATTAAGCAAAGTTTTTAACAAAGATAAAAAAATAGTCCTGCAAGCGCGGGAGAAATAAAAAAAATAATCTATGATAAAGATGTATTGTTTAATATTAAACTCTTTTGAGGAATACGCAACAATTAAAAAGAGAATAAATAAATAAATAAATAAATAAATAAATAAATAAATAAATAAATAAATATCACACATTAGCTACACAATATGGAGTAAGCAGTGCATGAATAATTAATTAATATCATTATCATTATCAAATAAATGATTAATGTACATTTTTTAATTAAATTATTAACATTTCATTCAAAACAAATTTGCATAAATGAACGATTTTAGAAATATTTTTTAGGATTATAAGTTTTTCGATTGGGCCCAATTAAAACACGTCCGAAGGATTATAGTAGGTTATTTTCCTTTTTATTATTAGGAATTTTTTTTTTTTTTTTTTTTTTTTTTTTTTTTTTTTTTTTTTTTTTTTTTTACAAAACAATGAACCATGGCTATGTCTTTTTATTATTCATATTGTTTTTGTAATACAATGCAGTGAAACATAATTTGATAATTGTTTAACACAATAAAATTCAAAACAGTCGAAAATCCGTTTTTTTTTTAAATTTTAATGACTTAAGTATCGAAAAATAATCATATGACACTTGAATTTCAAGAAATTTATTAGAATTTATTTTTCAAATTACATTTGATCAGCTTTTTATGTTGGTATTTTCCCTACAAAATTGTTGCATAGACAATCTAAATTATGATTCAGAAAGTAAACCTAAAAATGCAAAGCAACGGATTCTGAAAACAGATTGGAATATGCAATTTTTTCATAACATAAAATATTCAAAGTTTTGTATATGACTGGTTGAATATATACATTTTTAAGTTGAAAGACAAAAATGATTTTATTAAAAAATTAGCAAGATATCCATATATGGTATTGTTTTAAAAGAAAATGTAAGGGTTTAATGTGACATATCCCTAAAAAAAACTTTCTCTCTTTTTTATTTAAAAAACTAGTTGAAAGTTTGATAGAGAATAATTTCTCTAGATATATGTTTTCTGTTGAAAATTATCAAAAACTACGTTGTTAATTCTGCACAGAAAAATACTTGTTAAAAATAAAAAACAAAATTACAAACGATACTATTTGCTGTATAATTGCCAATGCATACAAAGTTACAAAAAAAAAAAAAAAAAAAAAAAAAAAAAAAAAAAAAAAAAAAAAAAAAACCCTGATTTCGAGTGTCATTTATTAAGCAAAATTAACAAATAGTAATTAATAAATTAATATTCAAAAGTTATCAAAACATTGTGAAAACAGCTTTAAAAAAAGAAAAAAAAACCCTAAAAAGAGAAATGAGATCAGAGTTCAATATAAGGGAACAATAAATGAACTAAAGGAATGATGTTTAATAAACCTCCAACGGATATAGGCCTGTCAAACTCCATGTCTTAAAGACGGCAAAACAATTTGTCCAAACTTTTGAAAGCGTCTTCTTGGTAATAAAATATTCCATTCCTCCTCAATGGTTCAATGTGAGCACATTGATCCGTTATTTAGCACACACTAGTTATTGATATAAAACTAATTCTTCTCTACATATGATGGATTCTGTCTGCAATCAAATAACAAGACCTCGGGGACATTAGCTTCTTTTTCCAACAATCCCGTTATCTCTTCGATTATACTTTCTTGTTAGGAATCCGGATTCATCTGTAAACATCACCGTTATCCTATTTGGTCTTTAAATCTACAATACACAGACGCAATATCAAACAAATTTATCACAAGATATAATATTTGTTCGGTTTTATACGATTTTTCTGGAGTGGTATTTGATGAGTTTACTACAATTTGGTATTCCAAATTTACTTTTTCTCTTATGATATTAGAGTGTCTTGCCATTTAGTGATAGAAAGCTAACAATTCTAATCAGTAAGTCTACTAAAAACTAGAATGTTTCTACATCTCCTGTCAATGGTTTAATTTGCTTTTCTTGCCAGCCGAGCATTTATTTAGTCAGTAAGTTTACCATCTTATTTACCCCCCTTCCCTCCCCAAAACAAATATAACATCAGATTATCAAATCTTTTCTTATTTACAAATTCATCTATTGTGTTGACTGCAGACAAATATATCTTATGTTTAACTGTAAAAACTTACACAGTTGATATATTTGCGAGTTTTATAACTTTTTCTACTGGGTAAAGTATCGATCATAAATAAAACGTACACCAAACAGATTAATGCAACCGTAAAAAGAGGGAAATAAGTTATTTTAGTTTTTCAAAAAATGCGCAAATTTGATGTAAATATGCTATTTTACAAACTAAAACATTCAGCATTTTTTTTTTTTTTTTTTTTTTTTTTTTTTTTAAACTTTTTTCATTCGTATTGTCACATAACATTTTTTAATTTATTAGAAAGCAATATTATCAAAAATGAAATATGATATTGTCATATAGCATTTTTAAATGTATTTTATGATTAAATTCAAAAATGGTATATGACAGCATTTTCGTGTGCCGATTTTGAATTTATATTAAAATAATGCATTCAAAATCAGCACATGACATGTTGTCATGTGGTACCACATTACAGTATAATAAAAGTTATTCTGGCAACGGTTTTTTAATTATTTATTATCTAAAACCTTTTAATATTTTATATATCTAACTTAATTTTTTCATTCAAAATCTAAAGAATCAACAGGATTGGTTTAAGAAACAAAAACTTTAACAACGGAGGAAGTGGCAGGTAAAAACATCTCATTTTCCACTCCCGCTTTTGTTTTAAAAAACAGAGGTCAAATTTAGAAAAAAAATATATATAAAAATACCAAATTTATCCTGAAACGTTTTTGTGTTACTGGTCTTTTTATTTATTCATTTATTTACTCTTTATTTTTTTTAATTTATTTATTTATTTATTTTTTTTTTTACCTTTTTTAATTTTTGAACAATATGTAAACCAGATGAATAATAAACAAAAATTGTTAAGCGTATTTTTACTTATTAAAAATAATTCGTTTTAGTTCTTGCTCAACGAACATTTGTTTTTAATTAATTCTCTCATTTTAATACTGATTTTGGTTATCAAATTTAGTTCTGTTTGGCCTTGCTGTTGTAATGTACATTAACCAAAGACCATTCCTCAACAAATTTTGAAGTAAATGAACTTTTTTTTTTCATTCCTGTAGAAGTTATGTTATAATTAGTTAAAAATTTTGTCAACTAATTTTAAATTTTATTAAGAATAACAAATTTTTATTCCGATTTTAACTTGAACATCAACAATATCATCATCATCAACAACAACAACAATAACAACAACAACAACAACAACAACAACAACAATAATAATAATAATATTATTATTACTTTATTACTTTGAATATTAATATCCATCAGTGTACATTGTATCTAAAACATGTAAACAGTGGTACAAAATGTACAGTATTTTACGACATGTTATATATCATTTCGTAACATAGTACAAGGAGAATAGTACAAGGAGAATAGTACAATATGATTAAGATTGCTGGTTAGAACGCAGTGAAAATGATTTTCTTAAGAACATACCAAAATTACAAAGCTCTGAAAGAAATATAACATCATATGTACTAATGAAATTCAAAAATGCATGTTCTTTTAGTTTATTTTCTAGTCCACCATTAATGTTCCATGACAGTAACTTTAATTCTTTAGAATGTCTATCCCCCTTGTTATGCTATCCGTTATTCTGGTCCATCGTGTTGTCGTTGTTTTTGTCTGTAGGTCCCTTGTGTGTTCCTGTTTTCCCTGACGATTTCCTCTGGGTACCCTGTGTGTGGTTTTGATGTATTGGTCCACCTTCGTAAACTCGGCCATTAATATAAAGTTTGTCCAAGACGAAATGTGCTCGATTTCCTTTGTCTTTTGCTTCTCGTAACTTAGGTAAGAGCTCTTTGCGTCGATTTTGAATCTCCTTAGGTAATTGCTCCCCAATTGAAATACCTGGGTTTGAGTTCCTCAGCAAATGACTCCGCTTACGTATTTCCTCACGTTGTGTGAACATATTGAACTTAACCACAATCGGCCTAGTGTTATGCTGTTTTTTAGCACCAATTCTATGGGCTCTATCAATAACCAGTGCTGTTTTGGCCTTCTCAATATTTAAGTCTTTTTCACAAATTTCCAGGATTAGATTTTGGCAGTTTTCACCATCAGTTTCGGGTACATTGAAAAATAAGAGGTTATCCCTCATTGATCGTGATCTAAGGTCCAAGATTTCTTCTGAGAGTTTCACATTGTCTGCTTTTAACTTGTTAGTCAGTTCATCAAAATCATGTCTAATTTCCTTAGACTGAACAGAAGTTTGATTAGACATATCCTTCACCTCTTCAAAAGTGTCACTAAGGAACTGTTGACTTTTTTCCAATTCCATCACCCTACCCCTGATTTCACTAACATCCTTATTAACAGAGTCTAGTTTGACACTCATGGATCTTACTGCTGATTCAATACTATCGATTTTATCCAGTCTTGAGGTAATTGACTCAATTTTATTAAGAATGTCCTGTGCCCATTGTGGCGGATTAGTGTCATTTGTAATAGCCGGGGGTGGGTTAACAAAATATGTAGGTGTGTATTGCGGCGAGTATTGTTGGTTGGCCGGCGAGTAATTTAAAACTGGAATTTGGCTCATAGTACCGCTAGGAATAGGTGTCATGTTCAACATTTGTAGAGATTGTGGGGACTGGCCGTGTTGTTCGTTTTTTAACATATAGTTAAGGTCATTATTCGTGCCTTTGTTTACACCCGAGCTACCTGTAGTAGCCGCCATTGTTACACCTGTAGATTTACTACCTGAGTCTGGTGTGGGTTTCGCTCTTTTTTTCCGTTTCTTTGCCGGTTTTTCCGGAGTTTCGCCACTCATTGGTACCACAATAACTTTATAAACTCACTTGGAGACTGGTTTTTGAAATTCCATCAGAATAATGTCAAATTTTTAAGACTTTTGTGGAGCCGAAGCTCACAACCACTGTTCACCTTTACATCGTGACGTCAGTTATTATTATTATTATTATTATTATTATTATTATTATTATTATTATTACAAAGTTAGCCATATAAATTAACTTCTGTATTATCTTTGTAGCGTTATTTTATTATTTCATGGGTGGTTACAGACAATTTTCATCTTTCATCGAAAGAGCGCTAAATCTAAAAGAAACATGAAGATATTATTATCAAAACTTTGAATACAAATGCGAGCTTAAAAGATTTCAAGTTGTAAGGTTGAAGATTGGATTGAAGTGGACAATATTGTCCAGAGATTTACACCCCAAAATACAAAATAAACAAACTTCGATAACGAAATCATGTTTTCTTAACGTTTTCTACCTAAAATGAGTTCATTAGTGAACAATGACCGAGACTAATTGATTTATTTAAGAGTGAGAAAGTGTGATAGGAAAAAATCTGAAAGCTTTTTAATTTTTATCTGGTATTTAAAAGTATGCAAATACTAACGTTTTCCTGGCAAATATTGGTTTACGCCAAAAGTTGGATACTAACGTCTATATGCATACATATAGAAAAAAAAACTGATTGTCAATGAACTGTGTGTGCTTGGCATTTATTATAATAAAAATACGCGGATTTTCTCACACAATTTTTATCACCAATCGCAGACCAATTGATTTTGTGTAGAAAAGTAATATTTCTCAATGTTATTTAACAACTTCTGTTATTTAATCTTGGTAACAATCTGATTAAAATAAAGCTGATTTTTCCAGTCCTAGAGACGCGATTTGACGGCACTGTTCTTGAAATATAGACAACAAAATCAACCAAATTGGTGCTAAATATTTAACAAGATTTATTATTTAAGGATGTATTTACTAGTATTTCTGACAGAAATCAAATTATTTGTCGTTCTGACAGTCATTTTTACCACAGTTTTTGAATTTAATTAATTTGAAATTCACTGAAACAAGTCAAATAACGAATAATAATAATAATAATAATAATATTAATAATAATAATAATGATAATAACAACAACATCTACAATGACGACGACGACGACGATAATAATAATAATAATAATAATAATAACAATAATAATAACGCTAGATTTTTACAAGAATGTACAACCAACTAAATAAAGTTTTTTATAACATTACGTTTATCTACCACACACATATATAGGAACAGAAACACACACACACACCTACACATTCACACACGCAGACACGTGTCCATAACAAACATACAGGATTGACAAATTTATTTTTTCCACCTAAAAAAATAACCATCATTGAGGAGTGTATTTGTTATTAAAAAAATATCATTAAAAGTACATGAAGTCTTTTTGTAATTAATTTTCAAAAAGATATAAATAGGCAAACGTGTAGAACGTTTCCTGTAAAATGAAACACAGTAACTATTGTTGCTGAAAATTAGATTTTAATCGCTGAACTTTAACGCAACTACGGATATCGCAGGTAGTTAAAGCCGACGTTTTATGTCGATGACGTCATGAGGCGTGGGTGTAACAGGTGCCCGTTTTAAATTTAAACATTTTACATTTCGTTTGCATCTAACTGTAACCCGGATACACAGATTTCCAATTATAATAAAACTTTTAAAGTTTTGTATGCGATTAGACATTTTGATACCTATTGTAAAAATATCTACAAAAATTTGCCTCGAATTACTAAATTGTACGTATTTCCAATATATCACATTTCATGTTGGTTCAGAGGTAGTGCGTCCGCTTCGAGAGCGCGAAGTCGTGGGATTCAACCTAAACCGAATTATACAAAATACTTGCATATAAGGAATTCTGCTTCCTCCACTCGCGCTCAACAATAAGAGGGTACAGTATCGACTTGTTCACCCGATGCCAAAGTAATGTTCCTAGAGAAGTGATATGCTTGTCTGACTCAGTCAGCTAGCGCCTTGCCAATAAGTCGCCCTGAGTGCGCGCTAAAACTAAAATAAGATGAACCTGGTCTCGTCGCTAAATGCTAAAAAAATTATTCTGATGCGGCAATAAACAACGACGCAACCAATCAACCATCAATTACAATTTCATGTTTTGATTTTAATCTTGTTCTATTAGATATAACAAAGATTATTTATTAGTAATTTAAGAAGAGGAATAGAACAGACTTTTAGGCAAAGCTGAAAAATTTAAGAATAATAATAATAATAATAATAATAATAACAATAATAATAATAATAATAATAGCACATGTTTAGGTTAAAATTTAAAAGGCATAGACTTTAATATGCTTTGTTTTAAAAATTGCATGAAATGCAGATCTCCCGACAATTTTTTCTGAACCATGTTGAAATAAAATAACCTACTGCAGATTTGATCAGTGTTTTGTTCGATTTTTTTTCTCAAAATTGGATTAACACATCCATCATAAATATAGAAAGCAAACAGGTATGATAAATATAAACTCATATTTAATCTTTTTTACACTTAAAAAAGGATCTTTACAGTATTTCTAGATCTTCAAATATTTCGTATTGACAGATTTGTTTCAAAACAATAAATCGTTTTATTTTTTTGATATGCCATACACATCAAATGATTCTTAAAGAAATGGTAATGAAATCTTCATATTAACAAACTATGTGAACACCTGCTACATATAAGAAAAATTCCAAAAATTAAAATTTAAAAAAAAAAATGAAGAGGTTATATGAAATGTCAAGAGTTTTTTGACGTGTGTGATTATAATTTGTCGGTGACTAGTTGTACCAAGAATGTGGGCTTGTGTGTACTACCAAAAGGGGTGTGATACGACAATGAAAGAAACATAGTCTTTGTCAAAAATCTTGAAATGGTAAAAATGAAATTACCCAAGTAGTTTTTGTGCCTTTATAACAGTTAAAAGTATTTTAATTTCAGCATTCTAATTATTCGTTATAAACGTATTAAATAGGCTGACATACTCAAATCCTATCTTACTAGATTGAGCAAAATAAATGTTGTTGCATCAAATGAAACTAACAGCAACGAGCTTGAAATGGCATCTAGACAGTTGTAACTGATTATGCACAGTAGGAATTTAGCAATAACCGTAGCCACAGAGAGAGAGAGAGAGAGAGAGAGAGAGAGAGAGAGAGAGAGAGAGAGAGAGAGAGAGAGAGAGAGATTGTTGAGACCGTTAATGATAATATACCCCATTTCGGACGAGGATTACATTAGTGTTAGGATGGATAGATGGTAATTAGTGGCTTCAACTAAAACGCGCTAACCATTAGAACCAACCCCGCTATCAGTGGACTAAAAGTGGTCCATTTCAAAGTACTGCATCAAAATAATTTTTTTTTTCTGAGCAATAAATGTTGGTCTATTACTTCTTCAAATTTTTTTTCAAATTTGAGTTTAATTTCTGTGTTTTAAATTTTTAAATTTAATTTTCTGTCTTAATGTGCATATACGTATTCTATATCTCTTATAATAGGAAATAAAGATTGAATTGAATTGAATTGAATTGAATTGAATTGAATTGAATTGAATTGAATTGAATTGAATCGAATTATTATTATTTTAAATAAAATATATTTATTCAAAGCAGAAGTAAACCTCTTTCGATCCTTAGTGTCAAAAATTATAGTTCTGAAAGTTGTCATGGTTTATTTAAAAATGTCTATTAAGCATAAGCCAATGCAACCAAGAAGACGATATTATAGAAGCTTATACAAGAAAAAGAAAAACGAAACATAAGAAATGATAAACGCATATTGGGGTCGCTGATTATGAAAATTCCGACTTCGGATGATCACCAAATGAAATGACGGGAATAATGTTTAGTGGTGACTACTGGATGACCCCACCATCCCACTTATTAAATGATTATGTTTTTGGCCTGAATTTTATTATTGTCTAAGCCTACTTTAGAAATATTTTGTTAAAAGAATTCGATTCCTTTGTTGCAACGATGGAAGATAGTTAGGCCCCAAGAAATACTTGCAACGCAATACTAGAAGCAATTTGTTCTTGTATGCTTTAGGTTTGACATTGTTTTAGCATCATGATATTGTTTGTAAAAGGAAAAATAGAAATTTATAACTGAAAAACATGTACTTGACAACAGCCAACGTAACTAAGAACACGACATAGTTCAAAATAATGTAAGGACAGTTAACATAAAAAAAAAATATATATATATATATATATATATATATATATATATATATATATATTTTGACCACTGATTATAAACTGATTTCTTTTAAGATTTAATACATTTTCCAAGTATTTTTTGTAAAATCGTCCTTGTTTTTTTTAAATAATTGGAAACCCAATAATTACAGTTCTCGTTAATATGCAATATGCAGTAAAACTTAAAAATTTAACTTAATTGTCATGCGCAGAGTTTGAATATTTCTTCTAATTGTCATGTACAGAATTTTGAATATTTCCTTTTATAAAAATTCAAAATTTTTTACATGTCATTAACATTGATAATAACGAAATTGTCATTTTCCAAATTGACTTTTTTTTTACAATGTGGCTATGGTAAAGCTAACGAACGTTTGAAAATCATACCGTCAATCCGTTTCGTGTTGGGTCATGTACGCTAAACGCTTTAAATAAATATTCTGACCATTAACGAATAATTTAACAAAACTAGTAATTTTTGACAAAAAGCTTCTTTTGTTAATTGTTTTTAAATTATACAGAAAAGGGTGTTTTAATGGTACACTTTAAGTGTGAATGGTTTTTAATCAAAGGTCATTATGGAACTTGATGAAGGTCAATGGCCACGCCAAACTTCAAAGTAACCGACACGGTGATGTTTAATATTATCACACTATATCCCACAATTGTGTTAAATATTTATAGAAAAATATTGTTATACACTTCTAGATTCAATTAGGAAACGTTTCACACTATATGTTATTATCCGTAAAGTAGACAGTCGGATCTGGGGTTGTTCTTGAATAGTGGTCAGTAAATAAAGACATGCAAATAAGGGTTTGTAAAAGGGGTATATTTTTGGAAAGAATGAAGTTTTAAAAAACAGTTTGCAGAGAAGTTAACTGTAAACAAAATTACCCACTTATAAACATCTTCAAAACGAAGCAGAAAGGTTAATGGAATAACCAAATAACTGATCAGGCTCACCACTTGACCAAAATATCTTTTCTTTTCTTTTTTTTTTTTTTTTTAAAAAAGCACGATTTTTTTAGACTTATTATCATAATGAAATACAAATTAATCAGTTTTTGCCTTCCTGGAAATTTTTTCTACAATTAGTAAACTTTATTCATCAACTTCTTGAACAGATCATATTTTTCTATCAAAGATGAAAATAAACAAATACAAAAAAAAAAAATATTTTTGTAAAAAGCAATTTATATATATATATATATATATATATATATATATATATATATATATATATATATATATATATATATATATATATAATTTTGAGAATAACAAATATAGATTCCGGGAAGGTGGTTTGCTGTTTGATAAAATAAGACAATTCTAAAACCTCAGTTTAAATTGCTCATATTTAAAAAAAAATATATATATATATATATTTTATGGCTTGCTTTATAGATTTTTCTAGTTAAAAACCATTAAGGAAACTGGTAAACATTAAAATGGTTTTGGAATCCTCTATTGCAGATAATCATGGTCATCATATTTGTATTTTTTAAAATTAATTGAAGAAAATACTAAATACTTTAAAATTGAAAATTTTCGCTTCACCCAAATTTCGCAAGAATTGAGATTTCAATATATTCGTGTACTTTTAAATTTATTTTCGTTTTGTCGCATGACGGTTAATGCAAATACAAATGAATTGCATTAAAGTAAAATTTCTGCAAAAAAAAATGTGGCAAATGTTTTCCCTCTAAGTATTATTATCCTTTATATCCTTTATATACTAAAGAATTCTTCTTTTTTTTTAAAAAAAAAAAAAATAAAAAAAAAAAAAAGCTTAAGAAATAACCAAATCCCTAAAAATTTCTGAGATTTCGAAATTGGTATCCACCAAACAAAACAAGACGGAAACATACTTGTTTTAGATTTTAGTTGCGTTTTGAACATTCTCCTACGTCAGCATGGTTTTCTAATTGTTGCGAAAGGTTTGAAAGGAAAATGAATTAAGTTAACAGATGATTCTATGTTAATTTAAAAAATACACCTTAATCCTAGGAGATATGCTGATATTGTACGAAAAGTATTTCTTGATATCGTACCGATTCTTTTTTTTTTTTTTAATTTTTAAAAAGGTTTGTGTCTTAAAATGTTTTGCGTCTTGCCAGCTGTTTATTGTTCGGTGGCGATTAGAGAGAGTTTGATACATAGATTCATTAAGACATATAATAATACCGCTTGAAATGTTGCTCTAGGGGTTGACAATATCTTTGTGGTGAAAGAAACTTTGTGCGGCTAGAAAACACCTCCAATTAAATCAGAGATGATTTAGGTTTTGTTAAATAATTGTGCAATATGTTCTGCTAAGTTCATTAATAGAACCATTTTTCTTTTTTATTTAATTGCATTTTATGTGCTATTAGTGTATTTAAAAATGCAACTCATTGATTATCAATTAATTATACTCCAATACTTTAATGAATGTTTGTGCAATAAAAGATGAAATTTAAAAAAAAAAAAAAAAGATTTAAAAAATGACATTGTAGGGTAAAAAAAAGATTTAGCTAGATTGCCAGGGAAATCACACAAAAAATCCCAATATGATTAAAACAAATTTAAAATGTTTTGATTAAAACCCGTATTCGTATAGTTCACAAAAAGTTTTTTTCCATACCTTTGAATATGTGAATGAGTGAATTGTTTTGTTTTTTTCAATATCCATAGAGTCGTGTATTTAACTCACACGTGGCCATAGACAATTCTTTTTGATGTAACAATTAAGATTAAATGAATGATAAAGCAGCATATTAATTATAGGAAATAAATATAGTTAGTCGGTAATAGCAATTAAGGGATATTATTCAAGACTCCTAGGTCTGATCCCGAATGAGGAGTTTTGATGTTTTACGGTACAGAGCAGTGGTGTCGACAGACATTAGAAAGAATCGACGGATAGCTTGAAGTACAATAAACAATTTGATGTTTACTTAGTAAGCCGTTTGTAAACAAGATCATGATCACATCTGAAGGTTTGAAATGTAATGAAATAAGTTGATAAGGATCCCAAGAGAAATCAGCGGTTTTAACACGGGTAACATGTTTTATAAGAAATATCATAAAACCATAAACATTACTGTTTGATTGAGCTGTAAATCTCTACATAGCTCATAGGTAAATACGACAGCTTTTAACTCAACTATTACGGCTTTGTCCTTCTCTCCAATATTGCAGAATCATAAATCTTCAGTCATTTGAATCATTGTTGTATATCACTTATAAACGGTTAGGACGGTACATATGCTATATATTTTGAGATAAAGTTTCAATCAATATCCTATACAGATTATCGGTAATATAAATCGGCCGTTCTCACCAAAAATAATCCCGGAAGAGTTAAAAGGATAAAGCCCGGTTGTAGAGGAATGAAATGTACATTGTATTGCGCAACATACCATAAAGCACTTTAAAGAACAGGAAAGTCAAAAGTTCTATCTTTATCACAATATATGTGTGTGTGTGTGTGTGTGTGTGTGTGTGTGTGTGTGTGCGTGTGTACATAAATAAATAAATAAATAAATAAATAAGGCATACAAAAATGTGTACTTAAATTACAGGTTACCTTGCGGAATTAAGCAAACTAAAAACTTTACAGTATATGATATTGGAAATGTATAACTATAACATAAATAACATAATTACTTACCACGTATTATGATGTTGCTGCAACACCATTTGCCACCGTCTTCATTCTGTTGCGTAAATGACAAAACATTTGACTTCTTCGGATGTAATTTATATCTTCCTCTGATCATGGCTTCCTGCAATTTTAAATAAACAATCCTTAAGAACTTATTACGAAGAATATTTGAAAAAGTTTCTTATAAGTGCAACAGAAGAAGAGAATTTGTTTTTGAAAACTGTGAATTTGTTTGTAATTCATGTGAAAAGGAAAGTAAATTTTGACATCGGAAACGAAAACACTGTTTGGCATTAAACAGCAAAAACCAAACCGAATAAAACGACAGCTTCTAGAAACATAGGAATAAAAGTATGAAACAGATAAATAATTATAAATTCTTTATGTTAGAATGTAATAATAATAATTTGTACAGTAACTTTGTATTTTAAAAATTTAAAATACCACTAATTACAAATCATTTAACGCATATATATATTAAATGCATGCTGACACGTCTTTATTGCAATGCGCTTATCCTCACACTGAATAGCTTCTATTGCAGATCGCATGAGATTAACACAAATGAAAACAACATTTATCAGTGTGTCATATACTATTTTTGAATTAAATCGTAAAATACATTCAGAAATGGTATATGTATTTTCATATACCATTTGTGAATGTATCTTATGATTAAATTCAAAAATGGTATATGACAAGTGTGTCATATTATAATTTAAAAAAGCCCAAGCATTTATAAATGGCAAATTTATTGACTATTTGTAATAAAATAGATTAAATTGGATTAGATTAATGGTGTTTTACGTCCAAGTTAAGACATTATCACATATTTGAAGGCGGTCAGTATAGGGATTATGGAGAAAACTGGAGTGCCCGGAAAAACCACCTACTTTCGAAAAACGAACTGACAAACTTTCTTACACTTCAATCTACACTAAAGAAGAAAGCAATACTAGAAAAGAAACTGATTCAAAATGAAAAAAAAAGTTTACGATGAAATAAAGAATGCTTTCATTTATATCAAGGTGGTTAGTTCTAATACGTGGGTGAAACCAGAGTGCCCGGAGAAATTTTTTAAAAACTAACATACCTTGATCAAACTTACAAACTTTTTTACACAAGAAACTGCAAGATTGGGATTCAAACCTAGGGGCCGAGATCCTTAAGTGTGCGCCTTGGACCACTCAGCCGCCTAACACCCTTCATTACATTTGAAAACATTAATGTAAAAGTGTATATAGAGGGTTGGAAACGTGTATACAACTGTTCTCTGACAATATACATGTAAACTATTTTCAACAAATGTACAGATGGAGCACCTACATTGTTGTTTTTTTAAACAATAATCAAAAATATTATAATTACCAAAAGGTGAATTGATGAAACGTATTTGTTTAAAATAAACTTAATTTAATTAAACAAACTAAATCTATAACTCAGTAGGCAGTACTTCGTGCTGTCAGAAATTATACCATTTGGCAAAATTTTCAGCCGTCTTAAATTTTTGAATTTATTTTAAACCAAGGTCTGTTTCCTCATGCAAAGCATTCCTTAAGTGGATTTTGATTCATATAGTTACTAGTATTGAACTTTAGATTTATTAATTTTCAACTCTCTGGCTTAATAAGTGTTTTGTCTACCAAACTTTTCGGCCCTGAGGGTCACTGATGAGGAATGATTTTCCGAAATGTGCACATATGGCACATAACATTTTACATGTATTTGTGTTATATATCTCCATCCAAATACATGTACATGTAAACAACCCTTAACAAATCGAAGCGCCTACATTATGGTTTTTAACAAATATCAAAAATTTTATTATGATCAAGAGGTGACGGATTAAAAATCATTTTTAATTGAAATTGATTTAATTAAATAAATTCAATTTTATCCAAATGAAAAAAATTAACAAATAGTTTGCACAACGAGGATTTAAAATTAGGTTTAAAAACGAAAATCGAATTCATTTTTTTTTTTCGTAATCTTCCGTGTATTTTATAGCCCAAGTTATCTTCAACTGACTTTTACGTTACTTAGAACATTCATTCATATATTTTAAAGCACTTAAGATGGATTTATTGTTTGGTGCAAATAAATTAACAATTGGGACAGAAAATTATAAGGATTTCTTTTAAAGCAGGCATCTGTAGAAAACGATGAATACCCCCTATTTACGTCGTAAATTGCCCCAATCACGGGAGCGCAGACTTGTAGGACGTGACTTGGCATCTATCCCGTGTCTTAAGTTTGGAGTCCCCCTTTCATCCAGAATATTGGACAGATTGCAGCAGAAACAAAGACTAGAATGTTATCAGTAACCTTCAATCCTCAAAAAGTCAAAATTTTCCCTAAAACGTCATGTACTGAAATCAAAGAAATTGATAAGAAAATCTTGAAATGAATTACTTTATCTTTAAATTGCATTACGTAAATTTTATAAATTAAACACTTTATGACAACATAAAATATCCGAGCATGTCAAAAAATGACTTAGATCAAATCAAATTAATTGGCTTAGTATTTTCTAAATTCATCTAAAATTTTGTACTTTAAGAGCAAAGGTGGTAACATATCAATAGTTCAAAATTTTGTTTTAGAGGATAAATGAGAACATTTTAAAATTGAAAAACTTTTCTTGTTCAAGTTATATAAGATCCGGAAAAGTTCTTCATGTATATGTCATGGTAGCAACTCGGTCTTTCATTTAAACAACATCGTAATGTGAAAGTTAAATTCAGACCGTTTAATAATCATGAGATTACACTAATAATAAGGAAACGCAAAAAATGTGGAAAAAAATATTATTATCTGCATGACTAATTGTCGACAGATCGACGTGAAACAGACAAAACACATCAATTGTTCGTCTGTTAATTTCATACAAAAAATGTTTTTAACACGTCGTCTGCTTTCTGCACGTGCCATGTAATGTTGCGTTAAATGAGTTGATCATTTATAGTGAATTAAGACACGTGCGTTGACAGTCCAGTACACGGAAACAAACACGCACACTGTTGTCCATGTTTGGATTAGAGTACATTCGATGGAAATACTTCAGTCATGAAACATTCAGAAGGTCACGTGATTGGATGGTCGGTCGTAAATGCTACGAAAGTCTAATCATTTATTTTATCGTTATAAATTGATGTATGTTGTAGATAATAATGTTTGTAACATAGGCAACCGAAGCATGCCGTATTTTGACAGGTAACCGGAAGTAACTACCTAGATAGAACTATCATATTTCTAACAGGGATCGACCATAACAGGATTTTCCATTTTAAACTTATTAAAATTTGAGACTTGCTCTTAAAGAAAAAAAATGTGAAAAAGACATTAATAGATTATGCTGGCTTTGATTGTCGCTACGTGTATGTTGAAATAGACAATTCTCGAATCGGACTCGTGCATATTCTCGTGTGAAAAAGTTTGTAAGCTTTGCTTATCAAATGACTTTAGTTTTCTCCGATCACTCTGGTTTTCCCCACCATCTCTAAACTTAACATCTCGATATAAACAATAAAGACTGGACTAAGATGTTAAAATTTTACTCTATTTTCTATTCGGCTTTATTATTATTATTATTATTATTATTATTATTACATATGTATTATTATTATTATTATTATTATTACTGTCATTTATTATTATTATTATTATTACTGTCATTTATTATTATTATTATTACTGTCATTTATTATTATTATTATCATTATTATTATTATTGTTGTTGTTGTTGCTATTATTATTATTATTATTATTATTACATATGTATTATTGTTATTCTTCTTCTTCTTATTATTATTTTTTTTTTTTTGAAAAATGTATTCCATCGTTTTGTCCATAAACTAAATTTTTGGGTTATTTTAGTTGATAAATCACTTGACTCGGATCCTTATATCCGTGTTGTTTATCAGTCTGGGTACAAGTTAGGAGTATTTTTGACAAGATAAGCGTCAATAAGTATGGGATACCGTTAACATGTATAACGGATCTGCTATTTTTTGAATATTTATTCTTACCTCTGAGGCACTTAAATATTCAATAGTCATGTAAGTTTTGTTATTTCAATATCTGGGAAAGGTTAGTTGTTCTTGGTTGTAGTTGGTTGTAATGTTGTCCAACACCATATCAGCAATTTTACTGCTATTTGCGACGAGAGCTAATTTACCCATTCAAGCGCATTCAAGGCAATTTTAAATTGCCAGCTAACAGAGTCGGTATGCCCAAACGAAAGCATACCTCTTCCCTATTCACATTATCTATGGCATCAGATGAACCAGGTAAAATGCAGTCCTTCTAATGCCGAAACACCAGACACAGAATTTTTAAGTATTACGTGTGACCTTACTGGCGTTTGAACCCAAGACTTACCGCTCTCGAGACGTACGCTTTACTACTGAGATACCGAGGCTGTCTAGTATTGGGGAAGGTAAGTGGATGTCAGTTTAGGAAAATCATTTCAGATTTCGTTTATTTTAAAGTTAAGTTCAGTTCTGTCAAGAATATTTTTTTATAAAGTATGGAAGCGTCCCCTCAGGGCTTCCATAATAAAGATAAAAATAATGAATTTAAACAAAATTATTTAAGTTATAAATTATGACAAATTATTTAAATTATTAATTCTAAAAAATATTTACATTATAAAAAAATTTAAAAAATGTATATTATTGCACATATAAAAATAGTTTGATTTTTTTAAATCGCAAAAACTAAACAATTTTAAACCTTATACATTTTCAAGGACGGAGGGTTTACTGCAAGCGAACATCACACTAAATACTAAATCCATGTCAATAGCCTGGCTTAGTGAATCACGTATTGGGCCTCTCTATCTTTATCGGGCGTTATGAGTCCTTTATGATTGATAGTCAATATCCGATAACAAGAGATAATTCGGCTAACTTAAGGTCTTATTCGACAGAAAAACATTCTACTTTCCATTACATGTAGAGAAATTATCTTCACTTTCCATCACGAACCTCTGTCATCAACAAATTGTCCCAGATTGTACTTAACGAAAGTCATCTAATTAGGCTTTAATGGTAATTGTACTATCTGGAATTACAATATGCTATTAGTGAAGATTTTGAGAGTAATCACAAAGTCGCCATGTCCGTTTTTAAATATGTTTAGAGCATTAGAATTTAAGTACATTTAATGAAGTTTAAGAGGTGCAAGTTGTAAACGTTTCTTAATGTTCTCCAAAATTTCATTAATTTTGCCACAATTTACAAAACTTTGTACTTATAGTTCGGAATAACCGTGTGAAAAAAAAGTGGGTGGAGTCAGTTCATTATATAGAATTACTTAATATTGACAGCGAAAAATCCATTTAAACTGTCAATGAAATGAGATTATTTATTTCTTTAGAAATTGTCTAAAATTTCACAAATCGAATGTTTGACAACAGGCACTTAAACATCGCGGTTATTTTTTTTTTTTTTCAGTTAATTACGGATGAAACATTCAACAATTAAAAACGATGTAAACAAAAGCTTCTGATGTAAAAATGTGGGTACTCAACCGAGAAGAGTATCTGAAAAATCATTCTATAATTTGAACCCTTGTTCTTGGATTAAGATTAATAATCGTTTGTCATTTATTTATTTTTTTTGTTTTTGACAGTTGATACTGGGTGTATTGATGCTAAACTGAGATTTAAGTGTTCGGTTATCATACGGGAAAATATAAAATAGGATCTTTGAACTTTTATTTTTTTTTTATCATTAAAATCTTTCTGACAGTTTATTGATTTTGAATCTAGAGAACAAAAAACAAGGTCATTCAGCTTACGATACTGTGAATTTATGAAAGAGACATGAAAGAGTTTATTGAGCCTTTAGAGATGTCCATCGTGAGCTGGATATCTTTTGAACTATTTACTTGTATCACGCACAAACACAATTAAGAACATTGTTCACTTGAAAAATGATCAATTATTTTTCATTTTAAAATATCGGTCTTTTTTGGGGGGGTTTCAAATTAAAAATCCATATGATTGTTTCTATGTCGCTATTTAATTATAAAAAAAACCGAGTCTTTTTGTGACAAATATAAAGTATGGCAGTTAAAACAAGAATTAAAAAGGAAATAATTAAAAGGAATAATTGATACGTTCCAAAACAAAAACATACAAAATAGAAAATTTTCCATTTCTACCCTTCACCAAAATTTAAATTTTGATAGACAAAGCCTATAAAATGATGCAATCAAGGCATTAAGAACATTTAAAACAATTTCAAAAAAGAAGAGAGAGAGAGAGAGAGAGAGAGAGAGAGAGAGAGAGAGAGAGAGAGAGAGAGAGAGAGAGAGAGAGAGAGAGAGAGAATAGAAGTTAATGAGTAGAAGCTTGGGGTAGGATGCAAGAAAGAAGATTTAAAACAAAAAGGCTTATAGCAAATCGACCCTTGTTCAATAACTAGTTTTCCTTAAAATGCAATTTTTGAAGGCAATATTATTCACCCTGCACTGATGCAACAGGAATAAAATCAGTATATACCAACGAATCAAACCAAAGAGTCAATTACCTTACAACATCACGGTACAAAGACTTCTAAATATATAATGCGTGTATAAATTATCAAATAGAGCAAATGAACCATAACAAACAATTTTGTTACGTTAACGCTGCTTTTATCAAAAATGCCAAGGGAATTTCTTATAATGACGTATAGGATGACGTCAGAATAACATGAACATTTTGTAATATGTATACCACTTTTTAGACTTTTATAACTAAAATTTTCAAAAAGTAGCACACAATTTTCATTAAAAAATAAACATATTGGAGAATTTTCACAAGTAAGGTATTGTGACCCGTCTTTTGTTATGTTTAGTGGGGTTAAGTGACTGCTAGACTGTGTTTACGCCCTAGATACTTTCACTTATATCGGGGAGGTCAGTTACGTATGGCGGGGGAAACCGGAGTACCCAAAGAAAACTATCGACCATGGCAAACTAATTGACAAACTTTCTCACACTAGGATTTGCTCGAGCGGAATTTGAACCTACCTAGTGGATGAGAGGCAATATAATCTACAAGCCCATGCCTTAGACCACTCGGCCACCGAGCCTCTCTTGATACTGGGCGACATGTCTCTCTCTCTCTCTCTCTCTCTCTCTCTCTCTCTCTCTCTCTCTCTCTCTCTCTCTCTCTCTCTGATTTCTAAATTTACAGAACAAAATCGAACATTTAATATAGAAACTGAAACTTCCTAGATATATAACACTTATATTGTTTTATACTCATTTACCGACTGCATGAGTACCTCCCAATAAATCATGTCGTGTCATATCAGCTAACGATATAGATATTGATTGTGGAGATACCATTATGGACTGATGATACTTGCAGTAAAACCTGTATATAAGGGTAGCCTTATTTGGACTGAAATATGTTAAATGATAACAGGTGGCCTAGTCGGTGGCACAGGGTGGCTCGATGGTCCTGGTGTAAAGTGTAGGCTTTATTTATTTATTTATTTATTTATTTATTTATTTACCTATTTATTTATTTATTTATTTATTTATTTATTTATTTATTTATTTATTTAGTTAGTTAGTTAGTTTTACTGCCTTTGTTGGATTCTCTTTGGGGGCAGATCCTGATGTAATAAAGTGTGTCAGTTCGCTTTCCGAAGGTCGGGGTCTCTTCATGGAAATCCAGTTTTCTTTTATCGCCCCAGAAGTGACCGTCTTGATATAATTGAAAAAAAAATTAACTGGGGTGTTAAATTTCAAGACTCAAATTAACTTATATCAGATTTGGTTTAATTTACTAGATTTGTAAAACGCTATCTTAACAAGCTGGCTTTCAGTTTTCATATACATGTATAAACATCTATATCTTCATCTTTGAGTTTTTGGAATTCCCGTACCTTCTTACATCCCTTAATTACCATTCAAAAGATTATATGTCGAAAGAATAATTTAAACCCATGCCTGAGCCTCTATGCACCCCCGTTGAAAATATTCAAGATTATACTAAAGTAGGGTACATTCGTACAAAGTTAGAATTCTACAATGCTAATTAATTTTAATTTTATCCTAAAGGATTAAACGATTCCTAAAAAGATTAGTAATTACGTTTTCTCCAGCGATAACCAGCAAAGAAAACATATTGTACGAGTTTGAATTTATCATATGTACTTTGCGTTGTTTTTGAGGTATACTGTAGACTCATAAGCATTCGTTGGGTTGAAATTTCGTGGTTTTTTTTTTTTTTTTAAATTCTGTTGGTAGAAAATTTCGTGGAATTGGTTTTGTAAAAATAAATCCCATTGAGGACAATTGTAATTAAAAATTTTCGATGACATTTAATTTCGTGGTTTACAATAATCCATCAAAATATATAATTTAACCCCCCCTCCCCCAAAAATATTTAGGATTTTACAGTAAACGCCTTATCCTAGTTGAATGGTATTCGCAGATGATCACGTGGTTCCTACAAAATTTGTGTTGTTTGTTATGAAGATTCACGAGTTGACATATTTCTGAACGGCCATTATTTCGAGGATTTTCGAGGAAATTTTTGAAAAGCGTTTCGCATAAATATTATCATTCTTGTCACGATTTCATTGGTTTCTGTATTGTCACAGTAGCTACAATAAGTTTTTGAAAGATCGTTGAATCAATGAAGACCAGATGGTATGTGTTGATGTCTTGGACCACTTAAAATTCTGTCACACATTGTTCTAACAAGAATACATTAATGTGTGGAAGATTTGATCAATTTTACAAGCTATTTAATTAATCTCTAAATAAATTGAAAATTTGTGAACTTCCAATCAAAGAAATTCAATAATAGGCCAATAGAGATCTTAGTCATAAAGTATTAACTTAATTTCCCTCAATAGTTTCCAAGTTTTGCACTTTCAAGATTTGATAATTCTTCGAAAGATTGTTTATTGGTAATACTGAGAAAATATTGTGATAGCCTGTGCCCTTATGAACTGAGCTCCAATTTGATAAAGTATACTCGAATTATCACAAGAATCCTGCCAAAGGTTAACGTTTAACTCAGTAATATTGCGTTTCATCAATGAGATTAAAACGCTTCATGACACTAACTTATAATGCAATAAACTCAGATCCGTCCTTTAACTGAACAACTAAAGAGAAAAGAGAATCCCTAAAAATTTCGACGATAAACTTTCGATAAAAAACTAACTTTAAATACAAAAGACCAGCGATTTTCTTTTTCTTTTTCTTTAAAAAAAAAAAAAAAAAAAAAAAAAAAAAACTTTGTATATCATCCAGAATTTTTTTGAGATGTGTTAGAAATTATTTGGAAGCTAAAACAATTAGAAAACTTTTTTTTTCGTTTTTTGTTTACCTCCTGCTTCTATCCATGTTGTCTGAGCCCGTCCTTTGATGGAGACACTAATTAGCCAAATCCCTGTCGGATATATTGAGTTCTATTGAAGTTTATCGTCCATATTTGTTGAATTTTACATATAAAATCCAAGGGGTACATTGTAACTACATGCATTTCGTCTTATACAATAATATTCATTGGTAATCTAGAAATGAACGTTAATATATAGTGATGTGATACTCTAAATAAACTTTGTTTTAGAGCTAACCAGTAAAATGGGAGATTTTTATTTGAATTTACTTTTCTGTTGACTTTAGAAGACCTAGGAAAACAAAGTTCACTAAAGCAAGTATATTTACAAACTCTCTCAAATTATCGATTTGGCAATAAACACGGGCTAACGTGGTTTATATCTACACTCCCCGCGTAAAACCTGGTTGGTGATCATGGAACTTGGATGGTCCGCTGATAACAACACCGATATTAACTATACAAAGTTCAAACGTGATAAAATTTATTCATAATTTATCATTCTACGTGCAGTTTAAAAATAGGTCGACATTTAAAGTGAAGAAAATCTAAAGGATGTTGCAAAGGCTTTATTACGCCCGTTTGTTGCTTGATAACGGTCATTTGTGGATAGAGATTTAACAATGAAAAGTAGCCCAGCCTGACTACAATGAGTTATTGAACTTTGTATATAACACCTTATCTCTAACAAGAACACCCATAAAGCCTTTTAAAGACCTAATATACCCCCATCTCCATTTGAAAGTTACAACTTTCCGAGATTTCCTCTGTAAAACTGACAACGAGTACGTGAGGCAATGAAGAGTTAATTATACCGGACAACATGAATCCGTTAAGAAGGTGTGGACGTATTTTATGCGCTTAACTATAGTTTAACATCAACAAAATCCCATAAAATTATATTGACATAGTGGTCTGAACATCCATAATCGACTATTTATTGCATGGTTTACGACATCTTAGGGGATGTGACGGCTGTCAAAAGCATAAATTACTCTATTCTATGAAGAAACATTCAGCACACAATGTTTATTGTTAGAAAGTGAAGTTGTTTCAAAAGAAGAAGCTTTTTTATAGACCATATAAACAAAATTTTATTTTTTAAATAAAATATATTGAGATAATCGAATGCATTTATGTAGTATACAACCTAAACGCTATATAATGTGTGTATTCCTTACGATTATTGTTTTGTACTTACACTTATAACAATCCACCTTATAAGTTAAGTGGTTTTTTTTTTTATTTTTTATCATTTTTTTTTTCTGATTTAAGACATTTAATGAAGTATCAGTGAAATGTGGTAATTGCCTGTTTGAATTTTTTTTTTATAAAATGAGAAAGTCAAAATTTGCACATACATGTGGAAGGTCGAGATTCGAACCACGGTTGGGTTGACTGACCGAAAATAGGTAGTGATTGTTCTTTTACCAAGCACTCGGCATTTAGGAATTAAAAGTTACAGGGTCCTTCAGAGGAGACCTTTAAATAATTTTTTTTTTTTTTTTTAAAATTAAAAAATTAAAAATGAAAAAACCCCGAAGCCCCGTGAAGGCGTGCCACAATAAAAAAAACCCTTCACTGTTCATTGCCCCGAGCGCCCTGAAAAATTTCAAAATTTTCTGCCCTTCACCATAGCTAGTGACGTCAAAACAATGCTTCTGAAAGCAGTCAACTTTTCTGTTAATTTTGTAAATTAGAACAGTTAACTTTTAAATATTATCTGTGTGTGTGTGTGTGTGTGTGTGTGAGAGAGAGAGAGAGAGAGAGAGAGAGAGAGAGAGAGAGAGAGAGAGAGAGAGAGAGAGAGAGATATTAGCATCAGCAAAACGATATAGCTTGTTCAAATTTTATTTCAAATTACAAAGCAACAACTCTTCTCTTATGGAATTTTTCATGACATGTAATATTTATAAAACATATGGGTTTTGATTTTGTTGTATCATTTTAAACGTTTGACAGATGGCGATTTGGCATTTTTACCTTAGTTTGAACGTTTTATCAGTAACTAACGAAAAGTTAATGTGTTAAGCTTTATGGCGAATAAGATTAAATGATTTCATGCAATGGGTTGAAATGATAGTGTTATTTCCAAATATCTACACGGCTTTTAGGCACTCGATTTATTTCAAGATAACTTGAGTATTATGAACGAAATCGCCCTGCACACATCACAGTGTGGATAACCAAAAATTCTTGATTAAGACGAGAAAGTCGATATTATATATTATTAAATAAAATCATCGCTTATTGTTGCTACGTAAATGACCGGATTTAAACCTGATTAATCTTAGTTTTGGTTGATAAATGGAGGGTCAAAATCAAGCATAAGACCATGGTGCAAGATTGACCGCGTTCAGGTATTATTTTACCTGATAAATAACTAAGGTATGGAGGAGAAGGTAATAAAAATGGCAGGACTGCCCGTTATTGTTTTATTGATATTACCAATAATTAAACGCTGTGTCCAATAAACACTAAATAGAAAATCTTAAGCTAGGGTATGGGCGTCTGGGAAACATAGCCGTTTTTATAAATACTAGCCATTTAAACAGTTATATGCCGTGTGAAATATTTTGTGAGAAGAAATAATATTTTCACCATGTGAGAAAATGCTTAAACCTTCTACAGGGGTCTGTTAATCTAATCTTAAATTAGTACCCGGCTATGAAAATGTTTGCCGCCAAAATTTTGATGTCAGAGAATAAACTTTTTTATGGAAAAATTAACATAAGATACTTCGAGATTTAAAATACAGAAAAAACTGTAAAAAAAAACTTCAAAAAAAAAAAAAAAAAAAAAAAAAAAAAAAAAAAAAAAAAAATACAGATCGCCACACCAAAGCTAAAAGAGAGATTTAGCGACACCACAGCTGAAAAACGGACATACATGTAGTATATATAGTTAAACACCATAACTATAACAAATTAGTATACAACGTGAGACGTGTACAGTTCCCAAGGTTGCAAAAAACACGATATATATATATATATATATATATAGATAGATAGATAGATAGATAGATAGATAGATAGATAGATGTATATAAAAGAGAGAGAGAGAGAGAGAGAGAGAGAGAGAGAAAGAGAAAGAGAGAGAGAGAGAGAGAGAGAAAGAGAAAGAGAGAGATTTGTTTCTTCAATGTACAGCCATCGACACTAAGAGCAAGACACAGCAAAGGGTCGAAATTATTGGAATTGTTAAAACAAGAGAAAAGAGGAATAGACCAAAAAGTTGTTAGACAAATAAATACCAATTTGAGCACTTTGCATATTAAAACAGATTGAAATATTAAGGATGGTGTATATATTGTAAAGCTGTGTTATTTTATCACGTGATGCAAGGAAGTACGTAAATGACGTCATCATTGATAACCTTATCAATCCATAGATTTTCAATACATGCTGATATGAAGAATTCAAGTATAAATCATTCAAATTCCTACAAAAGCTTTATCGTAATCGCTATAAATGTCTAATTTGAAGGCATGAAACCGACATTGAAGTTGATTGTACTACAGTGTACCTTTGCTCTTATCAACCAACCGGAAGTTGTTTACCAAACGAGACTCTCCAACTTAAGGAGATCTAAAAAAGTGTGTGCAAATTTCCAAACATTGATTTATACAACGAAAGCATTTAAAATGGGTGTATAAGCTATAATTTAATGTTTTTATGACGTAACCTTATATGGTTTCATGTTAATACACCCTATTAGTTAGAGTTCCGTGTAGCAATAAATGTCATTTCGACAATATTTACCATTTATAATATTTGAAACGACAGATATTTAGTAATTCATCACCACGCCTACTGACCCTAGACAACTACTTGTTCACTTGATCAGTTTGTTTTATCTCCAATATACACATAGCTACAATTGGATATCTTTTTATCACAAATAACAAATTTATATTAGATTGTTTCAATATGACCTCTGTTGAGTTAAATGGTGTAAAAATGTTTGCTTCGTTATCTAAGTCCACACAACTTAATCAATGTTTTGTGTATTTAGTTTTTCAAATACTAGACACGCGAAAATATTTGCTTTTTGGTAAATACACATATTTGTACATATTATTGAATGTTGTTATTGATAGTGGCGTGGAAGTGGTATACAGTATCTTTAGATTGATGTTCAAACTTTAATGATATGTCGTCTCTATACAAATAAATGAGTAAATTTTATTAAATTATGTGTAGTAAGATTTAGTTGTGATTTATTGTGTTTGTTTTGGGATATTTCTAAACAAAAAGTCAGCTTTAGACGTCGATTTGCAGACTGTCGTTGACCTGAACACAAACAACCACGTGCCTTTTTTCACAGCTATTTCTAAATAAGACTAACACTCACGTGCATTTTCTTCTACTTTACCTTGACTGAAAAAAAGGAATCACAAAGGTTTAATTTCTTAAGATGAATTGGAAACAGAATACTACGTTCTTTTTTCATTGCTTAACCTAAAGTGAACAGATAACACCACGTGTTAGTGTACTGCTTTACCTGAAGTGAACACAGAAAACCACGTATTAGTTTACTGCTTTACCGGAAATGAACACAGAAACCAAGTGATTTTTTCACTGCTTCGTCTGAACTGAACATAGAAAACCACGGGCCTTTTTTGCTGCTTTACCTAAACTGAACACAGAAATCACATGATTTTTTACTGCTTCGTCTGAACTGAACATAAGAAGACCATGTGCCGTTTTCGCTGTTTTATCTGAACTGAACACTCTTTTACTGAACTAAAAATAGCAAACCTTGTGCTATTTTATCCCTTTATCTAAACTGAACCCATAAAGACACGAACCTTTTTCAATGACGTTTCTTGAACTGAGCAAGGACAATAACCTGGACTGACTTCAGCCAACTACCTTTGTTTGCAATTGTTCCGGAGCTGAACTAACATCCCGTTTGGTTGCAATTGTTTGCTTTTTGCTTTGGTAACATTGGACATTGTTCAAGCTCATCAACAACTAAGTACTGATAGTGACAATGCCGTCTAATGCTAGATATATCATACAATGCTAATTGACAAGGTATTCGTTGTACACCGCCCCGTTGGCTTTGCCAAATATTTAGTGATTTTAAACAGTTGTTGGACAAATAGCCTTCGTGATAAATATACAATACAAAAGTGAATGTCTGTCGAAACATAATGTTCTGTGCCGATTTACTGCTTAATCTTTATTCATTCATAAAAAAATAATATTGGCACATAACAATAGATTTAAAATTATTTGTTTCCTCTGTTTCACAGAACTGGCTCTCTATGATTCATAAGACTCTGGAGTTCAGCATATTGCCATCAATAGAGCTCGTTAAATCGTAGCTTTTCTATGATACTTGCAGCTTGTTTCTTGTTTTGTTCGTTTTGTTGGTGTTTTGTTCATAATTGCTCTAGCTGTTGCTAGATAATGTCATTCATCAGTAAATATATGTTTATTAAAAATTAAAAATGTATCCCTGAAAATCCTTGTAAAAACAGACAATATGGTTTTCAGGGACTATTCATTTTACACATTCTGTAATGACGGCATCCAATGTGTTTTAGTATGTACGACAAATAAAGACTTTAGGTTGTATGGTTTACTAAGATATCATTGCGCATGACCAACATGTGATAAATTAGTAATGTAATAAAGTGTCAGCTCTGAAATGCTTACTAAGAATAACTTTATCTGAAATCTGGTTATAGTGGAAACTGACTTATTTGATAATGTTTAAATTATTATGTCATGTTTCCGACCTTATATTTTCCTGTATATTCAAGGTATCCAATGCTTTCCTTTGCAATAATAATAATAATAATAATAATAATAATAATAATAATAATAATAATAATATTTTATTATTATTATTATTATTATTATTATTATTATTATTATTATTATATATAATTATATATTTCTCTATTATTATTATTATTTATAATTATATAAACCAAAACCATCACAGTTTGTGTTCGTCGATGAAAATTCCATTAAAAAGAAAAGAATTGTGAGATAAAAAACCGAGTCATAAATGTTTAAATCCATAGTAGTTAGCTGTTGGATTAAAATGTCATGATACGATACAATTTCGATACAATATCGATACAATTATTACGTTTGAACTGAATAAAAGATCTGTCTAGAGAGCTGTTGATATTTAAAGAAAGATAAAGAAAACCCGTTGTATTCAACAACAGTGCGAAAAATAAATTAGCTTATTCAATACGGCCACAATCATCTGTGCTTTTCAATGACAAGGTTTTTTCTACCACAATACCGTATTTTAGACTTTTATCATTTACCAAATGAAAAGAAAAAAATTATTTGGACAATTTCCCTGAGAATGTCGACAATATTAGAATTAGCAAATGCATGACTTCACTCACTGTAAGGAAATATATGATGGGCGTGATGAAATTTGTAAGGAGTTTTTAATAATTTGTTGTTAGAAAAAAGTACTTTTATGCTGACAATCCGACAGTTTAGTTGAAATGTGTAATTATTTCTGTGAATACACTTTATCTTTTATCAATCTGTATTCATTTCATTTCTAAAACCATCAAACGCTTCTCTGTAAATATAAAAAAATGGTGTTTTTTTTTTTTTTTTTTTTTTTTTTTTTTTTTTTTTTTTTTTTTTATCTTTTTCTTAAAAAAAAACCTTCAGCATTCAATGTATATAGTTTATATAAAATAGCAAAAGAATAAAGTTTCTTTTTAATATTAAATAAATTTTGAAAATCATCTTCAAACTGAGTCTTATTTTTTTATATTTAGTAAATTAAAATTTCAATAATTTTCAATCAATTTTTTGTTTTGAAAAAAATATAAGAAACCAAATAAAATTTTTAAAAAAAGAAAAAGAAAAAAAAGAAAAGAAAAGAAAAGAAAAAGAAAAATAATGAACGAACTTTTCTCTAGAACAATTGATATGTGAAATTGACATTTTAACCAACAAAGTGTTCTAGAAAAGCTTAACATTTTAAATTTGCTGGGGGGGGGGGGGGGATCTACACAATGAAGTTTCAGAACAATTGTTGTGGTTTCGCTTCCAAAGCAAGATAGATAGATTAAGCATTCTTACATGTACTTTGTCTTTGGTCTAGATCTATATGACCTATAAATCATATGACTATACCGTTTTATTCCTGTTCCTAGGTTGAACATTGATTTTACTTTCATACTCTAAATCAACTTTGAAAAAAATTATTTCCTTGACTTATAATCTCTAATAGTTATATTTAAAAGCATGCTGACACATATCGAAATTCTGCCAAGCATGAGAAGTAACCGGAAGTGAAATGTCTTGAAACGATACGTTTCACGTCAAAACTAAACAATTGTATTACCTTTCGGTCTACCGGTGCAGTTTGTATTTTTCGAAATCAAAGACACCTAAAACCTTATTTCGTCTAATTTGATATCTATTTATAATTTTTCAATTAAATTGAGATTTTTTTGAAAAAAATCAATTTTTAATTACTTGTTTATTTTTATTGTTCTAGTTTTTGTTAATAGCGTTTAAAATAAAATATTCGATTTTTGTAGAATCCTCTAGAATTGACAAACCGATAATTTTTTTTTCTTTATCTTAATGCCAATAAATTACTAAAAACATATGTTTTTGTAAAACCTACATAAAGAGTAAATGTACGGGTAATTGATCGATAAACTAAACTAGAAACACAACAACACGTGTATTATGCTGTAATGAACAATTAGTATATATATATATATATATATATATATATATATATATATATATATATATATATATATATATATATCGGTAAAATATAATTTAAACAGCTGTTTATCACAATGACATTGATTATTTTATGTTCCTGATAAAAAAGCCTATAATTTAAAAATATATTAATGTGAGCCTAATTTTAAATTTTATTAATTTTTCATGTTTATTGCATTCTTTAAATTTAGATGACTCAAATATGATGTCAATGTCAGTTGAACATCTTTGGATACCATCTTGCCACTATGTTAAGTGCCCGTCCGAAGTTGAGAGTTATTAAAGCAATTGCTTCATGTGCAAAATTTGGATTTTTAAACATTTCTATTTGTCACGTGTAGAATTCTGAATATTTCTTTTTGTAAAAAAAATCAAAATTCTACACATGACACAATGTATGTTCATCTTATGCCTTGGTGTCTTATTTTTTCCTTTGTTGTTCTGGCAATGGCCAGATACAAGTTTAATACAACTCAGATCTATTCTAGAAAGTATCCCCGTTTGCTTTCTTTGCATTTGGATGTGATATTTATTCTACTTCTTTTTATTCTTTGTAATGACCACAAGATGCTGTTTCTCTTCTCTTGCTTCATTTTAAAACAACTCTGCTTTCTTTCCCATTGTCAAAGTGAGGTAACTATCCGGAAATAAGTTTTCTATACTAACAAGAGAAACCCCAGACGAGTTGGATAAGACCGGGTGTTCCGCTAGGGTATGCTTTAATTGGTAAGCACACACTGACCGTTGGTATCTAGAAATTACGCCATTTAGGTCCAAGTTGTTCAAAAGCCCATTAGCTTAACCAAATAAATAGTCAAAATTTAAATCACTTTTATAAAGTTCGGGTCCCATTGTCTTGAAACAACATATAATACAATGTACATTGTTTCATATTGGTGATGGTCATTTTTATATCAGCTGTTAATCTCAAAAAGCAAATTTTCGCTACATATCTACTTTTGCTAATGTGGCTTTTGAACAACCGGTTTCTGAACGGCTTTACATTAAGCAAATTTCTACTGTATTCTACTGTTTCATAGTCAACGCGTATGCATTGCTTTCAGATCGAGGTTTATATGTAAGTTTACCGTTTTGATTGTCCGAGTTCAAGTATGCACATGGTTCTCTACTTTTGAGTAGGAAACTAAGTAAGCAACATCATCCGCTATTCTCCTTATTTTATTTTTTTTATTTCTATTTTTATTATTATTATTATTATTATTATTATTTTTTTTTTTTTTTGCTTGTTCCTACTTGTATATTTTTTATACTCATTTTTATAATCTTATGTTGTTTTAAATAGAAATATTTCTGTGTTGTGGGTTGTTATAATTTGTCCTTAAACCAACGGGTCATTCATTTTAAGTTTGTTTCATTCATTTCCAATACTTTAACTAGTGTCCGCCCAGTTACTAGTACTTCTCAACGATTTACTTGAACAATACCGTGTTCAAAATAAAAGAAATTTGAAGAGTGTCAAACTAAATACAATTTCAAAGATTATTTTTTTCTTAAATGTATTTAAGAAATAATATAAAATGTTCAATATTTGAAACTAAATAACACATCTATTCCTTCTAATAAGGGTGTTTTTGCAAGTCAAGCAGTTCTTATTTGTATTTACTTTTTACTTTTATTTTATTATTATTTTTTTTTTACTGCAACATTTAACATGAGGTATAATCATAGGGTCTTTATACAATCTTTAAAAGCAATTATCTGTTTGTTATGTGCATAACTGAAACAGTGACAAGGAATTCATTCAACATTCAAAATTCAGTTTTTGGCCTTTTTTAAATGTATTTTTAACTTTAGATACGATACAACACATATTGAACATTTGAACTTATAGTTAAGTTCTCATATGCTACTTTTGAATTTTAATAAATAATGCATTCCATAAAAAATTGTATGTGAATAAATAATTTTTTTCATAAAAATTCAAAAGATGCATATAAAAAGACACGAAAACTATTTTCTTAATTGGATGAATAATTTGACTTCTCATACAAAAGTGGTTTTTTAATGTAAAATTTCCAAAATTAAAATTGTGAATGGAAGACGTTCATTGAACAGCTGAGGATTTTTTCAGAAATTTTGGAAATTTTAGGATTTTCAGTTTTTTTTAATGAAAATCTCTTGTTGAGGGGCTATCTCATGTATTAAAAAACAAGCATCTATTAAACTGAAAATGGTTTCTAAAATATTCAACTGCCTTTGTCTCTTTTAATGATATATATATATATATATATATATATATATATATATATATATATATATATATATATATTGTATATATATTATTATTATTATTATTATTATTATTATTGTAATTATTATTAAGATAAAAAAATAACAGGTGCCTTTGTTTTAAGTCAAAATTAGAATAAATTGACACGCTTCAATTGGTTTTTTTTTTAATTTACTTTTTTTATGAATACAGTATTTTTATCTAGTACATATGTTGGGAATTTTTATTTTGTTGTTGACAATAATTGATTTAACAATTTTACCACATGAACTATTAGGCAATTAAGTTTTTTTTTTCGAGCGAAAAATTTCTATAGCAAAAACAGAGATCTCAATGTTCCGTTATGAATTTGAAAATAAAAAAAATACGATATTTAAATCAATGCAGAATAAAGAAGCGCCATTGGCAAGTTTATTATTAGAGGGATTAATTTGTTATAATATTGACAGCCCCCGACAATTTATCAAATTTATCCATTTAAGTTTAAGATGTGTGACTGATCAGCATTATAAAGAACAGACTCTTCTATAATATATTAAATTAAATAACCGTGAAATTTACACTAATCGCTTCCGTATTTGTGTACAGAGTTCAAAATAAAGATTTGCTGCACATCCGTTGAAAAAGATAAATAAATAAAAAGTTTTAGGGATTGAAATAAAAAAAATAAAACATTTATCTAAATATTTAATATTGGTTCTAAAGACGTAGCGTTGACCTTGCAGTGAAATTAGATCCACATTAAAAGTAAAAGAATTTTTTTTTAAAGTAAAATACTTCAATTTCAAATGATTAATTGAAAATTTAAAAAAAAATCATTTTTCAAAATTTCAGGTTTATAGGTTTAAAATAAAAACCAAATAAAATATTGTTTTAAAGTCGGTACTTAACTGAGAAAATAAAAGAAAAAGAAAAACCAAGTTAAAATGACACTTTTTTCATTGAGAAATCAAAAGCCTTCACCTACGACAAAGGTTAATATATTTATCGTTTTTAAAATGTACTTTAACCAAAAAAAATTATTATTATTATTATTGTTATTATTTTTTCCCAAAATAGAGAATAATTTAAAAATGTCCAATTACAGGAGATAATAATAATAATAATAATAATAATGCCATAATTTCATTGGTTTACATAAGAATCTTAACAACGAACATGACATTATTAAGTAATTTGAGTTTCATCTATCACCAGGGATTTCCAAATCACAAAGCTTATCTAATATATAACAAATTACATCATTTACTTCAAATCCCCTTCCATAAAAGTGATAAGGGGAAATTCAAACTCGGGGGTGGAGGGGGGGGGGGGGGGTAGTAGTGTCTCTGATAAAAACACACACAAGTACGCGGGGATAGTTCATTTAAAATATTTATCAATCTCCAAATACAATATTAAATATAATACATGTTCTTTTTTTTTCTTTTTGAAAAAATGAAAAGTAAAATAAATAAATAAATAAATAAATAATAATGATAATAATAATAATAACAGTCTAAGAATTACCACGTGACAATTAAACCTCAAAACCGAAAAAATTGAGGAAAAAATTTGATTTTTACAAAAAAAAAAAAAAAAAAAAAAAAAAAAAAAAAAAAAAAAAAAAAAGAATGTTCAAAATTCTGCATGAAACAAAATAACATCAACATATTATGAAAAAATATGGAAATTAAATAATAAAAATGAAATGAACATATCCCTTCATACCGGTGGTAGATACTATATATATACAAGTTTTAATAAAATCTGTCAAGATATTATTTCGTATTTTTTATACTTTCTGAAGTAATACTTATTGGTAAATATTTTTTTCATAACTTTCAAATACTCATTTTTAATTTTAATGAATTATAAAATTAGTAAATGGCATTTTTAGCTTTAAATCCGATTAAATTTGAAAGGTCATTGAAGTTTTTGAAAATTTAACCGTTTTCATTTACATAAAATGAGCTATTAGATTATACGCGAGACTCTTTAACATTATCTATACGTATAAAACGGTTTTCATAAAAATGAAAACAAGACAAAAGGTTTGATTGATAGAGGAAACGATTTGGAATCTTATTTCAAACATTCGCACATTGCCTTCAACACATGAAATACCACGTTTTTTCTCTATCTTAAAATGTTTTTATTGTATCAAAATAGGGACGGGAAATACCTATCTAAATCTATTTTGGACTCAAAACAGCCTCAAGTAAACTTGTATACAAACTTACTCCAGTTACCAGGTGTAAAAAATCAAGGTAATTTTAATGCAAACATTTGTACAAAACTACAAAATGATTTAATCCAAGTTGCTATATCACATGTTACTGAATGAAAATAAATCGAAAGATGTGAGAAAATATTTATCTAGGTGAGAAATCATGCCATCTTTATCACTGACACGGCAAAATGTGGGACAAGCCATATTTAATTTTTAAACGGTTACAAAATTATGTAGCAACCACTTTTTAAGAGTGCGACTCTGTTTAGATTTCGTCGAGTAGGGGAAATTTAGTTTGTGATAAAATTTTGTATAGTTTGTTTCAACAACTCGGCAAAATTTTGAAACTCTCGGGTACCTTTGGCAGTCAAATAAATTAATCATTTCACTATCTTGGACAATATCAGATACGAGACGCAAGCCGCTTTTCTTGCATAGCAACAGAGACCGAATATATCGCTCCACTATCAAGGCCGTCAAGATACCTTTAAGTTTTCTGGATACATAGATTTATGAATCGAACCCAGGAAATTGAGGCATGCTTATATGATATCCACTCTTTCAAAACAACATTAAAATCTTTTAAACAAAGAAAAACAAATTTTATTAATTTAATATTTTTTATAAAATAATATAATTTGTTCTCGAATCACATATATCTACATTAAACAAATGAAAAATACAAAATAAAACAACGATTATCTTAACACGACACGTAAATAAAATTTATAAAAATAACGAAACTGAATATGGAAAATTACATGAAACTGACAAGCTTGTTTTTTGCTAATTTTTTCTTAAAAAATCTCATATATTTAAAACTATAAGAGGAAATGCCACAAGACGTTGTCTAATAATAAAATTTAAAGCAAATTTGGAAATTTTCAACTACATTAAATTTTTTCCCCTATATTTCAGAATTTTTGCGCTAAATTATACTTTAAAAACTAATCCAGTTAGAAAAAAAAACTACATCTAACGCCTTATTTAATAAACTATATCTTTTTTGTTTTTAAATAATTATATTTGAAATAAATAAATTTATAATATATACCTCTTTTAAAAATAAATTGGCGTCACAACTGAACACATTTTCTAAGACTGAATAAATATAAGAATGTCGAAAATCTTCTCGAGTTTAAAATCTACAAGTTTTGAAACACGGACATTACACATAATCTTCTTTAGAGTATGTCACGAACATAAAATGCAGAACTTTTATTCGCGGCTCACAAGTTTTTAATATACACATATGTGTAAACACAATTTTTTCCCTTTTCTCCAATATCTGGAAAAAATTAATTTGAGATCGTTTTTCACAATTTTGGTTCCGTCAACAGAACACATTTTGCTGTTCACATCTCACATGATGAATTAAATAAACAAATGATGAAGATGATGATGATGATGAAGAATATCCTGTGAATCTTTGGTATCCAGCATAAATCCATAAAAGTTAAAAAAAACAACTAAAGGTTTTAACACTATTTTTTGTTGTTTGTTTGTTTTTTTTTTTTATAAACTTGCACTTGAATGAGGTGCATAAGTCTTGTAATAACTTCCGTCCGGTCCAGGCATTGGGGGCGGAGGGACAGATTCTTTCGCTAACTGTAGAGGCATCTGATTGTAAACACCGTAAGCTCCCTGCATTTCGTACATTTTTAGGTCCATTTTACTGTCCGTAATTAAACTATTTATAGAAAACGGATGATTGAATGAATGTGCAGGATTTAATTGACCAGTTGGAGGGTATCCCTGGTGGTTTATGTGGTCCGGATGTTGCATATGTCGGATAACCGGCGGCATTTCATGCGGTTGTGGCTGATGTTGTGTTGGTGGCGCTGGTTGATGAGGCGGTGTGGTATTATGTCCTGAATTAGGTGGTACCATTGTCATAGGTTCCTGTTTAGGCACTGGAGTATCAGCCGATGTCACGTGTGGGTGAGGTGAACTAGGCGGTGAACAACTGTTCCTGCCATCAGATGCTGAATCGTCTGGATCATGAGCCTCTCTGGCGGTCTGCCTAATAGATTCCTTTTTGATACACTTGAATCTTTTTTGCCTCCTTAAATAACAACCATTTTCGAACATATTTCCCGAGTCGGGATGTAAAGTCCAGTAACTTCCTTTCCCTGGACGGTCAGGTGTTCTCGGTACCTTAACAAAACAGTCATTGAATGAAAGGCTATGACGGATTGAGTTTTGCCATCTTTGTTGATTCTGACGATAAAATGGAAACAAGTCCATAATGAATTGGTAAATTTCACTAAGAGTACACATTTTGTTCGGAGACTGTTGTATCGCCATAGTTATTAGTGAGATATAGGAATAAGGAGGTTTAGCGTGTGTATAACTTCTTCGGTAAGTTTTGTCCCTGGCTCGATTAATTGCCTGTGCTCGGTTAAGGCTATCCATCCTCATTGGTGGCATACTATTTCCCATTCCATTCATCTGCATGGCGTTCATACCCGTAATACCATTCATTGGCATGGAATTTATAGAGTTCATACCTGCATGGTGCATTCCGCCGTGCATTCCCATGGGTGCTCCCATACCCATGCTGGTCATTCCAGGGGGTGTCATCGTCCCCATCCCACCCATTGCGGGTGGGGAATAACTCATGTTGGTCATCGACATAGAACCCATATTTCCCATAGAGTTCATACTTGGCATAGAAGTCATTCCGTAGCTGCTGGTACAGGCTGGATCCCCGTAGGGTGACTTTGTGGATAACATGGTAAGGTAGTCCCCGGATTGTGGACAATCCGTACTCAACGATTGTTTGTCATACATTTACACACACAAAAATCAAATCCAGTTAGCTGTAAAGGGTAGTAAAACACTCTTGACTGAAATGTGAAAGCTATCGGCAAACTGAATTGACCCTGGGTAAATATACCTATGCCAACAGAGGAAGAAAATACGCCCCTTATGCAAATCAGCAAATAAGTACGGATAGCGATTCTGGCTGATATTAAACCCCGCCCCCTATATTGAACATTGTTGAACTTTAGTATAAAGCCTTATCGATACGAGTGTCTATCACGTTCTTTGACAAACAAATCTCTCAATTTGGTTTCAGAATAAACATAATTATAACCATATTGGGTTTTACACTTTTACTCGTAGATATTCCCAAACATAAACAAAAACTCGTGTTGTGTATCGGCAAACGAAATAAGTTCGTTTACTTTAGCCGCGGTATCTTAAACTTTGTTTGTATCGCCGTCCCATTCAATTTATTAAAACGGATAGGTAAAAGGAAGAAAACTAAGTAATCATTCCATTAAAAAGAGACCCGAATAGCAGTTTTATTTTTCATTTTCTGTTTGAATAAGTCCGTAAATACCTGTGAGAATTTTAAATCAGTTTGTGTTTTAAGAAAATTACATTATAAAAGATTTTTAAAAATGCAGTAATTGCTAAAAACAAATATTTGTGTTACATGTATACAACTGTTATACACGGGGAAAAAAATCATGTTTGATCATGGATGTTTTTACTTTGATAATTTTGATGACGTATCTACCGCTTTAGAAATTATAGATTTTATAAAAATTTTAATAAAATATAATTAATTATAATATAATGAGAAAAAATAATGTAAAATTTATTTATTTATTTATTTATTTATTTATTTTAAAATTAACAAAACTAGGAATAGTAAAAACAAAAAGACGTCTTTGTTTTTTTAACCGAAAATTGTATACTTTTATAATAATTATACTGTTAATTAATTTTCAAATTGATAATGATATTTTTGAACATATAGGAAGATTGGTGAAGAAAATGCTACCGATACATTTATGAATAAAAGAGAGAGAGAGAGAGAGAGAGAGAGAGAGAGAGAGAGAGAGAGAGAGAGAGAGAGAATAATGTGTCATTTATGTATTCGTTGATAGAGAAAGATAATGGATCATTTATGTGCAACATTTGTTCAGAGAGAGAGAGAGAGAGAGAGAGAGAGAGAGAGAAGAGAGAGAGAGAGATTTTGTTTTGATGTAAAGTTTAGATATCGTGATGTGTTTCTCCCATTTATACACAAAATTTGTAAATTCTTTAAAAAAAAATGAAGAATTTCGAATAAAGTGTTCCCTGTAAAATGAAGTAAATTTTTACGTATCTGCGTGTCTAGGATCCCGGAGAGATAATGTACTAATCTAGATGGTTATGTTAATTGAAATATTTACGATGTTTTATAACACGTGGGTACTTCAGTCATATGTCACTGGGAAAGTACAGTTAATAATGTCCAGTCAAGTACCATAAAACTTTCCTATATCTGATCGCATCTGTTCCAATTGGCTCAAATCAAGTCGTAAAAAAATTCACCAAGTTTATTAATAATTTTGTGATTCTGGGAACGACATTTTTAAAAATCATTTCAAGAGGTTTGGCGACTATTATATGTGTTTCAACCCATACCTCGCCTGTACTTAATTTCATTTACCAACGCAATAAAAACCACAGTTAATTCGAATTTAATATGAAAATATTGGAAATAGTCTTTGACGGGTTTATTGTGTTTTAAACATAGAACATTTGGTATTTTGTCAATAAAAGATTTTATTGTAAAATAAAATGAAATAAATGTATCATGTTATGAGAACTACTATCAGATTTAATCATTTTTCAAACTTCTATTATTTCTTATTTGGTAATGTTGATCAATTGCAATAAACATGTTGTTATGGAGACACATCAATGCGTGGATGTAATAATGATGCAGAATCATCCGTTACCAGGTAAGCTAACGGGATCGCTCGTTTTCCAGGTGTCATGTTCTGCAGGACCAACGTCGTATTTTATATTTTATCTTGTCAATTTCTCCCGACAGAAATCAATTTCTTCCGAAACAAGTTTTTATCATTACTAATAATGCTTTTTAAATGGCAGGTGCGTTCGAACACACGTGCTATTATTCTCAAACTATTGTCAAAATGCAGAAAAAAACTTGAGATGTCAAAAACTAAAAATTACTTATAATTAGTGCTAGCTAGGTGTTTAAAGAATAAAGAATCGTTTTTATAGAGAAATGATTTTTCTTTTCATTTCGTCCGGTTAAAATTATCTATGTAACTTTGAACTGTGGGAGTTCTTTGTAATTTTATCAAGCGCAATAAGTATTTTGAATGTTCAAGTAATAAGTTTATAGCCGAGGTCTGTATAAGAGTGCCCATTCATATTCTGTTCTACCATCTATATATTATTAAGTGCTGATCGCCGCCTGAATCTACTTAATACGCGAAATTCTATTGAAACCGTGTTAAAATGTTGTGTCAAAACGCATGTCTACCAACTTATAATGAAATATTCCTTTTTTAAAATTTGTAAACAGTGTTAAATTTAAATATAATATATATTGAATTATGTCCATATAAGCAAATCCATTTATACATCTGTGTGTTTTTTAAAACTATTTCATTCATAGGGATTAAACCTTTTTTAAACAATGCTTACAGTGGGATGATCGATTCGAAAGGTTTTTTTTCCACTAAGTAGCAAATTTAGTGTGCTGATCAATACCCTGTAATGTTTATTTTTTTTATAGATATAGTGATAATTTTGTTTATTCGAATGTTATTTGAATATTTGTCTGTTTTATTTTCTACACTATTTAAACCAATTTTGAAGTGTTCAACGTGATAACAATGTTGATAAATAAACACAAGTTTGTGTGTTTACTAATGTAAATTGTTGATATATATAATCAAACTCGATGTAATGATTTAACAATTGATTATATAGTGTCAGAATTTATGAATGATTCCACATAGTAAATTGTTAGGATATTTTTTATAAACAAATAATAAAAGTTAGATCAACAAACTTAAAGTAATTTTTTTTCTTATATCCTTTCATATATATGTCAATTTGCACAAAAGAACTATGGTAAAATGCATACATTTACAACGTTGAAACGGACAATTTGATTCATAAATTAGAAGATATTATTCCTGATATGAAAGTAAATTTTATGGCAGACAATGGAAGACAAAGGCTGCAAAAACTAGCCGTGTAATACAAAAATGGAGGGGTTTTCTTCTTTTTCTTCTTCTTCTTCTTCTTCTTCTCGCGAGAAAATGCCCTAAGTCATTCGTCTAAATTATGCACAGTGTTGTGTTCATTTCATTGAAGCCTTAGCATACTATCCACGGTTCGGTCGAATGCAAACATTGTTTAATTATTAATTGTTAAACCGGAGTAAGTACAACAAGCGTATTGTATAATAAAAAAAATAATAAATAAATAAATAAATAAATGAATAAATAAATAAATAAACGGTGTAGTTTGTATATTTGACTTTTTCTGAAGATTAGGGACTTTTGATAAGATTTTTATTTTTATTTATTTATTTAATCAATCAATTAATTAATTTTTTTTTTGTACATGACAATTTTTTTTCCTGAAATGGAAACCATTGACTACATTTCAACCGAAATTCAACCAATCTCAAAACTGTATATGTATACTCGCTCAGGCGCCATTTAGATTTTTTTCTCCAGAATTTCAAAAAAAAAAAAAAAAAAAAAAAAAAAAAAAAAAAAAAAAAAAAAAAATGCAATACTGCTAGAAACAAGGTTACATATAATATAGATTAAAGGGGTAGTAAAAATGTCAAATATGTCATCAGACAGGGTGTAGAATACCGTATGTAAACAAGATTAATTAAAATATTGGCATCTCCTTACATAGCTTATACTTGGGAGATTAACCCAGGTAACATAAAAAGGACGATGGGCATTCCACAATGGGACATATCTCACCTAGTTACACCGGTGTTAATTAGACTATAAACAATCCATGCGATGATAAATACCGTATAAACGAAAACTTTTATTATGTACTAATAATTTTCTCTATTAAATGTTTTTAACTAAATTAATATGTGGCGTTTTTATCAAGTACTTATCGTTGAAATCAGTCTAAAGCTGATAAAAACAGACCACCATTTAAAAAAAAGTGCGTTATAGTGTATAAAATAATTGACAAGTTTAGGAAGAGGTTTAATGATTTAATTGCAGGTGCGAGATACCTCAGGATCAACTAAAAATCTATCAACGATTTTTTTTAACCGGAGAATAGAATATTTTAAATAAATAATAATAAAAAACCGGCGTTGATTGTATAGAGCCTGGTATGATATTATAACCCATTCCAACAACGTTATCTGGTAAAGTATGGCTCATATCTCTAATTCTTGTTTTGTCAGGAAACAGATCAATGATTTCATTCATCGTGTCCAAATCAATGATCAAAAATATATAAAACACAGGAAAGAAATCGATTCAATTCATAATGATTGACTTCAAAGGTTTTACCTGAACAGGTGACAAGATCGGAATTGTCAGTAAGGATTTTCAATTCTCAAGTGGTCACAGAAAGCGCCAGTCAAACGCAAATAATATATAAATCGCTTCTTCCTACGAATTAAATTGCATATTTAAATCAAATGGTTTAATGGTTTCAGATGTGAATCAATTAGGATGAACAATACGTGACATAGTACCTTTGTTTTCTTATGGTCCCAAACATGAAGCTTTTTGATAATAAATGGACACTATACGAATCGGATAATTTGAACTTCATAGAAATCATCACTACGAAATTAATGTATTGTAATGTCACGTATCGATATATCAGTTGGTATCATATATATGCGCGTTATTTTTGTGCATTCATTCCCCGCAATTTAACTTTTAAAGCCCGTTAGGGAAATTTGTCAATGCAAAAATTATAAACGGAAAACGATCTTAATTTTTATTGACGTAGATGTAGATTTAATAGTGATGGATGTCTTGTAACTTGTTTGTTTTAATGAGTTGTCCCAGAAAAAAAAAATGGATTTAATTTGGTTTAATAGTCTCTAATTGATTCAACAAGAAAATTTACGCATCAATGCTCAGCGCAATATTAACAATCTTAAAAAAAGTCCAAAAGGACAGAAGATCCATTTCATTGGAGATGTTCATTTAAGTAGCTGCTTGTATACAAAACAAGATTTTTTTCCTTCAAGATGCATGAATGTGTTCGTCTAGATTTTCGATATGGTAACATAACGAGTTTTAAATCTCCTCCTTGATTTTTCATAAAAATGAAATGAAATGAAATTATAAAATAAAATGACCAATCATGATATGGTATCTTGTATTTAACCACAGTCCAGGCTATGTACAAAAGCGTGAGAATTTTATTATGTAAAATCTGTATTTTACTAGTTTTTTGATTTGTGATGATGATTTAAAAAAAAAAAAAAAAGTATATACTTTTTAAAAAATGTACTGTGCTTTTTAATTCTATTATTATTATTATGCATAAATAATTGTTTTAATAAGTACTAAATATGAAAGTGTCTCACAAGTCAGTAATGGCTGGGCATTAATACATGTACTTTTATTACGAAAACTTTGTTTTATGTATGCGCTTATAAGATGTGTATTAATGTGTGACACTATAATAAAATCACTTATTATTATCAATATTATTATTATTATTATTATTATTATTATAATTAAAACAAAACAAAACAAAACTATACATCCTTATACACATATTGGAACCATTGGTTTATAATATCCAGATAGACACTTTGTATTATAACGAAATGTTACACAGTCAGGTGGTGTGGTTAAAACAATCTTGCTTAATTGACAACCACTAACACAATAATTCTCCTAATTTCAAATTAAAAAAAGTCGAGCCTTATGTTTATAAACAATAGAACAAGTCTCGAATTAAAAAATACAAAGTCTTATTTCTATAAACAATGGATGCGATTTTTTCATTTTTTCCCCATTTTTAAAATTTTATGTATTGAAATATGATATAGTTAAACTGTATATAATGACACTAAATAAAACACCATACACTTTTGTATGTTAGATTTAACATGTTTGACTGCATTATTGATGTAAACCAATATTGTGAAGGACAAAGTGTACTTGTAAAACACTTGCTTGAAAAATACATTATACATATCTTAATTTTTGACCGTGTATATCAAACAAAGTCTTATTAATTTAAAAAAACCATTCCCATCATTCAACTTATGATAAATAAACAACAAAGACAAGGATGGTAAAACTAAGTCTAATAAAATTTCACTTAAGTCCTAAAATTCAAAAACAAGAGTTCTATTTTCAGACAACATCTTGACAACGCCAATGTCGGTGGTCAAAGACATGTCAAGTTACACGATTAAATGTATGCAAACATCTTTTTAACGAAAGGTAAACAAGAGAGCAAACACTAGTCTCATTGGTGTAAACATGTTCGTAATCTCAATGCCTTTTATAATTACCACCCTCGCCGAATCATTAGGAGAGTTACTTAAAGTTTTGTCTTGTGTTGACATTACACAATCTGTGAAAAATACTTCATATTTAGACTTTGTTTGTTAACCCCTTTTAACTGTCAAACTATATGAGGAGAGAGAGAGAGAGAGAGAGAGAGAGAGAGAGAGAGAGAGAGAGAGAGAGATGTTGTTTTACATCCCAGACAATATTATCTATTTTATTGAGGCGGTCGGTTCTGAGGTGGAGAATACGAGGATAACCACCGACCTTCGGCGATTGCGATTTGCATGGCGCGTCTTTAACCACAAGAGAGAGAGAGATAGAGAGAGAGAGAGAGAGAGAGAGAGAGAGAGAGAGAGAGAGAGAGAGAGATAAAATCGATTGGTAAAATTTAAATGAACTTTATATAACTCCTACTAAAATTTTTGGAACAAAAAATGTTTATAATACTTTGCACTTACGAACGGACACAACATTATAAATGATTATATATATCTGATCTTTTCAATGACGATAAACCCGTACTCTGGTTCCTGATAACTGATTTTGCCAAAGTGAAAAACTCTCAGGTTGATTATTGTATTCATTGAACATACTAAATAAGATTGTGATTGGTTGAAATATGGCTCACAAAGTTTGCTGCCATTTAAGTTGTTGCTGTTTCTGTAGGGATCTTTTAGCAACGTCAAACTTTCAACGAAATTTATCCTTGATTAGGCAAAGACGCTTTGATTTGGACAAGGTTGTGACACGGGATTTTCGGTTACAGATCGTACTCGTAATGCTTTTAGATTTTTCTCAATTTAGTTTTTAACGACTCAGGAAAGCAATGTCTTCCTCGAACCATTTAAATCTAAATGGAGAAAGGTATGGAAGCAATACAATTAAAATATGCCAAACAGTGATGTCGCGCAATAAAAAAGTACAAAATCCAGGAAAAAACTTAAAAAAAAATTAACTGTCGTCAGTTTACAATAATATAAAAAATGAAACCATGTGTAATGGCACATAGTGTACCTAGATCATTAATTAAATTATCATATGTTACTGTTGTAAATATTGTTATGTTTGTACGTATTTATTATCTCATTAACCCAATATCATTTTGAAAACCGTGTAACACCTCGCAGAATGAATCTGAATATGTAACGGAAGTCACATGATCGATAACACGTGTCTTGCTGTATCAGTGTCATATAAATGATTGGTTTGTTGTTAAATGCAGATTTGGAAAAAAAGCGTTTTGTCTTCATGAATACAATACGGAAACGTGCGTGTGTGAAGTCATTGGCTATCAGTGATGCATAAAAAATTAGATTTGTTACTATAATTAGACGTGGATAATTTACACGTCGTTTGTCAACGACAAAATATCACGCAAGTCCGTCGAAGTTGTAGTAGTAAGTTGAAAAATAAAATTTTAGAAAAGTAGTTTCACCAGCTTATAAAAACAAAGACGTGATTAATTGAGTACGTAAATTAATTACGAAGAATCCTACAGAACTTGGTTGGTTGTAATGTTAATTAACGTCTCATCAGCTATATTTCAGCTATTCGCGACATGAGCAAGTTAAATTTATGTATAAGGATTGATAGAAAAAAAGTCATGTACCCAACTCTACACCAAATATCGGAAGACTGCAAACTTGATACAATAAATTGGATTTTTAGATAAGAAACTCTAGGAGCCTTAGTTTTCATTTTGTTTTGAAGCTAAGCGTTGAAATGAACAAAATAGATTTGTTGTGAATTTCAACGGTTTTTGTTCTTGCATAAAAAGGGACCTTGGTGATCGAGAAGTCTCTTTAAAGCGCCGCGCTTACAGATCAGTGTGCCTATCACCGCCTTTGTCAAAATCCACTCGGGCAGATCCAAGTGCAAGAAAAATTGTCTGTTGGTTTGTCGAAAGTCGGTGGTTTTCCTCGGGTACTCCGGTTTCCTTCACCATCTCATTATTGAATTGGATGATTAGAGCGTAAAACACTATTACTGCACACCACGTTCTGTATAAAACTGACGAAATAAATAGCAGTCGTAACATGCCTAGCTATATACAGGACATTAGAAATTGCGGTTTAGCTTTACACTAGTGACATTAGATGTATTGAAGTTTCTGGCAAAATCGGTATTTACGGTTAAAGAAGGGTTTATCATGTGATAAAATAGAATTATTTTTGAAAATACCACTACGGTAGCTCAGTTGGTAGAATGCTGGCTTCGTATGTGGGAGGTCAGGACTCAAACCCCGGCAGGGTCTGACCAAGACTTAAAAATAGGTAGTGACTGTTCTTTCACCAAGCAATCGGCATTTATAAATGAAAGTCACGGGTTCCTGCAAAGGTCAAATTCCTGTCACTTCACCTATAGCTGGTTACCTTTTGATATATGTGAAATATTCTCAACTGGGACGTAAAACCCCATTAAATCAATTAAACATTGATTAAAATTATTTTTTTTAAATGTTTGTCAAAAATAAGAAGTTTTTTCGTTAATTTTTTTAAAATATACTCTCATATGGAGAATTTTTTTTTTTTTTTCGAAAGTCTGCACATGACAATTGGATACTATTTTGCCAATCCTACACATTCTAATTACGTTCAATATTACTCTGTTTGACTAAGAATGATTATAATGAACATTACTTAAGTATCTGTAACTAATAAGGCTAACAGTAACGTCAGTTTCAAGTACGATCAGAATTATTCACGGATATATGACAAATTTGCCACCCATAGTGTCAGGGTCATAACGACCACTTAAAAAAGATCGACAAATTACACTGTTACGGTAGCTTCATTCAAACTGTCTATTGCGTGGCACACCTGGGACTTGAAGAAGAAAATATCTACACACCATTGAAAAGACAACCCTACAAAACAAATCTTATTTCAGTATTGTTTAAATCTAAATCTGATGATGGTTGACTGGTTTTCGTGCCATACCGGATCTTGGGCGTTGCTATGGTAGCAGTAGTTCAACATCATTGCTTGATGGTTGCACCTGTGGAAAAAAGGCCGGTGAATTAACAGAATTAAAACAGCAATATTGTCTTGTAAGTGGGATTAAGTCTCAGGAATGTTATGTCGCCTTCAAATTGATGATTTCGGTGTACAAGAGAAATGAAAATAATCTTTGATGATTTACACACGGCATAAAATAAAATGTCATTTCATAATTTAGACGAAAATAATTTGTTTTCGGACCTAGGTGGTCTTCCGAATTTCAAGTGTAGGACATTTTTCTGACAGATGATAATGATAATAGTGGTCATCTTCTAAATGTTAGAATAGAAAAAAAATTTAATTGTGGTCATAATTAATAGCCTAATGGTCAGTTAGTGTGACATTAAGTTGATGTATTGATTGCAGGTATGATTTACGTGGTTATACAAGAGTCGTTGATTGACAGGGTGGGAAAACGTGCATGTGAAAGATATCCTTTAGTTTATCAAAATTTAACTGATTTAATTTAAATTTAATTTTAATTTTAAATGAATTCAATTTAATGCGCAGAAGATGAGTTCAAGTACATGTGTACTCATTTATAAAAAATAGATAAATAAAACGTAACATTTGATATGGCTGATTGTAATGTTTTTTAATGTCGCATCAGCAATTTTCCATCTGTTCGCGACGAGAGCAAGGTTAATAATCTCTAAGGATTGATAAACTAAGCCGACGTATGAACTATTCTTGAAATGCGCAAATGAATTGTAGAGCACACTCTGGGCGATTTTAAGGTGCTAGCTCATAGAGTCGTACATCGCAGACAAGAAAACCGCCCCGATTTACATAATACTTACACCGGTTGAATCGCATAAAACGTTGTTTTCTTAATTCAGAGCAACAGGCGAGGTAGCAGTTTACCATATTTTATTTGACCAGACCAGTAAGGGTTCAAAACCCATGACTTTTCGCTTTCTAGGCGGACGCTCGATCAATGAGCCACGGAAACGGTGTGTAGCAAGTAAAGTTCTTCTTGCAAACTTATTGAAGAATAAAACGTCAAGTTGGCTTGATGACGATGATGGTGATAATGATGTTGTTGCTGCTTCTGCTGCCGATAATGCTGATGTTGTTGTTGCTGCTGTTGCTGCTATTGATGATAATGATGATGATGACGACGACGACGACGATGATGATGGTGGTGGTGGTGGTGGTGTTGGTGGTGTTGGTGATGATGATGGTAATGAGGATGATTTTGAACATAACCTCGGTTTTTCTGTATGGATTTTCTATATCCTTAAGAAATATTTCGATTTTTTAAAAATTATTTCATGTTATTTATTTATTTATTTACTACTATTTATTTATTTAGCTATTTTTTTTGGCATGAAAATTTGCAAGTTTTAAGTGATATTTCGAAAAGTTTTAAAACTTACATCGCCAAATTTACACCAATCTACTACATAAACACGCTTCCCTTGATAAATTAGATTTTTTCGAGAAAAAAATGTGAGAGAACTGTTCAACATATATCTACAAATTTGAATTCAAAATGCAGACATCAAAAACTCACTTTACCCTATCTTAAGCTATACTAATATTTACCACAACAGTAAAACAATTGCCTGATAGAAAAAACTCACTTTACCCTATCTTAAGCTATACTAATATTTACCACAACAGTAAAACAATTGCCTGATAGAAAATAAAAACTGTAGCAACACCAGAATACAATAATTATTCATATTTCTTAATTACAATATAACCAAACGGAGTTTTACCTTTTTGTGTGGATAAGTGAAAAGTTAATTAATGGATTTTTATAGGTAATTGTATTTGAGCAAGTAACCACTGCCTGTTACAATATAATTTGATATCCCAATAATGCCCTGGCTTGTTTAGCCATTTTCAACCACTAGATGAAATACAAACCGCAAAATAATTGTATTTTTATCATTTAATTTTGATGATCAATGCTGAGAAAACTAAGGAATCTCGTTAAGGTTTTAAACAAAAATCTAATTTTATATTATTCACCTTTCTCGTGTTATGACAGGTGTTACTGTCGATTTAATTGGTTCTGTTTTTACTTCAAAGCAGCATTAATCATAAAAAGACTTCCGAACTGGAAAAAATGACATGACAAAAAAAAGGTCGATTATTGAATTTAAAATACGTGATCATTTTCTGATAAGTATTGTAAGTGCCTCATTGATTTTATAGAAAAAAATCCTGATGACAAAATTTCTTTGTCTTTCATTGTTTTTAAACCGAGGTGAAACTAGTACTAAAAACCCATTCCAGAAATTGTGTTTTTTACTATTTTCTTAAAATTTTAGAAAAACATAAATCGGTAAAACTTCCTTTTCACCCCCCCCCCCCCCCGCCATTTCCATTAAACACTTTGTTTTACAGAAATGTTAAAAATGGAGTGATTTCATCATTTTTAGGGCATTTCAGTTGAATTAAAATTTTTAGTGGACGGAACAAAAGGAAGTCTTTCCCAAAATTCTCATTTGAAGAATGAACTATTTCATTTTATATTTTATTTTATTTTATTTTATTTTATTTTATTTTATTTTATTTTATTTTATTTTATTTTATTTTTATTTTATTTTATTTTATTTTATTTTATTTTGTTTTTATTTCTCTTATTTAATAATTATTTATTTATTTATTTATTTATTTATTTATTTATTTATTTATATTAGTCAAAGTTAATGATATGTACTTTTACTTTATTTTCATTTCAATCGTAGTGTACGACCAGTGCAGATGGATCCTTCTCACATTTAATTTTTATTAATGAAATCTCTTTGTTATTATGAATTTGTCATATAAACTCGAACACCGTCTAAATATTTCTGAAAAAAATTAATAATAACTAATAATGGAACGCACTTTTTCTGAAAAAAATACCCCATTTAAAAACGAAATTCCAAAATTGAGCACATGTTATAATTAAATGACTCAATGTAAAAGTGTAATATTGCTCAGACGAAATTCCATTAAGTTTTTATTCATTTGGAAAATTACAATTTCCTGGCCATGTTTTGATTTTTAACGGCTGATTTAGCCATTTAGTTTTCCTCATATTTAAAACTACAATGTGTCGTAATACACAGTTTTACAATACCGCCAAAAACACCTGGGCGATGACACGACGAAAATACAAGATTTAATTTTATTGAAATCAATTAGAAAATGAAAACAATTTATTCGCTGGAGTGGTTTATCTAAACATAATCCTCTACAAGATAACAGTTTATGGCAACACTGAAATTTGTTTTATTTTCATTAAAATACTGAGAAAAAAGTGCCAAATAGGATAGAAATAGGGAGTAAGAAAGAATCGGGTTTAATGGTTAAGGTGCTAAATTAGAGTGTCTGTCACACACGTGGGTCAAGTGTCCGGCATTATAATACGTGATAGAGTTTTATAATGGATATATCAGTGACTATTGTCGTTGTGTAAATATATTTTGTTTACAATTATATAACTTTCTTTTAAACTGGAGAGTGTCATCATTTAGATGTCACAGTTTTATATTTATCTATTAAAAAGATAGATTGATCAATTCTGAAAATTTTATTTACCTGATATTTCATAAAAACGTGTTATTTTTGTTTCAAACAATCTAATTGGAAAGTAAGTGTTTTGTAATGTTATTGTTTTAACGTCGCATCAGCATTTTTCAGCTATTCCATATGGCGACAAAAGCAAGATGATTTATCTTTATAAATTAATCATGAATCAAAGTACAAGTTTACGAATGCGTGGGATGTGCGTGGGATGTGCGAGTGTGTATTATGGCCTGTCATGTATTAGCGCGAGATTTTGGATAAGTGCTAGCCGACTGAGTCAGTATACCACTCCTCTAGTCCATTATCCTGACACCGGGTAAACAAGTCGATATTTTATCCTTTTAACGCCGAGCGCCAGGCGAGGAAGCATTAATATAGTAACTTTAAAAGTATTATGTATGACCCGATCGGGTTCGAACCCGCGACTTTCCGCTGTCGAGACAAACACTGTACCGCTAGGCCACCGAGGCGCTAATTGGAAGAACCAATCAGAAATCAAGTTTAGTGTTTGACGTCCTAGTCAAAATTCGGTCACTTAGATCGAGATGACCAGTTCTTAAATGATGGAGAAAAACGGAGGGCCCAGGGGAAACAACAATAAGCTAAATGAAAAATGCCCGAGCGGGATTCGAACATAGACAGTTGGAAGCACGGTGACCCGTATTTAAAGCGCGCGCTTTAGACCACTCGGTTGTCGAAACCCCTATTGATTTAGAACACCGATATTTTAGAACAATGACATATGAATATTAGATTTTGGAAAGCATTACCCTTTTTTACTTGCCAAAAATTTTATTTACACTGCAGCTGGATGAAAACATTAAAAATTAAACAATTAAAGCTTGTTGGTATTTAAAAAAAAACTTATATCGAGTCACCACCAGCTGTATAAAAGATACAGCGCTTTCATGTGATTTGTTCTGGTTAAGTCATTCTTTAGCTAGAACTTTGAAGTAAGTGGTCTATTCTCAATTTTAATAAAGTGGAATTTGCTTACATATACCTTAGTTATGTGATGGGATTGAAAGCTGTTCCGAAGCCGAGTGTTTAGCCATAGGAATGTCTCTTAGTTTTATTAAAACTTCTAGTTTTTGTCTAGAAGCCTTTTAGAAATGAAACATCGATTGCAATTGATGTGAAATGACTTAACGATGCGACTTGTGACTTGACCGACTCGGTGGCTTTGTATGCCCGCCTTGAGACCTGGAGGTCGTGGGTCGAACCCCGACCGGGGTCATGAATAAGACTGGTTCACGTAGTTCCAGGATAATGGACTGGGTAGTGTCATATTGACTCGGTGAGGTAACACCTTACCAAAAAGTCGTCGAGAGTGCGCGCTAGTACCAGGCAGGCAATAATACACACTCGCACATCACACGCAAACACCAACTTGTTCTTCAATGATTAATAACCTCGCTCCCGTCGCTAATAGCTAAAAAAAATTGCTGACGCGACAATAAACAACCAATCGTCTTCTTGAAACTTGCAACTTCACTGTGTATAACCAAATTTGTCTTTTGTTGTTGATATATACAAAAACTGCATTACCAGTCCTGGTCTTAGAGAATATATAATGAAGTGTAGCCTAACCACCGCAACATGAATACTACTGCGGTAATTCAGTTGGTAGAGTGGTTGTTTGGTAAGTGGGAGGTCGAGGTTCGAACCCCGGTCGGATCTGGCCAAGACTTGAAAATAGCTAATAGCTGGTCTTTAGCTAAGCATTCGGAATTTACAAATTAAAGTCACGGCGTCTTTCGGAGGAAACTTTAAAAAACGATGTTCCGAGAGAGTCTGTGTGTGTAATGAAAAAGATTCAAAATTATTACACCTCAAATTTTCTCACTCTAGAAACTGTCCAATCTGGATTTGATCTTGAAAAGTAAGTGCTGAAAGTCCCGATCTTTAAACGAGAGAGAGAGAGAGAGAGAGAGAGAGAGAGAGAGAGAGAGAGAGAGAGAGAGAGAGAGAGAGAGAGAGAGAGAGAGAGAAGGGGGTTGAGAAGAGAAAGATTATTAAATTCCATCAATACAGTTCCACACATCTCAAAATAAAGGGGCAGAAGGTTTAAGATGGATGAATAAAATTCTTTTCAATGGATAAAGTGTAATCAAAGAAAATTGTCATAAAAATGCATGCGTACATTTTAATACGAAGTACCAGTATAATTTGACGAGAGGATTTCATATTATTTCTTAGTCGTCCAGGGTCATTCTAAAGTCGCGCATTTAATGTTTGAAAGTGATAGAAGATTTCTTTGATACAAATACTAAAAAGTAGAGTGTTTTATAGTAAAAATTGATGTTATAATTCTAATTGAGAAGAAAATTGCTGATAAATCTCAGTTTATTGAATCTCACGGTTGACATGGTATCATTGTGATAAAATAAAGGTGACCAATCATGTCAAGTGTGTTGGTGGACTTTACCTGCATATTGGGACGACGGACAATTTGAATTTTTCTTTTAAAAACCCTATTTCTGCATCCTAAACGTCCAAACATAGTTTACGACAATGCGGTCTTTAAATCGCAGCATAATTATTATTGCTTTTGAAAGCTGCAGCTATTGTAAGATAAAGGAAAAACGACAGTTGCTCTTTATATGTCAAAAACACTCAAGTTCTTCTTTTAATTCGCCTCAGGTGCAGTCTGAATACTTGTCGTATTATTGCATTTAAGCAAGGACCCACAAAAGACAAACGACTTCTTACAAATTCTTTCGTGCTTACCCTTGGTTTGGCTGTTATTTTCTTTTTCGTCATTTTATTTCTGCCAACAGATGGGACATTTTTGTCTAAGCCGACGTGAAGAGTAATGAATGGTGTGCAAAACAGAATTTATTAATACTTAAGATACGGTTCGTTTTAGATACAGCGACCATGACAAAGTCGACATGCTCTTGAAAATGTAAATTAATGTTTCACTCCAACATCTGTACAGTACTTATTCTCAAGTAATGGGAAAAGAAAAAAATAGCAAAATATCTAAAATACAATAATAATAATAATAATTTTATACTAAATATAAATGCTAATATTTTGAAAAAAAAGATCTTTTTAAAAAATATTTAGCGGAAGTATGTACGTTTTTCCCTAAGCTTCACAGTGTTACTCGAGGTTATACGGCTGATTTAACATGTAATAAGGATAGCTTTAAAATCTCCTCAAACTATTATTAAACTTAGCAGGACTCAGCTATGATCCTTTAGTTAAGAAGCAAAGATTAATTGGGCGTAAACATTGCTTTATACGCCATGAAATTAGATTTAATGCGCCTCAGTTCACCAAATATGTTTAAGGTGGAATTTTGATCTTGGGTGTTTATATTGAATTGATATTTTTCATCAAAATTCAACCCACACTTATTAAGGAAATCAACGGGAAAATTGACATGCATTTAATGATCATTTAAAGATAAACTTCAATAATTTGTGGCTTTTACGGGTTTTTAAAATGAATAACGCGACTTGAAATTTACACTTTTGAAGCCAATGAAACGTGATAATAAAATGTATTATTTAATTTGATCCTTTATCAAAGTGCATGGGGCTTAATTATTTCATTGTTATTTCCAAATATCACTTTCTGTTCTTTTAAAAAATGCTGAATAAAATTCGTAGTCCCTGCTTCATGGTTTAATTCAATTATCTTTATTGCATTGGGAATACATTTGTGCATATGTCTTTTGACAAAAATGAAATAAATACTTGCATTGTAGATTAATTCACTGTAATATATGCTAATTTGTTTCACTAAGTAAATTTAATCACATGACGTTTAGGATTTTTTGATTGACTCGTCACAATTGTTATAAGGGTATCGCTGAACACATTAACTGCCCACAATTTACGTATGTTTTTATTCATACAATGTTTGCAGATAACTCATGCAGAAAATACACAGTCAACAAAATGTTTGATTTGAACATAAAGCTAATGTCTCATAGTAAACCTTAGACATACAAGAAAGCGTTTTCATGACATGAACATTGTCAGATCCCGTGCTTATGTAAATATATAAGTTCATAATATACCCTTCAATTTGACTAACGGGTTGCCCGTGAACCAATAGAATAGCCGAGATCCCCATTTTAAAACATAATCATTGATGTTTTTATTGGAAGTGTTGACGGGTATTATTTCATGTTTATTAGATTCATATGTTGGATAAGCTTGTTATACGCGAATATATTTACATTGAAATAAATACACGTAAATAGAATATTAAAAAACTGTTAAAATATCTTAAAGACTGATTAAATCTATTGATAAAGTTGTTTACTCTAATTAAGCATCAATTAATCACATTTCATGTCTATCAATGTTTAATTTCAATGCAAAAAGTAAAACAAAATAATGCAGCAACAGCCATCAAACCTACCCCAAAGATTTGGTAAAATGAAGAAAATAGTGTAATTATATACTGCAGAACAAATGGTCATCTAATTTAAATGACTTACGTTTTATTGGTAATATCTATCTAGCAAGTTACGACAAAGTTTTGAGTTGATCATGAGTAATGGTGCTTTACCCCCCCCCCCCCCCCCCGCAGTCAAGAATATATCACTTGTATCGAGGCGGTATGATCTGGGAGGAAAGAGGAAACCGGAGTGCCCCGAAAAAGCCACCAACCATCATCAAGCAAACTGACAAACTTTCTTAACACTAGGATCTGCCTGAGTGGAATCGAACCACGACAGTGAGATGCGCTGTGATCCGTTTGTGCGAGCTTCAGACCATCCGGCCACCGAGGCCTCCTACGACAAAGTTTTTATGTAACGCTGGCATTGTCATTGTCACATCTAACTCAGTGGTATATCCAAGTGTTTGATAACACAATAAATAACGATGAATTTTTTAAATAGATTTATCTATTTATTGATGAATGTTTGTCTTCTGAAAATAAGCATGAAATAATGGTGTTTTACGCCCCTGTCAAGATTCCTTCACGTATTTCGAAGCGGTCAGTTCTGGAATGGAAGAGGAAATCGGAGTGCCCGGAGAAAGCCACCGACCTTCGACAAGCGAACTGACAAACAACCTCAAACTAGGATCTGTCCCGAGTGGGATTCGAACCCAATCGGTGAGGGGCGCTGTGATCCGTAAGTGCGCACTTTTGACTACTCGGCCACCGGGACCCCTTGTCTTCCAGAATTAAGCATGTCATTAAACAATGCCTGATTGGTTTTTAATGTTGTTTAACGTTTCATCAGCAATTTTTCAGCTTTTAGTGAAGGTAGCAACTTTATTAGTCTCCAAGGATTAATCACAGAACAAAATTAAGTTATGAATTTAGTAAAATAATATCTTATTCATCAATAATAATAATAATAATATATAATACTATGTATACAAAATTTAGGATTCTGGAACAAGAGTTTAACTCATATTTTTTTTAAGTTGTGAGTTTATGATTAATACAAGAGCGCACTCAGAGAGCCTTTTTGTGAAGTCGCTAGCTCACAAAGTCAGTATGCCACAGACAAGCATATCACTCCCCTATAACATTAGGGGCCTCGGTGGCCGAGTGGTCTAAAGCGCGCGCTTACGGATCACAGCGCCTCTCTTCGCCTAGGTTCGAATCCCACTCGGGACAAATCATAGTGTGAGAAAGTTTGTCAGTTCGCTTGCCGAAGGTCGGTCGTTTTCTCCGGGCACTCCGGTTTCCTCCACCACTCCAGAACTGACCTCGAAATAAGTGCAAAAATCTTGACTGGGGCGTAAAACACCATTACTCCACTCCACTCTACTCCCTATAACATTTATATATTTCTATGCCCAGTGTAAGCCAGTAGATATTCTGTGCTCCTAATGCTGAGCGCTAGGTAAGAAAGTAATAACTCAAATTTTAAAGTATTATGTATGACCCGGCCGGGGGTTCGAACCTGCGGCATCCCGCTTTTAAGATGACGCTCTACCACTAAGCCATCGAGACGATCTTTTAGGGAATGAGTGTAGCAAAATGTAATTTATAAAAAATTTTAAGTATTGTTTTATTAGGATTAACTATTTAGGTATTAAGTTTTTTCAAAAATAATTTAACGGCATGGTCATGATAATATTCGTCAAATTAGAACCTATTTCACATGAGCTTATAAGTTAGTATGTGTATTCCAAACATTACAACATTGTGTTTTAACCCGATCAAGGCAATTCCATTGTCTTTTGTTTTGTGTGGAGAAATGGCGTTTAACGCCTAGTCAATTTCATTTCACATTCGTTGTAGTGGGCGTAAGTTATGAGATGGTTATGGAAACCGGAGTACCTGAATTATACCTCAAACCTTTATGCGAACGATCTTAAACACATTCAGGGGCCTCGGTGGCCGAGTGGTCTAAAGCCCGCACTTACGGATCACAGCGCCTCTCATCGCCTGGGTTCGAATCCTACTAGGGACAGATCCTAGTGTGAGAGTTTGTCAGTTCGCTTGCCGAAGGTCGGTGGTTTTCTCCGGGCACTCCGGTTTCCTCCACCATCCCAGAACTGACCTCCTCGAAATAAGTGAAAAAATCTTGACAGGGGACGTAAAACACCAATACTCCACTCCACTCTTAAATACATTCTCCAACTAAGATCTGCTCAAGGGAATCGAAAATAGCCGGTGTGGTGCACTGTGGTAAGCTCTGACATTAGTAAACTCGGTCACCGAAACCTCATTTATAATTTGTGTGGGTACCATTTACGTGTACTTTGTTTCCATTATCATATTCAGACCATTTGTAATTTTGACTCTGGCTTAACTCATAAATTAAAAAAATTATTCACTTTTTTTCAGTAGATAAAAATAAATAAAAAAATACATTTATTTCAACTTAAATTTAAAAATCGTTGTTGTTACATGTTCACATATAAAGGCAATTCTGACCTAAAGTGATTTTGATGGTTATGTCTAAGAATTGTGACATTAATTAATACAATTGTTATATTTTTTTAAAATTACAATTAAGGTTTATTAAAGTTTCTCTGGCCCGAGTTTAATTAGGGACTTACTATGTCCAATTAGAAACTTTAATCTTTTATTTTTCATTTAATTGGTTCTGGCAGCATATATGTCAAGTGTTTTAACGATTTGATTAATTGGACCGTTTATTGTCATTTAAAACCCTTTCTCTTTTTTTCTTTTTTATTAGTTTATCAGTCCATTGCTGGTAATTTTGACATATATACATGTTAATATTTTGAAAACGTTTTTGTTAAGTTACCATTCGTTTTGCATATGTCAAAGTTGATAAATTATATTTATCAAGATCACAGGCCTAATTATTGAATGCGAATAATTAATCACTCAATCATTTTAATTTTGCAGTAGAATATAGAAGAAAGGGCTTATGTCTTCTAATCGGCTATTTAATTTGCACTCTTTTCTATTTCTTGATGGAGAGTGCCGTCTTAAAATTGATTAATGCATTGTTTCTGTTGCAGTTATCTGTAAAACAAATAAATGTACAAAGTTTGATAAGCGCTGCGTATTGCTCGCATCTTTAAAACCACTGTATCTTTTATGGTCTGGGCTATGAGACCAGATTTGTGCATTTAAATGAGCACTTGTGTTTCTCCTAAATTCCACTTTTTTCTGACATAAATAACTTGAGGATAATACTCATTAGCACATTGAGTTATGCAATCATATTCCGACACGTGGAGAGAGCGCGCACTTTGTATCCGCCGGTTGACAACATTGTCTATATTATCCGGGTTTTCTTTGTAAACATGTTACGACAATTTTAAATATTCCTTGTCGGCAATATTGAGAACTTTTTTTTATTGTTTATGTGAATTCATAAAAAATAATGGTTATGGCCTTAACATGGGTCAGACACCCGGTCAATATTTAGAAATAAATTTCTAATTGGTTCGCCTGAGTGCCAACTCCAAAGTCCAAAGCACTAAAGTAGTTAATCATCATAAACAATAATAGTGCTTGTCGTAATGAGTCCGTTAGTGATGTGTATTAGATCGGTTATCTGACCTAACAAAGAATTAGAAAGCAGGTGACAAAAAACTAAAAAAAAAAAGAAATTTATAAAAGAAGATAAGAATGGTACAAAAAAACTTGTGTTGTAATTAATTAATATCTGAAGTCATTTGATTTTCGTCCTTTTTTTTTTTTTTTTTTTTTTTTTTTTTTTTTTTTTGTTCTGTAAAAATACTTTAGAGCTGTTCTCTTGATAAACGTTATCAGAGGCGGAGCCAGAATTTTACAGGGGGGGGGGGGTGAAGGCCTGAAGGCGAAGACTCGAATCTCTTAGGGGTGTCCTGGGGCATGTTCATCCGGCAATTGTTGGGAAAATGGCGCAAAATCCTGTATTCTGGTACAATCTAAGCTGCATTATAGAGAAAGATATTTTTCATTTAGAGTGGCAGGCTTTTGATAAATAAAAAGAATGCACAAAAATTCCGAGGTGTGCAATATACACGTATATCAATATTTGCATGTAAACTTTGTTCCGGTCTGAGGCCTCCCAAGTCCGTTTTTCATATTGCACTCTTTGTCACGTGACACTATCGTCTGAATCGAGGCAGAAGACGACTTTTTTTCCAAAAAAATATTTTTTCCAAAGTAAATATATTTAACTAGCTCTTATATCACCATATAAGAACAAATGCAATATTTGTGTATTTTGAGACAAAAATGGTATTTTTAGATGAAATATAAGTGAGAAGTGAATAAAATATATTTTGTTATATGATGAAAGGGTTATCAAACTGATACTGACACGCAAGCTCGTGCAAATGTCGAGTCAACTCGAGACTATATTTCACAATATCAGTTCAATATCCCTATATTATCAGCGACATAAAGTGGGGGCGAGCACTACCCCTACAACCCATCTAGATACGCCACTGTTACTGCTCAGTTACTTATTACTATGTATATCGTTAAGAATGACGCAGAAAAACAATCGTCAACGAAGCTGTAATTTGTTACTTTTGAATGTATTATTTCATAAAAATTCTAAAATAGCACATGACAAAGGCTATAAATTTTGATTGCACTTTTCTTCTAATCTCTACGGGAATATACATGCACTGTCATATCCATAGGAAAATTCTGTAGTAGAAATATGCACCAAACCTAATTTAACGAAAAGCCTCGAATGGAAATATAAACTTGGCTATTGTGTTTGAGTGTTGCTGAAGCGGGTTGTTGTTATGTAACAATTACTGGCGTTGATGCAGTGTTTACATTTGTTCTCAACATTTTTTTCGTTGTCGACATTTTTTGATGCAGTGTTCATGTTTGCTGTCTTTATTTTCTGAGGTTTGTTTTAGTTTTGACGACATTTTATCATGTTGATGTAGTGTTCACATTTGTTGTAGGCATTGTTTGGTTGGTGTTGTTGCAGTGTTTAGACCTGTTCTCAACATTATTTTCGTTGTCGACATTTTTTGATGCAGTGTTTATCTTTGATGTAGTCATTGTTCTGTGGTTTTTTTTAGTTTCACTTTTTTCGTATTAATGGAGAGTTCACGTATGTTGTTGGCATCCTTTGTTGATGCAGGGATATTTGTTGTCAACATTATTTTCGTTGACGACATTTTTTCGTGTTGATGTAGTGTTCACATTTGTTGTTGGCATTGTTTGGTTGGTGTTAATGTAGAGTTCACATTTGTTGATGGCATTGTTTGGTTGGTGTTAATGTAGTGTTCACATTTGTTGTTGGCACTGTTTAGTTGGTGTTAATGTAGTGTTCACATTTGTTGTTGGCATTGTTTGGTTGGTGTTAATGTAGTGTTCACATTTGTTGTTGGCATTGTTTGGTTGGTGTTAATGTAGTGTTTACATTTGTTGTTGGCACTGTTTGGTTGGTGTTAATGTAGTGCTCACATTTGTTGTTGGCATTGTTTGGTTGGTGTTAATGTAGTGTTCACATTTGTTGTTGGCACTGTTTGGTTTGTGTTTATGTTGTGTTCACATTTGCTGTTGGCATTGTTTGGTTGGTGTTAATGCAGTGTTCACTTTTGTTGTCAGCATTATAATTTTTGTCGACATTTGTTGAAGTGTTTAAATTTGCTGTCGTCGTTTTTTGTTTTTAATACATTGTGAATACTCGTTGACGACATTGTTTTATGTTTATGCAGTACTTGAATCAGCTGTCAACATTATTTTATTGTCAAAAATTCTTATCCCTGATGCAACGTTTATGCTTCGAGAGCGGGATTTTGTGTGTTCGAACTCCCGCCTGGCCATATATAAGACTTTAAAATTTGAGATACTGTAACGTCGTGCGCTCGGCGTTAGAAAGACATAGTATCGACTTGTTTGACCGATGCTATAGTTATGTTACGAAGAGGGTGGTATGCTTGTCTGTGGCATACTGACTAGGTGAGCTAGAACCTTAACAAAAAGTCGCCCTGTATGCAAGCTAGTACAATACAGACCATAATACACACTCGCACATCACACATACAGGACTTTGTTCCTAAATTAATCTTTAGAGATTAGTGAACTTACTCTCGTCGCAAATCGCTGAAAAATTGCTGAGTAGACGTAAAAGAATAGTTCAACCTACAAGTCTTTTTTATTTTAGTTCGTTACCAACTAAATTTTTGTTCTCAGTATTTATTTGTGATGGTGCAGGCAGTATAAGTTTTCTGTCATTATTTTGCTGTGGTTTGTTTTAGTGTTTGGGCATTGACGAATTTTTTTCGTGTTGATGTCGTGTTTAGATTTATTCTTGTCATTATCTGGTGTTATAGCAATGTTTAGGTCTGTTGTCTTCATGTTTTAATATTTATTGCATGTTTGTTGAAAAAGGTAACAGCTGCAAACATTCTCCAAAGAAGTATTTGCGAAAATTTGGAAAATTCTGTAATTCAGAAATCTGCCTCTGCTCATATGGAAGGTAAGTTTTAGTTCGATTTGATTCAAGGTGTTTTACGTAACAGTCAAAATTCTGTAGATTACATCCTGGAGGCCAGTTCTGGGATTGTGGAGGAAACCAGATCGTTGCAATCCAAACGGCCAGGCGTTTTAACACCAGGATCTACCCCGATTTTGATTTTATTCAAGGCGATGTAATCGGCAAGCCGGCATTTTAAATTACTTCGCTACCAAGGCCACTAGGATTTAAAAATTGGGACTAATGAATGCTGCCCGATTGGAATTCGAAACTACGCGATGTAATCAATAAGTCGGCTCTTTTAACTGCACTGCTATACCAAGGCCCATAGAACGTAAGAATTAGGACCAATAAATTTTTGATATACTGAAAATTTTGTCACGTTTTTACTTTGGTTATGGGAACAAAATATCATATCGAATAGAATCCGTTTTATTTCCTATGCACAGTTACATACATATATTTTTACATCGAAAAACCCACAACATAAATACATTATATGGTATGTTCAATTCTATGTATCATTACTGATTGTGTATTTGATGTCATTTTAATCATTTACGTAGCATTAAATTTTTGACACATATAGCCAGTCTTTTCTGTTATACAAAAAGCATAAAAAAATAGAAAAAAAGGACATATTAGATATCACAGTTTTTTATTTAAAAATTTAATTCTTTCTTTTAGATTGAAATGTTTCATTCAAGTAGCGTATTGTTCATTGATAAAATGGTGTATTTTAAGCGTCGTCTTTGATGTATGAAAAAGTAGAGGCAACGTGTTCTAAATATTAGACTAAAAATATATAAGATAAAAGACCGATGTTAAATAGCACGGTTGTGTTGAATACGAGATATCCCTGACCATGTACGATCATTTACATCCTTAATAAAACGTTATAACTCGTTCTTCGTATAACACAGAACATCATAAAAACTACATATTCACTTCGTTACAAAGATATTCTTTTTTCTCTAGTTGGGCGGGGCTACATGATTGACTCATTCACACACCTGCGAAATAAAATATTCGTGCATTTTTATTACATATGAAATCTTTAAATATTAAATTACATTGAATGTCCAAAAATTGTTTAATTCAAATTGAATAAAAAATATATTTAAATTCTAATAAAAATATTTAATTTAAATTGTAACACTTAAATTTCATTCTCAAATTAAATGTTTTTGATTAATAAGCACAATTGCACCTATACAAAACTAGCATGTGTTAGGTGTCAATTTTTACCATATGTTCTCGGTTGCTCAAATTCGCCTCTAGCAGTTGATGGGATTTTTCACTGTGAGGGTAAAACCTGAAATTTTTAAATTTGAAATGTGAATTTTTTCACTACTGTAGAGAGACTTTAAAAAGACATTATGGTATCCAATTTATGTTGTTGTTGTTGTTGTCTTCGTCGTCGTCGTCGTTAATGTTGTGATGTTGTTTAACGTCGCATCAGCAAATTTTTAGCTATTCGCGACGAGAGCAAGGTTATTATTCTCGACGGATAAATGTAAGAACAAGTTTGTGTATGCGTGTAATGTTTAAGTACATATTATAGTCTGTCAGGTACAAGTGCACACTTAGGCCGAATTTTTGGTAAGGTGCTAGCTCACCGAGTCAGCATGCTGCAGACAAGTATACGACTTCCCAAGTCCATTATCATGACACAGGGTGTTCTCATAATGCCCAGCAAATGGCGATGAAGTCTTATATTTTAACCAGTCGGGGTTCAAACCCACGATCCCCAACTCTCGTGGCGGACGCTCTACCACTGAGCCACCGAGACGGTCCATATCACGTGCCAAGTCAGACTTTTATCTGTCTATACATATTACGTACGGCCAGAAACTTCATATAGGTAATTTAACTGTTGTATATCAAGGATTTAAAAAAAAAAAAAAAAAAAAAAAAAAAAAAAAAGTTTATTGCATAAAATCATGTATAAAAATTAAGAAATAGGAACTCGCCCCGGACTTACAACCATTCCTTAATTGAGATTCCCCTTAACTTAAATCTTGAAGGAATTTAAGGTGTCATTTTGAGGATCACTTTAAGTTTATAACATCTGGTTTTTTTTTTTTTTTTTTTTTTTTTTTTTTTTTTTTTTTTTTTTACCAAATGTTTATTTGTAATTTAAAAAGAGATTGCCAAAATTTGCTTAATATATTTTGAGGAATAATTGTTAAACCGAGGCCTGGATAAAATGAAAAACCACAATAACAGTTTATATGGTAAACCAGGCCCCAGTTTTTCAATCATTCACTCATTTGAGTGTACACATAACTCAGATATTCCCATTTTTCTCTCATCAATATTTTAAAACTTTTAAGTTTAATAAGACAATGTTTTCTTTTGTTCAACAAACCTACACTAAACAATTTAAATATATTAGATTTTCAATTTTAACTGTGTATTGTCTTAAAAGTTGACATTAAAATATTCCCTAAATTAAGTTGAGTGTACACTCAGCTGAGTGAATGATTGTGAAACTGATCGCCTGATCGCTACGAGCCAAACTTAATGTAATGTAAATAGCAAATAATCTCTAGTTTGATTGGAGATATTCATCGTGCAACCTCCAGTACACCTACATGTTAGTAAATTCGATAGGTAACTATTATACGTTTGAAATTGATACTAATTTGGTAGTACACATTCTTTATAGGGTTTATCCATTAAAATCTTGAGATTTCGATTCTAACTGCATCCCGTAAATACTTAATATTCAATTACCAGTTTGTTTTTTTTTTTTTTTTTTGTCTAAAGAGACGACTACATTTTTTAGTGAAGTGAAGATATTATTTTACGAGAAGCTTGTGGCATATAAATAAAGAATGTAGAAATATCGTATTAGCATCATTTTATATTACTGCAAGTTAAGGGACGTCTAGTCCTCTAATGTTGGACATAATCGTGGGTATTTGTTAGACGGTTGTAATGTTGTTTAACGTTGCATCAGCAATTTTGCAATTATTTACGACGGGAGCAAGTTTATTAATTTCTAAGGATCAGTCTTAGAACAAGTCGGTTTATATATATATATATTATCCTGACACCCGGTTCAACTAGTCAATACTTTGTCCTTCTAATGCCGATCGTCAGGGGTGTTCAAGTGGCGCAGTGGTTAGCGCTCCCGCCTATCACCAATGCGACCAGGGTTCGATTCCCAGCGTCGTATGTGATAAGGTATGAGGTCACCTGCTTGAGCACGTGGGTTTTTCTCTGGGTTCTCCGGTTTCTCTCCCACAATAAGACCTCACGCGCGCTACAATTCGGGCCAACGAGCTAGATTAATATAAGTTGCACAACTTGTTTCTAAATCGTTGTGAAAGAAATAAGGTTTAAAAAAAATCTTATGTATGACCTGGCCGAGGTTCAAATTCACGACTTTTTGTTCTCATGGAGGTCACTCTACTATTGATCGGTATGAATTCGTAGTGACCGCATAGATATACATCTCCAATCAACCCGGAGATTGTTAGCTACTTGGTTTACATTATTATCTGTGGTTTCTTTCCAAATTTCAAATTTGAAGACCCTTTCTTCTTAATAATTTGAAGTATACAGTAAGTAGCTTTTTTTCAGTTACGCATCTCTTAGTTAAAAATTCTTTCACTCATATCGAGGCCGTAAGTTTAAAAAAGTAGAGGAAAACGGAGTGCCCGGAGGCACATTAGGATCTATCAGAATTAGATTCCAACCAAGGCAGTGTTAGGCGCTGTGATCTGTAGGCGCACGTTTTAGACCACCCAGTCCCCGATACCTTTTTAATATTTATTGTAAAACTGGAACCTTGCTTTTCCTCTTTCATTTTAAACGAACTTTGTTTAAAATTAGACATCTAATTTATTCTGATTGACAAATCCTGAAGTACTTGTAAGAAGAAAAAATCACCTATTAGATCAAGTGACAAGATCTTCCTTGTCAAAAACAAACAGAAATAACCAGGTTGTTGTGATGTCGTTAGAGAGAAAATTAGTCATCAAACGCTTATTAAAACACTCCTTATATTACACAATTAAGGAATAAACATAAACATAGAAATTTAGAAATTGTTTAATCAAAAAATTAAAAAAAAAGGATCACCCAGGAAGAAAAGAGTTAATGAGATGTAGGTGGTACTTATGTAAACAGAGTAATTAAATGACGAACCATTGACGAAACTGACACCCAGCAGATGGTTCGTAAAATAGGACTTTCTGTCCATATGCGTACCAATAGATTGGGTAGGAAAAGGATACAATATCTAAAGGGCTTGCCATATTTGTGTAATACAAAACCGTCTGCACGAATTTATACACAAGGGAAGTAGCTTTCTTCTGTTTTATTCATATACATTGTATGTTATGAGCTGTTTTTGACTTTTGATGATTTTTTTAAAATTTTAATTATTAATTAGTCGCAATTTCATGTCGTGTGTTAAATTTGGATTCATTATTTTATAAATATTCAAAAGCAGCACACGGTGAAGTCTCTATGGTGGTATCAAGTAAAGATCCATAGTTGGAAATATCGAAAGCAAAATGAAAAAAAAAACACAAACAAAACACATGCCAAGACAAGAAATTTACATGTTTATAGACTACAAAACCCCCGACTTTGAACGGATACTGGATCAAATATCAAAATGAAATCCATTGATCTGTTGTTTTAAAAAAGGGACTGTGTTTTTTCAACTGTTATGACACGTACAAGACTACGGAAGACGAGAAGGGTCACCAACAATAACAAAATATAACTGGTGCGCACAAGTTAGCAACTTGTGCGCACGAGTTAGTATCTGGTGCGCACCAATTACTAACTTAAGCGCACGAGTTACTAACCGGTGCGCACGAGTTGCTATCTTGTGCGCTCAAGTTGCTAACTTGTGCGCAGGGGTACTTCGAACATGCATTTTAGACTAGTTACACAGGAAGTTCATCGTTTCTCGCCGGGTATGGTCAATAAATGAGTGTAAGTGTTTATTTCTGTAATGCTAAGTATAATAATTTATAAACTAATTGTATTTTGAGCAGAATAGCTAGTAGCCCTGCACTTTACTAACCAACTATAAATGTAGTTAGCAACTCGTGCGCTCAAGCTGTGAAACTCGTACGCTAAAGTTGTTAAACTCGTGCGCACCGGTTAGTAACTCGTGCGCACAAGTTTCATAACTTGTGCGCTCAAGTTATTAACTGGTGCGCACCGATTAGTAACTCGCATGGAACTTGTGCGCTCAAATAAGTAACTCGTGCGCACCAGATACTAACTTGTGCGAGCAGGTTAGCAACTCGTGCGCACCAGTTATATTTTTTATTTTTGGTGACCCTTCTTGTCTTCCGTACAAGACACATCTTTTAATTTTTAATAACTTCATTTTATATTAAAAAAAATTCATAAATACGTACTTCGCTATGGCTTTGATATATCAGTGTGTGTGTGTGTGTGTGTGTGTGTGTGTGTGTGTGTGTGTGATATTATGATATATAATATCTTCCAGCTTAATACCTCCAGAACCACCAACGACTTACCTGTAGAACTTACAACATAAAAATAAATAGCACACAATTAATACTAAGTGTCACATCACTATCAGTAAGATAAACCAACACTTCGGCTATCCATTACCATAAAGCAGAATTCTGATGATGTGAATGTTTTAAAGCTGCTTTTCAAGACCAAATAATAACCAACATCATCATTACAACAATGAAAAAAAAATATTAGATTTTACAAACAATACGGAAGACGATTACATATTTTGCCATTCTGACCGTTTGATAATTTATTTATACAATGTACTTGGTTCGTAGTCTAAAAGTAAAAAAAACAACCTTAGCTCGCTCATTATTTTTGACCAGTCTCCTAGTGTTTTTTGTAGTTTCACAATTACATTTTGACTTGGTTTTTAAGTTTGATATCTGGATAGTAAGATAAAGCTTCAATGTATTCATGCAGGGTATTTAAAAACATTTTGAAGAACGCTTTATGCATATGGGTTTCTAGGTTTGTTGAAAATATATGCTATAAAATGTGCCAAAAATTGTCAAATTTTAAAATAAATAAATTAATGAATTAATAGATAAATAAGTTGAAGGCAATCTTTATTTAAGGAAGATTTGTGAAATTTCGCCTAGTTTGTGGTACTGATAAAGAGGTGGTCCGCCATCTTAATTCAGAATAGTATAATTAGTTCTTATGATTTTTTTCTAACCCAGCTTATAACCTATGCTAATATTTAAACTATATAAGTTATTGTTATTTAAAAAAATTATATTAGACAAAAACGATAAGGATAATTTAAAGCTGAAAAACATGCACTATGCACTATGTCATTTTATATTTTTTTGAATTTTCTGAATGAAATATTCAAAAAATTATAAGAATGAAATATTCAAAAATTTATAATATGACAACTAACTCAACGGGATCAGGAACTTCAAATATAACAAAATAAAATAAAATAAAATAAAGATATTAAAAATATATATAAAAACAGGCCCTCAACTATAACGGGTCCTTCGGAGGAGACAGGCGCGGAACGCTAAAAACCTTCTAAGTACATTGCCCTGAATGCAGTGCAAAGGTCGAAATTTCTGACACTTAACTTGTTGCTGGTGACGCTTCGATATAAATATCCTTGACCGGGACGTAAACCCACATTTAATCAATCAATAATCTTGTTCTTGTACAAGTGGTCCATGAACATTTTAAAACAATGTCTATTTTCTTCATCATTGAACCAACAAACTTCATGTGTCAAATTGTAAGAAATACATATAATTTCTTTAAAATTTTACTTTAGAAAAATATGGGTGTTAATTAATAAACAACATAAGTATATCATACTTTACGGATGTGATCTTGTCAAAAACCAACAATTTATTGATATGAACTTTTTTTAAAATCTAAATTTTTCAGGGATTGTAATTTAATGATTTGTGAAGACAGAAACAAATCTTTCGCTAAGTTCACTTAAATTGAGCCGTATTTTAAAAAGGTTTTTTTTTTTACATTTGTTGATTGTTATATCCATTTTAGGTGGAGGTGGCATGTTTTTTACATAAATACATTTCCTCGATTAATTTTTTTTTCGTATTTTTCCGAGGTTGATCTAACGAGTTTGGATAAAACACAACAAAGCAAGAATTTAAGCCTGAATGTTCAATCACATTTTCCCCATATCAATTAGATCATGAAAACATTAAAACATTCAAACTTAAAACATAATCGATTTTTTAGAACATTGACAGCTAAATTTCAAATTTTTTTATAAATGGAGAAAAAAATGCATATCAAAGAGTTTTGAAAATTGTGCTTTTTCTATATTTTACAGCGAAGAGTTTTATTTCAAACCCTTTTTAATGAGTGGTTGCAAAAAATGGCAAATATCAAAGAATTGTGAAATGCTTAAATAGACATCGGATGTACATTTATTTTGTAAAGCCAATTTTTTCAGACCTCTCCCATTTTAATTTCTCCATATTTAAGCTTGCATAATTGACAATTTATTTATTAAACTTGAAAATTACAATACTTAAAAACTAATTGCTGTAGAGTATTCTTTACAGTTTCATGGGATCAACATTATCATATTTTTTATTTCAAATACATCTTTCACAAGGGCTACTCATTTCATTTTCTGAATTATTTTCGAACGGGATTTTAACGAGACTTGGATATCAGAAGATACATCCTTAAAGAAGCTAGCAAAAGCAAATTGTTTTAAGATACGGCTAAAAAAAAGGAAGTAATCACGATCTAGCCACCTCCAACGCGCTAAAGGGAGGACATAAATTGAAAAGAAAAATAACCGATATTCTTAACGGGCATTGTCAACGATTCGATTGATGATTGTCTGTAAAATTGTCTTTACATAAATAAATCTGCATACTACAAATACAACGGATGGAAATGGGCGCACAAGTTAATTAAGATTCTTCATGTATAGAAATAATTTTTAGTCGATTCATATAATAAAATTTAAGTAATAACTAAAGAAATGCAAACCAAATGAAATGTTTAACTGCAAATAATTAATGAATAAAATAATACAACAAAGTATAAAAAAAGCTTTGTAGAATTCTGATCTATAGAAATATCAAAATTTTATTTAAAAGTAAAAAAGAAATAAGGGAAAAAGAACAGTAAACGATTCAGGCTTTGAACAATGATGGCATTCTTAGTAATAGGTTTTGGCGATGATGTTGCATTTCTGTTGTTCTGTTGGGTCATATCCTTTTTAACAACTTGTAGTCCAATAACAGGATATACATGTATAACATCTTAAATTCTAAAACAGAGAAAAACTTTGATTTTTTCAAAAAGTTTAAGAAAATGAAATCACCGATTGTGGATTGTTACCTGAAAATCCTAAAATAAGAAACATGTATATGTTGACCATATACAAAAGAAATACACTATTGTTTTTTTGATTGTTTGAGAGAGAGAGAGAGAGAGAGAGAGAGAGAGAGAGAGAGAGAGAGAGGAGAGAGAGAGAGAGAAGTTTATGATGCATTTAGTCATGTATGTCAATGATATTTACATTATACCTACTAGTGAATTCATCATAACACCGGAAGTCAATAATAAAAAATAAAATACAGTATTGTTTGCACCAGGCCAGATGTAACTGCGCGGCCAGAAATAACTAAATACTGTACTTCAACATTGCAATTGAAGCAGACGTAATTATCTGACAAAAATACCTGCTCAATTTTGATATGTCATATGTGTACTTTTTTGGAAGTTATTCCTCATCAGTGACACTTGGGACCGAAAAACTTGATAGATAAAATTACAAACGTCAAACAGTTGAAAATTATCGAATTTAAAGTTCCAAAATTATATGAATCCATTGCCAGCTAAGGATTACTTTGTACGAGGGAACAAACCTAGTTTTAAACATGTTTTAAAATTAGGATGGCTGTAATATAAAAAATAAGGATGAAAACCTTCAAATAAGTAAATACATGTAAGTTTAACATTTGACGGTAATTTTATGCATTTGAAATTTATATTCTGTACGCGTTCAAAATAAGTGACCTTATAATCGATGGTCTCTGATGCATTTTATCATTTTCTTGACTGTACTTGCTTTTGTTAAGCTCCTCTTTAGCTACATAAACTAAGCTCATGTGTTGTGGATATCACAATAAGATTCCACGAACAACTGATGAAATACATTTGTCCGAAATTCGAACAAAAGTTCATGTTTGTAGTTGTTGTTTCTTTACAACGGTATCTTCGAGACTAAAAAGCAGATTTTTGAAAAGTAAGAAACAACGCTAACACTGTATTAACTATAAGGTAAAACTGAAATGTCTTTGGTTATTTTGTAACATTTAAATTTCACAGAGAAATTGAGTGTTTGGTTTTTAAGATACCTTCTTCAAATATTACTTTGTTCATTGCCTCTATAATTTTTTAACAAGTTTATTACCAGCATCATTTGTTTCAGTTTTTCTGCGGTATATGAAAGCGTAAACAGTTAATTTTGATAAATGCGTTTTAATCCGCCTTCATGCAAAAGAAATTAAAAAATATTATTGCCATAGTCACTGGCTCGCTAAGATTGCAGAAAATGTTAGTTTTTGATAGTCTAAGAAGTCTTCTTCTTCTTCTTTTCTATAACATTATAAGTAACCTTTATTTTGGTACATACTTTGACCCTACGTTTTACGGATAGTAAAACATGCTTATTTTGTTTCTAATAATGGAATTAAACAATTGTTATGTCGGCATAGGACAAAATTTAGCCAACGCTATCTCTTAAATAAGAGGTAAATTTGATTCTTTTTAATTATAGAAACCTTTTGACATATTAATTATATTTCAAATAATATAATCTTAAATTTGTATCTCTAAAATTAATCTTAAACAATGCTGTCATATACCACTTTTTGAATTTAATCATAAAAATACATTCAAAAAATGGTATATGACAATGTAATTAAATTAAGTGCCAGATCAAAAGTATTTATTTTATTTGTTTTCAAGTTTCCTTTTTTTTTATTATTTTTTTTCGGCTTGTCAGTTGCATCTGCCATTGTCAAGAATATGTCTTTTAGACACAAAATAGAATATCTCATTTCATTAATCTGTATGAAATTAAAGATTGTAGATTTTTCAATTGATGTTGTTTTCTTTGACACCGTCACCCGCAAGTTTATATGTCAACGAAATAGTAGTTATAAACTTTAACTTTCCACATATCACAGATCACTTCCGAAATTTTATTTTTTTTTATTGCTCTTCTAAAATTAGGAACTGCAGAAAAAATTCTTTCGCTGCTGGTGATGTTTCGAGATTTTTTTGTTGTGATATTTTGTGAATCTTTCTCTACGTGTGCATTTTTTATGTTTCTTTTCAAAATCGAATATTTATATTCAAGACAACTATTTATACCTTCTATATTGCAATCTTCAAGAAAACCGACTGTTTTTGCAAACTTATAATGATGGCCAAGTGGTTAAAAAAAACGTCCTCGAACCCAAAACTTCTTATTTCTGTGGTTCAGCCCCGGTCGTAAAATGTTTTTTCTTATCGTATGCATTTACTTTTTCTCAGTAAAATGGACTGGGTCGTCTGTGACGTATATTTACGCCATTGCAGTCCAGTGTACTAGCACTCTTTAAGTTGTGTCTCGTCACGAATAGCTGAAAAATTACTGATGTGACATAAAAAATTCAAACAACCAATTAACAAATGAATAAGGAAAAAGAGTTTAAATAAAAATATAAAAAGATATTTTAATTCAAATGTTGTACGTACAGTGTTTTTTTCTATTAGTATATCCAAAAGATACCTTTGCACTCTAATTTTTACTGTTCTTATTTCTTAACTTTGCAAAAAAAAATTAAATAGGGGATTTTGTTGCTTACCAAAAAACTTTCATATAATAAAAATAATAATAATAATAATAAGCCTGTTAAATCCACATTGCCTTCTTTCACACTTTCCACACTGACTGATAGCGCTGAAGGAATTCAATGGCGGACAGTAAGCTTTTATATTCAGTGTCCCTCTTTTTGGATCAGTGGTGTTTTTCGGCCCCTAGTGTCAGTGATAAAAAATGAATTTCCGAAATGTACACATAAAGCACATTAAAATAAAGCTGCATTTTTGTTAAATATTTATCCTTTTTTTTTTTATTCACTTGTTAGATGTTATCTTGGTCATTCTTAATTTTGTCATTACAAGTTTAATTTTTGAACTACAAATTATTATGGTTCTTTTAATAGTATTTTTGTCATATGCAAACTTTTAAATTGTTATAAAAAGTATTCAAAAAAATTTTTGTCATGTGCAAATCTTTTAAAACTCTGATTTATAAAAATTCAAAAATTTGCACGTGACACATGTTAAAAATCATTTACTACATCCTTTACTAAGACCTAGTAACAAATAATTATCAAACAATATTTTCCTTGACACAAACTACTGGCCTTGATGGCCGAGTAGTCTTAAAGCGCACGCTCACAGTTCGATCCGCCTTTCGCCGCCTAGTTTCTAATCCGACTCGGGCAGATTTCAGTGTGAGACAGTTTGCCAATTTGCTTCCCGAAGGTCTTTGGTTTACTCCGGGCACTCCGGTCTCCTCTACCATCCCAAAACTGACGCCGGTTTAAACAAAAAAATTTGACTGGCGCGTAAAACATCATAAATCCAATCTGATCTTGACAGAAACTGCAATAAATATTTTTCTGATCTAGTCATCGCGACTATTTTTTGAAATTCTCATGAGTACTAGTTTTAAAACATTTTATTATTCCGAATATATGGTAACAACCGTTATTATTATTATTATTATTATTATTATTATTATTATTATTATTATTATTATAAAATGGCGCATTTTGATTAATTTTTGATTGATTATTCAATTAATAACAAAAGTTAAAAGTTGAAATAAATTCGATATTTGTTGCTAAAACATGTCCTTAGCAACAACATGTCCTTACCAACAACCAAACAAACCACTTGCATTCCAGAACAAGCACACGTGGAAAACAAGAAAATAAGACACAGGATAAACATATGCAAAAAATATCCATTATTGTGTTCCGATACTAGCCCCTAGATTTACTGTCATTCCTGAACTAAGATTTTTTCCAATTTTAACCTGGCAAATTTTAAAATATTAATCATTTCGTTAAATTAAAAGAAATAAAAGGACTTTGGAGGTCATTTTAAGCTCATAATTTTATTTGTTTTTGTCAGATATGTTTTTTTTATTGTTCTAAGAACATTATAAGAATTTGTTAAATTTAAGCGAGAAAAATCTTTCGGTTTATAAATAATAGTGAAACTTGGGCTTGATATAAGGAAACTAGTTAATATAAGAGTCTTACTCTTGTTCTGGAATCCCTTACTTATGTAATGTAAACTTGTTTTGTATAATTGCTTAACAAAATAAATACTGTTAAAACTAAGGAGAATAGAGAATATTCAAACAAGTAGTTTGGTTAAGTTATTTTTTGTAGTCGAATAAGTTTATAAACAGTGGTTTCTAAAGAATCTTATAAACGTATTAAAATAAGCCACAACCAAAAAGGTAATGATAAGGATGATGATAACATTAAATACAAATTAAACCATATGTGAATAATGCTTTTTTGCAAAATATAGGAAATTTATAAAGCTTTTTGTCGAATCAACAAAATTATCTTTAAAATTACATTAAACATGTAAGTGTCCCTGCATCTTAGTCGTTTCAAATGTTGTTATATTGATTAGGACAACATCTGAGACTACTGAGAACGTTTATCAAACATGTGGGAATCTAATGCCATTTACTTCTGTTGCTAAATTGGTTTGACAACAAAGTCCTGTATATTGAAACTAACTTTTTTTCGGTGGGGGGGGGGGGGGTTGGATGAAGGGAGGTGAGGGTGATTAGGGATTTAAAGCTACTATATCTGTATTTTCATGAATTTGTTGTCAATACTGAAACTTTATTTTTCACACCACGTTCAAAATCTTACTTTTTCATCCTGAACAACAAGTGTTTACTACTTCTTGAAAGCTTTCTGTCCCTGTAAGGTTCAATAATACGGAGTTGTATTTTATATGTGCACGTGTACAGGGAACCTTCAAATCTTTTATAAGCATTTTTTCGCTTACAGAAACGTTTTGAGCTATAAAGCGCCAAATTGCACTAAGGTGCATTAAAAAATTCACAGATAATTACCGAATGAACATCTCCAAACAGTGGTAGTAAGCTTTTATTTGATGATTTGTTATTTGTTTTTGTTGGTTCTATTCCCTCAAAAAATAAATATTAATTGAAAAATTATATTTAAAACATTAGAACAGATATTTTAGCTGAATTTAAAAAAGAAGAGCAAAACATTATTTTCTAGGGGTTTTGTATTTAGTTTAAGCAACATAATTTTGTATTTGTAAATTGTGACTTTTATATGTTTGTTTTCATTGCATTGCTTTACTGAAAAAGGTATGAGACTTTTTTCCAAAAAGTACCCGAAGGATTAAAGATGACAAAAAATGAGATTTTTTTCCAATGATATTTATTAAGGACCACTAATTTCAATATCTTCTTTTCAATATTGAAATTAAACATCAAAATTCGGAATGGCGCGCCTTGCAAATACCTTTTTAAATTTTATTTTTTATTTTTTATTTTTTTTTATTTTATATTTTTACATTTACCTTAATGGGGAGAGAGTTTCACGTCAACAAAAAGTCTATCGGCCAAATTGCAAACCATTTTACCGTGATTGCAAGTGAAGCATACTTTTAAATAAAACACTTCATTATATTTATTATTCATGATATGTTTGGTAAAGGATTTTATTCACCGAATAAAATAATGATTTATTGTAATAATTATTTATTTTCTCCGTATATTGTTTAAAAAATTATTAACATGTTTATCAAATATTTATCAAACTGTTTGTGTTTATATTACTTTTTTAAAATATTTAATTAATTTTTTTATGGCAAATATATCTACGACATGTTTTCAATTTACTGTCTTTTCGTTGGATTACAGAAATTACAACAAAAAGTTTACTTAACAACTTTTCAGACTTTTGCATGAGAATCGACCAAGAAACGCAGCAAGAAGGCCTAGAGAATATTTGAAGACAGGCAAGGTAAATATCTAGACGGGAAAAAAGGACAAAAAGAAATTTTAAACTACAGCAAGGCTGCTTCTCTGAAAACATGACTCTGGTCAGAAGGTTGCAATGAACGGCTGGACTAGATAAAATTTCTCTGGCAATGCCTCATATTCATAGTCATAATGGGTAAATACAAATTTCGCTTTTTAAACAAAGAAATGCGAAAATAAACTGATTCAAGTTGATTGCAAAACCATGACCACTATACAAATGATGTTTAATGCTGTAAAATTGTTTTCTGTTTTCGAAGACTTCAGAACTATTTAAAAAAGTGAAACTATGGTGTGGCTAATAAGAAAGAATTAGTAAAAGCATTTTGATTGGAGTAGGGTTTGTGATATAAAGAATCTGGTTTTCAATAAATTTGAAGCCTTGAAAGAGCCAATAAAAGTGATCTATACAAATCCATAGTTTGGCTTTTCTCCAAATAAATTTGTTTTCATAGATCTTGTTTAATTATTCTTTACATTACACAAATCCGTCTTGACTAAGATAAGGTTTGTTTAAAAATTATTTCTTGGCTATGATCATCCGAAAAAATAACAGTATATAATTTTCCAAAACAATCAGATATGAAAGTGGTTTAAATAGAAAAATATGTTTCTTTAACGAATGTAGTGCTTTTGGATATCTCAAGAAACTCAACTAAACTGAACTGAAATTGCATTTGTTTGCAGCCTTTCAGCAATAAGTCTTTGAAAAACATTTTTTTTTTTTTAAATCTTAGTAAAACAGAGCTAAAATAATATTTTTAAAGGTATTTCTTAGGTAAACGTGTCACCTTTTTTGTTAAAAAATAGGGCGCTTCTATAAATTTTCATTAAAAATTAAGTTTGACCAATTTTTGTAAAGTTCTTTCTTTCTTAGCACAAATTCCAGTGTTACTTTCACGAACTCTTATAGTATTTACAACTTTTAAAATATAATACCTAATATTTCATACAGCGATTTTTTTTATGTCCCTTGTGCTTTCAAGCCATTGCCATATACCTTTTTGAATGTATTTTGTGATTTGATTTAAAATGGTATATGACACGTCAGCTTTTTTTCATGTTTTTTTTAACCTTCCTTTACATGTTTTTGTTTTATAATAAAACTCTTCTTCATATTATCCTGGCAATATATCTGGCAATATTTGGTACGCTTTTAGGTGTAACATTTTAATGGTTACACTAAATTTAGGCTGACTTTGTCAAATTATTATTTTTTATTTTGTAACCTTTTTTTCATAATTTATCTCTAAATATCTTTCTTGCTTATAGTTAACCGGAACATGACTTTTCCGGCAATTTAACAAACTCCACTGCAAGTTAGAGAATATATATGTTTTACTACGATTCCACATTTTTGCATACTTTTGTACATTTGTTATATCCATTATGTTATATATGACCATTCTTATAAAAGAACAAAAGGTAAGGTTTCGGAAGCAACCACTTTGCTATATATATTTTTTAATGAACAAAAATTTTACATACTATCATATTATAAATTTTTAGATTTTTGAAAAAAATATTCAAAAGTGTATAATATGACAACATTTTTTCTAATTTTTTTTTTAAAATTACATTCAGAAAATTCAAAAATTATAATATGCATACAATGTGGTATTAAATTAGAACTTTTTGTTCAGTTGCAATTTTACTCTCAAATACGTAGAGTCTCGACTTTGTTTATGTATGTTTGTTCATAGAATTCTCCAATAATGCTGACTTGACTAAAATAAATAGATTTACTTTGTGACTCTTTGTGTCTGTTTTGTGTCCAAACAATGTCGTTGAAACACCCTCTTAATTTGGGTTTCAATAATACTTTTTTTTTCAAAAATTATAAAAATAATACCTTTATTTTTTAATGTATACCTATATGAAGCATTGTCAGGTGCTTCAAGTTTTTATGAAAACTAGCTAGATGGATGCTAATAATAAAAGATAATAGAGATATTCTGGTTCGAACTGAAGAGAAAAAATTCTGATATCCATTGTATATTTTAAAGTATGTATGTCATACATGCATATCACAATACAAACTAATTTTTTGCGACCTACAAAAATTAATAATAAAATAAAACCACAAAAATCTATCCTTGAATAATTTTCGAAACGTGTCAGTTTTTCCTTTTCTTTTTGTAAAAGTTTTTTAAAAAAACCGATTTAAAAATATAAGAATTAGTTGATTCAAAGAAAAATATTTTTGCCAGTATAAATTCATATACAAATATTGAACATGTAATACGATATTTCTATTTTAGTCTTTTTTTCAATACCTCTTATTTACGCTATTTATCAGTACGAAATCATACATTTTAAAACAGCATTTTATTTATTTATCTAAATTTATTTATTTATTTATTTATTTATTTTTCCAAAATTTATTTATTTATGTATTTATTTATTTATTTATTTTGTTTATATTTATTTATTTATTTATTTTTGTTTATTTATCCAAGTAGTTATTTGAATAGTATTTAGTTTTTAATAGTAACTTACAAAATTTTGCTCTTATAAATTACAAGTGTTTTTTCTTCTACGTTTAGTAACTACTTTCTGAGAAAATGCAGTAGAGAAATAACGAATGTCGTGTCACTACAATTATGTCTTAACCTTTCATTTTTCAAATACAACTTTGATTTTGAAATTTCAAATCCAGTTGAAAACAAACCGAGTCTGGTAATTAAATTTATTACAGCATTGTCTATAATTTTTGTTTTTTGTTAATCTTTCTATTTAATTATGATAATAATAATAATAATAATAATAATAATAATAATAATAATAATAATAATAATAATAATAATAATAATAATAATAATAATATTATTATTATTATTATTAAACTAATATACATCATATAACTTATTAAGTTGGACACAAAGAATTATGCTTTAACAGATGTTAAATTAAGACGTGTTAAAATCAGAAACAGATTATTGAAATAAATAAACAAAAAAATATTTCCAGTTTTAGTCCAATTAATCTCCAGCAAATAATAATAATAATAGTAATTATAATAATAAAACAATTATTGATATCACGGAGCAATTTTTAACCTTGATGAGTGCGATTAAAATAAATGTTCAAAGCCGAACTAGTATCATTTGATCTATTCAATTTGTATTTATAGTTACAAATAGACACAGCGTTAACGGAAATGTTTTTAACAAGATTTTTGTTTATAACTGACATGGGCGATTGTTACCATGGCAATGATTCCGTCAAAACAGTTTCTAGATCCTATTCATAATAAGCTTTTAAACGCATTGTAATAAAATTTCGCATAATGTAAGAAAAATAATATTAGCCACAAAAACACCAAACCACACTAAAGTACTATAACTTGTAGTGTAACATTGGAAGAATGTACTTGGTAACAGCCAGTACAAAGTACTGTTTATAACACTACCCCCCCCCCCCTTCCAAAAAAAGAAGAGAGAGAGAGAGATTTGAACCAAAAACTGATCGTTAAACTTTTGGACCTGATTTTGGAGAGACGCAGGGTATGGTCAGAATTATGTTGACACGGACCAAACAAGAACTTATGCAGAATCTTTACTAACTAAATGATTAAAAGCATAAATGCACAACCAGTGAACCATGAAGAAGCTTAGAAAAAAGACAATTCACTACACGGTGGATCAATAACTCATTTGTATGTGTAATGTTTTTTTTTTTTTTTTTTTTTTTTTTTTTTTTTTTTTTTTTTTTTTTTTTATAAAAAAAACAACATAAGTATGAGACATCTTGAATATTTAGTTTATTCAGTAAAACAAAAACTAAAAGATATTTCTTTATATCTTAAAATAAAAACTATGTTTCTTTGGTATGCGGCTTCAAATGTATAGATTTTGTTTTATATTTGTTTTGAAAATTCATACGGATTCATATTATACTTCACTGTAAGTGTCAGGAATGGTCTAGATGATTTTTTTTCAATACACTAGATAGCATGCTGCACTAATCGTAACTATTCTAAATATTATTCCATTGAATGTTAATAATCTAGATGGACTGTCGAATTATGTCCATTATTGAAAAACTACATTGACAATATCCTCAAAAATACTATGCCAAGAGTATTTGAAGCTATCCAGTCACGTTTCAGAAACATGCAATGCTATTTTGGAATATTCATGTCGTTCGTTACCATGCAATATCATGCCAGGATTATTTATTTACACACTTCTTTCTAAAGTTTCTGTAAAAGTAACGGCATGCGTATTTTACTTACCACAAAGTTTTAGTAATCCAAAAAATTATTGGTAGAATTCCGTGGCTAGATATAAAAAGCGGAAAATACCAAAACAAAAAAGCAGAAAATCCACCGACATTGTTACCTGATCACATTAAAAATAAAACGTATATTATAGCACAAAATGAAATATACATTTATTCCACATATTCCTGTAATCTTCACTCACAAAAAACCTCACTCGAGCCCAAACATTCTAACAAAATGACTGCAGTGTTTAAACATGGGGTTTAATATGGTCTGCAATTTAATTTTATCCCTATTTGTGTTTAAAGAGTTGGAGCAATATTTCACAGAGCCATGATCAAATACTCAATCCAATACAACTACAAATACGATTTACTTCAATGAAGATCTGTATATACAGAAAACAGCTGAAAGTACACACTATTTTCTTTTTGTCAACATTTTAAACAATTTTTGTTATATTGGGTACCCCAAGTGCAAACAATGAAACAGACATTCTATGCAGCAATTTGTATAATAAAACAAACAGCTGCGGAGTTTGAAGATTGCCAAAGCTGATCGTTAATTGTTGATTTTTCTCCTCCATGTAAACATATCGCAGTGTTAAAGATGTTAGTATTTGGTAAAAATTAGAACGCCAAGAAAGGGTCTGTGTACTTTATCATATAATTACTATTTCTAGATCTCATTTATTCCAGTTCTGTCTGCTATTAAATAGTTTTTGTTTACAGAGAAAAAAAAATACAATATTTTTTTTCAATTCGAGTAGTGTATAAAGAATTTTTTTCTAATAGAAGATCGAAATGAAATTTTAAATTTCTTTCACTGTAAAGGTTTATATTCATCTTAAAATAGTTTTAAGTTCAGTTTTTTTGTACAATTTAAATTAAAACTCCCGTCTGAGAATTTTTCTCTTTTGTTTGATAACCATTTGGGGTTGCTTGATTCTCAATTCAATTTTTTTTTAAACTGAGATAGGATCGATTTTAAAGCGTGAAAAATACTTTTAAATTTTATACATTTAAAAAGTCCCAGTTTGTGCTATTCATAAAAAATGCCCAATAGGTCATTGGCAAATGCTTGAGACCACTTCTTCTTTTTGTCTCTACTCTAAAAAAACTTCTTATTTCACAGATGTACGTCAGACAATCGGTACAGGGTTGCTGTATAAAAAATGGGCGTGGCAAAGACAACGTGTAAGGACATAAGCTTTAAGAGGTCATACAAAAACAATATCATTAGTTATAATCAATAACTATGACTTATTGAAGTTTTTACTATTAATGCATGCGCTGACCTTTATCCAAGGTCGTTGTAGAGTATTTTAAACCCCAGATGTTATACATGATATTGTTGTGTCGACAATTGTCGTATTCTGAAAAAAATATCGTTTAGTCAAGAATATAGTATGGAAAAGTAAAAATTAATGGCAGTTCTTGACAGATCTGCAAATTAGTATTACTTGAATTAAATGTGGTAAGACCTTTAAAATTTCATTGTTTTCTATTATTATTATTATTATTATTATTATTATTATTATTATTATTATTATTATTATTATTATTATTATTATTATTATTATTATATGTAAACAAAAGCGCTTTTATTTTTGTTTTTCGTTTAAATGAAAAAGTTTGCTTTCAAGGTGATTTATTTTTTGTTAATATTGGAGCCATGTACACCTTATATTTTCAACACTATTTAGTCTAGCTTTTGACTGTAAACAAATTTATAGTTTTGTTCCATGTCTTTTTCCGGCTATGTTTTTGAGGATAAGCATTCCAAATTACCCTAAATGATTTTGGTAGAATGAAAATTGCAATTTAATAAAATGTAATCGCTACTGTCTATTCATTTGAAAACAGTGAAAGCAACAAAAGTCACGACACAACACAATTAAAATAACAATGATATATACTTAATAGATAAATAAATAAATGAATAAATAAATAGATAAAACAAGACGTGATAATTCACTTTATTCATTAATTGTCAATTAATTAAAATTGTATTAAGTAATATATATATATATATATATATATATATATATATATATATATATATATATATATATATATATATATATATATATATATATAGGCGATAGTTCTATGACAAACTTCACTGTTTTGGGAAAGACTCCCATTGAATTCGAATTGGTGCGGTGTGATCGATATCCGTTCACGGCCACTGAGTCTCCTCAAAATATACTGATTGTCTTGATTGTAAAACTTTGTAGTTTTGTGTAGATAACAGGCAGAATGAACAAATATTTAGCAGCCAGGCAAACATGTAGCAAAGAATCTTTTAAAACTTCATCCATTCTTTTTAATTTGACAGCTGTGGTCCTAAACTTTTTGTGCTTTTCTGTTTTCTATCTTAGTTATTCAATAAATTCCATAGCTTGATTTCTGAAAGCGCAATGCTTATTGGTTGATATTAATAGAAAGTTCTATGATTGCTGTTTTGTAAAATATAGATTTTTTATTATTTCTTAAAGAGACCACTGCATAGATTTAAAATTAAGTAGGATAGTTGTGGCTTCCATGAGTAGTGAAACTACACCAAGTGGCAAGTTTTTTTTATAAAAAGATACCTATGCTAGTCACTGCTGAGACCTTTAAGACCATTGTTTCGATATGTGTCTTTTTTTTTATTTTGTCTTGTTATCTAATTCCTTTTCTATTTCCTGTTATTTATTTATTTATTTATTTATTTATTTATTTATTTATTCATTTATTTATTTATTTATTTACTATTATTATTATTATTATTATTATCATTATTATTATTATTATTATTATTATTATTATGTTGTTGTTGTTGTTGTTGTTGTCATGTGATAATTTTGAATTTCTATTCAATAATGCATTCAAAATAAGCACATGACATTGTTGTTATTCTGGGTTTTGTTAGTATTCCAAAAGTCGTTTAAGACATGTTTTAAATTGCTTTTTATTTTAAAACTATCGTCCAGTTTCGGTAAAGCGTAAAACTTGTTCATTGTCGGTATAATGGCAACCAGGACCATTTTTTGTCAAAAGACTAGTGTGTTTACTTTGCATGTCGCTAAGTACGTGTTTTCGTTAAATGTTTCTAGATTTTACTCAAAGGAAATGGTAACCAGTTACAAATTGTTTCTTTTTTTATAATTGTTTTTTTTTTATAAATCCACTTAAATATTATATAATAGGTAGTATTTATAGTTATGTACTTATTTATTCTGTTGCATAGCTGTTGCCAATTTTATCCCTAGTAAGGTCCTCACAAGTTATGGATCTAAAGTAAGGTTTATTAAAAGTTGGTCTAATTAATCGTTCCAGCAAAGGTTACAACAGCTCGATACTTAAGAACAGTCGTGAGAGACGGTACAAAAATGATTAATCATTGATTTTGAGATTTTGGTACAGCTAAAATCTTAAGATAATTAATTCTATGTGTATAACAATTGGTGACCTATTTTGTAATATTTACGGCTTAACACTTTCTTGAAAGATTAAAACAAGTCCAATTAAAATTTGGTAATTATAAGAAATAAAATAAAATCTAAAGTTTAACAATGAATTTATTTTTTGCAAGTATGATTGCTTTTTTACTGAAAAAAAAACAAATTAAAATTGTCCTGTAACGTCATTTCCATGAGTAATGGATGCTAGATCTCAAAATTAGGTCATATCAATGTCAGTGATCTACTTTGATGATAACAAAAGGGTTATCTAAGTTCTCAGTGAGAAATAATCTACTAAACCTTCAAATTTGTAGGCCTATACAATAAAATGGTATTTTTGATGTCGACTTTGATCGTTTATAGCACTTGACTCATTAAAAAGCACATTTAATCAATTAAGTATTCAATGATATAAAATTAAAACGAAAAACAAGAACATCTTTTTTCTTAAATTATTTACTTCATATGTTTTTGAGGACTCTGGTTTCGGCATTAACGTATCAAATACATGTTAGATAAAATGAAAATATTTTCATATTTTCTCTGCGCAAATGACATTATAATTAACGTCATTTGTGCAAATCGATATATATTATAGGTATTTTTATCAAGGCTGTGTAACACCACTTACATTTTGCATCCGTGTTTAACTATAGTTGCCTAAATTTGATTTCATAGTGACTGATTAGAAGAACATATCCAATCAAACCGGAGATTGTAAAAGAAAAATGCACTGCATATATAATTGTTTGATTCTCATTTTAACAATAATTTTCAAAATTTTTATATTTTGCCTCTACTATATTCTGTAGTGAGAAGCATGTTTATTGTTCTCAGCGTAATATTATTTTCGGAAGATTTCTTCCAGATTGGTTAATCAAACACTGTCATTGATTCCAAGATGCATTTTGTATATAAGTCGCGGTGTCATATACCATTTTAAAAATGTATTTAAATGATACAATTTTAAAAAAAATGGCCCTCATATACTATTTTTCTAAAATGTATTTAATGATAAAATGTTTAAAAAAATGTTTTCTGTACAACGGTATCATTTAATCCACTTATACTTATTCCGAGGTCCTATAAAATCAGCATTTGTGTGCTACGTTTTCTTTAGCGTCTTCTGGATAACCGAAAGTTAAAGTTATCGAAATGTTAAAAAAAATTCAATTCTGCTTACAATAGATACATTATTTTGCTTTACCATTTTCGCAAATCTGATTCAGAAAACTAATTGGCGACTATGATTTTATTGCGATTCGTAATCATAGACGCGTTTTGATTTAAAAACGCATGTTGAAAATATTTGTCTCTTAATCCTTCAGACATATTATCATACTCAAAGTATAATTCTTCATAATTATCTGTCTACACATAATTTTGTTTATTACTTCGGTTTAACACAGAATTTTATTTGGTATGCGTGACGAAGAATAAAAACAGCTTTTTAAAGTTCTTTCTTTGCTTTTGGGATTATGATTTGGACATAGACCTGTATGTTTGTGTGTGATTACCATCTTGTTGTCATGTTGTTATATGCAGTAGGTATGTTTCTATAATTGACGATACTGATGCTGTTAAACTACCGCTATGCATTTCGTAAAACTGTTTTTTTTTGATAGACATATTCATGTTGATGGTTCCAAAAATGTTATTGCTTAACACTACAAGGTATCTTACGTTATAAATGGCATGGCCAATGTCGCTTTTAATTCAACAGTATCCACAACAGATCCAACAATGTTTAAAGGTATATTTCATGAAAGTTCAAAAACTGACCCTGATTATCTTTTTCCTGTCAACTTAAGTTATTTTACTAATCTTTATGTTATTTAAAAAAATACTATAATTCAATTCACAAAAAAGACAAAAACCGAAATACATCCACCAAATATTTTACATTTTGTCCTAATTTTAAATGAAACAAAAATGTTGCTTTTGAAAATTCTCACTCAAAAACGTGTACTCTGCATGATAACACACACACAAAAAAAACCATATATTTTTGGTACTATTGGGCTTTGTTCAGTGCCATTGGACAAATAGACATATTTATATCCAACGATGTGGTTGACAAAACTCTAGGGTCTTTTTTCAGTTTCATCTTTTTAACAAGTTCAGTAAAACCTTTTACAGCGACCACCTTTAAAAAAGATCCATTATGATTGGTGTTTGAAGGTGCCTTTGCTTTATATTTCAACTATAAATACCTTATGTATAAAGACCACCTGTCTATAAAGTCCTGCGATTCTTCAGTATAATGGTTGATTTTCATATACATGAACGTGTTTCATTGCAACATCTAACAAAGCAAATACAAGTTTTTTGCTTCCAACTTTGAAATGTAACATGATACCTAACGATGTGGTTTAAAACAATCAAGGAACTTGGATTTCCCTACTATGTTACAAGTACTTCCAAAATACTCGCATTTAAACGACATTTTAAAATTAAAATCTTGGACATACAAATCAGCATTTATAAAATCCGACGACACTCCTCCTAAATTACATATTTTAGTAGAATTTGATATACTGTTATAAATTTTTTTATATCATAAATGAAAAAACGTCCCGAAATACAAAATTTTATTTTATAATAAAACCTGAATACAATTTTACCAATTTTCTATATATAAAATATGTCCAATTTATAAACATCACATAATCACGTTTTTTTCTAGCTAGAAAACCGTCTGTCTGAAATACAGCTAAGATACCAATATTGACGGTCCCTTGATTTAATTAAACTGATATATACATATGCACTTTTGCAAACATGATATGGGTTCTTTAAAAGGGCATTTCAGGTGGTTTAGAAAAAAACTCACTTAGGTGATGGATCATACATACCCATTCCTATTTTTAAACTTTTGTCTAATATATCTCTCTTTTTGTTCATTTGAGAATTTTTCCTCTAGAAATGGCTTGACAAATGTTTAAACAATTGCAAATTTTCACTGTTTGATATTTCTTGATTAGGCTAAGATAATTTGTTTAATCTTTTAAATGAAATTGCCGAAGTTAGGCATACAAACTTTTCAACTTTGTGTCAATAACCATTTTTTTAATTTAATCATAAAATACATTCAAAAATGGTATATTGTTATATACCTTTTTTGAATGTATTTTATGTTTAATTTCAGAAATGGTATATGACATTTGCACCTGTGAATGTAAGCAAAACAAAATGGGAAAAAGGAAAAGATAAAGCAAGGTTTAAGAAAAAAGTTAGATGCACAAAAAAAATTAATGTTCTCATTTTAGATTTTGATTTTTTATCCTTAGTTTAATTGTCTGATATGTCACAAGTTCCACTTTGTTTCTATCAAATTGTGTAGTTTTTAGTATGAAGTAATTACACGATATCTTTTTATTTCAATTGGCGCGATTCAGAATTTTTTATCGTTTATCGCATTTGGGTAGCAATAGTTGTCTCTGGTTTTGTTCTACATTGTTTCACTCAACACATTTTTACCAAAAAACGGTAAACGATGTTTTACAACGTTTACAACCGAATGTGTAAATATGACATTTTCTCTGGAAATATCAAATAAGCACATATAATTGTCAAAAGACTTTGATTGACAATTTTCAAAAATGTTATAAGCACTTCCAACATATTTCTGAAATTACTAGATTTGTCTTTGATGGTTCCTGCAAATAGCATTGCTCTTACGTTAAAATTTCATATAGCATAAGAACTCATAACATAATTCATTTCTAAAAAGAGTTAAACTGTTTTACATAAAAATGTCATCGCGTTACTAAATAAAAACAACAAAAAAATATATGAAATTTAGACATTCCTTTGATTTTTATAAACAATATATAGATAATGGTTTGTTGTTTGGTAATAAAAGCTTTTTAACTTTTTGAAGCGCGTTTTTTTATAACCACATGTTGCAAAATAAATTTGATGGCTTAAGTAAAACGAAAGAACTTCAACCACCACTGTCTTAAATCGAATCTTCGTCAGAAGTCAGGAGTTTTATAATCGATGTTGTCTTGTTTTGTTTTGTTGTTGTTTTTTTTAAATCTGTTGTTTTGTGTTTTTGACCCGATTGGTTATTGTCAGTTTACAAGTGTTTCGGCTATAAATTATTGCAAAAATCATAAGTAAGAAAGAGTTTCTTGTTTCAATATATATCTTTTTATCCAATTCGCTGGCTTACATAAGTGATTATTATTATTATTATTATTATTATTATTATTATTATTATTATTATTATTATATCGTTAATAAAATGCATACATTGTTCTAATTTCTGCGTACTGTGGACTTTTACCATGCATTTACATATTCACATTTTTACAAGTATATTCATGAGTGAAAAAGGCATTTTAAACGCTGCAGGATTTACGGAGCGAGTGTTGTCTTGGGGGATTTTGTTCGACCATTAAGGACTTGATTTGTGTATTTTGACCATATAACATTCTTAAAAATATTTACCTTAAGAAAGAGGGCTAAGAAATAATTATTAAACACTCAAAAACCATTGATTATCCGAGTGTTTTCGTTCAACGTCACTGTCCAAAGAATAATTTACAAGGAAAAGTGTTTGATAATAAAGCGTTAATGGTCATTGTTGACATAATATGGAACCTTGTCGCCGGTCAGTCTGGAGATGACCAATACTCTCTCTGTAAATATTTGGTGAAAGTTCCTTTTTATTTGACATGTATCTGGATTTTCATCAATTCTGTAAGTTGGTATTATCTTTTGTGGTGCCACAAATTAAACATATATATGAAGTAGCACAATAATTTAGTAATTTGATCAATTATGGCTTTATTATAAGTATGGTTTACCCTAAGTTCAAATTTTGAAAATAGACCAAAATATTTGATTGAAATTAAAAAAAAACACAAATTAGAGTTCACAAAAAGTTTGAAAAGTAGGTTTTAGTTCACACACGTTTTTGCATGGGTGTTGGATCATGAACATTTTTGTAATGTGACTCTTAATCTAATTTTATAATTGTTCGTTAATTTTTTTGAAAAATCATCATTACGATTTCTTTCAAATATTTTTAATAATTTTTTGTTCAATGTTAGCACTTTTGTTCTTCAAATGCATTTCAAAACATTGGTCCAGTGAATAATTTTAAAACGAAATAATTCATTTATTTGATTGTCCAAATTTTACTCGTCAACGATCTGAACTTTTTAATTCCCTAAATTCCTAAAATATAAATTTAGATACTCTTTAATTCGGTAGCCCAAACTTATCTGATTGTTGAAAACACAGAAATCTTCTTCAAAGTTCAAAAATATATAATCGATACTAAAAGATTCAAATAAGTTACTCAACTTGCATTTTCTTCAGAAGTTAGTATTGCAATCAGTTAGCAATGTAAACATTTTTTTCCAAACCAGTTATGTTTTTTTTTTTTTTTTTTTTTTTTTTTTTTTTTCTTTTTTTTTTTTTTTTTTTTGACATAAGTGCATATCATATAGATTAATATTTTTTGTCGGTCTTTCTAATTGTAATTTTGTTATTCTTGGAGACGGATTGATATCATAGCATTTAACCCTTGTTTCCGAATCCATATATATTCATCATTATGTATGTTATTGTCTTGTACTGTTATAATGAATAAAAATATTGTTTACACTAAATAAAATAATCATAAAGCTCAGATCCGTATCTTTATGATGTTCAAAAATGTTTTATCGCGTTTGTTTTTTATCAAATCCTAATTTCGAATGTTATTTTGGATAAAAACATAATGACTAAATAGTCTTTGTCACCATATTAATCATTAAGATAAAAAATAAATAAAATTAGCAATCTAGGCACGCAAAATATCGTCTATTTATTCAGAGACAATCGAAGTTTAGCTTGTTTTAATTCATAAACATTTTTTATATCGTGCAATCAATTTCAGCAGCTAAGAAATCGAAGCATGCATTTGATAAAAAAAAAACCGCAATCAGTTAACAAAATAAAAGGGCAAATACTAAATAATGTACTTTATTGAAAAGACTACGCAAAATATAAAAATCATACAAAAATGTCAAAAAGTTAGAATTAGATATTGTGACACCAATCGCTGAATCGCTGAATCGTGATCAATGAAAAACTTAGCTCAACTTAAATCAAACAGAAGAAAGTTTTTATTTAATTTAATTTTTATTTTATTTTATTTTATTTTATTTTATTTTATTTTATTTTATTTTATTTTATTTTATTTTATTCCATTTCATTTTATTTTATTGTTTTTCATGTTACTTTATATTTATTTATTTTTTAATTTTTTTTTTTATTTTTTAAATTTCATTTTGTATCTTATCATATTTAATTTTTTTTTTTTTTTAAATAGAAATTGACAAACGTGGAACACATTACCTAACAGTGCTTGGTATTTAAAATTTTTCTTCCAAACCTCGATTGTTGTACCTCAATTTACAACAATTTAAACATAACAATAATTAAAAAATAGTCATACAATTAATAAAATTATCCAAAACCTGCGTTGTTAACGGCTAGATAGATTTGGTCAAGTAGGAGACATTTCTTAGGTCCACTTAATTAGGCGAAATATGTAATATGATAACTATCGGCTTTTTTGGTGTGAAAAGGGGTCAACTAAACACACTACACTCTACGTGGTTAGAAGCTCTCTTAACATTATCATATTCAATAAGTTATTATTTTCCCTCTCATTATAAACTTCTAAAGGCCTTTTTCCATCACATGTGCGATAATTCTAACAAAAATTGTCCAAACAAATTGTAAGTGAAAAATTAAGTATGTAAAAGGAATTATGCAACGGTTTTCTATTGTAAATATTAGTTTAGAACGGAGTCGTGCAAATTTTAATGAACCCCATTTCCAGCATATGTTTGGACAATTACTGACCGGTAATACAACCGTGGAAAAAAGACAGTTTGTTAGATTGGCTTTCTCATAATATTTATTTGTTCCTTAGAAACGACAAACCTTGAATATGACGAAAACAAACTGTTCAAACATTGCATTAACCTTTATTCATCAAATCATTTTAAAATTTTTACGTTCAATCTAGATAGAAAATTCCCAGGGTTTTTTTTTTTTTTTTTTTTTTTTTTTCAAGCATTTTCTGAACACGAAATCACAAAAATTCGGTTAAGAATTAAATACGAAGTTTTGACTCTAAAAAAAGCATTTTTTAAAACTTGCTTCAATCCTAAAAAAATTATTAAAAGGCTAGTGTTTTTAATTTATGAATCGATGACATTAAAAAATTTAAAAAATTTTGTCTAAAACTGAAAAAAAAATATTTTCAAAGGTTCATTTTGAAGGCTCATCAAAATGAATATGAACGTTTAAAAGTCAGACTGACTGTTAAACATCTAAATATCGTGGATTGTAAACACAGAAATGTTGGAAGAACAAACACCGAAAAAAACATCAAACATTTGTTTTAAATGTATCCAGTTGAAGTTAGCACTTACACGATGAATAAAGTTAAATTTGATCAGTAATTCAGCAATGGGTTTAATTCTACATCCAAGCATTGTCTACCTACACTTTAAAAGAAACACAGTATTTATCTAAATTTTGTGTAAATTTGAAATAAAATAAAAGCAAATTTGAAAATCTTAATAAATAAATTTGAAAATGATTTCATATGTATATTTGACAAAAATTGTCATGTTTATTTTTTCAATAAAATTACACTTGAAAAGTAGATACGTTAAATAGATATTTCGTTTAATTTTATTTTAAAACGAGTTTAATCGGGTAAAATAAAAAAATAATTAAAATTCAAAGATAAATAAACGCTAATTTAGTTAAAACAAATGCTCTATATTTCATCCTTCAATAAAGGTATGTAAAAATTTTTTTTATTTTAAAATTGGAATTTAACCTTCAAAAATAAGGTTTTTTTTTTCTAAATTTGACTTAACAATTTAATGTGCTCTAGTATTCCATAAGTGTATTAAGATAATTTCGCAATAATTTTTAGAATATAATTTTTTTAATCTATTTGTAATAAGGTTAAAATTTGTTTCTGCTTCCTGGGTGATTCATAATGTAGGTCATAACACAAAACATCCTGGATGCTTTAATTTATTTATTAAATATTTATTCGTTGACATTTTCAACTTGCTTTTTTGAAGATTGTTGCTTTATCTAAAATTTAAAATCACACACACACACACACACACACACACACACACACACATATATATATATATATATATATCTTTACTTTGGAACTTCAAAATAATTTTGAATTCAGATTCTAAAGATAATACATTTAATATAAACAAGCTTATTAATGCAAAATGCAGAATCATGAATAGTCATTGTCGTAACAGTATATGATTTGCAAAATAATAATAATAATAATAATAATAATAATAATAATAATAAATAAATAAATAAATAAATAAAAATTGTTTACTTTTTTTAATCTAGAATACCGCCACTTTCCATAAAAATGTGCTTCTATTGTAATAAAATTACAAATAAACTGCAATATTCCCTTCTAAATTGTTCAGTCAATAAGCTTGTAGAAAAAATAGAATATGTATATAATCATAGTTTTATGCACGTTCTGTAAACACAGTTTCAAAATATTTTTGTTTTCGGAAATACAAAAATTGCAGCATAAGATAACGGTTTTTTGCAACTGTTAAATTTTAAAAAGATTATACAATTCAGCTAAAAAATTTCAGATTAGGCAAAATTTTAAAATCTTAATTACATTTATATGCATATATTATAAAAGCTCGTTAAACATCTCTCTCTCTCTCTCTCTCTCTCTCTCTCTCTCTCTCTCTCTCTCTCTCTCTCTCTCTCAACACAAACCATTTCATAAACATGTATATGCATCTTTTTATTTTATAAGATACTTGAACCATTCAAAAATAAAAAATGTACAGGAAAGGAAAATCGCTCATTATAATAATAATAATAATAATAATAATAATAATAATAATAATAATAATAATAATAATAAAATAATAAAAAGAAAAAAAAAGAAATGCTGCTGTTGTCCACATTCATGATGTTTGTTGATATTTTATGAATTTATTATACATGCAATGGTTATAGGTTTTTTTTATAAATTAGATTTATTTTTAATACTTAATTGTGTAAATTTATAAAATACTAGCTTTAAAATACATGTCAGTGGAATGGATTTGTCCCCTTTAATAGTATCTTAACCAAACCGCTTAACATTTACTTCAAAACCTGTCCAAAGCCGGATATTTTATAACCATTTAACACAAAATGGATTTTTATTTTCTTGTTTGTCCTTTTTTGGTTGTCTTGTCATACTTGTTTTTGTATTGTGTTCTTTATGCACTTGCTGTTACAAATGACACTTTTTAAATTTTAATTTTTTAAAAATGAAAAAATCTTGCTTATTTAAAAAATTTTGCTTATTTCAAGAGACGTTGGTTAAAAAGTGGACAATCTTTTATTTTTCAAATACAACTAATACGATAAGTTGCCAAATACTGGGAATATAAAATATATAATTTATTATTAATTTTCAACTGTTTGGCTTATGTTTTTTATCTATCGGCTCCTAGTTTCACTGCTGAGGAATTATTTTCTAAAATATGCACATATGGCATATATATATATATATATATATATATATATATATATATATATATATATATATATATATATATATATATATATATATATATATATATATATAAACAATAGCAGGAGAAGAAATTTTTCACCATTATGCCATACAAGTATTCACATCCACATGGACATCAATTCCACAATAAAAGAGTTGCTCTTGTAAAAAAAAACCTACGTTTATTTTTGGCAAACCTTGCAATGGGAACATCAAAATTTCGGTGTCAATTTTTTTGTAGTGACCAAAACTGGGCTTAAGTGTATAACTGTATAAACATTGTTTTTGAATTTTAAAGTTATGTTAAATAAGATTTCTTATTGAACATGATACAGTTTTAAATCAATTTTAAAATTATGAAAGCAATTTTAATTTTGGTAATTACTTGCTTTTCTTGTCATCAACATGTATTTTAATCACTACTGTTTGTGTTTAATATACCACCTTTATCAATTTTTGTATTCTACCGCCATCTTATATATTGTAAATATGTTTGGGCTATGAGCTATATTTTGTTTAATGCTAATGAATTATTACTATTATTATTATTTTAATTATTATTATTATTGTTGTTGTTGTTAAACTAGATTTTCTTATTAAATATTTATTTCTGTAACCATTTTAAATATCTATAATACAAGACCTGTTTTACTTAGGCAAGTGTTTTTTTAAACTTTATTAACACGTGAAAATTATATTTTAATACAAAATCATATTATAATCACGTTAATTCCCAATATGTTCTCTGTAAATGTCACTCTGACTGTGCAATATGTTTTAAGTGGATTGAAACACTAATTATATAAACTAATGATAATTACATGATTTGTTCAAGCAATATTGGTGTATGTTGAAATCGTGTTTCGTATTTGTTGAATAAAAACCCAGATTTATTTTAACAATAAATAGGTTTTGATTTACACTGTTGACTTCATTTTAACAAATTATTTTTCCTAATTAATGTCTAAGTTCAGTAACAACGATATTTGTATTTTCAGCAACAAGAATCATTGTCGGATAATTCTATTCACTGAAAAAAAGAAAGAAAAAGCTTGCCCATTTTCTTCATTTTTCTGTAGCATTATGTTTGAATTACGGGTTTCAGTTTTCACTGTTGACTTTTTACATAGTAATTATAGTAATAATATATTAGTTTATTACAGTGTCATAAGTAATCAATGCAATCAAATATTAAAGCATAAATACGACACAATACGATAAATCCTAGCCATTTTGACTTATGAGACACCAAGAAAAAAAAACGGAGGAAAACACCATACATTAAAAATAAGTTCAAATTAACAAATAAACATTATTGACCAAAAAAAATTAAGAGATTTGATATTTGATTATGTTACTTAAAGTTCTATCGTTTTGCAATATTTAACAAAACTACCGGTTTAATTTTATTGTGCCATATGTGCACAATTCGGAAATTCATTCCTCATCAAAAAAGTTGATAGATAAAAAGTTAATACTTATTCCTAACTACAATTAAAGTGTCTGTTAGAAAAAGGTAATATTTGTATTTTCAGCAAAATGAATCGTTTTTGGTTTTTTTTTTTTTTTTTTTTTTTGGAAAATTTTTTTTGGAAAATTTTTTCTGTATAAAATAGATAGCCGGCTTTTATTTGAAATATTTCTTGGGTGATTATGATTCATTTTTATTTCTCTAAGAAAAGTTGTAGTTTATAAACAATATCGAAGACCCATTAATATACATTTAATTAATATTAATATTTAAAAAATAATTACATCTTTGTTCATTTTCAATGTAATTTTACATACATACTTTCATATTTATTTCGCGAACAATAAGTAAAAAAAAAAAAAGAAAAAAGAAAACAAAATAACACAGTTTGAAACATAAGTCTCTTACTTACTTTGGACGTATATGGGATAAATCTGACATCCGTGGTATGGAAAGAAGCTCACGTATTGGACACACACACACACACACACACACACACACACACACACACACACACTTTTCTGGTATATGATAAACAAATTTAGCAGCAATTTTATATATTTATTAATAAGAACTCAATTCTTTTATTACAAATAAATATGAAAATAAATGTGGTTTCAGGCATTGTGTGCATGTTTTTATATATGGTTTAACAATGATTAATGAAAAATATGATATACTAGTATATATACCAAATTAGATGATTAATTCAATTTTGTGTCTGCGTACATACTATGATTTTTTTTTTTTTTTGTTTTTCGAGTGAAATATTTTTAAAAATGAGAAATTATAAATTTTAAAAAATTCATTTAGAAAATTCATAGATTGATAATATGACAATATGAAAAATGTACATGTAGATAGAAATGTTTTATGCGTTGTCAAAAGAATTATAAATTAGCAATATATAACAGATATCAAACTTATTTGTAATAAAGCTTTGAGAATAAATATGTAATAATTGTGAAGATTGACACAACCGATCCCAGTTTCCCAATCAAATTTTAACTAAGACCTTTCTTTACTAAAATCCGGCAAATGTCTCAATTATTTTGTTAATTATTAATATAGATAGTCTGTACTTTAAGTTTTCATTTTGACGATCATTTCACACTTACAGGGGCTTCGATCGCCGAGTAGTCTTAAAGCGCATCAGGGGGCAGGTTTATGAAACTATCCTAAGATATGTTATAAGATATGTCCTAGGACATATCTTACGACCAACATAAGATAATCTTATGACATGTCATATCTTGTAAATCAAAAGTATCTTAAGTTTATCTTAGTAAGGACATCATTACGATATCTTAATATCATCTTAACTTTTAAATATAACATAGCTACAAATATTTTTCTCAGTTAAAGAGAATTTAAAAAAAATTAAATTAAATAAGAAAAATTCAATATAACTTAATTAAATTAAAAAAAATAATATATATCAAAAATGCTTTATATATATATATATATATATATATATATATATATATATATATATATATATATATATATATATATATATATATATATTCTCAGAATTTGTATTATTTTTTTAATTTATTTATTTATTTTCAATTTTTAATTTCGTTTTGTGTGACATATTTTAAAAACTAGATTCGACCAATCCCGGGTTAAAGGGGTAAAATTGTGCTTTGAACACTCAATAGTATATAAAAGCTCGTTTAGCTTGCGTGAATTTTACGGTTTGAAAATGAGTAGGAAAAGAAATCCAAATTTTTTTAGAGACTGAAATTCAAACTTTAGTTGCTGAAGTTGAAAAAATAAGGAGTGTTGAAAAAATTTGCAAGAAATGGACCGCTTATGCTAGCACAACAAAGAAGAAAGTTTCGTTAAATAGACCGGAGGCACGAAGGACGGATGGTGGTCCACCTCCAAAACAATTTCTTCATTGGAGGATAAAGTTGTGGCTGTCATAGGCGATAATGTTATTAAAGGTGTAAAAGGCGAAACAGATACCGGAATTGATGAGGAAGATGATACTGGCATGTGCTACTTTTAATAATACAATTCAAAAGTAGCACATGACAAAACGATGGCCAAATCTACAAATCAAATATCATCATCCCTAAAAAGTAAGTGTGTTAATTGCATTACCTGAATATACTCATGTCCCTGTCACGTGCATTCTTTTTAATTCTGCATGTTTTGAATTATTTGAAACAAGAGATATGATTACACAATTATGAAAATGAGCTATGTCAAAAAAATATGTTACGATTATCTTAAGACTGTCTTTAGACACCTAACTCGCTGTCGTAAATTTAGGATAGATTTTAAGACATGTCGCAAATTGAGACACCGTTGTAAACATGACTTAAGACTAAGATATGTCGTAAGACCATCATAAGATATATCTTAGTCCTAGGACACTTTAATAAACATGCCCCCAGGATCACAGTGCCTTCCTATGTCTAGGTTCCCAAGCGGACAGACCTAGTGTGAGAAAGTTTTCAGATCGTTTGTTGTATGTCGGTGTTTTTTCTCGACACTCCGGTTTCCTCCACTTCCCATAACTGATCGCTTTGATATAAATGAAAGAATATTGACTTGGGTGTTAAACACCATTAATCGATTCATCCAAATCACACTTACAACATCCTTTTCCATTCTGTCAAAGTTTATTCAAAGTTCGAAAAACTATTGGCAAAAACTGTCAACTTTAAGTTAAGAAAATTTCTTTGCAAAGAAATAATTTTGAAATAAGTCTTACTGACACAACTGTCAATTAAAAATTAGACAATAAATTGGCCATAAGCTATGCTGGGAGAAATTGGAAAATGACAAAGTAACATATGAATACTTAGACACGTGATATGCAAAATATGAGTTGGTACATTGGCTGAGCAATAAATCTGGAGTTAAACAATTTTACATCAGCCTGCTATATCAAGTAGATTGAAGCCAACGGCCTGTGCTTTTTTTATACAGTTTATACACATTTGAGTTGATGTTAAAAATTTAAATAGCCAAATTGACATGTGCTGCATTTAATTTTTAATGAAATAATGCATTTAAGAGTAGCGTATACAGCGTGCTAACTTTTGTAACAGCTCGCGTTATTTGGGGCTGCATACAGCAAAATAATCTTTAATTTCAAGTCGATTTCAATCGTGCATACGGTTATAGGAAATAAAAATTAATTTGGTTCTACTTAAGGTTATTTCCACAAGGGAAAAAAGATTTTTGAGAAATAATGCATTGGAATTGAAAAAAGAAATTAGTTTCTTTGTAATTATACAAAATCTATAACACAAGTTGAAATTACAATTTTTTTTGTTTGTCATGTTCTTGAATGCTGTAGAATTTACAAATTTTTTTTTACAAAATGCGACATCATTTAGAAGTTTCACATGTTACTTTCTCGCGACCATTTCGTTCAAGCACTACTTATGTATATACTAAAAGTATGGAAGTAATCTAGTCTGAAATTGTGCCTTTGTAAACCAATGGAACCGCCGATCACTTAATTTTATTTATCTTTTAAATCTTCCATTGTCAGTCCAAAGTTATTCGATGAAAATATAGTGTTACAAATTCATGAAGTTATATTTAAGAAGTAAATTGTTTCATTTTCAACGATTTTTGCCGCTCATTCCGTAATTAATCACGGATCAAGTAAGAATTAGTATACTATGAAAAAAAAAGATAAATACAGCACCTTTTGAAGCCAAATTAATGACGGCGAGTGTTTAATTTTTTAAAAATAAAAAACAAATGATTTTTTATTATTTAGAATTAAAAATTCAAATATTGTATTGACAAAGAATTTTATTTTGTGCCGATTAGGTATACGTAATTGCTGTCGTTATGGTTAAGACTGGATGCATTGATTATCAAATCAGTAGTAAATTTCGTATAAAATTAAAACTTTTTTTTCAAAGTATATTGTTATGCATCACATACAACACAAATATTATCAATATCACTTAAAACAAGGGCTGTTCTGATGCCGAGTCGGTAATGAACCGATTTTTTTTTTTTTTTTTTTTTTTTTTAATTCTTAGTTGCATTTGTTGTTGCCATAGCATTTCGTAAAGATGGCGTAGTGTTTAAAGGAAACGTGTAAAGTTTGCGTAAAGAGTTATCTTTACTCCATCTTTACGCTTTCTTTACGATAGATTTTTGTCCTGTGTAAGTTTTTTTTTAATTACACAGTTCAAATTAGCAGCTGCATTATACAATATTTTAAAACTTCAAAAGTCTACGTTTTGAAAAATGATTTTCTCAAATAGAAAATAATTATCTATATATCGTGTAACTATTAGTTGAACAATTAGGAATTACGTGTTCATCTTTTAAGTTAAAGACCTAATTCTATTTTTATCAGTTGCAATGCATCTAGATTTTTTGTTTCCTGTCTTATAAAATTACCGTTGATGATTTATCAAAAAAATAAAAAAAAAATTTAATATTAACCTTTGCATACATATACTTGGAAAATGGTCTAAATAGAAGATAAATGACGTTTATGCTAAGTAGACAAAAGAAAATATAAAAATGATATAGTCCAAACTAACAGTAACAATGGCAACATTAGTAAACGTAACTGAAACATTTGAAAGGAAAAACTTCGATGATCTTAAGCTTATTCTTGGGTTGAAAAATTTTTATTATTGTACGTAAATCATTATGTTACATTTTACAATTTCTAATTCACAAATTATTCTTCCCTATAAATTAAGATCAGGTTAACAATAATCTTTATTTTTAATATAATATATAATGTTTCATGAAGCACCGTTAATTTAATCTACTCTCAGTTTAGGTTAGTTTGAAAATATTGTAGTTTCCTCTTATGGGCAACATGAAACATCCTCTTCAAGTTGTATTAAGCTATTTACTGCAGTCTTTAAAAGTAAGGCAACTCAAATTTACTTATCGTAATTATGATTGCAAAATTAATGCAGTTATATCAGATTTGAATTGAAAATTTTGTTTTACATTTCAGCCAAGATAATTTTACTTAATATCAAGGCGGTCAGTTCTTGGATTTTTGAGTAACCGGAGCACTGGGGGAAAATCATTTGTGAACTGACAAACTTTCTCACACTAGAATCTGTCCCAATGTAATTAGACCAAAGACAGCGCAGTGAGAGGTGCATGGACAATTGAATCAATTTGGACACCAAAGACACCTAAGTAACACAAGAAGCAGATATATGATCTTGGTGCACATTTGAAACAATTCAGATACCGAAGGCACCCAATAAACATTAGAAACAGATGTACATGTATATTCTTGGTGCATAATTGAAACAATTTAGACACCAAAGGCACCCAAGTTACATAAGAAACGGATGTATATTTTTGGCGAAAAACTGAAGAATTTTTTAAAGGTAAAAATTCGGTTTTTTTTTCCGAAAACAGAAAAACTTTTTACTGATTTATTGCTAAATCCATTACTACATATAGGAATGGAAATGTACATAAGCAAAACAAAACGACAGGACCCCCAAAATGAATTGACTTGCTAAAATATGGATATGGGATTTAGTTTTTCATTAAAAATCCTTTGTTCTGCATTTAAAGTTTTGCTTTATTTTTAGGAGAACATTACTGAAAACGATTATTTATAAAGAAAAATCATCGTACTTTTGATCATACCGCATTTCGAAGGTTTTTCCATTTATTGTCCATTTTTACCTATTTTCGGAAAAATTACTTTTTAAGAAAAAAAATGGTTTCTATAAGAAACTGTTATCATTATTTTTACAAACAAAGAGATAACAGATTTTTTTTTCCATTTTAAATAGCTAAGATATAAAATGGGGTCTTTTGATTTTAAAAAAGCATTTTTTGAACGAAAAATATACTGAGTTGGAATATCCGAAGGATAAAACGTCAACAAAGAAGCAAGTATCATTTTCTCTGATTTTGCAAGCACATTGTTTTTATTTTAAGCAAATATTTACACGTTTTTTGCAGACCTTAAATTATTTGCACGTTTTTTGCATACCTTGAATTAGTATTTCTGACAAACTATTGCTTATACATGTAATTATGCATTGTCATATATATTGTTCAGTGTTGCCCAGTTTTAGAGTTCGTGCAATGTATGTGTCTGACTATTTATGATAAAAATAATTAACAATAATTCTTCCTTTTCGTGAAAAAATCTGTTTAATTTTTTATAACCATTAAAGGTACATGGTTATGTATGCATGGTATAACATTGGATCGATGTCAGTGTACATGGTTTTAGTCTATATTCATCTATATTCTTTAGACTTGTGTCGTGTTCTTGGATGCGTTGTCCATCAACAATTACTTTTTTATTTGCATTTTGCTTTTATTATATAATTTTTACAACAACCCTTATTTTGTATCCATAACATCGGAAATTTAGGAATCTATTTAATGCGAATTTAGACAGAAGAGTACATTACATTCCCTAAATTGGGTTTCCAATTCTAATTGTATGTGTTGTGTTTCCTTTTCCTATTCCTGTAACCATTCATTGCAATCGTGCTGCACTATCGAACTTAGTTTATCAATGGTGTTTTAAGTTCCAGTCGAGATTCTTTCACTTATATCAATAAGGTCAGTTCTGATATGTGAAAAAAACTGAAAACCCAGAGAAAAACCAACGACCTTTGACATGCGAACTGAAAATTTATTATTATTTATTTTTTTTTTTTTTTCTGTATCTACCCGAGTGGGATTCGGGCCTTATCGTTAAGAGGCACTATCATCTCTAAAGCGCTTGCTCGACCACCGAAGCCTCTGCTCGGCACTATATAAGTATAAAATGTACTTGCAAGCATGTATAATCATCAGAATACAAACTATAGATTCGGATTTTTTTTTTATATTTACGGCGTTGCATCATTTTATTAAATAAATCAAAATTTTAAAAGTCAAATAATTTTAATCTGAATACTTACATTGGGAATCCTTTTATAGACAATATATGTTTGAAAATATGAGATTTACCAAATATGTCTTAAAAAACTAATAAAACGTACAATACAATTAATCTTCAAAAACAATATTAGCAACATTTTTAGTGTGTGTGTGTGTGTGTGTGTGTGTGTGTGTGTGTGTGTGTGTGTGTGTAAAAACTTGACATAAATTCGCTTTTTCTGCTTAATAATATATGTAGCTTACCAACTTACCAAAAATGCTCTACAAAATGCGTACTTGCATGTTGGTGTGATCCCATATTACAATATCAAATATAGTTCTGCGTGATTGATTTAAACATATTTTTTATGTTTGATTTCTGTCTGAAGTATGCTGATTTCAAATACCATTTTCCACTTCATATCAAAGAGAGACCATATTATATGTCGGGTTCAAGACTATCCGTAAAATACTATGGAAGTTCTACTTTCGTCAGAATTCAATGTAAATGTCTGATTTTTTTTTTAATTTCAAAACAAAAATTTAGTATTATAATTACAGTGTATGTGTTCTAGTCAAATGTAGAAAATGTATTTTATCAAAGGTATACCATTGTTTAAAGTTTTGTCTGAATTTGAAAATGTTCATGTAGACAAACTTTAGTACGAATCTAAAACTTTTGAACAAGGTTGATATATTTTCCAAAAAAAATTATAGGCTCACACAAAAGTACGAATATGCCTGTAATAACCAACAAAATAAATAAATAAACAAATAAAAAATAAATAAATAATAAAAAGAAAGAAAAACAAACAATTAAACAAACAAAAAAACCCAGTCACTCTATTATTCCGTTTTTAATGACTAATGCTTAATAAAGGAATTAATTATTAATTATATATTAATATATAATTAATATATATATATATATATAACTTATATTTAATCAATGTTTAAGCTATGGCTAAAGTGTGCTGATTTAAGATATCATTTTTCAACTTCAAACAAAACTGGGTCGAATAATCGCTTTTTCTCTGTTCACGTTTGACAGTTCCCTTGACGAGCTCGTTGTTGTTTTTTTTCTTCCCGGCATACCTGTTTCCTCGTTTCCTCCACAATCACTGAACTGACCGCCTTGGTTTAAGTGAAAAAAAGTTGACTTGAACTTAAAACCCAATTACTTTATTTCAGATCCACTTTTTTTGGATTTTAAATGTTACCTTCTTTGATGATTATTTTTCTTATTTGAAACGTATGATTTAAAATATTTAAATTAAAATTTTAAGAAAAAAGATCAAAATTTTACTTTTTTAATAGCGTAACAAAATATCAAGACTAATATATTTTATAAAACATTAAATTAGCAACAATGCTGGTACATACACAATTTAACTGAAATTTCAGGTAATTTTTTTAAGCTTTAGATTTTTTCAATTAAAAATACTTTCTATTTATTTGTACAATGATGTTATCATCCGATGAAAGTTACTGTGATTTACAACTTTCATTTATAAAAATTACAAAACTGACCTCATTTGACATTTTCTGCTTTTTTTAAAATTCAATTTAAAAAAAATCAATTAATCAGATACGTAATGAGGAACGGCTCCAAATTGTCTTAATTAGCACCAAAAAAAACAGTAATTAAGAAAATTCAATAATGACTAGAGGCAGGTAGAGCGATAAAATACAGGTGTGTATTGGGAAGTATTCCTTTGTCTGGGACACGGTGGCTGAAAATGTATTCTAACTTATTCATTTTTATCATTAATATTACTCATCGTTTAATATTTAATGAAACTGCGGAAAGCGATGTTTAAAAATTCCTAATTGAATTAAATAGTCACGGTAACAACTTTTGATGAAACGTTTAATTCCCTATAATAAAACACGAGGTGATTACATGAATATTTAATTTATTGATGAATTTAAAACAATAAAACACAAAAGAATTAAGAAAGTAGAAATAAAGTTTATATGAATTATTTATTTTTACACGATATAGAAATCCCAAAAATAGATCCAAAAAGCGACGGAACGTCACCTGGTATCAGTTTAAATTGGTAGGGATTCTAGGAAAATTATTCCAACCCTTCGAAGAAAAATAAAAATGAATAAATGAAGCTTGAAGCAATCGTGATAGTGTATTTAGAAAATTAGCATTGCCTCAGTGCATGGATCGCACGTGTTTAATAAAAGTCCAATAAAGTTATTTTTGAAATGAACATCAATGTGATTTTATTGTGATTTCTGTTATAAGTCATATGGTTGTTTTGTCTTTTCTAGGTACATGTACACCTAATTACTCGTAATTATTTTGGGGATATTGAACTTTTTTTTGTCTGTGTGAGGTAGGCGATCAGATTAAGAAATAATACAAAGCATTACTTTTTATACCATTTAAAATTATGAACATAACTTTGATTTTTAAAATATTGATATATAAAGGCTTTTCATATTTTTTGGGAATTTATGAAAATAATGATAATAATAATAATAATAATAACTTGATTATCGGCAGAAAGTTTCAAGTTGATATGATTTTCTATTCCTGAGAAGTGTTGGACAAAATTTAGGGGCAGAGGAAAAATTAGAAATAGTACAAAAACAGTAAGTCCTCCCCCCACTTTTTGGGTGGGAGGCTTAATAATAATAATAATAATAATAATAATAATAATAATGAAATAAATCCGTATATGGCATAAATTTAACTTTACTGAGCCATAGTTTTCTTCGGCTTTTTACCACTGCGGTAGCCCAGTTGGTAGAGTGCTCGCTCTGTAAGTGGTAGGTCGTGGTTTCGAACCCCGACCGGGTCTGACCAAAGATTTGAAAGTGGGTAGTTACTGTTTTTTTTATCAAGCACCGGCATTTCGGATGATAAATTAAAAAAAACGAGGTCCCGTGTCACGACATGACACGATAAAGAACCCTGCTGCATTATGTCATCAGTGACATCGCACAGGCAAAATTTCTGCACTTTTGCCTATAGCTGGTGACGTCTCGATATAAGTGAAATATTCTTGACTGGGACGTTAAACATCATTTCTCAACTCTCTTCGGCTTTTTATCAGGATAATTACTCGTCTCCCGGTATCATAACATGCTTACGTCTTTAGGTACAGAGGGCCTTTATATTACTTCATACAAAACACTCCTCAGCAGCGGTTTTAAGGACAGTCGTAAAAACTATTTTAATCATTCTTAAAATAATGCTCTTTCAAAATCATTTTTAATTTTATTTTTAAAATCAATATCAGAAGACAGTGGAGTATCAAATTAATTTTTTTGAATTTAGAATTAAATTTTTTTTCATATATGAACCATGATGGTTACAACTGCCTAAAATTTCTTCTAAAAATAATGCTCTTTCAAAATAATTTTTAATTTTATTTTTAAAATCAATATCAGAAAACAGTGGAGTATCAAATTAATTTTTTTGAATTAATGAATTAATTTTTTTTTCATATATGAACCATGATGGTTACAAATAACTAAAATTTCTTCATTGTATCTTTCATGGTAGGGATTTCATAATCATAATAATCTCTTCTATGTTTCAACAATTCAAATTATTTTGTGATAAAATCTCATCGAAGTAAAAAAAAAAAAAAAAACCTCATTGCCGAAAAAGAAAATAAAAAAAACGTTTAATTCTGTATACTAAATCGAGGTTAAAGTACAGTGAATGGCGATTTTACTTCCATTAAACGGATAGTTTCACTTGAATCGAGAAGTCTCCAGCTACAGTTTAAGTTACAACATTTTATCCATGTGCAATATACTTATGAATCCAAGAAAAATCGGGACATGAAACAAAACACAACTATATGCCATGTCACTTGGGTTTCAGTAAAATTTGATTCTTTTTCATGTGGTTACAATATTTCAAAAGCACTGTCTTACGTATATGGATACTAACAATTTGTAACATGGTCAGTATTTATAGAAAACATACGGTGGCTGAAAGAGGTCATACAGAAAAAAATGTTTCCACGTGCGCACGTAAAAGTTCCACCTGTGCACGTATTTTTTTTCTGTATGGCCTTATTCAGCCACCGTAAAAAAAGACATTGTAGATTTAATTTCTCATGTTAAATAATAACATTCTTATAATTTTTTTTAAAATTTGTTCATTCAATTCATTAAAAATTGGTATATGAGAGTTTGAATATACAGTTTTATTGGTAAGAAGTATATAAATTATTAACGTTTATTCATTTATTTATTTAGGTAGTTTTTTGTCTTGAAATAACCATAGCAACAATACTAGCATATTTTAAACATTCTTTTACCAAAAACTTCGATCAGAGTATGTCAAGGTCGATTGTTGTCAGAACATCTCCAACACGATTGTTATCAGTTTATGTCGGGTAAAATTGTTGTCAAGGTTTGTCTAGCACGATTGTTGTCAGGGTATGTCAGAATATGTCCGGCACGATTGTTGTCAGATTATGTCAAGCACGATTGTTGTCAGCATATGCACGGCGCGATTGTCGTCAGATTAAGTCCAGCGCGATTGTTGTAAGAATATGTCCGACACGATTGTTGTTAATGTATGTCCAGAACATTTGTTGTCAAAATTTGTCCAGCACGATTGTTTTTAGCATATATCCGGCTCGACTGTTGTCAGATTCGCAAAGCCCGATTGTTGTCAGCATATGTCCGGCACGATTGTTGTCAGATTACGTCCAGCTCGATTGTCGTCAGAATATGCCCAGCACGTTGGTTGTCAGATTATTTCCAGCACGATTGTTGTCTGCATTTGTCCGGCACGATTGTTTGCATTTATGTCCAGCACGATTGTTGTCAGAATATGCCCAGCACGTTTGTTGTCAAATTAAGTCCAGCACGATTGTTGTCAGCATTTGTCTGGTACCATTGTTTTCAGAATATGTCCAGCACGATTGTCGTTAATGTATGTCCAGAATGATTGTTGTCAGAAAATGTCCAAAACGATTGTTGTCAGCATATGTCCGGCACGATTGTTGTTAGAGTATGTCCAGTACGTTTGTTGTTAATGTATGTCCAGAACGATTGTTGTCAGAATTTGTCCAGCACGATTGTTTTCCGCATATATCCGGCTCGACTGTTGTCAGATTTGCAAAGCCCTATTGTTGTCAGCATATGTCCTGCACGATTGTTGTCAGATTACGTCCGGCTCGATTGTGGTCAAAATATGCCCCGCACGTTTGTTGTCAGATTATTTCCAGCACGATTGTTGTCTGAATATGTCCGGCACGATTGTTGGAATCTATGCCCGACACGATTGTTTTCAGAATATGTCCAGCACGATTGTTTTCAGAATATGCCCAGCACGTTTGTTGTCAGATTAAGTCCAGCACGATTGTTGTCAGCATTTGTCTGGTACGATTGTTTTCAGAATGTGCCCAGCACGATTGTCGTTAGAGTATGTCCAGATGACAGCATATGTTCGGCACGATTATTGTCAGCATATGTCCGGCACGATTATTGTCAGAATATGTCCAGCACGATTATTGCTAGAACATATCTAGCACAACTGTTGTCAGCAAGATAGTTTAACGATTGTTGTCAGAGCATGTCCAGGACGATTGTTGTCAGAGTGTGTCCAGGACGATTGTTGTCAGCATATGTCCAGCACGATTGTTGTCAGCATATGTCCGGCACGATTATTGTCAGCATATGTCCGGCACGATTATTGTCATAATATGTCCAGCACGATTATTGCTAGAACATATCTAGCACAACTGTTGTCAGCAAGATTGTTTAACGATTGTTGTCAGAGCATGTCCAGGACGATTGTTGTCAGAGCAAGTCCAGGACGATTGTTGTCAGAGTGTGTCAAGAACGATTGTTGTCAGCATATATCCGGCACGATTATTGTCAGCATATGTCCGGCACGATTATTGTCAGCATATGTCTGGCACGATTATTGCTAGAACAAATCTAGCACAACTGTTGTCAGAAAGATTGTTTAACGATTGTTGTCAGAGCATGTCCAGGACGATTGTTGTCAGAGTGTGTCCAGAACGATTGTTGTCAGCATATGTCCAGCACGATTGTTGTCAGCATATGTCCGGCACGAGTATTGTCAGAATATGTCCAGAACGATTATTGCTAGAACATATCTAGCACAACTGTTTTCAGCAAGATTGATTAACGATTATTGTCAGAGCATGTCCAGGACGATTGTTGTCAGATTGTGTCCAGAACGATTGTTGTCAGCATATGTCCATCACGATTATTGTCAGAATATGTCCGGCACGATTATTGTCAGAATATGTCCGGTACGATTATTGTCAGAATATGTCTAGCACGATTATTGCTAGAACATATCTAGCACAACTGTTGTCAGCAAGATTGTTTAACGATTGTTGTCAGAGCATGTCCAGGACGATTGTTGTCAGAGCATGTCCAGGACGATTGTTGTCAGAGTGTGTCCAGAACGATTGTTGTCAGCATATGTCCAGAACGATTGTTGTCAGAGTATGCACAGCACGATTGTTGTCAGAGCATATCTAGCACAATTGTTGTCAAAGCATATCTAGCAAAACTGTTGTCAGAGAATGTCGGGTACGAATGTTGACAGCATATGATTGTTCTCGGAAAAAGACAAAGTCAGACTGATGGATAAATGTTATTTGTGAGGAGACAGTTTTTTTTTAATTTTCGAGATAAATCTCAACACAAATTTATTAGTGTGCAGGAGTTTCTAATATGCACTGTTCTAGTGCGCACTTAGGCGACCTTACAGAGCACTAGTATATTCGCCCGTAATTTCGCAGGGAAATATTGCTCAGTCTATTATAGTGGTACCAAGCCACCAGCCAAGCCCTTGACAAGAAAAAAGCCGTTCCCACTTGCGGTCGACTAGGGTCGAATCAACAGCGGGAAAACGCCTTGGGTGGAAGATTATAACGATTTAACAACTCAGCCACCGCTTCACTATAAACTGAACAGTGACGCTACGTACAGTGTCTGCTCTGTCGAACCAGGTCGTATAATTTTAAATCCTCATTTATATAACAAAGATAATTTTTATTAATAACTAAGAGGGGATATCATACATAATATCCGTTTAAAAATAAATACAAATATCATTTGAAAGAAGAAGCACCATCATAACGGTACATCAATCCTTATATATATGTACATATACCAATTATCCATTTAAAAAGTGACTTTGATAACTTTAATTGATAAACATGTATGACGTTTTTTCCGCAGAATTTGATCGATGAAATCCTTTAAAATAATGTCTTGGTTTTCGAAAATCCTTCATATCTATAAAATTGAGAATTTTTATATTTTTTCACACAGACGGACCTTTAAAATATATTTTCAGTGATATCATCAATTTTTTGATGATGGCACGCGGAATTCCGAGTGACTCATTATCGGGCTTCGTGATTTTTTTTTATCTTTTACGTCATATAAGTGCATAAAGAAAATGTCTTTATTTTTTTTTTTTACTTTATTTAAAATGTATTTTTTTTACTCCAATCATGAAGAACAATTTCTTCAAAGTTTATTATATTTTTGAATACATTTATTTATATATGTGATGATTGATAATTGTTATATTCCCGACTTTTACCGGTTCGTATTCACGCATATTTGAAGTATTATTATTATTATTATTATTATTATTATTATTATTATTATTATTATTATTATTATTATTATTATTATCTCTCATTTCGAATCATTAGACATAAACATTCAGTTTTTTAAAGAAATGATTTCTTTATCCTGTTGTTTAAGGGACAAATAATTATCTATACGCAGGTTAGAAAAAAAAATTTACTATAACAGAAAGAAGTCAGAAACACAACAATCTCCGATTACGTCACTATGACGTTAAAATGGTAGGTCTGGTGTTCTTTTTACATGTACAGTACTTCATTGCGATTTTTCACATTTTGCTCATATTGTTGTATCTGATTACTTCTTTGAATATTTATAGTGAAAACATCGAATTAGGAAACATATACTAAAACTGTGGGAAATTATTTTTTCCCAACACTTTTTTCAAATTTCCAGAGCTTAAAAAATAGTTAATTGTGTAAAGCCTGTGGTAAAATTCCAAAAAGTTAGAACCCGGTATGATTTTTAAATATTTAAAAAACAGAATCTTGTTAAACTCTTTTTATTCGTATCAATTGCCCTTATTATTCACTTCACTTGTACCGTTTATTAGCTTATTTGCCAATCCGAAATGTGGTTTTCTCCATTAAAAATGTCTAAAGAAATATCAATACACATTTAATACAATTACATATGTTGGTAGATTTTTTTTTCTTACCTTTTCTCTTCTTTTTCATGTGCCGCTTTCAAGGTTATGAGTTTCATTATATGGTAAAATCTTAAGTATTCTGAATTTTCAAATTTGTGTTAAGGGCACCACATCTCTGGACACGATCATTTGCCATTTGTTTAGTGTCGATTTACTGTCAAAGTATTATTGGTTCGTGTCTTTTTCTGGCTATATGTTAAAGCTTCATATAACTTCATTTCAGTTGACTGGTTAAAGGGAAACAACTCTTAAAAACCTTAACATCTTAAATTAATTTGGCCGTTAGTCGTTTGATTGAATGTTGTTTCACATCGCATCAGCAATTTTTAGCTTTTGGCAACAAGAAATTATTTTTCTTTATGCAATGTATATGAGAATAATCCAAATAAAAGTTTGTGTGCTGCGCGATTTGCAATTAATTTTGATCTGCTTTACGCTAGTGTACATTTAAAGGAATCTTTTTAACTGCTAGTGCAGCCCGTTATGCTGGCTAAGCCTTCAACAAGAAAAACCCTTTCTCACTTGCAGTCGTCCGAAGACGAACCCACGGCGTTGAAACTCTTTAATTTTTGAATGCAAGCACCTTTACCATTTAGCCGTCGCTGTATGGCTGTATGGTTCACATTATATATTGAAACTCGTGAATTTTTTTAACAATGAAAATATAAATTTTGAAATGTTAAAACTTAGTATCTACTTAAATGATGGGAAAGATATTAATAGTGTTTGAGATAGTTAGTGTCAATCATCAAGGTTGTCCGTTCGGAGTAAGTATTTAATTCCGAGTAAAAGTATACTAATAATAATAATAATAATAATAATAATAATAATAATAATAATAATATTAATTATAATAATAAGAAGAAGAAGAAGAAGAAGAAGAAGAAGAAGAAGAAGAAGATTCTTTTACTACTTCGAGGCGGTTCTGGGATGGTGAAGGAAACCGGAGTGCCCGGAGAAAACCACCGACCTTCGGCAAGGTAAAAAGAAGAAGAAGGAAAAAAGCATGTTGATATAACATGCCAATTCTTCACCTTACCGGTTTTTTAATAATAAAAAAATCGGTTCCAAAAGTAAAACAATAAAACAACCAAGAGAGTTCAAATCTGTAAAACGTATTTATGTACGAAAATAATTCTTTTACAGTTAATTGATAAAATGTTTCATGCTGAGTAGTTAAAGTATTGTATGAAGTGTATTAAATAAGTAGAAATTATTTTTCTACCACATATAGTAATAAGTTGTTGTTTAAACCGGCAAGAAATAGTTTGTATAAAGACTGACAATCGTCTATAACGTTCGCTGTTTCCAGAGGTAAATCGTACGTGTATGATTTAATTGGAATTGTTCATTTAGCCAATCACATTAACAATCTCAGATTTTATTTTTTATTGGAGATGTTTATCAAGTCAGTACCTTTCACAATTTCAAGTTTTATTTAAGGCCTCGGTAGCCAAGTGGACAAAAACTTATTTATAAATCGCAGTACATCTTTTTTGCATAGGTTCGAATCTTATTCAGACCAGATCCTAGAATGAGATTAATTTGCCAATTTGCTTGCCAACAGTTGCAGAAATTTCGGGGCACTATAAAAGTTAAAATATTCTAAAACGATCAATAATATACTGATAGACACTGAATAAATGACAAACTATGTGCATTTGAGGCTGTTTTGTTTTGGTGTTGCTGATAACTGCAAAACGCATTTTACTTTAAAAAGATTTTAAGAAGTTTTTGAAAGAAAAATTTACAGCTCAAACTATTTTATCTTGATTGAAGCATTCTTCTAACATCTAGGTTTAAAACATTTTTTAAAAAAGTCAGTGTTAGGCAAAGATAAAGTTTATGTATTAGTTTTTGACCCTTTTTTCAAATGTCATGTCATTATCAACCAGAACTGGATACCTACTGAAGCTGAAATTCTCGAGATTCTATTCTCTGTTCACATCTATGTTCTAAGTCGTCGTCTCATATCAAACAAGGCATCTTTGTTTTTACTGGGACCGTTCCTTTAGTTAATAATCATTTTCCATCTCCAGTTACTTTTGGGTTGTTAATCTAGTTGGTAAATATCATCCTTTCAGGATGTATTTGGGCCCTTGATTGCCAGGTGATCTAACGCACGCGTTAACGAGTCACAGTGACGTTCGTGATCACCGTCTAGAATTTGTCGGTCTGCCTGCAAAAAGTATATGGCTTTCTCAGGGCATTTCAGTTTCTTCCATCTTTTACAGTACATCTCTTTGCATAGGTTCGAATCCTATTCGGGACAGATCCTTGAATGAGAAAGATTGTTAGTTTGCTTGTCGACGGTTGGCGGACATCTCGGGGCTTTCTTTGAAGATTTAAACATTCTGAAACGATCTTTCAATGTTAAACCGAAATTTATCTGAATAAATGATGGAAAGATTTTGATAAAGAGTATATATTTTATTTTGTTATTATATCATTCAGTGTTATTGATTTTAATCTTACAAGTCACAATACAAAACAAAATAATTTCTAAAATGGATAAGAATACACTAAAACACGTAACAGAATAGTCTTACGTTTTAAAACTTTACATGTACACAAATTCAATTCTCTTCTGTGAAAAACGTTTCGTGTTTAGTAAAAATACTAGTTTATAGTCTATAGGTTCAACAATTTTATTTTGCGGTAGTACATTTATTTAGTTTTTGTTAAAACTGGCAGGATATTGTAATGTACAAAACTCGTCGGTGTTGAGGGTGTGAGGCATGCGAGAATGGACAAAGAGAAGTAACTCGTACAGTGTTCAATATAATTGTCAGAACCAAACTGTCTTTAGAGTTCCTTTGTGAAAAAATCGTAACAAGTATTATATTAGTACTAAAGATAATTCACTTTAACAATTACGGTGAAACATGTTGTTGAATAAAAAAAATTAAAAACGACATTTTGAGGTTGTTGGTGTTACAAAAAGCATTTTTCATTTAAAACATTTTTCAGACTTATCAAAGATTTTTTGAGAAAGGAAAATGCTTTTTTTGCAAAAATAAAAATAAAAACTACATTTTGAGGTTGTTGATGTTGCTGATAACTACAAAAACTGAAAAGCATTTAATAAGTCTGAAAATTGTTTCATTGACAAGTTTTACAGCTCAAAAAATTTTATCCTACCTGGTATGACTTGAGTTCGGCGGCACTGAGGTGACACGAAATATATATATATATATATATATATATATATATATATATATATATATATATATATATATATATATATATATATATATATAATATATATATATATATATATATATGTTATACCCCGTGCTTACGCGAAAGTTTTTGCGCGCTCACGCGAAAGCTACTACGTGCACGTGGTCAAGTGAAAGTTTTCTCGTGCTCACACAAAAGCTATTGCGTGCTTATGTGAAAGTTATCGAGTGCGGAAGCAAAAGTTATCACCTGCTCAAGCAAAAACTTTTGCGTGAGCGCGCGAAAGTTATTTGTGAGCACGCAAAGTGAAAACTTTTCGGCAGTTTATTAATAAAGTTCGCAGTAACAACGTAAAACCTATTAATGAGTAGTTAGTATATAAAATGATTTTTAACATTGTTTTAATGTCATCTTACTTCCTTACATTTCAAAAACAAATAAGCAAAGTTGTTCCACGTGACTGACATTTACACACAACATGAAATGTTTGTTAAGAAAATTAATGAGTTTATATAATTTTTATGTTACACCTGGTCTATTTACGGATAATGGTAAACATGGTAATGTAGTGGATATGACTGAAGTTGTGTCGGTAATTTTATACATCTTAACGTTTATTTATTTATTTATTTATTTATTTATTTATTTATTTATTTATTTATTTATTTATTTATTTATTCATTTTGAATGGCTTTTAATTTTTTCATTTGCTGTCAGTGTAACATGAATTTGATAAAAGTTTCACTGTTTCTTCCTGAATTTTGTAGAGTTTAGCTTTACATGTGGCATAACGTTCAGTGTCAATGTTCATAACATAAGTGCCTTTCTACTAAGTGAAATGTCGTCTTGTGCTATTTCATATCCAAATGAAATAATTGTTCCAGAGAAATGTTACCAAGCTCATGAAAATGTTTTCTATTGTAAAAAAAATTTTAATTTACGACATGGCAAATGAAAGTCAAAGTTTATTTTGCACTTATAACAGGTATTTTTTTAAAACGTAATGTTCTTGTTGTTGATTTTAAAATCGACAATTAAAAAAAGGTTGTAAAGCGTAAGTGTCTCATAGACACCAGGACTCCGAGTGACCGAGTGGTCTAAAGCGCGAGCTTACGGATCACAGTGCCTCTCACCGCCTGGGTTCGAATCCCACTCGGGACAGGTCCTAGTGTGAAAAAGTTTGTGAGTTCGCTTGCCGAAGGTCGGTGGTTTTCTCCGGGCACTCCGGTTTTCCCCACCATTCCAGAACTCACCGCCTCGAAATAAGTGAAAGATTCTTGACTGGGGCGTAAAACATCATTACTCCACTCAACTCCACTCATAGACACCAGGACTCGGTGACCGAGTGGTCTAAAAGAGAGCACTTATGAATCACACTGCCTCTCACATCCCAGGTTTCAATCCCAGTCGAACAGATTCTGATGCAAGAATGTTTGTCTGTTCGCTTGTCGACGGCCGGTGTTTTTTTTTTTTTTGTTTGTTTTTTTTTTTTTTTTTTTTTTGGGGGGGGGGTACTCCGGATTCCTCCACCATCTCAAAACCGACAAATTCTTGACTGGAGCGTAAAACACTATTAGTCAACTTAATTCTCAACTCTCATATAGACACGACGACATCGATCAAAACAGGTATTTACCGTTTCACCTGAACACACCTAAAATACACAATGTATTAAATACAGGTGCAAATTTTTGTATTCCGTATTAGTCATAAGAAATCATATTTCATTTGCGTCACATTTTTGTGAATGAGTAAAGGATACTTTTTTAGATTAAAGCTAATATATTCCTCTTCCTCATGCCATATACAACTTTACCTTGAATCAGATTGATCAAATTTATTTTTGGAAGAATTTAACTTATTCGTTGATTGTTATTTAGATTTTTTTTAAAGGTAGAGATTCAATAATTATATTTCATTATTTATCTAGATTTCTGGTTATTTGACTGTAAATAGCACTTAAATAAGTCAAAAAATGCGAGATAACTAATGATTTTAAACCCCAACTTCGCCCCCCAAAAAGTTAACAATGTATTGACCTTTATATACCCGCCCATCTCAAACGTTTCAATGAATCAGAGCTGAATTGGCTATTTCAGGTGGGTAGTTGTAAAATGTAAAATTTCGAAATACTTGTATTCATTGGTCATATGAAATCGTGTTAAACGTACTATACTTATTGTTAATATTTACGAAAGCTGATGTGTACATGGTTTATTTTTAGATCAAGTATATTTCTAATTATCCAAGGTAGGAGATATATTCACAGGTGAGAATAGTTTACCTGAAGACAGAGACGCTGCGTAAATCAACTACAACATGGGCGATCTAAGTTGTGGAGCTACGTTTGCCCAAATTTTCCTTGTGATTGTCAATACAATATTTACGGTATGTTAAACATTTATAAATTTTATGAAAATAATTCGTCCATTTTTATGTCAGCTTGATGTGTATTTAAGCTGTTCTGATCGATAAAATGTTTTATCCTTGACCGATGTATTTTAAACTTATTGATTTGAAATGTACAAGATGTTTACTTCCTGAAATATATTTTTATGGAGTAATGAATCGTGTCAATCTTCAATGGGACATTTCAGATATTGATGTTATATAGCTGATTCTGGTCTCACTGACTCAGTATCTCAATAATTCACTCAATTGAGTGTACAACACAAATATTTCCATTTTTCTCTAATAAACTTTTTTTTGAGACAGTGTTTTGTTTTATTCGACAGACCTACACGAAACAACATTAGATATTCAAATTTAACTGTGTAATGTCTTAAAATTGACATTGAAATATTCCCTAATTTGAGTTGAGTGTACTCAATTGAGTGAATGATTGTGAAACTGGGTTAAAGTAAGATACATGTATCTGAAGTACCTCTGTCATGTGCTACTTTTGAATTTTTATAAAATAATACAATTCAAAAGTAGCACATGACAATTGAATTGTCATGTGCTACTTTTGAATTGTACTATTTTATAAAAATTCAAAAGTAGCACACCTCAGTTGTTCAACATCGCAGCGTTTCGCATTGACTGAAGAGTAGATTGACGCCCTAGTCAAGATTTTTTTACTTGTGACATTCAGTTCTTGATTTGGCAAAGAAAACCATATTACCCGGAGAAAATTTCAAAATTTAAAGCGAATTGGCCAAGTTTCTCACGTTCTCACTGCTCCGAGTGGGATTCGAAACATAGCCTGTGAGTGGCATTGTGATCCGTAATCGTGCTTTAGACCACTAAGCCAACGGAGTCCCAATATTGAATAAGGAAATGTTACATGATTATTACTAATAGACATTCTGCCCTGAGTGGGATTCGAATCTAGGCTCTGAGAGGCATTCTGCCTTAGATCTCTCGACTAACAGTACCCGAACATTGAATAAAAGAACTGTTGCACATTTAACATACAGAATCAGTTTTTTTTATATTTGTTTCATATACAAATAAAAAAAATAAACATTCATTTAACAAAATGATTATTAACACTTGTTACATGATCGATATTATTCCTTAAGAAGATCTTATACAAATTAAAATAAAACAAAGTCGGAACGTTAAAAAAGTAACAGTTAATCAATGTTAAACGTTTCAGCTTTGAATACAAGAAACTGAATTTTTTCAGCTATGTGCAAAAAAAACAAAGATATCTAGGAACAAGTTTATGTATACGTAAGATTTGCAGTGTGTATTGTATGTAACCTGTCGTGTACAAGCGCGCACTCAGGGAGATAGATATTTAGATATCAAGTTATTTAATTTACGTTTCACTTTTTAAAACATTTAAAACACATATAACAAAAACAGATACAAATTATTAACAAAGTTATAGTACAATTATTTATATACAACATCTTTCCTTCAGTCTAAAATTTTAGCACAGGTTTTGGCACATAAAAACACTAAATCTGGATGCGTGATTTTCATTTTTTTTCTCTATTACATTTAACTATCAAACCATTTTCTGTCACCCTCTCAAAAATCCGTAAACGATGGACACGATAAAAAAAATGTGTTCTTCATCTTCAAAAAAAAAATTTAAAAAATAAATAAAAATCTTTACAATAAAAACAAGTTATATCTCAAACGTAATTTTTCGCAACTTCCGGTTTCCAAACGTAAAGGGGCGACACCGCATCTGAAGCTGCCATTTTTACCCGACACAAAAAATCGACAATAAAATTCTGTGGTATATTTATTTTTAAACAATTTATAAGTGCGTAGTTTATTGCTACTGTTACCAAATTTACAATGTCGCTTATTTACCTGTTGTAACTGAAGATTAAAAAAAAACTTCAATCGATAAACATAAAATGTAATTTATAACAGTTTTTTTTTACATACACAAGAATCAATAGTTAAAATATATTGAAGAATATATTACAAAATTACGTAATTTTGATTTTTGACACATTTATTTCTTTGGCACATATTATCAGCATGTACAAATATATTTTTAAAAGTTTTCGATTCCTTTCCATGTTTATTAACTGACATTAGTAGAAATTACCATCTTCTACCGTCTCAGAAAGGAAGTTGTCCATCCCGTTTCGCCTTGAACAGCTGCATTTAGTGCTGATTTTCTGACAAAAAAGAAAAAAAAAACCGGCACGCACGATACTATGTCCCCTTAAGCCCAATTCCAGACAGGAAGCAGTACCTCAAATTTTTTAAAGACTTGTGTGTACGACCGGACCGAGTTCGAACTCAAGAGCTCCTGCATTATGTTTAGAAATGGAAGAATTCAAAACAAATGGCAAAATTTAAAACCTCGAAACAAAGTTTGATAATAAAAAATAAAACAGCAACGATCAAAAGTTATTGAATGAAATTTACATCAATTCATATTTCAACATTGTTGCAACAAGCAGGCGCTATTTAAAATAATTAACATAATTTTTTATAATTTTTATTGCAGCTCCTTGGTCTTGCATTGTTAGTGGTTGGATGTTTACTGAAATTCAATGCAGACTTTATAACCAGTAAAGCCAGTGACTTGTTGACGGAAATAAGACTTGATGAACTAAATGTTGATCTATCTTCAGTGCTGAATTCCATCGCTTTGATTTTTATCATTGCTGGTGCATTTATTCTTCTCGTGGGATTCCTAGGTTGTGCTGGTGCCTGCTGCAAATTTAGACCACTTCTTGTGATAGTAAGTAAAGTCAACAAAGCCTTCTACCCCACCACCACAACCTCCACTAGGGTATGGTTTCCGGTTCTTTAAAGCTCTGTTAAACAATTGTTAGCAAAAATTTTAATTGGTATTAAAATATTTACAGACTAACAATTTTGAGAAAATTAATACAACTTGATTATAAAAATTTAATTTTTTTTTTTTTTTTTTTGAAATATAAATTGTCAAAAATATTGCCTATAACAACATACAAATTTCCACTAACCAACCGATTAATCAACGGGATTTTAATGAACAACAAAGCGCAGGTAGATTACTTCTATTTTTATTTAGGCATATGTGTATTTAAGATTTCCTGATGACCGAATAGATATACATGTCGAATAAAACGGGGAAATGTTGGATTTATTGATTTATTCTAGTGGCTATGGTTCTGTTTCAATTAAACACAACACATCGTTCTTGTTAAACCATTTTGAGTTTTCATTAGACGGTTTACATCGGGAAATGTTGGTCTTATTAGTTAACGTTCCTAGCAATGATTCTGTTTTGTCCAACATTTTTACATAATTTTTTTTTGTTAAATTTTAAGATGGTTTACCTCTGGATATGTTTGGCTTATTGATTTATATTGCTAGCAATGGATCTGTTTTATCCAACATTTTTCGTCGTTTTTTTCATCATTTTCTTCTTTATTTACATGCATTTTTAATTTTCATTTTACTGTTTATAGCAAGTGTTTATTAAATACCCCAGGCATGTTGACACATGTTGCTGTAATAATTAAATATTGAATTGAAGATTTAAACAAAAATAGGACACATTGCATAATATCTGAATTTTATCTACAAACGCATAAAGCTGACTTTATTAAATGTTTTTTTTCCTTGCGATCTGTTTAATATGAGAGCGGTATTACTTGCCTAAACTACACAGTTGGTTAATTCTTGTTCACAATGGTTTTACGATAAAAAAAAATGGAATGGCTACATAATTTTTCATGTTTCTTTTTTGTTGGTTGATTTCATGTTGTTTTACGTCGTATCAATATTTTTCTGCTATTTGCGACGAGCCTGAAAAATTTTCCTATTTATTAAAATATTAAAAGATTAATCTATTACATGGTGCACAAATTTTGTGCCGCTTTGCACTAGCACGCACCAATGCTGGTACACCTGTACTCCCGTTTCCATTCATTTTATCGGCACTCAACTAACCGGTGGAGGCTTACGACAAGGAAAAAAATCCCTTTTCACTAGCAGACGACCGGAACCGAAGTTTTACTGTTTCACTGTTCTACCGATTAGAAATGGACAAAAACATAGCCAATTCGCACGTTTTTCCTCGCACGTGTGTATCTTTATATATCAAAACCAGCTTCTTTATTATTATTATTATTATTATTATTACAGTATGCTATCATTGTTTTGTTGTTGTTCATACTTCAAGTCGCTGCTGTTGCCGTCACTCTGACAATGCGTTCAAGTGTAAGTATTTAACAATAAGTACAGAATTTATGTCCGAATTTCTGTTTTAGTTGTTTATTCTTCTTCTTCTTCTTCTTTTGTTATTATTATATCATTGGCGAAATACATGTAATGTTTTGAAAGAAAAAATGATAGGGGAAAAAAGAGTGTTTTACGTTCCATCAAATTTTTTAAACTGATATCGAGGTTGTCAATTCTGATGTTGTGGAGAAAACCGAAGTACTCGCAGAAAAGCACTGACCTATGGAAAGCGAAGTGACAATTTTTTTCACATTAAGAACTGACCTGAGTGGGATTCGAACCTAGTCGGTGAGAGGAACCGGAAGAAAATTGATTGGGATTGTTGTAAGAAATTGATTAAATTATCAGTGATGTATGGGGGCTTATTTTTGACAACGACATAATTTTAGTCGACATGAAATTGTCTCAACATGTCGATTTAATATCGTGTAGTAATGGTGTTTTAGGTCCAATTCAAGATTATTTCTCTTATATCCAGGCAATCAGTTCTATAACGGTGCAGAAAACAAATTCTGACATTTGAAAAAAAAAGATTGCTCTAAGAAAACCATCGATTTTCGGCCAGCGAACCAACAAACTTTCTCACGGTAGAATCTGCCTTGATTAGGATACGAACTTTGGCGGCGAGAGGCACCGTAAACTTACCCTGAAGATCTCTCTCTCCCCCCCCCCTCCGTCAAAAGAAAGTAACGTAGATTATTTTTATTTCTAATTTTTTTATAGGTAGATAAAGTGTTGAAGACTGCTTTAAATGACACCTTAGTTAAAAAGTACAAGGGAGATAATTCTACTGAAACTCTCTCCATAGCGTTTAACAACATGTTCTTCAAAGTAAGTACAAATGTACATACAGTAAAAAGATTAATTACACAAATTTAGTCAGAGTCCAAAATTTATACTTAATGTCATTTTGAATTGGTAAACACAAATCGGGTGAACAGCTTCAATAAAACCGGTGTCAGAATAATGTGACCGTAAAGTGGTAGGTTTGACTGCAGAGTGCTTTTTAAGCTAGCACCTTAATAGTTTACCCGAGTGCGCGCTAGCTCAAGGCAACCTATGTAAGAACGTACTCAAAGCATGTCGCGCATAAACGAACAGCAACTTTGTGTTAAGATTAATAAACTTGCTCTCGTCACAAATAACTGAAAAATTACTGATGCGACGTTAAACAAAATTACAACCATTTAAAGCTGCATTAAGTTTTTCAATTTTCTGGATTTTCTAAAAATATATTTTTTATAAAATAGATATCTTCTAACACCGATCCGTGAGATTCATTTTCTAATATTTCATTTCTTTTAGCTGTAAATAAACGGAATCCTCTGACCAGTTGGTCAATGTTAAACCATGATAATTATGAGCTTTGAGCATGCGCACGGATGTACGGAAAGACCGTGAATCGAAGGTGAAACATGACAAATTGCATTAATATCCAGAATTATTTGAAATGGTGTTATTTTCCATTACTAAGTCACAAATGACAAATTCAACGAAGTTCTTTGTTTAATTCATCGTATTTCACCGTTTTGAAAGTTGTGTTTAAATGGCCCGGGTTTTTGATGACGTAACCATGTTCTAATATAAGATCCACATGCTACATCTCGCTGGGAAATTATTGTTGTTTCTGTATTTATTCGAGGTTTTATCGTTGAACCAAATGTAACATTGTTCATTAGGAACATCATTAATTAGATTAGCACCGTTTTAATTTTTCTTTGGAAAAAATTATTGCAGCTTTAATCACACACTGAATTTAAGGTCACATATATACTAAAAACCCTTTTATCAACAGCATTTGTACAGATTTTTCTGAATATACATAATATTTTGGTTTTGGCATTCATTTATTTTGGAAGAATTTATTTAACACATGTGTCATAATGCATTTTTTTTTTAAATTTTATCGTGAAATACATTCAAAAAGTGCATTATGAAAATGATTCAAAAAATGCATTATGACATCTGCAGAACAGCTTACACATAATACAAGGCTATAAAACTCTTCCATGATAAGAATTCTGAAAAAATTTAAATATGCCGACTGTCCTCAACTCTTTGTTTAAAATAACTATTTTAGTTTAAGTGCTGTGGTGTTGATGATTATATGGACGTAAAGTTAGCTACGAACTGGATCAGAAATTATACTGTGAATGGAAACAGTTACACCCTGGAAACCCCCATCCACTGCTGTAAAGATCTGGGTAATGAATTTCCACCTCAGATACCCAATGACCTGACCTGTGCTACAAATCCAACACAGGCCAACTCCAACTATAAAACGGTAAGTGGGTCGTTCTCTGGAAATCTTTCAGAAATCATCAATGTCATAGTTGAAATGGCTAAAAAAAGATATATACCTTTATATATGTGATAAAAATGTTTTTGATAAAGTGAAGAAAATGATCGGAAATTTTAGAAGTATTTTATATCAATGGAAACAAAATTATATAATTTCCCTTTAAATACAATCACAAAAACAATGTTATTTGGCGTCGTTTTCCTCTATACCATTACATCATTTGTTACCGATAACGATTTTTTTTAAAATTAATTTTCTTTAACTATTACTATCATTGGCAAGGTAAAACCTATAAAGATTACCTTTTTCAAAACAAAAACGTTTAAACTTGCAATTTGTCGGTGTAATTTTTATATAACTATATTGCATGGAAACGATAATATGCAATTGCTGTATAGACTTTTTACAGGGTTTAAAAATTAGCTCTGAAATAAGCTGGAAAAATTACCATTTTGTGAAAATTAAAATATAATTTGTGTTAAAAAATTATAATCCACTAGTGTAATTAAGTTTTTTTAATTTGGTTTTTTATTTTATATTTTAATTTTAATTTAACGAGATCGTCAGATGATTGCTTTTTTGGAGCATCAAAAATTCTTCCTTGTTGGAATTTAAAATATTTTGTACGATTTTCCAGATTTCTTAATTATAAGTTTTTACTTTGATTAAAACGTTGCTATGACGTCATCATTTGTCTTGTTTGTACATTAACTGGCTTAATCGCCATTTATTACCTGTAAGTGTCCAATAAATTAAAGTATCTGTACATTAACCAACCGAATAGACAGCCAGAATGTACAGATATATCAACTTATTGGACAGTTACAGGTGATGTGTTAAATACGAACAGAAACACACCACACTCATTGTATCCTAAAAAAAATAACAAGCAAAAAAATGTATAAATTCCATTTTTGCATCTAAAATTGAACACATGTACAATTTCCATGTAAACATCGCTAAATTCCACAAGAATATTAGTTTGGACTTAGAAACGTAATGTAAATTAACTATTAATGATATACTTCCGGAATCAACAGTTGTCTGACCTAAAATGTCAACGATTTCACAAACATTTGGTTTTTCATTCTGCACAGATTTTATCTTTTTGCTGGCAGATTAAACACTAATATTAAAAGATCTACACTGTTAAATATTACCAACTTCTATTAACTGTTTTTTTTCCATTAACTGATGTTCTCCTTCAATATCTTTGTTTAATGGGGTAAATTTTGACCGAGTAAAAAATAAGTCTAGGCTATCTGATGACATTTTAACAAATAAAAGCAAATGACATGATTTGTAGTCTGACATGAGCAAATCACAAAAAAGCATGCAAATTGTGTCCCTGTGCATGACTAAATACACTTCATTAAACACACTATTGAAATTACCTACAGCTGCCCATTAAGTTAATGAGAAAAGTAAAAAAAACTGTCCATTCTGTTTAAAAAGTATTGATCGAGGCCCGTAGGGCCGAGATCAGTTCTTTATTTCACAGAATGGACCGTGAGTTTGAGGCTTTTCTCTAACTTAAAACATTGCAATCTTTGTGTTCTTAAAATACAGCTTTAAATCGCCCTTTCATTAAATAATGGACAGTTGTAGGTTACATGATTTCTTTCATAACTTAAATTAAAGATTATAATTCGAACAAGAATAAGTATATTTATGTAGAGTGTTTTGACGTCATATGGTTGTTACAAAATAATATGACATAATATTAATTATAACAGGTGTAGTCAAAATTCATTACACATGTATGTTCCAATATTAAAAGAGCACGTGATTTCACCGGAAAAAAACCATCCAAATTAAAGATCTGAAAATGATTTATTTCATAAAAATTAAAATTCATTTCCAGTAGAAAACTTTATGCGGTATTGCTTGTTGTCATTTACCGTTAAATACATTAAAAATAGTTCATGACATATTGTCACAGACTATTTTTGAATGTATTCAATGATAAAATTTACAAAAAAATGGAATATGACAGTGTAAATGTTGTTATTTAACAAGTTTTTATTTTTTAAATTACAGTCATGTTACGAAAAAATGGAGGAGTTTCTGAAACTTTACGGTACCATTCTGGTTGTCATTGGAATCATCGTCTGGGTAGTAGAGGTAAAACTTCAGCAAAATTACTAGTATCTTTTCCTTGACAGGTCCTCATTCAACGATTTTTGGTCTAAAGTGTACACTTACTTTTCACACCGACTCTAGATCCTAGCGTAGAAAGTTCTCCAGTTTGTTTGGCAAAGACAGATGGTTTTATCCAGGCCCAGTTTCCTCCACCATTCCCGAGCTGATAAAAAAATAAACTTTATTTCTTTTACAACGATTTAGAAACAAGTTGTTCAACTTATACTAATCTAGCTCGTTGGCCCGAATTGTAGCGCGCGTGAGGTCTTATTGTGGGAGGAAAACCGGAGAACCCGGAGAAAAACCCACGTGCTCAAGCAGGTGACCTCATACCTTATCACATACGACGCTGTGAATCGAACCACGGTCGCATTGGTGATAGGCGGGAGCGCTAACCACTGCGCCACTTGAACACCCTGCGCCACTTGAACACCCGAGCTGATAACCTCCAAGTAATGAAAGAATTCTAACTTGGGAGTAAAACTTCACTACTGCACTCCCTCCCCTATTTCTTGATAAATTGATGGATCAGTTAATCAATATAACAGTTTAAATAATCGCTTTAAAATTTGGGTAATTTTTGGTAAGAGGTTACCTTTTGTAAAGATTTATAAATTTTAACGATGTGTGTGTGTGTGTGTGTGTGTGTGTGTGTGTGTGTGTGTGTGTGTGCGTGTGTGTTACTAGCTAGGTAGATATTATCTTACAGCTTTAAATTAAATGAATTATTAGAATATTAGTGTTTCTATTTTTGTAATTTTTTAAAAATATATATAAATTCTTTTTTTCAGATTATTTGCATCATCTTTGCATTTTGCATTTGTCGGGAAATTGGAAAGAGAAGTGGAAAAATGGTGTAGCTAGGATAAAATGTTGAGTGGTCTTTACTTGGAGAATCTTTGACTGAACTCAATACTCGATCCTTTTTGCTATATAGCTAATACTTAACCTTCAAATCGTTTATATATTTCAAACGATATTTTTATGTATAAACATGTTTCATAAATTTAAAAAAAAAAGTTTTCAAGATTAGACCATTTTTGATGGCTGAAGTTTTTTTTTTCAAGATTGTAGATTTGATAACTAAAGATCAATTTTCAATTTTTTGTTCGGGAATTTTCGAGACAGCTTCTCATCTTTATATTAAAAAAACATGTCAAGAAAGATATAGCGTTAGAAGTCAGTTTAGAGATACTTTGCTAGATCAGTAAACAGATTTGAAGAAAATGAACAATTATTTTTTATTATAGTTTATTTGAATTTTTAAGTTGTTTCATCGACTTAATATATTTATATTTCAATATGAGTTAGTTTTGAAAACCATAAATAAACTTTAAACATATACGCATCTTTGTGCTATTGCAGTTTACTGTTTGCAATATATACCACAGTTGTCAATGCTTAACAATGCAATCATTTTATCCACACAACTTATTTCATCAAAATTTAGTCTAGTTTTAAAGATATATCTGGCGATGTCCATATCTGAATGATACAATTTATGACGTCATTGCTGTTTGACCGAAATCTACTGGTGTATCAACATAAGGGCTTAATAATGATAAATTGTATATTTTAAATAGTTGATAAAATTAGGATTAATTTTTTAGCAATTAGCGTAACATCTGTAGACTTGTTTTGGAAATGTCGCTTAAGTTTTTTTGATTTATCCTTGTCAATGTATATGATTTTGCAAACCCCAACATTTTGTTTCTGGGGAGAAGTGATATCTTGAGGGTGTAATTCCACTATTACCTTAGTGTTCTAACAATAAGTATTTGACATCCCTCAATATCATGACTTTTTGATAATTTGATTTTTTTATAATTATTTTTTATATTATTATTTATTTTATTTATTTATTTATTTATTTATTTATTTATTTATATTTTTATCTTATTTTATTTTATTTTTTTTTTTTTGATAGTGTCAACAAACAGTAACAATTTAGTAAAGTTTGAGAACTCTGTGTATATTTTTATTATAATACCTGCTGAACATTTTTATTAATTATTTTATTATTTTTCCAAGGTTTAAAAAAGCAATACAAAATTTGAAATATCATTTAATTTCACATTATATAATTTAATGTTTTAGTTATTTACGCTTAAATCTCATTATTAACAAAGTTCATACTCATTGATTAAAATGTCTAAAACCTGAGATTGCTTTAATATCAGAACGTGCCCCTTCAGTGTGACAAGGTTAAATCTGCTATCTCATAATGGAATAAAATTAAGCAACTTCAATTTCAAAAATTTTAGAATATGTTAATGAATCAGATTCAAAGAGATGATTGAAAATCAGATTTAAAGAGATGTTTGAAAATCGGATTCAAAGGGATGTTTAAAAATCAGATTCAAGGAGATGTTTGAAAATCAATACCAAAAACTTGGTGTCTTTTCTCACTATAATTACGGGTTGCATGTCCAAGAATAAATCCTGGTTACAATATTTTTTGTGTACTATGCAATTATTAAATTTTGTTTATAGTTTCATATTTCATCATGTTACATTTACATTTAGTGAGTTATTGTTTATTAAATAAATTGTAAATATATTGTTTCAGTTTGTGTTTTTATGTTGAATAGATCTGCGGAATTATACTGAGTGTAATGTATACAGCGAATCTTTTAATACATGTGTATAGGTCTCTCTTAACTATAAGGGGCCTTGGTTGCAGAGTGGTCAAAGCCGCACGCTTACTGATCACAATGCCTCTTGCCAGTATATGACATTGGAATTATAAGCATCTGTACTTTGGGAATGGTACATTTTTAATTTTTCCCTATAAAGTAATATTAATATTCCAACACTTAATACCATGAAATGATAATTATCAATGTTATATCACAGGGAAGCATTTAAATTGAAAAGTCCAGACAATTTCATTTTGTTGCCCCCCCCCCCCCCCCCCAAAAAAAAAAAAAAAAAAAACAGATGAGGTTACCCCTCCTAAGTATTTGTGAATAGACGAATTAACCCATACAACACATTAAGTATCACGACGCCTCTAGAAATGATGTTAAAACACTCGTTTCTAAATTCTTTTACTTACATCGAAAAAGTCAGTTCTGATGTTGGAGAAAACCGGAATGTCCGGAGAAATCCATCTATCTTAGCAACCATAGGTAAGTGAATGGACGAAATTCTCGCACAGATATCTGCCAGAACAAAATTTTAACTTTTAACATACGTGATAATATTTGACAAAAAATTCCACTAGTACAAGACGGACCAAAATCTACACTCGCACATCACATGCATTCACGTACTCGTTCTTGGTTTATTTCTAGGCATAAATAACTTTTTTCATTTAAGAATTGAATTTCACTTTTTACGTTGTTATCGGGGTGTAACATCGTGAAAATTATTACAAATTGTGTAAAACTGCGTAGCGTAGCGAAGCGGTTTTACGCATAATTTGTAATAATTTTCATGTTGTAAAAAGTAAAAAAAGTGAAATTCAATTCTTATAATTACAAACCTGAAAATTAACAGTTTTTTAAGCTGACCTACATTTCTGAAATTGATGAGCTGATTTTCCGAAAATCGATGTTACAATGTCGCGGCGTAATAATATATTAAATGTCACCTTTAAAAGACGGATAAAATGTCTTGTAAAAAATTGGAAAAAGTTTTAAATTGATATCTTTTTATTCATTTTCTTGTTAATTTCAGTCAACATATTAATTATATTACAATTAAATCCTTTGAGAAAAAGGTACTATATTATGTCCCGTGAGAACACATTTACCAACAACAACGTACAACTATCATACGTTTGTAGAACACGCTTGTCAACTTACAGGTTGACGTTTCCCATAACAAAAGAAAACTGAATGAACAGTGTTTAAAAACCGTGGAACCAACTAATGAAATGAAATTAATGTTTTCTTGGTTGAAACCGTTTTTTTTTTTTTTTTTTTTTTTTTTTTTTTTTTTTTTTTTTTTGCCAACTATGGACTGGGAGTGAGACAAAGGGATTTCGTTTGATGAAGGTAGCTGTAATGGCTGATCAGAGACGTGGAGATAAAACAAGCGTGGTGCATTAAACTGGACGTTACCCGAAAAGGTATCACTGATATGTTTCTTCTGTGAATAACTGTGAATTGTGTTCAATTTATCGCATTTCACCGTTTTGTAAGTTTTGTTTAAATGACACGGTTTTTTATGACGTAATAATGTTCTAAAATTAAATCTCGCAGGTTCATTAGGAACATCATTAAGTAGATCAGCATCGTTTTAATTTTTTCCTAGGAAAACTTAATGCAGCTTTTTGCCTTGGAAATTTTATAAACTCGCTCTTACTGATGCGACTATCATTACAACCAACCAAATCCAATTGATATAACATACATGTGATAATCTAAGACTCTATTATATCAAAATTAAATCTCAAAGCCTTCCCTAATTATGTTTTGACTTGCATGCTTTTCTAATGACGTCAATTTCTTGTGTCATAAATAGACCAGGCCCCAGTTTCACAACCATTCACTCAGCTAAGTGTGCACTCAACTCAAATTCGGGAATATTTCAATGTCAATTTCTAAGATATTACACAATTAAAATTGAATATCTAATGTAATATTTAAATTGTTTAATGAAGGTTTGTTGAACAAAACGAAACATTCGCTCATAAAACTTAAAATTTTTAAAATATTAATGAGAGAAAAATGGGAATATTTGAGTTGAGTGTACACTCAACTGAGTGAATGATTGTGAAACTGGGGCCAGAACCACAGCTAAAATAGTTTATTGGAGATGTTCATCTGATCATTAATTCACGTCGTCCTTCGTGACACAAGTCAAGATAATATCAAGAAATGTTGATTTTATAACACGACATGCCGCGATACTTATGTTGACCATGCAGTCGTGGCAATTCTCTTCATATCACGACTTTTTTTTTTTTTTTTTTTTTTTTTTTTTTTTTTTTTTTTTTTTTTTTTTATTGGTGGCTTATTTCTGACATCGATGTAACCCTTGTAACTTTAATATCAAGACATGTCGTTTTATTTATCTTAACTTTTTTGTTTTGGTTTCACAACTTTTCATGATATTATCTTGACTTGTCTAGATATTAAGTCGACATGTTGGGATAATTTTATGGCGACTAAAATTATGTCGATGTCAGAAATAACAAATAAGCCACCATAGATTTTAACCTATTGAGTAATATTAATATTCGAACACATAATACGGTAAAATAAATACAATCATGTATTATTAATGTTTCATCATCGGGAAGCATTTAAAATAAAGAGGTCTCGACACTTTCCTTTTGTTGCCCCCTAAACAGATGGGGTTACCCGTTTCTGAGTACTTGTGAACAGACAATAAACCCAAACAGAACATTTAGGGTCACAACGCCTCTAGCAATGATGTTAAAACACTCGAGTCAATATTCTTTTACGTACATAGAAGGAGTCAGTTCTGATGTTGGAGAAATCCGTAATGCCCGTAGAAAACAATCTACATAAGGTAAGCTAATTCCCACAAAAGAATCTGCCAGGACGAAATTTTAACTTTCAATAAACATGTACAATATTTGTTTTTCACACGGATATTGTTAAAACATAACTAGGTGTCACTATGGACGACGTGAATTTATGATCAGATAACTCGTGATATATCTGGGTTTCGTTAACGCTTGATAGAAGTGACTCGCTCATTCTGAATTAAATACTTTTTTCTGTTGCTGCTGCTGCTGCTGAAAAATTAAATTCCGCGTTACTAAAGCTGGTTAAAACAAAGTTCTATGTTTCGATGCATGCTGAAGATATGTAAAAGGGTTAAAAATTATCATATGTGATTGCTATATGGGAGGCCTTATAACCAGATAAATTGGGACGAGAATTTATGTTGATTCACGCCCCAATCAAGATCACTTGTACTCATATCGAGTTGGTCAGTTCTGGGATGGCGGAGAAAACGGTTATGGTCGAAAAAACATTAACCTCCGACAAGCGAACTGATAAATTGCTTTTCACAAGTATCTGCACGAGCAGAACTTAATGAGAAGCACTGTGATCTTTGATCGTCCGGCAATCGAGACCCCCAAAACATACAGAGTAACAAAACTGAGCCATTTGGCCAAAATCGCCTTTCAAGAATGAACACACGACCGGGTCTGACCCAAGACTTGAAAGTGGGTAGTGACTGTCCTTTCCCCAAGCACTCGGCATTTAGAAATATAAAAGTCACGGTTCCTTGGATGGAAACTTAAAATAAACGAGGTCACATGTCACGGTAGGCGTGGCACGATATCCTACTGTATAATACCATCAGCGCAACGCAAAAGCAAAATTTCTGCATTTTTGCCTATAGCTGGCGACGTCTCGATATAAGTGAAATATAAACTGGGACGTTGAGCACCATTACTCAACTCAACTCTGACTGAAAATTGTGGGTTTTTCCATCCCTTATTTTAAAAGCCTTTTTTTAAAAAAATGTCATAAACCATTTTTTAATTTTTTCATTCAATACATTCAAAAATGGTATATGACAATAATTACCGTAAACTTCTCCGTTCAAGGATCTTCTGTCAAGTATAACCGGTTAATTTTTGTTGTTGGTCGGTTATCTAATAAATTGATATAAAATATAACTCGTAACTCTATATACAATTTCTACACTTTATGTACAATATTTACATGTGTCTCGATGGACAGCCCAAGCGAGTCTGAATATCCTCTTTTTAAAATCACAATATACTAGTATTTATTTACAAACAATATGTTTACAACAAATATGTGAGTATTATGTAAGTAATATCCGCGGGTAGCTAGAGGCAAACCGCGGGTAGCTAGAGGTAAATATAATACAAAGAATACTGACAATAGAGTCAATCAACACTGATCCTCATTACTTAGATTAGAACATTATTTTCCCGTAATGGGAAAATCTGCCATACACTATAATGCCGATAAACATTAAATTACATAATAAAACTGTAAGAAGATAAAACATATAAACTAAAATGTAAAATGGCGAAAAGGTAATTTTCCACGGTGATATTTGCCCCTCGCTCACCTAGAAATGTCCTCATTTCTTAAAATGGTTACTATGTATATACAGATATTTTCAATTACGTATAAACTAATGCGGTGTTCAAGTCTTTGAGTTATGAAATAAATAAAATATTAACATGATATTCAAATTATAAAATAAACGTAAAATTGTAAATTGCAAAGTAAATTGTTCGTAGTATAGAAGCTGGAAATTCTGATCGACTGGTGAAATTTACACACAAAAGTGGAATGGTTAATCTTCGGACGTACACACATCTGTATTGAATGTTGAATCCAGATTACAGTCGAATAACAATGCTCCTATCACTTTTTACAATGGATTTGATTGAGATACATTTTGTATAGTTATAAGTGTGATCAATTCTAAGTAGCAATACCTTATATATTTTTTTTATTTGAAATAAAAAAATGCCAAAGAAAGGAGATGTCGCCGCCACCAATGCGAAAATTGTAAAATGAAAAATATAAAATGAAATAAAATTATTTTCACATTCTGATGAGCATAGTTATATACTAGTATAGGTATATCCATGTCAGTCAATTTAAGTAGGTGCAACGAGGCTTTTTTTTTTCACGAAAGTATTATTATTTTTATTATAGAAAGAATAAAATTCAGTGGGATATCTAATTTACAAAGAATTGAGATTGAATAGCATCTTTAAAAATGTTGACTTGTAGAAAAAAAAAATCGGAATTTGACAAAGGTAACGGCCTAAATACGCAGTGTTTAATACCTGCGTCTTCTCCCTTTTCTTGCTTTGTTTTTCAAAGTTTTATTGACATGAAATTGCCGAATGAGTTCGTCAGATACGTTTTCTTTCGGTTCCCATGTCGCTTCTGGGTAGCCGAGCCATTTTATTTTGTATTCCATTTTATTGCCACGTTTTCTACAGGCCAGAATACATTCAACGTCATACTGATCATCGTTATTGTGGTTTTGAATACCAGCTTGGGAGTTTTGTTGTGTACTAAGATTGTCCGAGTTTGTATCATTTTGATTTGGTTGCTGTGGCTGAGTTGGCCCTGCTTTATTTTCAACGTTTTGTGTTGCATTATTATCCAGTTGTATGTTTTCGGCGTCATCGATTTCTTCTGGATTTAAGTCGATATTGTCGTTAATATGTTCAGGAGGATTGGTAGGGCGATTGCGCGGATCAAAGAAATGTTTTAGTCTATTCGCGTGTACTGCCGCCCTAAGTTCTTTGTTATCCGAGCATCTACGTAACAAAAACGAATAATTTCCGTTGTCGTGACATATATAATACGGACCTGTCCATTTCTTGTAAAGTTTTCTTGATAAACCTGTGGGTGTTTTAACACAATAGAGCCACACTCTATCTGCGACGCGGAAGATCGGTTCAGCCGCTTTCTTGTCAAACTGAGTTTTGTATTTATCCTGAGCTTGTCGAATATTTGTCCGCGCGATTTCGCGAGCCAAAGACAGGTCCTGCATGATTGATTTAAATTCCAAATCAGCATCTTTGCCTAATTTTCGCGTTGTGTCGAATCTCAGCGCTATATCGATAGGAAATCTTGCTTCGCGACCAAATACTAGGTAGTAAGGTGAATATCCCGTTGATTGTGTTGCGACTGTCATGCGATATGACATCATGACGCTTGGTAGTAATTGTGCCCAGTTTAATTGGTTTTTGTCACAATATATACGTAATGTTTGTGCGATAGTCGCGTTCATTCGCTCACACGCGGCATTCGTCTGTGGGTGATAGCTACTTGTTTGTAATTTTGTAATTTGAAATATTTCGCATATTTCGTGAATAAGTTTCGACATGAAGTTTTGTCCTCTATCGCTTAAAATTTCTTTAGGAGCGCCATACCGACATATAATATTATCATAAATCGTGCGGGCGATTTCTGTCGCGGAACCAGATCGCAAAGGAAAAGCTTCACACCATTTACTAAATGAACACACTACAAGGAGTATTTGGTTAAAGCCTTCTTTTGTTTTTGGCAAGTTGCAGAGGATATCCATGTGCATTCGCGAAAATACGCCTTCCGCTGGAAGTGGCTGTAACGGCGCGGGTTTTGCGTGCGGGTTATTTTTCGCGGTCTGACATTCGATACAAGTGCGTACGTATGTTTTTATGTCCTCCCACATTCGCTTCCAGAAGTACTTAAGCCTAATTGTATTATAAGTGCGTTCGTGACCCGGATGCCCGGCCATAATACAATCGTGGTAGGAACGAAGCACGTCGTCCTTCAGCGAATGGGGTATTACAAGTTGCTTAATGACTCGGTCAGACATATGACCTTTACCGCGTGGGTGATATAAGTGAAACAAAATATCATCGTCAAGAATGTAATGATTCGACTCTTTAAGTAGATAATCCGCTTGCTTTTTATCGTCTGGTAATGTACCATTCATCTTATAATTGACCATGTTACGGAGGTCAGGATCGGATTGTTGTTCGCGTTGTAACTGCTCCTTTGTGACTACGGTAGTTGTTAGTATGTTAGTCACGGGATCTAACTCCATATACTGTTTTTCGGCGTTAAACAATCTAGTCAGTACACTTGGCTCTTCGTCTGGTACTATATCGAGAAAGCAGCTCGATCTAGCTTCGGGTAAGGCATGTTGTGTTATGTTGTACACAAAAGAATCGTCAGACTCCGGTTTTGAATTTGCAGTTAAATTATACGGCCTGCGACTAAGTGCGTCTGCATTCGCGTTCCATTTTCCTTGCTTGTAGTGTATATCGAAATTATAAGACTGCAGATATATAGACCATCTAGCAAGTCTGCCGGTGCTTTATTTGATAGTATGCAAGTACTGAAGAGCGATGTGATCAGTATAAACATGAAACCTCGAATTAGCAAGATAAACATGGTTCTGCTTTATACCTTCAATAAGAGCTAAACACTCGCGGTCTTTTACGTCCCACTTTTGCTCTGCTGGCCGTAATGCGCGTCCACCGTAAGTTACCACGTGTTCGCGTCCTTGATCATCTCTTTGTCCTAATACGAAACCGATAGCGTACCCCGAAGCGTCTGTATGCAGTGTAAACTCTTTATTAAAGTCTGGGAATACTAATATCGGAGGTGAAACTAGTTTCTCCTTTAGCGTATCAAATGCGACCTGGCACATTTCCGTCCATTTAAACCTGACGTCTTTACCAAGTAATTGATAAAGCGGAGTCGCGATTTTAGCCATGTTTTTAATAAATCTTCTATAATAATTACACAACCCCAAAAACATTCTGACCTCCTTTGTATTGGACGGTGGCGGAAAATTTTGAACTGCGTCTGTTTTCTTGGTGTCTACCGCGATTCCTTCTTTCGATATCACATGACCTAAATATTCCACTTGTTTACACGCAAATTGGCATTTTGAAGGTTTTAGTTTTAGATTCGCTTCCCGAAGTTTTTGAAAGACAGCCGACAAATGTTCAAGGTGTGTCTCGAACGACCGCGAGAACAATAACACGTCATCAACATATGTGAGTGCGCATTTCCAATTGAGATCGCGTAAAACTTCGTTCATGACCATTGAAAACGTTCCCGGCGAATTTGCGAGACCGAACGGGAGGCGATTGAAATGGTAAACTCCTCTATGCGTGACAAATCCCGTCTTGTGTTTAGTTTCATCGTCTAATTCTATCTGAAAGAACCCTTGTCGCATATCCAATACACTGAATATTTGCGAGCGCGATTCGCCGAGAGTATCAAGTACCTCTTCGATGCGCGGTAACGGCCAAAAGACGTTGTTTATAGTCGCGGCATTGACTTTGCGGAAGTCGACGCAGAACCGTAATTCCGCTGGTTCACCAGGGTTCGATTTCTTGGCCACCATTACTACTGGACTTTGCCATTCAGTAGTTGACTTTTCGATAATGTTTAATTTTTCTAGTTCGTCGATTTGTCGCGACATTTCCTCCTGAACTTTAGGTGACAATCTATACCTGTGTTGTCGTATTGGTTGAGTACTTGCTGTGTCTATTTTATGTTTATATAAGCCACAGCGACCTAACTCGGACATATCTTTAGCAAATGCATCCCTATTTTGTCCAATAACGACTAAAAGCGCGTCTTTTTGTGCATCTGTTAAATCTGATTGTGACAAATCTATATTTAATTCCTTTGCGATATTGATGTATTTTGTATTCTGAGCATCATTTTTAGAGCCGTCACATATACTTGAAATATTAACAACTTTATCATTTATTTCTCCAAAAATGCAATCTTCCGCAATTTCATGAAAATAGCCAATTATACTGTTTCTTTTCATGTGTATTGTCGTATTTGTAGGGTTTAATAATTGATACAAAGCTTTTTTACCTTTTGGCATTACTAGACATCGTGCTCCCATTACATTCCATTTACCAATTAAAGAAGAATTTGGTTCTATAATTCCCACTGAATTTTTAACTTCCGGTGTATGTCGAATAGATACCTCAACTAATGCTATATTTCGCGGTGGTATTTTGACGTTTTTCGTTAATTTCACAAAATTTTCATCAAATTTTGAGGTGTCATTTAAAGAAATTTCTGTTAAGCCTCCTTGTAAAGTCAATTTTTGATTCGAAAAGTCTAAAGTAGCTTTTTGTATATTAAGAAAGTCTCTACCTAATATAACTGGCATTTGTATTTGCTCTAAAACATGAAAATCTTGCTGCATTTCTAATCTACCCATCTGAACCGGAAGTGATACTTGACCATGTACAGCTAATATGTTTCCGCCCACACCCCTAACTATTGGGAATTGTGGCTTTTCTAGGATAAATTTGTTTTTAAGTCCAGTCTTGTGATAAACGTCTAAACCAACCACCGAAACAGCGGCACCGCTATCAACCAAGGCTGGCAAAACAGATTCTCCTATTCTAATATTAACTGTACATGAATTGTCAGATTTCGAATCAGAAATTGCTGGTGCAATATTAGTTTCATTTCGGAATTCTCTAAATTTTTAACAACTTTATTAAAAGATGTTTTTTGAAAGTAATTTTTAACGAAATCAATGTGGTTGTTTTTAGATCTAAATTTTGAATATTCAGATTTGTCATGACATGTGATAGTTGCGACATCTGCTTGTACTATATTACGTTTTCGGAAATTGTTATTTCTCCGTTTTTTATATTTAACAGTTCTAAAGTTTTGATTTGAATTTTGATTTATTTGATTCGTGAATTCATAACATGGCAAATGAGTATTGCTACCTAATGACTGAATAATTTGACCACACCTACCGTTAACTTCTGTTTCAATTTCTTTAATTTTTTTGTCCAACTGTTCTTGAATTTCCTGTTGTCTTTCATTTTCCTGTTCTCTGCTGACTGTGACTACTGATTGTCCTATTTTGGCAGATGTGATAACCTCTTCTGTTGTTTTTGGGTTAATATTGTTTATCAGCATAGGTGTTTTTATTTCGTTGATTACGCCGTGTTGTATGACGTGATCCATAATGCATGTTGCATTAGCTCGGTAGCATCGATCTTCTACTCGAGCTAGAAAGTCTGTCACGTTTTCGTCATTTTCTGTTTCATTTTTATCACTTCTCCTAATTTTGATTGTCTGTCTACGTGATTCATACCATATCTTTGAACAAACGCCTCACTTAGAAGTTTAAAATCTTTCTTTATATTGTCGTCTAATAGCAGGTACCAGACAAGAGCAGAATTCTCTAAAAATAACGGAAACGCCCTGGTGCTTTTAATTTCCGACCATTCAAGTACCTCTGTATACTGTATAAATTTGCGAATCCAAATATCAGCGTCTGCTACGTTGTATGCACAGAATTTTTTTGGTCTTGGTATTTCCATTTCTCTTTGTTTTGTAATGATAGGGAATTAGCTTTTCAGTTTCTTTGGTAGTACTCAGCTCGCAACAGGTGGTCGGGAACGCCGGATTCTCCCCAAGTATAACCGGTTAATTTTTGTTGTTGGTCGGTTATCTAATAAATTGATATAAAATATAACTCGTAACTCTATATACAATTTCTACACTTTATGTACAATATTAACATGTGTCTCGATGGACAGCCCAAGCGAGTCTGAATATCCTCTTTTTAAAATCACAATATACTAGTATTTATTTACAAACAATATGTTTACAACAAATATGTGAGTATTATGTAAGTAATATCCGCGGGTAGCTAGAGGCAAACCGCGGGTAGCTAGAGGTAAATATAATACAAAGAATACTGACAATAGAGTCAATCAACACTGATCCTCATTACTTAGATTAGAACATTATTTTCCCGTAATGGGAAAATCTGCCATACACTATAATGCCGATAAACATTAAATTACATAATAAAACTGTAAGAAGATAAAACATATAAACTAAAATGTAAAATGGCGAAAAGGTAATTTTCCACGGTGATACAAGTATGACTTCGTAAAATTCTGAATCGATTTACGATTTTTGAATAAATAAGGAAACAAAACAAATAAAATAATTTTAAAATTTTACAATTGAACAAATAAATTTCGTTGATCCGAATGTGTTTACCTTGGAATTTCAAACCTTCTCATCAACATTTCGGATCAACCGTCTCTTTGCGGATGATCGATTAATTACCTACAGTTCTCTTTATCTATGTTGATTGAACGTGACGGGTATACCTACTACATCGAGTGTAGCTGTGACATTTATATTTAACACAATTCGTGTCCGAACACAAAAAATATCGACTTGAACGTTAATTATTTAAATACTGATCTTAAACTTGTCCCCGCCTTTCCGCCTTTAAGAAGTATGTAAAATATATCTTAAATAATCATAAGCTATTTAAATAAAGGTTTAAGTTTTAAGTGTGGTTGAACTATTTCCACATTTCTTTTGTGTCTGTTGTTTTTTAAAAATGTTATAGATTTAAAACACATGCGCAGTTACTTTTCAATAACCGGTTTTAATTTACGGTATAATCGCAGTGGGAATTCAAATTGTGTCTTCCAAATCAAAACAATACATTTGTCAAACATGGCGGGTGGAATGGACTGCTGTGGTCATCTATCGCAGGCGGCTCTAGTTTTTATAAATATTATTTTTGCAGTAAGTATTTTGGATATCTCTCTCTCTCTCTCTCTCTCTCTCTCTCTCTCTCTCTCTCTCTCTCTCTCTCTCTCTCTGTGTGTGTGTGTGTGTGTGTTAACCTGCGTACACTAATAATATGTTAACCGATTTCAATCACTTAATTGTCTTTCAGAAGGCTTATTTCATTAATGTAATTAAGTGTCCTTGCTAATCAAGTATTATAAACATGTTCTTCTGTGACAACTTAAATCATAAATAGTTGTTCATACCAGAATTGATTTTCGGTATTGGAATTTCTGAATGATTTATTTGGTTATTCTAGCTTCAATCGATTCCCCTACAATATAATGTTTCACCTATTTCATATCGGAATGTGTGTATGAAATTTCACCATTAAATTGTTACATCATCCGTGACTGCACATATACAATACACATAGTATTCTTAATACTGTTATATAATATGCTAAAATGCAAGTATACACACATGTTATTTTTATAATCGGTTTACGATGATATAAAAATGCTTAGCCATTACTTTCGATTTTTTTATTTCGGCCAGTAAAATATACCATTAAAGTTTCGTTTATTCATGTAGGTATGGCAATCATCTGTGTAAATTTTCAGGAGTTTGTGAAAATTTATCAACAAATAAATTCCAAAATATCGGTTATCAATTTTCTGATTCATAAATGTGTGTTTTTGACCCGCGCCTCATTTGTAAGTTAAAACGCGTTTCGCAATACAGAATGACGATATAACTGTTTTTATTTAAATATTAAAATTGTGTGTCGCAATACAATCTCGGGGTCTTTGTGGGCGGTTGGGTTGGCCTAAAGCGGGCGATTTGATGATCACAATTGGGGTACGACTTTCCCTATGCTCAAATCCCATTAAGACAGATAAAGTGAAGGATGTTGGTCAGTTCGCTTGTCGAATGTCCGTGGTTTATCTCTTACCACTCCTGTTTCCTCCATCATTACAAAACTGAATTCTTGATATAAGTAAAAATTGACTTGGGGGCTAAACACCATAAATAATCCAACTGTCCGATCCATTTGAAATACAATTTGAAATACTATTTGAAAACTTTTTTTTGTTGAAAATTTGTAGAATCTTTGGACTTAGTCACTAAGATCATTGTATCTATGATAGTCTCAAATTTTTCTGAATTACATTATGAAGATGTTTTTCGTTTGCGTTGACAATAAGTAGGAAACTATATTGGTTTCCTTCATCTTGATGTGTTTGATTTGTCACCAAGGCAACAGCTGATTTCCCTCATCTTGATGTGTTTGATTTGTCAACAAGGCAACAGCTGATTTCCCTCATCTTGATGTGTTTGATTTGTTACCAAGGCAACAGCTGGTCCTAAAATCCTATTTTTAGCACATAATATGCAGTTTCCTTGATCTACTGTTTTATTGCTTAGTTAGTGGATAACCAATTTAATTATTCCCTTTCATGAACTCGCCACCAGTGTTCAGATCGAGCTGGTTCTAGTTTGAGAAGGTCTCTTTGTTTGCTTGTCGAAGGTCGATGGTTTTTCTCTAAGCAACCTTGTTTCTCCACCATGCTAGAAGTAACCGCCTTGATATAGATTAAAGAACAGTGACCGAGACTTAGAACACCGCCTGATTTATCTTTTCATACGCAGACAGAAACTTTCCTTCATGATATGCTGAAAAAAGTACAGTCAACGCACGCTTTCAGACTTTATTTATAGTATGTATATATGGCTTTAAAATTTAAGCTTGGCGCTCGGCATTAAACGGACAAAGATTTGACAGATTCATCGGTGCCGTGAAAATGGACTGAGGTGTGCTTGTCTCCAGTATACTATCGCGGTGGGCTTCAAAATTATTCAAAGTTATTTTTGGTATGCCCATTAATAAACCATTGGTTTGAAAGGTATTCTATTACTAATATTTCATAACTAATTATTTTCGGGCGGTGCCTTATACGAACTAATAAGGTCATTCCTCTATATTTTCTATTAAGATTAATATATGAATAAGAATTTTATACTCTACAAAAGTACTTTATCTTATATTTATTTTAGTATTTTTACGAATGAATGACATTTTTCGATTATTTTGTTTTAAATCAATTTTACAAGGAAATGGTAGAGATTAAATCATGGAGAAAATGTATAGGTTTACATGTATTTTACTAAGTATGCTGTCTTTAAAAACTATTTTTATTTTCCCTTTAGTATAAATGTAGGCTCCTGTACCTTCATTTTTAAAAAGAAATGAACACCTATAATAAAGATTTTAAAGTTACTGCTTAAATGGAATAAATGCAAGTTACATGAGCTGAGACACCAAGACTATGGCAAGCACAAATTAAAGAAATGACGGACTACGCAAATAACAAACTTTCAGTCATTGTTGCATGCAACTCTCTTCCCCAGTATTCACAAGTGTGATTTAAAGAAATTGAATTAACATTGAGAAACCGAAAAATCTTCTTTTTTTATTAATTAATTATTTATTTATTTTTTTTATTATATTTATTTATTTATTTTATCAGCAGTTACCTGCATAATTAAGCCATTGACCCCAAAACAATCACACACACACACACACACACACACACACACACACACACACACACACACACAAGAACTCTTGATAACTATTAATGCATTCAGATTCATTGAAATTGATCATCCGTAATTCAGGTTATCATTTGGAAACTACCCAAACACAAAGAGACGAATTGGCAGACAGACGACATTGACAAACACTGAAGTCCCCTCTGTTTTCACCTGTCAAGGGAATGATAATTGTCCCCGTGCCAAGCCTATCTTGACACGGGGCATCGGTTTTAAGGACCCCGTGATTTTCATTTCTAAATGCTTAGTGCTTGGCGAAATAACAGTAACTACTTATTTTCATGTCTTGTTTAGAACCGGCAGGTGTTCGCACCCCGACTTCCCACATACAAAGCAATCATTGAGGTCGATGGTTGTAACAAACAGCTGAAGTATGAAAAACCAGTTTTTTTATTGGATTGTTCAGATTATGTCTATATATACTTACTCTTTTGAAACTACAATACATGATGCCAATAACGATGGCCCATTAATGGCTTAAATGGCTCATATAAGGAACGACCCATTGCTATTCTGAAAATCTATGCAAAAAGACAAAATGACCCATAGTGGAAATTCCCTTCCTAATCATTGCCATTTTGTCTTTAATTTACGGCCATTGACCGTCAAATGTCCAAAGTGTTCTATACATTTTTCATAATGTATCTTTTTTTTCTTCTGTCTATCTATCTATCTATCTATCTATCTATCTATCATTATTATTATCATTATTATTTTTGTTGTTGTTGTTGTTGTCATGTTAGTTTTCTTTGTTATTGCTTACTAAATGTTTTTCAGTTGCAAATTTTCATTTTTATTTTTTTCAAATTTTTGCAATTATGATAAGTAAATGAATGCACTATTTCTCGTTATTTTATATCTGTTTCGAGATAATATGCAGACTGATAGTTCCACTTTTCCTTTTTATTATTTTTCAGCTTCTCGGAGTGGCATTCATAGTCGTAGGATGTCTTTTAAGGTTTCAAGAAAAATTTGTCGTCAGCTTTGTAGATGATTTGCTAACTGAAATTCAAATAGAATCATTAAATATGGACATGTCATCGTTAGTGAAATCCTTGGCCATTATTATAATCGTCATAGGGGGAGTGGTGTTAGTTATTGGACTTCTGGGAATGGTTGGAGCATGCTGCAGAGTTAGAATATTTCTTGTCGTAGTAGGTACTGTCCGCAAGCGCTCGCGCACGCGCGCGCGCGCGCGCGTGTGTGTGTGTGTGTGTGTGTGTGTGTGTGTGTGTGTGATACTTAAGAATGGTATATGCGCATGATGCTGACAAGTATCTGAAACATTTGATGGCCAGTGTGGCCCTCGAAAGTGGAGGAATGGCGGTTGCACACCATATAAAATTTATTTGAGGGAATTAAGGTTTGGAAATTGCGACGTCAAAAACATTCTAACCGATCAACCAACCAGCCTTTGGTAAAATTGACTAGACGTCGACTTCTTGCACTGAAAGCGGTTTCATAAAAGATAAATAAAGCAAATTGAATCCATTTTTCTTTTTATCTTTACATTTACTTTCGTTTTACTCTATTTTCAGTATGCGGTACTAGTAATTCTTATCATTGTTCTACAAGTTGTTGCAGTTGTTTTTACCTTCGTTATGAAAAGTGATGTAAGTATGATGAATAAGAATAATGTATTCACCCAATCATTTTTAAACCAACAATAAAATTAAAATTACAATCATTGTCTAACGTGCAATTAATCGTTTTCGGTAGGGAACTTCTTGAACTCATTGTAATTTCATTAATTCAGACGAAATATTCAGTTTCTTATCAAGGCAAATTTCAAAAATTATAATAATTTCAAAACATTAAAAATTTAGCATGAAACATCAATTCTATGTTTTTTCCCAAAATGCAATCGTTTTTACAGGGTTTATTTCCCTTGCAATACACTATTTTCAATTGAATTTAAAAATGTTCAGTTACTTGGTCGCCGGATGGTGAATTGAACGCACTTTCAGATCAAGGCGCCTCTTATCGCCTAGTTCAAATCCAATTAGGGAAAGATTCTAGTGTGGAAATTTTGTCACACCGTTTGACAATGGTAGGTGGTTTTCTCAGGGAACCGGTTTTCTCCACAATCTCTGAACTGACCATGTCGATGAAAGTAAACATATTTCTACATAGAATTTATATCTAAAAGAGAATTCTAAAGTGCTGGAGATTTAATAACCACACCAAAGATAATATGAAAGATCATGTTTATTTAATTTTACCGCATCTTGCATCGGCTTGCAAGTTTTGTGTAGTGAGACGGACTGCTTGCAAATGGGTTATTGACTCGGGGATGTTGCAAGCCTAGGTTTGTGGAGTTGTTTTTTGGTCAAAGTCGCAGTGCTGTTGGTGGATGTGATATCGCTGTATTCGGGGTTTTCCTGGGTGTGTTTGGCGTCTCGTGGTTCCTTAGGCTTTTGATCACGGTTTTGATTCACACGTGACAGGTGTAGCTGGCTAGACAAGGGGTTGTTTTCATTTCCGGAGTAACCGTCCTCACTTCCTTTGTGGAACTTTCCAGTTTTAACAAATTTTATTTTGCTTTAAGGATTGTGATTTGAACATGAACCGGTGTGTGTTTGATTATATGGATTTGTTGTATATAATTTATAATCATTTTTGTACTTTTCAGATCGACCGTGAATTAAAATATAGTCTAAAGAAAACTTTAAATGACAGTTATACAGGTGACAAAGGAACCGATCCCGTGACAAGAGCATGGAACTATGTATTTTTTACAGTAAGTTTATAAAAAGTTATAAAAAATGTACACTGAAATATTTGAATATCAAAGATACTTCTCTGTCATACCAATTTTTTTTTTTTACATATTTATAAATTTTGAGTTGCCTATTTGTTTTATCCTAAAAATACGGACCCCTTTTGTACTACTGACTGATATATTTTGAAATCGAACACACCTTTTTTAAAATCAAGTGTACGACTAACAAAATCGAAAGAAACGTTTTTAAAACCGAGTACACGACTTTGGCAAATTATGCGCACGATCTAAAAATTGTGTGCACGGCTTATAACTTAGAACAAATGTGCGCACTATTAACAAGTTTTAAAAATCGCGAGTACGGTTTTGAAATCGAGTGTACGACTTTTGAAATCGTCTCTGTGGTCTTTAACTTGGAATGGTTAATAATAAAGTCTAACCTTTCTGTAACTATATGTGTCTAAAATGATCAGGTTTTTTCAATTCCCAATTATATTTTAACAGTTCTTATTTGACGCAATTCATCCCAACATCAGCATTTTAACACAAAAAGGTCATCCCCTCCTCTTCTTCTTCTTCTTCTTATTTTTTTGTTTTTTAGTAAATTAAAGATCATGAATTAAACTTATTATGTCAAATATATATCTGTTTATAATTATTATTTACAATTTTTCTAAAAGAAAAAAATTGTTCTTAAAGTTTTTCTGAAAAACAACTTAATTTGAATACATCTCCGTAGTGGTCACTTGTCTACAGTAGTCATTTTGAAACCTAGGCAGTACCATGCGCTGTGATTGGTAAGCGCGCGCTTAGAATACTAGGCCCTAGTTATCCATTTGAAAACTACTTTTATATTTCAGTGTCATTTGACAGTGCCATAACAACACCAATTACATTTACTCAAGTGCTTGCCAAAAATATGGAGTTTTATAATCACTGGTCGCGAAAAATATTTGTCTATCTATTACGCAAATTTGCTCTTTACTGTCAATTGTTGTTGTTTAAATTTTTCTTCTTCTTCTTCAGTTTGAGTGTTGTGGTGTTGATAATTACAAAGACTTGCACAACTTAACAAAATGGACGAGAGGTTCCGCATTAGGACAACAGTACCAAACACCGCTCCACTGTTGTCATGACGTCACTGGCGAGTACCCTAAAGTTTGTCTCCCTTCCGGAGATGACGTTTTATGTGCTCTTACTCCAATGAGGTACAACTCAAACTTTGAAAAGGTAAGGTTTTTCTTGGTTCTGCTTGGGCTTACTCGCTACTAATAGAAAGAATTAATTTTATTTATAGCATGTCCATTGAGATTAAAGGCGTATTTAAAACAGGGAACACGGTGGCTTAGTGGTTAAGGCGTTAACCTTCAAACACAAGCACCCATCGTTGTGGGTTAGGCCTCGGTCATAGTAAGTGAGAAAATGTTTTTCCTTCTCGTTGATTTCTTCGGGTTTGCTCGGTATCAGAATAATGGACTAACTAGTCTTCGATGTTTATCTGCGACAATGCGGGCGAGTGTACCAACACTCTTAACGTCGCAATAAGTGCGCACAAGAACATTTCAGATCAAGAATACGTACACACTTACGCTCCACATCAACTTGCGTCAAAATTAATCTTTGATATAAAAAATTATAGTCTGGTCACAATTAGCTGTAAAATTAGTGACTTGACGTAAGACAACACTTAAACAAACAGCATTAAAACAGGTGGAGTATACATCAAAATAAGCAGTCATAATGTACAATTTGGGACTTAACTGAAATAAATTAACAAAAATAGAAAATTTAATTAAAATAAGTAGATATTAATTATGGAATATATGGGGTTGCTTGTTTCAATTAAATATCAATAGTTCATCCACTCTATTTTGATCAGTAAGATGTCAACAATATACATCAAGGGAGTGATTAGACGCCGATCTCAAATATAACGCAGCTGTTGATGTACTGTTTTTGTTACGTGATATTTTATTTTAATTGACACTTTAATTCATTTTAATTTGGTGTAAAGTAATAAACATCTTGTTAGTTTCAATTTTTCAGTTCTTGTTGACAGATAATCCAATTTCATTTCGGTTCTATTTACAAGTGTTCCCTTGTTAATGATTAATAAAACGTTCCATCACCGTTATAGTACACATCCGTAAATAGTAAAAATTAATCAAAAAGTAGAAAAATACTTTTATTGATAAAAAAAGGAGTGGGTTTGGGTGTTTTACGTTCCAGTCAAGATTATTCTGCATGTATCGAAAAGTGCTTGATGATTGGGTTGGACTAGATTAATGGTGTTTCACTCAAGTCTAGATTTGTTCATATATACAGTTCTGAGATGGTGAAGGAAATCGCAGTACCACAGAAAAACTGACCTTCGGCAAGCAAACTATCAAACTTTTTCACACTAAAGTGGAATTCAAACTTGGGACTTGAGAGACACCGTGATCCGTAAGCGGGAGTTTAGACCACTCGGCACCAGAGGCTCTTGCGTTTAATTATCCAAGTATAAATTATACGACAAACTGTCATTGTCATACCGAAATAATCTTAAGCGCGCGTACGGACCAAAATGCCTCTCGTCGCCCAGGGTAAACAAAGGTAATCGACTAACTCGGTATTAATTCTAGTGTTCAAATTTATATTTTCCCTTGCCTAAAGTTTGTTGTTATCTCCAAGCACTCGTTTCCTATATCATCTGTGAACGATTTTTGACAGGGGCGTACAGCGTCATTAACTCAATACTCTGCGTTTATCATGCACAGTTTGGCAGCCACAAACAGTTTAAATGTTAAAGCATGTTCAATAGTCGTTCTGGATATTACATCTTGCTATTTATAAAATATATAAAATAAATTTGTTAACAAGCAAAACAAACAGTAATACAATGACAACAGGTGCTCGGAAGGAATTAATTTTGCAATTAATTTTATCCGAATATCGGTTATATTTCTATAATTGCAGGGGTGTTATAATGAAATTATGGACTGGTTGACTACATATGGTAAAATTGAATTAGTTATTTCAATCTGCTTCTTGATGGTAGAGGTGAGTGTAATTCAAGATTATTTCGTTTCGGAGATTAAAGAATACTAATTTGTAATTTATGAAAACTCAAAGTTAACAAAAAAGTTAACGCCTCCAACTTAAATTAGATTGAGTTCTAGAATTGCATGATGGTTTGATGATTAACCTATCGTGTTGTCAAACAACGTACTATTTCCATTTTTATTACAGTTGTTTTTAGTATTATTATTATTTATCTATTTTTCCCTAGCTTGACATTTCAGTGCTTAAAATAACGTTTCCTCGTACAACCAATTGCCCTTACAGCTACAAGTAATGTATAATTTAATGTTAAAACTATATTTAAAAAAATGCAAGAATTTTTGAGTGAATTTCTAATATTTTATTATAGACTTATCAACTACCATGGCTTAAGAATCAAATTAGCATTCAAAAATTAATTGTATAATAATTTCTTTTTTTCAGATTTTATGTATTATTCTGGCTTGCTGTTTGTGTCGTAGTATTGGAAATGTTGGCAAGAAATACGAAGAAAATAGATCAGATATTGACACAAAAATGTGATAATAAACAATAAATTATTTGTTTATTTAATATACATGTACATGAAAAATTCATGCTCATTTATTCACAATCACAAAACCATTACGAAAGAAAAAGCAAAATTCTTAATTTTTCACGGATTTTTAACAGGTATTCCAAACGAATTGATAAATTCAATTGCGAAATAGCTTTTCATACAAATGCATTATAAGAAATTGAGTAATATTATGGAGATTTATATATAGTAGTACAATGTATTCAGTTCTTCAAAAACCCGGAAGCTGGGATTCTAAAGCGCCGGTTGATAGATTACACTGCGACTCTCCTCGCCTTACCTCAAGTCCCAATCGGGACATAACCTGGTCTATAATTAGTGTGGGAAGAAAGACATTTGTTTAAAAATACATGTACAAGGATGATGGTTTATCTCGGAGAACTCGCTTTTCCCCTACTTTCCTTAGGATTGACTACCTTGATAGCGACATTATCTTGACTTGGGTATTAAAGACAATTGCTTACTCTCTCCAATCTTTATAAACAAGGATCAAGTTGTTCGATGTCTGATTAATTTAATCAACTGATTGATCAAAAACAAATTATCAACAATTTTTTAATATTTTGTTGAATTTTGGTGAAAATAAGAAAAATCAAATAGATAACAATTTTTCGTCACATAAAGTTCTCTATATACATTTGTTTGGGTGCTGATTTTTTCAATTTTATGAAAAAATTCATTCAATTGTCATTGGCTACTTATAAATTCATAGTTTGTTACAATTCAGGATAGGAGGGGGCTTCAGGAACGTTTCAAAATTTTCATATCCAATTTTGATTTTTTTTTTCGAAAGAGTTTTAGAATTGCAGCAAACTCAATTGCAAACTCTGGTACCATTCTTCTCGAATTGTATCATTGAATCAATTTAAAAAAAACCGACTTGATTTTTTCCATTAAAACCTTATTCTTTTTCCATTATCTTAATCTTGTTTAGATGTAACGCCATAGTGCAAATATATCGCCATTGCCAGTATTATGTCATTGCTATAATATAGCTTTGTCGTTCGGCGAAGCGTATCTTCGCTAGTTAAAACCCATACAATACTTTGTTTCAATCTATACATTTACTTAGCCATGCGAACACACAAAAACTTGCATTCTTTTAGATTAAATTGTTTTTAATCTGTAGTTATGTGAATCTTTAGGTGCAGAATGAAGATATATTCTTTTAAACAGACAATAAAAGTGAATGACAGAATCGATGCATTTTTTTATTAAAGACTATAGTTCAGCTTAACACATCATGTGTAAAGGAGTTGTTTAAAATAAAATTTTCTGATAACGAAGCATAAATAGATACAAAAATTTTACAAAATATATCTAGGATATAAAAAAAATAATGAAACTATGAAATATTAGGTTTCAGAAGAGAAAAATAAAACTAGGAATCTAACTCTTAAAATAATGACGTTGTTTACTTAAAGTAAGATTAAAAATATCAAGGTTTGGCTAATTAATTCATTTCCATCGTTCATTGATCAGACTTAGTAATTAATTTCTTTTTAATGTTTAATTTACAAATTTCAAATCGAATAAAAGTACATTATCATTGTAGTTGGTGCAAATTTAGCGATGAGGTTGTTTTTGAAATAGGCAACTCATTGTCGACTGTAGTTTTGAAAAAATGTGTATATATTAACATTAAATTATTTTTTACATTTAATTATGTTTTGGGTTTTTTATCGTCATAACTAATTCATTTTAATTTGATAGCTAGCTGAAATGTTGTTTAAAGACAAATCAGCAATTTTTTAACTGTTCGGGATAACAGAATAAACTCTTAGCATAAAGTTTGCGTTTGCGTGACATTTAGAGTGTGTATCTTTGTCTGCCTTGTACTAACGCTCACTCTGGTGACTTCTTTTATTAAGGTGCCGGGTCATCAAATTACTATACTGCAAACAAGCATACCGCCCTAGTCAAATTAACCTGACACCAGGTTAACAAGTTTATGTCCCCATACTTCCGAGCACCACGCTCGAGAAAGCATTCTCTCAAATTTTAAAGTCTTAGGTTAGACCTTGCGGGGTTCGAACCTCTTACTCCCAATTATTGAGCCACAGAGACTAGTTTAGCAATCAAGACTACAACTATGTATCGGAAATAGATGTAAAAAAAATTTAAAAATCAAAATGTAGACAACTCATATTTCAAAAACATAATGAAGGCAAAAGAGACTTCAGAAACACATCATTTCATTTACAAATGTAAGAAACCATTGTATGTTAGCAGAAATTAAAAAAACATAACGAACGTGTTAGATATTTATAGGCAATAGATATTTCGAAAAGTATGCATTTGAGATTAAAAGATATACAGCTATGTAACAGAAACACAAAAAATAACGTAGATAGAGATTTCAGAAAGACTATTCAGGAAATAGAGAATACAAATACACAACGTATATAGAGAGTACGAGTAGAGATAAATATTTCAGAAACTATGTAGGGAAAAGAGAATCTAAAACACAATGTAGACAATACAGATAAAAATTTTAGAAACACTACGAAAGAAATAAACAGATATTTTAAAACATTACGTAGCCAATAGAGATTGAGATTTCGGAAACATTACATAGCCAATATAGATTGAGATTTCAGAAACATTACACAGCCAATATAGATTGAGATTTCAGAAACATAACGTAGGAAAAATAGTTTGGGATTTCAAAAACATTATGTAGGCAATATAGATAGTAATTTAAGAACCATTCCGTCGGCAATAGAGAAAGAGATTTCATATATATTACGCAGGCAATTGGGTAAGAGATTTCAGAAACATTACGCAGTCAATAAAAAATATATTTCATGATGCAGGCAATAGAAATAGAGATTTCAATAAAATTAGACAGGCAATAGAAATATAAATTTTAAAAATTTTACGCAGTAAATGATATGGAGATTTTACATTACGCGGAAAAAAATATAGATTTTAGAAACTTTATTGAAGAAATAATGAGATTTCAGAATTTTTACGCAAGCAATCGAGTTAGAGAACTCTAAAACATAAAGAAAGAAATGAAAATGAAGAATTCAGAAATTTTACGCAAAAAAAAAAAAAAAAAAAAGATTTCAGCCACATTTCGTAGAAAATAAAGATAGAAATTTTAGAAAATTTACATAGGAAATAAAGATATAGCCTTCAGAAACTTAAGGGGGAAAATAAAGATAGAGATTTTACAAAACATTACGTCTGCAATAAAAAATAGAGATAAATATTCTAAACAATCATGTAGTAAATAAAAATAGAAATTTTAAAAACTTTATGTAGGAAATAAAGAAAGAGATTTTAGGGTCATTTCGCAAGCAATTGAGATGGACATTTTAAAAACATTATGCAGGCGAAAGAGATTTTAGAAAAATTACGTAGACATAGGGACAGTGTATTTTTGAAGCGTTACGCAGGTGAAGAAATAGAGAATAAAGGTAGAGATTTCAGTAACATTACCTAAGAAATGAAAATATACAAATAATAAAACAAACAAACCAGTCCTTGTCCATATCACAATCCAAAACAAAAGTGCCATGAAGGCCCTGGACGCTCACCTGAAAATGATGTACACTCAGCTTGATTTTGGCAAACTGGAGCTTCTATTCTTAAAAGAGATTTTTTCCTATATTTCGAGCTAGTGACCTACTTATTGACACAAAATGACCCATATATTAACTTGAGCTAGCTTTTGTCAAGAGCATCATTCTGAGACAGTTTGATAAGATTGGTCCAAAATGGATCGCCTCATATGTGTTAACAAGGTTTTTATATAATTCGACCTAGTGACCTACTTATTGACCCAACATAGCCCATATACAAACTCGAGCTAGCTTTTGTCAAGAGCATCATTCTGACTAAGTTTGATGAAGATTGGACTAAAATTTTGGTCCCCAGGAGTGTTAACAAGGTTTTTTTACAATTTGACCTACTGACCTACTTATTGACCCAACAAGGCCCATATACGATCTTGAGCTAGCTTTTGTCAAGATGATCATTCTGAGAAAGTTTGATGAAGATTGGACTAAAATTGGGGCCTCAGGAGTGTTAAAAAGGTTTTTCTACAATTTGACCTAGTGACCTACTTATTGATCCAACATAGCCCATATACGAACTTGAGCTAGCTTTTGTCAAGAGGATCATTCTGACTAAGTTTGATGAAGATTGCACTTAAATTGTGGCCTCAGGAAAGTTAACAATCAAAAGTTGACGCACGACGCACGACGCACACCGGACAATGACCCACCACAATAGCTCACTTGAGCACTTTGTGCTCAGGTGAGCTAAAAAAACAAAGTGAAAACTTTGCAAACTGGCAAAATATGTTATACACGTGAACTTCCATTAAGGAAGTGAGGCCGGGTGCTCCGGAAGGTTAAGCACCTCCGGTCTAGCTAGCTACACCCGTCACGTGCAAGTCAATTTTGAGAATGAAAGGAACAAAGAACTATGGTAAGTCAAATATATCCAGTATAAGTTGGGATATAGTGACTACATACTTATCAACAATATTGTGATTACGGCCATAAAACTTTTCAAGGGCCCTGATTAGCCCAGGCTTGCAATATCCTTGTGTCAACAATTTAATTGTAAGTAATTTGCTTCGTTGCAGAAAGTCCCTATAGTGGGAACAAACTCTACCGTACCGTAATAACTGTGAAACATATACACCATACGCAGGAGAAGCAGGAATATTACTGCAAAGAAACGGAAAGTTGACAATAGAAAAATTGAAGTCATCACGTTTGTCGTATAGCTTCAGATGTAACCTTTCGTGGGTGTCATAATTGAGGTATAAGTCCAATTATGAAACAGAACATGGAGAATTTGTCGTGTCCTTTATTTCAAGCTCACCTGGATAGATGACATTCACATAATCTCCAAATTTGTGATTATTTAGAGATAGAACGTCATTTATATATCTGTATGTGTAGTTGAATGATTTAGCGACAGTCTTTTTTCCAGATTTGACAAGGTTCTGTTAAAATTCTGATTCATATGAATGAAGAAACAAATCAGCAAGCAAAGGTGCACAGTTTGTGCCCTTTGGTATACCGATTGTTTGCTCAAAGATAATATTGCCAAACACAACAAATATGTTGTCTATCAAAAACTCTAACATTTTGTTGATGGTATCTTCAGTATATTTTTGTTTGCAGTCTGTATGGTGTTTTACAAAATAACCAGAATCCCTGTTGAGCACAAGATATTTATATCTTGGTTAACCGTTTTTGTAAAAGAATGAAAAGTGAATTATTTGTTTTAGACGTTCTTTCAATTTAGCATGAGGAATAGTGGTTTAAAGGGTAAAAAAATAAAAGTTTTTATACTTTTTACCGAAGATAGAGTATTAGAAACAGAATGATCAAGTAGTTCTTTAGAATTTTTGAGAATCCACATTTGGTTGATGCCAGATGTAGAATAGACTTTATCTGAATAAGTCTGAAGGCCAACTTTGACGACTGTCAAAATTTGTGTTAGAATTACTGATAATGATTAGTAGTACATTTAGAGGAACCTGCTATAATATATCTTTCCTTGTATGGATTTTTGTGAAGTTTTGGAATCCAATATAAGTAAGGCAGGTCAAGTTCTTCCTGTTTTAAATTGAAACCAAAAGACTCGAAGACTCCCCTATAATTGGAAAGAACTTCATCTTTGGTTAAAATCAGATTTTAGAAACGTTACATAGCAAATAAAGATAGAAGTTTCAGTAACCTTACGTAAGAAATTGAGATACATATTTCAGAAACTTTACGTAGAAAATACAGAAAGAGAATTAAGAAACTGTACGTAACAAATAAAGATAGAGATTTCCTAAACATAAGGTAGACAATAGAGGCAGTGGTTTTAGAAGCATTACGCAGGTAAAAGAAATAGAAAAAAAGATTTCAGAAACGTTACGTAGGGAATTAAAAAAGAAATTTCAAAAACATTATGTAGCAAATAAAAATAGGTTTTCGAAGGTTTACGTTGTAAATAATGTGAGAGATTTCAGTAACTTTACGTAAGAAATAGGGAAAAAAATTCAGAAATATCACGTAGGCAATGAACATAAAGAGTTCAGAATCTTTACGTAAAATATAGATAGAGTTTTCAGAAATATTAAGTAGAATAGATAGATACAAATTTAGAAAGATTGTTTAGGCAAAAGAATTATATTTTAAAAACATGACGTATACAAGAAGAAATAGAGTGCACTAGAAACATTACATAGGCAATAAAAATAGCGATTTAATAACCTGTTCGTAACAAATAGAGAATTTTAGAAACATGGCTTGGACAATGGTGATATAATTTCATAAATTTTACGCGCAGGCAATAATGATTAAGAAATTTCAGAAACATTAAAGAGACAATTGGAACAAAGATTTCAGAAACTGACAAAAATGATTTTATTAATATTACGTAGCAAAATACCACAGATCAAGCGCATCGCACCATCTTCAAGTATATGTGTTTCAAAAGCAATTCACAAACAACAAACCATACATACAGTTAAACAGTTTAGCAGAAGCATGACAGAGAATAAACAGAATGTAAAATATTTTGACACAATTCTGCAGTTTAAAGACACATTTTCATAAAAATGATACCCAATTACAAACCGGCGTTAAAAAAAGTATAAATATTCTAAAGCTTCTCTATGGTTTTAGGGGCCTCGGTGGCTGAGTGGTCTAAAGCGCGCGCTTACGGATCACAGCGCCTCTCACCGCCTGGGTTCGAATCCCACTCGGGACAGATCCTAGTGTGAGAAAGTTTGTCAGTTCGCTTGCCGAAGGTAGGTGGTTTTCTACGGGCACTCAGGTTTCCTCCAACATTCCAGAACTGACCGCCTCGAAATAAGGGACAGATTCTTGACTGGGGCGTAAACACCATTACTCCACTCCACTCCACTCTCTATGGTTTAACATCGGGTATCAGTGACAAGATCATTATTCTAGTTGCCTTTTTAGTTTAAATTCGATTAGCTATATACATGAACATACAGATTAAATTAAGCTGCATTTTCTTTATCATCTGTTTTAAGGCAATGACATCATAATACAAAGGTAATTGATATTCAGCTCATCACCATATTTAATTGAAGGAGATGCTCTCTTTAAGGAAAAAAATGCTAAAGAGATAATCTGATAAATGTTGGTAAAGATAAAGTATAAAGTAACTTAGTCGATACTTCAAAAAAAAAAAAAAAATATATATATATATGTATGTATGTATGTATGTATATTGTTAGCTATAGATTTTGCAATACGGAAATAAAATTGATTTTTTTCTTGGGTTATTAAAAATGGAGGATTTAGTGTACTAAATATTTCAAGTTACGTTACGTAATAAAGATTTATATCGTAGTTATTTTTTAATCATTTATACCGACTCAGTAATTTCCTGAATAGTGGTTGAAATCTAAGAACCCGGAGAACGTATGCTACTTTTGGCAAATAACTGATAAAGTCTCTCACATTTGGATCTGTCAAGGAGAGAATTCGAACCTAAGCTGCGACAGGTGCTGTTATCCGTAATATTACTCCGAGTTTATATCCGACAACTAGTATTGCTGAAGGAAAAAGTGTCTAGGTAAGCACTCACGAGAAAAAGAAGTATTATGTTTTTAATACAATAGTAAATTTTCTTTAATTTATACCATCGTATCTGCAATACATGAAACCAAATACAAAATTAATTGTAAAATGAGTCATAGAACATATATACTGGTTAACTTTTGAAATCTCTTCTGCGTTTTTCAAGTTGTTAAACGCATTTTCTGATCAACTAGATGCAACTACCTTTTTATTTGACATCTAAATGTTCCTTAAATTAGTTCATTAATCTCATTGCCATGAAGTGAAATGATTAACAATTATTTTTTATCAGTCTTAAACAATGCAAAGTAGTGTTTGAGCATCAGGTGGTTCGCATTAGATTACTGAGTATTGTTATTTGAAAGAAAAAATAACCTGAAACTATTAACTCTTTCAATCATTTTAAACAATATTCATATGTACATTTTTAACATTATATTAATACAAATAACAAAAGATTAGGAAGAAATATAATATTATTTACAAATATAATTGTTTTTCAATTTTATTTTCATAGCAAGGATGATTAAACTTGTCCCCAGCTTGACAGTTATTTCTTAACTAAGATTTTCCTTCACAAAAATCGAGCAATTTTGGCACTCTCTAACAAAACTATGAATAAATATTTTTGTATATTTCTAACTACATGTACTTGTAATCCTATATTCTCAACAACGAAATCATTAAGATTATTAAATTGCCAAAATTAATCTCAGAAAAATCTTAGTAAAGGAGAGATTGTTAAACTAGGGCCTGAATATAAAGTTAAAGTTTAAATATACAACAATAAAAATGAAAAAATATATGTTTAACACAAGTACAAATTTTTTTTAAAACGCTTATTACTAAGTCTTTAAAAAGCGTCTGTTTAAAGTTTGTAGTTTTATCTTTATTGACCCCGATATCTTTTTGTCTTATGTTTTCTTTCCTTGTTTGTTTTGATATTTACTATTTGTTGTGAATACTAACAAGAAGATTTTGTTTTACTGGGCATCCTTTGCCAAACTGCACGCCTACAGGTTAAAGCACTCTTATATGATATAGTGTTATTTTATTGATAATTAAATACTATCCTAATCATTTGATAGAATAATAGAATAATATTGTAACATGCGATCGGACAACTATGGAATGATTATTTTCCATAGTTGCGCCACCCCAAGGAGACTTCTGATAAAGAAAATTTTTATGTAATATTAAAGTACCCATCTTAAATAAAAATTTCACAAAAAAAATTAAAAAATTTTTGGCTAGTTTTTGAAATAATTAATGTTGGAATTCCAATTGGAAAAAAATTCCAAGATGTATATCTTCTTGCTTTGCTGATGTACTGCAGGTTTCACTTATAAAGCATTTAAACATTAGTAATTATGTGTAGATGACAATAAATATCAAATAAAAATCATAAGAAAATAGTTACATTTCCATTATTTAAAATCAAAATAAATATGAATTTGAAGAAAATTGTTATAGAAACAGTGTACTCTTATAAAAATGTCATATGCTTCTTATGAATATTGATAAAATAATCCAATTCAAAAAGAGCTCTTGACATTTAAAATACTTTTAACAAGGTTAATAAATGCAGCATTCATGTAAAATGAAATAGTTTAAAACAAAATTTGACTCTCACATTCCCACTCTTAAAGATTAAGTAAACAATTACAATATAGTATCTTGAAGTTTATTCAATATTGGAAAAGAAAAAAATCACACGGTACAAATTACCGTATGATATATATATATATATATATATATATATATATATATATATATATATATATATATATATATATATATATCATATATTTCCATTTACGTCAATATATAATATGATATTGTTAACGATATGCTGAAAAAATGAACTTGTAAAGAATACTTGAACATAATTAGATATATTTATAATATTAGCAATCTACACCACTATACATCTGAAAAGGCACCCACGTACACAACCATCGTTCGACTTATTTGAAAAATAAATTGTTGTTATTTTTATCTTCAAAACAAATGTTTAAATTAATATAGAAGTGAATAAATATTTAACTTAAGAATTAGTGACATGTTCTTTAAATCATTAGTGAAATGTGTATTATTGAATTGGTGAAATGTTCTTTAAATAATTGTTGAAATGTTCTCTATGTATTTGGTGATTTGTACTCTATATAATCGATCGGTAAAATGTCTTATAATGATTTGTTGTATAATGTCTCCTTATAATTTTCGAATAAAATGGTAACTCAATAATTGGTAAAATTACCAAAACATTTAGGACAATGTCTTTTATTGATTGGTAAAATGTTTCTATTTTATTGCTGATTTGGTGAGATATCCTCTCATATATTGATGAAATATCACTTAATTGGTAAGTGAAATGTCTCCTAAATTATTTAATTCGTCACTGAAGTTTCCTCATCAAAAACCGAAAAGCTCCCTAGTAAATAATTGGTAAAAGGTCCTCTGTATATTCTCAAAAGTGAATTTGGTCTTTAAAATTACCAAATATTTAAATTAAAAAAATAAATAACTTTGAGATATGTTTGGATTGGAAAAGATATTTTAGTGAAAAACATTGTTCGTTAATACTATCGAAATAATTCAAGACCAGTTTGGTATAAATTGGAAAGGTTGATTTTTATCCACCAAAAGCTGTAACATGAAAAACCTCTGAAACTGGAAATGGCTTTAAAAATTTGCAAGAAATCTTCTAAGTTTCAATAATATAAGCAATAATTAGAATTTCGAACAATAAACGCTTCCAGGAAAATGCCGAGTGTTAAATATTCCAAAATAACAGAAGATACTGCACTTTATGTAATCAATATATAACACAAATACCTAAATTTATTTTTGATGATTTTCAGTTTTTATTTAAATACAGTCACTGCAAAAATTTGAGAAAAACAGTTATTCGAAACTTTATATTTTATCCAAATGTTGTTGAGGTGAAGAAATATTTTTGACACTCTAATGCTTTTTATAAACATTTGGCTTTAAAAACGATTTGAAAAAAATATCCTAAAACAGCACAATTCTTATAAGTGAATCAAAAATGCTATTCTTAACCAATATTACGTCAATTTGGTAGTTTTTTTCTGGAAACTTTATACAATTTTCAATGATAACAAAGAGAATATAAACTCTGAAATAGTTTTCTAATATCAATAACACATTTTGACATTGTTTATTTAAAAAAGATTTAGTATCTTGATGGTTCGATTCCAAAACACTGACTTACATGTGCTGATTGTTCTTCAAAGAATTTCAAATACTAAAAGTTCATGAATATGTGTAAACAGAAGATAAGACTGTGTTTTTAAAGAATATAGCTAAGTGGATAAAATTTCTGTTTCCACACGATGTTTTGACACATATTGTATTCTTATAATTTTAGAATTTTTATAATGTAAAGGCATGTACAAAATATGCGGGTTTATGCAAATCAAGTTAGTAGTTACATGTATATTATTGAAATCCAATCACGACATTGTTGCAATATTATTAAAAAATTTAAAATTAGTAAAACATTACCCAAAATCTGATCTAATGCTAACATGAGCGATAAAATTTTTTGATCTAAATGTTGTTGAGTGGGCAAACTTCTTAGAAAAAAGATATTCTTTTAAAATAAATATCTTTATAAGAAAAAAAATTGTTGAAAAAATTTAACTTTTACCTCTAAATGGATTCTGAAGTTTATTATTAAATATCAAACGTGTAGCTTTGTTGATGATAACCATTGCAAAAAATTAGATGGTTTGGGTGCTCGATCTTTTACATTACCAGATTTGTTCATCATTCAGGGAAGTTTCATGAAATATATAAGGTTCATTAATATAAATGTACATTATCAATTCTATTCTGTGTATTTTGATTCAAGAATATATCTGTAGATAAAATATCATTTATGTTTCAGTGCTGTTTTCTTATGTTACACTTTATAATGTAAATGTCATAAAACTTAGCTTAAAACTGATTTACGTAAATATTTCCTCATGTACTTCTGGGGGCAAATAATTTAATTTTATTAAATAATTTAATTGAAATTCAAGAAACTGGGATATTAAAACTTTCAAAAAAAAAAAATAAAAATGAATAAAAAAAATCAGTGATTTCATTGATATTTGTGCACACTTTAATTATAAATGATATTGATTTTCTATCTTTTTATTAAACTGTTATTAGGTTCTAAATGATTAATTATTTTTAGTTTAATTTTTATTTACTTCTTAACCTTGAAAAGTAATATTTTGAATTTTTGAGCATGATGCCACTTTTCTCGAGGAAAACATGTTGTGGTTAATTCAACAATGACAACTAAAAGGAAGTATTTATAAGAAACTATGTACGGTATGAAACATCGTTGTTTCCCAATTTCAATTTGTCCTGTTTTTATGGAAATATTATTTCAAGATGGTAACTCAATTCTGTATCCTTTTACCTCTATTTTGTAAACGATAATGAAGAACAACTATGCTTTCCCTTTATGGCTTATGAGAGTTACATTATTACTAAACCAATATGCGGGTTGAATATTGTAATATCCAAAAGAAAAATTATCCAAACACTGATTCTGTCTGAGGCAATATGTGTTGACGGGCATCAATTAGCAAGAATCGTCTCTGTATAAGATGCACGCCTTAAGATGGACTGTTAACAAGATGCAAGGTTTTCAGACAAAACAAAATGTTGCTTCAAGGAACTGTCTCTTAGAAATCATCATCAGAAGAATTGACTAACAACACTATTTGGTCATTACGTTCTTCTTTTGGCTGTAAAATAGAAAAATGGTAAAAATATATAAAAATATAAATGAAACATAGAAATAGAAATTAGAAATTTATAACTGCAAAGCTTATTATTTTCAAATGCTATTCAAACCAAGAAGACGTCAAAATACAAGTTAATTATAAAAACAGCAAAACAGTCACGGAGAAAGAATCTCATATTGTGACTACCGCATTTGTCGGTTATTGGGGTAAATTGTTAAGTATTTTGGGCACTATTTGAGAGCCCAAAACCATTTCACTCATTTGAAGAATTCTAAATATACATTTCTTATGTGAATGGATTCTTTCTTTCAATTCCTTATTCATTCATTTATCGTCTATTCATTTATTTATCTATCCATCCATTCATTCGATGTATTAATGTGGTTTAATGTTGAAGTTAAGATATAATTTCTCCAATACGTCGAAAAATGCTTTTCTCTCTGTTGTTTTGTAATTATTAGAGTGTAATTTCAACAAGTGAACTTTTATTGATATTTAAATAATATTATATTGGCACTACTTTCATTTTAACCAGCTTTTCAACTGTGCATGCGAATAGGGTTTTCATTTTGAAATCTTACCTCTACAAGTGCCTGTCTCATTCTTTGAACTTGCTGTTCTGTTTTCTGACAAAATCTTACAACATAAGCCATTCCTATAATACAACCTGCTCCAATGATACCAATCCCTATAGGAACCAATACACTTATCAAATACTTTTTGTCCTGGAATATAAACAGAAAAGTTACTAAACAAACTAAAACAGGATAATGGAGAGAGAGAGAGAGAGAGAGAAAGAGAGAGAGAGAGGCATATCAGAACAGCTTCAACGGCGGGAGAGAGATCAAACTAGACAAACAATAACGGGGCAGGGAAGGCGGAAAAATTAATGAAGATTAAGGGCTCTTAAAATTTAAATTGACAGCTAGGCTAATTTTTCATGTATATGGAAACAAGATATATCATCATATCACTATTTACATCTTTTTATTTTTATTTTTTTAAGAATTTATTCATTTTTATGTATGGATGAGTATCGTTTACCAATCATTTTAAAATTAATATTCTTTTGTATTAATAACATTGTAAATTGATATTTTACATAATTTCCACAATTTGTCTCTCTACCTGATGTAGTTTAAAAAAAAAACAAGTCCTACTTTTCTAAAACATTGATAAAAAACTTTTCATAAAACTCTTTATCCTATTACAAATCATTCATATTGGTTTTTTTTTTTTTTTTTTTTTTTTTTTTTTTTTTTTTTTTTTTTTTTTTTTTTTTTTTTTTTTTTTGCTGACTTTAACAATTTGAAACATGTTCTTTATAAGTTATCATTCTAGTTGGGAATAAAAATAATTGATATTAAATGAAGAACGTTATGGTTTATCTACATCTGTCGTTGTCTGTCGGTACTCAGCTTTTAGAGTTTAATAGGTTACATTTCCAAACAGCAATTTAGTACAAGTCTAACCAAAGCCTTGAAATTAAATTAAAATGACTGTTGAAATTTTAAAGTAAAAGGGTTCAAAATTTAAAGTAGTTCTCGTAATTATTGAGAATTGCATATGATAAAAAATCAAAACATATATGAATTGTATTAATCAACTTTGTTTTCATAAACAATGTTTTTTATTTTTTATAAATGAAAAAATATATAATTTAGACTTTTCCAGCACAACAGATTGTGAAAAACAGGTTTTAAAATGACAGAGCAAAGTATTTTTAATTTTTTAGGAATCCACCTGTCATACCAAAATTATACAATCCAAACCTGTATTTGTTTTCATTTGGTACAATTTTCACAAAAAATGCCCAATAATTTCTTATCAGTTTGGTGAATTTTTTAGTGCAAACAGGTATTTTTAGTTTTGAAACTAAATACTTTTTCCAATATTACAATCAATAGAAACATTCAAAAGAAATACATTCAATTGTTAAGGAATGCATTACTGCTTATCTATTTCTTTATAAAAAAATGATAGGATAAATGTTTTCTTTGAAAAAACTACTAAACTTTTTATCAAGCAGATGGCAGGAAGTGCTAATCAAAGAGAAATAACTCTTATATCAGTAAATAGTGATATAGTTGTTGGATTGACCCCCTTCTTCTTCTTTTTCTAGTGAAACGGATAAATATTGACAAATTTGAAAATATTATTTTAACAAATATTGTCAATTTTTTTCAAGGAATATTATAACAATGACAAAACAGTTTTACTTTGCCTTCCATTTTAAATCTTTGACGATCAAATAATCATTATAAATTTTCCAGCTTTGTTTAAAAGACAATGTACTATGTATTAGTTTTTCTCTTAAAGTCGTTAACTATTTATATCAACATAAAAATAACCATTCAACTTTACAAAGCTGATAGAACACATGGCATATTTAATCATGGACGACATGTTTTTTACGTCATCAGGGAATTTGAAATGCATGACTTATATTTATATATTATTTACCTTCCATATTAAGCTCCCGAATGGCCCGTCTTCTATAGGAACTAAAATTGAATTAAATTTGAATAATTAATTACTCAGTAGATATGCCTAAGTTTTATTGTCTACAGCTTAAACATGTGTTGGAATTTTCATAAAGAAAACCCACATTGAAAGAGGAGAAGCATTAAAAGTGATCACATATCTCTAACATTTACATGTTAGTTAGAATCTTTTGTCACGCTCTATGTGCGGAATATAAATTTATATATATACATAAATTATACATAAATATATATATATATATATATATATATATATATATATATATATATATATATATATATATATATATATGTATAAAGTATTAAATGTTTCATTTTGGTAAAATATTAAAAATTTTAATTCACTATCTTTCCAAACTGACCGAAATTTTTTTTAAAAATCCTTCCTGGGGCGTAAAACTTAATAACTAATCTCAACTCCTCTTGTTTCTAATTGCATTTAAAATGTTATAATTAGGATTGAAGGTGAAAAAAATTGTTTTGAAAAAATGTTTAATGAGCCAAACTCCGGTTTCACAATCATTCCTTAACTTCGATTTTTCTTAAATTTGTAACCTTAATAATAAACCAAAAACATACCAGTCCATGTCCAAATCACAATGCCCCAAAAAACAAAGTAAAAACTTTGAAAACTGGCAAATTTAGTTATCCACGTGAACTTCCATAAGGAAGTGAGACCGGGTGCTCCGGAAGGGTAAGCACCTTCTGTATAGCTAGCTACACCCGCCACGTGCAAAGTCAAATTTGAGAATGAAACGAACAAAGAATTATGGTAAGTAAAATGTATCCTGTATAATTTTGGATACAGCGACTCCATACTTATCAACAATATTATGATTACGGCCATAAAACTTTTTAATGGCCTTGTTTTGCCTAGGCTTGCAATATTCTTGGGTCAACGGTTGAATTGTAAGCAGTTTACTTCGTTGTAGAAAGTCCCCATAGTTGAACAAGCTCTGCTACAACGTATTTGATTAATTGTTTAGATATGCAATACTTTAAGGTGTCATTTTGAATATCCGTTTTATTCTTGTTAAATCTCTGAATTTAGTTTTATAAAAAAAATGTTTTAGTAATTTAAAAAAAAGATCGCCAAAATTTGCTAATTTTTAGTTAAGAAAAATTTTACTTAGGGAATGATTGTGAAATCAGAGCCAGTACAAATCAAACAGTTAGGTATTTCAAAAGCTTACAATCTCTTTGTTTCATAGAATTTTTATCATGTTGGTCACCTTTAAGTTTTTATGGTTCATAAGTTAATTACCATCTATCAAGCTAATGCCTTAACATTACCATCTAAGTGGTATTGTATTGAAATAACAATAATTAGGTATGTTTTTCCCTAAGCTCTCCTGACCGCAACGTGTAATAAAATGTTGGCTAGACAGTAGAAATAAAATAAAAAATATGTTATAACATTGTTTGTGAAAAATCAATTGATAACAAAAGATCCTCAGGTTAAGGTCAACAATTCGACAGAAAATGGATTATCTCTAAAATCTTTACTGAAATTTTGTCTTTGAAAAGATCAGAGTAAACCATTTGTCAGAATATGATCAGACCAAAATCTTAACAAAATAATCTTCATTACAGAAGGCATCTGTACTCAGGTGGTCAAAAGCGCATGATCAGACCGAAATCTTAACTAAATAATCTTTATTATAGAAGACATCTGTACTCGGGTGGTCAAAAGCGCTTGGTTTGGAATAACAGTGGCTCTAATCGTCTAGTTTCGACTTCAAATTAGCAGATCTTAAAGAGAGAACATTTGACAGTTTACTTGCAGACGATGTGTTGTTTCTCCTCATCTTTCCGGTTCCCTGCCATCCAAAAACTGAACGCATCCATTGCATACATTTACTAATTAATTGATTTACTTCGGTTGAAAAAACAAAAGCCAAATATTTGTTAGGTTTTCAATGAAATGTGTACAAAACGATATACCGTTTAATTACAACAGCGGTACCATCCGTGTGACAGTGTGTAGACGTAAAATTATATAATTTCCGCATATACATATATGGTAAAGTAACGATCCAAAGTCGGGTTAAATAAAGCAATATCATTTACGGATTTCCCTTAAATCTGACATTCTGAAAATGTCTTTACCCATAAGTTGATTATAGCTTCGAAGACACTTAAATTACTCAAAATCAATCAGTCTTTGACCCGCACTAACCTATGTAAATAATCAACTCTTCCGTCGACACTACGTCATACGAGAATAGCGCCATTTTGTAAAAATATTTTTAATTGTAAACACCCATTAATATTTTCGCAAATAAAAGGCAATAAAAATTTTATTATTTTATTCATCAGCAACAACTCAGCTTATATAAAATGAATAAATTATTAAAATATTGGTTTGTACCGTTCCAACATGTTTGCGTGTTTTTTATTTTATTTTATTTTTCTTCCACGTAGGGGTAATAAATAGATTCTATTGAATTGCTGGAAGCAGAAACACAATCATCTGTAAATTTCCAACATGGGGAATACACACTGCGTTACACGGTGCAATCTTGTTGATAGCAAATGTTCATTCATCAAACAGAAAATTTTATTCTACAGCCTTAAACTACTAATATTGTTCTGCAATATCTAAAGTCATTGTACTTTTTCATTCAGTTACAATAAAATAAAAGGGATTGAATATATCCTCCGGTTGTAGACATGTTACTAGTCATGTTCTTTTATCTTGTTATATAACAATGGAATCAAAGAATTGAATCCTGATGATGTTTGAGTGTTAGACTGGAGATATCTTATTGGTAAAGTTTTCTAAATTCGTCTTATAAATAAATTACTCTTGTGAAACTAGATAACGTAAAAATTGAGTCATGTTGGTAACAAACAATTGAGTACATTTAACTAAGTATTATTTCTTAGAGAAAAGGGATTTAGTTCACTGAATAACATGGATAAAACAAGCAAGCAAATCTTATCGTTGAAATAATGCGACTTGACATTCTGCTTGAACGAAATTGATTTAATGTCAACATCTGAAATAAACCCATCTTTGTAAAACTTTTTAAGCGCCCAAATGACATTGATGAAGACTTTTCAAGTAACAAAATGACAATGACAGAAGGGAACGACATAATATCTCTATTTTAATTTCAAATAAACGAAAATTTGTTTTATTTGTACAAAGGAGAGAGGACAAATAAATGCCAAGATAACTCAAATAAGATATGTAAATCATTTTGGATAATCAAAAGATTCAGATTCAAAAACAGTTATGTTATTTCCGAGAAATATAGGGTTTTTTTTAACGCTTTGTTAGCATAGCAGAGGTGAATGGCAAAAAACTTTCTTAATTTTATTATTAAAATTACAATATTCATTAAAATATAATTTTTTTAAATAAATTGCTTTAAATTCAGGAAATTAAACCCGTGCGATTAATCTTAAACATTTTCTATGAAATTACAAACAATAAACAATAGCGTAGACTCATATACCGGAATTAAAAGTTAATTTAGAATAATCAGATAAGTAACAGGTAAATTTTGGTTTGGTAAATATTTGAATTTTTTCTGATTTGTGATTAACACAGAACAAATCGGTAATCAGTTTACAATTATTGATGCATATCAAAAAGAGAAATAGAGTAAATTCCTCATCTACAGCACACGAAAAATAAAACCAAAATTATGATATCTAAACTGATATCGGTGTAGTTTTTATTACGCCACTCTTGTGCGTCATTCTTAATATATTTGAATAATTCATTTGAAAACTGTTTACGTTAATCAACTTTTAATAAACTACCGAAACATATCCTTTTGTTTTCATTTTAAATAGAAATATTAATTTTAACTCAACATGATCTAACACACGTTTATTATAGTAAATATAAGATGTCCAACCTAAAGAGCATATAGATATAAGGCATTTCAAAAATATAGTTTGCTTAAACACACACATGCGCACACAATACAAGACATTTAAAGATGAAGGTTGCTGAAACACACACACACACACACACACACACATATATAAATATATATATATATATATATATATATATATATATATATATATATATATATATATATATATATAAACATATATATTTATTTATCAACACATGCATTCCTAGTAATTATTCCGTATACAGAACAAGAATTTCAATTTCCAAAATATTTTTACAGGATTAATTTTGATGATGTTTGAGGCCTTATCAAATCAAGGACTTCAAGATCAGCTACTCTTAAGAAAGAATATAGCACGCTTATTAACACACATACATTGAAGAGATAATAGTTTAGTGTCACTTGGGAAAACTTTATTGAATTAAGATATATCATAGATGAACTTTCAATTATTTCTTTCCAATTTAAACCAGATGATTATATCATATTCGACACCTGTGACACACGTTTCATGTTATGATACTACTATTATTGAACTACTAATTAGACTTATAATGGTTCCATAAAGAAACAAATACCACAAAAAAAAAATTAATTAGATTTCATTCCAATCTGAAGGTTTGCTTCTCTTTTGCTCACATACTTAACTGGGTTTTTTTTTTTTTTTTTCAATTAATTATTTGAAATTAAGTTTTTGATTGGCCCTGAACACTTGGGCTTGAACTTTACAAAAATATATGAAAAAAGAAGAGTTGAGGATTTTATCATGAGATATTGCGTGCGTTAAAAGCTTCAGCCCCACCCCCACCCCCCCATCGGCGAGTGGTCTTTGTGCCGCTAGAGGCCAACGGCATGTCCTGGACAGCGTCTTGTTGGGGTCCAGGCCCCCGGCATATTTAATTTTGTGTATTACCTGGAGACCTTTTGGTTAATTTTTTCTCTCTTTTCCCCTCTCTTGTTAAAAGTGCGGTTGCAATCCCAAACCGACCCATCCCTCCTTTAATCCGCCAATGAGCCGAATACGTTTTTTCTCACTTAGGAGAATGTTCTAGTTGTGCTATTCAAATGCTTTTTATATCCGTCGTTCCTCAACTTATTTCTTAACAAATTCTTCTCTAGAACTTAAACTAGGCTGTATGTAACACGACAAAGATGTTGCCACGCCCATGACCTTTTAAGGAAGCAATAGTTTTAAAATGACACATCAAATGTTATTATAATAATCATTATTTGTCCAAGAACATTTGTTGTCATCTGTCCATACTTTTAGAAACAAATTGTTTGTTGTTGCTTATTTATGTATGTTTGCTTTTTTTCAATTCAGAAGAATATTTACTTAATGTTCAACTGTATTTTTGACATAAGATCAAAAAAAATAAATTTTGAAGAAAAAATGTTACAAGACAACTGCAAGAAATTAACTTTTTTTTCTGAGAATGTACCGTTTTCAAAGATTCTTGGAATTAACATGCATAAATTTTTTCTATTTTCTTTCTTAAAATGATTGACTTTACTTAAACATTTCAGGTCGTAGTGACCCAATAAAGTTAAACATTTGCGCCTCCTGTCTTTAATTAAAAGGCTAATATCGTAAAACTTGCTGTATAACATCAGAGCAAGACGGCGGTCTACTAAATTTGCAAAATTGGTTAATTAAGGTTACTGCAATTAATTTTTTAAAAATTTCTCATGTATCAAAATGCTAAGATTTTTATTCTTTATAAACCACCAGGACATGATGCTCTACCGTTGTTGCAAAGCCAAGTCACCTTGACACATATGTAAGGTCAAGATGCCCCAAAGTAATAAAACCTTATAAATGAAAACACAACGAAGCTTAAAACTTTATAAATAGCATCAGTGCATGAAACCCTTCTTTGGCATAAAACCCTCGATTTTTGACAAAGCTGATTGATTTCGTATGTATTAAAGTTACAAATAAATTAAAGACTAAAGTTAGAACATCTTTAACTTACATTTTATAATGAACTAAAAGACTTAGAATTATAAAAAAAAACGTATCATGTAAACAAGACTAAATGATAAAGAACAAGAAGAACCGTGTACAACGGTAAAACATGATTTACAAAGAATATTAACTTATTTTTAAGTTTTGAATATATATATATATATAGTCAGCTTTAGAGCTTTAGATTTGTCAGGAAAGTTTGCTTGAACCACAGGTGGATTACTGTCACAGGGTTTATGAAAATGCTTGCACGGCACAATTTTTAGTGAACTGAAATCTAATAAGTTTGAAGCACTTTTAATACAGACAGTGATTGGATCAAATATCATTGGATTTCGTTTTTTTATTACTTATATTACTTTGTGAGTTTAAAAAATGAATCTTTGATTAGTCGTTACCATAGAAATAATATAAAAAAGCAATCGAATAAAAAGTATGAAATGAGATTAGAACATAATTTTAATATATTTTTTACATTTTTGCTGTCAGATAAAAAAAACTTTACCAATACCCTTTTCAGAAATAAAGCATTAAAATAACTTGAGTTTTTTGAGAATTCTCATTTATTAAAAATATTGTTTAGCTCTTAATTATATTTCTTTATCAGAAACAGAAAAAGGAATTTGTTACTGAAAAAAAGAAACTTGGCGAAAGTCTACGAGACCATAAACAATAAATATTATAAGTTATTGTTGTATTTAAACGTTTAAGATGTTGTCTTATAATGGATAAATTATAAATATGCAATAAAAATATCGTCAAGTTTAGGTGTAATTTGATGTTTGTTTTGATCCAAAAAGCTGTCTTTGCAATTTTGCCATGGATGTGATATTTATTTGCAGTATTAATACTTCTTGTTTCTTTAGGGTGTTTAAACTGAAATGCTGAACAGAAACTTTGAGATTAAATGAAAAAATATCTATATAGTGATATTTATAAGGTTTTATATACTTATCTTTCATTTAAAATTACATAATTTGAGCTAGACATTTTTAAGACGCAAGGAATTATCTTTGAATAGTTATACAAACAACGAAAGTGAATAACAGATGACGTCGTAAAACGCAGACCTTGATTTTGCACCTAATAATTGAATTGACGCTGTAAGGTTTCAGAATTACGTAAATACTTAGAAACAATATTCAATGCCGATAATGCACTTTAAAAATTATGTATACATATCAGCAATTAGCAACACTGATTTGTAACAGGTAGATTTTAGACATATTATTTTAAAAATGATCGGGGTATTGAATAAAACTTTAATGGAGATTAAACTTTATTTTTATGTAAGGTAGATATTTTTAGGCATTGTGCAATGTTAAGGAGAAAATTAAGACCGCTTAGTGCATTGAAAAAATGATATAATCTTATGTAAGCATCTTAAATCTTGACAGTTGAAAGATTTGGATTTAAGGAACTATTGAGCTTCCGGATTAAGCAGAACCCGTAACTATAGCAACTGTACAATACAAGCACATATTGGCACTTATAAGGATAGCCCAAAAGAATGCTTTATAAAATATTCTAAATTCAAATTCTTTATTTCTTCATGTATATCAGTTTGTGCTATTAATATACCCTGTTATTTACAGTACACGAAGTGAATGTAATAAATGAAGAAAATTTGCTTCTGAAAAATATGTACTTGGTAACAGCCAATCAAATCAATTTGCGAGAACACGAAATGTGATATTAGGTTACTCAAAACAAACACATATACAGGCCGTTAAATTTTAAAATCCATGGCTTTTGACACAAAATGAAGTTCTAATGGAGAACCACTACTATTTTTTACTTATTGCTAACTATAGGTCCATAATAATAATAATAATTGAATAAATAAATAAAAATCTTTACTTCCGCGTTCGATTCTTGATTCATCATTCTTTCTTTAAAAAGCCCACGTTTATAATAAGTACAACTGTATATAAATGAAATTCAGTTTTATTATATTAAAAAACCAGAGCATTAAAATGATCATTTAATGGAGATAAATCTCAATTTGTACATAGGTTGCTACGAGTATATTCAGCAAATTCATCATTTATAAAATAAAAATTAAAAACCGATAAGGACATAGAAAATAATTAGTTGTCATCAACAAATACAAGAAGAAAATGTTTTTAAGTAGAAAAGTAACTAAAAACATATACACTTGTAGTCATGTCGACACAGTAATTATGTTAACAGTAACACATGACTAGATATGCCAAACACATATTTGGGGCAAAGGTGGCCACTGTGGTTACGCGCGCGCTTACGGATCAAAGTGCCTCTTACCGCCTATGGTTCGAATCCCTCTTGGGAAGATCCTAGTGCGAGAAAAATTCTCAGTTCGGTTGCCGAGGGTGGGTGATTTTTTTCCGGACATTCCGATAGATAGATAGATAGATAGATAGATAGATAGATAGATAGATAGATAGATGGATGGATGGATGGATGGATGGATGGATTGATGGATGGATAGATAGATAGATAGATAGATAGATAGATAGATAGATAGATAGATAGATAGATAGATAGATAGATAGATAGATCAAACATATTTCTTAAGGTTATAGGATTTACAGATTAACTCTTATTTTTACACTTTTATGGAGAATAATTGTTAGCCGTTCAAGCAATTTGCGACAGCCCACTGTCGTTCATAATACATGAACACTGACAAAAAGAATGTCATTTCTTATATTTACAATTTCTTTAACCATTTCAGTTCAATTTCAGATGATATATCCTAAAAATCAGCTTTGTAATATGTCAGTATTGCCAACCTCCACATCGTCAAAATGGAATATCCCAACGTCATGACGTCAGAAAGTTTAGAAAGGTCATCAGCGTTCATAGCATATGACCGCAAAGAAGAGTAATAGAGTCATAGAAAGAAAGATAATAACAATTGTAAATATATTCAAAATGTACTCGTTCGACCTGGTCGATTTCAGTTAATATGAATTATCTATCATTATTCGTTTATTATTTACATAGTTTCATTTGCTGTCCAAAGATGTTATTTATATGATATTTCGTGTCTTGTTTTAGGAAAATAATTACTTAATACAGAAACTTTATGCCTTATCGGTTCCGGTATATCAAGTAAATATAAAAATGTAAGCATACTGATTACCGGCTGTTGATCAATAAGTAAAGCATTGCTGTTATTGTTTATATACGGAAAAGCTTCCGGAAAAACTACAGGAATACAATTATGCCACTATAGGACATTAATTTACGATCAGAAAGAGAGCAATAACTCTCGAGAGAACCGACACTAATGGTATTATAAAAGTCTATGAACGACAGAAGCATACCATAAAAAACACCACACACACACATACACGATTTTTTTTATAGAGATTAGATTGTTCTCCTTTCAAAAGCCAACTGAAATGAAGGAAATATAATGTAATTAAATGTAATTAAGTAATGTACTATCGAAATGATTGATTTTCACACGTGTAATTAAACTTAGGGGACGTTTTTAAAGTTGACTTTCATGTAATTCATTAATACATTGTTCCATTAACACGTGCTTGGTAATTTCAGTCACATAACTCTTATCAGTCCCTTTGGAACCAAACTTCACTTTTATATCCTTGTATCCATGACAAATTAAACTGTCCAAACAATCAATTCGTATCTCTTGGCGTTTTAGAAAATGAGCAACTCCAAATTCCTCAAATTGCTTTACGGAGATACGAATACTAACACAAATTATATAACAAAGAAGTGTTTAACGTCAGTTACCATTCATACATACTGTATTAACATTCATAATGTCATTTCAGATGTAATAATGATAGAAATGAACCATTAACTAATTAAATTACATTGCTATCGTTTAATAAATTGCTTATGATGATAACATAATTTGTGCATGTGTAAAATATTATGACAAATTGAGAAATATCAAAGATACAAAGATACAAACCGCTACGGTAGCTCAGTTGGTAGAGTGCTCGCTTCGTAAGTGGTATTTAACTCAATTGAAGTATTAAGTGACCATCTATATGTCATTTGTGTACAATCAAAAGTGTGTGTGTGTGTGTGTGTGTGTGTGTGTGTGTGTGTGTTTTGTAAACATATTTATCCAATGTCTGTCCAAATTAAACTTATATATAATTAGTGCTCCCATTAATTGTTAATTTTGTCCGTTTTCTAAAACCCTTTTTTCAATTTCTTAATTGAATCCTTTTATTTATTTATTTATTTACTTATTTATTTATTTATTTATTTATTTATTTTTCTTTTATGTATTTTTGTTAGTATTTTTTTGGATTGTTGTTGTTGTGATGATTATTGCAAGGTTTATCTCAAAAAAATGCTTAAGCGTGTACTGGACAACTAAGAACAAATTATCACTTGGTAAACACATATTTATTAACAAAAATGTTTCAACTGGACATCAGTATAATTAAAATGAACACAAATCTTCTAGTTTTAATTATTTATAGATATCAATAACTGTAAAGCACTTATCAATACTTTTATAGCCACTCAAATAGACCAATTTTTTTTTATTAAGTCCAGTGATTGTCCAAAGTCGGAAGGTTTTTTTGACCAGTTTATCATATTCAAATAAATGTTTTTTAATTTTATTTTTCTTTCATCTTTTCAAGTTTTGGACGTTACACAAAATTATGTTAACTTTGTTTGGCTTGCTTTTACGACAACATTGTCATAAAGTGGCCAGCTTTTACGACAACTTTGTCATAAAATGGTCGTTTTATTAGATTTTAGATCTAGACGAGCCACTCTAGACTTATACCCCCACAGACAAAATGATCAAATTACGAGCAATAATTTCATAAATACAGTCCGGATATAGATTATTTGATGTTATGATGCTATAAATAAAAAAAAACTTGACTTGGACAATAAGGTTAATTTTATATGGATCAATCTTACAATGAATTATATCAAGATGAAGTTAAGTAACGTATATTTAGTCAAAAGTAATTTTTGTACCATTTATCATACCGATGGATCTATATTCTTATTGAATGCTCAATGACAGAATGTACTTCTAATACAATCAATTGCAATTCAAAATATTATCAGAGACGATACAGAAAGTCAATCGTTAAAGCAAATCGTCTACGTTTAAAGAACACCTTCTTTTTCTGACAGTCTGAGTCTGACCGATCTTTCTGATAACTCAAATCTTGTCTGTGATAGAATTAGCTGCATGCAGTAATTGACTGGCGAGGCACACGCTGCGAAAATCGCGAGTCTATCAGCGTTAGCATACAAGTAATTTTGTATAACACATGAAGGAAATACATCCATAGCCAGGAGAAAATAAAGATGCATTAGAGATGTTTGAAACAGAATCGGAAATATTGCTTCTATCTGTGATCCTAACAAACATTACAGACATAAGCAATAAAAGTGTATGTTTGGTTTATATATATATATATATATATATATATATATATATATATATATATATATATATATATATATATATATATATATATATTTATATATATACGATAAATGTTTAACTTTGCCTAAAAGAGCGACGTGATGTAAAGTAATTGTGTTTTACACCCCAGTCAAGATTCTTTCACTTATATTGAGGCAGTTACGTTTTGGACAATAGAGGAAGCTGAATGACCAGGATAGTCTACCGACCTTCGGCAAGCGAACTGACAAACAATCTCAAACAAGAATCAGACCAAGTGTGATTCAAGCTTTATTACCAAAAGCGATTTTGATCTGTAAGTGCGTTTCATGTCAACGGGGTCTCTTCTGCATAAAAGAATTGGATCATTACGACATTAATTAATTAAATTAGCATATCAGTTGGACTACTACTAGTCAGAATCAATCGTTCATGTTATGAAATCTTGTGTCTTAGTTCTTAGTTCTCTTGAAATATGTTTTTTAAAAAAAGAAAAGAAAAGGAAAGGAAAAATTCGTAAAAAAAAATACGAGCTTGGCAAATGTGAATACCACTGATTACATCATTCCTTGTCTTTGTCAGATACATAAAAGGCGACCGGACTCACGGGGCAAACGCTTTCTTGTTAAACAGGGATTTTGGAAAAATTGTTATTTTGGATTACATATTACTTGATAGTGAACGAATATAGCTGTAATTTTACTTCCTGGTTCTGAAAAGTCAAATCTTGATTAATCATTCTGTTGTTAAATTACCTAAGAGGCTTCGAAATTTTTCTCTTCCGCATCACATTTCAAAGATAAAATATTGCTGCTGGTTCGTTGGTTTACTGTAGCAATATAACGGTTTTTAACTTTATATATATATATATACAAATATAATACAAGAAGATAATATATTCAGTTTCGATAATTCAATTTACAGACAGATCAAAGTCACAACTATGGGGTCAAAAGTAGCCCCTACACACGCAAACTTAGTGATGGGTTATCTGGAACAAAAATGTATGCTAAAATTGCCAACAACTTCATGTGTATATATCAACACACTGGAAACGATATTTAGATGACTGTTTTTTTTTTTTTTTTTTTTTTTTGTTTTTTTTTTTGTTTTTTTTTTGAATGGAACACCGGAAGATCTTAATTCATTCCAACGAGTACTAGATTAATATTCCTTATATAGTTCAATCATATTCACAATTGCACAATTGAAAAAGAGTGAACACGAACTCCCTTTTCTGGATTAATATCATAAAACAAGGAAGAAAGCTAATCACGGTTGTGTTTTATAAACAAAATGGCACCCACCAATAGCTTAATTTTTTCATCCATTACATACAAAATGCAACATTCCGTACAGTAATTAACAATAAATCAAAAAACGAAGAACAAAAGAAATGCAAGAAACGAACATAACAAGAAAAACAGATTCAAAAGAAATATTTAAACACATCTTTAAAGTTAACCCAATATAAGCATCTTTTATTAGGATAAGCCGGACTAGCAAATTGCTAAGTACATGTATTATGTTTATGCATAATAAACCAACGCCTTTTTAAACTTAAGTATATTTTTCCACAGAGCCTTTTTAGTGCATCTGTAAAGATTTGATTCATTGTCCAAATATTTGTATGTTATATGAACATATTTTAATAGCTTTGATGACAAAACCCCTTATTGCAAGGAGACTGGATGAAATGACTGAATAAGTATTGGTATTACGATGACTCAAACGTTTCATCTAAATTTATAACCAAGCAGTGTCGTTATTTAAATGTTATTAAAGATGATAATACTGATGATAATATTTATATATAATTACTCATATAATAAGTAATTAGTTGATAATGTAATGAGTTGATAATGTTTTGGTCGATTATTACCCTCAGCTAAAAAGAAAAATAAAGGAAAGGAAATAAGAAAGAAAGAAAGAAAACTTTATGCTGAGGTTAATAATCTACCGTAACACACATCGAAAGTAGGTGTGTTTTTATTATACCGAACCGAGTGTCTTTTCCAGCTATATATCTTTTTAACAAAAACTTGAAAAAACTGAAACAAAAGAATAAAATAACTCATCGTTTGTGACATCCACAAACGCCATTGTTTACCATTTGTAGTCTGTTGACAACATGAGGCGAAACTAATTTCTTGAATTGGTCGGTGACGGAATGTAATAATTTCCAGTGTTCAGCATTGTTCGGGCTACTTGTGTGATAATGAAAATGAACAAAAAATTACACATGTTGCTATGGATTAATTCCCGTCGGTAAGATGGGCGTGGTTTTAGTAAGTGTTTGTGAAAATTGACAAACGGCTATTGACGAATCAAATATCTAGATTTTATATAAAGTATAATAAAACATCTAAACTAATAAAGAGAAACTTTAATCTTCAAATTTAACGTTTTTATAATCCCATTGTGTATATTTTGTCTTGTCTTGTTTTGGCTATTGGACCAATAATTTGTATTGTGTTTTGTTCTTGTTTGCTTTGCCTGTTGCCAAGTTATTCCCATTGCGTATTTTCTTTCTCTCGTTTCAGCAAAACACAAAAAGACTTCTATTACGTATTTTAAGGAGAGTGACTTTACCAGTTATTTTATTTAAGTACAGTCGATTGTTTTTGTTTTTCATCGCATCAGCAATTTTTCAGCTATTCGCGACGAGGGCACTGATTTTTAAACTAAGAACAGGTTCATGTTTGTGTGTGATGTGCGAATGTGAATCATAGTCTGCCATGTACTTGCACACTTGCTAGGGCGGTAGGGCATTATCTCATTAATATTGAGTCAGTATGCAAGACGAAAATACCATTTTCCCAGTTATTTATCCGTGACCAAGTGAACCAGTCGATCCTCTAACCTCTTGTTTTCGAACACGCGGTCGGAGTTCGAAGCCACGTCCTTTTGCTCTCGAGGCGGACGCTCTGCCACTAAGTGACAGAGGCGGTAGTACAGTCGAAAAATGACATTGGCTACTTTTCAGACAACAAGTAATGAAGCTTTAAGTCTGTAAATGATGCACTGCATACATTTTCACAAGAACACGTTTTTCAAACCTTTATAACAACTTTGAAATGAATAAAAACATTTGTTTTACTTTGACATTTAAATGGCTGTATACTTTTTTTCCGTCGTTAAAATTACAACCTGATACCATTATAAAACTTCCTAAGGCGCACTTCAATTCCTTATATTAAGTTGTTGGCGCTATGAAATGCATATCGAAGCATGGAACAACTATTAACAATCAGACTGGTTAAGAGACGAGATTCTTTCAAAAGTATTAAATTCGAGATGGCTTCATTAATGGCTATCATCACATATAAATTGCACGCTTATAACGTTGTATATACAGCATATATCCATTAGCCATTGTCCCATGCTTAAAATGAATCCATATAAACAACATGGTGCAACAGGTTGGGTAGATTACCATATATGGCCATGTTCACAAAAACTAAAGTGACGTAAACATCACATGCACATGGTTCTTACCATAAGTATTTATTATTTTATCGCTATGCTTTTCATCTACAAATCTTTATCGATGGATAAAATATACAATTGAAAAAAATTAAAAAGCTTTAATCAGTATTTTATTTATTTATTTTTTTGTTGTTTTTTACATTGCATATGAATTTGAGCAATATAAAGTTGATGTTTTCCTTTAAAAACAACGTTTTCTGGAGTATGCCACATATACATTTTCCATACCATCATCACAAGGTATTGATCAGGTGTTCTATTACAGTTCCATTGTTAAATGGTTCTTATGTTGTTGTTTTAGCAATTTGTCAGCTGTGAAGATTTAACTATGATTAAGTTCGTTTGTGCGTAAAATGTGCGAGTGTGTATTTCGGTCTGCTTTCTACAAGCAAGAAAGCAGTGTTTTTAATTGTTAAGTCTCATGTATGACACGACCGGGTTTCAAACTCATAACCTCAAGCTCTACCACTGAACCACCGAGGTGATGTATAAGTGTATAAATTTTTACTTATTTGACAATAATACACTATAACATTAATCTGCTAATATTAACCATGCTAAAATGAATCCATGGAAAAAATTTCTTTTTTGTGGTTTAACAAGTTGGGTAGATCACCATATCAGGTTATGTTTACAAACGCCCTAGTGACGTAAAACATCACGTGCACGCGGTTCTAACCAATAGTATTTATAAACCTATTTTATCGTCAAATTGTTCTTTTCATCTTGATTACAAGTATTTAACGATGGATAAAATACAATTTTAAAAAATTATGAAACTTCTATCCGTATTTTATTTATTTCTATAAAAATTATTATTCTTTATTATTATTATTATTATTATTACTATTATTATTATGATTATTATTATTATATTACATGCATTATTATTATTATTTATTTATTTATTTTATTATTACATGTATCATCATCATCATTATTATTATTATTATTATTATTATTATTATTATTATTATTATTACGTTGGTCTTGTTGTTGTTGTGGTAATACGGTAAAAGATATTGAGCAGGTGTTAACACAGGTAAATTCCATTAGAATGCAGGTATAAACATTATTAATTTGTATCAGTCAGTATTGATTAGACTGATGTGCAGTTGACTCTTCACATCAACTGACTTTGTTGTGTATTAATTTATATGTGTTAATCAACCCAACTTGTTTAAAGCTGCATTTTGTTTTTCTAGTAAAAAATTAAAACGATGCTGATCTACTTAATGATGTCCCTAATGAACGATTGGGGCTGAAAAGTTTGATGGATAAAAACATGAGCCAAACTGTTGAAATTAAATGAATTCAACGATAAAAGCTCGAATAAATTTCTATTATAAAGAAATAGCAGTAATTTCCCAGCAAGATGTAGCCTGTGGGATCTAATTTCAGAACATGGTTACGTCATAAAAACGAGTCATTTAAACACAACCTACAAAACAGTGAAATATATAACAAAAATTGCTGTTAAATTTTGATGTGCCATACATGCACATTTCGAAAAATCATTCCTCACCAGTGACACTAGGGGCTGAAAAGTTTGATAGATAAAAACATAAGCCAAACAGTTGAAACTAAATGAATTCAAAGTTCCAAAATTATATGAATCCAAATTCAGCTAAGGAATGCTTTGCTTGAGGGGGCACACCTTAGTTTTAAAAAAATTTTTAAAAAATTAAAGACGGCTGAAAATTTTGCTAAAAGGTACATTTTCTGACAATACAAAGTACTGCCTACTAAGTTATGGATACCCTCGGGGAGTCTAACTCCACCAGCAGTGGTACCCACTCAGGGGTAGTAAATATATAACAAAATTCCTGTTAAATTTTGATGTGTCATATATGCACATTTCGTAAAACCATTCCTCATCATAACACTAGGGGTCGAAAGGTTTGATGGATAATAAAAAAAAAATACACCAAACTGTTGAAATACGATAAATTAAACACAGAATTTCATTAAATTTGTCATTTTTGACTTTGTAAGGGATAAATAACACCATTGCGAATACATACACATATTAATGACGGACAGAATTCCCGGTTCTTGAGCTACATATTTGATGACTTAGTTATGTAATTTAAACAGTTTGGAAGATATAATGCCAGTACATTTCGCTAATATAATTAGTTAAGATATTAAAAAAGAAAAAAAAAACAATGAGAAATTATCCACTTTGGAAATATTTACAAATAATTGTTTATTTATTAACAGCATTTAGTTGAGTTGTGTAACAATGTTTTACGCCCCGGTCTAGATTCTGTTACTCATTTGGAGACGACAAGTTCTTGGATGGTGGAGGAAAACGGAGTGCAAGGAGAAAAAACACCGACCTTTAAAAGCGAACTGATAAAGTTTCTCACATTAGGATTTGCCTATGCGGGGTTCGAACCTTGATGGGGAGAGACACACTGTTCTGTAAGCGTTTGCTTTAGACCACTAAGCCACCAAGACTCTTTTATGTAATAACAGAAACATTGTTGATATCGGAAACATTGATTTTCTTTGTCGGATATAGAAATATATATTCCTGACATAGAACTGTAATAACTATTTACGTATATTTATATTTATGAGATTCGTGTCAGTTCCTTATTATCAGATGTCATTTGAAAGAAGATATAGTTATTCAAACATATTCAACTTGTTATAATCCTCAATCATCGCATGACAAAATTGAAATAGAAGTAATAACGAGATACTTAAAAAATTTTTGCTAAGTTTTCTAATTCGTTTCTGTCTCGTTATCTGAAGATAAATGCAAAAGTATGTTAAGTTTATCGAATTCCCTGTGTGTTAAGTTCTTCCAATAAAGTTATTACGCTGAACAAGCAATTTAAAAGTAATTGGATTTTCCGTTCACGCAATTCGAAAAATAACATAAACAGTCACGATAAACCTTTTTAAGCACTTGAGATTGAAAAACTAATATTTCAGTAAAGACTATTAGCAAAGTTACTTAAGATCTGAATTGAAGCTGAAACTGATTGAAACTGTTAATGCCTTTTTACTGTTTTGTCTTCAAGGTAATTGTACTGCAAAGATACAACAACAACAACTAAGCAAAAAAAACACAATAGCAATTTTGGCGAAAAATGCTTGAGGCTTATATTTAAAGATAACCATAAAAGTAGATGTTCATTCTTCAAGCTTGTAAATTACCAGTTAATATAGGCAGCAATATTATTTTTCTCATCTCCAATCACAAAACATACTCCTTATAACTACTTGAAAATAATTAGACTGTGTATTTGTACGTGTATTAATTAGTTTTTTTCTAATTATTTAACTGAATAAAGCGAAACATTGTTGATGATAAAATAAGTTCTTGGTAATTTTTAACTAAGTTCAACAATACCTTTTTGCAGCAACATTCTTATTTATAAACAAAAAACTTACTCTTATTAGCCTCTTGAAAATTACTGGTCTGAAAATGAGTGATTGTCATAAGTTGTTTTTATTATACAGCTGAAAAATGCTGCAACATTCCCGCTGGTCAGAAGAGTTCGTGTTAACTTTGAACTAAGAGTTCAACAATGCCTTTAAAGAAGCAATATTCTCTCTTATTAATAAACACAAAGCTTACTCTTTTTAACTGCTTAAAACAGCTAGTCTGTAAACGTGTCATAATAAGCTCTTTTTACTATGCAGCTGAATAGTACTGTAACATTCCCAATGGTCGTAAGAGTTCGTGTTTATTTACAACCATACCTATTAGCAGCAATGTTATCTCTTGTTAAAAAACAAAAAACTTACTCTAAAACAACTGGTCTGTAAATTTGTCATAATAAGTTCTTTTCATTATACAACTGAATAATGTTACAACATTCCCGATGGTCAGAAAAGTTCGAGTTAGTTTTGAAATTAGAGTTAAACTATCACTATATTTTTCTCTTATCTCCGAACAAAACAAAATACTCTTTTTAAACTACTTGAAAATAGTTGGTCTATGTATCTTTAAGTATCAGTATTGCCGACTGCTGTCAATCTGTACTTGAGTCATATATAATCACAAAAATGTTTTGGCTTACCCTTTCGTTATTTGAACAAAAAATAAAATCCCATCCCTTCGATTATACCGCAAATGTTGTATTTTAATAACTTGATATTTAAATATAAATTGATCAAGAGTGCTCCTTTTAACAATAATTTGAAAAGAAGAAATTGAAACAATCTTATATTCCCATTTTTCAATATTTTCAAATTTTAAGTTTTATGAGGCAATGTTTTGTTTTTGTTCAACAAACATGCACTAAACAGTTAATAGACAACTATAGATATTCAATTTTAACTATGTCCCTGGTTTTTGTAAGGTTTCACTAAATATAGTGGATGATTCAGAATCTGGGGTCAGGACCATGGATAACTATAATAATTATTTTCTACAACGAAGCAAGCTAATCAAGCCTCTTAAAATTTTTGGTTGTCATCACAATATTGTTGATAAGCATAAAATCACTCTATCAGGATACTTTCAACTTTAAGTATTTTCATGTTTTTTTTATTCTCAAATTTGACTTTGCACGTCACGGTTGCACAGGAGATGTTTACCCTTCCGGAGCATCAGACCTTACTTCCTTGTAAGTTCACGTGCAAACTTAAATGGTCAGTTTTCAAAGTTTTTACCTTTTTTTAATTCGAATTTCGACATTTTGACAGGGACTGTTATGTTTGTGTTTTATTTATTATGTTAACCAAACTATCTTATCTATAATTGATATTGTCATTCAAGCTTTTTGAAGATTAGAAAGTGCTTTGTGTCTAAATCTTCTTATACTTAAGTTCAAGCCTTTGCAAGTGACTAGACTCCGTCTTTCCATACAATTTTTATGTTATTGTCAGTATAGGTCCAAACAAAAATTAAAATTCAATAAAAGTAGCAGTTTCATACCATTATAAAATCACTTAAAGTAAATAAAAGAAAATAAATAACGCGCGATGAATCCTTATAAAATCCTCGACTAACATAAATGAGACATTGTCAAAAAGATTTGTGATTTGTGATTTTAAACGGTCATAACATTTCTTTTTAACTTGTAAGCAATTGCCGTAATGTAAAATAAAAATCACATTTAAAACGGAATTTATCGAGGCATTGATAGACAATCAGTTTCAAACCATATAATTATTCCACATTCTGAAGTGCACAGACTATAAATCTAGAGGGTATAATAGATATGTCTACACTGCATCTTGTATAGACATGTCATTTTCATTTTTTTTAATCCACTCACTTTATTTTAAAAATTGTGTGCCTAATGACACGATAAGTGTAAGAAGACCGAGAAAATCAGAAGTTAGTTCAAACACAATAGTTCTAAGCTTAATCAGACATATCGATGCGCATATTTAGAAACTACAGCTTGTAAAAATAATGTGAAGTCGGATATCTCAAGATGAAAGCAGCACATTCAATGAATAAGACTGAGTTGTAAACTGAAAAAAAGTATTAAGTAACAATAAATGCAACCAAACACCCGGAATGATTAACGAAAAATCAGTTAACAACACAAGGAGAACACATATCGGAACCATTTTACTATAAAACTGTCGATTTCAGTTTAAAATAAAGAAATTAAAAACAATACAATTTTATTTAACAATAAACATACCTAAAATGCAAAACCACACCACCAGGTAACTGGTCAAATGCTTTCTTGAAGTCTATTAAGACTTACAAGTATTCGTAATCCACATTAATCTTATTTCATTTGTACTCTATAAAATTTTTCAAAAGTATCTTTCTTTTATTAGTTGTGACTTAATAATTTTTGGCACAAAATTCAAAAACTGCATGTAGAAACTTCATCAAATTGCAAAGTTTTTACTTAAAATTTTGAAAATCGATCGAATTTGACAAATTAATCTAATTTTTGTATAATATGCTGCTTTTGTTGATAACTTTTTTTGTCCTTTTTTATATCTTATTACCAATTAGAATTTAAAAAGGAAAAATAAGTTTTTATAAAATCGATTTCAGTTTTATTTTATTTCTCATTTATTTTAAATACATCGTATAAATTCAATAAAATGTACACTTGAGTTTTATTGATATGCACTTTATTGCTTTTGTTAAAACCATCAGTCAAATTACTTAAATATTTGCAGAAAAGAAAAAAGAAATGAGAATTTAATAGCGATTCAATTTAATCGTTTTATGGTTGTTTTATTTTCCTGGAACTTTGAAATTTGGTATCACATTCCCAAATGATTTGGTTTTAAGGATCGGTATTGTCAGCACGCAAATATCTGCATAAAAAACGAATTATCGTGCATATTTCCGCCTTGCTATTTACCATACATGCACGATCATTTATTTCTGAAATAAGGTTATCTGTTATTGAGTTGTAGTTTTTGTTTGAGATAGTTGACAACTCTTCAATCAATAATATAATCTCACAACCCAAGGCACAATTCTGTTAATTCATTGCTAATGCAATTTTTTTCGGTTTTTCATATAATTAGTAAAATCCGTTTTATAATCAGTGGTCATTACATTTTTTAATATTCCAGTCTTGTTTACCTGTAATATATACTATGGGTATATTTGACGTCCTCTAGTTCTATATTCCTTCAATTCTTAAATATGATTTTGCACGTGACGTGTGTACCTAGCTAGCAAGAGGTGCTTATTCTTCCGGCCTCATTTTCTTAAAGGAAGTTCACGTGTGGAACTAAATTTGGAAATGGCTAGTTTTTAACTTTTCTGATAATATTGTTTTTAATATATGTTTTACACCTCAATATCTGCTTCATTAACCTTGAAATTTTGTTAACAATTTCTTGGTTATATATATTAAACCAAATACTTTTTGCTTTTATATAATGACATCCTTAATTGTAAGGGCCTTGATTAGCCTAGGCTTGCAATATTCTTAAACCAAAAATTTAATTGAAAGCAGCTTGTTTCGTTTTAAAAAATATCCCTGGAGTGGGAACAATCTCTTCCATACCGTATTAACTGTGAACATATACACCATATGCTGGAGAAGCAGGAGTATTACTGCAACGAAACGGAAAGTTAACAGAAAAATTAACGTCATCACGTTTGTCGTTTAGCTTCATATGCATCCTTTATTGGGTTTCATAATTAAAGTATAAGTTTAAATATGAAGCATTTTTATTTCAAGCTCACTTGGACAGATGGCATTCACATATACTCCAACTTTGGGATTATTTAGAAACAGAACAACTATATATCTGTATCTGAGGTTGAATTATTTAGCGACAGTCTTCTCTCCAGATTTGACAGGGTTCTGCAAAAAATCTGATTTATATGAATAAAAAAACAATTTAGCAAGCAAAGATGCAAAGTTTGTGCCCATTGGTATACCGATATTTGTTGAAAATTTATATTGCCAAACACAACAAATATGTTGTCTATCAAAAACTCTAACATTTTTTTGATGGTATCTTTAGTAAATTTTTGTTTGCAGTCTGTATGTTGTTTTACAAAATAACCAGAATCTCTGTTAAGCATTAGATACTTATATCTTGGTTTATTACCCCTGAGTAAAGTTTAACTCCCCTTGGGTATCCATAACTCAGTAGACAGTACTTTGTGCTGTCAGAAAAAGTACCATCTAGCAAAAATGTTTAGCCGTCTTAATTTTTGAAATTTATTTGAAACTAAAATTGTTACCTCATGCAAAGTATTCCCTATGGATTTGGATACATATAAATTTGGAACTTTGGATATATTCATTTCCAACTGTTTGGCTTATGTTTTTTATTTATCAATTTTTTACCCTATTGGCACTGATGAAGGATGATTTTCCTTAATGTGCACAAAAGGCACAGAATAGGTAGAATAGACTTTTTCTGAATAAGTCTGAAGGTCATCTTTGAAATATTATGACATCGTTACTGAGTTGAAACAACTGTTAGCAGACCCTTCAATTACTAATACATTCTTACAAAGTGATAGCCAACTGAGTACAGGCTTCTACTACTTCAATATTACATGATATTGAACAATAATCAATTGCCTATGTTATTATTTGGACATTTTTACACAGTGATAGACAACTGTTAACATACTACTTGTTCAGTGTTACGACATCCTTACAGAGTAATTTTAAAAAAGTCAACTGTGAGCACCCTCTTTTTTAAAACCCTGACAATTTAATTCATACACTTAACAGGCTGTGTCCTAGATAATATGGCGTCTTTACAGAGTAATAGTTAATTGTTAACAGGTTCCTGATAAATGCATTCGATGTTTATAATTCTAGGTAAAATACTTCTGACATAAGACAGACTTTAACCATAAAAACCATTCTACTTACCATCTCAGTTTTGGGCGTTCATCGGTGCCTAACTTACGCATATTAAAAAAATCCTTTTACAAAATGGGGTAAAACACCTAATACTCCAGAAATAGGTTTGGATTGAAGAAATTGGTTAGGGTTGATATTTATCTCATTTCTTAAAGCATCCGCATACAGTTCAATGCACAACTTTTTAATTTATTTATTATTTTTTATTTATTTATTTATTTATCTATCTATTTATTTATTTAGGTAGCCATGATAATTTTAAATTTGTAATTAATTTTTTCATCATATTGACACTAAGTAAAACACGAACGTGAATTGATGTAATCTAAACATGTTATCACACACAATAAGAAATATCTTTGGCATTCCATACTTATTTATCAATAGATGCAATAAAGAAAAATACAATTGCTGTCCTTTGAAGTGTTAGAACTGACGGAGAACTCGAAGAACGAGATAATTTATATTCATTTGAGTCTTATTGCTAGACATCAGAGAAAGTAATTGCTTTACACAATAAACAGTAAATTATTCATTCGATTTCATCTTTTTCTGTTATCTATTTTATAGAATCAAATCACACATCAAGTGGAGAGTTGTTAAGTATATAAATTGTAATTTAATAAATAAATTACAATTTTGGGTAAACAACAACGATCCTAGGTTTTTATAAATAAATTGTGAGTAATTGCCAAATATTTCCTGTTTATGAATTATGCATTACGTCGAAAACACTTTGCTAAATTCTTTCTTATGGGACAAAAAAGTGTTTTAATAAGTTTAAGTAGTTTATCTTTTTTCTCTGAGCCATTGCCTAATACAGTTTTAAAACATTAACTGTTAGCAATGGTAAGACATTATATTCCTTTGGCTAAATTTTGTTAAATTCTAAAATAAATTATGAAGTACTCCCCGAGGGTATCGATAACTCAGTAGGCAGTACTTTGTGCTGTCAAAAATTTTACATTTTAGCAAAATTTTCAGCCGTCTTAATTTTCTAAAATTTATTCAAAACTAAGGTTTGTTCCCTCACGCAAAGCATTCCGTAGCTGGATTTGGAACTTTAGATTCATTAATTTTCAACTATTTGGCTTGTTTTTATCTATCAAACTTTTGGCCCCTAGTGTCACTGATGAGCAGTGATTTTCCGAAATGTGCACATAAAACATTTTACATGTATTTGTGTTATATATTTATAAAATGATATCTTGCTTTTTATTTTGACTCTAAATTTAGATGATTTTTTAGACTTTTCTGTTTTTGTCTACTGATCTGTGTTCGACAATAAATTTTAAATCTGACAAATATATACGTAAATAATAAATATTATGTCATTTTATGTAATTGGTAAGTTTTTATAAATTCGAAACATAATGCTTAAATTTTTATTTGTATTCGTTATTAAATTATTTTTCATATTAGACATTTTCTAATATAATTACTTTGATGAATAAATGACCCAATGGCGTTCAAGGTCACCTAAGTTCTTTTGAGGTATTGTGATATATATATTTCAAAAAATCTTCCTACAGTCAAGAATGCTTACGTCTAAAATGTCTAACTAAAGTATCTTTGTATTTTCATAAAATGGTTGGAATAATTTCTAGAAAGCCTTTTTATAATTTTAGAGATGGAGGATAAAAGTGTTTTACATCACGAACAGGAGTATTTCACCTATATTTAAATGGTTAATTCAGAAATAGGAAGGGAAGCTTGTGGAGAAGCTCAATTACAAAGGATAATTTAAATATAGGTGAATTAAGGCATTGTGATCTGTAAGGCATTTCAAACTGATACCTCTTGCGTATTTAATGCAACAAGACTGAAATTTGCGTCTAAACAGCGTGTCTAAAGAACGGTTCTTCTGAAACATTTAACTGGTGGTTTTTTCCCCCCCATCCGATGCTAAATAAATAAATCTGCGGGCCTCTATAAAGTTTCCTTTTTTGGGGGGTGGGGGGGTCTTACATTCTTTAGTTTGTGAATATAAATTTTAATTGCTCGAAGAGCACAAAATTTTGCATCTTCACATTTTAATAGGTTTCCTTTTTGTTGCCCGACGACCATGATTTTTCAAGGAAGAATGTTTATCTTTGGAGTGCTAGGTATCAACAGGGCAAACAAAGAATCCAAATACCAGCACTCAATCATTTTTTCAAATCTATTTGTTTTTGCATTTGCATGTCAATCTCATCCAAATTTCAGGAATTCTGTTATAAAAAGTGTCCTTCAAAACAACGACGTCGAAATAAAAGATTAATAAGCGTATTAGGCTGATGCCGTAAGTGATTGGCGTGAAGCCTTAATCTCTGATAATGCTGTATATTTTGTCTTTTTTCCCGTATCCCTCGGTATAAGTTTTCGAATTTTTTAAATTGCATAATATCCCTTTGAATAATTCTTTTCACTCTTAAATTTTCATCATAAATAAAAATGATTGATTGCGTTTCATTGTACATTTTCCTAAAAGAAAGCTAATTCACAAAATTAATTTGGTTTATGAAGCAATTGCGTTTGATTGATAATATAATAATATTACATAGCTTGGTACTTGAATAGCTTCGGATTGACCATATATATGTTTTAGACTGAAGTCAAAGTAACAGAGAACTCTTGCAATAAATTAAGCCTTTTTCCTGTCCATCGTTCGTTTCAATGTTGTAAAGTTTTCTTTTCATCCCCCCACCCCCACCTCAAAAATGGTTTTGTTAGGCAAACGATTTTTATCATTTTAAGCTAAACCTTTTCTGATATCATCGATACTATTCCTTCAAAGTTCAAGATTTGAAACTAAATTTGCATTATATAGTACGTTCTTTTAAGTTAACATTTACATCTTTCAAATCTGTATAACGTCAGGGTCAAAGGTAAATAATTATGTGAAAACAATGAATTGTAAAATACGCTACAAAATTTAATGCAGCTAATGTGTTAGACTGTTGCCATGAAGATGCAAAGCGGCGATAAAGTTTTGCATGTCCTTATGCATTCAGGAGTGTGTTGCACCAGTTGCCAAGTTAGAACAAAGTTCTGCCTGTCTTTATGCATTCAGGAGTGTAAGATTGTCACCACCCAGTTGCCAAGTGTGAACAAAGTTTTGCATGTCCTTCTGCAATCAGGAGTGTTTGACTGTTAGCATCAAAATGCAAAGTTTTGCATGTCCATATGTATTCAGGAGTGTTTTACTGTTACCACCAAGTTTTGCATGTCCTTATGCATTAAGGACTGTTTAAATGTTAGCATCAAAATGCAAAGTGGCAACAACGTTTTGCATATCACTGATAAATATAGATATATATATAAAATTACCAACAGATCCTTATAAATTATCACTAACTGAAAACGGTAAAACACTTACCTAGATTTAAGTGATGCATCGGTTTCTTGTGTTTTTTGTGATGACCTATCGGAACGTTTTGCGCAAACTCTGTTGTATGTTTAATTATATCATGTTGTTTTGTTGACTGTGTAGTTGAGCTTACTGCTGAGGACGGTTCTGTTGTTTCAATTATTGTTGTTTGCAACACTGTTGTTACTTGTGACGTCATATTGTTTTTAGTATTCTTGTTTTGTATTATTGCTGTTGTTGCTACTGCTGCTGTTTTATCAACTAAGTTGTCTTTTGTCGGTATATCAACGAAGTTTTCTTTTGTTGTGTTTTCAACCTTGCTTTCGTTTGTTGTTTTATCAAATGTGCTACCGTCTGTAGTCTTATTGGTTTCTTTTAATATTACAGAAATATTATATATATTATTTGGCTGTATATCCCTACCACCCATATTGTGTTCTGTCGTATCTAGCTGACGTGATGTCATTTCGGGAATTGGCGTACTGGTCAAAAGATAAGTGCTTGTTTTGATGATTTATTTGTATGAAAGGGCGTGTCTTTATTCTCTGTTACTGAACCTTCCGTGATGACATACTTGGTTAATAAATCTTTATCTAAACTTGCTTTATCTCTATCTCCCGTGTAATTAGCTGTTCTAGGTATTGTAGAACTCTCTAGATTAGAAATAAATTAGATTCCGTGGAATTATTTCCGGTATTCAAAACCACACTAGGTTTTACATCGTCTGATACTTTATTGTCGGTTATATTTCTTTTGACAGCGTTTGGATTGGTCTCGCTTGTTGAATTTGGTAATGAAATGGCTGCTATCCAAATTGGAAATGCGAAAAAACAATACACATAATACAATAAATCCATTTTGTTAATTGTAACAAGACAAGTCCCCAGTGTCTTTAATCCAACGCTGTTGTCCTAAAATCAAACAATAAATTATCAGCGAATAAATCTTAAAAACAGAAAATTGGGTAAAACTATAAACATGTTTACAAACAAACAGACATTTTTTATTATAAAAGTGTCAACATTTTACCTATCATGTGCTCAACATATCATGTTACAAGTGTCGAACAAGTCATTTTGCAAGTGGTCAAAATTTATTTTTTTCACGTGTTTCACATTTAATTTGACCTATTATTAAAATTTCATTGTGTAGCTGGTCAATCTGTCATTTTAGTGTTCAACATGTCATGGTAAAAATGCTGGTTACAGATATTTAACAGTTAATTCTACATATTTTCAAAATAAACTGTTAAATAAGGTAAATGTCATTTTTGACTTGTTTAACATTTATTTATCTTGAGTATTGCTCTGTTATTTTTGGGTTTTTCTATTTTATTTTTTATTATTGTAATTATTATTATTATTATTATTATTATTATTATATATCTTTTACTATTATAATTTGGTTATTATTTTTGTGCAATTTCTTTACAACTGCTTTCATGTATTTTTGTTTCCTCTTCTATCTATGTTGAGCTTCATATCAGTGGTTTGAGTGTATGGATTTTGTCTACTGTTTTGTTTTGTACAGTTTGGCTGTAAAATGGTATTGTGGTGTCTGCTAAGTTTAGTTGGCTGATGTCGAGAGCATGTTCATCACATACAAGAGCACCTGGTCTTATTCACTTAACAGATTTTTTATAGTTTTTATTATTCTCAACGATTTGGCTTATGTTTTTATCTATCAAACTTTTCGGTCTAAGTATCACTGATGAGGAATGAATTTCCGAAATGTGCACATCTGGCACATGAAAATTCAACTGGTATTTGTGTTATATTTTTACTTCACTTTTGGGATTGAGATTTAAACATTGACCGGTAAGTTGGTTTTATTTATTTTATCATCATAAAGAGTTATAAAAGTGCCTCTTTTATAACTAGCATTCTTTAAACCTAAACAAAACAACCACAATCAATAAAATGATAGCAAGGTTACAGAAAATTACAGACTGTCTATGTTGTCTTACAGCGCCTCTAACGCTAGTGTTCAAATTCCACTCTCCCAGATAATAGTTTGAAAATTTGTGACAGGTCTCTTGCTGGACACCACTTAATTAACGATGTGAACTGTTCAATATTTATTAAGTGAAATGAATAAATTTGCAGCCAGATAACATATACTTGTATTTACCATATTGGAGAAAAACAGAAAAAACAATTCGAAACAAAACGAGGTAAAAGAATATATTATCGGTAAACATTTCGGTAATTAACAGTTTTCAACCTTTCATCATGTTCACTTTAACTCGAGATAATATGAATTTGATTGATACTTTTCCAAACCAAAAAAATGTCAGGATCTATTCTTCCACTTTTATTTTCATCAGCTCAACCGACTCTTCTTATTTAAGGAAGACAGACAGTTTAAGGGGTTTTAAAATTTAAACTCCTATACATAGTTCCACTTTAAGAATTTTAAAAACCGCTTTACTGACAAAAACTTTTTGTGAACCAATACTATATTATTTAATGCGTACTCGTTTTACAATTTAGAAATCTTTCTAATGACATTGATTTTGTAATCCGAGAATTTTTTCTCTTTCTGTAGCATATGAAATAGATTACCTTTCCTTGATGCATCAGAGATTGATCAGCATCGAACAGAAGGTTATCGAAATTAGTTTAAACTTGACATTATATTTCGAACAAATCATCAGATGATGCAATATAGAGCTACTTTAAGAGGGCTTTACAAAAATCCCTGTCTGATACCTTCTTATTTCGACCGAGTAGCATGGATAAATATTATACTGGTGACTAAAAAAATGTTATCTAGGTAATTTAATTGCTGATGAACATGTTATCCTACCAACGCCTACTACAGCTTTTTTTTTAAATATCACCATGAATGACCCTTAAATATTGATGGCGACTACGTTACCCAAGATATCTTTTTTATCTATTATATATTAGACATAGTAAATTCCTTTTTTATTTATTGAACATGGACAACTGATCCATGTTTCATTTTATGAGTAAAGACTTAGTTTCCTATGACAAAATGGCTACTTGCTACAGTGTTATTTGTCAAAATAATGCATCAAAATAAATGAAAAGACACAAAATTTATATTTACCTTATTAGCAATACCTGTAGGAATGCATTTGAGAGTTGATTTAAGTGCCGTTTTTTATATTATGATAAGGACGCGTGTGTGTGTGTGTGTGTGTGTGTGTGTGTGTGTGTGTGTGTGTATGTGTGTGTGTGTGCAAAGATGTCAATAATAACTCGTTTTTGCCAAGTCTAAAATCTTCAAAAAAATTATCAATGTGGAGATTAAATCTACTTTTCAACTTTTTGCATAATTATAAGAATGAATAGTGATCCATACAAAATATAAAAACCATAGCATTTATTCGTATTTTATTATAATAACTAGAGTTAGCTTTCCAGTAATTTGATCTGCATTATCCTGTTAATTATAAAGATATATAAAAAGAGATTTTTCGGTGACTATTGTTTCTTGCTTTTGTACTCTGTTTTGGTTATCTTTAACTGTTGTTTTGGCTGGTACCAATTATGATAATTAAGCTACAAATTGTTATTTTCTACTTCAAGTATTGGTTGGTAAATTGAATATTGTTTTAAGTCGAATGTATAATTTGTTACGCCGCACATGACTTTTTTCTTATTATCTTCAAGTTTTAATCTAAACACAAATAATGTAGAGCGTAGGTTATTTGAAGTATGCTTTTACTAACCTTCAATTATGCGACCATTTTAGTGCAAGAAAACTCGCCACGTGTTGCAAATAAACATAGCATATCAATAAGTCCAATTTATATTGGTATCGATTCAACCAGTTAAGACTTACGACAAGGTTAACCATTTTGAATTAATCTTCTTAGCCTTTGAAACTCGTGTTTCTATGATGAATATAATTTTTTATATAAGTAGGTAATTAAGAATTGTTTAGGTCTCTTCTCTGGACTTAAAGAAAAACTGAAAGGTTTCTTACTAGTTTTAATCTGAATCCATGCAAGGTTTAAGCTTTGCAAAACATATTACTCAATGTTAATTATCAGTTTTAAATAAATTGTTATTTAGAAATACAGTTTTATTGTTTGATGTAGATGTTTAGTAATTAATTAGATTAGGAAGACTTACAGAAAATGAAAATCATAAATTTGCTTCTTTAGATTATAAACACGTCCAAGAGATGGATTGGATTGAGGTCGAAGAATTTGATTGTAAATATTTATACAAAATGTTAAGCCCTTTGGCTAAAAAAGCTTGTTATAAGCTAGTTATTGCAGTTGTGTTAAGTAGCTTTTGCGCGATATCTCTGAATAAGCTGAAGCAATTTACAGCACCACTCTTTAAGGTAAAAGTAATCTATTTATGCAAAAGATGAAAATCTTATTATAACTCCCAAGCTATAATTCCAAAGCGATAATTAAATTGAACACTGTTATTTCATTTTCAACATACTTTACTTCCCTTATATTGGTTAGAATTCTAAGGTTTTTGAAAAAAACCAAATCTTTCAAATAAAGGTGTTGGAAATTCAAAGTATATATAAGTGGCTTTAACATATTTGCCACATACAAATATATCAAAATTACGAAGTTTATATCCTACGTAAAATTCACAATTATAAACGTGTACTTATTAGTTGTTCAGTAAGTCCTTTCAGAAGAAATATTTGTGAGTGTGGTAAAATAATTTTATGTAAGTATGCTTTTGGAGTTAAGTACTTATTTAGTTCCTCTTTTCTGTAGATTTTGCAAGCGCCTAATTTTAATCTAAGAGGATGTATACGCACTTGAATCAGAGATCGTACACACGTACCAGTATTTAAATCGGTTATTTATATAAACATAAAGCACATCGTCAATTAATTGAAACAAAAGCAAAAACAAATCCTGAAAATATTTAACAAAATACCTGTTTTGTTTTAATACACTATTTTTGTAAATTTCGGAAATTCATTCCCCAGCAGTGACACTAGGGGGCGAAAAAGTTAATTAAAAAATAATTTTTAGAAACTCTACTAAGGTTAGACTGATGAAAAATGTTTATTTATCATATGAACACCTCTTTTGCCTTCTTCGAAAAAAATTCCCAGAGAAGTTTAATTTTCATTTCATCGAAATTTCAAAAAACATGATCCATTTGATTTTGTTCTATTTTTCCATTTTTTTCTCAGAAAAACAACCTTTTTGGCCTACCATTGATTTAAAAACGTAAAATAAAATATTGGTGTCGTTACCTTTTTCTGCAATATATACAGTTTCTGACTGTTTCTATGACTTATTTTTGATACCGCAGGTGGAACTTACAACTTCAATTATTCATTAAAAGGAGTATTTGAATAACACTTATATATTCAAGAAAAAATTATCTTTCATGCATTAGTAATTCATTAATATGAACTTCTCTTTTAGAAGGAGGTCAACAGTCAAATTGTTAAGACCATAGTCTTCAAAACCAATGCGGTTTACCGCCATGAGTTTGATTCTGGTCGATAGCAAGTAAACAAGGTTTTTCCTTGTCTTACTGTTTGACTCAGTACCAGTAAATGTGACTATGCAATCTGCTGTTTATTTGTGTCGTTGCGGCGAGTGAACTCGCACTCTAAAGGTCAAAGATGCACCAGTACCATGCAGATGAGAAAAACTTGCATACCCACGCACCAAATGAACTTGTATTAAAATTAATCCTGGATATTAAATAGTGTTTCGTCTTAAATAGCTAACAATTTATTGATATGACGTTAAACAATATTTAACCACCCAATTAATCATTAAAATATTTTGGTAGATAAGTTTTGCACAATTCTTTATTGAAAATAGACGAAAATGTAATCATAAAGAAGAACTTTGTAACAGTACATGCCATTTAGAACACAAAACAAGCTGATGACAGAAACCGACAATAACTATAATTGATGAGATTAAAATAATAAATACAGTTATTATAGGTGTATATGAAATATATGCAGAATTCCATTGACATTTTGTAAATATCGCGTAAGATAAGTGTTAAAACAATTTGACAACATGTGTTTATTTCATGTATATATGTGTAGAATTCAGTTAAAATTATGTTTGTATATCTCGCAAAATATATGTAGAATTCAACGACAATCTGTGTATATATCATGTATGATACGTGTTGAAACAATTTAACTATATGTGTGTATTCATATATATTTCTATAGAATGCAGTTAACAGTAGAAATGTAAATTTCACATAAATACTTGTAAAATTTAGTTGAAATTATGTGTTAATTATTTCACGTATATACCGATGCTGTTGGAGAAAACTCTGCAAAGGTATCCATAACTCAGTAGGCAGCACTCTGTGCTATCAGAAATTATACCATTTAGCAAAATTGTCAGACGTCCTAATTTTTTGAATTTATTGAAAACAAAAGTTTGTTCCCTCATACAAAGCATTCTTTAGCTGAATTTGTATTCATATTAGTTTTGGAACTTTAGATTACTAATTTTCAACTATTTGGCTTATGTTTTTTATCTATCAAACTTTTCGAACCCTAGTGTCACTGATGAGGAATGATTTTCCGAAATGTGCACATATGGCACATAAAGATTTTTACAGGTATTTGTGTTATATATTTATATTTTTCGGTTGACAATAGCTTATTTTTTTAATTTTGTTTAAAAAATGCGTTTAAATATAACTTAATTTCGGTCGACAATGTATGTTTATTACAAAAATATATGTAGAATTTAGGTCTCAATAAATGCATATATATATCATAAAAATATATCAAAAATTCAATTGACAAAATGATTTTATCATGCTAAATACATACAGCATGTTTGTATATGTTGTGAAAATATGTGGAATATAACTGCATCTAAGTGTTTATTTTGTGTGCAAATTATGTGTGTATTTTACGAAATATTTATTCAGTTGATAATATTTTGGTATATTAAGTATATTATATAAAGAATCCAGGTTGAATTGTGTTATTTTTAGGTATATCATATGAAGGGTTTTTCTACTATGTATGCCACGTAAAAATATATATGCAATTTACCTGTATCTGTGTTGTATATTATGTTTGTATATTTCGTATGTATATAACGCATTATGTATATAATGTATGAAAATTACCTAAACTATAATCAACATTAACTTGTCTGTATATGTGTATTATTAAAGGTATGTATATCACATAAAGAGTAAAACTCCCCGAGGGTATCCATAACTCAGCAGGCAGTACTTCGTGCTGTCAGAAAATGTACCATTTAGCAAAATTTTCAGCCGTCTAAATTTGAAATTTATTTAAAACTAAGGTTTGTTCCCTTATGCAAAGCATTCCTTAGCTGTATTTGGATTTATATAATTTTGGAACTTTAAATTCATTATTTTCAACTGTTTGGCTTATGTTTTTTATCTATCAAACTTTTCGGTCTTAGTGTCACTGATGAGGAATGAATTTCCGAAATGTGCACATCTGGCACATCAAAATTTAACTGGTATTTGTTTTATATATAATATATTTATAGAATTCTATTGACAATATTTTAACATTACATTAGATTTGGTAATAATGGTAGTATTGCATTAAATTTGTAAAACTCAGTTGGCTATATGTATGTTTATCACACAATGTGTGCTTTTTAACTTAGAATAAACAGAATTCAGTTGACCGTTGTGTTTACCTTTTTGTGTGTTCAGTGGACAATATGTATATTTCGTGTGTGTGTGTGTGTTTGTCGTAAAATAAAGAAATATATAATACAAATACCAGTTAAATTTTGATGAACTAATAAATTATAATTACTACATTATGTATTTATCAAAATATGTGAGTATTTGACGTTTCAAAATAACCGACAGCTCAATAGTTTATTTATTACATATAAACATTATAATCAATTCTAAAAATAAGTCTTATTAACAATACAGGTATCTTGGTCTGTACATCATTTGTGTGAGTTCAACAGTAATGAATCATAAAGATCTATAAAGAACTTAGAAAAAATGTTTATGTTTACATACAGAACCTTAAGCACAGCTTATTATGTAAAACAAAAAGCTAACCATCTCTGGTTTGAATTTGTTTTTGTAATTGATCACAATGGTATTGACTATATAAAAACTTAATGTGAACTTGACAATACTTTTATATTATTTCTTATTATAATTTTGACATTTTTACTATACTTTAAATTAAAATTTTAATACATTTAATTTTAGATCAAAGTTTTGATATCAATTTTAAGGCACTTTTTTTATTATACTTCAAATTAAAAATTTTCAAAACAAACTAGAATGCAAAAAATAGGATCAAAGTAATCTTGACCTTGATATCTTTTTAATCACTAAAAATCTATATTATATAAAAATAATATCATCAATAAAACTGATTTAATATTTGCAAGATAAAAGATTAGAAAAAATAAGCCTGTAAAATTTCTAAAAAAAAAAATAGACATTGGTTTTTTTAATATAGAATATTCCTAAAAATAAGTATTATGAGAAAAATATAACAATTGGTTTTTCTAAATATTAATAAAATTACCTGTTTAATTTCGATGTGCCATATGTGCACATTTTGGAAATTCATTTCTCATCAGTATCATAAGAAGTCAAAGAAGTGATTAATAAAAAAGATAGCCCAAACATTTGTTAAATTGTAATGTGCCATATGTGCATATTTCGGAAAATCATTCCTCATCAGTGATCCCAGGGGCGGAAAAGATTGAAATACCAGTTAAATTTTGATGTACCATATGTGCACATTTCAGAAAATTATTCCTCATCAGTGACACCATAGGCCAAAAAGTTTAATACATAAAAACATAAAAGCCAAACAACTTATCAATGAATCTTAAGTTCTTAAATTATTTAATTTTTTTCATTATTATGAAATTTTCATTTTTTATTTATTTTACAAACTTTCCTTGATATTTTAAGTTGTTATATGACTAAGTAATTTTACAAAGACAAATTTTCGAAAAAAATGTTTTTTTCTTTTTAAATTTTCATTTTGAAATTACAACCACAAATTATTTTGGTAAATATTTAATGATTTTTTAAAAATGTTTATTGTTGAACATTTTTTAAAAACACGAATCATTTTCAAAAAATAAAAAATGTTTAAAAAATGTAAAATTTGAGTTCTTACCTTATCACATTTTCTGTGCTTAAGTTTTAAAAATTATCCCAGTCCTGTTATAACAATTAGTCACATTACTTTCAACATTGAAAAACTCTTTAAATTATTATCTTGATCTAATAAATATTATAACACTACAATGTTTTGACAAGCATCTTCAAACACTAATGTAAATATAATAACAACGTAATTCTTTTGAATTCAGTATTATACATCAACCGTATTGGCTGACCGACTGATCTTACTAGCACAAGTCTCCTACAATGCTTAAAACAAAATCAATTACACACAGAAATTTAACAGACAAATTGCTCGGGAAAAATAAATTTGTAATCGCCGATACATCGATTTCCTACTTAATCAACATAAGCTTTCCGTCGTGGTATTAACTTGCAATTTTGCTCGCTCGCCCCCCCCTCTCTCCCTCTCTCTCTCTCTCTCTCTCTCTCTCTCTCTCTCTCTCTCTCTCTCTCTCAGGAATTACATTCAAATGATTGGGCTTTTAAAGGTCTCTCTCTCTCTCTCTCTCTCTCTCTCTCTCTCTCTCAAGAATTACATTCAAATGATTAAGCTTTTAGGATTACATAGGACAGAGATTACATTCAAATGATTGGGCTTTAAAGGTCTCTCTCTCTCTCTCTCTCTCTCTCTCTCTCTCTCTCTCTCTCTCTCGTCGGGAATTACATTCGAATGATTGAGCTTTTAAGGAAATTATTTCAGATGCTGAAGACGTTTATAATCCGTTTTGCTAATATAGAGTTATGTATAGAAAACATATTTAAGAGGTAAGCATGTGGTTTTAGTTTCCTGTATATAATTTGTCTTTTACTAAAGCAAATTGACAAATTCTGATTCCTAAGGTTTCTTGCAGATCAACAAATGTTGTTGTCGGGGCTTCCTTCAGATTGACAAATAATAACTGCAAGATGACGTAGATGTGTAAGATGTCTTGAATCGAAAAATACTCATTCTATTAAAATATTGACTCTGTGATGTAGTGGTAGTGCAAACTAAACAAATGTTGACTTGAATGGTATTAGATAAACAAATAATGATTCTAAGCTTACGTTTAATCAAGAAACCCATATTTTTAAATTAAAAAAAATTTAAAAAACGCAGTGTTTGAGTTGTCGTTTAGGGTCCAGTTTTTTTTTTTTTTTTTTTTTTTTTTTTTTGAAAAAAAAAACTCTCCTAGCTTTATCAGTTGGTTGGCTCTATAGTGTTTGTATCGTGTGTTAGCCAATGTGTTTGAAATATATTTAAAAAAATTAGTTGGTACACTTGTTTTTGTCAAACAGGAGCAATTAAAGTCAAAATAATGTATATACATAAAAAATTAAGATTTTAATATTTTGAATTTTCACCTAGGATTTGTTTAGGCGCTTTGACAAAGTCGGCAAGATATTGCACAAACCTTACAACGATGATTCTGAGACATTTTGCAAAGTAACTAATAAGTACGATTGGTGGTGTTTAAAATATCATAAATAAACATGGTTAATTATTGTGTATCGATTTTCGTTATTGTGATACATATTCTCAAAATATGTGATCAGATTATAACTGAACGAATTGTAACTGATAATTAAGTAGTTCGTTATTGACATTATGTTGGATTTCAATTGACAAATGAACGGATTTTAATGACAATCAACCGTATTGTAACTGATATCTGGACAGATTGAAACTGACAAATGAACGAATTGTAACTGACATTTAAAAGTATTATTGGCGACATGTGAATGGATTATAACAAACCTCTAAAATGGATTGTTACTGACAGAAATATCTTATGTTACTGACATATAAACAGACGATTACTAAAATATTAACGGGTTGTAATTGACATGCAAAGGGATTTTAAGTGACTGTTATTTGGGTGGTAATGGGCATGTGAATGGATTGTTAATGACATTTAAACAAATTGTAAGTGACATGTGAATGGATTATAATTGGCCTCTAAATGGATTGTAATTGACAAGTAAATTTGAGGTTACTGGTAGAAGGTTACTAAAATATGACGGATTGTGACTGACATATGAATAGATTTTAACTGACAGTTATGCGAAGATTAACTTGCTGATAATGAGGAATTGTAAAATTATAGGTGAACGAATTGTAACTTACACATAAATATATTTTGACTGACAGTAATGCGGAGTGTTACTTGCATGTGGATGGATTGTTGGTCAAAAGTAAACGGATTATAATTGGCATAAGTGTATTTAATATTTGAATGGATTATAATTCAGCTCTTAATGGATTGCAACTGACAAGTAAATCGGATGTTACTGACAGGTCAACAGATGGGTAATAAACTATGACGGATTGTAACTGATATATATAACTGGCAGTAAAGCGGAGTGTCACTTGCATGTTATTGGATTGTAAGTTATGAGTGAACGGATTATAATTGACATAAGTGTATTTAAAATTTGCATGGATTATAATTGAGCTCTAACGGCATTGTAACTGACAAGTAAATTTTATGTTACTTGATAACAGATGTTTATTAAATGTGAACGAATTACAACTTGCAGTTAAATGGATTGTATCTGACATGTGGACGGATTGTTACTGACGAGTGAACGGGTTGTAACTGACATGTTAACGGGTTGTAACTGACATGTTAACGGGTTGTAACTGACATGTGAACGGGTTGTTAGTGACGAGTGAACGGGTACTAACTGACATGTGAACGGCTTGTAACTGACATGTGAACGGATTGTAACTGACGAGTGAACGGGTTGTAACTGAAATGTTAACGGGTTGTAACTGACATGTGAACGGATTGTAACTGATGAGTGAACGGGTTGTAACTGACATGTTAACGGGTTGTAACTGACATGTGAACGGATTGTAACTGACAGTGAACGGATTGTAACAGACAGTGAATTGATTGTAACTGACAAGTGAACGGATTGTAACTGACGAGGGAATTAATTGTAATTGACATATGAACGGATTGTAAGTGACAAGTTAATTAATTATAACTGAAATGTGAACGGATGGAGACTGACATGTGAACGGATTGTTGCTGACATTAACGTAGATTGTTACTTTTACGTGAATGAATTGGAACTGACAGCTAAACAAGATGTAACTGAAATGTAAATGGATTATATTTAACATAGAGATTAATTGAAATGTCTCAAAAATGAATTGTAGTGATCGGACCGAAAATGAAACGAATTGTAATGACCTTGTGTGGATTGTTACTGACATGTGAACGAATTATTACTTACAGATTGTAACGAAAATATTGATTGATTGTAAATGATGGATGGACGGTTTGTACTTGACATTTTATTGACTGTTACTGTCAAGTGACCACATGGGGAAGAATTCTGGTCACTTTGCTCATTTGCATATTCGCCATCTTGAATCGAGCACAAGCAATTATCCTACAATAACCATATAGAGGGACATTAAAAAACTAGCAAAATAGTGTTATATAGGAAACCCGGGCAATTTGCCTAGATTGATTTTTTAACCTAACACCGTTTACATTACAATGCATAAATTAAAGTTGAAATTCAAACAAACCAGTAGGTTCCTTGGGTTTACAAAAAATCGAAGCGGTGGCTCTATCAAATTACATTATGAAATTGTCAAAAAGTGAATTTTCAAAATTTTTATCACTCTCACACACATAGTTGTCAGTTGCCTAGATGGAAAATGGAACGGCAGTGAAAGCTTGACCGGATTTAAAACATTTTTTGTAGATAACTATAATTTTGTAGGTTCCCAGAACAAAATAAAATAGCAGTATATTGCATTTTTCTAATATTTCGTTGAGGCCCCAAAAGGGACGTCAAATAACGTTCTCATTGATGAGGAACAAGTTGAAACCGGCGAGTCATGATTTCTAAGTAGGAACAAAACTATACTCGACACCGGTTATTGATGTGTAGAATTGAGGTCCAAAGAAGGTTTTTTTCTAATCGATTTGTAAATATTATTTTCCGCCCTCTTGTTTTCATTTTAAATCTTCCGCCGATCAAACTTTACGTCACGTGACATTATTACGTCATAGATAACAATTGAAGCACTTGAAAAAGTGACCGATTTTCTTCCGTATGAAATTGTTACTGAGAAGTGAATGGATTTTGACTTACACGTAATTTGATAAAAGCAAATTTTGCTTCTGACAAAAAAATTTATAACCAACTGTCATTCTTTTGTCTATGCAAACAATAAAAATCCTCTTTTAAAAAAAAAAACAAAAAAAAACGTCTTTTTGAAAGATATTACATACGTGTCCTCCACAAAGATTAAAACAAAATTTTGATACTACTTGATCTTTATATTCCGTGTCCGTTTCAAAAATTATAATATTAACAACGAGATATTATGTATTTTTTGTATCCCAGTGTGTGTGTGTGTGTGTGTGTGTGTGTGTGTGTGTGTGTGTGTGTGTTAAGTTGCGTTAGTATCTGCCAAGTCTTATGATCCTTTATATTTCTATATTGTCCTCCCTACCAATACTGATACAATAATTTGATTGTAAAGATTATAATTTCTTGATAATGTCATGCTAGAGAGTGAACAACAGGTTAAGAAAGTAAAAATATGTACCTTAGATAAAATTCTGTAATAATAGCAAATGCTGTGAGTTTTATTTTCGTACATGTAACTTAAAATAAAAAAAAAACATTTCGTTGGTTAATTTGTTGTTAATATTTCAGATAAGTTTGTTATATAATCACGGGGGACCATAAAAACTACCAAAATTAAGGATACCATGAAAATTCAAAATCTTTAAACATTTTTCCCGGTTTCAATTTTCGTGGCAAAAATACTCTTTTTATTGCGGCTAAAATTTAAGATCTTAACAAAACATACAAGAAAAACGTTAGACTTCTTTGTATCATTGGTTGCCTCGGTTTTATGATTTCAATTGCTTAATTAGTCCTTTAAAAAACAAAATTTTCTATAAATAAATTCTTTAAATTTTTTGTTCTGCCAAAGACAAATCTCATAAAAATTAAGATAATTTAAAACAACGTTATATGTATTATATATTTCCTAATATTTCGACTGGATAGGGGGACTCGGTTGTCGAGCTGTAAAAATCGCGGAACTACGGATAACAATACTTTTTAACCTCTAGGTTTAAGTCTCTTTCGTACAGTTCTTAAAGTGGGAAAATTAACTTGTGAAAGGATCGTCGGTTTTCTCCGACTACTCAGGATTCCTCCACCATCCGAGCACTGACTGCCTCGATATAAGAGAAAGATTGCTGACTGGGGAGTTAAAACACAGCTGTTTAACTCAACTTGATTGGAATTACATGATAAGGTTTCGAAAAAGAAGCGTCTTATTTTACGTAGAGGAGAAAGTCCGAATAACTCTCCATTTCTTAAAAATGATGGAGCTGAGACCCCGAAAGGGTCGAGGCCCATTGTTTTTAAGGAATGGAGAGTTATGAGAATTTTCATCTACTTAAAATACACCTTAATTAAAAGCAGTTGATTAGGAAACAAAAACTCTCCATTCCTTGAAAAAGTGCTCTATAACAATGGATTGAATACTACCTATTTGATGCATCTGATTGGTTTACAATAACCATAAGTGTGACAGTTTGTGTGTAATAACTCTCCATTTCTTATCTAGTTATAGGACAGTATATTACAATAGGGCTTAGACTTAACAGAATAGACAGTTATTGTTTCACTTATTAAGCCAAAGGTGAAAAGCATGCAAGTTATGCTTCTTTCTTTTTGAATCAGTTAATATTGGCTCATTCTTCAAAATGTCTTCGAGTGGTGAGGACAGTGTATTTGTTACACAGAGTACATTTTGTACAAACAGCGATGATAATGACACCGATGATATCATTGATGGAATTTTGGATATGTGAGATGAAACTTAACTGTTAATATAAATTTAAAAAGATTTTCTCCTCAATTGGATTATTACTTACCGTGACACGTTTAATATTTAGTTGATGAGGATTTAATTAAAAAGCAATTTCATCGTGATCAATTGGATTATTCATAACTTGGAAGTGAATTATTACTTCCACAAGCAATTTTTTCAGTTGGATTATTCATGACGGATTGTTTAAAATTATTAAAATTGAGTCTAGAAACATGTTGCTACTTTATTTTTTTTCATTTTCAGTTAATCACTTTTATTTTCTGGAATGGAGAGTAATTCATATTTACTCTTCATTCCTGAAAAATAATGCAGTCTTAAGACAAAGGATGACGTCATGGGTGTATTTTAAATATTTTGAATCATATTTAAATACAGTCTATAGATAAATAAAGAATGATCTCTACAGTGTACACTTCTTTTGATTTTTTTTTTTTTTCATTTATACTAATTTTTGTTATTTAAAACTCGTTATTTGCCGTATTATATTCTTGATTGAGATTTTACAGCTATTTATGACGCAATCAAATCCCTGATGATTGATTTATATTCCAATTTATTTCTCGAAATATTGTAATTTAAGTAAGAGATTGAGTTTAATACTGGTATAATTAGTAGCAGTAGATTGTTGCACAGTATTGTAATATACATCTCATCATTATAGAACTTCTTTTATGAGAAGCATTTGATTTCAAATATCCCAATGGTATACAATTCTGAATTTATTTTCTTTCTGAACTGCATAAATCTCATAAAATTGTAAAAACGGGATATATCCAAATATCTGTTTTAAACATGCATTGTTTCTTTGCCAATAGACTGATATCTCCCAAGAGTTCAGCAATAATTCATTTAAAAAATTCTATGCTTTGGTTTTCTGAATACATCTTTGTCACAGGGGACCTTTATCACACTGATTGCTGTATTGACAAATGTAATAAATAGTGTGATGCGGTATGTTTGGCTTAAACATAAAATGAACAGAGATTGTATAATAACTTTTGATTATGTATTTGGATCTTTTATTACTGGACTGAAATAATGAAGTGGCTGATTCAAATATCATTTTCATTAGATTTAATCAGCACAAGTGCATAAAAGGCAAATAAAGGTAAAATTAAAAATAACATCGTTTCATGAGAGCCAAAACACCCTTCCACATCTGTATTTATGAGACGACGAAACAAAGATTTTGACTTGTGACCTTGACCTTTAACTTAGACACTGAAATCACACATAATCTCCTGGTTTCGTGTCCATTTGTGCCAAATTTGGTTCAAATCCATACATAGATGTGGAAACTATGAAGCGTACGTGGAAAGATAGAAAAAACATGAAAGTTAGTATTACTGTATTTCCCTTTAAAATTAGCTTGCAGGGGTATAAAAAAGATATGTAAAATAGATAAATTCTGAAATCGTATATTTTGAATAGACATTGGACACATTACTCAAAAAAAACAGCTTCTAATTTATATATCAATGATGCATAATAATAGGTCACCGGAAAAGGAAATATCTATCTGTAATTTGAAATAAAATTAATAGTTACATGTATAATAATTACATAATTATGAAACTGGTACAATATAATAATAAATATTCGTTGGGTAAACATTTTGTGGTTTTGTACTTTGAAAAAATGTTGGTAGACAAATTTTGCAGAATTGTGTTTTTTAAAATTAATCTCATTTGGAGTCTTTGAAAAAAATGTTAACATTAAATTCCGTAGTAATTACTAACCCAAGAAAAAAAAACAAAATTCCTCAAGAACATTGGTGATTTTGCGGTATTAGTTTTTTTTTTTTAAAACCGAATGCAAGTTTATCTGATGTTTAAGTCGAATGTGCAAAAGGTAAAGTTGCGCGCAGTTGTTGTTTATATTCAGTTGGCATTGTAATGAAATATACAGCTTTTGTTTATGTTCAAGAAACAAGGTTAAGTGGGGTACGGCTAGAATTTCAGCTTTAATGTACAAGATTCATTGGCACAGAGCTGATATTCGATATGCAATTGTAATTGTTTAATTTAGATTTAGAGCCGATCTATTTCAAATATTTTAAAAACTTGAAACCGCATTATTGAAAACATATCCTTTTTAAAAAAGTACTAATCGTTTCCATTCATATTGTGTTAAAAAATCGACATTATAAAAAACAATTATATAACTCTAAATTGAAGTGAATCGAATCAAGCTATCGATTTATTCCTACTTTCTGTTTGTTTCCTATTTTCCCAGTGTCTGTAATATCAATGTAAATCACTGAGAGATACCATTATCAAAATGAAACTGTCTTGAAAATGAAAAAAATATATATAATAGGTGTGTAAGCTATAGGGTTGACGACAGCTTAATGTTGAAGATTGAAATTTAAGTGCATCTCTTGGGGAACACAAAGGTTATACACATCAGAAAACAAGACCATCAAATTGAAATTTATTATTCGTTAATGGAGTAGACACACAGTGTGATGTCATGGTATGTAGAATTACTGGCGACATTTCTATTTCCGGTAAGATAAATTAAGCATGTAAAACAGATTCAAGGAGAGGCTTTAGACTTCTAATTAAAGTCTTAATGCTGATAACACGTTTTCATTGTTTCTGTGACAACCTTAGGTTTAAATTCATCACAACAATGTATGCTAGAAAAAATTATTGCCTATTGCTTGTAACATGTTTTCGACAAGATCAGTATATATGTGCTTATAGGATCAAAATTCTTGCTTTGTTCGATTATACAGTTGAATCTTGTTATCTCGAACAAGGAGGACATCCTGATTTTTTAGTTGAGTCGAAATTTTGGAGAAAATCAAATATTTCATGAAGGCCGAATATGAGGACGGAGGACATCCCGAATTTCCAGATAAGTCGAATAATTTTAAAAGTCCGGACGGAATTAGTTTTACTCTCACCAAAATAAGTCCTGTTATCTAAAACCCGGATATTACAAACTTTCGGATAAGTCAAACGAATAGGACCTGTGATCATGAATGAAAATTCAATGAAAACGTTTCTTGTAAATTCGAAATAATTTTTTTTCGATCTTATAATTTGGATAAATAAAACAATTTTTGATATTTTTTTTAATAAACTACCGTCAGGAGCTTGTCACTTTTTATCATAACCTAAATAATTTCAAACTCAAACCGACCTCGTGGCCTTTTGTAATCTAATAATTATTGTCCCGCAAAAAAACAATTATCAGATGAAAATGGCGTGGGTTTGATAAATAACACGCCGAACATGACCATAATCTGATAAAGGCATTTTACTCATAAACCGGAAATGTGGGGGTGACTATAGTATCCATACCATGAATGGAATAGATACAAAAGCGGAATGGTTTATTTATCGGCAAAATTCGAGTAAATAGATTTCTGAATTTTTTTTAATCTCAAGGAACAAAATCTACGCGTATAGGTTATGGACGGAGATTATCAAAATGGGAGTAATTACAAAGTGACTTACGGTCTGCAAAAATATTTACAAAACGTTTAACCCCCCACCCCACTCCCACCCTATAGCCACACACTTTAAATATACCGTTACAACGTTTCAGGTTTATGGTAACTTTTATTACTGTAATGAAATCTTATTTTTCAAATATTACGAAACAGAAGGAACTTACGTAATCAAAGCCATGACATTAATTTTGTTTCATAGTCCCATTGCAACAAGTTTACATATAATGTTGCTCCAAAGTAGAAATACTTTTTATTGCAAAGGGTTGTCAATAGAAAATCATTTCAAGTGAATAATTACCAGCATCTTATACTGAAAAGTTGATTTTAAACAAAAAAAATCACTTACTGTTTAATCATATATATTAATTTTTATAAAATGGTTGTCAAGACAACCATTGAAATTATTGTACGCATCTGGTATTGTAACAAGTTTTATTAAAATTCAAGTTTATTAGATTAGTATTGGTGTTGTCTCTTGTTGTGTATTCTTGTTGTTGATAGCATTTAACTATTAGAGATATTTAACTTGTTTCATCAAATAAATTGATAACTATTTCAACTACTATGGTAAATTAATTTACTGATGTAACTGTTTTTACACACAAAGATACATATGCATACAAAATAATCAACAACTGATTTAGGAATTAATGCTCTTGTTCTGACGAATTTTGTGCAGTTAATCTTTGTAAAAGCAACATTGTGTATATATAGATTATTACATGTTTGTTGTATATCGACCCTGGTGTCATTGGCCCGAGAAAGGTGTATCGGACCAGAGCCCGTAGGCGAGGACCGATGCATTCTGACGGTCGTGATATTTGTAATCTGTTTATCATATATTATGAAAAATATTTTTGTTGATTTAATCAAATTAATTGCAATTTCATCAGCAGTTATTTTTTGAGGGCCCGATATCTGATATCGGCCCTCAGGACTTTAACCAATCACAAACGACCTTATATCGGCCCTGCTAAAACTGATATCAAACCAGTCCAAAATGTACTATCAAGGACTAATACAATATTAAGTACGTGTATATATTTTTATCATATGTTTACTAATGATATCACTATTTTTGTATGTGTGATAACTCGAATTTACACAAGTTGATATCAGCCCGAGTGATATCACACCCCTAGTAAAGTGATATCACACCCCTAGAAAAGTGATATCACACCCCTCATAAAATTCCGATAATGGCGGAGTTTTCGTGTCGCTTCAGCTTGATACTAACTGTTTATGGTTAACATGATGAGCAGGTGTGCAGTACAGTATGTATCAGTTGTATTAAATTGATTTTAAACAGAGTTTCGGAATTTGCAAACATACAAACACATCGGAGAGGTACAACTAGTTTACACTGATTGCGCGCGACGGCACTTTAAATATAATCGATGCTGGCTTCAAGCTGAGGCAAGTATGTACAGGACAAAAATGAGACTTCAGTTCGAAGCGGAACTGTTCACCCGTACAAAAATATCAACCAATAACACATTGTCATCACTATGATCAATAAATAAACTTACAGAAGCCAAAAATTAAATAATTCCGTCTGGTAGCCAATATAATCCTGTACTTGTGCAGCCGTTTCCCTGTCATCAGTGTAACCTATCCAAAATATGATGCGATGCACCTGCCGGTTCAAAAACTCAGATTTGCTGTTGTCATCACAATCATGATTTATGACTGCAGATCTTTAATCTAATTTTAACAAATTTCACTTTTTAATGAAGAAAACAAATTTATGCCTCTGTCCACGTCATGTTGGACGAATATGGCGACTGACTGAATATTTGACCTAGTTGTCGGGAAATCGACGTCAGCGGTTGCTAAGGGTAACATTGACGTATGACGTATGCGGTAAAAAAAATTATCTATGAGACCATGATAGATATGAAAAATAAAATCTGCTGGACTGCTAAAAAATTTAATTTTTATTAATTGTTAATTTTATTTCAAAAGAAACATATGATAAATAGTTTATGATATGCCCATTTTGATATCACACCCTTCATCAGCCCTCGAGTCCTGATATCAGGACCCTCGGGCTGATAAAGGGTGTGATATCAAAATGGCCATATAATAATCTCTAATAATCATCCGTCATCTGGTAACTGCCAGTAACAATATAATATTCAGAAAAATTTTATTTGTAACATTTGCTATTCTGCTGAATTCACGCAAAAAATAAGCAATCGTGAATAGTTACTGGTGAGCAAAGATAAACTGGTTTTTATCTTAGTAAAAAAATGTTGCTTTTTACAGTACTTTATTTTATATTGTTACGGTTTTGTAAACAAAATATTATGATTTAATTATGGATTTTTATCGAAGAAATAAAAAAGGTTTTAAAACAAGAGAAAAAGAAAAAAATCAAGATCATGATACAGTAAATGCAGGTATTAAAAACTAGGCTTCTGCAGCAAAAAATTCATCACTTTCATCAGTAGCATCAGTTTTGTTTGATTAATAACTTTTGAAAAACCGGGATAAGGAAGGGAAAAGATTGTTTTAATTTAACAAATAGCATTTCAGACTCGTTGTCTAGTGCAATCTGAAGACATTTCTTACCATTTTAGAACTCTTTAAAATAAATCTTATTGGTAACAGAATTTAAAAAGAAACAGTCACCTTACCTACTGAAACAGCATCATACAGAATTTATATTCCGTACACTTGTCGTAATTTGGTTATATGGTACGTCAAATCCACTTCATATAATTCACATATAATCAAATAGATAAACTAATTTCCGTTAGAGTTGGCGTGGCGTGCTTGAGTTATCACATGTTGCGTTCCCATAGATAATAAAGACTGATGTCAAATTAAAATGATCACATAGACAAAGATATATTTTAGATTATCACGCAACGCTTAATTTGTTATTTCGATATCGCACATTTAAACGAACGGCCAATTCTTTTTTTTAACCAATCAGATTATCGGGTTTTTAGATCATACGTTTCTAGAACTTTTTTTGTATGTCTGCGTTTGTAATGTTGTTATAGTTCTTGTCACGAGATCGTTGCGTATGCGTATGGATCATAGTGCTTCTCATCGCCTAGTTTCAAATCCCAGTTGGACAGATCTTAGAGTGGTAAAGCTTGTCTGGTCGCCTGCTCAAGGTCTCCTATTTTTCTCGGAGACCCTGGTTTCCTCCACCATCTTTAAACAGAACACCTCAATATAAATGAAAGAATCTTGACGTAAACATTATCACTTAACGTTATCCAACTCTAAGTTATTCACGGCAGTTTATCAGTTTTAAACGCATTTGCTTTATATAAAATGTTGCCCGTTGACGATGATAACGAAGTAGAATTGTGTATTTGTGAACATTCACCTTTTTTAATCTTAGTTCCAACGATCATACTTATTCAATTATCGTGTAAAAAATCCGCTTAAATTTATTTTTTACATTCTTTGCTTGCTGCAATTAAAGTGGTGTTGTATCTTATTGTTGTAAAAGAACAACGTATTTATCATAGTGAAAAGTAGTAAAATGTTTTTTAAAGCTGTATTAAGTTTTCCTAGGGAAAAAAATTAAACAGGGCTAATCTAATTAATGATGTTCCTAATGACAATGTTTCATTTGGTTCAACGATAAAAGCTCAAATAAATACAGAAATAACAATAATTTTCCAGCGAGACGTAGCCTTTGGGATCTAATTTTAAAACATGGTTACGTATATAAAAAGGGTCATTTAAACACAACTTACAAAACGGCAAAATTCGATAAATTAAACACAGAATTTCATAAAATTTGTCATGTGTGACTTTGTAAGGGATACGTAACACAATTGCGAATATATTTGGATATTAATGACAGACACTTAATGCAATTTGTCAGGTTTCACCTTCGATTCATTGGAATTCCCGTTTATCAGTGCGCATGCTCCAATCAAACAATAATTATCGTGAAACATTGACCAACCCGTTAGAGGATTCTGTTTATTTACAGCTAATAGGAATAAAATTTTAGAAAATGAATCTCACGGATCGTGATTAAAAGTTATCTATTTTTAAAAAATATATATATATTTTTACAAAATAAAAAAATATAGAATATTGAAATACTTAATGCAGCTTTAAAATTTCAATTTTATGTCTTTTGTTTCTTGCACTATTTTCTATCGTTTAATTCATTGTTCCATACAGTTAAATTTATTATTAGGACACTGCAAAAAGATCTAATGAAATGGAATGGAAATATGAGCAATGAACAGTCGAGTTTATGTAATTATGGTGCTGTAACACAAGGTTTTCCCGGAAACTATTTCAAATTAAGCGTTTTCCAGTTTGCCAGGAAAACCTTGTGCATTATAGCACCATAATAAAAAAAACTCGACTGTGCAATGCTTACATAACTACTATATTTCAACAAAAGTTCAATTCTAAGTTACTTTCTAACGTTGCAAAATAATAACATTTTTAGTTTTAAATATTATAGAGAGTTCAGTTCAGTAATGGTGCTTAACGTCCCAGTCAAGAAAATTTATCTTATATCAAAACATCGTCAGCTATAGGCAAAAGTGCAGAAATTTTGCCTGTGCTTTGCGCATGACATTATACAGCAGGGTTTCTATCGTGCCACGCCTACCGTGACACGGGACCTCGTCTGTTTTAAGCTACCATTTGAAAGAACTGCTATTTTCATTTCTTCGTAATGCCAAATACTTGGTGAAAGAACAGTCGCTTCCTACCTCCAAGTCGTGGGTCAGACCTGGTCGAACCCACGACCTCCCACTTACGGCGAACTTTAACAGAGAAAACCAAAGTTATCTCTAAAACTCGTTTATATAAACCTTTTTGATACTGGTTAAGCAAATAAAGAAACGAATCCAAAAATGTTTTTTGTTTATGATTTATTTATAAAAACAAAGACAAAATTCCTCTTATGGTCTAATAAACCATTATTGAATTAACAATATGTTTATATGGATTGGATAAAAAATGCTCGCGTTTCGGAAATATATTGATTCCGCGTGCGTTGGACTTAACGTGTTGTGTTGTACAGTTGTAATACAGACATATGGCATTGTTTAGATATTCCAAATGAATTAGATGAGACATTTCGATGGATATTTACTACAAAAAAAAACTATATTATGCAATAAAGATTAAACAGTAGTCAAGTTATCGCTAAGTAGACAAAAAGAAGATAAATGAACTGATATTATTCTCAATCTTTCGACAGACAGATAGACAGACAGACGGACACCAATGTCTTTGTTAAGACACTTACAGTAACAATAAAATACTCTTTCTATGTGACGATTTAATCATGCAATTATACAAGTTTTAACTGTTTTTAATTTTACTTTTCTTTCTTTTTTTTCTTTTTTTTTTTTTTTTTTTTTTTTTTTTTTTTTTTTTTTTTTTTTTTTTTTAAATTAATTTTTTGTGCCTTCTTATTAAGGTCTAAAATGTGGATAAATGATAATGATAAGACTAAAAAGATGATGATGATGATGAAGAAAAAGAAGAAGAGGAGGATGATGGTGATGGTAATGATAAATACCATTATTATTATTATTATCATTTTTATGATTATTATGCTCTAGATTCCACGATCCAAAATTGACCGCCTCGATTTAAAGGAAAAAAATCTTGACACGGGGTCTTACATACAATATAACAATACTCCACTCCACTCCACTTCAGTCTTTATAACATCCAGCTTTGTTGAAGATGTACATCTTGTCAGTCATAATGTAATCTTCAATATGACAAATAGTGCTCTTCAATTTCTGGAGAAATGGAAGATTCTTAGCACTAAAGCACAAAGTTCAATTGGTTTAATAAAGTATAAAATAAAATTAAGTTTAAAGGTTTTACATGTTATCTAAACACTGTGGCAAATATAACATAAATTTGTCTATACGGGCAGCTAAAACAAGGATTGTGTTCTCATAGAAAACAGAAAAAGTTCATTAGTTATTTTAACTAAATAGATCCGGCCTCAGTTTCACAATCTTTATTGAGTGGACACAACTAAATTTTGGGAATATTTCAATGTCAAATTTTAAGACATCGCAGAGTTCAAATTGAATAATCTAATGTTATATTTAAATTGTTTAGTGCAGGTTTTTCGAACAAAACAAAACATTGTCTCATAAAACTTTTTTAACGGGAATATTTGAGTTGAATATACCCTCAATTGAGTGATTTGAACATGAGGCTCGGTTTACAAAATGAACTGTTATTGTGGTTCATCAAATCAAATGATTGTGAAACCGGTTCCTGTTTCTTACTGATGTAAATAAAATAAGACATTTAGAAAGAATTATCAAACATGGCCGGCATCATTAATGGCAAAGTTGGAACATAAATGTCAACTTGTTGTTTGTAATTTGTAGAAAGATTAATGTGTCGTATGTTTAAAGCTGGTCATCATTTATGGATTATAAAATCATAAATATTACTTACTTCCACTCAACATACGAATTTATCGTCAACAAATCATGCCGGACAGGACATTATTATGAGAACTATAAGTTATAAGCTTACGACAGATGCAGCCATACAAGAAGACCTAGCAATGATCCATTAAAGTAGACGATAACGGGGTTCCATACTGACCAAAGGGCATCTATTCATGACCTTAAAAAAGCTCAAGGCTTAAACGTAGACATATTAAACATTCATCAATAGAGATAATATATGGCGGTTCACTAACCGCGAGTTCTATTATCTTTTGTTTCATACTAGGACCTTTTCAGACTTAAACAATTGGGAATTTTAAATTGGTGATAGAAAGTACATATTACCAGAGCGGTGATGCTATTCTCTTTTCGCTATTCATAGATTCCTTCTTAAATCAATTCACGTGTTATTATTTTTTTAAAAAAAAAAACTTTGATTCAAAAATAATGTTGTGTTAGTCGGTCTAAAATGATGTGATTTAGGTCATTTATTTTAGCTTTTATTTTAGCAAGTCTTAATAATCGAAATTTATTGATTTACAACCTTTTTATCCCCTCTTTATCACAGATAGATGCGGGTTGGTGATCGAGTGGTCTTAAGCCCATACTGGCGGATCATATTGGCTCTTATCTCCACTCGATACAATTCTTGAGTGTGAGAAGATTTACCTTTTTTTTCTTTTTAATTAATTTTTTTTCGTGATACCCCTGATTCCTTCACCATCCTTTAAGTGATCGACTAGATATTTAAAAAAAGCATAAACAGCATGGCAATGGTTTGTATAAATATAAATTATGAACTAAGTTCAAATTATCGAAAGTTCAAAAGTCAATTTATCTGGTTTAGATTTTTAAAAACATTATACCTCTTATATTATAGTTCAGCTACAGTTACTGAACAGATTTAATTTTCAAATTCCATGCTTAAAATGGACATTTTTTTTATGAATGATTAAACCCTATGTTTTCAAATACAAACATGCTGCCTGTCCAGGTTCAAACCACAATCCCAAAAGCAAAGTAAAAACTATAAAAAAAAAAAAACTAGCAAGTTAAATTAACACACGAGAACTTCAACCAGGTACTCCGTTATGGTAACATTCTCTTGTTTAGTTGGCTACAACCGCCACTCTTGAAATCAAAATTTAGAATGGCAGGACTATGGAATCATGGTACATCTAAGATATCCAGAACATACATAAATACACGATAAAGTTTCGTTGAATATATACACGATTCATTCTATTGACATGTGGACTGAGAGTGTAGTTAACTGGTGTTTAATCAGCCATAAGTGTCATCAATGACGTCGTTACTCTTGTGTGGATTTTATAATAGTATGTGTTGTTATTTCCAATGATTGATGAAATTCATCAAGAAAAGCGGAAAAAGTAATCAAAAAACTTATGCATTAATTCTTCATTATTGGTCAAACAGTCGAAGCAATTCATGACTATGACTCAATGAATGCACTAGGGTAAAATCATATCTTGTCCTACTTTAGTTCTTTGCACGCATGTGCGTTTAGTAATGCTAGTAATGTATAATTTTTGGAGTCTTATTTCACCTGTTTGTTTTCATCCTTCTAAATTCTACATAGAGGCGTATGGTGATCGAGTGGTCTTAAGCCCATACTTTGCTGTATCTTAGGACCGATTTTTTGTTACATTTCTTTTTCTTTTTTATTAATTGAAAGTGATTGCAGATAGAAGATTCGTGATATTGCCAAAGCTGTTGACATATCGTTATTACATATGTATTTCATTTTGAAGCGTATTTTGAGCGTACGAAATTGTTTTGCCAGATGGATCCCGCATATATTGACAGATGACCAGAAACGATACGAGAACATACCGATAAGCAATTGCTGAAAATGTTTCCAAATTTAATCAAAGACAATTTGCAATCATTGTTACTGATGATGAAACATGGGTTCACTATTTAGAACCAGTAAGTAAAATTTGAAACAAAATATGGTGAACTTATCACGGAATAAGGCATGTAGTTGCTTAATGAAGCATAAACACAATGAAGGTTTTTTGTTGCATATTATTGTCAAGTGATGTTAAAGCCGTAACGTACAAATTTCGGTGCCGATAAGAAAAAGTGCTACAGGTCGGTAACCACCTCGGTTCGGTCACGTTTTCTCTATTAATAGTCGGGCAAAAAAAACATTAAATAAAAATCTCGTAAATGTACATGCATTGCTCTACAAAATGGTGCTAATCGGAACTGCCGTCGATGTCTCTAAACTATATCACACGAGTTAAACTGAGACCGCACCTTGTATTACACGCCATTTCACACATCGAATTGCAATCGTAATTCCGTGCTGAATCACAACGATAGTTCCGATTGGTCAGTCAGTTTGACCTAAAAAAATGGGAAACTACTCTCACTTTTGAAATATGGACCAATCAGAACGTTTGTTTAACCGTTAAACAGAAAAAATTACCGAACCAAGGTAGATCAAAAATTAGTTGGCGTAAGTTGAACACCTTGTGTTACGTTAGGGTCAAAACAAGCGCCTGTGTGCCACACCCACCATACTCTTCAGATCTAGCTCCATGCAACTTTTCCTATTTCCAAAACTTAAAATGTTCTTATTTGGTGGTGGTTACAAGTCCCGACCCGACAAGTGGGAGTTAACCCCAGTCAGTGGCTCAGAGGTCTACCTAAATCAGAGTACTGTCACGTTTTTCAAAAAAATATTTTTAGAAACTGAAATATGTATTTCAAACCACAGATAATACTTTGAAGGGATGTAATAATCATTTTACTATTTAAGTCGAATGCATTTGAGATATCGTACAATACACATTGCATATCGATCAACCTTCGTATAAATTGTTTCATATACATTATCTTTGTTAAATATATTACACGAAACATATATTTTAAACATTACAATAATTAGATATAAGAGACTACCTTAAAACAAGGGGAGATTATGTGTAACTAAACAACTTGTAGCAGTCGATGCAACCAAGAATTCGACACAAGTAAAAAAGGAAAAAACAGTAAAAGAAGTCAGTACAAGCAGAAACAAATATATAACCGAACACCTGATAGAAAAGCTTCCAAAGGTTGAAAGACTTTGACAAGCATATATTTATTTTAAGGAGTTTGTTTGTTTGTTTTACTTTTTTTTTTTTACATTGGAAACAAAATAAGCCTTACTTACTAAATCTCTTTCCCTACAAAACATGAAGGAAGATTTGTTACTGCAGTTGAATAAATTCATATAAATGTATCGTAATGCCCTTAAAAAACTAACTGCAAGACTTCTCTGTTTACGATTATTAAAATTCCATAAATTCTTATAATTTCAGTAAATAATTTGAGTCCTATTGGGAGTTTTATTGTCTTTTTATCGATTATACAGTGAACGTTACGATCATTGCATGGTAGTGTGTATAAGAATGTTACAGGTCGTGTCCTGAAGCTTTAATAAATATATATTATACACGACATACGTGTAGGATGAAAATTACAATATAGAACAAAATAATAATTATAAGTGTTGAATGGAGACAACAATAAAGTCTGCAATAACAATAAGATTTAGCTAAGATAATAACGTCTGTTCTATATTGTGTAATGTTTACATATGATTTGTGTGAAAGAAAATGTATAATCAGAGATAGATGTATTAATGTATTTGAATCACGTATAACTGTTTCTTGTAAGAAGTCTTATTTAAATATGCATGTATGTTATTAACTTGCAATTTATATATATATATATATATATATATATATATATATATATATATATATATATATATAAACGTAACTTGAATAAAAACGGAGGTCTCAGATTATCTGAAAATCAATTTTTATAACGATCAGAAGGAAATGTATACATTCTATCCCTTTGAGTATATATACAGTTCAGATTAAAATAACATATCCTGGTTGTCAGAGCTAATAGAGAAAATCATCAATATATACAGCCCAGAAAATGATGTTACTTAGTGTTAATAAAGGAAATTTTATTTCTTGAAAGAAAACAGAATGTTGTTGCAGAACAATACTGTTTAAATAGAAAGAAATCAGAAAGTATGATATTGAAAAAAATATACTTAGCATTAACAAAAAAAAAAAAAAAAAAAAAAAAAAAAAAAAAAAAAAAAAAAAAAAAAAACGACACAATAATGACAGACAAGCTAAACTAAACAAGACAAAAAAATATAGTCACATTATAGAAGAAAAACTGGTAGCGCAAGTTAAACCATTTTTGAGTTGTTTCAGATTTATAAACACCTGCAGATAATTAAAGATGTTAAAGAAAGAACTTAATAGTTTAATGTTTTTGCTTAAACACTCTAGATAGAATTTTATTTTTCAAAACGATTACTTTATTATATTGTTTTATCTTCAAATGTATTTTTAAAAAAAAAGAAAAGAAAGAAAAAGAAAAACATTGATAATCTTTAGCTTCTTTTGAGATAAAAAGTTTGAAAGAAGAAAATAGTGATAAAAAATTATACATTTTAATGATATACATATGGCTCCATATATAAGTATCTTTCAAATTATCACGAAATTCTGTACGATAACCGAGTCAGTAAATAATTCTTTTACATTTATTTTGAGTAACGTTTAAATTTTTTAATTAAAAGATCGCTAAAATCATTAAATCAATAAAATGAAAAATGTGCATTTAAATATTCGTGATTTATTTCTGCGTGCAAATTTTGAACAAAATTACGCAATTTAGTTTTGACATTAAAAAATGATCTAATATCCATTTAGAGTCTTAAAAGTCTAACTTCTTTTTTCATGGTTATTTTTTTCCATACATTTTCTAAGTTCAGTAAATAATTTGAGTTCTTTTGGAAAGTTTATTTTCTTTTTATTGATTTTTTCTTTTAAGTAACAGTCATTGCATGATATTATTTCTACTAATGTTAAGGTTGTGTTCTGTAGCTTCAATAAACAAATATTGGATAAAAACTTACGTGTGGGATTCAGAAAACAATAAAATCTGTTAAAGCAATTGAAAATAGCTCCCTTAGGTTCCATATTCTTTAGAAATCTTAACATTTTTAATAGTATTAGATTTTTATTATTTCTCTTATAGAAAGTTTGTGACAGAAAATCATGTACTTGACAACACTAAACGAAACTAAGTACCAATACTAATTCATGACTTACACGAAACTGGTCTACGTTGTCAGGTTATAGCTTTAATTATTCTTTTTTTTTTTTACAAAAACTTTTACATCCAAAATTAAAACCAAGCTTTGCTTTACCAAAAAATGCATTAACTTATTAATATATAGAAGATATATAATAATACCCATTTTTGTTAAATAATAACAATTATTTTTAACACTATAATAGAAGGACAATGATGCTCTGAAGATATATCTGAAAAAAAAGTAGAAAGTTAAAATTGTGTTCTATTTCCACAGGATCATTTGGACTGACAAAACGTTATTCCACCAAATATCTTAAGTCATTGTGCATAGAAAGAGGGTTCTTGGTAGGTCTGCTAACAATACTTAGGAATTTCCTAAACTATTGTTATTGAAAATTTTTCTAAGATTAAAAACATAAAGTAAAGAATTTGAACATTTCTGTTTGATACGCAAATGAGAGAAAGAGGCACTAACTTTAAGTAGAAGTTTTGAAATACCAAAAGATTTTCTCCGTATTTGATACACAAAAAAAACTTTTTGATGTTACAAAAATATTTTTAATGTGAAAATCATGATGCTTTCTCGGAGAAATCGTACAGACTGAGAAATGGACCTACCATTGCTAGTGGCTTTAGGAATATTATCATCAAGCTTATTTTAGAATTAGAAATCAAGTCAATTTTATAAGATATTTTACATTTAGTGATATTATATTTTGTATTTGTAAGATCCTGGTAATGAAAAGAAAAAGATTTGATGTGAAACCATCGGTCCAATATACGCCGAATTGTTTTTTCACTGTATATAATATTTGCTTTTGATTGTTTTAGTTTATATAAAGGAATCAAATTGTAGTGTCCTGAAGCTTTAATAAACAAATATTACATTAGGAAAATACGTGTAGGATGAAAATAACAATAAAGTCTGTAAAAGCAATAAGAAATAGTTACCTTAATTATTAAAAGTTTAGCGTTCATAATATTCTTTTAGGTTTAATGACTTACTTTCAAGAAGGAATACATGTTACAAAACATTTACTAAAAACATGTACTTGACAACATTCAATGCTGCCAAGTGCACAAAACAATACACGGCAACGCATAGCTCCAGTAGTGTTGTAGTAAACTTTGAGGATCCCAAACTTTTCTACGTGTGTTACAAAAAAATGTCAGTATATAAATTAAAATTAAACGTCGGTTAACAAAACAATAACCAACCACACATAAATGTAATTTATAAGATACATAATAATTCATAATTTTTGTTTTCAAGATATAATATACAACACAACGCTTTAAACAGGAAAACTTGTTTTTAACTCCGGTTGAACAACAGAGGGGCTTACAATCATCATCAACAAATCATCATCTGCGTAGAGTTTTTAGGATTATCCATCTATTATTCCACTGGGTATTAATAGTTACTGCGATCGGAAAGAGAGTTCTTATCCTTTAAGGTACGTTAAAATTAGCACAGTCTTCCTTGTGATATTTATATCATATAACTGATATAAACGTTTTTAAATGGAAGCATGGAAAGCGGTTTTATTTGCAATTTTATTAGGATTAGAAACCATGAAGTAGAAGTTAAAATGAGACACTGTATTCTAGAATAAGCAATTTTCAATTATGAAAAGATTTTATAAAAATGTGAAAACAATAGTTCGAATACTCATTTTCATGTTATAAACAAATTTATCGAAAATCAATTGACAATACTGATAATAAAGCAAATTATACAGGTTTGGGGAATGTCGCCACCATAGCTAGTGGCTCTAGGTATAATATTATCAGGCTAGGTTTAGAATCAAAACTTCAGCAAACGCTTATCGAAAACTTAACATTTTATATCAATATGCTGTATTAAATTATAATAGTACGATCCTGATGAAGAAAAAAGATAAAATAGAAAACAAATTTATAGGTACAATAAACCTGAAAATGTTTGTTAACTATATAAACTGCATTATTATTTGGTCATTAAATGTAATTTAAAAAAAAAAAAAAAAAAAAAAAAAAAAAAAAAAATTGATAGTTTTTAAGCTCCATATACAAATATATTTCAAATTATCTCGAAACTTTGTACGATAACCGAGTCAGTAAATACTTCTTTTACATTTATTTTGAGTAACGTTTTAATTTTTAAATTAAGAGATCGCTAAAATCATTATATCAATAAAATGAAAAATGAGCATTTAAATATTCGTGATTTACTTCTACGTGTAAATTTTGAACAAAATTACGCAATTTAGTTTTGACATTCAAAATGATCTAATATCCATTTAGAGTCTTAAAAGTCTGACTTCTTTCTTCATGGTAATTTTTTTCCATACATTGTCTAAGTTCAGTAAATAATTTGAGTTCTTTTGAAAAGTTTATTTTCTTTTTATTGATTTTTTCTTTTAAGTAACAGTCATTGCATGATATTATTTCTACTAATGTTAAGGTTGTGTTCTGTAGCTTCAATAAACAAATATTGGATAAAAACTTACGTGTGGGATTCAGAAAACAATAAAATCAGTAAAAGCAATTGAAAATAGCTCCCTTAGGTTCCATATTCTCTAGAAATCTTAACATTTTTAATAGTATTAGATTTTTATTATTTCTCTTATAGAAAGTTTGTGACAGAAAATCATGTACTTGACAACACTAAACGAAACTAAGTACCAATACTAATTCATGACTTACACGAAACTGGTCTACGTTGTCAGGTTATAGCTTTAATTATTCTTTTTTTTTTTACAAAAACTTTTACATCCAAAATTAAAACCAAGCTTTGCTTTACCAAAAAATGCATAACTTATTAATATATAGAAGATATATAATAATACCCATTTTTGTTAAATAATAACAATTATTTTTAACACTATAATAGAAGGACAATGATGCTCTAAAGATATATCTGAAAAAAAGTAGAAAGTTAAAATTGTGTTCTATTTCACAGGATCATTGGACTGACAAAACGTTATTCCACCAAATATCTTAAGTCATTGTGCATAGAAAGAGGGTTCTTGGTAGGTCTGCTAACAATACGTAGGAATTTCCTAAACTATTGTTATTGAAAATTTTTCTAAGATTAAAAACCATAAAGTAAAGAACTTGAACATTTCTGATTGATACGCAAATGAGAGAAAGAGGCACTAACTTTAAGTAGAAGTTTTGAAATACCAAAAGATTTTCTCCGTATTTGATCCACAAAAAAAACCTTTTGTTGTTACACAAAGATTTTTCATGTGAAAATCATGATGCTTTCTCGGAGAAATCGTACAGACTAAGAAATGGACCTACCATTGCTAGTGGCCTTAGGAATATTATCATCAAGCTTATTTTAGAATTAGAAATCAAGTCAATTCTATAAGATATTTTACATTTAGTGATATTATATTTTGTATTTGTAAGATCCTGGTAATGAAAAGAAAAAGATTTGATGTGAAACCATTCTTCCAATATACGCCGAATGGTTTATTCACTGTATATACTATTTGCTTTTGATTGTTTTAGTTTATATAAAGGAATCCAATTGTAGTGTCCTGAAGCTTTAATAAAAAAAATATTACATTAGGAAAATACGTGTAGGATGAAAATAACAATAAAGTCTGTAAAAGCAATAAGAAATAGTTCCCTTAATTATTAAAGGTTTAGCGTTCATAATATTCTTTTAGGTTTAATGACTTACTTTCAAGAAGGAATACATGTAACAAAACATTTACTGAAAACATGTACTTGACAACATTCAATGCTGCCAAGTGCACAAAACAATACACGGCAACGCATAGCTCCAGTAGTGTTGTAGTAAACTTTGAGGATCCCAAACTTTTCTACGTGTTTTACAAAAAAATGTCAGTATATGAATTAAAATTAAACGTCGGTTAACAAAACAATAACCAACCACACATAAATGTAATTTATAAGATACATAATAATTCATAATTTTTGTTTTCAAGATATAATATACCACACAACGCTTGAACCAGGAAAACTTGTGTTTAACTCCGGTTGAAAAACAGAGGGGCTTACAATCATCATCAACAAATCATCATCTGCGTAGAGTTTTTAGGATTATCCATCTATTATTCCACCGGGTATTAATAGTTACTGCGATCGGAAAGAGAGTTCTTATCCTTTAAGGTACGTTAAAATTAGCACAGTCTTCCTTGTGATATTTATATCATATAACTGATATAAACGTTTTTAAATCGAAGCAGGGAAAGCGGTTTTATTTGCAATTTTATTAGGATTAGAAACCATGAAGTGGAAGTTAAAATGAGACACTGTATTCTAGCATAAGCAATTTTCAATTATCAAAAGATTTTCTAAAAATGTGAAAACAATAGTTCGAATACTCATTTTCATGTTAAAAACAAATTTATCGAAAATCAATTGACAATACTGATAATAAAGCAAATTATACAGGTTTGGGGAATGTCGCTACCATAGCTAGTGGCTTTAGGTATAATATTATCAGGCTAGGTTTAGAATCAAAACTTCAGCAAACGCTTATCGAAAACTTAACATTTTATATCAATATGCTGTATTAAATTATAATAGTACGATCCTGATGAAGAAAAAAGACAAAATAGAAAACAAATTTATAGGTACAATAAACCTGAAAATGTTTGTTAACTATATAAACTGCATTATTATTATTATTATTATTATAATTATTGTTGTTGTTGTTGTTGTTGTTGTTTAAAGTTCAACATTTAGAAATCCAATCATTTTGCCCTGAAGCTTTTATTAACATATTAAAAATAAAGAACTACGCGGGGGATGAGGATAACAATGGCCTCTACAAAAGCAATAAGATATAGATTACTTAAGTAATTATCTATTTAATGTTTTATATTTTATTGGAGAAAAGGTTTTTATGATATCTCTAAAAGAAACTTATTTTCACAAAGAAGACAAAAAATAATGACATACTTGTACTTAATTGAAATCAACGCACCCAAAAACACCTAACACAGATTACAAACATATATCTACTGACTATCATACTACCGTTGTACGTGTATTTTGTTATATTTTAGAGTACATATATATCCTACCTTCTCACAACAATACGTATATATATAATGAAAATAAGGCTTGTTTTACAAAACAATGGACCAACCACGTATAAAAATGAAAACTTCATTACATATATATTGAAGTTAAATGAATTGCTTTGGAAACTAATTGCAAACCACTGGTAGCTGTTCTATCATTTACTTTGAGAAAAACATTTATAGACAAGCAAATGGAAAACACGGTTTTTAGGCATGCTTAAAACCTCTCTGTGGCTTGACAACTGACTGAATTTGAATTATCATTAACAATCGATAAAAGCCAAAGCAAAAAAATCACAAACATTGTACTTATTTGTCATTACTTGATCTTACTACAATTCTACCACAAGTAATAAAACCAAGAAAGAAAATGTTCTTGAACGTTTAATTAGCCTGACCAATACCTAATAATCGAACTGGTACAATTGCTTATGCTGGATACAATTTTTATACATCTACTTTAAAAACAGTAAAATACTATCAAGTAAAAACCTTAAGCAAAAACAAGAAGAGGGAATTTTCGTAAAATTTACGAAATAAATGGGTCCAAAAAAAAAAAAAAAAAAAAAAAAAACCTTGCCTTTTATGCCATGTCATAATTCAATAGCATGTATTTGTAATTTTTTATTTTCATTGTTGGATAAAAAATAGTTTTTCCAGTTTTACTTATATTTTTGTGATTTGGACATGGATCTTTATGTTTGTATTTTATATATTTAGGGTTTTTTTACTATCTTCATTTTAATTACACGCATTAATGAATCTCTTTATCTTTCAGAGGGATATTTGGGACCCCTTGATTAGTGCTTTAAGTTTCGGGTTGTTATATATATATATATATATATATATATATATATATATATATATATATATATATATATATATATAGTTTTATTTTAAAAAGAGTGTTGGTTTTTCTCTTTTTTGACCACTTGATATAATTAGAAACAGTACTATGAGCCCTGAATAGATAACCATTTTCAACGAACGAAACTGGATATCACTAACGTTTTATCGAGAATAATTCCGGCATGTTCTGCTGAACTCATTTATATAGACATTATCTTCTCTTTTATTTCTTAAACTTTTTAAATGTTGATGATTAACAGTGTGTTAAAAACAACACTTGAGAACTAAATATTTGAAAGATACCCACCCCTCAAATCTTATTTACAATTGGTGGTCTTAAACATACACATAAATAAAAATAACGATGAAGGCTAAAAACCCAAAGAAAAATATGTTAAAATACCTCGAAATGACCGACATCACAATATTGTTGATAAGTATGTAGACACTGTATCCAAACTTTTACTGGATATACTTGACTTACCATAGTTCTTTGTTCATTCCACTGTATCCAAACTTGTACTGGATATACTTGACTTACCATAGTTTTTTTTTCCTTCCATTCTCAAAATTGACTTGCACTTGACGGACGTAGCTAGCTAGACAGGAGGTGCTTATCCTTCCGGAGCACTCGGCCTCACTTTCTTGATGAAAGTTCACGTGTATAACTGAATTTACCAGCTTTCAAAGTTTTTATTTTGTATTTGGGATAGTGATTTGGACAAGGCAGGATATGTTTGTGTTTTATTATCTTGATTTTTATACAGATTAATTTCTTTGGGTTTCAATGATTCAACTTAAAAATCTCAAATTAAAGTTTACACAAAATATTTTAAATTATATTGCATATTTTAAATTATACTGTATTGCATCTGAAATAAATTTGAATAGTCAAACTCTAATACATTTTAATCATAAATATGCTTATTGATAAATAACTTTATGGAAATTAAAGTAGATGTTAATGTGTCTTCATCCAGTATTATAACTACAATGCAATTTCTCCACAATCTGTTTCTTTTGTTTTGTCAACTTGGCTGTTTCCGTAATTAATTGTTATGATTGCCTATTTTTTGTTTTATTAAATGGTGAAGTAGAGGTTAATTTAAAAATATCGCTTTTCTTTTTTTAATTGTATACTTAACCAAAGCAATTTCAACTTAAAATGATATAGAAAGCTTTCTAGTTTTCATCTTTTCGTAAAATTTGTGTCATGTGGCCATCAAAACATTTAAAATCTTTTAAATCATTTATAAACTTCCCATGCATTGTCAGCTTTTGATAAATAATTGCATAGACAAGACAATATTTTATTATTCTACTTGTAACCAGAATATCGACAGATTTCTTTTTCATTTTATACTTCTATAATTCATTGGCATTCAACATACATAACATCTGTATTTTTTCTAATTTAAAATTGTATTGTTTTCGACAGATAACTGCATTCAGACTTTGTAATTCACTAAAACAGGCATGGAGTTTTAATTGTTTACTCCAGGATGAATCTCATATTTGCTTTGATAAGATATGACTCGAATTTGCGTTTTAATAGCATTTATTTTTTTCATCAGCTATTTATAAGATATATACAACAATAACTTTTTTTAACGAATTTAAAGTTGCCGTTGTTACAAATGAGTTTAAAAGTTAAATGAAGGTAGAATATATATTTGAGTCTCTTAAATTTTTAATATATTATTAAGGATTCCACGCTTAACCATTACTTCGTCAAATAAGCATTACACAAATGTATAAGGCATTTGTTTTACGGTTTGATTCTGACGTAAAAATTATAATTATAAAATATATCTTAATTGTCCAATTATTTAAAAAAGGATTTGTAAATGAAAAAAATGATTTTTTTTCTAGTTTAGATCAGAATTAAAATTAAAGAAATAAATCTGCAAATTAAATCAATAAGATTGCAAAATTTAAGAAAAATCATACATTTTTGTATTGTTCAACTGATACCAGGGTACAACACAATTTTACAATTTATTTCCATTTTCTAAGGATGCCTATAACAGACTTATATGGAGTCTCGGCTCCTTCCTTTTTGTCGTTGCCAGATTACGCCAAAAAAATATATATATAAATATACTGTAACAGCTAGTTTTTGACTGAGGCATCAAACACCTTACAATATCTCTGTTTAATTTATATCTACCATTTATCTTTGATTATACTTTATAATACTTTGTATTTCAAAATGTTTTGAAAATGCGTTTCATTAACAAAAGATGCATATGCTTTACTTTTCCATTTGACAAGAAATATTCATAGAATTTTCTACCTGTATGTTATGATTAGACATTTTTTTAACAATGAATGAGCACGATAAAAAAAAGAAATACGACATTGTGTTACAAAAAATAATTATTTAAGAAACAGAAAAAATGTTAGTTAATATATGGAATTAATTACCATTGTTAAGGTACAAAAAACACGAAAACAAACAAAATTGTTTCGGATTTTTGTTATCTTTATTCAGCATTCATATTAATTAAGCTCAGTTCAAATAAAACAATACATTGTTTTTGAATTGAACTTATTCTAATCAAAATAAATCTAATAATGTATTTGATTTTTGTAAATAGTTGAAAATAGAAAATAAAAACAAATATTCTGAAATTAAGTGATAACAAATATTGATGCAAAAATCATTAAAAGTTGGAGATAAAAAATTAATTAAGAAATAAACATTTATGAACAATTAATTTGTGTTGTTATTTACGTGTTATGTTTTTAATTGAATGAATGCCCCTGCCTAACAACTCGCTGTTAATTTTGTGTATATATAGATTATTACATGTTATCTTTGTAAAAGCAACATTGTGTATATATAGATTATTACATGTTATCTTTGTAAAAGCAACATTGTGCATATATAGATTATTACATGTTATCTTTGTAAAAGCAACATTGCGTATATATAGATTATTACATGTTATCTTTGTAAAAGCAACATTGTGTATATATAGATTATTACATGTTATTTTTGTAAAAGCAACATTGTGCATATATAGATTATTACATGTTATCTTGTAAAAGCAACATTGTGCATATATAGATTATTACATGTTATCTTTGTAAAAGCAACATTGTGCATATAGATTATTACATGTTATCTTTGTAAAAGCAACATTGTGCATATATAGATTATTACATGTTATCTTTGTAAAAGCAACATTGTGTATATATAGATTATTACATGTTATCTTTGTAAAAGCAACATTGTGTATATATAGATTATTACATTTTGTTGTTATATCGACCCTGGTGTCATGGCTCTAGAAAGGTGTATCGACCAGAGCCCGTAGGCGAGGACCGATGCATTCTGACGGTCGTGATATTTGTAATCTGTTTATCATATATTTTGAAAAATATTTTTGTTGATTTAATCGAATTAATTGCATTTTCATCAGCAGTTATTTTTTGAGGGCCCGATATCTGATATCGGCCCTCAGGCTTTAACCAATCACAAAAGACCTTATATCGGCCCTGCTAAAACTGATATCAAACCAGTTCAAAATGTACTATCAAGGACTAATACAATATTAAGTACGTGTATATATTTTAATCATCCGTCATCTGGTAACCGCCAGTACAATATAATATTCAGAAAAATTTTATTTGTAACATTTGCTATTCTCGTGAATCACGCAAAAATTAAGCAATCGTGAATAGTTACTGGTAAGCAAAGATAAACGGTTTTTATCTTAGTAAAAAAAATTTTGCTTGTTACAGTACTTTATTTTATATTGTTACGGTTTTGTATACAAAAATAATATGATTTAATTACGGATTTTTATCGAAGAAATAAAAAAGGTTTTAAAACAAAAGAAAAAGAAACAAAATCAAGATCATGATACAATAAATGCAGGTATTAAAAACTAGACTACTGCAGCAAAAAATTCATCACTTTCATCAGTAGCATCAGTTTTGTTTGATTAATAACTTTTGAAAAACCGGGATAAGGAAGGGAAAAAGATTGTTTTAATTTAAGAAATAGCATTTCAGACTAGTTGTCTAGTGAAATCTGAAGACATTTCTTACCATTTTAGAACTCTTTAAAACAAATCTTATTTGGTAACAGAATTTTAAAAAAACAGTCGCCTTACCTACTGAAACAGCATCATACAGAATTTATATTCCGTACACTTGTCGTAATTTGGTTATATGGTACGTCAAATTCACTTCATATAATTCACATATAAACAAACAGATAAACTAATTTCCGTTAGAGTTTGCGTGGCGTACTTGAGTTATCACATGTTGCGTTCCCATAGATAATAAAGACTGATGTCAAATTAAAATGATCACATAGACAAAGATATATTTTAGATTATCACGCAACGCTTAATTTGTTATTTCGATATCGCACATTTAAACGAACGGCCAATTCTTTTTTTAACCAATCAGATTATCGGGGTTTTAGATCATACGTTTCTAGAACTTTTTTGTATGTCTGCGTGTGTAATGTTGTTATAGTTCTTGTTACGAGATCGTTGCGTATGCGTATGGAACATAGTGCTTCTCATCGCCTAGTTTCAAATCCCAGTTGGACAGATCCTAGAGTAGTAAAGCTTAACTGGTCGCCTGCTCAAGGTCTCCAATTTTTCTCGGAAACTCCGGTTTCCTCCACCATCTTTAAACAGAACACCTCAATGTAAATGAAAGAATCTTGACGTAAACATTATCACTTAACGTTATCCAACTCTAAGTTATTCACAGCAGTTTATCAGTTTTAAACGCATTTGCTTTTTATAAAATGTTGCCCGTTGACGATGATAACGAAGTAGAATTGTGTATTTGTGAACATTCACCTTTTTTTAATCTTAGTTCCAACGATCATACTTATTCAATTATCGTGTAAAAAATCCGCTTAAATATATTTTTTACATTCTTTGCTTGCTGCAATTAAAGTGGTATTGTATCTTATTGTTGTAAAAGAACAACGTATTTATCATAGTGAAAAGTAGTAAAATGTTTTTAAAGCTGTATTAAGTTTTCCTAGGGAAAAAAATTAAACAGGGCTAATCTAATTAATGATGTTCCTAATGACAATGTTTCATTTGGTTCAACGATAAAAGCTCACATAAATACAGAAATAACAATAATTTTCCAGCGAGACGTAGCCTTTGGGATCTAATTTTAAAACATGGTTACGTATGTAAAAAGGGTCATTTAAACACAACTTACAAAACGGCAAAATTCGATAAATTAAACACAGAATTTCATAAAATTTGTCATGTGTGACTTTGTAAGGGATACGTAACACAATTGCGAATATATTTGGATATTAATGACGGACACTTAATGCAATTTGTCAGGTTTCACCTTCGATTCATTGAAATTCCCGTTTATCAGTGCGCATGCTCCAATCAAACAATAATTATCGTTAAACATTGACCAACCCGTTAGAGGATTCCGTTTATTTATAGCTAATAGGAATAAAATTTTAGAAAATGAATCTCACGGATCGTGATTAAAAGTTATCTATTTTTAAAAAAATATATATTTTTACAAAATAAAAAAAATTTAGAATATTGAAATACTTAATGCAGCTTTTAAATTCCAATTTTATGTCTTTTGTTTCTTGCACTATTTTTTATCGTTTAATTCATTGTTCCAAACAGTTAAATTTATTATTAGGACACTGCAAAAAGATCCAATGAAATGGAATGGAAATATGAGCAATGAACAGTCTCATGTTTATGTAATTATGGTGCTGTAACACAAGGTTTTCCCGGAAACTATTTCAAATTAAGCGCTTTCCAGTTTGCCAGGAAATCCTTGTGCATTATAGCACCATAATAAAAAAAATCGACTGTTCAATGCTTACATAACTACTATATTTCAACAAAAGTTCAATTCTAAGTTACTTTCTAACGTTGCAAAATAATAACATTTTTAGTTTTAAATATTATAGAGAGTTCAGTTCAGTAATGGTGCTTAACGTCCCAGTAAAGAAAATTTATCTTATATCAAAACATCGCCAGCTATAGGCAAAAGTGCAGAAATTTTGCCTGTGCTTTGCACATGACATTATACAGCAGGGTTTTTATCGTGCCACGCCTACCGTGACACGGGACCTCGTCTGTTTTAAGCTACCATTTGAAAGAACTGCTATTTTCATTTCTTCGTAATGCCGAATACTTGGTGAAAGAAAAGTCGCTTCCTACCTCCAAGTCGTGGGTCAGACCTGGTCGAACCCACGACCTCCCACTTACGGCGAACTTTAACAGAGAAAACCAAAGTTATCTCTAAAACTCGTTTATATAAACCTTTTTGATACTGGTTAAGCAAATAAAGAAACGAATCCAAAAATGTTTTTTGTTTATGATTTATTTATAAAAACAAAGACAAAATTCCTCTTATGGTCTAATAAACCATTATTGAATTAACAATATGTTTATATGGATTGGATAAAAAATGCTCGCGTTTCGGAAATATATTGATTCCGCGTGCGTTGGATCTTAACGGTGTTGTGTTGTACAGTTGTAATACAGACATATGGCATTGTTTAGATATTCTAAATGAATTAGATGAGATATTTCGATGGATATTTACTACAAAAAAAACTATATTATGCAATAAAGATTAAACAGTAGTCAAGTTATCGCTAAGTAGACAAAAAGAAGATAAATAACTGATATTATTCTCAATCTTTCGACAGACAGATAGACAGACAGACGGACACCAATGTCTTTGTTAAGACACTTACAGTAACAATAAAATACTCTTTCTATGTGACGATTTAATCATGCAATTATACAAGTTTTAACTGTTTTTAATTTTACTTTTCTTTTTCTTTTTCTTATTTTTTTTTTTTTTTTTTTTTTTTTTTTTTTTTTTTTTTTAATTAATTTTTTTTGTGCCTTCTTATTAAGGTTTAAAATGTGGATAAATGATAATGATAAGACTAAGAAGATGATGATGATGATGAAGAAAAAGAAGAAGAGGAGGATGATGGTGATGGTAATGATAAATACCATTATTATTATTATTATCATTTTTATGATTATTATGCTCTAGATTCCACGATCCAAAATTGACCGCCTCGATTTAAAGGAAAAACATCTTGACACGGGGTCTTACATACAATATAACAATACTCCACTCCACTCCACTTCAGTCCTTATAACATCCGGCTTTGTTGAAGATGTACATCTTGTCAGTAATAATGTAATCTTCAATATGACAAATAGTGCTCTTCAGTTTCTGGAGAAATAGAAGATTCTTAGCACTAAAGCACAAAGTTCAATTGGTTTAATAAAGTATAAAATAAAATTAAGTTTAAAGGTTTTACATGTTATCTAAACACTGTGGCAAATATAACATAAATTTGTCTATACGGACAGCTAAAACAAGGATTGTGTTCTCATAGAAAACAGAAAAAGTTCATTAGTTTTTTTAACTAGGTAGATCAGGCCTCAGTTTCACAATCATTATTGAGTGGACACAACTCAATTTTGGGAATATTTCAATGTCAAATTTTAAGACATTGCAGAGTTCAAATTGAATATCTAATGTTATATTTAAATTTCTTAGTGCAGGTTTTTCGAACAAAACAAAACATTGTCTCATAAAACTTTACTTTTTTAATGGGAATATTTGAGTTGAACATACCCTCAATTGAGTGATTTGAACATGAGGCTCGGTTTACAAAATAAACTGTTATTGTGGTTCATCAAATCAAGTGATTGTGAAACCGGTTCCTGTTTCTTACTGATGTAAATAAAATAAGACATTTAGAAAGAATTATCAAACATGGCCGGCATCATTAATGGCAAAGTTGGAACATAAATGTCAACTTGTTGTTTGTAATTTGTAGAAAGATTAATGTGTCGTATGTTTAAAGCTGGTCATCATTTATGGATTATAAAATCATAAATATTACTTACTTCCACTCAACATACGAATTTATCGTCAACAAATCATGCCGGACAGGACATTATTTTGAGAACTATAAGTTATAAGCTTACGACAGATGCAGCCATACAAGAAGACCTAGCAATGATTCATTAAAGCAGACGATAACGGGGTTCCATACTGACCAAAGGGCATCTAATCATGTCCTTAAAAAAGCTCAAGGCTTATACGTAAGACATATTAAACATTCATCAATAGAGATAATATATGGCGGTTCACTAACCGCGAGTTCTATTATCTTTTGTTTCATACTAGGACCTTTTCAGACTTAAACAATTGGGAATTTTAAATTGGTGATAGAAAGTACATATTACCAGAGCGGTGATGCTATTCTCTTTTCGCTATTCATAGATTCCTTCTTAAATCAATTCACGTGTTATTATTTTTTTAAAAAAAAAAAAAACTTTGATTCAAAAATAATGTTGTGTTAGTCGGTCTAAAATGATGTGATTTAGGTCATTTATTTTAGCTTTTATTTTAGCAAGTCTTAATAATCGAAATTTATTGATTTACAACCTTTTTATCCCCTCTTTATCACAGATAGAGGCGGGTTGGTGATCGAGTGGTCTTAAGCCCATACTGGCGGATCATATTGGCTCTTATCTCCACTCGATACAATTCTTGAGTGTGAGAAGATTTACCTTTTTTTTCTTTTTAATTAATTTTTTTTCGTGATACCCCTGATTCCTTCACCATCCTTTAAGTGATCGACTAGATATTAAAAAAAAGCATAAACAGCATGGCAATGGTTTGTATAAATATAAATTATGAACTAAGTTCAAATTATCGAAAGTTCAAAAGTCAATTTATCTGGTTCAGATTTTTAAAAACATTATACCTCTTATATTATAGTTCAGCTACAGTTACTGAACAGATTTAATTTTCAAATTCCATGCTTAAAAGGGACATTTTTTGATGAATGATTAAACCCTATGTTTTCAAATACAAACATGCCGCCTGTCCACGTTCAAACCACAATCCCAAAAGCAAAGTAAAAACTATAAAAAAAAAACTAGCAAGTTAAATTAACACACGAGAACTTCAACCAGGTACTCCGTTATGGTAACATTCTCTTGTTTAGTTGGCTACAACCGCCACTCTTGAAATCAAAATTTAGAATGGCAGGACTATGGAATCATGGTACATCTAAGATATCCAGAACATACATAAATACACGATAAAGTTTCGTTGAATATATACACGATTCATTCTATTGACATGTGGACTGAGAGTGTAGTTAACTGGTGTTTAATCAGCCATAAGTGTCATCAATGACGTCGTTACTCTTGTGTGGATTTTATAATAGTATGTGTTGTTATTTCCAATGATTGATGAAATTCATCAAGAAAAGCGGAAAAAGTAATCAAAAAACTTATGCATTAATTCTTCATTATTGGTCAAACAGTCGAAGCAATTCATGACTATGACTCAATGAATGCACTAGGGTAAAATCATATCTTGTCCTACTTTAGTTCTTTGCACGCATGTGCGTTTAGTAATGCTAGTAATGTATAATTTTTGGAGTCTTATTTCACCGGTTTGTTTCCTTTCATCCTTCTAATTCTACATAGAGGCGTATGGTGATCGAGTGGTCTTAAGCCCATAGTTTGCTGTATCTTAGGAACCCGTTTTTTTGTTACATTTCTTTTTCTTTTTTATTAATTTAAAGTGATTGCAGATAGAAGATTCGTGATATTGCCAAAGCTGTTGACATATCGTTATTACATATGTATTTCATTTTGAAGCGTATTTTGAACGTACGAATATTTTTTGCCAGATGGATCCCGCATATATTGACAGATGACCAGAAACGATACGAGAATATACCAATAAGCAATTGCTGAAAATGTTTCCAAATTTAATCAAAGACAATTTGCAAACATTGTTACTGATGATGAAACATGGGTTCACTATTTAGAACCAGTAAGTAAAATTTGAAACAAAATATGGTGAACTTATCAAGGAATAAGGCATGTAGTTGCTTAATGAAGCATAAACACAATGAAGGTTTTTTGTTGCATATTATTGTCTAGTGATGTTAAAGCCGTAACGTACAAATTTCGGTGCCGATAAGAAAAAGTGCTACAGGTCGGTAACCACCTCGGTTCGGTCACGTTTTCTCTATTAATAGTCGGGCAAAAAAAACATTAAATAAAAATCTCGCAAATCTACATGCATTGCTCTACAAAATGGTGCTAATCGGAACTGCCGTCGATGTCTCTAAACTATATCACACAAGTTAAACTGAGACCGCACCTTGTATTACACGCCATTTCACACATCGAATTGCAATTGTAATTCCGTGCTGAATCACGACGATAGTTTCGATTGGTCAGTCATTTTGAACTAAAAAAATGGGAAACTACTCTCACTTTTGAAATATGGACTAATCAGAACGTTTGTTTAACCGTTAAACAGAAAAAAATTACCGAACCAAGGTAGATCAAAAATTAGTTGGCGTAAGTTGAACACCTTGTGTTATGTTAGGGTCAAAACAAGCGCCTGTGTGCCACACCCACCATACTCTTCAGATCTAGCTCCATGCAACTTTTCCTATTTCCAAAACTTAAAATGTTCTTATTTGGTGGTGGTTACAAGTCCCGACCCGAGAAGTGGGAGTTAACCCCAGTCAGTGGCTCAGAGGTCTACCTAAATCAGAGTACTGTCACGTTTTTCAAAAAAATATTTTTAGAAACTGAAATATGTATTTCAAACCACAGATAATACTTTGAAGGGATGTAATAATCATTTTACTATTTAAGTCGAATGCATTTGAGATATCGTACAATACACATTGCATATCGATCAACCTTCGTATAAATTGTTTCATATACATTATCTTTGTTAAATATATTACACGAAACATATATTTTAAACATTACAATAATTAGATATAAGAGACTACCTCAAAACAAGGGGAGATAAATGTGTAACTAAACAACATGTAGCAGTCGATGCAACCAAGAATTCGACAAAAGTAAAAAAGGAAAAACAGTAAAAGAAGTCAGTACAAGCAGAAACAAATATATAACCGAACACCTGATAGAAAAGCTTCCAAAGGTTGAAAGACTTTGACAAGCATATATTTGTTATAAGGAGTTTGTTTGTTTTTGTTTTTGTTTTTGTTTTTGGTTTTTGTTTTTGGTTTTTTTTTTTTTTTTTTTTTTTTTTTTTTTTTTTTTTTTTTTTTTTTTTTTTTTTTTTTTTTTTTTAAAGCTCTTGGAGGAATCCCAACAATACAACGATATTATTTATTTTACATCTACTTGGGTATAAATATTTACATTGAAAACAAAATAAGCCTTACTTACTAAATCTCTTTCCCTACAAAACATGAAGGAAGATTTGTTACTGCAGTTGAATAAATTCATATAAATGTATCGTAATGCCCTTAAAAAACTAACTGCAAGACTTCTCTGTTTACGATTATTAAAATTCCATAAATTTAATTTCAGTAAATAATTTGAGTCCTATTGGGAGTTTTATTGTCTTTTTATCGATTATACAGTGAACGTTACGATCATTGCATGGTAGTGTGTATAAGAATGTTACAGGTCGTGTCCTGAAGCTTTAATAAATATATATTATACACGACATACGTGTAGGATGAAAATTACAATATAGAACAAAATAATAATTATAAGTGTTGAATGGAGACAACAATAAAGTCTGCAATAACAATAAGATTTAGCTAAGATAATAACGTCTGTTCTATATTGTGTAATGTTTACATATGATTTGTGTGAAAGAAAATGTATAATCAGAGATAGATGTATTAATGTATTTGAATCACGTATAACTGTTTCTTGTAAGAAGTCTTATTTAAATATGCATGTATGTTATTAACTTGCAATTTATATATATATATATATATATATATATATATATATATATATATATATATATATATATATATATATATAAACGTAACTTGAATAAAAACGGAGGTCTCAGATTATCTGAAAATCAATTTTTATAACGATCAGAAGGAAATGTATACATTCTATCCCTTTGAGTATATATACAGTTCAGATTAAAATAACATATCCTGGTTGTCAGAGCTAATAGAGAAAATCATCAATATATACAGCCCAGAAAATGATGTTATTTAGTGTTCATAAAGGAAATATCTTGAAAGAAAACAGAATGTTGTTGCAGAACAACACTGTTTAAATAGAAAGAAACCAGAAAGTATGATATTGAAAAAAATATACTTGGCGTTAAAAAAAAAAACAAAAAAAAAAAAAAAACAACGACACAATAATGACAGACAAGCTAAACTAGACAAAAAAATATAGTCACATTATAGAAGAAAAACTGGTAGCGCAAGTTAAACCATTTTTGAGTTGTTTCAGATTTATAAACACCTGCAGATAATTAAAGATGTTAAAGAAAGAACTTAATAGTTTAATGTTTTTGCTTAAACACTCTAGAATGTAATTTTTCAAAACGATTACTTTATTATATTGTTTTATCCTCAAATGTATTTTTAAAAAAAAGAAAATAAAGAAAACGAAAAACATTGATAATCTTTAGCTTCTTTTGAGATAAAAAGTTTGAAAGAAAAAAATAGTGATAAAAAATTATACATTTTAATGATATACATATGGCTCCATATATAAGTATCTTTCAAATTATCACGAAACTCTGTACGATAACCGAGTCAGTAAATACTTCTTAAATTTTAATATTAAAAGATCGCTCACTTTAATTGAAACGCTGGTTGCTACGAATTTTAATTTATTATATTGTTTTATCATTAAATGTAATTTAAAAAAAAAAAAAAAAAAAAAAAAAAAAATTGATAGTTTTAAGCTCCATATACAAATATATTTCAAATTATCTCGAAACTTTGTACGATAACCGAGTCAGTAAATACTTCTTTTACATTTATTTTGAGTAACGTTTAATTTTTAAATTAAGAGATCGCTAAAATCATTATATCAATAAAATGAAAAATGAGCATTTAAATATTCGTGATTTACTTCTACGTGTAAATTTTGAACAAAATTACGCAATTTAGTTTTGACATTCAAAATGATCTAATATCCATTTAGAGTCTTAAAAGTCTGACTTCTTTCTTCATGGTAATTTTTTTCCATACATTGTCTAAGTTCAGTAAATAATTTGAGTTCTTTTGAAAAGTTTATTTTCTTTTTATTGATTTTTTCTTTTAAGTAACAGTCATTGCATGATATTATTTCTACTAATGTTAAGGTTGTGTTCTGTAGCTTCAATAAACAAATATTGGATAAAAACTTACGTGTGGGATTCAGAAAACAATAAAATCTGTTAAAGCAATTGAAAATAGCTCCCTTAGGTTCCATATTCTTTAGAAATCTTAACATTTTTAATAGTATTAGATTTTTATTATTTCTCTTATAGAAAGTTTGTGACAGAAAATCATGTACTTGACAACACTAAACGAAACTAAGTACCAATACTAATTCATGACTTACACGAAACTGGTCTACGTTGTCAGGTTATAGCTTCAATTATTCTTTTTTTTTTTACAAAAACTTTTACATCCAAAATTAAAACCAAGCTTTGCTTTACCAAAAAATGCATAACTTATTAATATATAGAAGATATATAATAATACCCATTTTTGTTAAATAATAACAATTATTTTTAACACTATAATAGAAGGACAATGATGCTCTGAAGATATATCTGAAAAAAAAGTAGAAAGTTAAAATTGTGTTCTATTTCACAGGATCATTGGACTGACAAAACGTTATTACACCAAATATCTTAAGTCATTGTGCATAGAAAGAGGGTTCTTGGTAGGTCTGCTAACAATACTTAGGAATTTCCTAAACTATTGTTATTGAAAAATTTTTCTAAGATTAAAAACCATAAAGTAAAGAACTTGAACATTTCTGATTGATACGCAAATGAGAGAAAGAGGCACTAACTTTAATTAGAAGTTTTGAAATACCAAAAGATTTTCTCCGTATTTGATACACAAAAAAAACTTTTTGATGTTACACAAATATTTTTAATGTGAAAATCATGATGCTTTCTCGGAGAAATCGTACAGACTGAGAAATGGACCTACCATTGCTAGTGGCTTTAGGAATATTATCATCAAGCTTATTTTAGAATTAGAAATCAAGTCAATTCTATAAGAATATTTTACATTTAGTGATATTATATTTTGTATTTGTGAGATCCTGGTAATGAAAAGAAAAAGATTTGATGTGAAACCATCGGTCCAATATACGCCGAATTGTTTTATTCACTATATATAATATTTGCTTTTGATTGTTTTAGTTTATATAAAGGAATCCAATTGTAGTGTCCTGAAGCTTTAATAAACAAATATTACATTAGGAAAATACGTGTAGGATGAAAATAACAATAAAGTCTGTAAGAGCAATAAGAAATAGTTACCTTAATTATTAAAAGTTTAGCGTTCATAATATTCTTTTAGGTTTAATGACTTACTTTCAAGAAGGAATACATGTTACAAAACATTTACTAAAAACATGTACTTGACAACATTCAATGCTGCCAAGTGCACAAAACAATACACGGCAACGCATAGCTCCAGTAGTGTTGTAGTAAACTTTGAGGATCCCAAACTTTTCTACGTGTTTTACAAAAAAATGTCAGTATATAAATTAAAATTAAACGTCGGTTAACAAAACAATAACCAACCACACATAAATGTAATTTATATGATACATAATAATTCATAATTTTTGTTTTCAAGATATAATATACCACACAACGCTTTAAACAGGAAAACTTGTTTTTAACTCCGGTTGAACAACAGAGGGGCTTACAATCATCATCAACAAATCATCATCTGCGTAGAGTTTTTAGGATTATCCATCTATTATTCCACCGGGTATTAATAGTTACTGCGATCGGAAAGAGAGTTCTTATCCTTTAAGGTACGTTAAAATTAGCACAGTCTTCCTTGTGATATTTATATCATATAACTGATATAAACGTTTTTAAATGGAAGCAGGGAAAGCGGTTTTATTTGCAATTTTATTAGGATTAGAAACCATGAAGTAGAAGTTAAAATGAGACACTGTATTCTAGCATAAGCAATTTTCAATTATCAAAAGATTTTATAAAAATGTGAAAACAATAGTTCGAATACTCATTTTCATGTTATAAACAAATTTATCGAAAATCAATTGACAATACTGATAATAAAGCAAATTATACAGGTTTGGGGAATGTCGCTACTACAGCTAGTGGCTCTAGGTATAATATTATCAGGCTAGGTTTAGAATCAAAACTTCAGCAAACGCTTATCGAAAACTTAACATTTTATATCAATATGCTGTATTAAATTATAATAGTACGATCCTGATGAAGAAAAAAGACAAAATAGAAAACAAATTTATAGGTACAATAAACCTGAAAATGTTTGTTAACTATATAAACTGCATTATTATTATTATTATTATTATTATTATTATTATTATTATTATTATTATTATTATTATTGTTGTTGTTGTTGTTGTTGTTGTTGTTTGAAGTTCAACATTTAGAAATGCAATCATTTTGCCCTGAAGCTTTTATTAAATTATTAAAAATAAAGAACTACGCGTGGGATGAGGATAACAATGGCCTCTACAAAAGCAATAAGATATAGATTACTTAAGTAATTATCTATTTAATGTTTTATATTTTATTGTAGAAAAGGTTTTTATGATATCTCTTAAAAAAACTTATTTTCACAAAGAAGACAAAAAATAATGACATACTTGTACTTGATTGAAATCAACGCACCCAAAAACACCTAACACAGATTACAAACATATATCTACTGACTATCATACTACCGTTGTACGTGTATTTTGTTATATTTTAGAGTACATATATTCTACCTTCTCACAACAATACGTATATATATAATGAAAATAAGGCTTGTTTTACAAAACAATGGACCAACCACGTATAAAAATGTAAACTTCATTACATATATATTGAAGTTAAATGAATTGCTTTGGAAACTAATTGCAAACCACTGGTAGCTGTTCTTTCATTTACTTTGAGAAAAACATTTATAGACAAGCAAATGGAAAACACGGTTTTTAGGCATGCTTAAAACCTCTCTGTAGCTTGACAACTGACTTAATTTGAATTATCATTAACAATCGATAAAAGCCAAAGCAAAAACATCACAAACATTGTACTTATTTGTCATTACTTGATCTTACTACAATTCTACCACAAGTAATAAAACCAAGAAAGAAGATGTTCTTGAACGTTTAATTAGCCTGACCAATACCTAATAATCGAACTGGTACAATTGCTTATGCTGGATCCAATTTTTATACATCTACTTTAAAACCAGTTAAATACTATCAAGTAAAAACCTTAAGCAAAAACAAGAAGAGAGAATTTTCGTAAAATTTACGAAATAAATCGGTCCAAAAAAAAAAATAAATAAATAAAACCTTGCCTTTCATGCCATGTCATAATTCAATAGCATGTATTTGTAATTTTTTATTTTCATTGTTGGTTAAAAAATAGTTTTTCCAGTTTTACTTATATTTTTGTGATTTGGACATGGACCTTTATGTTTGTATTTTATATATTTAGGGTTTTTTTACTATCTTCATTTTAAATACACGCATTAATGGATCTCTTTATCTTTCAGAGGGATATTTGGGACCCCTTGATTAGTGCTTTAAGTTTCGGGTTGTTATATATATATATATATATATATATATATATATATATATATATATATATATATATATATATATATATATATATAGTTTTGTTTTAAAAAGAGTGTTGGTTTTTATCTTTTTTGACCACTTGATAGAATTAGGAACAGTACTATGAGCCCTGAATAGATAACCATTTTCAGCGAACGAAACCGGATATCACTAACGTTTGATCGAGAGTAATTCCGGCATGTTCTGCTGAACTCATTTATATAGACATTATCTTCTCTTTTATTTCTTAAACTTTTTAAATGTTGATGATTAACAGTGTGTTAAAAACGACAGATGAGAACTAAATATTTGAAAGATACCCACCCCTCAAATCTTATTTACAATTGGTTGTCTTAAACATACACATAAATAAAAATAACGATGAAGGCTAAAAACCCAAAGAAAAATATGTTAAAATACTTCGAAATGACCGACATCACATATTGTTGATAAGTATGTAGACACTGTATCCAAACTTTTAGTGGATATACTTGACTTACCATTGTTCTTTGTTCATTCCACTGTATCCAAACTTGTACTGGATATACTTGACTTACCATAGTTCTTTGTTCCTTCCATTCTCAAAATTGACTTGCACTTGACGGACGTAGCTAGCTAGACAGGAGGTGCTTATCCTTCCGGAGCACCCGGCCTCACATTCTTGATGAAAGTTCACGTGTATAACTGAATTTACCAGCTTTCAAAGTTTTTATTTTGTATTTGGGATAGTGATTTTGACAAGGACGGATATGTTTGTGTTTTATTATCTTGATTTGTATACAGATTAATTTGTTTGGGTTTTAATGATTCAACTTAAAAATCTCAAATTAAAGTTTACACAAAATATTTTAAATTATATTGCATATTTTAAATTATACTGTATTGCATCTGAAATAAATTTGAATAGTCAAACTCTAATACATTTTGAATCATAAATATGCTTATTGATAAATACCTTAATGGAACATAAAGTAGATGTTAAAGTGCCTACATCTAGTAATATAACTACAAGGCATTTTCTCCACAATCTGTTTCTTTTTTTTTTTTTTTTTTTTTTTTTTTTTTTTTTTTTTTTTTTTTTTTTTTTGTCTCCTTGGCTGTTACAGTCATTAAGTGTTATTGTTGCCTATTTTTTGTTTTATTAAATTGTCAAGTACAAGTTAATTTAAAAATATCGCTTTTCTTTTTTGAATTGTATACTTAACCAAAGCAGTTTCAACTTAATATGATATAGAAAGCTTTCTAGTTTTCATCTTTTCGTAAAATTTGTGTCTCGTGGCCATCAAAACATTTAAAACCTTTTAAATCATGTATAATCTTCCCATGCATTGTCAGCTTTCGATAAATAATTGCATAGACAAGACAATATTTTATTATTCTACTTGTAACCAGAATATCGACAGATTTCTTTTTCATTTTAAACTTCTTTAATTCATTGGCATTCAACATACATAACATCTGTATTTTTTCTAATTTAGAATTGTTTTGTTTTCGACAGATAACTGCATTCAGACTTTTTGTAATTCACTAAAAACAGGCATAGAGTTTTTATTGTTTACTCCAGGATGAATCTCATATTTGCTTTGATAAGATATGACTCGAATTTGCGTTTTAATAGCATTTATTTTTTTCATCAGCTATTTATAAGATATATACAACAATAATTTTTTTAACGAATTTAAAGTTGCCGTTGTTACAAATGAGTTGAAAAGTTAAATGAAGGTAGAATATATATTTGAAATCTCTTAAATTTTTAATATATTATTAAGGATTCCACGCTTAACTATTACTTCGATAAATAAGCATTACACAAATGTATAAGGCATTTGTTTTACGGTTTGATTCTGACGTAAAAATTATAATTATAAAATATATTTTAATTGTCAAAGTATTTAAAAAGGATTTGTAAATGAAAAAAATGATTTTTTTCTAGTTTAGATCAGAATTAAAATTAAAGAAATAAATCTGCAAATTAAATCAATAAGATTGCAAAATTTAAGAAAAATCATACATTTTTGTACTGTTCAACTTATACAAGGGTACAACACAATTTTACAATTTATTTCCATTTTCTAAGGATGCCCATAACAGACTTATATGGAATCTCGGCTCCTTCCTTTTTGCCGTTGCCAGATTACGCCAATAAAAATAAATATATAAATATACTGTAACAGCTAGTTTTTGACTGAGGCATCAAACACCTAACAATATCTCTGTTTAATTTATATCTACCATTTATCTTTGATTATACTTTATATTACTTTGTATTTCAAAATGTTTTGAAAATGCGTTTCATTAACAAGAGATGCATATGCTTTACTTTTCCATTTGACTAGAAATATTCATAGAATTTTCTACCTGTATGTTATGATTAGACAATTTTTTAACAATGAATGAGCATGATAAAAAAAAAAGAAATACGGCATTGTTGTACAAAAAATAATTATTTAAGAAACAAAAAATGTTAGTTAATATATGGAATTTATTACCATTGTTAAGGTACAAAAAACACGAAAACAAACAAAATTGTTTCGGATTTTTGTTATCTTTATTCAGCATTCATATTAATTAAGCTCAGTTCAAAAACAAAACAATACATTGTTTTTGAATTGAACTTATGCTAATCAAAATAAATCTAATAATGTATTTGATTGTTGTAAATAGTTGAAAATAGAAAATAAATACAAATATTCTGAAACTAAGTGATAACAAATATTGATGCAAAAATCATTAAAAGTTGGAGATGAAATAAACATTTATGAACAATTAAGTTCTGTTGTTATTTACGTGTTATGTTTTCAATTGAATGAATGTCACTGCCTAACATCTCGCTGTTAATTTACACTTGTAAACACACCGTGTTTATTTTATGCTTGTTGAAGATATTTTTTGCTTTAAAATATATTTGTATTTTGGTCATTGTACATAATGTCACTTTTTTTTATCTGTAATAAGTTTTATGTGTTAAATATCTAAAGTTCTTTGAGCTTTAAAAGATATAAGACATATTGATTCCAGTTTGTATAGATTTTTGATTTATGCAACATACTTAAGATTTTAAAGATATATGTGCTTAGGAAAAAAGAAAAGTACTTCAATGAATAATAATGCATACACTGTCTCAAATTAAGTTTTGTTTTTTTGTTTGAGGCAGTTAATATAGAAACAAAAGAATTGAATGAAGAATAAAAATTATTTACAAAACTTATAAGAATTTAGGGAAGACTTATTACCATGAAGATAGAATCTGCTTATTATTTTAAGGGACATGAATAAAAAGCAAAGCTACTACAGTTACATAACGTATTTCTTGTTTATTTACCTCAGGGAAAACCTAATCAAATTCATATGTTTGTTTTGAAGTTTTCATTTATTCATTAAATAAGATTTTTTTTACATTTTAATTAATCAATAGTCGGTTGCAGTTATTATGAAAAACGTGTGATAGGTTGTAATTGTATCATTTTATTCTAGATTTAGGTTGCACTAATTTTAAAAAAAAAAAACTTTAGGCGATGACTACGTAAATCATAATTCATTCTCAGCACTTCTGGTCTCAGAATTATACTTTCAGATCCAACCGCACAGGTATTCTTAATGAATTGTTAATCTTATATTGTAAAGGTATATAATGATTTAAGTCTCTTATTCTGTATTTGCTTCTACTCGGGGTTTCTAAAAAAGTAAACATGTTCAAAAATCGCAGTAATATAATAGAAACACCAATATGCATGTGCTTATTTCGTCTTGTTTGACTGCTTTCATTATTTGCAATTGTCTTTAGCTCTTATTTTGTATCGGCAGATTAAAATATTGTTGTTTAGTCACATTTTTACACGCAAGTGTGAAAATGCAGTAACAGCTTAAAGTAATACATGCCATAAAAGTTTAAGTAAATTAACATTTCTTATCAGTATAAACAATATGGATTTAAACTACAAGCCTATTTACTAACACTTGATAAAATATCGAATACTTAAAAATAGAAGGAATCATTGAAGCATTTATAGGAATAGCAATTACTTTTCACAAATAATGAAATTCAAATCAATTTCATGCACTAGTATTTTAATGAATACAATCAATCATTTGAAAATACAATAAATATGAAAATGAGACGGTGTAAGATTTAATTAAAAAACAAGTTCAGCTGATTAAACACAAGCAAATTTATCACGAATTTACACTGGCTATGAAAACAAATTATGACTAAAAAATTAAGATCGTAATGAAACAAGTTTAATAGTTGCATAAACATGAATGTAACTTGTTATTCACAAATGGAATAATATCAGTTAAATATAAAACATAAGTTCATCTACAACTCTTAAGCACAGCCGTATATTTCGTAAAGTTAAAGTTAATAACGTCCTTTTGATAACACTGGTTCTGAATATTTGTGTATTGCACGTTTCGTGTTTTTTATAATTTTTTAAAGTTTATTTAAAAAAAAAAGTATGAAACATCGAACGCAATTATCTTTAAATGAGCTATAAATTTAACTGGTATAAATGAAACTAGTGTCGGCTTACTACTTAAGGCTTTTTTGTTTTAGTAAAAGGGAATTCTTCGAAGACTTTTTTCAAAAAATCACGCTTGCTATTAATGCCCACCAGGCGTTTTCAGTTACTTCTGTTTGTCTTTTTATTACTTTTTTAACATTTTTGTCATTGACTTGAATTCTTTTAAAGGAAAAAGACATAGCATTGAGATAGCCATTCACCAAAGCCATTCTGTTATATCATTAAATGAATACATGTATCTACTTAACTACACGCGTGTTTGAAACGTTGTTCAATCAACACTTATAAACATTTACTAGTAAATTCTTAAGTCATTAGCCGTTTCAACCTCGAACCAAACAAAACCAACCTGTATTTTCAAATGACTCAATTTAGATCAAGATTGAAATTAATATTCATGATTTCAAAATCCCTAATTGACGAGTGGTTTTAAACGAACGACACATTAATCTTTCATCACTTTGTAAGAAGAAGACATTTATGTTCTATCTTTATCATTAATGACGTTGCTTATCTTCGAATGATTTTCCCTCTAGTGACCAGTTACCTGTTTTGGTTTACTTACAATGTGACGTAACAGATATATTCAGTCTAAATGCGAATGTGACACGCAATCTTTTTAAGTAATCAGATAAAGAATAAAACCATAATTTATTCATTTACTTACTTATCTTTTATGTATGTATTTATTTTATTTTATTTTATTTTATTTATTTAATTTTATTTTATTTTATTTTATTTTATTTTATTTTATTTTATTTATTTTATTTTATTTTATTTTATTTTATGTTATTTTATTTTATTTTATTTTATTTGTTTTTGTTTAATATTCAAAATTCCTTCAAATGCTGAACGTACATTTTCAAAAGGATTAAAAAACCCGATTTTAGATTTTTTCCGGACATCATTAATTTCTTTTTTGAAATAAGCTGGTACAGTTGATTTAAAATCAAATTACTATTAAAAGAATGCTTAATTTTACTGGGCATTCGTTAGCTTTAAATATTGTACCATGCGGAGTGAAAATATATAACTCATTATCTTTGATTGGCAATGTACACTTCGTCTAAAACCAAAAAAACGAAAACGTATCCGCTTTTTTTTAAATCTGTACATTTTTTTTTTTTTTTTTTTTTTTTTTTTTTTTTTTTTTTTTTCTTTTTTTTTGGGTAATAAGACTGTAATGTAAAGTGATAACATGAGACAATTAAAAACATTATTTACATTTCTTTTTCACCATGATCATTCGCTTTTCAATAAGTGTGTGTGTAACTACTAATAAAGGCATGTTTATAGCTATAATAGTTTTGACATTGATAAAATTATTTTACTATAATTCATTTAAATAACTTTTATATTTTTATATTCTGTAAACCATTAAAATACCATTCATCAAACACTAATCAAAATGCGTTAACAAAACTGAAAACTGCTTTTTGCATTATTTATTCACTACATTATTTTTATGTTTCTGTCCTTTCAATAAACAATACCAAATGTGACAATTATACTTCGTATCATATAGGCAATTGATCATGCAAAAAAGGGAAATAAGGCAATCTACTCTATGGCTACAAACATGATTTCATCCAAAATCGAATGCAATAAAACACAAACACACCAATTCTGTCCAAATCACTATTCCCAAAAACTTAGGTTAAAACTGGCCAGTTCATTTACACACGTGAACTTCTATCAAGGAAGTGAGCCCAGGTTTTTCGGCAGGATAGTACCTTATGTGTAGTAAGCTACACCCGTCACTTGCAAAATGAAATTTAAGAATAAAAAAGACACGGAACAATGAGACGTCAAATATTTCCATTATAATTTTGGATACACAAACTTCATACCTATCAACAATTTTTTTATGACGGTCATAAAACTTTTTAAGAGAGCTTTTATTAGCCTAGGCTTGTGTAAGCAGCTTTCTTGGTTGAAGAAAGACCCCATAGCTGAAACAAGCTCTGCAATACCGTATTAAATATATATAATATAAATAACAGTTAAATTTTAATGTGCCAGATGTGTACATTTCGGAAATTCATTCTTCATCAGTGACACTAAGACCAAAAAGTTTGATAGATAAAAAACATAAGCCAAAAAACTGAGAATGAATTAATCTAAAGTTATAAAATTATTTTAATCGAAATCCAGCTAAGGAATGCTTTGTATGAGGGAACAAACCTTAGTTTTAGATAAATTTCAAAATTTAGGACAACTGAAAATTTTGCTAAATGGTAAATTTTCTGACAGCACAAAGTACTGCCTACTGAGTTATGGATACCCTCGGGGAGTTTTACTCCACCAACAGCGGTACCCTCTCAGGTGTAGTAAATATATATAACACAGATACCAGTTAAAATGTGATGTGCCAGATGTGCACATTTTGGAAATTCATTCCTCATCAGTGACAATAAGACCGAAAAGTTTGATAGTTAAAAAATATAAGCCAAAAAGTTAAAAATTAATGAATCTAGAGTTTTAAAATTATTTCAATCAAAATCCAGCTAAGGAATGCTTTGCATGAGGGAACAAATCTTAGTTTTAGATTAACTTCAAAATTTAGGACAACTGAAATTTTGCTAAATGGTACATTTTCTGACAGCAAATATAAACATTAACTGAGAAACATATACACCATACGCAGGAAAAGCAGAAACATTACTGCGAAGGAACGGAAAGTTGACAACAGAAATATTCATAACGTTTCTCGTATGGCTTCAGACGTAGCTTTTCCTGAGTATCATAATTGAGGAATAAATCCAAATATGCAACAGAACATGAATAATGAGTCGTATCTTTATTTATACGCTCACTAGGATAGATAGCAATTAAATATTCTGCAGGGATATTACTGCAAAGAAACAAAAAGTTGACAATAAAATAGAAGCCAACACGTTTGTTGTAGTCTTTCATGATGTTATAAATGAGAACATGGAGGATTAGTCGTATCTTTTATTTCAAGCTTAGTAGAATAGATATCATTAGCATACTCTCTAAATTGGAAATTATTAAGAGATAGAACGTCGTATAGCGATTGTTTGTTCGACGATTCTTTTGCAAAACACATTAAACGCGTTGTCAATCAATAGTTCTAACAAAACCACAGTCAAATTAAACGAGAACGAAGTTCAGCACGACAAAAATATTTTAAAGCCCCCCCCCCCCCAACCCCCCAAAAAATATTAATAATAAAGTGCATGATTTAAACATCCAAGGAAGACAATCAAATTCGAAGAAAAGACAAAAACATATTGGAATGTGTACTAGACACAATTTTGCACGTGACGTGTATAGCTAGCTAGTTAGGAGATGTCAAAAATGTCTAAGATAATCGATCACAGCGCCTCACACTACCTAGGTTCGAATCCCACTCGGGAAAGATCCTAGTGTGAGAAAATTTCAGTTCGCTTGTCGAAGGTCGTTGGTTTTCTCCGAGCACTCCGGTTTCCTCCACCATTCCAGAACTGACGGCCTCGAAATAAGTGAAAGAATCTTGACTGGGGCGTAAAACACCATTACTCGACTCGACTCTTCCAAGGTAATCCTTTTTAACATAATATTACCGAATTGAATGGATATTAGGTATATACTTGATCCCTTCTGAATTCAATTTGTTAACAAAATTGACGGGAGGCGTTTGCGCAGGGCGACAATTAAGTGTCAAAAATCCGATATCTTAAAAAGTACAAAATGATGTTTGAACCAGAATTAACATCAGCTTAAATATAAAACATTGTAATTAATAAACAGATGGTCTGATTGGCCTACTGTCAGAGTAACTCTGGTTCTGACTGTAAAATGTTTACAGAAATCATAAAAGTGTAAATAATTTTATTAATGATCACTTCACTGTCTTTCTAAAAATTGCATTCCCTTCCCAAAATTCTAATTAATGATAATATTCCTGCTTCTGTGTATGGTGTAAATATTTCACGGTAAATACGGTATGGTAAGGCTTATTCCCACTACGGGGACTTTCAAGGTACTTTTAATTAAATTGTTGACTCGAGGACATCCTATAGTTAATATTTATGTCATTCTCAATTTTGATTCTGCATGTGATGGGTGTACTAGCTAGACACAAGGTGCTTAAGGAAGTTCTTGCTATTGCTATTACCTAAGTTTTTTTTAGGGTCTTATTCCTTTTTTCTAATAATTCTTGAGTCTGTTATATTATTTACATTTCAAATGCAAATTGATATATTTGATTGTATATGCTACATCTTCGTATGCTAAATTTTAGTAAAATAGAACATTTGTTTTATTTCATCCATATGATAGTTTTTTACTTGGTTATTTAGTTTATAATCCTGAAGATATAGATATCGAGGAACTATGAACAACTTCTTAAATAACAAATAGAAGATAAATCGTATATGAACACCAGTCAAGAGTCGATTGATGTTTAGTTTCTAGTCATAACTTCTTAAAACTGTTTCCGTTTCCTGTCATTACAGGAAAATAATATGATAGGATATCTAAGATTGAAGATAATCAAATGTTTTTAAGTCTGTAAAAACAAGTTAATTGGTTGTTTAAAGGATCGTTTGTTGTTTCAGAATTGCTATTGATCTGATGGCTTACAGATTTATCGAAGATTAATTAAATAATTCCAAGTTTTCTTTATAATTTTACCAGCATATATTCAGTTTGATTTCATGTGTTGAAATGTAGATCAGTTTTATGATCCTTTAAGAACGGGAAACGATTTGTAGTTTTCGTAAGATGAGGTATGTCATGATTACTGTTATCATCGATTTACTAATAAAATTGTTGTTTTATCCTAGCTTTAAAGAACAAATACAACAAGTTTGATATGAATATTATTCTGGTAATTTAATACGATTTTGATGAAAATAAACCACGTTCGCTAAGAATTTAAAATTAAACGTACACAATGGATTATTTATTCATTTTTTTTTTAAATTATCGTATTTGTATTAAATTCTTTGATATCATTGGAGCTGTTCGTGTAGACGGTAACTAACAGTTTTGAAAAACGATGATTCGGATAATTTAACTTGCCCTTTTAACTATTTAGAAGCATAAAAATTTGTTTTTGTCTACTAATTCTCACATATTGTAACACGGAACGTTTCTTATGACTGAAACAGAAAAATGAGTCATTTATTTGCCAATTACATCATTTAAGAATCCACAAAAAGTAGAAACGTCCAGCATCCTGTTTTGTACGATCAAAATATGTCATTGTTTGAACAAACTTTGACTGTCCTTATACAATTTAACTCCACAAACGTTTCCACTATGAAAACTTTTTACAACGAAGCGAGCTGCTTATAAAAATAATTTACTCAGGGATTTTTCCAGTCAGGACTAATTAAGGCTTTCAAAAGTCACAATATTGATGATAAGTGTGAAGGCGTTGTATACAAACTTTTATAGTTTATATTTGTCGTCTGAAAGTTTTATGTTCGTTTTATTTTCAAATTTGATATCGCATCTGATCTGGCTCCTTCGGAGCACGAGGCCTCACTTTCTTGATGGAAGTTCGAAATGTGTAACTAAATTAGAATATTTTTTCTTTTTTTACTTTTCTTGTGAGATTGTGATCTAAACATTGACTTGTATGTTTGCGTTTGACTAAAACACCATTCAAGTAAACAAAACAATTTGAAATAATTAAAACATTTTAAAAAGTTATGATGAATAAGTTGAAATAAAATTAAACTTCCCAGTCTAGCCACCTGTTTATTTCATTGTAAATTTTCCTATTCGACGGGTATTCTATCTTATGCGCATTATTATATAGACATTGCTCAAAACAGGTTTTTTTCATTTGCCTAATATGTTTCCCTCTCAAATTAGTGTTCTTAGCAAAATTCAACATGTAATTTCATGGATTTCTTCCAAGAACACAGTTATGTTAATAACAGATAAAATAAAAAAATATGTAAATGTTCCGAAATTCAATAATAACAACACATCTTCTAAATTCACCGGGGGATAAATTTGTACCTTCATAAACAAAATTAAATTTGCAATCTTAGCATCGTAATTTAATAAAGCTGTAAACGATGTTTTATCGTAATATTTCTTTTTGATGCCTGAGTATAACTTAAAATTGAGGCGTTGAAGGATATGCAAATAGAATTATTTCAAATTTTTTCAACTTTTTGTTGATAAATTATTTAGACGTTTAATATTCTGAGATAATTTTTTTTTAAGCAGCTTGAAGCAAGTATAACTCCCTATGTAAATTTAATTTGAGAGGTTATTATCAAATACATTAAAACCAGAGGTAGTGAGATGTTTGATTTTAATTTCTAAAGACATATAAGCGTTTAAAAAAATATATGAAAATTAGAAAATGTAACACAAACATGCATAAGCAAATAAAACACGAGTTAAATTATAATCTAAACACAGTGATATTACAAATGATATTTTGGACGACCAAATGACTTTAACAGATAATTTGTAAAAAAGAAAGAAAAAAAGAAAGAAATTCAAAAGAGTTAACCTTTGACTTAAAATAATGTACAACAATTTTTATGAAAAATTACTCCAATTGCAAATTCACAATATATGAAACAAACTTGATTTAAAAATAAATTTAAATATTTTCACTTATGTTTTTTTGATTACCTTTATTTACAGGTGTATGTTAAAACCTTTATATATATATTATTATTATTATTAATAATAATAATAAAAAAAACACAAACATACCAGTCCATGTCAAAATCACAATCCCTAAAAACAAAGTTAAAACTTGCAAATCTAATTATACACGTGAACTTCCATCAAGGAAGTAAGGCCGGGTGCTGCGGAAGGGTAAGCACCTCCTGTCTAGCTAGCTACTCCCGTCATGTGAGAAGTCAATTTTGAAAATGAAAGGAACAAAGAACTATGGTTAGTCAAATTTATCTAGTAGATACAGTGACTTCACACTTATCAACAATATTGTGATGACGGCGTTACAACTTGTAAAGGCCTTGATTAGCCTGTCCTATTCAACAATTTAATTATAAGCAGTTTGATTCGTTGTAGAAAGTTCCTGTAGTGAGAACAAGCTCTACTACGTATTAACGTATTAACTGTGAAACATTTACCCCATCAAAGTAGAAGAAGGAATATTACTGCAGGTAAACTGACAGTTGACAATAGACAAATTTAAGTCGCCACGTTTATCGTATAGCTTGTGTGTGTGTGTGTGTGTGTGTGTGTGTGTGTGTGTGTGTGTGTGTGTGTGTGTGTGTCTTAATTTAGGTATGAAGCAGAACATGAAAAATCCGTCGTGTCTTTTATTTCAAGTTCACTTCGATCGATGGCATTCACATTTTTTCTAAATTTGGTATTATTGAGAGATAGAACTTCGTCTATATATCTGTATGTGTAGTTGAATGATTTAGCAACAGTTTTCTCTCTAGATTTTTCACAAGGTTCTGTAAAAATTCAGATTCGTATGCATTAAGAAACAAATCAGCAAGCAAAGGTGCACAGTTTGTGCCTATTGGTGTACCGATTGTTTGTTGGAAAATTATTTTGCCAAACACAACAAATATGTTGTCTATCAAAAACTCTAACATTTTGTTGATAGTATCTTCAGTATTTTTTTTTTTTTTTTTTTTTTTTTTTTTTTTTTTTTTTTTTTTTGTAGTTTGTAATGGTGATTTACAAAATATAACCAGCATCCCTGGTATTTAGATATCCCTAAATATTTATATCTTGGTTTACCGTTTTTGTAAAAAATTAACAAGCGAATTATTTGTTGTAGAATAAAGGAGAGTAGTGTAAAGGGTAGATAATCGAAAGTTTTACACCTTTAACCGAAGATAGAGTATTTAAAACAAGATGGTCAAGTAGTTCTTTGGACTTTTGAGAATCAACATGTGGCTGATACCAGATATAGAATAGACTTTTTCTGAATACCTCTGAAGGCCATCTTTGACGACTGTCAATATTTGTGTTGAAATTACTGATGATTATTTAGTAATACATTTAAAGGAACTTGCGATATATCGTTCCGTGTATGGATTTTTGTGAAGTTTTGGAATCGAATAAAAGTAAGGAAGGTCAAGTTCTTCCTGTTTTAAACTGAAAGACTCAAGGACTATCCTATGATTGAAAAGAACTTCATCTTTCGTAAAATATTTGCTTTGGTATAATAAGGATCCTCCGATATACTTTTAAAACCAAGCTTCTTAATAAGACGTTCAACGTTGAATTTCTTACAAACGAAAATAATGCTGTTAGAACTTTATCAGCTGGGACAACAAAATACTTGTTATGTATGTCCGCAAGAATTGCATAAATCTCAGGGTCCCTCAGCACTAAAGAAGGTTTAGAACCAAAAGACACTTCAATATTTGCAATCCTCGACTTTATGAAATTTCTAATAGCCCTTATCCAGTCGGACAAGGTTTTAAGCTCCACGTGTTCTAATTTAGCACAATGTTTAGCATACTCTTCAACAGAATCCATAATAATTTTGAAATTTTGTTCCCAAATCAAAGGTCGAATCTTTCTGTATTAATGACCTTCTGAAAGAAGACATCTTAATTTATTGTTCACAATTATATTGCGATCATCAGTAAATACATGCCCAGCTCGTTCATGATTATATGGGGAAGCAAAGCAAAAGCACTTAGGTGGAGTAAAGTTATGAAACCTAACGCACTGCAAAATTTGTCTATAGTTGAAAATTTGGGATGTTATGGGTTTATTGTAAGAGTAGGCAACTAAATGTGACGAGATATATTTAAAATAAGTAGATTGAACTCGTTGATTCATTCAATTTCAAAGTTTTGCTCATGTTTTCATCTATCAAACGTTTCGGCTCCTAGTGTCACTGATGAGGAATGATTTTACGAAATGTGCATATATGGTACATCAAAATTTAACAGGTATTTTTGTTATATATTTATTAAATAGTACATTAGAAATTTTCATGTCATCTAAGCCCTTGTTTGCAAAACAGAATTTAAGAAATTGGCGACGGGTGTCGTTCTGAATATTGTGTTCCTGAAAGGTTAAAATAACCTTTTAAATGCAAAATGCATGATAATAATGTTTAGTTTTTTACTTCTGGTGAATTAAACCCTGTAGTTTTTTTGTATATGCATTCTTCTTGTAACTGTCTCAGACGGGGAAGTGATAAAGAGTTTGAATATGGTGTAATCCGAGCGCTTTCTGTAGAAATGGTAAGATTAAAAAAATTAATATCATGGCTATTGGGTTTGTTGTCACTTCTACGTCCATAACTTTTTTGTCACGCGTAGTTTTGTTAAACAGGTGTAAAACGTTTATATTCTTACAACCTGGGCTAGAAAAGGTTTTCTACTCTATCAATTTTTTCATTGCATCCATATGGCGAGGACAGTGCCTTTTTTTCTTGTGCAGTAATTCTTCCGTTGTGATAAAAATGATGAACTTAATCTTGAAAATGAAAAATATAAAAAATGAACTTAAGATGTCTATTTCTTCATTAATTCATTATCAATTTCGCATTAGATAAATGTAAGTTCGTAAATATATAATACAAATACCAGTTAAATTTTGATGTGCCAGATGTGCACATTTCGGAAATTAATTTCTAATCAGTGACACTAAGACCGAAAAGTTTGATACATAAAAATATATAAGCCAAACAGTTAAAAATAATGAATCTAAAGTTTCAAAATTATATAATTCCAAATCCAGCTAAGGAATGCTTTGCATGAGGGAACAAACCTTAGTTTTAAATAAATTTCAAATTTTAGACGACTGAAAATTTTGCTAAATGGTACATTTTCTGACAGCACAAAGTTCTGCCTACTGAGTTATGGATACCCTCGGGGAGTTTTACTCCACCAGCAGCGGTACCCGCTCAGTGGTAGTAAATATATAATACAAATACCAGTTAAATTTTGATGTGCCAGATGTTCACATTTCGGAAATTAAATCTTCATTAGTGACATTTAAACAACGCGTTAAATGCGATATAAAATTTTTAACAGAAACATTCTCGGATGTATTTTATTTCTTTAAACACTAGACATACAAGTTTCTTATCCTGTGATACTTGTGCAGGGTTTTTTTACACAGCTTTTAAATTTCACAATCAATTCAGACATTTGATAAATAACAAGAAATGATTACCCCTTTCCGAATGAATGAGATACGTTGACAGCTTTCGAGTTCTTGGAATAAATTCTACTTGTATTGTCATAGCTTTCTTTCATAACACAGACATTTCTCAGAATCTTTGTCTCTAAAATGTTTGTTGAATTTGTTTTCCCTTACCTTCACCTACATTAAATTTTACATGTAATTACAAGGGTTTCTTAAGATAACATAGTTATAATAATACCAAATAAAATAACGAGATGCAAAATTCCGAAATTGAATTAAAACAACAAGTTCTCTGAATTTACTGGAGGATAAATCCATTTTTCTTCATAAAAATGAGATTAAAATGTGCAATCTTAGTATCATAATTTAATAAGCTATCATAGATGTTTTATCATTATATTTCTTTTCGATGCCTGGGTTATTTTAATTTTATATTTAGTACTAAAAGCAAATAAGCTTTTAGTAAACTGTGTTAAAACTAATTATTGTAAAACAAGTTGAATTTTAGTATTATTAGAAAAATAAAGTAATATTTCCTTTTGATACGGCTTTAAGATTAGGTACATGACAAAAAGCTATAACCAACTTCCGTTATCGTATAATATATGTAAAAAAACACCTGTTAAAGTTTGATGTGCCATATATGCATATTTTATATAGCCATTCCTCATAAGTGACACTATAGGCCGAAAAAGGTAAATGATATAAAAAATCAGCCCAAAATATTGATGGATCAAAGAGTTCCAAAATTATATGAATTTAAATCCAGATAAGGAATAATTTGTACGAACAAATCTTAATTATAAACATGTTTTTGAACAGTAAGACGGCTTTGAAAATTCGAGTAAAGGGAAATTTTGAAGAGTGTTGCTCCACACATCAGCGGTACCTGTTTAGTGGAAGCAAATATAAAACACCTGTTTTATTTTAATGTGCCATAGGTGGATATTCAGAAAGTAACTCCACATTATAGGAGAAACATTGAAAGATTAAGTTTTCCCAATCAGATATCATTTGTTAGCGCATTTTTTTTTAAAATCAAAAATCGATCTAAATTTGTAAAGAATATTATTTAAGAATCACGTTTTATATTTTATTTAACCTCAAACGGTAAATATTGAACGACGAAAAGATGTCTATTGTAAACGTTAAACATATTCGAACTCAAAGGTTTTATGATGTTCTATCCTACTGTCTGCTTTGTCTCTTCTTCAGTATTGTGTTCGGTTTCTTTCATTCACTTGTGTTGTGAAACATTACCGATTGGGATGAGTGTCACCATAAACATGTTTTAAAGTACAAATTTATTAATTAAAATTAAGGGTTTGCAATTGAAAATATTGTTTTTTATGTTGTTCTCAAATTACTGCTTTCCTTTACAATTGTTCTTGACATGTTCTCGCTACGTTGACTTAGAATCGGTAAAATGTAACAGGTAATTTTATTGTGCAGTGTTTCTTAATGTTTTAACTTTACGTACTCAGACCATTAAACTGCTCTCTTTGATAAAATGAACTGTAATATAACTGGTTAAGTTTTATTATTTTTTTAATTTGTTGGTTATTTTTATTAATGTTTTTTGTCTTCACTGCGTTTGTTCTTGTTATTTTTTCAGTTGCAAAGTTTCTTCTTATATTGTAAACACTTGCCATGTGACGATTGCTTTTCTTTTATAAAAATCAGTTCTAGAACGATAAAAGAACCCGGAGTATTTGGGGAAAACACCATTCTTCTACAAGGAAAAGTTCAAATATTTAGCAAAATTACCTAATTAATTTTGATGTGTCATATGTGAAAATTTCTGAAATTCATTTCTCATTAGTAACACTAGTGACCGAAAATATGACAGTGAAAAAATTAGCACCAAACATTTGAAATTTATTAATCCAAAAGTTCCAAAATTAAATTAACCAAATCCATCTAAGGAATACTTCGCATGAGTTTAAAAAATTAAAACAGCTAAAAGTATTCCTCTGCGGTACAAACGTAAACCTTAAACTATACAGACGTGTCTTATATATATAAATCATTTTCAAGCATAGATGAGAAATACATCCTACTAAAAATGTACTTTTCAAAATCAATCAGTTATAAATCATGACTCTTAACAAGTTTTTGACAACTGCTGGGCAACTTTTCGATTGTTTTTGGTGCATAAGATATAACTGGTAATGTTTCTATATATTTTCAGATTTTTTCTTATATCATTTGCTTTAAATGGTAGATGTACCTTTTTCATGTTGGAATAAAGATTTGAACGTAAGTACATCGAAGACTTGACGTCCTAATTATTAAATCAGTTTATTCAGAATATTTTAATGATTAGGTTGGCTGATGGTTATCACTTTTTAAGTTACAATTTTATTTCTTATATTTCAAATTGCATTTAACTTATTTTACCTGGCTTCAGGGACTTTTGATGGAATTGCTTTCAGTAAGCAGAAATTTTATTGATAATTTGAAAGGCTCGTTCAAGTCTAATGTTCGGTTGTAAATTTAATTGACATTTAAATGAAGCAATTGAAATAAACTAACCCTCGAGTGTATTCTAAAATCTTGTCATTTAATTGAATTTCGAAAGTTATTAACAGTTTTATTAATCTATTAAAAAGAAACAATGCAAAACAGAAGAAAAAAACCTTGGTGATTTGAGATAAATTTTAATGAAAGGAGGAAATGCAGTAAACATTTTTTTTAATTGTGTTTTCTTATTTTCTTACTTCATTTTTATAATAATTTAATGTGCAGAAAAAAAATCAATCACCTCTACTAGTCAAATAGTAAGGACACTAAGAAAAAGGTACGCTTACTTTAAAAAAGTAAATGTAAAAAACAGCTTTGAAAGAAATGAAACATTTAAACATTTTTATTTGTGTAATAGGGAAGGATAAGAAAAACATGCTCTTCTTCTATAATTAATTAATTAAAAAGAAATAAATAAAATTACAATACATAACAAGGACATGTCACAAAAACTTTGATTGCCTCAGGTTTTTTTTAGATGTTTGTATTCCAATCTTCTTTGCCAAAAATGCTGATAAATATTTAATTTTTGCTCAATTAGGTTGTAAATTTTACCTGGCCATTTTAACGAAAAATAGCAAACTTTTTTGGGGTTATTGTTTTGTCTTCAGGCTAGTGTTAACAAACATGTTGAGAAAAGCTACATGACACTACCTATTGCAATCTACTAATTTTTATTTTAAAACTACTTTACTTTTAACGCTACTGGAAGTCTAGTCTCGAACTATGTACTTAACTTTTGTAAATTGAAGATTTCCTATAGACCAATAAGATGAATGTCTCAATCAGATCTATATAAGCAATCAGTTTGAATTTTCAACAACTGTTCTTGTTTATCGAAGAGTTTTAAGAACACAGTTTTATTATTTATTTAGAGTACTTTATGCTTCCTTGTGATTTTTATCTGCTGATTTCTATAATCATATTGATAAATTTATACAGGGTTATAAATGACAAGACGATAAGCATGTTGCTCATCTTGTTTTCAAATGATAATGTTTGACATTCGGTAATCAATTTTCTTTATGTTATGAATATTCGACAAAAAGATTTACTTTCAAAGATAGTGAAACCAATTGTCTTATCGTTACGGCTCCGCATAAAAGTAAAAATAATAAGGAAATTTTTTACAACTTTTTTAAGTTCATAAGTCAAAAGTGTCCATATGTATCATACATCTTTTCGTATAATTTTTCCGTTATTTCCAAGAAAATGAATATTTGCAAAAGATATCCAAGCTATGAATGATAACAAGTGCTATTTTGAATATGTTATCTTCAACTGAATGTTTTAAAGCATAAATATGTCGATATTTTCAGATAAAATATAGAAGAATTGTATGTTACATAAGATTTGTTATTGACCGGAGCACTTACAGATTGATTCTTTCATAGTAAATTAAAATAGCACTTTGGCTTTTATACTTTCCTTAAAGTTGCATAACTTTACGTATGATGTTAGAATATGGAAGAACGTTTATGAATATTTCAAGATTTTTATCAGAGGTAGTGACATGTTTCTTCGGTAATATAAAGCGAATCAGGAATGCTTCTATTTTTATTGATTAACTTATAAAATTATGTTTAATCGCTCAAATTATAAGTTTTATTGTCAACATAAAAATTGGGATGTTTTGTAGTGATTGTCGAAAGTTTTTCACAAGAAACTAATAAAAACACATTATGAGAAATTATGTTTAGGTCATGAGAAACTGGTAGAATTCTACATTTTGTACAAAGCATAATTTGTGTCATTTCTATATAAAAAAAATAAGAAATGTAAATGAGTAATACTCTTAAATAAGAATAAAATATGTAACACGACTTATCATCGGCTGACTTTGATTTTGTCAAGTCGGCGCTTTTTTCGAAAAGATCGTTTCATTCTGACTAATACGCGTGACTTTTGCCAATTATCTTTATATTAAGATATTATCTTGTAAACAAAAAAACAAAATTGAATTATATGTACATAATTTCCAGTTACTATAAAAAGAAAATAACAATTTGAGACGGTATTAAGCATTTATTCAAATATTGCTTGCCTTGCTAAAAAAAGAGAATTTCCACAGCAAATACAACATGTCAGTTTGCAAACAGTTAAACAAATTCTGTCGATTAAAATTTTTTTAAATATCCATTTTAATAATTCTTAGAGACTTTCAAACTGCTTCCAAACGATATGAAATTTTACTCTATATAATGACTAATTTCAGTGTTTCTGACTACTTTTCTCTCTGCTAGATGACCAGAGAAATGAAAACCAATTTAGTTTACTTAAAGTTTCAAAAGTATTTTATAGCACTGAAAATAATATCAAATTGGGCCTTATAAGTATTAAGGCCAAAGTGCAAAAAGCCAATTCACAATAACATTACATATCGAATATAATATCCTTTCCTAATAAATGGGTGTTAAATATCACACCATAAAAAATAAAAATGAAGCATATCATTTAACAGATTTATTCATGACAACAAATAATATTAAAAACCGGTATAATATTTCAACAGAAAACATTTTAATATGTCAGATGATACTCAAGTTCATTAACCTCATTCATCTAAATTTATTTATTAAGTATGTTATATTTCCCACTAGAAAAAATATTTAAAATGATAAAGATAGAATACAAATGTTAAACATCAATCATTCTTCTTTTTTAAGATACTTTTCTGTTATAGTTTTATAAAACCATGAATACTAAGTTAACTCATTGTCAGATATAGTATATTTAGTTTGTCGGAAACTTGACATTATTCTATGATAGGTTTGCATTAAGACGTACATACAAAACCAATTCTTATTCATTAGAAATGAAAGGACTTTGATAATAATCAAGTAATGTCATTTAAAAAACTCAAGACATTTAAATTGACATAATAGAAATTGATTTGATCTGACGTCAAGAAGCAGCTTAACCATGAATTAAATAATGTTAAATTTCTTACGTTTTAGCATCGCCAATAAATAGTTATCGGTTTTGTGAACATCACTGGCTAGGATTCTTATCAATAGTCAATTTTAAGGTTCGTCTTTGAATTTATTTTTAATGTATGTATTAACTGTATGATAATTTGTCCCTATTTCAATGTATTCGCTTCATTTATTTATCGTAAATATATTATATATATATATATATATATATATATATATATATATATATATATATATATATATATATATATATATATATTATATATATATATATATATATTCCTGCTAAATTTTGATGTGCCATATGTTCACATTGTCGGGAAAATCATTCCTCATCATCAGTGACACTAGGGGCCGAAAAGCTGATAGTTAAAAAAAATAAGCCAAACAGTTAAAAATTTAAAATTAATGTTAAATAAGTCATTTATAATCATTGTTATTCATAAGTTTGATCCAAGTTAATAACATGGCGTATTTAATAGTCTTAATTTGTGGGTGACCTTCTTTCCAACTCCATGTACTATTATTTAATTGTAACCTTTCTTAATTTTTCGATTATTTTTGTTAAGACATCAACTTCAGGTAACATTTATAGAAAAATCATCTATACGGATATTGATCTATGAGAAGGAAATTGAGTGTAGTGGAGTAATGGTGTTCCATACCCAAGTCAAGATTTTCTCACTCACTTATTTCGAGGCGGTCACTTTTTTTATTTTTAACCAATATTTTTCATAAATTATTTTATCTAAAATATAGACTGTTTTTGCAATGACATTATCGATGAAAAAGTTAATTTTAGTACAAGTTAATTCAGTGGTTAAATAATTTCAAATGTTTCAAAAAAAATATATTATTCATGATATATAGAACGAATTATAAAAATACTTCAAGAAGTATTATAAGAACTAAGCTTTATATTATTAAGAAACACTTCATAGGAATAATATGCCAATTAATCAGAATACTGTGTTTTGCAATATTCTTAAGACAAACTAGAAATCTCTTAAAATTTATTTTTGTGCAGCCATGTTAAAGAAGAACTATATTCGTGGTTACTTTTAAAGATGTCTAAAAGAAACTACTAAAGACTTGTATTGTGTTAATTTCATAATTAATCTGATTAAAACATCAAACTTACAATTTTGTTTAAGATTATTAAATCGTGCTCATTTGTTTTATGTAGTCAATACCATCAAAAAATAGTTCCATATATAACAAAAATACCTGTTAAATTTTGATGTGCCATATATGCACATTTCGGAAAACCATTCCTAATCATTGACACTAGGGGTCGAAAAGTTTGATAGATGAAAAAGATAAGCCAAAATTTTATGAATCTAAATCCAGCTAAGGAATGCTTTGCATGAGGGAACAAATCTTATTTTTAAATAAGTTAAAAAAATTAAGACGGCCGAAATTTTTCCTTTATGTTTAATCTATGTCTATAAACATAAAAAGTCAAACTGCTCACTTTTAGGTAATTTGAATGAAAAAAAATCAGTAATAATGGGAATTTATTCTTTTTTTCGATTATGATTTGTAACAATTAATTATTGCAAGCTATTTTTATGTTTTACACATTGTACAATGTAGTTCAATAAACATGTTTTAAGATATTCTGTTTTCGTTCAGATAACAATGAAAACCTCTATGACAATAAGACATATCTGAGATGACAACTTATTTTTTAATTTTCTTTTATGAATTTTGTTTTAAATAATAATAATTTTGTAATTAATTCTGTACTGTTTACTGTTCAGGAAATGATATTCCCATTGTTCTTACCTTCTCTTTGATTGTTCCAAGCGCAGTGTTAGGGTTAAAAGTTTCAAATTTCTGCCTTTTGGCCTAAGGCAAGGACGTCTCAAAATAAGTAAAATATTCTTGACAGGGACGTAAAACTTTCATCAATGTATGATTTAATCAACCAATCAATCTTTGATTAAAGCAATCATTGCGTTGCTTTAACCTTTATATTAATAATTTCATTCATGCTTAATAATCATTATTTTCGTGTGCTTTTTTCAATATCAAGTAAATAATCTTTAATTCTTTTTAATGTTACAGGAACATTTATATGTTATGTTTTGACTTTTTAGTTATGTTCGGATTGATATAATTAAAAATCCTTAACATACTTTTGCCATCATATACTAGCGGAAAAAAGTAACTGTGCATGACTGAAATGTGAGATTATAAAATAATTTGAAAATGCAAAGCAATGAATTATTTCGTATTTGTTTATAAGATATTTCTTTACAAATTCATGTCATTGAAAAGGTTACAGATACTGTTATTTCATACGCAGGGGACTAGAAACATAGCAGATAGTAAAAGTCAGTTCACAAGATCAGTATCGTGTGTGACCACTATTAGCATTGACACAGGACTGACAGCGACGCCTCATAGAGTTGATTAAATGCCTAAAAAATGCTTGAGGGATGTTGTTCCATATCTGGTCTAACGCTTGGGCCAACCCTTGCAATGTAACAGGCTGTTTGGGCAGATGATGTAATCGGCGTTCCATTTCATCCCATACGTGTTCCATTGGAGAAAGGTCGGGTGAAACGGCTGGCCACGGTAACACATTGACGTTATGCTGTGCCAGAAAATCAATTGCAACCCGTGCGACGTGTGGTCTTGCATTATCATGCTTAAAAGTGACGTTACGTTGCTGTCATTGAATGAATGGGATGACATGGGTCTGTAGGATTTCATTACGGTACCGTACACCGGTCAAATTCCCGTCGATGACTACCAGAGGAGTTCTGTCATTCGCTGTAATGCCACCCCAAACCATTACACTGCCCCCACCGAACGAACGTCGTTCCACCACGCACGCGTCATGGAAACGTTCTCCAATGCGCCGATAAACTCTGGAGCGTCCGTCACTGCTGTTCAAGTGAAATCTGGACTCATCGGTGAACATAATTTGTGCCCAGTCTCGTCGATTGAAGCGCAAATGTGTTCTGCACCATGCAAGACGAGCTGTGCGATGAATTCCCGAGAATTGGACGGATTGCCGGACGTAGTGGGCGAATATGTCTTTCCCGTAAACGATTCAGTTCTTGGGCTATTTGGACGTAGTCCAGGAATGCTCCGGGCAGTAGTACTGGCAGTTTGGAAATGGTTCCGGAGGTGCACAAGCCGGATATGGTTGTCTTGCTGACGTGTCGTTACGCGTGGACGTCCTGAACGAGGGTGGTCTCTAGTGGTGCCAAACTGTTGGTATCGTCTCCATAAAGCATAAACAGTGTTTCTGTGGACACCAAAATGTCTAGTGACAAAGCTTTGGGTCACACCAGCCTCAAGCATACCAATTGCGCGGAGGCGATCATTTTCATTTAGCCTTGGCATTACACTATGGAAGTTTTCAACCGAATAAACTTGCTTTTCTGGTTTTCTGGTGTCCAAACAAACAAACAACAGTAAATTATTCCTTAAATATTGTCACACTGAAATGCTGGGCGACAATTGCGTGAAAACCGACCCTTGCGCATGAAGCGTAAAAATCACGGGCAATTGATGCAATGACCAAGCGATATGATAGAAGTATATACACTTACCATTTGCGCAAATTTTAAGATTTATACATTCAGTAATAATAGCGAAATTATAAATTTTATTGATGCACAGTTACCTTTTTTCGCTACTATATATTCGATTTACTGTATATGCTTTGTGATTGATCAAAAATCTTAAAGATACAATTAATTAGAATAGAACATTTTGTTGTCGATAATTTTTAATGACAATAACCAATTCAATCCAAAACTCTACTAACAAAAAACAAAACAACAAACACAAAATGCAAACATATGACCATTTACACATACATTAAAAGCTTGGGATTAATTGAATTTCAACTGTTTGGCTTATTTTTTATCTATCAAACTTTTCGGCCCTTTGTGTCACTGATGAGGAATGATTTTCCGAAGTGTGCACATATGGCACATCAAATTGTAACAGGTATTTCTGTTATATATTTTCTACCCCTGAGCGGGTACCGCTGCTGGTGCAGATAACTCTCCGAGGGTATGAATAACACAGTAGGCAGTATCTCGTGCCGTCAGAAAATATACCAATTAGGAAAAATTTCAGCAGTCTTTATATTTGAAATTTATTTAAAACTTAAGTTTGTTCCTTCCTGCAAAGCATTCCTTCGCTGGATTTGGATTCATATAATTTTGGAACTTAAGATTCATTAATTTTCAACTGTGTGGCTTATGTTTTTTTATCTATCAAAGATTTCTGCCCCTAGTGTCACTGATGAGAAATGATTTTCCGAAATGTGCATATCTGTCGCATTAAAATTTATCAGGTATTTGTGTTATATACTAATACATGAAAACCTACCTTCTTCAGGCAAAACCCAAGAAATGGTGTCCAGTTGTGTGGTTAAGTAAATAGTATTTAAATTTCGATTTCTATCCCTTTTCATAAACATTATATTAATTCAAACAAGATGTAATTAAACTAAGATTTTAATAATTTGATTCAATACAATTGGTACTTGAATAAAATGTAACTGAGGATTTTTTAACAAACTATAATTACATGTGTAATTACGAGCTGTTTTTAAATATTGCGATTATATGCGTTTAAATTGTTGATATACCTAAACATCTGAAGGTAATTATCGATCAAGAATAAAATCATAGTTTATTCTAATTTGACATAGAACATTGATATTCATTAGGGTAATACAAATATGTACTGTTAACAATAAAAAGACTTTCATTCTTATCTTAGTTACATGACAAATCAGTGAAGATTACTGTTATATTCAACATGTATTACTTGACATATAATATTTACATTTATACTAACTTTTTACATAATTTAAGTGCTATAAACAAGTGATTTTGATTTGGAATTTAACCTTTAAAATACCTCTTAAACTGCAATTTTAGGTGTCATTTAATCTTGTATAGTGAATGAATGACATTTTGTCGTACTTTCAGCAAAACTTTTTTAAAAATTTTTTTTTTCACTTTACATCATGTGTCAAATAAGGTTATCATTTTGCTACATTCCCTCCAACATCATTGAAAGTTTAATCACCCTTGCATACTGTTCGTAGATTTAAAAAAAAATTAATGATCATTTATCATATTGATATCACCTTGGCATTTTAGTAGCCCTAAAAGGAGTAAAAAGAATCAGATATTCAAAGCAAAGTTGAGGGCTCTCCCATCTTTTTAAAAGCGTTTCGGTTCGTTGTGTTTTAATTACTGCATAAGTCTAAAATAGAAAAAAAAAATTTTACAAAAGGGTTTTTATTTCCAGTTAAAAGAAGAGACTTTAAACAATTACTTATTCGAAAAAATATACAGGAAAATCATACTTTTTGTCCTTTTTGATCTGTGGTCCAATTTTACCTAAAAGTCTAACTTATTAATGTATATTTAACAAAAAAACATGTTAAATTGTGATGTGGACTATGTACACATTACGGAATATCATTCCTTATCAGTGACACTAGGGTCAGCCAAGTAAGAAATTTATTTTCAACTGTTTGGCCTATGTTATGTTCTATACAAAACATAAGCCAAACAGTCGAAAAAAAATCTATAATTCCAATATTACTTGAATCTAAATTTAGCTAAACAATGCTTTGCATGAGGAAACTTTTCATTTATGTAAAGATAAAAATGACTATTTAGTCAACCTAATGTTAGTTAACATTACGTATAAAGGAAAAATGTTGTTCTTATAATATCCAGGTGTAACATTTAAAACAATTATTTTCAATATATGAGTTAGGAATATCATTTTACCAAAGATAACGTTAAATTTTTTTAAGGTGATGTCATGTAATTGTATTTAGATTATGACGTGGTCACGGAAAATTAATGACGAGACATGACATTAAATCCAATTTCAATTGAGAATGTATAGAAGAAACATCTATCTGAAAAAAACAACATGTAATTGTATTAAGATTATGACGTGGTCACGGAAAATTAATGACGCCACATGACATTAAATCCGATTTCAAATAAGAATGTATAAAAGAAACATTTATTTGAAAAAAGAACAATTAAAATATCTTTTTACTTTATGTGAATGCAACACAGCGACACCGAAATGGAAGCAAATTTATTAAACATGCATGTGTTACATACATATATCAACAAAGCACTTAGAACAAGATCTATTGCCCTAGTGGTATGTTAAACCCGTTAACCAAGTTTGGCAAATAACAATAATGCATTCACTTTGCTTATCGCGTTAAATTACTAATATTCCGTTTTGAAAGTGACATGTAGTTCGTGTTAAACCATTTGAATTGTTTATCTGTAAAGTTCAATATATGTTTCTTGCTCTAAAACGGAAATGAAATACTTTTAAAATGTTTTGGTTTTACATCACGTTTATCTTCACTCATATATCACTTTTAATGACAATGCAAAATGTGTAAAAGCATTTTACGGTTCTCATACATTTCTAAAATATTAGGTATTAAAAAGATTTTTTCTATAATTTTTTTTAAATTTTGGTGCTTATTTCATTCGAGGAAGAGTTTTTTAAATCATTGCAAAAGCTATATTGAAAAAATTATATAAGTTGCTGAAGTTAAATTTAAGTGTGTTTCAAAATTTCAGACTTTTTCCCTTGATTTAAGTTTGAAATAGTCACTTATACAAGTAAAACACTCGGGACATTGAATTATATCGGCTTTTACAAAATGCAACTGAGTAAAGACCAACAGTTTAAAAAGCAGATACATTTTGGATAAAATTTAGGTTTCCTCTGATGTTAACTTACAGCACTTTTCCATATTTTTGATGATGTTCACATCAACAATAATGTTTTAATATCATACTTATTTCACTGTTTTATATGAACTACTTAACTCGAAAACCGTTTTTTCATCCTTTTTCATTATTTATTTATTTATTTATTTTAAATAGTTTGATACGTAATATCATGTGATTGGATATAATAATTATATAATTATATATTGATAATTGTTATATTGAATTTTTGTATCTGAGAGTTTAAATATACTTGATCGGACTTTTTACTGTTGGATCTAACTTATGGTAATAGCGTGTAGGTTTTTATTTCTTTCTTTCTTTCTTTACTTATTTATTTATTTTATTTATTTATTTTCAAAACATAAAAACAAAATGCTTTTGACAAAAAATCCTTAGCAATAATGTTATTGGTGTTTAAAAAGTTAAATACTTACAACTAAAAATAGACAAATAAGGCTTTGTTATGTAAATAACTGTAACCAACACATCCGTACACATATTAAAGTACAAAGTCGTACTTTAATAATCAGCTATTACAATATGTGCTTATCTTATCTTGCCTGCTTGTTCTTTTTGTTAATGGTTTCGTGTTGTTGGGTTTTTAAGCTTTTGCAAAGTACATTCAGCGGCAATGTTATAAAGAATCTTAAGAAAAAAGCGTACAATCAAACTTGTGCATCATTGGTATTGAAAAAATGAAGTGTTATGCTTAGGTAAATGCCCAACGAAGTAAAGATTACTGATTTCAATTCGATGACATTCTAACAAATAAAATAAGGTTTTCATCCTTGAACAAAATCTATAAAACGTTTTGCTTTATACATTGTTTTATCTCTTATAAACAAAACATGATCGAATGGAAGGAAATTTAGTGAAGGAAATAATTAACACAAAATATGTCGATATTTCTATAGCAAGTGGAAATTTTATAAACGCTTCGGTGAATCTAATTCAAAATCAGTTGTTGGTGACATCGGCAATAGAGATAATTGTTCATAACTGCTTGCAAAATTTAGCGTAAAGAACGTTTAAAACATGTAAACAAATTAATTTTTTCATTGAAATTTTCCATTGTGAAGATTCTTTATCAATCTATAAAACAAAATGCATTTTTTTATAAACATATAAAAAAATCTTTAAAAAAAAGTTTCCCATACATTTTTTAATATCGAGTGACAAATTAATGTAGTCAGTGATGTCTAAAATTGGAATGAATAAAACTTATTTAAATCAATATTTTTCGAAATAAAATACTCTCAAATGAATATTTTTTTAATAATTGATAATAAATAATTTTATATGACTTTAAAAATCGTGGCACTGTCGCTTATTATCGTATTACAACATAGGTATATATTCAACTCCTACGTACATTTTTTTGCAAAAAAAATCTAAAACATAAAAGTAAATAACAAAAAAGATAAAACAACAAATTGGGTTTAATCAAATGTTAATTTGTGCTGTATCATTACATTTCCACCCTTTTTTTAAATTTTATTTGATATACCCCAGTTTCATGTATGTGATAAATAATTTTCTCCTTAAATCAATATTGTATTAAAAGATAGCTTTTCAATTAATACAGCTCATTGCAAAATATCCATTTGGTAAACATTTTTTTTTGAGTTGCGTAAGATTACAAGATTTTTAAATTATTTTTTGAGATTTGAGTTGTTATTTATAAACATGAGGATCAATATAATCTATCTTCAACCTCTATTTAAAATTTCTATTTAACTGAATTCGCCCCGAAACATATTGTGCTGATATTAAAGTTTTGCTTTTAAACATAAACACAAAAAAGCGTAGAGTTTTTTTAATGAACAACCAACAAAACAAAAACAAAATCCCTATTTGAAAATGAGATTGTTGTTTGTTCTTGAATGTAATTATGAAATACACCTTATCTGGTTTTGAAGAGAACACTCATATATAATCCGATCAATGTGTTTTAAAGCTGCATTAATTTTTCAAAATTTAAAGAAAAATCGTTTTAAAAATATATATTTTTAAAATAGATGACTTCTAAGCACAATCCATAAGATTCATTTTCATTATTTTTATTCTTATTAGCTGTAAATAAACGAAATCCTCTAAGATGTGGGGCAAATGTTTAACGATGATTATTACAAGCTTTGAGCTATAGCACTGATGTACGGAGAGTCGAATGAATCAAAGGAAAAACCTGATATAAATTGCATTAATATCGAAATGTATTCGCAATGGATTTAATGTTTTTCCTTACAAAGCCACAAATGACAAATTTGATGAAATTCTGTGTTTAATTGATCGTTATTCACCGTTTTGTAGGTTGTGTTTACATGACCCGGTTTTTATGACGTAACCATGTTCTAAAATTAGATCCCACAGGTCTACATCTCGCTGGTAAATTACTAAATTTATTCGAGCTTTTTTCTTTTCTCCAAATTAAACATCGTTCATTAGGGACATCATTAATGTAATCTGCACCGTCTTTAGTTTTTTAGGAAAACTTAATGCAGTTGTAAATAAATACGGATTCATTTCAACTTGTCCATCTTTTTTTTTATTCAACGATTTTGAAAAAAAGCTTGATTTATATTCAACATGAAAAAAAAACAATATAGTTCTCGAACTGAGATACCCTTCGGTAGCTGCGAACTCTTTCTGATGACATAAAAATCGCATTAAAATCAATTCCACGGTTTTTTGAAGATATATTCTTTTCTTTGATTGTTTGACTTTTTTAATAGTTCACTTGTACTATTTCATGTTTACAGTTTCAAAAACTGTTGTCAAGTACATTTTAATTGCTCATTTCCTTCCGTTTTAAACTTTTAATGTTCATGATTACTTGTCTATTTGTCTTCTTTTTCGCAAAACTTTTAGGCATAAGGTTTATGCTTTCTGTCAAATTTCATAAAATTCTGATTAAATATAACAAAATCTAATAAGGATGACAATGTAGATTGTGTCATTGCATTTTGTTTTTACATCATTTATAGTCTTTAGATTTTCAGTACTAATTTCCAAGTTTTTCAGATGAAACATTAAAGCAATTATCACAAATAATTATCATATCAACCATTCCTTTCCATAAATTTTGGAGCGGGAGATTAAGTCCTCAATAAAATAACTTTGTAAAATACAAAAAACAAAAAACTCCTATTACACCATGAACCGGAACGGGAAATGATATGTACATTGATGTATTATGGTTATATTCCTTCTTAGTTTAATTTGTTGTGAATTGAAATCACAAAAGCATAGAGCGGCCAAAAATCAAATATTTCGGAGAGTTGTTATTTCTAGAAAAATAATTCTACTGGTCACAAAAACAATATGCAAAACTATATTCAACATTTCTGTGCGGTTGAATCGAAATCTAATTGACGATATAAAAGTATTTTTTACCTCTGAATGTGATATAACCTTTCACACTATAAAAAGTATGGCTTTTACATACATTTTAAATTCTTTAATGTTACAAATGCTCTGTGGCTTTACAAAGTTTGGGAGCTTAGAGGTCTTAAGCACGCGTTTACGAATCGCAGACCCTCTTCGTGTTAATTTCGAATCCCATCCAGGTAGGTCTAGTGTGAGAAAGCTTGTCAGTTTAATTTGCAAAAGGTCGACAGTTTCTTCGGGGTCTTTATTTTCTCCACTATCCCAGAACTAACCGCCTTTATGTAAACGTAATAATTATTTGAACTTCAATATAATTTTTTAATGGCTTTGTCCTTTAAGAATAATTCTGTTGTAAAACAGATGTTGAGTACTTTTTTTCTTTTTGGCGTTAATTGTTTAAATTTTTGGTTACAAACTATTTCTCTATTCTATTATAATGGATAAATAAAAGAGCAACCCCCGAATTACTTCTGTACATGCAATTGATATTTTCTTTCCAACACAAGGAAATAGACAAATTTCCAAAACGATGAAATAACACGAATACCGTAATCGTAGATTTAAAGATTTTTCATCATCACTCCTGAATATTCTTAGTCTTAAAAACATTTACAAATTGTCATGAATTTAACCTTTACTTATTTCTAAGAGAAGATTGTAAATATTATTCTGTGAGCGTGCAAGAAATCGTTAAAACGTTCAACGCTGCTAATTAAATTTATTTGTCCTATATAGCTTTTGAATAGAATGTAAATGTGCATGCAAATGTCTAATATAGTTTCCTTTCTTGTCTACAGGACCCCATCTTATGTAACAGAAAAAACTCATCTATAGTTTTTTTTATATTCTAACATTTTAAAAATAAAAGTTAACTGTCAATTGAAAAATGAATTTGAACTTTAGGGCTAAGTTATATTTATCGGTCATTCCTAAGGCAGCGAATTAATATCTTAACAAAAAAATCAAATAAGAATATATGCTGCATATTTAGAGCATTAGTTTTAAAACTGCCGACTTTAGATAATAAGGAAATGTTGGTATAACTGAAGTCTTCATTTTGTCTTTCGTTTTAAACATTTCCCAAGAATGTTGTATCATCTTTAGTAGACATTTCACGCACTGATATTCTGTTCAAGATTCCTAACAAAATGAGGAAATGCTGTTTCAATTGAAGGAGCAAAAACAACACTACGATCGTGTTTTTTTTTAAATGAATTTATTTTTTTCAATTCTGTGCTATTTTTTCACAAAAAAAAACATTTCATCAAATTTGTTTTTAAATATTAATAATTAACTAGAAATAAGGTATATCTCTAAGGGTAAAATTTAACATTCTGCGTAAAATATTACGAATTGATTTTCTGTGCATATTTATTTTGAAAAATAATAAATCATTTCATGATATTTGTTTCAATGACAAGAATAATATCAACAATTTCTCTCCAATAAATTAAATGTTAATCTCTAATAATTCTGTAATGTAACTCTGTAAATCTATAGGGTAAAATTTAACTCGTTTTTATTCTGTGCATTTAATTATTTTCATATTCATTTCAATAACAATAACTTAAACAATATTCTTTGGCAATAATTTAGTTTTTAGCTACAAAGTGTTTCCCCTAAGAGTACCAATTTAACCCTTGTAATATTCTGTGCATTTTTTTGGAAAAATAATAAATCATTTTATCTCAATCATTCAATGGCAAGAACAAAATCAACGTTTCTTTGTAATTATTTAAGAATTCTGGTTTTTTCCTAAGAATTTTATGTAACCAATTGATTTTCATGCATATTCATTTTAAAAATACGAATAAATCATTTCATGATATTGGTTTCAAGAGCAAGAACACAGTCAACTCTTTCTTTGAAATATACCTAAATATTCTGGAACAATCGGGTTTTTTTAGGATAAATGTAACTATGTACATATTACTAATGGTAAAATTTAACTCGTTAACTGTGCATTTTATTTTTTTCATATTCATTTCAATAGACAGAATTCTTTCGTAATGATTCAGCATGAAGCTGCAATGTGTTTTTCTCTCCGGGTTCAAATATAACCCTGTTGATATTTTGTGCATTTTATTTGAAAAATAATTAATCTATTCATCACAATAATTTAGTGGTAAGAACAAAATCAACATTTGTTTGTAATTTTTATGAATTTTGCTACAATACTGTTTTCCCTTAAGATAACATGTAACTAAATTGTTTTCTGTGCATATTTGTTTTGAAAAAAATAAATTATAACATGATACTGGTTTTAAATGACAAGAAAAAAATCATTAATTTCTTTCAAAATAACCTAAATGTTTTTCTCAAACTTAATCTCAATCATTCAATGGCAATAGCAAAATCAACACTTTTTCGTAACTATTTAAATCTGCATTAAGTTTTTCAATTTTCTGGATTTTTTTTGATTTTCTTAAAATATATTTTTTTTAAAAAAGATATCCTCTAACCACGATCCGTGAGTTTCATTTTCTAAAATTTCATTTCTTTTAGCTGTAAATAAACGGAATCCTCTGACCGGTTGGTCAGTGTTTTACGATGGTAATTATGAGCTTGGACCATGCGCACGGATGTACGAAAAATCCCTAGAATCGACGGTGAACCATGACAAATTGCATTAATTGTCCTTCATTAATATCCAGATGTATTTGAAATGGTGTTATGTATCCCTTACTAAGTCACAAATGTCAAATTCAACGAAGTTCTGTGTTTAATTTATCGTATTTTACGGTTTTAAAAGTTGTGTTTAAATAACCCGGGTTTTGATGACGTAACCATGTTCTAATATTACATCCCAAATGCTGCATCTCACTGGATAAATACTGTAATTTCTGTATTTATTCGAGCTTTTATCGTTGAACCAAATGTAACATTGTTCATAAGGAACATCATTAATTAGATTAGCACCTGTTTTAATTTTTTCTTTGGAAAACTTAATGCAGCTTTAAGAATTCTGTTTTTCCTTAAGAACTTTATGTAACTTATTGATTTTCTATGCATATTCATTTAAGAAATACTAATAGATTATTTTATGATATTTATTTCAAGGACAAGAACACAATAAACTCTTTCTTTGAAAATGACTAAAATATTCTGGAACAATCGTGTATTTCTCTAAGGGTAAATGTAACTCTGTATATTTCTTAGTGTAAAATTTATCTCGTTAGCATTCTCGTTAGCAATGACAAGAAGATAGAAAAATTCTTGCGAAATGATTTAGTATTCAGCTGCAACGTGTTTTTCCCTTAGGGTACCAATTTAACCCTTGTCATATTTTTTGCATTTTATTTCAAAAATAATAAATTATTTTATCACAATCATGCAGTGACAAGAAGATAACAAAACATTTGTTCGTAATTGGTTAAAAGTTCAGCTGCAATCCCGTTTCTCTCTAAAGGCTAAAATGTAACTTATTGAATTTCCGTGCATATTTATTTTAAAAATTATAAATTATTTCATGATATTGGTTTCAGTGACAAGAACAAAGTCAACCTTTTCTTTCAAAATAACTTAAGAATTCTGAAACAATCGTGTATTTCTTTAAGGGTGAATGAAAAATGAATGCATTACTTTTAAAATCATAAAATATCTATTGCATTGCAACTGATTCAATATATAATTACTTACATGCCACATTTAAAGATAAGACATGTGAAATATTTAAGAAATGCTTTAACGCCCATTGCCTTATCTTTATTACGAATTTAAATCAATCAGCAGCAAAACGTTCAAGATAAATATAGTCTACCTTACAGTAACCATAAATTCATGTTTTAAGTAAGAAACAAATTAGAATTTTATTGATAAATCGATGATAAGAATTTCCATATATTGTTTATGATGTAAAAGATACAAATAGCTACCTCCGATTAAAGAAATCTTAATTTTTGTCCACATGCTAACTTTATCAAACATAATAATGAAATTTTAATTCGATAATTAGAACGATATAACGAAGAATAAATTTTATTAAGTTTGGGTATAATAGAATCAATGCTAAAATCAATAATCATTCCAACTTACAAACATATTTGTAAATTGTCTGGATACTTTGGATACACTGACGTATATATAGTGTCACTGATGAGGAATGATTTTCCGAAATGTGCACATATGGTACATCACAATTTAGCAGGTATTTGTTATACAGACAATTGAACAGTTACAGCGTCATATTATTTTTTGTTCCAGCGGTTATAAATCAAGACATTAAGATTTTGATAAAACATTTATGTCATTCGCAATATTGATTACCAATTACAAGTAATACATAAAAAGATGTCCCTTATCTTTTGATTCACTGGAAAGGTCGTCTGGAAGCAATATTGACCACATTAATACATACGCTTAAAAAAGCGTCAGTTGAAATAGAACATTTTCATTGCTATAAGGGAGCATATTCAAGCTACCATAGGTACCATCGAATAAGATGATTCATAGAGCAACAGGGAATTATTTCATAAGACAAATGTTATCCTTCTCTGATAGAAGCAATGTGGTAAAACATACGACTTTGAATTATAAAATTGCATTGTTGTATGGAATTGCTTTAAAGAGAGGCCCAATGGTTTTATTTTGCCCTACTAGAACTTATTTATCTTTATTTAAATTTCAGACAGCCGTGACAGACATAGGTTTAAAGGGCATTTACCAAAGAATTTTCGCAATACAAACAGTTAAATTGGGCTTAATTCTTTAGAAGAGAAGATGTTATAATATTTTTAAAAAAATATATATTTTTCAGGAAAACTTAAATAAATAAAATAAAATAAAATTTGTTGCATATGTATGATGGCTTTACATCTTTTTTTTTCTTTTGAAGAAACTTGGTTCATAACAAATCTTTATGGCAATTGTAAGTTTTTTTTTTCTTGCTTATGAACTGTCATTGCGAACATGATTTTAAACTGCACCAATCGAATGTCTGATTCCAATTTTTTTTTTCAGTCTAACGGTTTAAGAGACGACAATATATCGTCATATATGTACAATATTATATGTTTACTTTAATAGGTAAAATCTTAACAAAATCACACGTTCAAAGAGAACATTCTGTATGACGTCATTTTTGACAATTTGTTTTCGTATAACTTTAAACTTTTGCAGAACTACTTTCGGTGTTTACCGCCGTTATGTTTACAGTGGCGACACACAAACAGCAAAGTAGGTCACCACTCGCGGCATTTTGAAAAACACTTGAAATGATTAAACAATTAAAGAACTGAAAAAATATTATCCGTATTTTGCAATAATATGTAACAATTAGTTAATAATAATATGCAACAAGTAAAATTAAATGGATGACCTTAAATTAGCTGAAAAACAAAATCCGTCTGTAACTTACTGCTGACGAGCATAGCTGCTTACGGCGAACAAATTCGACAATTTTTGTTAGTTGCTTCGCTTTACCTAAAAGCAATAGATATGCCATCCGATGATGCCCTTCTATAGTGTAAAATCCAAAATGTTTACTTGCAAGCATGTCGGTTTTCGGCAAACTTTTTAAGTAACTGACACGAGGTATCAAGTCATTTCGGTACCAAGTCACTGTAAACAGTCATTTCGGCACCAATTTAAAGTCAATTCGGCACCAACTACGAATAAATTCGACACCAAAAAAAAATTATTTTTTGGTGATATGGGTCTGAAAAGACATTATTTTATTATTATTATTATATTATTATGATTATAATTATTACTATTACTATTATTATCATTATTTAGTTTTTAATTACGATCTTAGGTCTTAGCTAATTTTTCGAATGACCTATTGCCGGTGCCGAATTGACTCGGTACCGAAATGACCTGGTTCCAAAATAACGGCATGTTGACGTCACGTATAAGAATTTTGCAACACTGACAGTGAAAATTTACACATTTTCTTTTAAAAATGACGTAACAACATTTTAAATTCGTAATAAAAAATCAAACCTTGTTGAATCAGTGTCTTCTTATCATTTATCAAAAATTGTTCGTTGACCTACCTTGTGTTTTTGTTGCACATACCAGATGTTACCTCATTTGGCGGCCATCCAAGTGTGCCACAGCCAACGTAAACAATGTCACATTGAATCAATACGCCTACTGTACACAAAATAGTTCGACGTCTCGATTTTTTTTTTCCAATTTTTTATTATATTAAAAAAAGCTGATTCAATTGTTAATGGAAAAAATGTATCGACTAAGCCAGGGTATTTTTAAAATGGTTAAATTTGATAACTTGAGTTTCTTTTAACTTATTTATAATTAAATATAAATTTCTTACATAAGGTCCTGAATGCAGGGCAGCTTAACCTTTAACTCGAGGACAGAACTTTAAAATCTTTTAGATAGTTTTAATCAGTTTCTATATGTCGTTATGCACATTTGTGTCCCTCTATATTGGCATTTGCCTAACCTTTATTTTATTTTTGAAGTACTTTTTTCTTTGTCTGTAAAAAAAATGTTACTCAAAGGAAATTGTTTTGTAATTGGATTGAGCAAAGGAAGATTCTTTAGTCTTGAGCAATCGTTGTTTTCGAAAACTTATTTAATATATTTAAGTTATTCACCAATTATTAAATTTTTATTGACAAAAACAATCAGATTTTTTAGAGATAATAGATAAAATAGTTTTTTATGTTCTTTTAAAATATTTTAATTTCTTCGGCTTCTAGCATTACTGAAGAAAAATGAATTTCCGAAATGTGCACATATAACACATTAAAACTAAACACAGGTATTTTTGTTAGATGTTTTCAAGTAAAAACTAAACACAGGTATTGTTGTTAGATGTTTTCAAGTAAAAACTAAACATTGGTATTTTTGTTAGATGTTTTCAAGTAAAAACTAAACACAGGTATTTTTTTAGATGTTTTCAAGTAATAGTCTTATTATCAGTGGCATAAAACAACTTTATCTTGAAATCAATGATATAACAATTGTATATGAAAAATATAAATTTAAATTATATGAAAAACTAGTTAAGGTACTTCATGTTAGTAACTATTCTATACAATTAATTTTGTTAAAAAGTGAGAAAATAAAACAAAATTGACAAGCAAAACAATTTTTCTTTTTTTAAAACCAAACAAACGAATTACTTCAAACTTAGAAAAACATGGTATGTAAATCAGAAACTTTTACTTTTGACCATAAATGAAGAGGAATGAATAAATAATTAAAACACAATAATTTCCCTTAACTAGTAGTTATTAGTAACAATGTTCTTAAGTAAAAGCTTCAAAGAAATAGACCTTGTTAGCCAAATAATATCATCCTTTGTGTAAAAGTTTCAATTATAAGCCAAATTATTTTGTAATGGAATCTTATTGCCGTTATTTTGTTTATTATTTTTATTTCAAGGATAGGTTTTAGATCTACGATTAGTGTAGTCAGGATAGCTATTCTTGCATCATATGTCCGTTTCCGTTCAATAGTTGTGTCGTTGTACTACTTTGGTTTATTCATTAACAAATCTTTGGATTTTCAAATTAACTTTTAACTTAATTTTTTATATTTCATCGATAATGAATAATCTTGATATTCCGTTTTGGTTCATGCTATTAAAAACTTATTCAGTACAAATTATCGATAATGATATCTATTATGGAATTAAATACATCAATGCTTATACGAGTCCAAAGAAACCTTGAGATTGTTATTTTCAAGAAGTTTGTTTTACAATTTTAAATCTTCCATGATTCACGTAACTTTACATTTACTTATGTATAATTAAAATAAACCTTTCATTATTTACTTTCTTTTTTTCCTGAAAAATCTCTGTACCAATAAAACACACATACCAGTCCTTGTCCGTATCAAATTATTCTGAACCTGAAAAGCTTAACAGCCTTATATATTATTTTAACTTAATTCGACAAAAAATTATCAAATTTTGTTTATAAATAATTAAATCGTATTTCATTCACTTTAGCAATTCGTGTTATCGGTTTGTTAATTAACTTTGCCCTATATTACCTTGTTAATTTTTAATGATTCGTTCCTATCTTCCTTTACTTAATTTAAATAATATTGTTATTAGACGCCCAAACTTCCAAAAGCTTAATTGTTTTTGCACCGTTGTTTCTTATTATTATTATTATTATTATTATTATTATTATTATTATTATTATTATTATTATTATTATTATTGCTATGAACTTGTCTGACAAATTTCTCGAAGGCCCTTGGTCCAATTTTAACCAAACTTCATAGGAAGATTGAACCTCATCTCAAAAAGAGGCATCCAATTTTCAAAATGGCAACCCTTGCCATGTAGACTGACAAAAATTAAAAATCTGTAATGCCGTTTAATACCCATTACTATTCAGCAGATTCAAATCATATTCCTACCAAATCCATTGATGTATTAAGAACTTTGATTTTGCCGTTTGTTTTTTTATTTATCAAACTTTTCGGAACCTAGTGTCACCATTGAAGAATTACTTTCCGAAATGTGCATATATGGTACATCAAATTTTTTTAAACTTGGTACATATCGTAACTACAATGTGCAGCTTGAAATGCCTAATTATTATTTGACCTTCATTTCACGGTTGAGTGATTTTTACTTGAGAGTATTTCACACATTTCTCAAATTCATTTCGGGCATCTTTTTGTAATGATGCCTCAATCATTACATTATTCCTCTTTAAGTATTAAAGTGAGGTTGATTTTGATCATACAGTTTATACAGAATAATAAACAAACATACCAGTCCTTAATTTAACATAAGAGTATAGGAGAACTCAACTGATTTTTTATTATTTTTTTTCAATTGGATCCTTTTTTCTGCAGACAAAGATAGTTCATGTTTTAAAATTTGATTCTTTAATTATACCAGGAAAAAGGAATTATACTAAATGTAATAAAAACGTAATAAAATCACAATTATGTTTTTTTTTTCAGGATAGGAATCAAATTAAAACTTGATATAATTATAAAGATTAAGAAAACGCTTTAATTTAGTTTTGCCTAATATGGCATAAGTGTGTGTGTGTGTGTGTGTGTGTGTGTGTGTGTGTGTGTGTGTGTGACTAAAATCTGAAAACATGAACGTAGCAATTGCCAATGTAATAAAAACCAAAAAACCAAAAACGGGACATGTTGACATTGAAATAAGCAAGGCAAAAACATATATTGGAAATTTTCATTTTATTACATTCTATTTGTTACACTTTTAAACAGTTTGTCCTTTGGAGTGCCTTTTTTTTACCAAACATGAGCCACAATATTCTGTTTTCTATTTAAGATTCAGGTAAACACTGTTTTTTAATGTTCGGTCGATTATTATTTTGAAGAGATTTTATTGTTTTTGGGACTAGGAATCTAGTTTAGGCACGTTACTAAAGTTATCGGGCCGTTATACAAGATGAGTAGTACTCGGAATAAAGGTCATAATTTCTCCTTAGGGTGAATTGATTTCTACAGTCGAAAAAATTGTGTTGGGAAAGAAGTTACTAACAGTGAATGTGTATACGGTTTTAAAACTAAAAGAAACAGATTTCATGTTTGTGTGCTTCTTAAAAAATTAATCGAATGCCAGAAAGATTTACAACTCTTATTGACAATGTTTGTACGTCACTAAAAAAATTTCAACAATTTTCAGGATGAAATAAAAAAAACATTGATGAAAGAACACAACGCTCAATGGTATTAGCTTTTTTTCCTTCAATGTAAACTATATAAGATATATTAACGTTTTATCACGCAAGCTCCGGATTGTAAGATTCAAACGCAAAAGTGATTACTTTTTTTGTTATTTAAAAACGGATACGAGTTAAAACTTTTGAGCTTAAGAGAATGTCACGTGTAATTGACACGATTTATCCAGTGGGATTCTTCATTTTTACCTTAGTTGTCTTAGCAACTTCAATTGTAAACGCACAAGTATCCTCTGTATAAAACTATATAGAATTGTGCAGCTATATAACATGTCATTGGTTAATCATTAGTCAAAACAACCACTTTTACATTCAATATCTTGTCAAACCGGAAGGCGGTATCGATATCAAAAGCACTGTGAGAAATTCAAACTTATTTGTAAAACCTTTATTTGCAGTTGAAAAATTGGCCTTGGCTAATGGCAATGCTATTAAGAACAAACAAATAACAAACAAACAAACAGAAATGTAAGTGAGATCTATATAAAGTCTTTATATAAAGATTCTAAACTTTTTACAGTATGGACAGACATTGAACACAGTAGAAATTAAGAGGTATATTCAGGTCAAAGATGTTTATTATTATACAAACAATAATCTAGTCCAATAAAGGTTTTTGTGCACAGAAAAGATATACTTTTCATATAACTAAACTGACCCTCTTGATAATTAGCCACACTCAGACATGTTATAAGCTTAAGAGGTCTCTTTAACAGTTATACTGCTTTAGAATTTTACCATCTGATCACTGTCTGAGACTTCTTATAGGCAATTAAATGTTTTATTCTCATGTTTTGTGTCTGCCCACAGGAGTTTTTTCGACGACCAAAATATTTGTCAATCAATAGAATTATCACACCTCAATATTTAGAAAATACAGATCACCATAATTAAACGTATATAATAGAGAACTTTATAAGCAACCTTTTAGCCTCGGGTTATTCCGCAAACGGTTCAAAAACGGTTCATTTTCTGTGACATAAGTAATTTATTTAATAACAATTTATTGAAAATATAACTATTTATTATACCATTTCTTAATTTGTATGTCGTGTTTATGTTTCAATTGTTTGGTAAAATAATATTTGTTTTAAATTTTAAAATTGTTGTCACAACTCTTTTCAATATTTAAGGATAAATACTACAGTTGGTTTGTTAATATATATTTTTATACCAAGCATAGAATAATTCGACATTCGACATAATATATAGACATAAAACATATTTTTAAAACAGCTATTTAATCTTCTATTTCAGCTTATGATTTTTATATATCAAACTTTTCGGCCCCTAGTGTCACTGATGAGGAATGATTTTCCGAAATGTGCATATATGGCACATCAAAATTTAGCAGAAATTTGTTATATATTTTATATATCAAACTTTTCAGCCCCTTGTGTCACTGATGAGGAATGATTTTCCGAAATGTGCATATATAGCACATCAAAATTTATAAGGTATTTTTGTTATATATTAATATAGCTACGGGTGTAGCTAGCTAAACAGGAGGTGCTTACCCTTCCGGAGCACCCGGCCTCACTTCCTTGATGGAAGTTCACGTGTATCACCTATTTTGCCAGTTTGCAAAGTTTTGACTTTGTTTTTGGGATTGTGATATGGACAAGGACTGGTATGTTTGTTTTATTATTTTTTTTATAGATAGGAAACATCATAGGAACAGCAATCAACACAAAAATCTTTCGTTTCAAATAAAAAAAAACATGTACTTGGTAAAAGGTAACACAAGAATACGAAAAAGAAATGTTAAAATCTATAACTGTTACAGTAAGTTTGTATCATACCCGTTTTTAATCATTTTTAATGCTGTCAATATCTAAAGTCATGCTAAATAACACTTTTTAACAACATTAAAGGAATTCGTAGTATAATCATGAATCATTAAAAAATTTAAAAAGCTATACTAAATGTCTTTGAAGTACAAATAAGTTGATATTATTTAAAAAGTACTTGTTCAAAATGCAAGTATCAAAAATAGTCTACATTCTGTAAAAATTCTCCAAATTAGAAAAATATTGTTACAAAACATTTTGCATATAAATTAGATATTTTTTCTGCTTAAGAATTGTTTTGAGTATATATATACGCGAGCGTGGGTGTGTGTGTATGTGTGTGTGTGATTTATTATTTTTTGCAAGACATTTCAATGGCATTAAGCATTACCTTGTATTCATCTTGGTTGACTTATAAGTTTTCGCTTGTCTCATTGACTTTATCTAATAACTAAGATGTTCTATTAGTGAATCACTGACAATTTGCATGCAAACAATTCCAAAAAATGCTTTTAAAAGTTCTTAAAAAAATTACCATTTCCTGATAGATGTTGTTACAGTCAAATTAAAAAGTAAAGTAATATTATTGGTGGAATTTGATAAAAATATGTTATGAAAACCTTAAAATGTAGAATTGCAATTTTACAATACGTGTCCTACACAAAAATAAAGCTTCACTCCATCTTGTCTTTCTCCTATTTAAATTTAAATTTAAATTTAACGATACGTTAAAATTGGTATAAAAGAAAATGTACCTGATCTTTAAAGATGGTATAATAGGGATTTTCCCTGTATATAATCTTTAGTAAAATACATGTTTACCTCTTCGAAATGGTACATACTTCTGTAAGTTAAAAATAAATAGTTTCTGAATTAAATCCTTTCAATTTTAACTCAAACTAGAACGGAAGAATAAATTATCAGAAACGAAAAATTGATTGGTATAGTTGCTGCAAAAGAAGCTTTAAGAGTCAATGATGAAGTGTCAATAAAATGGGATTTAAGGGACACAAAAAAGAACCAAATAGATTAAATCCATATCAATAATAAAACAGCAGAATTCTGCGTCGAGTGTTTTTCTGACACGTCCTAGAACACTTTTTGAAAAAAACGTATTTTAGTTGTTTTAAATGTAATAGCACTTTGTGTAACTATATTTGACAAGATTTATGTTAGAAATGTGTTTTTATAACATATTAAAACTACAGTGTCTTGTGAATTTTAATTAAAAAAAACCAATGACTTAATAATTGTTATTTCACTTGAGATAACAATATTTTAAATATCACTAGGTAATGATGTTTGTAAAGTATGCAGGAACATTTCCGTAACATTTATTTTAAATATATTTTATAGAATTGAAACATTAAATCCGCTTTATTGTTTCCTAAAAATGGCTTAAATTACGCATCGTTTAAAGGTATTGTATTGGGTCTTGAACTGAAACACTGACAATATCAAAAATACATTTACACCAGCCAATATATTACAACTACATAATGACGGGTATTAGTAAAATGGTAAGAAATAAACATTGAATTCCATTAATTCGGTGAAACAATTAATGAGTAATACATCTGTTCTTTATATGAAAATTTTTTTAAGCATCGTAAAGCTTACGATAATATCCTACCTATGTACAAATGAATAATAACACCTCTTATGAAATAAGAATGTAAAAATGAAATTTGCATTAAAACTAATTAATAATAGCCGAATGCAACCGTGACAAGATATAAACGTAGATTATAAACCAGCCATACAAGAAAAGAAAAGACAAAACATTGGATATTTTAGACATTCAGTTTTAGTTTGTAATAATTCCATAGGTAAAAAAGGTACAGGTTTCTTTCTTAACTTACATTTTTGTTACTTCTTAATTAATACGAATTATTTTGCAATCAGAAAACACCAGCAGTTAATGAAGATGCAATTAAATCATAGATGATTTTACACTCTTCCATTACTTACTGAATTACAGCTGTGGTCAGGAAACAGAAGAATAGATGGATATATTGATACTAAATGTTTCTGACAGGGTCAATAAGATCCTATTAGAACTATACATTTTCCAGTCAGCTTGAATTAACAGAAAACCTATATATATTTATAGAACGCATATAAAACACTGGGAGTGTCACTAAATAAATTGTAGAAATAACGACATTTCTTATTCCTTATTAAGACATATTCCAACTAAAAAACTATTTATGAAATGTAAAATACTTTATCAGTGTAAAACTTTAATGAATAAACTGAGTTCTATTGTTTTTTTTTCTACGGATTAATTATAATTCCTCTTCTCAGAAGTCTTCTTTTAATTTCTAAATCATTATAGAGTCACTTTAACCAAACTTATACTGGATATATTTGACTTATCATAGTTCATTGTTCCTTTCATTCCCAAATTTGTCTTTGCTCGTGATTGGTGCAGCTGGCTACACAGGAGGTACCTACCTTTCCGGAGCACCTGGCCCCAATTCCTTGATGGAAGATCACGTGTATAGCTATATTGGCCAGTTTTCAAAGTTTCTACTTTGTTTTTGGGGGGATTGTGATTGGGACATGGTATATGATGCTTATATGTTTGTGTTTTATTTTATTTCTTAATCATTAGTTATTCAGTCATTATTTTTAAAAACAAAAATATATAAAGATATTCTTTGAAGGTTGGTTTCGGATTCAATATATCAGATAAGCAATATCTGGTTATCGAACCTTGTAAACCATTTTGTTGTTGTTGTTGTTGTCTGACAGAATTATTAAAAGATAAAATATTTCCAAAATGAAATATTACAAGATATTTCAGATAAATTCTATTAGTTGTGAATTAAAATATAAATGTTTCTGGCGTATAACTTCTGTCATTTGCACGTTTGCTGATAAAGTCGGAGGAAAATAAGAATGGTAACCTACCCTAAACCTTTGCAAAGATGGATTAATACTGATAACTAGCCAATCTCTATATCGTTTGGACTTATTCAAACAATTTTCCTTAACTTATGTTTATTATCCATATTTTTATAAAATGGAAATAAAAAAACAATAAATATATGTTCCTAACGTCTTCATATTAGAGTTATCCGAGTTAAGCTACGTAAATAAAGTTGCAACGTAAACTTTACATTAGACATACGTATCGATATAGGGGGAGTTCATTATAAAAAAATGGTTAGAAAAAAACCAACACTAAAATTTTAGTCAATACTCTGCCAAGTGAATCCAAAAACGTGTGTCATTTGCGTGTTAAAATTTTGGTACAAAATATAAAAAATAACAGGTAGAAACTAAACCCAACGCAAACCAAAATTAAATATTGTTTTATTTAATATTTACGGAGGAATTCTATTTTTCTTTCTGCAAGTCCTGCACATAATTCTGTAATGGATTTTAAATATAACCTTTGATGCCAAAATACCTCACCTATCACTCTAAATAACTTAATATCTTTTATAAGTGTTCAACATAAACTCTTCTAGAGCGTACATTTAGTTTTCTTTGGCGTTGAATTTTTTACGTTTTGTAAGTATCTATCACTCAGATTTCGTAGTGATGTTTGATTGTATAGGTTGATAACTGGAAAATCACTTGGATAAATACCGTCACCTAAAAGACGAAAGTTTTAAAGAAACGAAGATCCCGTCCAATTTTTGGCATTGAATTGAAAGCCCCACATTCATTGTCATGCCCACAGAAACCAGAATGAACATATACGATATTCCTCTCGTTGTCGATTACAACTTGAGTGTACATGCAGTGGTATTTTTGTGACCAGAGTAATACATATGTCGATTGCAAAAAGTCTAGCAATTTCAGGTTTGATAATCCCTAGTAATAGAAAAAATATAATTTAAAAGACCACATAAACAGAAAACCAAAACATTAATAAAATTATTTTTTAATTTTAATTTTTTTTTATTTTTTTTTTTTGGGGGGGGGGGTATTGGGAGGGTGTTGGGAAAGAAGGGTTGATGAGGATGAGGAGGGTTCCCAGTCGAATATGCATGAGTAGGTTAAGGACTAATATAATAATACAACATCTTGTTTTGTAATGTTAAAATCTTAAAAATATAAAATACACAGGAAAACAGTTCAACAATACTCTTGGCCTTTATTCATTTGTTCATTTATATTCACAGGTGTAACCGTTGTATACAGTTGATTGGCTTACTAAGCATGACAGGCCAAAAGAAGCATGTTTCAATTTTGAAAGAGGAAAAAAAAGTTGAGTTTAAGAAGCTATTCTGAGCATCCTGGAAATTGGCCTGTAATATTAGAAGAAGTGAAATCAGATTCACATACCTTGTCTGATGATGCGAAGTTAATATACAGCGAATATTCAGTGCCTAAGTTACGGAGGCGTATGAGCGACCTGTTTACGAAACTTATGACAATGTCTGAGGACAAACTGAGTTCCGAAGAGGATCTGGCCTGCAGGTTTTGGTGCAGCAATAAAAAAAAGAAAGAGAAAAGCTGTCCAAGGCAAAAGAAAACAGTAAAGAAATCTACTAAGGTATTCTGTAATTATTATGCAAGACAATTGGAAGTTACGCCCACCCCACCCCTTGATGTACTCCTAAATCAGAAGATTTCAACAAAATAAATCAATAACTGATTAAGTATTAGAAAATGAAGTATAATAAAAAATTGTCAAGACTATTTCTGAGCAACATATATTGTTTTTCAAACATAATACTTTATACATACAGAATATGTTTGTTTTTTATCTATATACATAGTGTTTATATATGTTAGTGAAACAATGTTATAATGGCTGAAAATGTTCCATTAGGTAAAAAAAACACAACAATGACAGAAATGCATGGGATCATAATAATTTGTTAACAGAAACAGCAAGTGCGAAGAGATTTGACATAATTCTTCGTTAAAGGTCACAGTTACCACTTATATATAGAATCAGCAAAGTTCTACAAAGTTTCCCATCATTTACTGACTTTTCAGTAAAATGCCTTTGTTGTATACAATTTTAGCTAATTGGCACGAGGTGAGTGATACAGGCCCTTTGGGTATGATGCTCCTAAATATGGGACAAAAATATTAAGCACTATGCCAAACTCAAAGTCCATTAAACAAATGGCAACATCTAGTACGAAAAGCATAAACTCTTTTACATCTGGAAGTGAGTTCAGGTGATCCGGAATAGTGAGTATCTCCGCATACGGCACCCTTCACGCTTTTATGATAATGTATAAGCTCGTGTGGTAAGAGGAAAATGCATACAACCTTTAGTTTTCTGTATGTTTATAAATGTTCATTTCATTTAACAGGCAAATATTACTCAAGAGGTGACGAGTGTATTAAGAAATAATGACAGGGCAGTGTCGACTGACAAGGACAACATCCAACCAGTTAGTATTGTTAAATGCTCAAAGATAACAATAAAATTGATAATGAATGAATATATGAATTGGCAATATTTTATTCGATTTACCGAAACTTGCCCTATAAGTATATTTCTGTACCAGCGAGACAAGCTATAAATTTCCAGAGATTTTCTATATTCCATTTAATTTCCATTTATGTATAAAGTGCGCCTATCAATACGTAGATTTTTGTGATCAGATTACAGAGGAAACGGTTCAGGTTATTTTATCTCAGAGAAAAGCATTGATAATTTGAAGTATCCTTGTTAGGGTGTAAAATAAAATCTGAAATTGAAAAACAAATCAAGACAATAATTACCTTATTATTTCAGGGACCATCAGACAACAGAATGAATTGTATTCCATTAAGCGATGGCGAAGGAGCTTGATACTTCTGCAGAACCAGAACCAAAGAATAAAAGAAAAAGCCACAAAAAAGTTTCCAGGGAAGCCAATGAATTGTATATTGACTTTGCCAAACATTCACTCCCTCAATTAATGCAAAAAAGAATTATTGCAAGGATAAATTTTTGTCTCAGTAATGCACTTTATATTGCGATGAAATTGTATCATTAAATAAAATTCTGTATTGATTGAATATATTGTGTATTTGGAATTTTTTCCCTTAGTTTCACTTTTACACGTCGTTGACATGGAATGGAATCTTGCTTTTAATTCAGAAAAATATGGGCCAAATACGTTGTTCATTATTTTTATATCTTTCTTTGATAATTACTATCCCTATATTAATATGTATAGCTAATGTAAAACAGAAGTAGGAAAGTTAGTTACGTAACTTAACTCGGACAACTCTAATAGGTTATTTTATTTATTTTTTCAACCAAGTTCTATTTCCAAATAAAAATAGAAGTTCCTATGGAAACTGGTTGCTAAATATGAGGGGTTGATGAAGTCCCTTTAATAGAATTGAAACCATATCACTGAGGAAGTATTTGCTCATTAAATCTACTTTAAATAGTTTAAATTTAGTTTTTTCAATATGTAATAGTCCTTCTTTGCGCCTTTTATACACATTATGTAATTTCTTTTCGTAGATACGTTGTTTATTGCAAACTAAGAGTTTCATTTAAAAATGATTTCTTGTTTTTAGGACCGATGGGTCTTCAATTTGCGGAAGTGTTTGAACGTAATGACACATGTCTTTACATCTCTTAATTTATATACGGCTCTTTGGGTTTATATCTGTAGCTTCTATTAAGTCCGTTTCGTCATGTGTTTGGGATAACAATTTAGAAATAATTAGAAGACTTTTCAATTTAAAATCGGTAGTACTAAAACGGGAATAACCCAATAGTACAAACTGTATGATAAATGTAAATTCCATAGCAAGAATATCAGGAAACGCTGCCATCTAGCAAAAAAATTTAATAATTTGAAATTTCAAAGTCATATCTTTTTTTTCAATTTTTATCTTCATTAATATATATATATTCGTTATTGTAAGATCAAGATTAAGAAAAAACAAGAAAATATCGTGTTTGCTTTATGTTAGATGTTTCAGGGGTTTTTTTCAAATTTATGAGGGATAATAATATCATCAAGAGGCTCTGTAACAAAAATTCGAAAGAGGGTACCGTGCATTGTCAAATTCGAAAGCCGTTTATTAATTAAAAAATAAAAGCAATATCAGAATCATTTTAATACAAGATTTGGAACCATTATACAATAGACTCAAATAAGGTTTTGTGTTTAAAATATTTAACAAAAATACATCTGCCATATGTGCACATTTCGAAAATTATTCTTCATCAGTAAGACTAGGGTCAAGGGACTGAATAAGATGATACATAAAAAAGATTATTAATGAATAATGTTCGAAAATTATAGGTATCTAAATCAAGGTAAGATAAAACAAAGCTTAGTTTTAAACATTTTTCAAAAATTAAGACGACTGAAATTTTTGACAGCACAAAGTACCTCCGCTGTGATATGCATACCCTCAGAGAGTTTTGCTCCACCAGCAGCGGTACCCGCTCAGGGGTTTCAAATATTTAACAAAAATATCTGTTTAATTTTTATGTCCCATTCGTGACTATTTCAGAAATTCATTACTCATCAGTGACACTAGGGGCTAAATTTTTTTTTTTTTTTTTTTTTTTTTTTTGGTTGAGAGATGGAAAAAAAATAATATCTGAACATTTGAAATTAATGAATCCAGTTCATTTAATAAGCATTTTGTTACTTTTAACTTAACAGTTTTGATCATTAATCTGCTGACAAATAGAATTCACAACAAAGGAAAGATCTAAGTACATGCACTGAGCTGATCAATAAAATTAATCAGTGGACTAAAACTCCAAACACTTCAATTCATTTATTACAGAATTATTTGATTAATTTTTTATGTTACTTCGAATATACCTTGATGTGACGAAAAACATAATGATATCCTGCTATCATTAGCCGCTGCAAGTGAAATAAGAATGCCTAGATAATACGTTTTATTACCTTGAGCAACAAAGGTGTCAATTTAATTTTATTTAGAACCATAGAAACTGCAGAAACTTTGCAAGCTGTTGTGAAGAGATTAGTTTTCTATTTTCTTTTCACACTTATTCCTCAAGGCCATTGTTCTGTAACAATCTCAGAAAAAAATGGGTGACAAAATTTCTTCTTATTTTATTTTCATTATTATATCGTTTCAGCATAGATATAAATAAATTGAAATAATTATGTGCGGCAAAATACTTGTGACAAAACACATAGATGCTGAAACAAAATTGAAATGAGGAATTATAGGAAATACGTGGTTTTAATACCTGAAAACAAGAATTTATTATAAAATAAGATTATCATATCTCATTAGTTAACTAATTTTGCCAGCTTTCAAAGCTTTTACTTTGTTTTTGGGATTGTGATTTGGACAAGGACTGGTATGTTTGTTTTATATCAATCTTTTCGAACATATTTTTTAATTCTTTTACGTCGTCTCAAGTATTTGTATTATGAACAAGTTAAGAACCACGTGGAGTCTGTACTGTTGCGTTATTTTTACTTTGTGTCAGATATGCAATAGGCATTTTATTTTGATTAACATTTTTAAGGTTTTTTTGTAAACTATAATATAATATAAAACGTAATAAATTAAAAAAACGCAGAAAAGAAACGACTTAACCATTCATTTACTGGGAAAACCAAACTTTTACAAGTTGTTAACAAAATAGACAAAATGGAATTATAAGTGGGTATCAATTTCTGTAATATAAAGTATATAAATATGTAAAGTTGAACTTTGCGAAGATAAAAATACAAAACGGTTTTAATTCTGCTCCAGCATGTTAGCAATTATTCTGAAGTATTTTGTGTCACGTGTATTCTTTTGAGAGGACAATATTTATGTTCCTTGTGTTTTATATGGTAAATAAAAAAGCTTAAACTTGAAACAGTGTTTAAAACTTCGCTATAACAATTAATCATGGTAGAACACAATAACATTACTTCTGTTCATATTTTATACACTTAAAAGCCTTTAGATTCCAAGCATGTTAATTTACGGTACGTTAACAAATTTACATCTAATAATGACACTAAGAGTTAAAATTCAATAAAAAGGAAATAATGAACATCAAGTAAACCTAATCTTCAATAGAACATAGCAGATGAACTACTATGACGGTTTTAATAATGCGTTTGGGTAAAAGATAATAAGGATGATATTAAGCAAATTATTGTGAATGGATGTTTTCGCATAGGAGAACAAAAATGAGCAGCAAATTGGATTCAAAAAGTTTTTATAAAAGCTTTTTTTATTAAAGCATTTATCTTATGGACAAATGAACTTTTACACTCTAATACAATATTAATTCAACTACCAACTATAAACAAAGTAATTTTCCATAATAAAAAGATTGTAGTCAATTTGTTTCGATAATTTTTCAGCTAAGGCAAAGCTACTACCTTCTTTTTCTAAACAAAGCGGAAGGCAATTACATACTAGACATCTATCCCAAGTGCCTATATAGTCATGGGACTCTTCTATAGCAGTATAACCGCATCACTAAACATTTTCCCCAAGTGTCTATATAGCCGTTAGTTCAAATATGTATTCGCAAATTAATTGTATTGCTTTGTCTGACTGATTTATCGCACTGATTACGAGACTGATTTTTCATTCATGTATTTAAAAATTGTCTAAGAATAAAAATAATAAATTCCTAAAAGAACAAAAAAGTTATAACATTTTAGGTCATACAATCGTATCAAAAATATTATATAAAAGACAAATAAATTAACATAATTATGCTAATTACTATAAAAAAAACAGTTGCGTTCTTGTCTCAAAATTGATCACGGTTTCCTTTTGATTTGTAAATTTTCTTTTCTGACAGGTAATAAAGGCATGCAGAATTTTATATTTATTCAATCAATTTACGGATGAATGATCATAAATTGGAATGATAAGATAATATTTATATGGTCTTTTCAATTTTATTTTGAGATTTAAGCTTTTTCTCTTTACAAAACATCAAAATAATATTCATTTTATGTGTTTATGTGTTATGTCAAAGATTTATTTTTCCAGGATCAAAGGTTTCTCACAATTAGATTTTTAAGTACAAATGAGCACAAAATGTAAAAATATTTCTTTTTAAAAAAAAATTGTCTCGGAGACACTACGGGTCATAGTATATTTTTCAAATTTTAATCTTTTTTTTAAGCAGCTTTTTTTCTGTAAAACGAAAAAAGTTCTTGGCAACATCAATCGCAGTTTAAACATTATTAATAAAACATCGAAACAAGGAAAAGAAAACAAAATAAAACAATTTATGATAAAACTCCGACATAGCTTAAGCGCTAGAGTTAAATCAGATGGTATATTCTTAGTAAATTGATTGGGTAACCAACCCCTTATTTGATATGCAGATGTCTATAAATGTGGAAGACTTAAACATAAAAAACAGTCAAAGACAACGACAGCACTTTAACCGACAAACACCAGTCACTCTTTTTGGGTTGAATTTTTATACAAACAGCCTTCCTGTTAAGTTAGGTCCTACCTTCTATACATGATTCGATACTTTTAATTTGTGCCTTCTTTATTTAAATAACATACATTTACAACATATTTTTCAAACACTTAAGTTTTGCCAATCAGTAAAAAATCAATACATTTATAGCTTAAAAGTCTCATAGTACTTAGGGTTTAAGATTTTGTTTTTAGACAATGTGTTATTATGGGTTTTGCAAGCACCGAAAGCAAACAGCAGATAGTTATAACGTGTTATTCTGAATGATTACCACAATAATTTGCAAATATTATCACTTCATTTCCATTTTTATCTAATGTCAATGAAATTAAGCCATTTATCTTAATATACACGATGTAGTAAATACATTTAAAAAATGTAATTGTATAATGAACTCTTCTCACTTTAACACATGTATATCAATGTATAGGGCTTATTTAAAAAAAATTCTAATAATTAAATATCTTTTCTAACTAAAAAGATATCATTAAGTGTTTAAATGCTTAATGTTCATTAAATAAGACAAAGAAAAAGTGAATACTTCTCAAATAATTTTATTGTTTATACTTATAAATCGATTCGACAAGTGCGATACGGCTGAGCAATCAGCTTAACATAGTATCATAAACAACATTACCATGTCATGTGACAATTATCATGTGATACCATCAAAGCAAAATGGCCGTCTAATTCAGGTTCTTCCTTGTTGCCGGTCACAAAATTAGTGGTCGCTGACCGCGTTTCGCAGGTGACCGTTTATTTCAGGTGAAATATATAGTAAAATCCATTGGGCGGGATTCAACCTGACCGCTATCGGCAGGTGACCGTTAATTCCAGGTGACCGCTAAGGCAGTTTTTACTGTATATAATACCATAGCTTATATTAGATATAATAATTGTCTGTAGTTTTCATTTATTGTTTTATACGTTATACAAGTTATAAAAGAACCATTTCTTGATTCAGATATTTCTAATTTGTTACTATACCTTATTTAAAATGTATTTTAATTTGATGTCTGTTATTGAAAGTTTATTGAATTCGTAATGTAGAAGTATTCACATAAACATAGAAGATACAATTGTGAACTATCACAGTATAAAATGTGGAGGATTGGACTCTTGGACTGGATTTGACTCTTGGACTGGACTCATGAATTGGACTCTTGGACTGGATTTGACTCTTGGGTTGGATTTATGGATTGGACTCGTGGACTGGACTTAAAAGAGTGGACTTATAATTTTTTCTTCATGATTTTAAAATAAAACTTCATTATAACAAACACTACATTTATTTTACATATATCTTATCGAATAATTCCCTTATAAAGTAAAAGAAAAATACAGTAATAGTAATTTTATATTGCTTGTCTTATCTAGGAAATATCAAATGTTGTCAAAGGTCGAATATTTTTCTCCTTAAAGCTGGAGTATTTGTATTTGCAAGCTCCTAAATGCTTCAAAAAATACTGACAGATTTTTGGTCCCATCTTAAGAAGTAAAATAAAATTACACTGTTGACTTAAGAATGAATCAATTGTGATATACATAACAGTGCAGTAAAAATTTAAAGTATATTGTGACAAAATACACATAACAATTATTTAGTTATTTAAACACAGTAAAATAAATGAACACACACACACTTTTTGAAATCTTTTCATATATATGCAAAACAATACTTTTATTCCTGTAAACAAAAACCATATTGGTATACATGTATAACAAATAGGTGTTATAATAAGAAATAAAACAGCAATGATTACACATATAACAATATTACAATATTAATGTAAAAGAGAGAAATAGTGAAGGTTTCGATAGATTTTATCCTTTTTAGATCCCTTTTTATACTCTGAAACTAGTGATTTTATACTGTGTCGGTTATTATGCCTTTATTCACAATACCCCAGTGTCAAAAGAAATTATATTATGTCATTGTTATTATTATTTATATATTTTTTTTATTATATTATTTTATTTTATTTATTTTTTATTTTTATTTTTATTATTCTGTATTTATTTATTTTTTTTTTTGCAATTAAAACAAACGCATTCTTACTTAAGATGAAAGTAAAAAACATGGTTCAATGATAAATGTATTTGAATTTAATGCTAATAATTAATGTTCAAAATGCATATATATATATGTGTGTGTGTGTGTGTGTGTGTGTGTGTGTGTGTGTGTGTGTGTGTGTGTGCGTGTGTGTGTGTGTGTATATGTGTGTGTGTGTGTGTATTGAACAAACAACATGAACTTGTATTCGTAAAACGTAAATAAGAAGCCAAACCAAAAGACCAGTCCATGAGTCAAAAGTCCAACAAGATTATTCCAAGATTCTAGTCAAATCCAATCCATATTTTTACACCAAGAGTCCAATCCGATCCAAGAATCCAGTCAAATCCATGGGGGCTAATCCAGTCCGCTTTTTACACTTTGCCGATCAAAATTAAAATCATATTATATGTAAAAGAATGATCGATTAAGTAACGAGAACGGAATTCGTTTACTGTGAGTTCTTAATGATAGAGTTATTGGAGCCGAGACAAATGAAAAATGAATTATTTTAAAGTGTTTCTGACAAAGTATGGCGTATTTGATCCAATTTTTTCAATGTTTTATAATTTTCAAAATAGATTAAATTCTTTCATTGAACTGGAAATCGCAATAATCTGTTTAAAATGAAGTCATCTCTTGTAAAGAGCTTCATTATTTTTATCTTCATGAAGGTTTCAATAGATTTTATCCTTTTTAGATCCCTTTTTATACTCTGAAACTAGTGATTTTTATACTGTGTCGGTTATTGTGCCTTTATTCACAATACCCCAGTGTCAAAAGAAATTATATTATGTCATTGTTGTTGATTATTCTTTTATTTTATTGTTTTTCCTCTAAGCATAATTCTTTTCGAAAAGGATCGATTAGCTCTGCAACTGATGTGTTATAATTGATGATTAACAGCAGTGCGTTTGTAAAAGTTTCGTAAAAATTCTTCATGTCTTTAGAGATAACTGACACACTCTGCTAATGGTAATGTAAATGTTGGAGATTAGTATGTCAAAAAACAATTAAATAAAATCAAAGAGCTTTTACCAGAATAAAATTTGAGTATCAAAACTAAGCTTTTGTCTGGAATGTCTTTAAAGAAGTATTTACCGAGACAATAGTCTCATGCTTCAATGAATTGAATTAATCTGTAGGACAGATTCTACGTTATATTTTATAAGTTAAAAGGTATATAGATGCATTGTTTTATTTTTCAAAACTGACATTCATACAGCTATAAGAGGTCACTTTGTGTCTTATCAAAAAGTACATCAATGCTGACTGAGGAATCTTTTTTTCAAACCTTTATCTTTAATTTTCGAATTTAGGTATAATTGGAAAGCTTTTTGTTTTACGGAACCTTGGGGTTACGTTGTCTAAAGCACTTGCTATCGGATCACAGTATCTGTCACTGCCTAGGTTTAAATCCCACTTAAGCAAATTGAGAAAGTTTCACGTTCGCTTTCCAAGATTAGTTGTTTTTCTTTTGGCACTCCATTTGTCTTCTCCTTTTCAGAACAGACCGCTTCAAATAAGTGAAAGAATCTTTACTGGGACGGAAAACAACATTTAAAAACTAACTCTTCTGTTTCTACGACGCAGAAAACAGAAATCTATGGTTTTCAAATGTATCTTAAAATAACAACATTTTATGTTTTCATTTGTATTCATTGCTTTAACGACAATTTTACAACAATTGGTTGTTTCTACAATAATCACATTTAAAAAAAAATAAAATAATTTAGTTTTATTTTTTGCCAAACAATTATCCATAATAGAGGAAATATCTATAAAATTGTCTGGCTTTTAAAACAACAAACATCAGCTAGTACCTGCTAACCTCTGTAATTCTGCCTAATGACAGGCGTGCATTAACTTTTATAGCGCCACTAGCTAGATTCTTATGTTAAGATGAAAAGGTATTTTATTATTTCTTTTAAAATAAGAATTTTATCATATATTTTATAAACTTCTGATATAAAGTGTTGTAATATTTTCCCACAGGATACATTCAGTCACACGAAACATAGTTTTAAACACGTTTTCAAAAAACTTTTTTGAATATACATACACATTTGTTTTAAATATGTGCAAATGTCTGTTTTATATTTGTATGTAATCACGACGATTTTCTTTGTCTGTTTTAGATGGTTTTTTGAGTATGTAAAAGTATCCTTGGAATGACAATTTTAAAATTATATCAAACTTTTTATGAATACTTTTTATGGACAAGAACACGCAAATATCACAATAAATTCTTACTCTCTTGAACCCCAACACTGAGCAAGAAAGAAAGAAAAACATTCACAATCATATCACTGGTCTTTATTTCAATCTAATTTAACAAAACATTGATTCTTCGTTAGCCATTTTAACATAGATTCGACTTTCACTCTTTTTCAACAACAGATCTGTATTACTCTAAGCTTTTCGTCCTTGTTTTTCGTTTTGATGAACATTAAATACAAAAACTGTAGAAGTGTATGCAGTGGATTTTTACTCCCCAGACGAATTGATTAGTGTCTGACACTAAACTTATTTTCGTCTAAAACTTGGCATAATTTCCCGATGGGCAATCATTTTTTTTTTTTTTGGTATAAGATAAATTTTAATAGACTCATAAAATATCATATTTTCATCCTTTCTGTTGCAACACGTATAAAATATTTTAATCATTAGACACGAACGACGTATATTAGATAGATAAGTGCTGCAGCACTCCAACAAGATTTGTATCATACGACACATTTCTATTTTTCGAAAAATATATGAGAAAACCTTTTATACGATAAGCATATTATTACTTAAGATAAAACGTTCTGACAATGACATTAGTTGAAAAATAAATGACACAAAGAAATAGCAAGTACCTAAGTTTCTTTTGTAGCGACAATTATATTTAACGTCTTTAATCATCTAAAAACCCTGCCATGATAACGTAAAGTAAAAGAATGGGCTTCTGCAAAGGAGAAAATACATGTAGTTCTTGTATACATATATTACCTATAAACAGTTTTCAACAAAAGTTCCAATTTAATTTTTTTTAACATTTTACTTTCTAAGAGTGAATTTCTAACCTCATTAAAATATAAAGTATAGAAGTAAAAACACCATAAAGTTTTTTTTGTCCATTCAGACTTCCTTATATGCAGTTCAAACATCTTTTCCACTGATTTGTTTAAACATTATTTTCTCACCCAAAGATAAAAGCATTAACACGTCATAAGACTGATACAGAATGCTGATCATTTGTAGAAAAAAATTGTTAGATATATATCTCAGTATATGTATAGAGTTATATAAAATGGTCAAAAAACAAATAATATCAAAATGTTTAATATATTTAAATCTGTATTATTCCAATTATATACCTAAAACTATTTGTTATAAAATGTCTTCAAGAAAAATATATTAATACCGTTGTTATTGTACAATGTTTTCTGACATTTACATTTTGTAAAATGACATGGATTTTTTTTCTTTTTTGCTTTTGAAATATATTATCATTTAGTAATAAATTTCTTTTCGCCGAAACTGCAAGTTGGTTTTTATGGAAAAAGAAGAAAAATAATTTACATTCACTTAAAAACACATAAGAGCCAAAAAATGCATTTAACAAAAACATAAAGTGTTTCTAAAAGAAAAAAAATTTTAAAAAACTTAAAAAGGGTACTTGTATTAACGTCTGGAAAGAAAACCCTGCTAAATGATATCATTAAAAAAAATCAGTATTTTGAACTTTCGACTAGAGTAAGGAAATTGTTTTAATTTTTAAATATTGATAAATCAGCCATAACCAAAAAGGCATAAAACTCAGAATTGATTATCAATGACGGTCACTAATCGTCTAATTATTTTTTTGTATACAAAAACGAAAAAGTGAAGCTAACCCATAAAATAAATCTCTGTTTTTAGTTTTGGTCCTTTTACTAGACATTTTAAACGAATCGTATTACTTAAGCCTGCTAAGGGCTGTATAAAAGTCAACCTGTATGTTTTTGATAAAAACAAGCTGTCAATGATAGCATGAAAGCAAACGCTCAAGTAAAGTATATTTGATAGGATTCTCCATCATTTTATTTTATTACTGACAGATAAAGATTTGTCAACTTCAGTAAAAGAGTAATTGAAACGAATAGCTTGTTTCTGAGAATAATCGAAAGCAGATTACATGTTTCTCTAGTTAGCTAATTTAAAAACAGTTGAAATCAAAAACTCATTTTAACATTTAACTCCATCAGGCAGAAAGTAGCAGATGGTGTTATATTTAAGTAGATTTTAACTTCTTCGTCTTGAACTTTGTCGGAGATATAAAATTTAAATTTGCAATTGAAAATGTTTTTAAATAACCATAGCAAAATGCAAATTTTTCGGAAGTTGTTACCTATCAGTGACAGTGACATTAGGGGCCAAAATGTTTTTGTTTACCAAAATCTCGAGCCAAACAGTTGAAAATTCATTAATCTAAAGTTCCAAAATCCAGCCAGGAAGTGCCTTGCATAAGGAAACAAACCTTAGTTTTAAACATGTTTCAAAAATTAAGAGGCAAAAATTTTGTTACATAGTACTTTACAGTAATTACTAAGTTAAGGATACCCTCGATAAGTTTTACTCAACCAGAAGGGGTAGTAAATATCTAACAAAATACCTGCTTAATTTTGATGTGACATGTGTTTCTCATTTCGGAAAGTCAACAACTCCTTTCCTATTCAGTATATATGTTTAGTTAAGTCTAACAAATTGACAAAATATCATTGAGACACCGCAAGAGCGCATGAATCTCAATTATCTTAATAAAATAAATTAGTTTATTGACCAACATTTAAGATACATCTACAGTTGTCATCCACTTACCGACGTTCTGCTTTAAATAATGCGAAAGAAAGTCATTTGGGAATATTGCATCTTCTTCTCCAAGATTCTAATTGACTTTAGATGAGCCACAACAGACTTGTATTTATTAAAGAGGGTGAATAGGTCTTTACAATTCATGATTTAATCTGTTAACTGTTAAAATATAATTGCCAATAAAAAGAGGAAAATCCATTGCCTAAAATCAAAACTGTGTTTAAACTATGTTAGAGATTATTGAACTGTTTTACCAGTATTGATCATGGTTTATTTCACATAATAGTCGTAACACATGAACTTGTATCCGCACATTCAATGTTTAATGCATATAGTATCCATTTGGTAAATATGCGATGTTATAATATATCAACCAAATGTGGATTCTCAAACATTTTAAAGAACTGCTTGACCACCTTGTTCCTAATACTCTGTCTTCGGTAAATAGTATTAAAACTTTAGATTTTTCTACCCTTTACACCACTATCCCTTCTTCTAAATTGAAAATCGTCTTAAACAAATCATTCACTTTTCATTCTTTTACAAAAACGGTAAACAGAGATATAAATATCTAGTGTTTAACAGGGATTCTGGTTATTTTGTAAAACATCATATAGACTAATTAAAAATATACTGAAGATACCATCAACAAAATGTTAGAGGTTTTGAAAGACAACATATTTGTTGGATTTGGCAATATAATTTTTCAATCAATCGATTTACCAATGGGCACAAACTGTGCACCTTTGCTTGCTGATTTGTTTCTTTATTCATATGAATCAGAATTTTTACAGAACCTTGTCAGATCTGCAGAAAAGACTGTCGCGAAATCATTCAACTACACATACAGATATGTAGATGACGTTCTATCTATAAATATTCCCAAATTTGGAGAATATGTGAATGCCATCTATCCAAGTGAGCTTGAAATAAAATACACGACAGATTCTTCATGTTCTGCTTCATATTTGGAGTTATACCTCAATTAAGACACCCACGAAAGGTTACATCTGAAGCTATACGACAAACGTGATGACTTCAATTTTTCTATTGTCAACTTTCCGTTTCTTTGCAGTAATATCCCTGCTTCTCCTGCGTATGGTGTATATGTTTCACAGATTTTACGTTATGGTAGAGCTTGTTCCCATTATGGGGACTTTCTACAACGAAGCAAACTGCTTACAATTAAATTTTTGACGCAAGAATATTGCAAGCCTAGGCTAACCAAGGCCCTTGAAAAGTTTTATGGCCGTCATCACAATATTGTTGATAAGTATGTAGTCACTGTATCCAAACTTATACTGGATATATTTGAACCAAAGTTCTTTGTTCTTTTCATTCTCAAAATTGACTTGCACGTGACGGATGTAGCTAGCTAGACAGGAGGTGCTTCTTAGATGGAAGTTCACGTGTATAACTTATTTTGCCAGCATTCAAAGTTTTTATTTTGTTTTTTGGATTGTGATTTGCATAAAGACTGGTATGTTTTTTTATTTATATTTATTACAAGCAACTAGACGTTCATATTTTAGCAGAACTATAAGTAAAAATAATGACAAATGGACATTCAATATCGTAATGTTTTGTTTGATAGTTTATTTATCAATATTGAATTTGAAATTAATACATCTTTGACAATGCGACTCAATATAGTCCACCTATCAGTTGATGAAAATTCTTCTCTAATAAGGGAATTCACTGTTCCCGGATATTAACAAAAAGTAAAATTTGGGACTTGAAAAAACCTCTTTCGAGAAGAAGCATTGTAAAATACTCAAATAGCATCGTTTTTGCATATTCTGTTGAAAAGGAACTAGGGAAAACGAGGAAACACGTTTCTAAGAAGCCGTTATATGTATTAAAGGACTATACAAGGAACTTTATTGTCTGATGAATAAACAGTAACTAACATTTTTATGTAATTGATATCCATAGGAAGTAATCTTTCACAACAAACTGTAATTCACAAAAGGATTTTCTCCATTTAATTCATTTCCAATTTGTCCAGTAAGTTTTAGAAAACAAAAAAGTTGAAGGACGAACGCATACACGTCTTGCCATGTAATTTGCTGAAAGGTTTATTGAAAAAATAAAGATACTTTTCTGTCTCAATAATATGCGTCCGAATTTCACAATCATTCTTTAACAAAGCTTTTCCTTTAATCAAAATTTTGCACATTTTGACAAATTGGTGAATAAACACTTTTACAAAATCAAACACAGATGTTTTAAACTAGAAGTGGTTTTAAAAAGACATTTTTAATTAATAATTATTTAACAATTTTAAAATTGATAATTTTTCAAATTTGCCAAGTCTAAAGTTATGAACTACGGATAAAAATTCAAAATTATGATTTAAACCCTGAAAAGTTGTTGTTTGCATTTATTTTAAACACAAATCATAACTATCCAATTAATCTTTTATACAACTAGAATTACTTGACAATTTAATTAGGGTCTTTCTTTAAATCATTATAGTTAAAGTCATAATTCATCTTATTTTAGACAAAAGGTTTTATAAAATCAAATTTAAATAGATTTGTATCGATTAAACATGAGTAAAAAGGCGCCTTTGTTTTTAACAAAAAATCCATTCCACTTAATCATTTGCACACTATTCTAGTCAATACTTATAATTAGTAGAACGAATATGTGTTTAACTTGTCTTGTTTTTATATTTTGTTCATTTAAATAATCGTATTGTATTTTTTCAATTGTATGTTTAAGTTGCATATCGCTATATTTTATTAATAAAATATTTGAAGAGGATTGCCGAAGTGTCAAACAGAGAGCTTGAGTGAGGGCATTTATGAAAAAAGCCGCATCAACAATTATGGAACTGTTTGCAACTAGAGAATGTAAAAGTTACAAAGGTATCGATTTACAAAAGTATAAATAAAAACGAAAGAAATGTAAAAATCAAAACATAAAAAATTAAAATAAAGGTAAACTAATTAAAAAAAACAAAAATAACACACAAGTTATATATACAACTCTGGAAAATGCTTGTTGAATAGAGCATGCTATGGTGATGATGGTCATATGGCAAGCAAAGTTGAAGTTGTATGACGAAACTGTAATTAACATAGGGCCTTCTCTTTTAAATTACTTTCCAATTATCACAGCTTGTTCAGAAGCAAAACAAATTTTACGGATGGACGCATGTACACATGCCATGTCATAAGCTCAAGGGTTATTATAAAAACAAATAAGTAGCAACTTACTAAAAACTCAGTAAATTCAGTAAAAAAGTTTTGGTGGTGACCTGATGACATGAAGTTTATTGTACATGGAGAATTGCAAAAGTTGAATGACAGGAAAAGTTCATAATTTATAGTATGTGACTACATTCAGAACACAACATATTTTGGCAAGTTGTACCAAAATCCATAAAAGGTTATCAGCAACAATTTTCGTGAAGTTTTGAATGGCAGACTGGGATAAACACAATCTGAACCATGATACATGCATATCTACAGGAAGCTTGATAAAAACGATGGCTATACATACAAATGATCTTTATATGAGTATCTACAATATTCTAATTTACATGCCAATACAATAAGTGTTTAGTTTTCCAGATAATTAAATATTCAGTATGCTTATGCACTTGTGACCCTGACCTTTAAATCTATGACCTCTATCTATTTGTCAAAATAATCCTAAAATCAATACTAAAAATTATCTAACATTTATGCCAATATAAAAAGTTTATAATTTTTTCAGATAATGAGAGACAGCAAAAAGGTTATAAACCGGACCAATGTCTTTTATCTTATTTTGTAAGTCTTTTCATGAAAATTTTAAAATCGCGTGTCAATATAAATAGTCAATGTTTAAAAATTGTCATCCACTTTCAGAAAATATGGCTTAAGGGAGAGAAGGCAAATATTACATAAGAATTTGTCTACATTTATTGGTATCAGAGGGAAAATAGATTTTCATTTTTTATGTTTTCTTCCCTTTTGCTTACATTCTGTCTTCTAAGAAACTGATTACCGTTTGTAATAACAAAATGTTAATATATCGTGACATGTATATAAAATTTACTATTGAATTATTCATATGCCCCCTTCTTGATAACAGGCAGTGTCAAAAACATTTTATTATCAATAAAACAACACTTTAAGGATCTTTTAAGATCATTAAAGGAGGGGATTGGTCTTGTATACCAAACCGCATGACATTAAGCCATTAAACTAACCGTTTATTCAATAAAGTTTTAGTAAATCTAGAATGATTAGAAATCTAATTATGGTCTTACTTGACATCATAATAGACAAAATAGTATTTTATCTTGTTTACAGATTAATAGAAACGAACTTTAAATAGATCTGAATCTATTAAATCAGAGTAATAAGCGTCTTTGTTTTGAACGGAAATTTTATTTTACTTTATCATTTTCACATGAATCTGGCCAAAACCTATTATTAGTGGTATTATCTGTTTTACTTGTCTTGTTTTTATATTTTCACTAGTAAATGGTTGGTATTCTTTTATTCTTTAAAAAGTTGACTTTTGTCCGTGGTTTCTTAATTCCAAATTAGATTTATATTGTAACATACACCTTTTTGGATTACTAGATTTCAAAAAGAACGCATTAAATCATAGATAGCAATTTGATGTTAGAACAAACGTTACCGCTGTTGGATACAATTGTTAGTAGACAATTTCTTTGACGCGGTTTCTTAAAAAGACGATTATTATGTTATCTTGTATGGAAGACCGAATTATAGAATAAAAACGCAGATAATCTTGGTTAAAGTATAGATACCGTTTTCACAGTGTTCACTGATCTATAAAAAGAAATATTAATGATTGCACCAAAATATCACAAATTCGCGATGGTCATATGAAGAAAATTACAAAACTTTGAGCCAAATTCATGTCTTACTCAAGAGTATTTATGATTGTACCCGAATATCACAACCTTACGATGACCACGTTTAAACTTACAAAGACTATATCTATTTCCAAAGCTAATAAGAACATATCATAACCATTAATAAGCAATACCCAATACTGTTGTAGAGGGATCATTTATCATAAAACCTCCTACCCTTAACGGGTACTATATATCATCGATACTGTTTTGTCTGTTGAAGATTGAAGCAAAACGCAGGTAACTTTGGTTGAAACTCGGATTGATACAGGGATATTGCAAACCTAGACTAATCAAGGCTCTTAAAATATTTATATCCGTCACAATATCGTTAATGTTACTGTATCCAAACTTATACATAATATATTTAGCGTTCCATAGTTCCATGTTCCTTTCATTCTCAAATTTGATTTTGCAAGTGAGGGATGTAGATAGTTAAACAGGATATGCTTACCGTTTCAGAGCACCCGGCCTCACTTCCTTGAAAGTTTACGTGTTTAACTGAATTGGCTATAATTAAAGATTTAACTTTGATTTTGGGAATATGATTTGGACATAGACTGGTATGTTTGTGTTTTATTTATACTTTATTAGCAGTGTTTATACAGACAATCTGTATAATTTTTAAGAATCATCTCGTGTTTTAATTTCTTTTTTCTGGGGGTAACAATGTACCATAACTTATTCAACAAAGGCCAGTTTGTTTATAACACAAAAAGTGTACACCATTGGACATCCGTTGATTAAATCAACAACACAACAAAATCAATCATCAATCGGACATTTATTAAATAAACAACAAATACAAACATCAGAACAGACATTTATTTATTTATTAACCTACACAAGTAACTCAGGCGTCAAAGGACATTCATTCATTTGTTAAAATGAAACATTAATCAAAGACCTATAAGAAAATTAAACATAAAGAGAACATCAACCGGATATTCATTTGCTACATAATCAATACGAAACATCAATCGGAACATTTATCGGACATTCATTTGTTAAATTATTAATACAAAACACCAATGGAACATTAATGAAAAATAATCGGATATTCAATTGTAAGATTATCAATACGGAACATCAATGGAACACCAATCGGACACTTAAATTATTAATACAAAACACCAATGGAAAATCAATGAAAAATTAATCGGATATTCAATTGTAAGATAATCAATACGGAATATCAACGGAACACCAATCGGACATTTAAATTATTAATACAAAACACCAATGAAATATCAATGAAAAATTAATCGGATATTCAATTGTAAGATAATCAATACGGAACATCAATAGATTACCAATCGGACATTCATTTGTTAAATTATCAATACGGAACATCAATGGAAATCAATCGGATATTCATTTTTTTTAATTTTCGATACGGAACATCAATGGAAATCAATCGGACATTCATTTTTTTTTTATTTTCAATACGGAACATCAATGGAACATCAATCGGACATTCATTTGTTAAATTATCAATACAGAACATCAGTGGAACATTAATCGGACATTCATTTGATAAATTACCAATACAGAACATCAATAGAACACCAATCGGACATTCATTTGTTAAATTATCAATACGGAATATCAATGGAAATCAATCGGACATTAATTTTTTTAATTTTCAATACGGAACATCAATCGCACATTCATTTGTTAATTTATCAATACAGAACATCAGTGGAACATTAATCGGACACTCAATTGGTAAATTATCAATACAGAACATCAATAGAACACCAATCAGACATTCATTTGTTAAATTATCAATATGGAACATCAATGGAAATCAATCGGACATTCTTTTGTTAAATTATCAATACGGAACATCAATAGAACATCAATCGGACATTCATTTGTTAAATTATCAATACAGAACATCAGTGGAACATTAATCGGACATTCATTTGATAAATTACCAATACAGAACATCAATAGAACACCAATCGGACATTCATTTGTTAAATTATCAATACGGAATATCAATGGAAATCAATCGGACATTATTTTTTTTAATTTTCAATACGGAACATCAATCGCACATTCATTTGTTAATTTATCAATACAGAACATCAGTGGAACATTAATCGGACACTCAATTGGTAAATTATCAATACAGAACATCAATAGAACACCAATCAGACATTCATTTGTTAAATTATCAATATGGAACATCAATGGAAATCAATCGGACATTCTTTTGTTAAATTATCAATACGGAACATCAATAGAACATTAATCGGACATACATTTGTTAAATTATCATTACGGAACATCAATGGAACATTTATTTATTAAATAATAAAACCAAACATCAATGGAACAATTATCGCACATTCATTTGTTAAATTATTAATACGGAACATCCATGGAACATCTATTTTTTTAAATAATTAAACCAAACATCAATAGAACATCAATCGCACATTCATCCGTCAAATAATAAATACGGAACATCAACTGACAATCGGACATTCATTTGTTAATTTATCAATATAGAACATCAATCGGAAATTGATTTGATATACAAGCAGTACAAGGCATTCATCTGTTAAATTGCTAATATATTTGTAACGTTAGAACGATTTCGTGTTACATTGAATAGTTTTTCACTCTGTGTCGATCGATCCAGCGTTTATTACAAAACACCATGAATTTTTAATGTAACATATATATATTTATTATATTTATAAAGAGTTATAATTGTGTTGGATTTGTTTAAACAAAATACTACTACTTGCATGACTGGGAGGCAAACTTCATAAGGTGGAAGGCAAAATTTTTTTTTTTTTTTTTTTTTTTTTGGAAAAACTTTTACAGCAAGGCGTTTATAATTAAAGGATAGTTTAAATCTATATCCAACTGTGTGTTTTGTTGTGCTACGTTTGATCTTGCTTCGACTTTCTTAAAGCATATATTTGATATGTTTCTTTTACAAATTTCTATCATATAAATAGGAATATTAAAAAAAATGTATCACAAGTAATTATATAAATCAAAAGGTTTACTATCTCCTTTTATCTATTGCGTGACAATGCCCATAGTTATAATTTATAGTAAGAGCAGCTGGAAGCAAAGAGTGGAGTGGAGTAATGGTGTTCTATGCCCCGGTCAAGATTTTTTCACTTATTTCGAAGCGGTCAGTTCTGGGATGGTGGAGGAAACCGGAGTACCCGGAGTAAACCACCGACCTTCGGCAAGCGAACTGACAGACTTTCTCACACTAGGATCTGTCCCGAGTGGGATTCGAAACCAGGCGGTGAGAGGCGCTGTGGTCCGTAAGCGCTGAACGCAAAGATCTAACTGTGCAAGATAAGAATTATCAGCAAAAACAGTTAGTAAATTTCAAAGTTTTGCTTTACAAAATCGTTAAGTATACTGAAAACAGGACAGGACAGATTATGAAGCAGTTGTGTGCTTGTTCTGGATGTGTAGGACCAAGATAAATGGATAACCAAATAGGGTAATATAACGTAAATCAGTGGAGTGAAGAGGGGTAATTGTGTTTTTCTCCCTGGTTAAGACATTTTCACTTATATCAAAGGGGTCAGTTCTGCAACGGCCGAGAAAACCGAAATGCACGAAAAAATATTGACCTTCAGCAAATGAACCGACAAACTTTCTAAAACTAGGTTCTGCCTGAGTGAGATTTGAACGTAGACGGTGAGAGGCTAAAATACGAATGAACTATTATCACAAAATCGGTAATACATTCATGAACAAAAAGAATTGTGTTTCATAATAAACAATGCAGAATTATCTCGTTTCACTTATGCTAGATATAAAACGACACATAAGTACATTGTACTTAAAACACAAATTATAAATATATATACGCTAGTTTATTAAGTTCATCGGTAAACTTACCTTTTCCAACCCCGATGTAAAGACCACACGGTTTGATTTATTTTATAGCGCTTTTAAATAACCCGAGTAAACAAGAGGCTTTATTATTTCTTTAATAAGGTAAATTTATTGATCATTCCAGTTGAAAATTATATCGGATGTGTCAATATTTAGTCCTAACGGAAAAAACTGGACATTTTTAACCTTGTAAATCATCGTATGTATGCAGCTTCTGAAGTTTAATACGTGTCACAAGATGGAAGTATTACGTGCATGTTCATTACAAATATTGTAATATCAAGCAAGGTTATAAATTATTAAAATAACTGTTTAAAATTTGAAAAGTTCGATAATTGAGATAATTGGATTTAACACAATAGGTATTTTGAATCTATTTTCGATAGTTCAAATAATAGCCACCGGTGTTGAATATAAGATTTCCGTAATCGACTTTATTTCCACCCCTTTTAAAGTACAAGGGTAGAACGTGTAATTTTGCCTAATCTGAATATCAGGTATGTTTATATTCGAGTTATAAGTGAAAGGTGATATTGTGTTTTGTGGGTGTGTGTTAAACATACAAAGACCTTACTACTAGAAATTGGATATTGTCCAATGGAGCGTGGTTTAACGATTTTACAATGGAGTCATATGATCACGAAATAATGTTATGGTGTGGAATATGTACAGTAGTGTATATATAAAGGAATTGTTTTATTAATTACTGTGGGAAACTTCAAGAAATGGAAAACGAAAAATATAAGATGCACATTGATCCAGAGGTTTGTGTCTTTTTTAAAATTCTATTTTTCTTGTTCTCATTTTTAATTCCTTACGCTGTAATAATCACCTTAAACCTTTTGGGATTCAAAGGTCTGTTAGCATGTTATAAACTCGTTTCTTTCCTAATACTGTGATAATGACCTCAGGCGTTTTGGGGGTTTCATGCAGAACAAAGTCCAACATCATTGCATTAAAATAGCAAAAAAAATCTTTTAAAATTACTTCTTATTCGACAAACAGGGTTTACTTTATTTTAGGTCGTTCTTGGGTTTATAATTATAATTGAGATATTAGTGATGCTTTTAGAATCTATTGGCTAGAGAATAACGGATAGTTATAAGAGTTATCTAAAACAACCAGTTTAAAACAACTGGTATATCTAAAGTTGATGTTTAAGTTAACAATGTTTGTATATGTTAAATGCATGTATGTCATTAGTGTTTATATATATATATATATATATATATATATATATATATATATATATATATATATATGTGTGTGTGTGTGTTACTTTAAAGCTATATTATTATTAAGCTAAAAGCTGTACTGCTTTATGTGGTAGAGTGCTCGCTCCATAAGTGGGAGGTCGTGGGTTCGAACCCCGGTCGTGCCTTACCCAAGACTTAAAAGTGGGTAGTGACTGTTCTTTCGTTAAGCACTCGGTATTACGAAATGAAACTCACGGTTCTTTCGGATGAGTACTTAAAATAAATGAAGTCCCGTGTCACGGTAGGCGTAACACGATTAAGAACCTTGTTGTAAAATGCTTTCAGCGCAATGCACAGGCAAAATTTCTGCACATTCGTCTATAGCTGGTGACGTCTCGATACAAGTGAAATATTCTTGACTGGGACGATAAACACCATTACTCAACGCAACTTGTACCGCTTTATGCAATAAAGTTTCATATTATTATTATCAAAAAGCTAGGGTTGGTTCAAGCACTTATATGATCAATTATGCAGGTTGACTGACACTGCTCTTTTGCGTGGCATTATCAGCCGCACACCAAGCGATCCACCCTCTAAAGAAACAAAAGGTTTATAAAATAAATACAGACTTTTTTCGGAAAACTTTCAAACTATTTCTTTTTGACCTCTTTTATAAAGTCTCTCACCCACTTGAAAAATGTGGGGTGGGGGAGACTTAGTGTTTTTGTACTGTTTCTTATCATTTTTCTTCTGCCTTTTTAAGCCCAAATTTTGTCCGACACTTTTCTCAGGAATGGAAAGTAATATTAACTTCAAGCTTTCTGCACATAACTACCATCATCTAAAGGTGTGACATCATTACTCTTTTCGCAATTCTCAACAAGAGCTATATTTAACACACCGACAATGTCTAGTTACTATTATAAGTATTATTAGTAGTAATAGTAGTAGCTGTAGTTTTTTTTTTACTAGCATTAGAATGTTAAAAAAAAAAAACATTTGACGCACCAGCTTACCATCCACGGTTTAATTGGAGACGGTAATCTATCGGAATTTTTAATACACAATCGAGAGCATTCCAAACAGGGACTTAACCTCGATGTTGTCAACATAAACTGATTTAAGGTCTATATGAACTTGTATAGAAATGATATAACATAACGTAGTTCTGAACTTCATAAAGAAATTCTGTTGTAATTATACGACTATTTATTATTTTATTTTGACATATACACAAAGAAGTTACTCTCTGTTAAAAATCGGCTTATCTAAATGTATACACTAGGTAAAGTCAACTCTCTTTTATAATCCTAATCCATTAATCCTGTATGTAAATAAATAAAGTAATGTTCTACTGACCTTGTATAAAAAAAATACAACATGGGTATATTCATTATTTATTCAAAGACATTGCAAACAAATGTATGTCATTAAAATTCTAATTGGATTAATTTACAGTGCAAGTTATGTAAAAAATCGGAATTTTATTAAATGAAGTCATTACATTGCGGTTAGAAAATTTATTGTGAGATATTAAAATACCAAATACGATGATTTATTTATTTCTATCGAATTAAATGTAATGTGAGTGATTATCCTGGGTTCATTTTCGTAAAGAACAAGATATAGCTAGACCCCTTCTTCAATTGGACACCATTCTATGACCAAGTTAACTCCATTTTAGTAACTTGCTAGTTTTAAAGAATTTGTGATAAACATAGATATCATATGTCATTCCATTCAATTGATTTTAAAATGACAGTCTTCAATATTTTTATAACTAACAAAATTATTATAATTTAATAATGTGTGGATTTCAGATTCGTATTCGAAGAAATACTATAATTCAAGATTAATGTCGTAAATGATTATGGCACAAGTGTTTTCAATCACGGAGAAAAATCGTCTGGGGTCATTTTTCCACAAAGCGAACAAGTATGGTCATAAATGTGCTGTTTGTCTTTTCGTCGCTGTTTCCTCTAAGCAAAATTTTTAAAAATCAAATCCATATTAAACAATGGTAACTCTTTTTAATCGACAGAAAGAAAGTAATACACACACGACTCCGTCACAGGAACAAAAAGATAGCAAAATTAATGAAGATGATAGAAAACAACGAAGAAGACACAGATTTAAAAACAGGAAAAAGGTATTTTCGTTTTCTAAAATCTTAATATTTCTTGGTTATGCATCAGTTTTCTGTGCATCAGTACAAAAAACTAAAACACAAAATATCAGGACCCAGGTGGTGTACAAAGCTTAATTATAATGGTTATTTATTGATTAAATCATGATTAGATTTATCAAAGAGAAATTGTGCTAATTACGGTTTCATGAATGAATGATTTTAATTTTGTTTTAATTAATTAACCACTGAGTGAACATAAACAAACATTCAAGGACAAAAACGGTTATCTAAGGAGCTCCTAGATGTTTACAACAAATCCGCGTCAGTTATGAAGAAGAATTTGAAGCAAAAAATAAATAAATAAAAATCAAAAAAAAAACTAACTTGACGACCACCAAGCAATATATTACAAAATATGATAACATAACATGCCAAATTGTTGTAATGCAAGTGATGTTTTAATTGTTTTTAAAACGAATTGCAAGTTGTTTGACCCTAAAATACGTCTTCATCTTATCATTGCGCACAATTTTCATTCACCATGATACATTATGGCTGTTGGTAATACATTGCTGTTGAATACAGACATTTTGGATTTAGATGTAGGGTCCTAAGCATCTACCTCATTCTAAACCAATTGAAAGCAACAGCGATTTACAAAAAAAAATTAATAGTAATGAACAATCAAGCCCGAATGTAAATGTTATCATTCAATCTGTTTTTTTATTATTATTTATTTATTTATTTATTTTTTTTTTTTTTTTTTTTTTGACTCTTTATAGCATAGATATTGAATGGTTGAAAATGTTCGTTCAACCATTTTTTTTTTCAAATTAATCTTTTCATATTTACTGTTTAAATGCGCTTTTCATGGAATATGAGTTTTAAAAAAGTAAGAAAAATGGCTGGTTGGTTGACTGGTTGGTTAGTTAATGAATGTTGTTTTTGTTGCATCAGAAATTCTTTAACTATTTACGAGAAAACGTTTTTATTTTTATTTTTTCTCTCAAAAATTGATCGGAAAACAATTCAATGTGGTGCATGAGTATGTACACGTTCAAGCATTTATGATATGTTTTATACTGGTATGCACTTTTTATAAAAAATATTAGGTCACCAATTCCATTGTTCTGGTACAAAGAAACCGGTGCCAAACCCATACAGTGCTTCTGACAAATGTGTCATGTGCTACTTTTTAATTTTTATGAAATAATACAATTCAAAAGTAGCACATGAGCTACTTTTATTATTTCATAAAAATTCAAAAGTAGCACATGACAAATGGTTTAACCATCCGGCCACATCATCAGCTCCGTTAAAACAAGAATATACATATAGAAAGAAACGTTTTAATGTAATTTGCCATAGGATTTATGACAGTCAGACAATTCTTATTTTAGAAGCAACGGTAAAATATAGGAGTATGGTTGCAAAATGTAGACAAAAATGTTTTTTTTGAATCAGTTTCTTGAAACTGAAAAGGAAATTTTGAAAAAAAATTCCAGACATTTTATTGGATATCAATTCTTTAAAGTCCTTTAAAAATTAAATTCGGAATACGAGAAATAGCTTATGAAATAAAACCGGCATATATATTTTAATTGCCTGTCAAGTTTCTGTGTAAATGTTATTTCAGAGACAAGTATCGTTCGATGCAGTATCCGAATGCAGGAAGATGTTCAGACATGAGATGATTGTATTGGCTAAAGAAGTAGAACAGTTCCGGATTGTTTGTGACGCACAGGTAATATTGATTGACAGATGTCTGTTGCAATGATTGTAAATTTCAACTGTATTGTAATTGTAGGCCATGAAATTAAGATAGTTAAAAAAATCCATGGTCTAATTTCTATAAGTAGCCAGCTACAATTTGCTATCATTTTAAAGTGACTTGTTACTAGTAGTTAAATTTCATCCCTCCAAGAACCACTACGGCAGCTTATTTGGTGAGGTGCTCACTTCGTATGTGGGAGATCGAGGTTTGAACCCCGCCTGATCTGAACAATACTTGAAAATTGTTAGTGACTGTTTTTTCGCCAAGCACTTGACCTTTATAAATATATAAATATTTATTTATTTTTAAATATTATATAAAAACTGTTGTCCCGTGTCAAGGCAGGCGTGACACGTTGAAGAACCTTCCCTGCACATTGCCCTAAGCGCACTGCAAACAATAGCTGGTGACCTTTCGATATAAGTGAAATGTTCTTTACTGAGGCGTAAAACCCTACTAAATCAAATACTTGTTGCTTGTTCCAGTGCGATGATTATGCAATTATCAATTTAAAACCAGTTTGCTTTATAAATGTCGGTTATAACTGCGGACACAAAAATACCACTTTCTCGAAAGAATTGGTTAAATCTCTCTCTCTCTCTCTCTCTCTCTCTCTCTCTCTCTCTCTCTCTCTCTCTCTCTCTCTCTCTCTTTCTCTCTCTCTCTCTCTGCAAAGGCTTAATGATAAATTTGTACGATCTATCTCTGATCTAAATTGTATTTTTTTTTCATGATACATAATATATTTAGATTTTTTGACTTTCTTTTCTAGATAGAAAAATATCACAGTCTGGTACAAGAAGAGAAAAATAAATATCAAACGATCGTTAATGCTAAAGATGTTGAAAAAGGAAGGTAAACAGATGAATATATCAATTTAAAATATACTGAGTCAATTAATTTCAGTCACTTGTCTAACCGTAAAAACAGGTGAATGTGGTAAACATAAAACGTCACGTGGAGTTGTAAAGGTTTTTTGCGCCAAAGTAAAGGTTTTTTTTTCAAACTCAAATTCAAAATCTATATAGCAGTAAGCATGAAAATACTTTTTGTCACAGATATACGTAACCGGTGGCAACAATTTGTTATAAATTACATGTAATACAAAGAGAAACATTTAAACATTTTTTTATTCGTTTCTGGGATGGTGGAGAAAAACTGAGACTTCCGAAGAAAACTTACGACCTTTGGCAAGCGATCTGGGAACTTTGAGCCTGAGAAACTTTCTCATACTAGGGTCTGTTCGAGTGGGGTTCGAAACTAGGTATAAAGAGGCGCTGTGATCCATATTCGGGCTCGAATTCCGAACCCCGATACATTTACCAGTATATTTATTTATTTATTTATTTATTGCACGGATACAATTACAATAATTGATCAAGGCAATCTAATTAAACATAAAATGACAATCTAATTAAACATAAAATGACAATCTAATTAAACATAAACTGTCAATCTAATTAAACATAAAATGACAATATTTACAAGGAAAGATGAGAAAAATACAAAAATATGCAAACTCTTCAAACAATATACACAAAAAAAGTAGCGAGTCTGGTATATGTCCAATATAAGATTCCTTAAAATTTAATTAGCATACGTGTATATGCTTATCAAAATATTTTTGTTTTTGCACAAAATATATAAATATATAATTGATTTTTAAAAATATGTTGTCTAAACAAAATATTAAATTGAGTGTGCTGGGGCTAGTTACAAATCTTAGCAACTCTTAAAACCATTATAAATCAATTTATCATTTTTATTTTCAAATGCGCAAAGGGTAGAAACACGAAAGGGTAAATTTATTATTTTCGATTCATCTACTTAAATGAGATTCTATTATCTATATATATATATATATATATATATATATATATATGGCGGGCTATAGTAATTGATATAAAAATATTATTGAAATTGACCGAAGGACAAGACCTGTATGTCTAAAAGCCAACCATTTCCAATAATCATTACCATTTATTCATTCTACAGAGCCAAGTGAAAATGAAATATTGAATTTAATTGTCTCTTATTTCTCCACTTAATGACCATTAATTCTGAACAAAATTAAAAGTATCATTTATTTATATTAGTTTCGATAATTTACTGGAGACTAGGGTTCTGATTTATTTTAGAGTGTCGGGGGAAGACAATATGGATGAAATCTGGAAAAGCCAGTTAAGCAGCTTACAAGCAGATATGGAGTATTTAGAACGCAAACAACTTCTTTTAGACAAAGAACAGAAATTAATCAGCAAAGAAGACGAGTTATCACGAAAAGAAAAAGATCTAGAAGAATTCGAACAAGAGGTAAGGAACTATTGTATTGTTCAACGTCGCACCAGCAATTTTCCGGCTTTTCGCGACGAGAAAAAAGTTATTAATTTCTAAAGATTTTCCTGAAAACAAGATAGTGTATGCGTGTGATGTGCAAGTGAGTTTGATGGTCTGTCATGTACTGGCGTGTAATCGGGGAACGTTTAAATTAAGGTGGTAGCACACTGAGTCAGTATGCTGATTTTGGTTAAGGTGGTAGACCACTGAGTCAATATGCTGATTTTAGTTAAGGTGGTAACCCACTGAGCCAGTATGCTGATTTTAGTTAAGGTGGTAGCCCATTAAGCCAGTATGCTGAAGACAAGCGTACCTCGCCCCCCAGTTATATTATCCTGGCACCGGGCGAACGAGTCAAATCTCTGTCCTCATATTGCAAAGTATAATGTGATGTTTATGACTGTGTTCGTAAAACTCCTCGGCTTTTTGATTTACCTTAGTTGACGAAACTACATTTACATAAAAAAACACTAAGTAAGTAATTTAAAACGTTTTAATGGGAGATGAAATAGTTACTTCTAATAAAACCGAAAAGAAAATCCCACTAATGAAACCGGAAATTAAATTGTTAAACTAATCTCTGCTAGAATAAAACCGGTGATGAAATCATTACTTTTCTAATTAAAAACAGAAATGAAATCGTCACTGCTCCAATAAAACTGAAGATTAAATAGCCGTTGCTTCAATACAACAGGCCAAACAAAGCCACTGCTCCAATGAAACCATCCAAGAATTCGTCACTTTTCCGATAGCATCCGAAAAAAAAAGCCAACACAGTTTAAATAAAACAGAAACTATCGCCACTGACTCCCATAATCATCACGTCTACAATTAAAAACCGAAATGAAATCGTTACTGCACCAAATAAAATCAGAAATGTAATCGTAACTCTTGAAGGCAACAAAGTCGAATTGCATTAGCAAAAATATATCGTATGAAGATATTTTTATAAAAAGCAAAAACAGACTTGAATACATACTAATGATAATCTGAAAATAAACTCTCAATTTGAACTCATCACAATGATATCATGCTTTTAGGTATTTCAATGGGTCCACGTCTTCAGTCACTTCAAAGGTCTCGCTTTAACGGGTATTATATTATAATGCATAAACAATTTTCAAAAGGAGAAAAGAGCTATTTGGTTGGACAGCCAGCCTTTTTCAGAATTCTAGCTCAATCAACATCAGTAGCTAAAACTTCAAAAGGGGAATGTTATAATAAAATGCTTAATTAAATCCATTTTCAGATTGAAGAGGTTGAACGTATTTTGGACAAAAGACAAAGTTTTTGTGATAAAAGACAACGAGAACTAGACGACCTTGAAGAGGTAAAACATCGTTATTTTACAAACTCTTTACGACTATTTTTGGAGAGTCATGGGTCATGGGTTTGATCCCTTTATGTTTAGACTGGTAGACATCATTGTTTAACAAACTCTTTACGGCCATTGATTACTTTTTTGGACAGTCACAGCTTTGATTTATTTACATTTTGACTGCAATATTTACCTTTTTCACACAAAAAAAGAATGTTGTTCTTTCACAGCCTTGTGGCAATTTCACATGAAAATATTTTATATTTGTACTAGACACTACTCCCTCTCCATTGACAAATGCTTTCTACGTAATGGTGTTTTACGCCAAGATCAAGATTCTTTAACTTGTATCAAGGCGGTAAGTTTTGTGATTGAGAAGGAAACCGTAGTTCCTAAAGAAAACCATTGACATTCTGAAAGCGATCTTACACCTTTTTCGGTAATTACGGCTTGCAAGATTCGAAGTGTAACAAAGAGAAGTGAGATGGTTCTGTGATCGGTTACCAAGAGCTTGAAATCACTGGGCCACTGACGGTTTTTGAACAGTCGTTGTTATTACTAGGATACGATGCTTTAGACACTTACAGGTCCATAAACCATTTTATTTCCGTGAGCATTGTTCTAAATTAGTCTTTAAATACATAGTTACAAACAAACAAAAGGCATTTTGAAACTAAACAACTTCATTGACTTGACATTAGCTATTGCAACAACAAGCAAGAAACGAAAGAAGTCAATGGACGCGATAGCAAAATATAGCCCAGTGTTAAGTGTAATTTTTTGCTCTTTTATAAAAACGTCTTCATTGATATTTGAATAACATGTATATACATAAACTTTTAACAAAAGTCCAAATCTTAACCTTAATTGTTTGAATGTTGTTTCACGACACATCGGTAATTTTTCAACTTTTTGCTTTTCTTATTTATCTCCGATAAATCTAGACACAAATTTATGCTGGAATAAGTTTTTTTCGAAGATTTCTCATATGCTTAGTATCATTACGTACTTAAGGCATCTTAAGAGTGCTACTGCACTCACCTGCAACGTCAAACATTTTACTACCGGGTCAACCGGTAAAATTCTTACTCGCACTTTTACTTACAACGATAAAAGCTACTTTAAACATTCGACCACCGTGGTTCATCCAACATCTTATCCTAAACATCTTACAACCGCGGTCCCTCTATTCTTAATATATTTAAAGCTACTGTTTTATCATTTTACCACCGCGGTCCCTCATCCTTCTTGACGCCCATTAAATTATTATAAATACCTCTTTACAGGATCTTCGAGATTTGAAATATGATATGCAAGAAGAAAAAGAAAAATTAGAAAATGACAGCGGACATACGGACAGAGAATCCAGAACAGCGAAACAGAACTGGTAATTTGCCTGATGGTTTGATTGTAATTTGTAGCTGAATTCAAAAAGTTTCCTTACGGTTTTGGCGTGATTGATTGAAGATTTCTAAACTAGTACTCTCTAACATGTAATGAAGCCAGTTAAGTTAATATTCTCGACTTTATCTTAAGGCAAGCCGTAAATGTTCGAGAGATTTTGACATTAAAGTCAATACTTTGATCAGGCTAATCCTTCCAGAACATATGTTCTTATCCGGTCTTTTTAGTGTAAATAAATATTTAGAATCTACAAAGGCAAATTTACAAGATTATTCTTTCAGAACACCTGTTCTTATTTCCTGTGTTTTCAGTTTTAAATCTTTAAATATTCTGAATGTTCAAAGCCAGTTTTATCAGTTTTATCAGAGATGAGTTAGGTTTAGTAATTGTTTTTTATGCCGTAGTAAAGAATCTTTCACTTATATATAGGGCGTCAGCTCTGGGATTGTGGAGTAAACGGGAGTGCCGAATCAAAACTACTGACCTACGGCAGTGCAAACCGACAAACATACTCGTACAAGGATTAGCCCAAGTGGAATACAAACATAGAGGCATTGTGGTCTTTTAAAACATGTTTTAGACCTCGCAACCACTGAGGCCCCTCAGAAATCAGAACATCAGAATCAAACCCTGTATATGAAATTTTTTAAAATGCATCATCGCACTCCATCAAGGTTAACAGAATTTTTTTTCTCCATGAATAGATCAATAACCCACACCTTTTGTTTTAATAATTAAACATCAAAATGTTAAATACAGTCTGTCAAGTATAAACTTGACATTTCACTTATTAGCCTATTATATGTGTGTGTGTGTGTGTGTGTGTGTGTGTGTGTGTGTGTGTGTGTGTGTGTGTGTGTGTGTTAACATTTATATTTTTAACATTTTCAAGCTGTGAATAGCTTCAATAATGCTGATGCAACTTTAAACAATAACTCAATCACTCTCCCTTATTAACTTTTAAACTAATACATTCTTTTGGATTGTGTACATTTGATAGACCTAAAAAGCCTTGGTTGGTAGAATGGTCCAAAAGGCATGTTAATGGATCACAATGCTTCTTGGGGCATAGGTTAGAATCCCATTCCATCAGATCCTGGTACAAGAAATGTGTCATTTTGCTTGCTGAAGGTTGGTGAATTTATGGTTTCCTTGCAATTGCAGAACTGATTGATGTATAATAAGTAAACAAGAGGCCCATGGGCCTTAACGCTCACCTGAGGATATGTTTAAAATTGTTTGCAAAGTACAATAGACAATATATTCACTACAGAAACTTTACAAGTATTCTCAAGTTAAGAACTGCAACAAAACTTAATCAGAAATATATCCAGTAACATTTCATTTATAAGTAGCTTATATAATATGCATGAAGTAACTTAGTGCAATAAATAATTTCCAAATCATTAACCAATTTCAGTATACTAATGCAACTATGTCCTTGACCTTTGAACATATATGACCTTGAACCATATATGATCGTCATGTCAATATCTACAATATTCTAATATACATAGCCTTTACAAAAAGTTAATAGTTTTTAAGATAATTAGCAATTTGAGTCTTCTTCTGCAGCTGAGACCTTGACCTTTCAACATATGACCTTGAATCATATATCAAAATGATTGCTATGTCAATACCTACAATATTCTAATATGCATGCCTATACAAAAAGTTTATAGTTTTCAAGATAATTAGCAATTTAAGTCTTCTTTTGCAGTCGTGACCTTGACCTTTCAACATATGACCTTGACCCATATATCAAAATGATCGTCATATCAATACCTACAATATTCGAATATACATGCCTAAACAAAAAGTTAATAGTTTTCAAGATAATTAGCAATTTTTGCAGTTGTGACCTTGACCTTTGAACATATGACCTTGAACCATATCCTTAAAATGATCGTCATGTCAATACCTACAATATTCTAATATACATGCCTATACAAAAAGTTAATAGTTTTCAAGATAATTAGCAATTTAAGTCTTCTTCTGAAGCTTTGACCTTAACCTTTGAACATATGACCTTGAGCCATATAACAAAATGATCGATTGTCAATCCCTACAATATTCTAATGTACGTGCTTATACAAAAAGTAAATAGATTTCAAGAAAATAAGCAATTAAAGTCATCTTCTGCAGCTGTGACCTTGACCTCTGAACATATGACCTTGAACCATATATCAAAATGATTGTCATGTTTATACATAAAATATTCTTATATACATGCCTATACAAAAAGTTGAAAGTTTTCAAGATAATTAGCAATTTAAGTCTATTTTTGCAACTGTGACCTTAACCTTTCAACATATGACCTTGAACCATATATCAAAATGATTGCCATGTTAATACCTACAATATTCTAATATACATGCCTATACAAAAAGTTTATAGTTTTCAAGATAATTAGCAATTTAAGTCATCTTCTGAAGCTGTGACCTTGACCTTTGTACATATGACCTTGAATCATATATCAAAATGATCGTCATGTCAATACCTACAATATTCTAATATACATCTCTATACAACAATTTAATAGTTTTCAAGATAATTAGCAATTTAAGGTTTCTTTTGTAGCTGTGACCTTGACCTTTGAACATATGACCTTGAGCCATATATCAAAATGACGGTTGTTGCAATACCTACAATATTCTAATATACATGCCTATACAAAAAAAAACATAGTTTTCAAGATATAGTGACAAATACATAATTTTTAGCAATTTCCCCACTCAGTACCTTACCATTTCCCCATTTTGAGCCCCATGGCTACCATTTGTGCAAATCTAAAACTACATGACCTAAGGATGTTATAGATGAAATAACTAAGGTATATCTCTTGTAGATTCAGAGGAGAAGATTTTTAAAGTTTTTCACTATTTCCCCCCCCCCCTTTTTTTTTTTATGGGGCCCCAAGGGGACATAACTCCTTTATTTGTGCAAATCTGAAAGGGTTTCACCCAGGCATGATGGTTTCCAAATTTCATCAAATTTAGCCCAGTGGTTTTGGAGGAGAAGATTAAAACGTAAAGTTTACACACGACTCACGACGGACGACGCACGACGGACGAAGATGGATAGCAATAGCTCATCTGAGCTTTCAGCTCAGGTGAGCTAAAAAATCTTGACTGGGATGTAAAACACTATCACACCACTCTTAAATAGAAAATTGACACTTCAATCAGATTTAAAACCCAGGAAACTTAAAAATCTTTTATCATATTATACATAAGACAGAAAATATTGACACTTGTTTATACAGAAAAAATGGAAAATTTAAAAATCTATTATACTATAATCACTTTTTCTTCTTCAGGGAAATACTACGAAATGCATTGATGGAAAAGCAAACTGATTTAGAAGGTTCACTCCTAAAGTATAAGACAGATCTTATTACTGCTAATTCAAATATTGCTGCTAAAGATTTGATTATATCAAAACTTCATATGCAGGTACCAACCTCTTGGGGTTACGAAATAATATTTATATTTTTTTCAAAAGTCATTATTCTTAAAATCTTAAAATCATACAAACAAGTTGATTCTGTTAAGCTTAAGGCCACACCAAATTAATTTTTAAGGCTACAGATTTTTTTGGGGAAAAAATAAAGGCGAGCCAACCATTAAAAATTAACTGTATTTTTTTCTTAAACACATTTTTCTTCAGGCAAACAAACTTTGAACCTTGTGAGCGAGCAATAAAGCAAAAAAAATCATTACTGTAGGAAAAGGCAGGAAAGTTTAAATATAACTGATAAAAGCAGAGTATGTTGTTCTGGTAAACTCCCATCTAATATAACAAATAATAAATCAACCGTGAACTGTTTAATAGTAAAACACTGGAGTAATGTTGCCCTGATATTGTTTAATTTACAATGAATGCAGCCAAAGATTTTGCAGAAAAATTAATGCGGGATTATACCGGATATTTTAGACAGGAGAAAAAAGATTTAAAAATGAAAATTTTATTTTTAATTCTAATTTTTAGAGGCAAGCGGGTCAGACAAACTACAAATTAATTTGTTATAGCCTAACGATATAATATTTCTATTTTTTTAAAGTTGTTATCCTTAAAGCCTTAATACAAAAAACTTCATTCTGTTAAACATTTCTGGACATAACAGAATCAATTTTAAGATGATATGTAATTATTTTACATCTGTTGAGGGAAAGTTAGCAAAGTGCTTTGGGATATAACGTATATTTTTTCTCTCCTTCTGTGTAACTTATTTATAAAATTGCTGACCTGTTGGCTGTTCCTGATGAGTAAATCGCATGCGTAATGGTATTTAAAAGAAAGAACTGGGAAATAGTTTTTTTTCTCTGAAAATGACTTTTAATACCTTATAAAATCTGAAACTACAATGAAAATAAAGAATGTGGTTAAATAAAAATAAGATATCTTTGTTGAGATATTGAAACACTTAATCTAAATCTCTAGGGGGCTCAGTGGCAGAGTGGTCTAAAGCGCGCATCTCTCACCACCTGGGTTTGTATCCAACTTGGGACAGAGTTTAGTGTGAGAAAGTTTGTCAGTTTGCTTTTCAAAGGTTGATTTTCTCCGGGCACTCCAGTTTCCTCCACCATCCCAGAACTGACCGCCTTGAAATAAGTGAAAGAATCTTGACTGGGATGTAAAACACCCCCACTCCACTCCGCTCCACCCTCAATCTCTAGACTCTTACTGGTGATGTTAAAACCTAGATGGTATGGAAAAATTACGAAAGTATGTTGAACTTTTTTATCCTCTTTGTTTCATTTTTAAAACAAAATTTACCTTAAGATTTGAGAATACTTTCCATAGTATTGTAATTAGATTTTACTAGGTTTAACTGGTTTAAATATTTTTTAAAATATTTTTTGTTTTATTAATTCCAGTTTTGTGTGATAATATTGATGATTTTTGATAACATGCTTTGGTAAACTGTCAAAATCCATAATTAAGTAAAGTATCATGAAATAAAATCACCTAATCAATAATTAAATTATGCAAAAAGCAAGCTGCTTATAAATCATAAAATTACATGTTGCAAACTTGACTAATGATATTAATATAATGATTGCAAGAGGTTATGTTATGTACAACTGTTAGGGATGTCACAAAGTGGCAAGCATATAAAATGCATTTAACCAAATGTGACATATTCCTTCAACAGAAATACCTCACAAGGGAAAATTTTTTAACAAATTTTTTTTGTGATTTTCTATAAAAAAGGTATTATTTATTTTTTGCTGAATTTGATTTTTGTGGTCCCTAAATACAATTGATTGTGATGGGAAAGGAAAAACTTGATCCCAAGCCATTTTTGCTTAAATATAACTGAAACAATATTTTGCAATTTTATTTGATGCGGCGAGTTGGTTAAAACGAAAAAACATGAAAATTAGATTGTCACAAAAATTTTTGGTTAAAAAAATATAAATATTTATTTAAGCATACTAATGTTTTTTTTTTTCATTTCTGAAAGCAAAATTGCAACTGGCTGTTCATTTATCAGATTTTTTTTAAAATTAACCTATTTGAACAAATTTGTGGAAAAAGCACTTTAGAAGGACTACATTTTTTTTGCAAATTTTGAAAACTTGGCTGCTAAAAATTTTAAAATTTTAGAAACCTGGAATTCTTTTTATCAATACCTATAGCCTACCGAAGTGTTTAAGCATTAAACTAGAATTGTTTATTTTATATGTTACTCAAGTCATAGTACAAAATCTTTAATGAAATTTGTATATATATAGATAGGTAAATATAGTGTATACATACATATTTACCTGATGGGTTTATGAGATGTAAACTTAAAATATATTTTGCATACCTCTTTTTTTTTTTTTTTTTTTAAAAAAAAAAAAAACAAATGGCATAATTATACTTGTTGCAATTAAAAGTGTGCAAAAAAATTTTATATGAACCCCAAAACCTATTTTTTACATACTGAAATTGTAAAAATATGTATATTTTAGAGCATTAATATGAATATTTTTTTATTTTTTCTGCATTCTGATACATGTGATAAGCAAGTTCCACAGAAGAAATAGTCAAAAGATCAACACTCAGGGGACTTATTAATTGTGATTTTATAAGGATCTTGTTGGCAGAGTTGTCTAAAGAGTACAGATCACAGTGCTTCCCGCCATCTTGGTTTAAATCCCACTAAGGCAGATCCTAGTGCGAGAAAGTTGTCATTTTTTGTTTGTTTTTGCTGGGAACTACAGCTTCCTCCACCATCCAAGAACAGTCAGTTTGCTTGTAGCCATCATTTCAGAACTGCCCATTGCAATATAAGTACCCCATTAAAAGAGATTAACTGGGGCCTAAAACAGCAGTATTCCACCTGATTCACCACCCTGTAATATCAAATTGGTATATAATAATGTAATTTAGTAATGGATGTTACCTATTTGTTCATTTTCAGCTCAACCTCCTGAAGGAAGATATTGAAAACAAAGACAAGAAGATAAAACAGTTAGAATCACATCTGGCTATGACAATTGATGAAGTCAGACATCTTGAAAATCAGATCGAAACAACAAAACAAGGGAAGGAACAGAATGCTCATACAAAACTAACCCCTAGGAGTTCTCATGATTCCTTAGGGTCACTTAATAGACATAAAGGATCATTTAAGAAAAAAATATCAATGCAAATGTTACATTCCTCTGACCAGGATTTTAACAAACATAGACATGATCATGAGCTTTCTAGCATGGATGCTAGGTCTGGTAAAATTATCCAGCATCGTCATAGTTACTATAGCAGAAGTGACAGTAACATTTCATCTCGTTCTGGTGCTACAAGCAGTACTTGTAGTTTAATGTAATAAAAATTTACTGTAATTTTTAGCTCACCTGACCGAAAGGTCATGTGAGCTTATGGCATGGCACAGTGTGTGTATGTGTGTGTGCGTGTGTGTGCCATTAACACCTATCTTCGACTTCTCCTCCGAAACTACTGACAGATTTCAATGATACTTAGTCAGAAGCATGATATGTGGCTAGTGCAACTCAGATTTGTTTTTTGGCGTTACCATGGCTACCAAAACTAGGTCAAGGTGACCTAGGGGTCCAAAAATCTTTAAAAAATCTTCTCTTAAACCGACGATGAGAGAAAAAATCTGATGTGATATTTGGCTTCTCTAGGGTCTTAAGCCTATAGTTTGTTCATTTCGTGAAATTTGGTCGAAAAATGGGTTATGCGTTTTTGCGTTTGAATTAAAAAATTTCGTAAAATGGCTTCAAATTGTTATAACTTGACTATTTGAACAGATAATGACATAAGGTTTTCAGTTTTGACTTTTTCTTGAAATGACCTTTAAAATAGGGTCAAGGTCACAAATCAAGGTCATGACCTAATTTGTGATTTATGCAGTTTTAGGCAATTTTCTTGCAAATATTAAGAGATATATGAAATCAAAACATTGTTAAAATGTTCAGCATGACAAAATTTAAAAAGGTACCAAGTTTCGTAACTATATGATAATTCATGTAGCAGTTGTTGCCCCTGAAATGTTATTTTTGGCTTTTAAATACCAAAATTGTGCATAAGTTTGAAAACTATAATCTTTTTGTATAGGCAGATATATTAGAATATTGTAGGTATTGCAGCAAGGATCATTTTGATATATGGTTTAAGGTAATGTGTTCAAAGGTCAAGGTCAAAGCTGAAAAAGAAGACTTAAATTTCTAATTATCTCGAAAACTATTAACTTTTTTATAGGCACGAATATATGAATATTGTAGGTATTGTGACAACAATAATTTTGATACATGATTCAAGGTCATATGTTCAAAGGTCAAGGTCACAGCTGCAAAATAAGACTTAAATTGCTAATTATCTTTTAAACTGTTAACTTTTTGTATAGGCATGTATATCAGAAATTTGTATAGGCATATATATTAGAATATTGTAGGTATTGCAGCAACAATCATTTTGATATACGGTTCAAGCTTATATGTTTAAAGGTCAAGGTCACAGCTGCAAAAGAAGACTTAAATTGCTAATTATCTTAAAAACTTTAACTTTTTGTATAGGCATATAAATTAGAATATTGTAGGTATTGACATGGTGATCATATATGGTTCAAGGTCATATATGTTCAAAGGTCAAGGACATAGCTGCATAAGTATACTAAAATTTGTTAATGATTTGGAAATTATTCATTGCATTACAGTTACTTCATGCATATTATATAAGCTACATATAAATGAAATGTGACTGAATACATTTCTGATTAAGTTTTGTGGGATTTCTTAACTTGAGAAAACTTACCTAATACATGTATATTGTTTTTTGCGCTTTGCAAACAATTTTGGACATATCCTCAGGTGAGCATTAAGGCCCATGGGCCTCTTGTTAATTAATTGCTTACGCAGGGTAGAAATTTTTGTGGCAAAGGGCATTATTTTTGTTATTGTTTTATTTAGAAAAAGCAATTCTGTGATATAAAAGTTAATTTATTTAATCATTCTAGTTTTTTATTATTATTTTTTGGTTTTGTTTTTTTTTTTGGTTTTTTTTTTGGTAGTATCATCTCGTATGAAATTTCAGTATTTAAAAAGAAAAAATCTCTAATTAATTAATTTTGGGGGTCAAACTATTCTAAACTTGAGAACTGATAGAAAACATTGTTCCAAACAATGAATAAAAAAAGTACCAGACAGACAGATTGATTTAATGGGGTTTTTCGTCCCAACCATGAATATTTCACTTATTTCAAGATGTCACCACCTATAGGTGAGGTCGCAAAAATTTTTACCCTTGCACTCAGTTTGCAGTGCACTTAGGGCAATGTGCAGGGAGGGTTCTTTGACGTGTCATGCCTGCCATAACATTGGTTATCGGTTTTTAAGATCTCTTTCTGGCAGACAGAATGTTTTATAAATAGTAAAACCTCATTATAAGGTCTTCATCTCACTTATTACCAAAGTATTCTTAAGTCAAAATGTCTATTTTCTGTTGGGTTTTTTTTTTACCTCGATTGATTGATAACTCTTTTTAAACACTGAAATCTGACTTAGCTAATGGCAACAATGAATTGAGGTTTTGCTTTAGTTTATAATAATTTCTGTACACTCATGACGATGAGGTTTAGTATTCTGGATGTGTAAACATTCCTTTTTATACACAGTTAATGTTATTCTAAAATAATAACAAAACTTGCCATAAAAACCAGCATATTTCAACTGCATTTAAAATAAAAACAAACTACATCTTTTCATTTTACCAAAATGTTTAACACCCTCATGATAAAAATAATATATATAAAGGTATTTAGTTGCCAACAAAGACACCAGGTTCTACACTACATATAGAATTGGATTGGATTAACAGTGGTTTACGCCCCAGTTAAGATTCTTTCACATATACCGAAGCAGCAAGTTCTTGAATAGTGGAAGAAACTTGAGTACTGGAGAAGACCATCAAACTGACAAACTTTCTCACCCTAGGATCTGTCCATGTGCTGTTATTCAAACCATTACATATAGGGATGTTAATATTCAAAGTTCTCAGTTACCATTTACTACTTTAATAAAACTATGCTATGAGTATTCTGTTATCATGAGCCAAAGCCAAAACATTTTATATCTTATGTTACAGGTACATGTAGTCATAGACTTCCTTTTGATTTACGTAGAAGTTCAATACAGATTGTAGACTGGTCAATGTACATGTAGTTTGTCAACCTGTCAAAGTAGTTTGTACTGGCTGGTCAATTTAAAGTTGATTGGACAATGTAGATTGTATCCACTGGTCAATGTAGTTTGTCAACCTGTCAAAGTAGTTTGTATTGGCTGGTCAATTTAAAGTTGATTGGACAAGGTACTAGTAGATTGTATGCAATGGTCAATGTAGTTAGTATCGGCTGGTCAATGTAAAGTTGACTGGTCAATTTAGATTTTGTTGACTGGTCAATGTAGATAGCTGACTGGTCAATGTAAATTGTGTCAACTGATAACTGTATACATAGACTGCTGACTGATCTATCAAATACATTTTAAGACAAATGATTCTATACAACAACATGATTTATTGTTCAACAAATACAGGTATAAATATATGAATCCATTAAACAATTTGTACATAATAACATCACAACAAAATATTTGAAAATATCAGTTCTCTCTCTCTTTAAATTTATAATTCATGTACCAAAACAACAGCTACAATTAGATGTCAACAACCGATATAAACCGGTATCTTTGAGTTTCCTTAACTGTTATAGTACAAATTCAGTCTTCACAATAAGCACTTTGGAATTAGAAGTTTGTTTTTTAACTTTGAGGATTATCATCATTAGCACTGATTACAGAATGTGGTTTCAACTATAATAATGATATACATAGAAAACTTAACCACGCTAATTTTGAACCCCAAACTTGTCATATTATCAGCAATAATCAATAATCTGAAAATTTAAAAATTTCCTCATGTTTATGTATTTGATTTTAGAGTTTAGCATAACCACTTCCTCTTCTCCACAAAGCACTTTAAATATCACAATTTTACTACAAAATACATATAGAAATTGTAAAATTTATATAATTGATATACATGTACATGTACATGTACATACATGTATATTATAACTTAGAATATAATTTTTAGCACTTAAGACTAGCACTTAAGACTATATAGGATTATTTAGCACAATATTATTATCAGGTGTGAGTAAAATATTGCACAAACTTGATACCAGAATAACTTTACATCAACAATTCCATTATGATTTACATAAAATCATGTTATGTCACATTATTTAATGCTGGTCTTGAATTCAACATGTACATGTATTTATTGATGAACATTTTCTACTATATCCTATTTAAAAAAATGCATTCCAACAATTTATGCCAAAAAACCCAGCTCAGACAGAGTGATCCCTCTGTGTGACAAAGTTGATTTAATACCCCATACCAGAAGTCCATGAAGTAATTCATGGACTTCTGCCCATACTGAAGGGGTTGAAGAGACAAAAGGCTAAGCCAATGCCAAAGATTTTGTTCTTTTGTTCAAAATCCATTTTCAAGCATCAATAAATTTACTTACCATACATTATCGAGCACTTAAAAACTTCAAAATTTATTTTTATTTTGAAAAGATAAATCTTTAAATTTACTATTGAGTTTTATCTTAAAAAGAAGCCAGTCAACCACATCACCTTCTATGACAAATAAAAAGCTAAATCACACTCAAAAACTTGGGAGGTTCAGGAGATGTTGTTGACCAATATAATTTAACGATGCAAACTTCTTGCCAGGTGACATAAGAGCAATGTGACAAACATAGGACTGCACAACTATTAGTTTTTTCATTAACTACAGTCAATTCTTGTTAAAACTGCTCCAGTTTGTGTGTTCACTGAAGCATTTCGGCTACATCTGACATATTCTTCATGTTTAAAAAAGCCTAAAACAGACAAACAAAAAAATTATGCTTTATAAAATCAATCATCATGTAAATATTATTATTTGACATACATGTATGAAAGGTTTAAATATCTCATTTTTTGAAAGAAAATCTCAAATAACTTGGCATTTAAAAAATCACTTTTTTGAAAGAAAATCTCAAATATCATGTATATATTTCAAATATACCTTCAAGATCAATTATCATGCAATTTTTTTTTTTTTTTTTTTTTTTTTTTTTTTTGGTCAAACATGTACGGAAATTTTAAAAATCATTTTTAATAAAAAAATCCAAAATTTGATGATATGTATCTAAAATTATTATTTTAAGATCATTTATCACACAAGGTTATTTGACATATAGAAACTTTAAAATTCACATTTTCTAAACAAATCTCAAACATCACTGATGTTAAAATTATTCTTTAAATATCTATAGTCACAGAAGATTATTTGACACATGCAGATTTAAAATCACATTCTTACTACAAGAAGTCTTGAATATCATTAATAACTCAAATGCAATATTTGGTCTTCGTTATAATTTTTTTTTTAATTTGATCAATAAAACACCTGAATCAATGAAAAACTCTGGTCATGTTTCTGAATTTTTGCTTTCCTGAGAGAATTTTGACCACCATTACAAACAATTTTAAGGTCAATAATCTACAAATTTTGATAATGTCTTTTATCCACAAAATTATTGAGAGAGAGAGAGAGAGAGAGAGAGAGAGAGAGAGAGAGAGGTTGGTTTATGCCCCAGTCAAGCTATTTATGGTTAGTTCTGAAAGGGTGTTGGAAGCCCGAGTACCTAGAAAAAAACCCATTAATTTTAGCAAGCAAACTGAAAATTTCTTCTACCAAGATCTGCCAAAACTGGATTTTAACATTGGAAGTGAGAGTTGCTTGACTTATTAACCCAACATTTGAACTATTACGCTACTGAAGGATCACATGGAAATAAAGCCAAGAATTTTTAAATGTACAATGTATTTGCAGCATATATTAAAAAAAAACAAGTGCTAACTCTTTTCTACTTACTTTTAAATAAATATATGGCTCTTCTTGTCCATCATCATCATCTACATAACTACCTGAGGTGTTGAAAATTTCTGGATGATGTGAACAATAGAGATTGAATAGTTTTACTGCATCTTTCACTCTGAAATATTCCAAAAACACAATAAAAATTATTTTTTTTTTATTTAAATTTATCCATATACTGTATAAGTATTTATATTAGTGTGTATTATATATGGCATTCCCGAGGGTCTCAGACATTTAGCGAGTATTAATATTGGTGCTGTTATTGTTACCCCCTTAGACAGGTGAGCTAAAATTAATGTTGAAGTGTATTAATAATGGCGGAAATTAATTTAACACCAAAAGCTCCAATATTAATACACAGCCAAAATAAATACTTTTACAGTATATATATTTGAAATATATAAATCACAAGTCAAGTGATTAAACACTAAACATACTCTGTACATGGGTTATTGACTGATGATGACAACACACATGAAAGTCTCCAAAATACACATTTAGTTACATATAGTTAAAAGTAAAGTTTTTCTCAGTGAGAAGGTCAGTTCAGGTTAGTGAAAAAAAAAAACCAAAGTGCTGGGACATGTGAAAAGGTGGTCAGTGGAGAAAACCAGAGTGCCTGAACAAGCAAACTATCAAACTGGTACTACAAATTTAAACATTTACCAGTTTTGTGTAGGGTTTATTATAAAGATCTTTGAGCCTCTGTGACTCAATGACCATGACCTCTGATGCAATGACACCAAAAGTAATCCTAAGCAACACCTTTTCACAAGGTTTTCATATGCAAAGACAATTTTGAAAAATGTCCAAAACTGTTAAAGTTATCATCAAAAAACCACTATAAAACTTCCATCCAACCACTCAATGACAATACAATGAAAAACCTAGTCAAATCATAATACAAGAAAGCATAAAGTTTAAAAACTAGTAATACTGTAATTCAGGAAATAATTGCGAGCAAGAAATTAGTGTGAAAAAAATGTCAGTATTTAAATACTGATTACGTATGATAGAAACAGTGATACAAGACCTATATACAGACCTCTTGTGAATGATTGAGAACTTCAGTAATCCATCTACACTATCAGACATCACACAGTAACCGACAAACTCCAGGAAATAGTTATGGTTTACAATAGACACAAAGTCTTCTTCTGATATTATATGATCAAATACATTGTTCTTTACCTGCAAAAGAAAACATAACTCCATAATAAGTAAAGCAAACTTTAAATTCTACTGACTTACTGTCGTTAGGCAAGGACTGACATGGATATTTTTTAGCGTGACTGGGGTACTCCATTACCCCCACTCTATGCCATAATTTGTGAAAATCGAGTCAATGTAAAATTTGTGTTACTAGCCGTCACATATCTCTATGTTAATAAGCCTGCCATTTACTTTTTTATTTGAAATTTAAACACAATTAGTGACATTACAAATTTGCTATTTATGGTAATGATGACCATGATGACTCAGTCTTCTGGTAAAAACTTTAATAAAGCCCACCTAGAGATCTTCAACACCAAAAACGGTTACAATTGGCTCAATAATTTTAAAGAAGATTTTTCAAAGAACAGACTAAATATAACACCTAACAGATAATTTTTTAAAAATATGGTCAATGAAAAAATTTCTTCCAAAAATCTTGTTACATATGTTAAAGGTTGCTATCTGCTTTCTATATTTCAAATTTTAACTAAATTTGTTGAAAATAGCATTCACAATAGTAATTATTTGCATATTACTATTAAAAAGTGCCATCTTGGATGTCAGTCTTTGTCAAAATGCAGACTTTCGCCCAACTAGTGACCTTTACCCCGAAATTTGTTACGTATCGCCCAGTAGTCAAAGAGAAGATTACACAAATAAAAATGCACTGACACACACTATGCTATGCCATTAGCTCAGCTGGCAATACAGAAGTGAGCTAACACAGTTGATAAAATTAAAATACTTACTTCTTTAACTAATGTTGCATCTAAACCATGCTGTAACAAATACTGAGCATTGTCTAGAACTGTTATCTTCTCATTAAGAATTGCCTACAAAAATAGGACCAATATGTAAAATTCAAATAAAAAATATTTAATTTGTATTAAAGAGGATTTTTTGTATTTTGCAAAGATTATATGATAATCTTATCACTAAAGATTTAATAAACCATATTACAAGTACATGAAGATCATCAAAACAAGTTTTGTAGCTTTTGACTATAACAGCTTTTTTTTTTTTAAATTTATTTGCCAAAGATTCAAAATATTATAATTATAACTTTATAAATTTAATGACAAAGGAATCCAACAATTATATACATGTATAAGTATCTTCAGTTTTAAAGGCCCCTTACTACAATTTATATATATATATATATATATATATATATATATATATATATATATATATATATATATTCAGTGAAATTTATAGACAGGTTCCATTGTATCAATAGTTTTTTATGTTAAAAATTCAGAAATACCACATGTATAATCAGACAAAATTATCGACTCCTCTATTCCTAAAAAAAAAATCAGTTATTTTCATTGCACTGGTATTATAATATTTGACATAACTGTTGTATCTGTAAACATAAGTTAAAAACTTAAAAACTTTATTTAAAATTGCTTTTTCGTACATGTATATTGAAACATACATGTACATGCAGCATGATTCTTCTATCCATGTTTTAAATTAACACTGGACATTGAATTTGATAATTCAGAAATATTTGACAGTAAATATTACTATCTTGCCTTTATCCCATCCTCTGGTTTCGGATTGACCATACTTAAACATGCCAATGCACATGCTGGTAACTCTAACTTCTGGTACATCTTTGACAAACTGACCAAGTTAACATCCTGTAAGACTGGACATCTTAAAAGTGAAAATTGGAGAAAAAAAAATTCTTGATGAAAATTATTAATATTAATGATAACATCACATTGCTTTATAGTAAAAATATTAATTTTTAAAAATATTAATTTCAATTATAATATCCAATCCCTTATTAATAAAAATATTTCTCATTTAAAAAATTATCAATATCAAACTTGTTTCATTGTAAAAATATTTTGTTGAATTATTAAATCAAATGGCTTCATATTAAATATATTTATCATAAAAAATATTAATTTTAATTAAAAACATCTAATTCTACCTGGTAAAGCAGAAAAAAAATATTTTAAATATAAAATATTAATTTTAGTTATAACATCAAATTGCTTTGTATTAAAAATATTTGACATAATAAAAATTTTAACTCTAACAACAGTTTGCTTCAAAGTAAATATACTTCTCATAAAATGCTATCAATTATATTCATAACATCCAACTGCAACTTACGAACCTGTCGAGAGTTTCTGGCGTATCACAGATAACTTGTTTTCCGTTATATATTTATTTATTTATTCATTTCATTTATTTATTTTTATTTTTTATTTTTTACTTATTTCTTATTAATTTTTTTTTTTTTTTTTTTTTTTTTTTTTTTTGGGGGGGGGGGGGACTGGGGGAGGGGGGGGGGGGGGGAGAGGGAGGGAGGTGTATAAATCAATGTAATTTTGAATTCCAACCTTGCAAAAACATCAAGAAAATTTGAAAAAAATCATACATTTTTATAAACACGGCAAAGTGTTATGTAATAAAGCTCTTGACGGTATCTTTAGAGATTCGTTAAAATTTTAAGTAGATTTAAAAAAAAAAATTCACCAAAATGTCACATATTACACAACAAAATGATGCAAGTTACATAATACATTGAACCAGTAATTAAGATTTAATCAATACAAATGTTTTCTTTCTTGCTTTTTTTTTGATTAGTTTGAAAATTTAGCCGTAAGTTTCCTCAACATTTCATGTCAGAAACAAATCAATTAAACATATTCCACTATGAACTGAATTATAATTATGAGTGAAGTAATCCTGATTTAACAAGATTCATTATGTAAATCTGAAGTATTCAATCACAAACTGAATTCTAAATAAAAAGTCACTAAACAGCAAACAAACAATTTTTTATGTCATAGGGAAATTGAATCATTTGAATTAAGATTCAAATCAGGATGATTTTATTTTTTAAATTTAACCTGAGGACAGGCAAACTCTAAATAAAACCAAGGACAAGAGGAATTTATCTAAGCTAAACACAATGCAACTCTATCTAAGGTCAAGGACAAAGAGTTGTATATCCAAGGTAGAATACAAGAGCTTTTCCCAAAGTCAAGGGCAAAGAGTTTCATATCCATGGTAAAATTCAAGAGAGCTTTTTCCAAGGTCAAGGACATAAATTCTATATCCGAGGTGAAATACAAGAGAGCTTTTTCCAAGGTCAGAACAAAGAGTTCAATATCCAAGATTTAAGGTGAAATGCAAGAGCTTTTTTTCCAATATCAACGACAAGAAGTTCTATATCTAAACACAAGATATCTCTATCCAAGGTCAAGGACAAAGAGTTTCCTATCCAAGGTCAAGGACAAAGAGTTCCCTATCCACCATTAAATACAAGATACCTCTGTCCAAGATCAAGGACAAAGAGTTCTCTATCCAGGGTTAAACACAAGATATCCCTATTCAAGGGCAAGGGTAGGGGTTCCCTATTTAACCCTTCCTTATTGGATGACAAGGAGTCTGTGCTTATATGTAAACTGTATAATATTTTACCTGTTAATGAGGTTAAAGACATGAATACAAGTGTCTAATTGGTCCTCTGTTAATGGTGGAACAACTGCAACAAAAACAAATATATGTTAATTGGCACTAGGGAAATTTATATGTTGATAAGCATGTTACATATGGTATATTTATTATGAAAATGGTATTGATATACATTTAGGAGTGAAATGAGACATGGTATTTTACACCCCAGTGAATTTTTTTTTTTTTTTTTACTTTTATCAAGGTTTTCAGTTCTGGATGGTTGTGGAAATCTTTATACCAAGAGAAAACCACCTACCTTCAACAAGCAAACTGGGATTGTGGAGGAAATGCAACTCCTAGTAAAAGTCACAAACCTTTATGCAAAGTGACAAATTTTCACACATGGAATTTGCCCAAGTAGGATTATAATTTAAGTGCTGTGACCTGTGACCGTGACCTTGGTATTGATATAAAAGCAGCATTTAGCAACATGTGTTATAAAAAAAATCATCTGTATTTCTTTTTATAATTTTTCCTTACTGTATGATAAATAACTCAATACAATTTTACAAAAAAAACCATTGTCGCAAACCACAGTTTTAAGTTCAATGTGAATCACCCATGGGTCACTGATGATGCAAAAATCCCAAAAACAGATGATGATGATAATACCATATCATCATTGTAAAATACTAGTAGTTCACCTGTCACATAATGTCCAAACCAAACAAACAAACAAAAAAGAATTTCCAATAAAAAGTGGTTCTAAAAACATGTTTTATAGCCAAGAGGCAGAAATTTAAGTTTATGAAAAGTGTGCACTTTTTAGAAGTAGAGTTTACTTTATCATTAGGTAGACAGCTAGACATGAGGTGCTTAACCTTCCATAGCACCCAGACTCACCCCCTTGATGGTAGTTCATGTGTATACCAGTAACTAAATTGGCCAGTTTTCAAAATTTTTACTTTGTTTTTTTGGGGGAGATTGTGATTTGAAAATGGACTGGTATGTTTGTGTTTTATTATGTAGATACAATGTATTTTCATTTCTAATTTTTTTTTCTTTTACCTTTTGTCAATGGAGTTGTAAGAATGGACTGCCATAACTTGGGAAAAGATGGAACCTGCCATATATCTGGACACTTCCCTAGTCTCAATAGCACATACTCCAGCTGCTTCATCTGAAATGATAGAACAAAGGCAATGCAAGTGATAAAACTCCCCTTATAATGAAAATGTCATACCGGTTCATGTATAATCAATTAACTGTTAGTAAACATCATTTATTGAAAACACATTTAAGAAAAATTACTTTTATATAATGATAAAGGGCAACAGACAAAACCTCCAGGTTTACCAAAGAAAAATTTGAATAAGAGAAATGTAGAAAGGGAAATTACTCTTGAAGTACTACCATACAAAAAACATGCAGGAAGATATGTGAAATGATGTTGAAAAATAAAGTTGTTACAGAGTTAAAATAATGCAAGTTATATAAATAAAGGGCAAAAACTTTGTACATAAGGGAGCATGGGATACAAAATGTGAATCAGTATAAAATGATACCATATTAATTCCTTGTATCCAGGTACCTGATATTTTGTTATGTTCAGAAATAATGTAGAAGTGCAAACAAAAAACCAGTAAATAAGATAGTGTTGGTTATAAAATCAATACATAAACTTACCTGATAAATAACTTAATCCTTGTATCAAATTTTCTGATATTACATTGGGAATAAAGTTGTTGAAGCACTTACAAGTGGGGTGTAACATATGTTCTTAAGAAGAAATTAACCACTATATGTCTTGGCTAAATCCTATAACCCTTTTTGAATGTAGCTGCTGTTGAACACATGTACTTACCATAGAAAATGAATGTAGCTGCTATGAATACTGCTGCTGTAGTACTCATGTACTTACCATAGAAAATAAGTTGTTGAGTACACACATTCTTACCATAGAAAATGAATGTAACCGTTCTAGAACGCATGTACTTACCATAGAAATTGAGTACACATGTACTTACCATAGAAAATAAGTACGCATATATGTACCACAGAAAATTAATAATGCAACTGTAATTACGACAGAAAATGAATGTACATGAAGCTGCTTAAGTGCACATGTACTTACCATAGAAAATGAATGTAACTGCTGAAGTACACTGTTCCATAGCTGTTTATCATTAATGTGATAATCCAAACACAAACTGGCCACTAAGAAGGCTGCCTGTAATATAATAAAATGTCAAACAGATAATTAATATTATAACCAGCCCCACTTAGCATACATTATAAGCTGCTTGGATTTCATTATTTCATCCAATGATTTTCACAAACAAACACTACAAACTTACATACCATTGATTGGATTGACTAAAAATGCTCAAATGTGATAATGAAACCTTACTTAATGTTTTTGGATGATCTTCACTTTAAAAGAATCAAACATAGGTAGTAAGAAAAACTGATTCACAAGTTAACCCTTTAGGCCAGTCTTTATCTCTTACAACGAAGCCCCTGATTTTAAAAGAAATAATATGAGAGAGATATGTACATAACAATTTCTGATGATCCGACATTTCAGAATGCAACCGGAGAGAAAAAGCTGCGATACACAACCTGACAACTTTGGTCACTCTACATCTCTTAAATCCAAGAACCTGGTTTTAAAAGACAAAGAGGCCAATATGCCTTAACGCTCATCTGAGGATGTCCAAAATCATCTGTAAAGTACAACAGACAATAACTGTAATTACAGAAACTTTCTAAGTTTTTGCCAGTTTGGAACTGCCACAATACTTAATTAGAAAATCCAACCCATTAACCCATTTTTTTTATATAGGATGCCTTCAGCTCAGGTGAGCTAAAAACAGAAAATAATGATATGAGAGATATATACTGTTTTTTGATGACTATGGTTCCTCCATATCCCTTTAACAAGTCCTTCTTTATTACATTCTTCAAACGTCTCTACAGAATGCTGTATGTGAAGAGATTCTAAATCCACTATATAACTAAGGTTTTTCATCAAACTCCTAAAATAAATCATAATTACCTTTTTCATTTAGAATGTTCTATCTCCAGTATGTGGTTGATTATAACAATGCAATGAGTAATGCAAATGTAGGTAGGTATGTAGGTAGATAGGTTGTTGTAACATTAGTTATTCTTAGCAAAAACTAAAAAAACTAAAAACTAGCTAAATTAAGGAATTGAATGGCGTAATGCAGAAGTCAAGATTCATTCACGTATATCAAGGCATTCAAAGATGGTAGACAAAACTGAGTGCCTTAAGAAAATCACTTGGTAATGCTGATTGAAAGACTGGAGTAACAAAGTTTTCATGCCAGTCATGGTTCTTTCACTTATATGAAGGTAGTCTGGGACAGTGAAGAAAACTCGACTGTCTGGAGAAAACCACTTGTAACTAATGGTGAATAAGGAGTGGAGCGGAGTAATGGAGTTTTATGCCCCAGCCAAAGTTTATTTACTTATATCAAGGCAGTCAATTCTGGAATGGTGGAGGAAACTGAAGTACCTGGAGAAAACTACCAAACTCTGACAAGTGACCTGACAAACTTGCTCAACATAGGAGCTGCATAATTAGGAATCAAACCTAGGAGGTGAGAGGTGCTTTATCTGTAAACAAGTGCTTTAGACAACTAGGCCATCAAGGTCCCATGTGGCATGCTGGAGAATCTGATTTCAAAATAATACTTTAATAATAACCAACTCTAATTTGGCCTGAAATAGAAATTGCAAATGTTCGAAAAAAGAAAACAGATTAACGTTAATCTGCTCACCTTCAAATTCAGTCATAAAAAATCTTTCATATAGGATGGCATTTCTTCAGCTGTATGAGTTAAGATTCAAAAATACACTCACCTCAAATCTTCTGCTGACTTCTTACTAAGTTTTTCTACCGTTCCAAAATCCCGCAACTCTAACAGACACCTCAAAGCTCTAACTCTGCACATATGTGTAATGACCGAAGCATCTGTCATACTCTGTTCCTGATATAGAAGAATTTATGCAATATTTTCATTTGCCATGTGAAATTCACATTTCTCAAAACTTGAGAGCTTTTGCAATTATATAAATCACAAAAACCACGTGACTCAATGTATAAATATGTCATATACATGTATGACAAATATGTCATATACCATTTTTAATGTATTTTATGATTAAATTTAAAAATATGATATGACAAATACATGTATATAAAAAATGCAATACACAATCTGGAAATATAATATCATAGGTAAACAAACACGGCTGAAACATCACATTCTTTACATTCAAGACAATTAAGTCTTTAAAGCTCATTTACAAAATTTTACAAAAACAGTTCATTAACATAAAGTACTTTTGAGAATATTAGTTACATATTAATAAAAATAATAATAATAATTTGAATATCAACATAATAAATGTGTTGTTATTTGCAGACTAACGCAAGTTATTCAGTTTGCTTGCAAAGTTTTTGCATTCATATTGACAATGAACTTCATTTTAAAACAGTTCAGTTGTTATTTATGGCAATACAAACACTTGTTTATGTAAATATTGTAAAATCACAAATGTTTGGGATTACAATCGGAGGCATATAATCAGAGGCATGTTCAACAAGGTGTGTGCTTTTCAAAAGTGATTGTGTGAACAACGTATGTGTATAATGAAAGGAAGCTAGCAATAACATTAAATCTAGGTCATCTTAATTATCCAGATGTTTTATCAAAAATCTTGCTCAGATTTTAACACTGACACTAATTAGAGTACAAATGTTAAAATATAAAATAAATTAGGCATTTGAACACACATTTTGACGTATTTTATCATTCAAATCCGTTTTAGAAACATACCATATACTTACAAAATAAGAAAAGGAATGCATGTTGGTTTTAGAATTTTTAGAATTTTTTAAAAACATATCTTATTAACTTTATCAACCTTGCGATAGTGATGGCAGTCGCTCATGTGTGTTTGCTCAATGTTACAAAATGCCATTCCCCCCCTCTCTCCTCTCTCTCTTTCTAGTATCATTCATGTTCCATATTGCAAGTTTTAATGTACATGTATTTCACCATGAAGAGATTTTACTATTTAAACTATAGTTTTTTGAGTTACCTCATAAAATAACCACATCAAAAGAACAATATGTTAAATAATGAAATGTACATGTATATGTATGTATACCTTAAAAGAATAATTCAGCAGGAACACAATACTCTCTTCTTTGGGTCCTTTACGCAATACATACAGTAGTCTGAAATAAAAATACAAAATGAATGAAATTATAAAAAGACTGTACAAGTATACCAAATGGCAGTCACTTCATTTTTCTTGTGAAATACATGTTTTAACAAATTTATACTTGTTCACTGAAACAAACCTTGACATATGAGGTAAACCTCAGCTGTTTTATACGATCATATAGATAGGTTTCATGTTTACTTGTTTTAAGTGTATGTGGTATTACAACGAATTACTAAAAATGAGTGTAATAATGATGTTTTACACCCATGTCAAGAATTTTTTTTTTTTACATTATATCAAGGTTCTTGGATGGTGGAGGTAACTGGATTCCCTGGGGAAAAACCACAGACCTTTGTCAAGAAATCTGACAATGGTGGAGAAAGCTGGAGTACCTGGAGAAAACCACACACAAGCAATCTGACATTCTTTTTGACACTGGGATCTGCCTGAGTGACATTAGAACCTAGTCAGCGAGACAATGTGATTGTAAACACACGATTTTGTCCTATTGATTTATTGAATGGGGTTTTATGTCCAAGTCAAGAATATTTAACTTGTATCTCGATGTCTAAAGCTATAGGTGAAATGTCACAAATTTTACCTTGCAGTGCACTCAGGGCAATGTGCAGGGAGGGTTCTTTAAAGTGCCACACCTACCATGACATGGGCATAGGTTTTTTTTAAAAGGTTTCCTCTAAAGGAACCTGTGACTTTCATTTCTAAATGCTGTCTCAATGGGGAAGGAACAATTACTACCTATTTTAAAGTCCAGGTCAGACCTGGCCAGTGTTCAAACCTTGACCTCCCACATACAAAGCAAACACTCTAACTGAGCTACAGCAGTGGTGTCCTGCACATGAAATATTCTATTTAATCCTTAGTTTTAGATCCAAATAATACTGATAATACTCTAAACTTGCAACAAAAAATAAAACTCTAGATTTAAACAAACATGTATAAGCAGGTGATATAATGACATATTTTGTACCTTTTCAAATTTTCATCATCAGTATCATCAGATTCCAGTTGTGTGTCTTCCGATAGTTTTATATTAGTAAAATTAAAGGTCATAGTCTGAAAACAAAAAATTAAAAAAGAATGATTGATAATTAACATCGCAATCAAGATTATCTCACTTTTATTGAGATGTCACCAGCTGAATGTAAAACTGCAGAAGTTCATACCCCATTATCTACTGATGATAAAACCCAATACGGTTTTTATATTATTTATTGAACAAGTAAAATATGACTTTGTTTTCTAACTAACTTGGCCATACTGTCTAGCATGAAAAAATACACTATCTAAACACTCCAAGCAAGGGTAAATAACTCTAACACACACAAATTTTATTCTCCAGTGTGTGGAACATAAAGAGTTTTTATGATATACTTTTTTTTTTTTTTTTTTTTTTTTTTTTTTTTTTGAATAATACAAAATTCTGTACACATTCTTGATTAAGAAACTTTTATTAAAACATGGCAACATTTTAGATAAAACTTAGATTCACATGTACATAAAAAATACAAATACATGTATATATAAAATCAATATTTTCAAAAAAAATTGCTAAAGAAAAACAAGTTCCTAAGTCAGAAAATTTGGGGGAAAAAATCAGAATAAGTTTCAGTAAGTTGCACATTTTAGATTTAAACAGAAACATTCTGTGAAGTTTCAAGTTTTTAGGTTAAAATCTTGGGGAGTGATAACACAAACAAGACATTACAAGTGATACTTATCCCCTCACAATGGATTATTGTATAATATTGTTTTTCAAAGAATCGGCTATATTTAGCTACTAATTCGCATATTGGCTAGTAACATGCAAAGGACAAAAAATAACCAAAAAACCTATTACAATTATTAAATGTCCAGGGTTCAACTTTGTATATACCAAATTTGAACCAAATTGATACATAAGTAAACATTTAATGACATTTTTCTGTTTTTTTTTTTTTTCTATTTACAGCAATGGTGGCTATCTTGGATTTATGATGACTAAAATATGAACTTGTCTTGAATATTACAATAATAAACCCATGTATGAAGTTTCATGAAATTCTGTAGAGAATTAAACTTGGTAGAGCAGTGACAAGGAAAGTATGATAAACGTTTATACTTACGTACATACGAGACACATCCTATATCCTCTTTAAAGGGGATAACTTTGCGAGGTGATAAAGAGGGACTTAAAGGGGTTTTCACTTTGCCTACCAACCACTCACCATATTTTAAACCTGAATTTGCACACTGTGCAACTGATCAAAAACAGCAAGTAATGAACAAGGACTTTCTTAGGTCAAAATTATTGTTCTATGTCAAAAAGTTATAAAAGACAAAAGACTTAACATTTTGACAAACTTACAGAGTCAGCATCAACATCTTTGGATGAAGAACATGGCAGCCATTTCTCTACTAACACCATCAATAATTTCTGTAGATTTATACCATTGATTTCCGCGACTTTTTCTGCTGTTGTGTGGATATCTGAATTTAATCATAATATGGAACATAATTTCATGTGAAACATCATTAATGGTATCAAGCCTTCAAATACACAAATAACATTTCCAGTAAAATTGTTCACTTTTAGAGATGAAGTGGAGTAATAGTGTTGTACACCTAGAACCAGTTTTTCTTACACTTGGATCTCGCAAAGTGTACTTCTTACACTAGGATCTCCCAAAGTGAAATTCAAACCTAGGACGATGAGAGGCACTGTGATCCATAAGTATGCGCTTTAGACCACTTGGCCACCAAAGGCCAAACTAATTGGTTGTGTTTCCGTTTAGTATTCATCTAAATCTAATCTTAATTTTTATGTTCTACATGTACAGTGTGGTTTGTTTTCTTCAATGTACATGTACATAATACATGTAAATTACAAGTATTTGAAGAAGACTTACATGTAAGTAAAACAATAAATATATTTTATAAGTGGTCTTATTGTACTTTAAAATAAATTTTTTAGATTACAAAAAATATTTTTAAAATAGCAAATAGGACACCTGCAACATGATTAAATCTAGCAAAAAAAAAAAAAAAATGCACAAAGATCAAAATACACGTAAATATCTTACCTGGTTTATCAGCGCCATCTGGTAGCAAAATACTTGGATGTTCATAAAGTTTTTGTAAAAGTTTCTCGGCATTATTGGCTAGTTTTAGTAGCTCTGGTTCTGCCAGTTTACCTAAGCAGAGAGCCTGCTCTGTTGACAATCGCTGCCATTGTGATGAAAATTTGCCATAAGCAGCCTTCGCTTTGTCTTTCTCACGAGTCTGAAAAACAAGGGGAAAAACACACAGTGACATTGGCATGAAATTTTGAAGAAGAAAAAACATTCTGTAGTGAACATAATTTCTGAAGACGCAATGTCATTCAAACACTCTTAAACATATCAGATCTGATTTTCAAGTAAGTGGAATATATACACGTATATTCCGGTTAATAATGATTAAAGTGGATGCAAAAGTGTAATGCAATTTCTGAATTGGACAATTATATGAATTTTCAGTCTAACTCCAAAACAAAATAAAAAGAAAAATGGATTAGTGTCTTGACCAGTGAATTAATGTCATTTTAATGGAAAAACTACAATTTTTCAACCTTTGTTGAAATCTTTAAAGGTATACTAGCAACAGTTCTGCAGTTAGATTAGTGTGCTTATTCAGTTTCCTTGGTTATATAATTGTACACTTCAGTAACATACATAAGAAAAGAAAACACGACCCATGTATGGTATAAAAGTTGAAATTTATTACAGGTACCTATGCATTATTGGTAAATAAATTACTAGTAATTACCTATGTGTTATGGGTAAATTAAAAAAAGTAACATGTGCCTTTTTGGTTAATCAATTAATTACAAGTGTTTGTGTTATGTATAATTATATGTGTTAATTATGTAAAATTATATGTTCCCTTTCTTACCTTTTCAGGTGGTAATGCATTATGCCACAAAGTAGCCAAAGCTAAACAACCTTCTAAACCTTTGATTTTTTCAGCACCTGACAAAAAAAATTTTACAAATTATTTTTTATTATAATATCATTTTTAATTATAATAATTTTTTTTTCATTTTTACTCAAGCTGATTTAGTTTGACAAAATGTTACTTCAGTTTTTGTTAAATTTAACCTAATTTTGTCAGACAAAATTATATTCTTTACACAAACAATAATAACATTGCATCCAGAACATGGTAATAATTCAGAAAATTTAACACTTTGACTTATCTCCCTTAGATCCTGAAACAGGCACTGACTAGTATATCTGACATCTATTAATTTATTTATCATTCATACCAAATTCAGAGCAATAACTACATGTATATTGGCACTGATATATAGAGAGAAATGCATGTTGGTTTCAGAGTTTATTAAAACTAATTTTTCTAAATTTAGTCTCTGGGACTCTATCTTGAATCTAACAACCTTACAATAATGAGTTCTTTCCTATGTGTTTGTTTTTGCAAGCAGTCTCCGTTGAACAATTTGTTTGCCAAAGCAAAACTGTATGTACACAGAGTTAAACAGGCCTCTTGTCTGCTATGTAATTATACATGTAGCATTTATGTACATGTTTTAATCTTCATCTAAGTAGGGATTTTTTGGTGTTCTTTTAAAGGGATACTTTACACATACCCTTAAAGAAATATGTTAGACCCAAAAAAGAGTATATTGCCATACTTTTAATAGGTAACATGTCCCTAAAAAAATATTTTCTAGATGGCCATGCAAAACCACATTTTCTGTGCAATCTTGGGGTTGAATTTTATATCTAAAAAAATAATAGACTAAAAACTTAAAACAATGAGCAACTATTTCATCTGGAAAACCGGCAGTCAGTAAAAGAGGTTCACTCCTTACAATAATCCAGTGATTAATCTATACGATACCTACCAGCTGGCATTTCTAAAGTCATCCAACTGGCACAAGCTAACGCCAGTTCACAGTTGGATACATTTGTCAATAAATCTTTCACATCATCCAGCAGTTTTAAATTAGCGTCTTTAACATCCCAGTTCCATTTGCTGGCATCTTTCGAATTTGTCCCATCATCAGGTCTCCGGTTGGCTGCAAGATGTTGTCGTACCATGTTCTGTACGGAGACAATGTAGATTTGATCCACTGGTATCTAAAAGAGAAAACAAAAGTTCCACTGAATAAAATATCTTTCCACTGAATAAAATATCTTACCTAACTTCTATCGTCACTATAAAACTGCACTTAGGTTTGAAATGGTTTTAGTACACAATTTTTATATCCCAATATGTCACTGCTACCAACATCAGAAACACAGGACAAACAAAATTAAGGTCAAAAAAGAAATTGTATTTGTCCAGAAAATCACATAGAACAAGTGCACCACAAAATATATTTACCGGGTAATATAATACAGAAATATGTGCATTTGATCATCACTCATTCATGTAAAACAACTAGCAAGCAAAACTAGAACACCTCGGCTTCCTCCATCATCATAGAACTACATGTATGAATATAAGTGAAGAATTCATAACTGCCAATAACTGGGGTGTAAAATATCATTACTCAACTGTTATTTTCTGCCTTCAAAATTTACACAGGCAGTCTCTTGAGAGCCAAATACCATGCATGCCGCCATTGTCTATTAGAACCAACTTAAATACCTTGTTAACTTTTGACCATAACATAAATTGACAATTAGACAGAGTGATTTCTAAATATAATCATTTGATTTTTGTTTGTATTTATGTGTACTTACTTTAAGCAGTTCTGCTATTGGTAACAATAAACTCACTGTGTCTTTTCTTAGTTCTGGTGCTGAAGTAAAGTAAACACAGTTAACAGACAAAACTTTGGTCTCGTGCAAATTTTAATACTACATGTAATATTCCTGATCACAGAAATTAACATCCTCATAAACACATGACCTGACAGTGATTGATTGGTTAGGTGGTTGGACTGAATCAAAATCATTTAATCTACATGTACATCATGGTGACCACATAAGAAATGGTGGAGGAAACTGGAGAGTACGTTCAATCTTCTGACAAGAGAAAGTGACCAGTAACTAGAGGCCCATTCAAGACAGTGTATGTATGCTTTTGCTTTGGCGAGCAAGCTGTTCAGGAATGATTGTTAACCCAAATGCATGCGTGTGATCACTATCACATTTGTATAATTGTTCGTCTTACATTCAAGATGCTGTCCCTCGGACAAAGTTTTTAAGAAGTGTTTAAATAACTTCTGATACCAACATGCAATTCAATTTATATTTAAGTACAAGTGCGTGGTATCTTTATAGAAGAGATTTGAATGATAGGGTTAGTTAAAACTTGTGTACAAATGCCCAATTTAATTTATATTTTGAAATTTTTTTCCCAGTCAAGCATCCATGTCCAAAACTAAGGGAGATTATTTTTAAAGCATCTGGATGATTATGATGACTTAAGATTCAGTGTGATTGCTTTGTCCATTCAATAGACATAAAAATTGTATGCACGAGTGCAATGGAAAGCAACCAGTCTCTTGAATAGGCATTAGGTTTTTTTCTTTAGCAGGATGTGTCATATCAAATCAATGCTTAACAGAACATTTATTAAATTTAAGAAATTTATATAATAAGTAACAAACATAACACTGAATCTTAAATTTTGATAATCAATGCATATAGTACAAGCATGACGAATAAAGAATTATCATGTTTCTTAAAGTACATATGAACCAAACATCAATAATATGATCAAATACATAAAATTGATATGATCAATAATTATAAATTTGGGATTTTTGGAGTAATTATTAATTGTTTAAACATACTTAATATTTTCCATGGATCTCCGTCAATAAATGGATGAAATGGTAATCTTGTTTTACTGGCCACAGGTAAATTTTCAAGCATCAATGCAACCTAAAATAAAAACAGAAGTTTAAGTTTTGAAACTTGACTCCAAGCAAGATAATGGCACAAGGACTTATAAGAACTGAATGTGTTGATAAAACATAGATTATTTTATTTATGCCATTTCAATATGATTAAAAAAAACACATGCTTGAATAAATTAGATGTAAAGTGCAACCTTTGAAAACCTAACCCTGAGCCAACAGAAAATTTGAAAACTGAAAAATTTTAGACAATAGAAAATTTGAAAACTGAAAACGTTAGGAAACTGACAATCTGTGAAAACTGTGCATTTAGAAATTCAACTTGTGAAAACTGAACCATTAGATATTTAACAACCTGTGAAACTAGAAACCAGAGAAAGTTGACAACCTGTGAAAAACCGAACTCTTAGAAAATCAACATTCTGTAAAAAATGAACTTTGAAAAAAAAAACAATTTGTGAAAACTGAAACCCTAAAAAAATAATTAACCCGTAAAACTGAACCATTAGAAAATCACCTGAAAAAATATTTAACCCGTAAAACTGAACCATTAGAAAATCAACAAACTGTGAAAGCAAAAAAATGTAGCAATGAGCTACTTAGATATGTAATTAGTTGATATGCAAACTATTAAAACCCTTATATTCTGTATCAGAGATACATGTACATGTATATCTTAGCTAAATTAATCTTAAAGCATATTTATGAGGGAAAAAAAAACCTTCCTACCTTCTGTTTATCTCCATCAATTCTGTATTTCCTTTCATATTCTGATGGTTCAACTGTTCTGGTGTATACTTTTAGATAATCTAGTAATTTAAGTCCCTGTAAATTCAAACAAAAATACAACAAGAGGCCCAAAAGGGCCTGTGGAGCTCAACTGACAAAAATGGTTCTTGTGCCTTCATTTATATAAACTCGGTACAAGGACTTGAGCTGACGTTAAATGCTAAATATAAAAGCTGTAGGCCTTACAGTTTCAGAGAAGAATATTTTGAAATTTGACTTCCCATATAAGTATATGTAGATATATGTGCCCCTTGGTGGGACCAAAAATGGACCGGGGGCCACCATTTGTACAAACCTGGTAAAGGGACTTGAGCTAATGTTAAATGCCAAATATAAAAGCATTATGCCTTACAGTCTCAGAGAAAAAAATTTTAAATTTGATTTCCAATATATACATATGCAGATATATGGACCCCTGGGGTGGGGCCAAAAATGGACCGAGGGCCACCATTTGTATAAACTTGGTAAAGGGCTCAAGCTGATATTAACTGCCAAATATGAAAGCTTAAGGCTTCATGGTTTCAGAGAAGAAGATTTTCAAAGTTGATATCTCACTATAAGCCATATATGCATATGCAGATATATGGACCTCTGGGGTGGAGCCGAACATGGACCCAGGGCCACCATTTGTACAAACTTGGTAAAGGGGCTCAAGCTGATATTAACTGCCAAATATGAAAGCTTAAGGCTTCATGGTTTCAGAGAAGAAGATTTTCAAAGTTGATTTTCAATTATAAGCCATATATGCATATGCAGATATATGGACCCCTGGGGTGGGGCCAAAAATAGACCGGGGGCCACCATTTGTACAAACTTGGTAAAGGGCCTCAAGCTGATATTAACTGCCAAATATGAAAGCTTAAGGCTTCATGGTTTTAGAGAAGAAGATTTTCAAAGTTGATTTTCCATTATAAGCCATATATGCATATGCAGATATATGGACCCCTGGGGTTAGGCCAAAAATAGACCGGGGGCCACCATTTGTACAAACTTGGTAAAGGGGCTCAAGCTGATATTAACTGCCAAATATGAAAGCTTAAGGCTTCATGGTTTCAGAAAAGAAGATTTTCAAAGTTGATTTTCAATTATAAGCCATATATGCATATGCAGATATATGGACCCCTGGGGTGGGGCCAAAAATAGACCGGGGGCCACCATTTGTACAAACTTGGTAAAGGGGCTCAAGCTGATATTAACTGCCAAATATGAAAGCTTAAGGCTTCATGGTTTTAGAGAAGAAGATTTTCAAAGTTGATTTTCAATTATAAGCCATATATGCATATGCAGATATATGGACCCCTGGGGTGGGGCCAAAAATAGACCGGGGGCCACCATTTGTACAAACTTGGTAAAGGGGCTCAAGCTGATATTAACTGCCAAATATGAAAGCTTAAGGCTTCATGGTTTCAGAGAAGAAGATTTTCAAAGTTGATTTTCCATTATAAGCCATATATGCATATGCAGATATATGGACCCCTGGGGTGGGGCCAAAAATAGACCGGGGGCCACCATTTGTACAAACTTGGTAAAGGGGCTCAAGCTGATATTAACTGCCAAATATGAAAGCTTAAGGCTTCATGGTTTCAGAGAAGAAGATTTTCAAAGTTGATATCTCATTATAAGCCTTATTTTCACTTTTTACGAAGTATGACAGAAAAACATTAAAAACGCGTAACCTAGTTTTTGACAGAATTTCACGAAATGTACAACCTACATGTTTAAGGGTGTTTAGAAGCTAAATATCACATCAGATTTTGAATATAACCTATGGTTTCAGAGAAGAAACTTATTTTAGGTTTTTTATATTCTAGGTCGCTGTGACCTACTTTTGGTTGCCATGGAAACCAATTGTACAAATTTTCATCTACTCCTTCTAGGGATCATTCCTGCAAAGTTTTGCTAAAATTGGCCCAGTAGTTTCTGAGTTTTTGCTGCTAACGGACGCACGCACGCACGCACGCACGCACGCACGCGCGCACGCGCGCATCATGCCATAAGCTCATCTGGCTTTAGCCAGTTGAGCTAATAAAATCATGAATTTACAATCAGGAAAGTTTATTTGTTCAAATTTTTATTTTTCTACAGCATTTAGGAGACTAAATTCAAGTCTGTTATTAAGAGTTTATTTTATATATGTATGCTTATGCTCCCAGTTTCTTAATCATTTTATAAATTTGATAATGCCTAAAATAAAATTAATTTTGTTTGCCGTTGACAGCCCGACCCACTTGAAATGCCCCTACCCAAAAATTTTTATTGCTTTCAATTCCAAATTATTATTTTTTACTTCTCATTCAACATAGGAAACAGTATTAAAGTGAAAGGGATGATATCCCTGGCAAGCGAGACATTCTGTGAGCAGGTTTATATGGTAGTTCTGCTGTGTTTCTCCATAAGAGAAAACACAAGAAGGAACAAAGAAGACTTTAGTTAGCAAAAAAAATTTGTAAAATGTGTTTTAAAAGAGACAAACAAAACCAATTTAAACTTTTTCAAAAGTGTAATAGATTAAGTTTTCAAAAAGTAAAATAAATTTTTTTCCTTCCTACCTACCCACATGTGGATAGCATGGGTCGGAAAACAGCAACCAAAGCAGTTTTTAAGTTAGGCCTAATCCTTAAATAATTTAGCAATTTTTTTTATTTTCCTTAAGCAAATTTTAACAATGTTTTATAGAATAACAATTAATTTTTGCACAAAACTGAAAAGATATATCTACATTCCAGAATATATAGAAAACTATGAAAACTAAATAGATATCAAATTTCTCTACACTGAAGTCAAGAAAAATCTTTTGAAGAAACAGTGGTTAATATAGGACCTAGAATTACAAGAGTATTAATGATATTTTACAGGTGGTTATTGCAAGGAGAATGAAATAAGTTTGACTAGCAGAGAAGAAAAATAGTGCCAAAATGAGCTCAAAAGAGTTCTTACCAAGGGAAATTACTTATTTTCTATAAATGATGTATCCAGATCCCACTCATATTTCCTGATGAATCTAATTGTCTTTCAAATGATACAATTCAATGATGCATCAACTCACTACTAACTATTTCATCATTGATATTTACAGCATTTTTATAAACAGAATCTAATGAACTCTTTGTTAGTATGATAATCTTACTTTTTCTCTTTTTCCATTAGCCTCTATCTTTTGCATTTCTTCCAGTAAAAATTCAAGAGTTTCATAATCATAGGAATGAACCTGAAACAGAACTGATGAATGTTAATTTCAATATAGTAACAACAAAAGTCAACTCCACCCTTGTCTGGTCCCAAGTCCAGAATGTGAAAGGAGGAGGGCTGTGCACAGGGTTAGCAGTCTTGTCACGTAAAAACCTTCCCGCTACAGAAACCAACATACTCTTTGAAGGCATTATGTGCTCTCAGGCACAAAGAGTGAGTGAGTGAGTGAGTGAGTGAGTGAGTGAGTGAGTGAGTGAGTGAGTGAGTGAGTGAGTGAGTGAGTGAGTGAGTGAGTGAGTGAGTGAGTGAGTGAGTGAGTGAGTGAGTGAGTGAGTGAGTGAGTGAGTGAGTGAGTGAGTGAGTGAGTGAGTGAGTGAGTGAGTGAGTGAGTGAGTGAGTGAGTGAGTGAGTGAGTGAGTGAGTGAGTGAGTGAGTGAGTGAGTGAGTGAGTGAGTGAGTGAGTGAGTGAGTGAGTGAGTGAGTGAGTGAGTGAGTGAGTGAGTGAGTGAGTGAGTGAGTGAGTGAGTGAGTGAGTGAGTGAGTGAGTGAGTGAGTGAGTGAGTGAGTGAGTGAGTGAGTGAGTGAGTGAGTGAGTGAGTGAGTGAGTGAGTGAGTGAGTGAGTGAGTGAGTGAGTGAGTGAGTGAGTGAGTGAGTGAGTGAGTGAGTGAGTGAGTGAGTGAGTGAGTGAGTGAGTGAGTGAGTGAGTGAGTGAGTGAGTGAGTGAGTGACGTGAGTGAGTGAGTGAGTGAGTGAGTGAGTGAGTGGGTGGGTGGGTGGGTGTGTGAGTGAGTGAGCAAGCAAGTAAGTTAAGTAACAACAAAAGTCACAAAACATCATTTTATAAAGATTCTTAAAATGGAAACAAACATTCTTACATTTATCTTCTTTTTCTACAACAATCAAAATTTTTCTCTTTTTTCTGTGGTATAGATATCTAAAGTGCTTATAAATCACAACACATTTCACCATCCTAATTGAGTACCAGTAGCTTTCTAAACATATTTATCCAACAAGCATTATCAGAAGGTTGGCACGTAAATAGTTTGAACACAGTATATCTGCACAAATTCAAACATTTTTTCATAAAAAACGTGACCCTACATTTGGATAATGTTTATACTAACTTCTTACTTTGTTATGCAAGTGAATTACATTTAACAACATTTTTATTTGTTTTATAGAATAAAATATTTATAATCATTGTGTTTTTGTTCAAGAAGGTTGGTTGGTTGTTTGTAATGTTGTTTTAACATGGCATTAGCAATTTTTAAGCTATTCATTTTTTTTTTTACCTCTAAAGAAAAATCTAAGAACAGTTCATATATGTCTGTGCCAATTTGTATTATGACCTTCTTTGTTCTAGGGCACACATGGTATTTTTGAATAAGGTGCTAGCTCACTGAAACAGTATGAAACAAGCATTCCACTTTCCTAGTCACTTTATCTGGGATCTGGGTTAACCATCTGATACTCTTGACGGATGTTCTTAAAGTTGAGTGTCAGGTGAGTAAGCAATATCCCAAATTTAAAATGTTTTATGTATGACCCAGCAGGGGTTTTAACTCACAACTCACTCTGTTTATTAAGAAGGAATGGGATACAGATTATCCTTTATAAAGGCATTGTATTACATGTTTGTAAATACAGGACACTGATTATTTTCTTCCCAGTGTGTAACAGTTTTAACTTTAAAATCAAGAATTAAATTAATAAATAAATAAAGACAAAGAAATATGTAAATTTAGAAAATGAAGCAATTTCCCATAGTTGTTACAAACTTCCAAAATCTAATGTCTTACAACTATTCAGACAATGTTAAATTTACTTTATTTCTTAAATATTGAACCACTTACCTGTGTATACAATAATTCCAGTTTTTCAAACAGAGAATCAGTTTTCTTAATTTCCTGTATAGCAATCCTGGCATTTTTAAGCTGATTAACTAACTGTGATGATGATACATGGTCATCTTCATTATATGTAGAAAATACATGATCTAAATATAGCATGATTCCTTCATCTGTATCTAACCCAAATGCACTATGGGTAAAAAATAATAATACATGTCTTAACAAATTAACTATTTAATTAAAAAGAGAAATCAGAGAGCATGGAAAAATACCTTTTAAAAGCTTTGTCCCATTAACAAGAGGCCCATGGGCCTTAACGCTCACCTGAGGATATGGCCAACCTGAAGATATATCCAAAATCATTTGCAAAAATACATAAAATATTCTTATATACATGCCTACAAAAAAAATTAATAGTTTTCAAGATAATTAATAATTTGAGTCTTTTTATGCATCTATGACCTAGACCTTTAAACGTAAGACCTTGATCTTATATCAGAATAATCACCATATCAATTCCTACAATATTCCAATATACATGCCATACAAAAAGTTAATAGTTTCCAAGATAATAAACAATTTCAGTCTTTTTATGCACCCTTGACCTTGACCTTTGAATGTATGACCTTGAGCCATATATCAAAATGTTCGTCAGGTCAATACCTACAATATTCTAAAATACATGCCTATACAAAAAGTTTATAGTTTTCAAGCTAACGCACAATTTTAGTTTTTTTTTTTTTTTAGCAAAAAATAACATTTCAGGGGCATCAACTCTTACATGCATTATCATACAGTTATGAAACTTTGTAACTTTTTACATTTTGTCCTGCTGAACATTTTAACAATGTTTTAATATTATATATCTCTTATAATTTGGAAGAAAATAGCCCAAATCTGCACAAATTACAAACTAGGTCATGACCTTGAACTTAGACCTTGACCCCATTATGAAGGTTATTTCAAGAAAAAGTCAAAACTGAAAACCCCATGTCAATATCTATTCATGTAGTCAAGTTATAATAATTTGAAGCCATTTTATGAAATTTTTAAAATTAAACGCAAAAACGCGTAACCTATTTTTCAGCTGAATTTCTTGATTTGTACAAACTATATACTTAAGACTCTAGAGTAGCTGAAAATCATATCAGTTTTTGTCTATCACTTTTGGTTTCAGAGAAGAAGAGTTTTTAAGTTTTTTCAAATGTAGGTCACAGTGACCTACTTTTTATAGCTATGGCAACCAAAAGTACAAATTTGAAAAGTGCCTTCCCAATAACCCTTCCTGTGAAGTTGATTAATATTGGCCTGGTAGTTTCTGAGGAGTTGTCGAAAATGTGAGTTACAGACGCACAGATGCACTCACACACACATGCACTCACGGACATATGCTGCGCCATTCCATAAGCTCACATGGCCTATAGGCCAGGTGAGCTAAAAATGTTCAAGAGCTCAAAAACTGCTAGAACAAAAATACTCATTATGAATTTCACAATTTTAATTACAAAGTCATGTAACTGTATTCCAAGTTTCAGTAAAATTTGCATAAGTAATGGTAGAAATTCACCAAGAGTGACAGGTATTATTACATTATATCCAGAATAAAAAAGAGTGAAGTATAAAAACCATGAAAAAAGTACTGTAAGTTTTACATGGAAATTTTAATTTCGCCCTGATATAATTTCTAAAGATATGACATTACAGAGTAAATGTTTGCCTGCTGAGTGGCATAATTTTAACCAATTATCAATCTTAAAGATTTTTGTCACACCCATATAGATAATGATTACCCGGTACTACATTAGTACATACACATGTCCAGTGACAACATGCTGGCATTTGCTCATATACATATACATACATTTATATCAACCTGGATGAAATTTATAGAGTCATTCTTACCTACAAAAATCCTTAACAAGTGTCATATCACCTGTGTCCACTTGCACAACTTGTGGGAGTAACTTTATTTTTTCAATGGGTGGACAAAGGAAAGCCTCTTTGAAATTTATCTACAATTTTAAAAAAAAAATCAAATTGAATTACTTATCATGAAATTACACAATCTCTACGCTGCAACTTTATACACTGGAACTACTACATGTATAATTATGATTGCTTCAAAGTAATATGTTCTTCAATAAACATATTAATAAACATATTTCATTTTTACATTCATTCATTTTTATTACTAACTATACTTTTGCAATAATTAAACACAAAATTATTCTAAACATATCTTTAACTTCTAAGTAAAATTCAAAATACCAATTTCTTATACAACTTCACATAACATTTGGGAGATAAATAAGAGTAATAATGCAAAAAGAAAAAAATTCTCACAACAAACAAAGAAAGTATTTGATGACCCTTACCTAAAGCTAACAATATATATTACCATGGTATATACCCTGACCTATAACAAAGAACAATGAAATCACTGACATACATGTACACATTACCTTATATTTACTGAGTTTGTATCCCCATACAGCATTAGTCTCCAATTGTTTACACATTGTTATCACAGATGGTTCTTTGTATACTTGTCCTACTGCAAGGCCAACAGTGGCTACAGCCTGATAAAAAACAGAAAATATTATAAAGTACTTATAACATTTTTAAACATTTCTAAGAGGGAATCATTGACTTGACATTTTTGTGTATTTCTGTTGATGTTTGTAATGTAACCACAGAAATCATGAAAATTTAGTTGTGTCAGCATTTAAAATAGCGTATGATCATAATTTTTTTTTTGTAAGACTAAAGGTAGAGGTTTGGAGTGAAGTGATGGTGTTTAACACCCTAGTCAAGATTTTGTCCTTGATAATGAGGCGGTCAATTCTGGGGTTGTGGAGGAAACTGGAGTACCTGGAGAAAACCATTGATGTTCAGTATGTGCACTGATAAATCTTTTCACACTAGGAGGGATTTAAATTTAGGTAGTAACAGCCTCTGGATCCATAAGTGCTTGTAAGACTAAATGGAATGACTTCCAAACCATACTTGAACCACTTCAGAAATCGTGACTTTTTTTATCCAAAACCAGTGTTATTTATTTATGTGTTTTTAATTTCTTATTTCACATTTTGAAGTGACATGTACTCGTGACTATTACATATATGCATGCTGTTGATCCAGTTACATGTAAATTTACTGGTACACACGTTTATCTTCTAAATACCAAATTTTTTGTAGCATAAATTTTGAAGTGTATACATTACTTGTAAGTCATAAGTTAAAATTTCAGGATGTCTATGGTGGTCATATTATACTGTAAATCGGAAAATCTTTTCCGTCCATTAATTTTCATGAATATGTCAAGATATTCACATGCTTTCATAATTGTGTTATCTAATGACATTTATTGCAAATGAAATTGAATTATATATGTATCAAAATGAAATATTTGCAAAAGCTTTTATTTGACATCTTATTGCTATTGCAAATTTATAATGTACATGAAAATAAAAAAATGTAAAAATTTCTTGATTTACATTAGAGTTCCTACCAGTACTCCTTTCCTCTAAGCCAAATCACAAATTACAATAAAAAATTCTCATAAATATTGTACATTACATTTTATTGACAAGTTAAGATCACAGAAAACTTACTCTGAGTTTTTTGTAATTATGACCAGACATAGATATTATCTTTTTCAATGTAATCAGACATTCCTTCTTCGGCCGACTGAGGAGAAACGCCAGGGCTAGATGATGATCTACATGATTACAATTGAATATCTGAAACATAGAAATATGCATTGAATTAGATTTGATTAATGGTTCAAAATTCCCCAGGTCCAAAGGTTGGGGACCTTTCAATTTTAATTTAGGACCCTTGAAATTTTTGCTGTATTGCTGTAAAAGTCCAATGGACCTGCTTTTTTTTTTTTTTTTTTTTTTTTTTTTTTTGGGGTCGATAAAATATTTAGAATACATTTGTGTATTAAAACATTTTTACAATATTTTTCCTTTGTGTATTTAAAATGGTCTCAAAATCACTAAATTGTGATTTGCAAACTTAAAGTCCGATTGTTTCAGGAAATGAAAATATAATCTGCAGTTGCTTTGACAACAGTAGACAACACTATCACTTTAGTGTTTGTAAGTTGTATATGATATACATGTATTTGTTAAATCAAGAATATAAATGAAGTTGATCAAAATGAGTTTATTCGATATGGGACCTCTCAATATAATATGGGATCTACCAAAAATAAAGGCAAAAAGTCTTGGACTTATTGTTGTGTAATATAATTTTTCACCCCTGAATTAATAGAATAAACATTATATTCAAAGTTTCAATAAATGGGCTTCAATATAAAGTTTTAACAAATTAATGGTAAAATATTGTTCTGAGAGAGAGAGAGAGAGAGAGAGAGAGAGAGAGAGAGAGAGAGAGAGAGAGAGAGATTTCATTAGTAAAATGTATATACTTGTACTCTATCTGGCATACATGAAAGATTTCTCTCTTCTTAATCAATAACTCTCACCTTTGTAAGTATGTTTGTTAGAAGTTCTTTCATTACAGTCTGACTGTTCTGCTCAATATTTTCCAGGAATTTGTTGCTTTCATCTTCATCTCTATCAAACTACAAGAAAATAACAAATAAATATGAATATACATGGAACTGATTGGAATTCTCTGTGCAACATGCTGTACTCTTTAGATTGCAGTATTTCTGCGGAAGTTATAAAACCTGCAGGCATAAAAAAAAATTTATTACATTTGTATAAAATTTCTCAATAACTTGCTTTTGCTTTTTTACAGTGAAACCTAATTGGGCACATTGTCTCATGTATTCATCCTCCTTAAATTCATCTGGTAAATGTAAAATGTCCATTAGAGAATTTTTAACACCAACAACCCTCATTTTTGTATCTTCAAAAATAAAAATTTCAAACAAAGGGAAACAATAAATGTATAACGCACTGATGGTGAGTTAAATTACACAAGAAATAACCCAGTAGAAATGTTAGCTTAAACTTCATAATTCTGAATAAAAGGGACAACCGAGTCAAATTGATTTTGTCCTTTATAAAAAACTTTTTCTTTCCTTTTCTTTCAAATTTAATTTTCTTCCAGATTTGGTAATTTGAACATTCTAAAAACTGATAGTAAAAAATTTCCAGATTTGGTAATTTGAACATTCTAAAAACTGATAGTAAAAAATAAGTGTCTGTATTGCAAGCAGTTTACTTAGTTGTAAAGACAGATTTTCAAAAAATTCAAAATTTTTGCATTTTGTTTTCTTTTTTTAAATTTCTGCATGCAATTTTCAATTTGCAATGCTAGGTGGCATCTAGTAGATTTCCTTTAAATACAATTAGTTGTATTGATAAATTCATATTGGCAAACTAGAAATAAAATAAGCTTTTGATTCATACATGTATATCATTTCTTTTTCATCAAACAATTTAAAAACCTTCTTTCCTAATTACAAGTATTTCAGTTATCAGAGTTCCTTTGTTATTCAAATCACATCATTTCATAATGTAAATCAGGCCAATAAATCAAATACTTACATCATTTCTATTTGCGTAATCAGTTGCTATGGAGATCATGTGCAGAGCATACTGATAGGCTAACAATATATGGCTGTTATCCTTGAGGTGTTGCATTACTGGTATAAAACATCTGAACAATGAAGACATTGGTATGTTATCTGTAGATTCATCAACTTGACCATTATCTATACAAAAGGATAAAAAAAAATTGTTGTGCTACCAAGTATTCAACAGAGATAAATTACAGAAATACAGCTGGTTCCTTGGATCAAGCTGGGTCTGAGTATCAAATAGGTCTAAAAACACAACTAATTTCTCACAGCACATGTTCAAATCCAACTAGTATCAGAAAGATTGTCTGCTGAAGGTCTGCATTTCGTCCAGGTTCTCAAGTTTGATCCACCATCCTAGAACTAAATTTGTAAGGACCCTGACAAAAGTCAAAGAATATTGATGTGGCACTTAACACCATAATTATACTCTCATCCACAGATCAACTACATGTAAGCACAGAAATGTGAGAAATATCTTCTCATGAAAACAATTCATAAAAGCAAATACATGTAAATAAATAGTCCAACATCATAAGTCATCTCCAAATCATCAAGCTATATCTGATCATATACAGTACTAAATCTTTGTTGCAGTGCCTTTTGAAAACTTTGCCAACTCACTTATTACCACAACACAATAGAAGTCTATTTCTTAATGTTTTATTCTTTTTAATTTCTTTAAATCTATCACCCTAACCCATATATAATAGGGCTGTCACGATTACCCGGGTACCCGATATACGGGTAGGTTAGATGCTGTAACCGGTTACAAAATCATTAACCGGGTAACCGACTATATATTGCTATCAATGCACATTTGATGTATCTTGGTAAATTTAGGATCAACAGTGACACGACTGTAAGTTCAGTGAGTTTCTTCAATGAAAATAAACAAATAAAAACAAAGTATACTTTCAGTTTGTAAGTGAATGGTCCTGTTGACCTACATTCAAATGTATTGGTTCCGAAAATTCTAATTTCTAAACCAAACGCATATGCTGTCTTTCCGCATGTGTCATTATCAAAAGAGCGCGAACAAACATATATGGAATACGGAGGTAAAACTGAAACAGAATGGTAAACATAGATTTAATTTTATGGTAAGTTTATTTATAAACTATAAACATTTGTTCAATCCATTTATGAATAGTATCATTGTATTTCGCACCACCTATTCCAAATATCGGTTAACTGGTTACGGTTCGGGTAATGCATGTCGGGTACCCAGTTATGAAAATCACTAACCATGACAGCCCTAATATTTAATGCCTATATCATACATAATTAATGGTGGCAATGATTAAATCATTTTCATTTGGCACTTAGAATGGAAATAAATGTACATGATTGGTAAAATTCAAGACTATTCCGAAGCAGGAATAAATTAATCTAATGAAATTCAAAATTTTTTTCATTTTTCAGGTTGTTTGGGAACCCTGTTTGCAACAAAAAATTTTAACACTAACACCACACTGGAAATGTGAAACCTACATGTATATGTAAGTATAAAATCTCCCCCCCCCCCTCCCCTCTCTTTATTCCAAGCAAGATCTACATGTACTTGTAAATTCAACCATTTAAAAAAATGACAAGAATTATTTACCATCCTCATTAAGAACTGGATGAGCCACACTGTATTTGGCCATCAGTGGTAATGCCACACTAGACTTCATAACTAGTGCATCTTCTTTGAAGGTAGAGTCTATCTTCCAGTCTTTTTCATGAGATACTTTTACACCATTATCTGATAAACTACTCTGTAATTATTAATTATTGCATAAAATAAATACAAGTTTCATAAATAAATGTATATCATAATTAAAAAAAAAAACAAAACAAAAACACACAAACAACTCATTTTTCATTAAATTAAGTGCCTGTTAAAAACTAGGAGTGCTATAATCAGTGGTCCAGGGAGGAATTTTTCAATGTCCCCATACTGATATTAAGGTACATGTACTGTATGGAGTGAACTCTGATGGGTGTAAGTTCTGAAATGGTAGAGGAAACAGGAATGACTGAGAAATAAACTATCAACCATCAGCAAGTACATGTACATGACATTGTATACTTTCTCACACTAGAATCTACAAACAATGACTAAAATCTATAAACAATGGAAATAGAACCTATAATCAATAGGATGTAATGCGATGAACGTGTAAGTGTGCATTTTAATCCACTTGACCTCCAAGGCCCTTTGTATGGTCAGAATACGAAAATAAAGATACATGTACATACAGCATGCTGCCAATGATACTGCCACTGACAAAGAAGTAAAACCTAAATGTTCATGAAACTTCTTTGTCACTGAGAAACTGAAATAAAGATCCATGGATTTTTTTCCACAAAATTGTAATTACTCATGCAAAACAAATCCATAAAAAATTTTATTATACAGTTTTCTTCAAGATTGTGATAATAAATTTCATTTCACACACACACACACACACACACACACACACACACACACACACACACACACACACACACACACACATTATTCACCTCAACACAGAAACTGTATTCTCCAAGTTCACACTGTCTGCTAACATTCAGGTTAAGATAGGCACATTTACACAGCTCCATACATTTACTGAATAAATCTAAAAATAAATATTGGTAAAATTAAAAACAATAAATGTATTTATTATTCATATAGGGATGCAGAAAAGTGAATAATTATAACAAATTTGATTCTGGTCTATCAAATATTTTGTTTAGAATCCTTATATTTTCAAGATTTACAAAATCAAAATTTAACATATACATGTAGTTTAAAGTACATGTATTGGGCTAATACATGTTCATAGAACTGATTTTATATTAGATATTGGTTTAATATACATGTAGATAGAACTTGTTCTACTTTTAATAAATAGAATTTTTCCTCCAGAAATGAGGGAAAAAGGGTGGCTAAATGATGTAAAGTGCCAGATTTCAGACCAAAGTAACTCACAATGCTTTAGTTTTAATACCTCTTCGGCAGTTTCTAGTACAAGAAGGTTTTCAGTTTATTGCAGAAGGTACTTCAGAATCCTCCATCATTCCAGAACTGTCTATAATGATATAACTGAAAAATCTTGACTTGGCCATTACTCGACTAAACTACTGTTATAGCGAAACTTTGTACATTGTATTCCAAAATAACAACAACAACAACAACATCATTATTATTATTATTATAATGGAAAATAAATAATAAATTAAAATAATAAAATTCTAAACGAGATAAGTAAAGTGGAGTAACAAAGTTTCAATTTCCAATTTCTTTAACCTATGTTTGGGTGGTCAGTTCATGGGTGGTGGAGGAAACTGGAGTGCCAAAAGAAAATTACAAACCTTAAGGAAAAAAACTGACACTGGGATCTGTTCTGAGTTTAATTCAAAACTAGACGATGACTCATAGATAATGATAAGAAACGTTTACATACCATATTTTGTTTCTATCGAGCTGCACAAGGACAATGGCTGACATGCTAACTTGTATGTTATTTCTGGTAAATCCCTCAACTGATTTGCTTCCAACAAATCATTTTCTGTGTTAGCTTGTAAGTTAAGAAATGCTAGAGCCACTTGGTAAATAGTTTCAGCTGTCTCCTCAGTTGGGTGACACTCAAGTAGTTTGCTGAAAAAAAATTAAAAACTGAACTATCACATACATGTGTTCCATCTAAGTAACAATACCATTAAATACTGGTAATGCTCTAGGAAAAGTAATACATGTAGGTCAAAAACAATCAACCTTCCTTAAGCTATAAAGTTAAAGCTTGTTTTGTTTCAGCTATACAGAAAGTCAAAATAAACAAAAAGAAGAAGAAGCACATGTTAAAAAAGGAGCACATGTTCAGTCTATGAGCAAATTAACTAAGTAGCTTCAATAGTTAGGTTTATTTACAGTAAAATGTGCACATGTTCAGTGAGCAAGATATCCTGGTAGCTTCAATTAAATCAATTTACAGATAAAATGTGAACCTATACCATGCTCAACAACACACAATTTTAGTCATTGAGTCAAACATATTTTTTTTTCATTTTAATTCCAAAATTTCAAAACTAAATATCTGGTGCTTATGAGGAAAAGCTCATGGTAGTTTGATTAAATCTCCATAAATGTACTAGAAGTTGGGGATAAAAAAATGTGAGTGTCAGAAAGTTATATGCCACATCAGATAGTAAATCTTTGCAGACCAGGCTATTAAGTCCACATTTTGAAAAATGCTTGCACATATTGATTGCAAAGGGCTCTAAACTACCAACAAATAGTTTTGAAGATAAAGACAAAAAAGTGTGACAATTCCAGCCAGCCACATGTACATATGACACATCAGATAGTCACCCTATACATGTATGTTGCTATTAAGTCGACATTTTTTATACATACTTGCACATTTTGATTGCCGTCTCTATACTTCCAGTCTTGGCAGCTTTTATAGCCAATTCACCCTGTAGTTTCGTATGGGATATTTGTAATATATCAGCCAATCTATAAAAAAAAAACAAACAAAAATTTACATCAACAACAAAAAAAAAAAAAAAAAAAAAAAAAAAAAAAATGAAGTAGATAGTTTTACAACCATGGTCCAAGAATAAGGTTATTCAATCTTGTTAATGATTGGCTGTGTCTATCATTTTTTTGTGCCATTTGTCAAGAACTTATTTTTCAGTTGCAATGGTTGTTTCCCTTCTGCTGCATTTTCTAGTTTTGTCTTGTTTGTAATGAAAAATATGAGAGATGTATACTAGTTAAGAATTAAATTATTTTTTCAATGTCTTTATGAACTTGAAAAGTATATTGGGGTGTCTCAAATTGCATAAAAGTCTTCGCCATTTATGCAAAAATTTGAGACAGCCCATTATACTTTGAATTTAAATTAAAATTTAAATTTAAGTTAAAAGTTTTGAACCTTGAATGTGATCTCAGTAGAACTTGACCTTGAATCTGATCATACACATTTAAAAAATGGCAAATGACAAAACAGCATTAATTACATGTAATCAATGAATATATACATGTATGTATACTGCTGTGATAGGCATAACAAAATGTAAATAACATTACCTATAGACTTTACCATAACAGTAATCTGAATTCTCCTGAAATAAAAAAAAAAAAACATAATTTTATTTTTAATTTTGTATAAGATCACTTTCAATTCCTTCCCAACCCTTTTATAAACCTCTATATTACAACCACATTAAACTGCACAAGAATGCATCCTATATAGGTCCAAAATGACTCATAAACCTGTCTACATCTGTAAGTTTTTTAAATAATTTTTGTTGTCAAATTTTATAATTTTCTTAACTAAATTATAATATTTATAATTTTTGTAAGTCATAAAATTTTCATATTCTCAAAGCTAAAAATCATTAAATTATGAATCATTAATAACTAACTGATTTCTTTATGTTGATATGATAAAAAATATTATAATACATTTTTATAAAACAAAACTTTTTAAAATTGAAATTAAAAAGAATGCATAAGCCATTTATTCTCCTGTCAACAAATCAAACCATAAGGAAAGAACCCCCATTGTAATCAATTATGACATCTTTGCTTACAGCTAGCATATTTATTACTGAACTGACTTCCACATGTATCTGCTTAAAAACACATGTAAAGAAGGTAATTACTTTTGTAATTCTTAAATTTTCATAAATAGGGGAATAGAGATAAAAACATAATTTTTCATTTAACAAGGAAATTTTATGTCAAATCAATTTACCCACTCGTATCATGCATCTTATCAAAGTAAGAATCAAAATTATTATGTGGCATTTCAAAAGATACCATTTAACCCACATCTCAATCTGCAAAATAATGACCTTTTATGGTTTTACTAAGCTTACCGGCTGTTTGCTTCTTTTGATAAAAAATTCTTTCATGTAAGACACCATGACTTCCATTCTGAATGCTTCATCTTCATACTGGCTTACTGACAAATATTTGTCATACTCAACCTTGAATAAAACAATAAACTAACATTCATATTTTCCTGAATGAGAACACAAGATGTTCTATAATCAATTACCCAAAGCTCTTCACAAGTGGGTAGGTTTTGATAACTGTTCCCTCGATAACTGATAACTGTTTATCAGTTGGACCTAATCTAACAACTTTCCTAAAACTTGTGAGTTGGAGGTCAAGGGTTTGAACCCCCGTTGGGTCTGACCAAGACTTTGAAATAGGAAGTGAATTTTCTTTTGCCAAACACTCTACATTTAGAAATGAAAAATCATGGAGTCCTTTGGCAGACCTTAAAAATCTATGCCCTGCCTCATGGCAGGTGTGGCACTAAAAAACTCTCCCTGTACATTACCCTAATGGCATTACAAAGGTCAAAATTTCCGCCACTTCACCTACAGCTGGTGATGTCTAGATAATAGATATAAGTGAAATATTCTTGACTTATTCCTTTTCTGTGATATTTTTTCAAACATATACTTGTAACAAATAATAATAATAAAATAAAATACATGTAATTAGCTTCTCTTATGCTGTGTTCTTGGTTGTTGCCAAATACATGTACATGTTTTTTTCAATTTTAAATTTACAAGTATTCTTCTATTCTTATCTTAGTGCACTCTGGTTTCCCTCAATATCCAAGAACTGAGCCCCTCTTGACTTGTTTGTAAAAATCCATCACTCTACAACTATATTTCCTTTTTAGCGAGAACAAAATGAATTCATCTCTTACCTGCAAGGACCATAAATTTTGAAACTCAAATGCTAACTTCTTCCATTCAACCACTTCTCCATAATCTAGTCAAGAATAGAAACATGAGTTAATATGATTCTCAATTGATTTATATGTTACAACTTTACTTTATATTCTAAATGAAATCAACAACAGTAAAAACCAGGGTATAAGTACTGCAAATTAATATTCGCGAAAGACAACATAGACATCTATTCACATACATTTAATTTCGCCTAATCTGGTGACCGCCAGCACAAAAAATATTGACTTTTTATATTAGCGATAGTTTTATTTTCACATCTCACTTTACTCGTGAATTAACACTAAAAAAAAGATAATAATAAATTGATCACAAAAACTTGCCATTGACAGTATATAGAATTTCAATAAAACTTTTGATTTTTTTTAAACTCAGTGTCTGAAATTGTTTTCAAAAAGATATCTTATTTGGCATTTCATATAAAATAAATATAAAAGTTTCTGATCTTGTAAAGTAAGATACTTATAGTAGATCATTAAATGATTGTGAGGACAATTACACAAAAACAAATGTCAGAAATACAAATCTATGTATCATTCCACCCAATATTATCTACCTCCAAAGCTAAAGGATCTAAAGCCTATCCTTACTGATTAAAACATCTCTCATTACCTAGGTTTAAAGCCAAATTGGGCATCTTCTAGGGTGAGAAAGTTTGATAGTTGGCTTGTGACAGGTCAATTGCCCATTTTTCCACTATCTCTGCTGAGCATCTCAATATTGAAAGAATCTTGACTGTGATGTTAAACACCACTACTCTATTCCATATACATGAATATACATGTATCTTAATTATACATGTACATACATTTATGTACCACCTAGTTTGAAATCTGATCGAGCATCTCCCAGGGTAGTCAGTTCACTTGCCAAAGGGCCATTTTCTTTAGGCCTTCTGGTTTCTTCCATCATACCAAGATTACATCAAAATACAAGTGAAAGAATCTTGACACGGGCATAAAACATCAATTCTCTACCACATCAATATCTTGCGTTAAGAAGTTAGGGTGTTTTCAAAGAGTTAGGGATAGCAAATTGAACCATGAACTGTTATGAGGTTCGTGTTAAATTTGCTATAATTCCAGACTCTCATTATATAAATTTGTGCAACTTCACTTTTAGCTGGTAACGTCTCAAAATAAGTGGTGTTAAACCCCATTTTCCTTTCTTTATTTTATGTGTATATACCTGTTTCTAGTGACATGAGATGTTTAGAAGTGACTAAAGCTGCTTCAGTATAAACCTGTTTAGTTTTATTACAATCCTAGAAACAAAATAAATGATAATGCATGTACACATAAATACATTAATGATCTTAAAACTGGTGAATTGGGGCAGGGTGTTGAAGGGGTTGCAACCCAAACTTTGAAAAACTAAAAAGAGAAATAGAAAAAAAATGTGGCCAAAAGGTCCAAAGAAATATTAAAAATTCGTTTTTCACAGCCAGGGCCCCCAATAGGCTCTGCCCTGGACCGACTAAAAGCCTTTAGTGGCCCCAAAACCCTTTAACACTGGGGCCATGCACTTTGTTGCAGTGGAAAGTGACCAGTATCTTGAACAGACTCTGGATTTCAAATTTTAAAATGGATATTCTTGCCATGGGCAGCAATATATTATGAAAATCTTCAATCTTTTTTTTTTTGAAAAACTTTATTACAAAATAATGTGATATTCATACCAAACTCATTGTTGTATCAAGTAGTTTTCTATGGTTTCATAATAACTGGCCATAAAACAGAATATAGAATTTTGGCTGAAAAGTTCAAAATATATCAAAAATCTTAAATTTAAGATAGTGTTGAAACTTGGTGTACCGGTATATACTAAACTTAGTGTATATACTTAACTTGGTGTATATACATGTACTTGTATCATATAACAGCAGGGGCTTTAAGTGACTGACTTCATGTGATCTACATTTCAATGTTCAGCGATTTGTGATAGAGACTTTTTGTATAAGTATCTATATGAATACTTACAGGATCCAATTCTTCTTCATCTTCCAATAACACTTTGACAAAGTTGACAATTCTCTTTCCACATGTCAATGCCATGTTACTAGGAAGTGAATTCAACAGCTCCATGTATTCATACAACTGTAAATAAAACAGCCTACATGTAAGTTGACAGTCAAACTACTTTAAAAAATCTACAGGCACCAAGGTACACAACCAAGTTGCAAGTTCATATTCTATGTTAGTTAAGTTCAAGGCCCATAATTCAGCCAAAAATCAATGAACCAGAAAAACACTAAAAGCTAAAACTTGACCTGTAATTCATTTTGGTAGACTTGTATACCAAATCTGAGTTGAATTTCTGTAGGCATTTAGAGTAAAGACCAAAAATCGTATCATTCAAAGAAATTTTCAAGTCATGTTTTGAAGTACAAGTCCCATAATTTCACCGAAAATCAGTAAACCAGACAAAAAATCAAACTTGATCTGTAGATTATGATGGTAGACACTACCAAATTTAAATTATAATACCTGCAGGCATTTATAAAAAAAAGTCTGGACAACTAATATTTTAAAGAAAATTTCTAAGTGCAAACTTAAAAACATGAAACAAGCAATAAAATAAGCTAGATATTAACAAAGAACAATGTACTTGAAAGAATAAGCTTTAAAAGAAAGACACATACATGTACCAAGCAACAACTAAAACATTAACAAAAAGCATGACACTAAAAAGAAAACAATTCAAAAAATCACAAAATGCCAAGAACACTATTGTTAAATGAGAACAAAAAAGTATGGATGACTCAGTCTATTTAAATAGTCCCTTATAATAATCTTCTGAAGCCACAGCTACTGGTTACCTATTCCTTTTGAACTCCATCTCAGGTGTTTTTAGTATGTGCTAATTTATAAGGCCTCAATTACATATACATAATTTGTCAAGGATTTCTCTAGTGTACTCTTCCTACTAAGGTTACAAGAATGCCTTTAGCATGTACGAATATATTGTATATGTGTTTAGAGATATATCTCAAGAATTTCTTTAGGGAGTGAGTAAGTAATGCAGTTTAACGTCCCAGTCCCAGTACTTTAATTAAGATTTTGTCAACTTTAGCTCAAAGCACATAGTGGGCTGTCAAAGATTTGAATTGAAAGTCATGGTTCTTTTGGATGGGAACTTAAAATAAACGAGGTCCTGTGTCACGGTAGGCATGACATGATAAAGAACCCTGCTGTATAATGCCATCAGTGCAATACACAGGCGAAATTCCTGCACTTTTGCCTATAGCTGGCAATGTCTCAATAAAAGTGCAATTCATAATGCCAAGTGCTTGGCAAAAGAACAGTCACTTCCCACTTTCAAGTCTTGGGTCAGACCCAGTCTGGGTTCGAACCCATGACCTCTCACTTACGGAGCGAGCACTCTAATTTCTTTAGTAACAAACTTTTCAAATCTTTACAGTTTATGAAAATAATATTTAAAAAATTCAAGTCCAAAGTGAAGATTCAACCCAAAACTTGTATTCAAATCTTTGACAGCCCACTATGTGCTTTGAGCTAAAGCTGACAAAATCTTAATTAAAGTACTTAAGACACACCTTTTCTTGACTTATGAGACGTCTTAATCTGAATCTATACAGCTCCTCATCCACTGATAGTTTACAGGCCTCCATTACTTTTAATGCATCTTCCATACAACCTACTTTGTCTTGGGACAATATGAAATACCACAATCTCTGAAAACAAAAAAAAAAATAAATGTGAACAAGGCAAGTATGTCAGGGTTGATAACTTGACATTGTGGTGCCAAACAAACGCTCTATAAGATAATATTAATTAATCCATTTAATATTTCCAATTTGCAAATTGACAAACTCAGCTCTTATAAGTTTGGGGGTCTCAAATGACAAATTCAACTTGCTGGGAAATTACTGTTATTTCTGCATTTATTCGAGCTTTTATCGTTGAACCAAATGTAACATTGTTCGTTAGGAACATCATTAATTAGTCTAGCAACGTTTTAATTTTTTTCCTTGGAAAACTTAATGCAGCTTTAAATTCAAACTGTTCACAAAACATGCTATAAAAAAATTCTGTATACTTTAAACAAAAATCAAATTTTAAAATACTTTTTTTTCCCTATTTTTTTTTTATAAAAACTGAAAAATAGTTATTAAAAATGAATTTGAAATTAAGTGATTTCAGTACATATTTTTTCATGATTTGCTACACTTTCATGTAATTTTTAACCTAGCACATTTAGAGTATATACCCTTAATCCCACACCTGTAACATGAATGTCCTTTAGCTATTTTACCTGAAATTTTTCATTTCAAGTTTCTTTAGATTATATTTACCTGAGAATATTTAAGTTCTAAATCTTAAAATCTATATTTTAGATATTTACCTGTCAAATTTTTTAATTCAAGATAGAAATTTTCATGTACATGTATAGTTATTTTACATCAAATTTTCTTTTCTCAGTTTCTTTAGATATACATGTATTTACCTGGAAAAGTTTAAGTTCTGAAGCCTAACTTCTATAATTTTATATATTTACCCATGAATTTTCAAATTCCAGATCAGAAGCCTGCATGTATTTTTCTTAGCTATTTTACCTCAAACTTGCCACTTCCAGTTTTCTCAGGTACATATTTACCTGAGCATGTTTAAAGCATAACATCTGTACTTTCAAATATTTACCTGTGAGTTTTCAAATTCCAGATCAGACACCTGTATGTTCTTCAATTTGTATTTCAACATAATCTTTTTGATTTCAATGAGTTGGCATTGTTTCTCTATCTTCTTGACACTAAAATACAAAGAAATAAAAAATTTAAGATCATCAGAAACTTCAAGTATTTCAGCAGTCATCACATACACATACATGTACAATTAACCAATTTAACATGATATTCATTACAATACATGTACATTGAACATGAATATCAGGAATCTCATGTTTAAACACCATTATAAAGTATAACTTTGTAATACATGTAATTTTACCACCTGACTTATCCCCCATAGTATTTTGGTTTGGCCTAGGTGGCAGGGTGGTTTAAAGTGGTCATTTAAAGATTATAGCGTTAGCCTAGGTTAGAATCCCACTAAAGCAGATCTTATTGCAGAAGTTTGTAGTTTGCTTGCTAAAGGTTGGCGACTTTTTTCTAGACACTCGGGTTTATTCCACCATCCCTGAACTGTTCACTTTCATATAACTGCACAAACACTGACTGGGGTGTAAAACACATAACTGCACTCTACTCCTATAGTATTTTGAAATCTCAAGTCTATTTGAATGTTTTTCTTTGTTAGTCTCCCTTGATTACCAGTACCATAATCGGATGGAACAAATGGTAGCAATGAATCAATTTTTTACAGGGTATGTATAGTAAAAAGTCAAAAACTGTACAAAGGTATATGTAATGATCACCAACTGCAAATGCATCCAAGTAGATCTCATCTAAAATCCAAGATTTTGTACATAGATAACAGACTTCGCTGTAATTTACGGTAAAATACTTCATTTGGTTTCTAATCTTAAACATGGAAATCACAAATTCACATTGGTCTCATAACCAGACATATTGACCATATAGCCAACCACAAGTTAATGTTTCTGTATTTGCTGAATACATGTGTACGTAGTTATTTATGTAATGAATCAATTTAAATTTCATCATGGTAGTAAGTGATAAAGGATTTCATTAAGATGTTTATACAGATAAGATATACATGTACATGCACAAAACTCACTCTGGGTGTTTAAGCTGAAGTCCAGATTGTACCATTTCCTCAATCTTCTCACTCCATGGAATTGGTGCAAATTTCATTGTCTCAAGAATGGCTTCTATCTTAGACTGTTAAAATATATATAAAGGACTATAAATTATACTCCTAACAATAACAAGAATATTTCCTATAAAACACAATGAGAACTGTGGATTTAAAGTGTGCCTTGACCTCTAAATAAAAACTTTAAAAAAGTTCAACATTTTTCTAAAATCTGGACTTTTCCCATGAATATCAGTCAACCATGCAAAATAACCCTCATAAGTAAAGGTATGTTGAAAGCCATATACTAAAGGGTGTTGTTTATCAATTTTCAAATTAATATCTCAAATAAATAAACTCGTTACAAGATTTTCTCCAAATTCTATTTTTTCAACCCAAAATCAGTAAATCAAGTGAAATCAATGTTAGCCATTTAAACCCAAGGAATAAACAAATCTTGACAATGTGATCCATGAAAACAAAAGAGTCAAAAGATGTCTGACAATGCGAATTGAAACTGTAGTATTAATAAATAATTTCAACTTTATGACTAAAAAAACATAAAAAAAAACATTGCAAGTCATTAGAGATCAAAGCAGGCACATCAAAGTTAAAGAATATGCTTTACTTTTATTGCACTTACCTTTGGGTCTGTGATACAGGCTATAACAGCAATAACTTTTGGCTCCCAGGCAGGCATACCCCAGGAATAAGCCACTCTTCCCTGTCTGCTTAGTAAATCCTGGGGAAAAACACAGGTTTAACACATAATTAATACAATTCTGTCATAATTAAATTAACATTCTTATTTTTGAATAAAGTATTATAAAGGGTATTCTTTAGCCCCAATCTACAATGATAATCGAAGACGATTTCTGTAAAAATAACATATAATATCAATGATTATTTCTGACATCATTATAACAACGAATGGATGACAAGACACTCATATTGTGAAGATATGAAACCCTCCTTTTTCATTATTAATATACTCTGAAATTGCTGAATAAAAGTATGTAACAACAGAATACAAATCATAAACACAGGTATATGCATTTATAAAACTCATTCCTAATCTCACCTTGACATATTTAAAAAATATTTTGTCCTCTTTCAGATTATGTTCCCTCATGTATGGTCGTATCTGTTTTTCTAGAGTGGATGGTATAAGTTCTATGGCTACTACTCTATCTAACATCCTAAATGTCACAGTTTCAGTGGTCTCCTAAATAATAACAGTTTACAAGAAATAGTTATTCAAAAATGAATTTTAATAAACATGACAGAAATCTTTATATAAAACATCTATATCACAAAAAAGTAAGACTAGGTTTTTCAATTTGAAAAATCGAAAGAGACCGAATGTATATCTTTTAGAGTAAACTGCTGTATATAGAAATACAGATGCAGACAGACAATCACTGGTAATATAACATGTATATTTCATCAGTTTTTAAATGACAAAGAGTTGTCAATAGGTACATTATGTGTTCCAAAAAGTGTTCAAATGGTGGCAATGAAATAGTGTTATTATGTGCATGCAAAAAAAAAAAAAAAAGAGATTTGCTATTCAAGAGCAGGAAAGTAAGCTTTCTTTAAATCTGTAATTTAAACATAAATTTAACGATAACTCTATGTTAAAAACAATACTTTTGTAGAAGGTTTACATGAAAGAAAAGAAAAAAGAAAAAGAAACCATTTTGATTATGGTTCAGATGGACGTTAACATCTGATAATATTTTTACCTGCATAAATGATTCAAAGGTAAGTCTACAGTTATACTTGGTAATTAGGTCATACAGGTGTTGTAAGTTTGTAATTAACCTTTGTACTGGCTCCAATATCTCATCTGCATTTAGTTTGGTCTGAGAATATATGCAACATGTATAAAGAAAGTAGAAACAACATAATTGTTGAAAGTTAAAAGTAACACTATTGCTTGTCTCTATCCTGCCAATGCAGCCAGACCAAAAAAAAAATAAATAAATAAAAAATAAGTATAAAAATTACCAACATGAATATAATAAAATTGTTTTTGGGTTGTATTCACTGTGTAGTGAAACATGTGTAAATTAAACACTTTCGGAACTGAAGTTTTAGATGTAGATAATTGAAACAGCTGTGTTTTACCTAAAGCTATTCTAACAATATTAATATTAAATTTGTTCCATTTGGAGAGGTATTGGCTTAGTTAACCATTAGTAATTAAAAGTTTAACAGTACATGTGCATCTGTTTTCATTATGTTACACATAACAATATTGCTATTTTCAAAAATATTGGAGATTTATTATTTGCCCATTATCTTGGAAACTCAAATTCATTCTCTGGAAACTATTCTTTTCATTTACTTTATAATTCTTCAATATATATATATATATATATATATATATATATATATATATATAGAATCACCTTATTTGCATTATCTGTGGCAGTACATGTAGACTCTGAGTTATTTAGATGTATCTCTGTCACAGCATTAAGTCCTTTATATACTGATCTCAAAAATTGTAAAGCATTCACAGGCCATTCTTCCTGATAGGTAAAAACCAAGAGTTTCATTGAATATACATGTACAAAACAACTTGCTATATTTTGCTAAACTAAATACGATAATAGCTCAAAAATCACTTGCCTAATGACAAGTAAACCATGATTTTATAACTAACAAATCTCACAAAAGCAGTCTGTTTTAGGTTTTTGAATCAAAAAATCAAACTACAAATGTATGACTTGCTGATTCAATTCTTATATTAAAAATATTTCTTTATATTTCAATAAATACTCTTCATGCTTTGAAATTATGTGCATCATCATTTAAATACAACGCCTAGAACAGCTGCTCTGCCAAACCTTCAGAGATTCTTAATTTAGAACCATTCAAGATAACCGGTAAGAAACAAAAGAACATATATGATAAATTCAATGTTAAATATACTTTTACTAAACATTTATTATTAAATATATTTCCTATATAATAAAGAGAAGAATTTCTATAAAATCATATTTCACTCTAATTTTGAGTTGTAAATCATGTAACTATTTGACATCATGAAAAACATTTCAATACTATTTTTTTTATACTGCAGTTTAAAAGATGTAGGATTTCTTTTCATTTATAAAAAGTATGATGGCTGTAAAGACACAAAAAAGCCATGGTGACTAGAAATACATATTATCCATATTGTTCACCATTAGAATTTGAAATACAGTAGAACTTCGATAACTCGAAGTGCTCGGGACTGGGCTGGGGACTTCGAGTTATCGGGGTGTTCGAGTTATCGAAGTTGAAAGATGATGTCCACGAATGGTGTCACCTTAATATATGTTTCCGCTATAGAAATCTTGATGTTTTAAACAGTTACCTGTACTCGAATGTAAAAAAAGTAAAAGATAATTTTTAAAGAAAATATAATAAATAATTTTTAAAGAATCGATATTGACGGTAAAAGCGTGCGAAACGTGTTATTTTATTTTAAGATCATGATATATACGTACAATGAAATCGGAAATCAGATATATGTACATACTTATCAAAATGCTTAATTTTACATTCGTTAGACAATACGAACAGAAAGTAAATGAAATTATAAAGCAGTGCAATAAGTCATTTAAGATTTTAATGGAGTCGTGAGTACAACTGAGTTAGTCGTTTTAATTAAGCTTGGAGATTAAGTCAAAAGTAATCGACCGCGGCATATTAATTGGTTTCTTTTATTAGAATAGGGGATTAGCGTTCATGTTAGGCTTAATTGTCTGTGACAGTACTGAATATTAATCCGTTAATTGATACTAATTAATACGGTAGATAACAAGAACTACTCGGTTCATTTCTCTACTATAACGGTAGCCTAATTACCGATATGTGATTTCTCCATTGATCATACATTGTTACAAAAAATTCTTTGTAGTTTTTGAAGTTTATTTTAATAGATTTTTAAACTACAGACTAAATTTTGACTTCGAGTTATCGGGGGTATTCGAATTATAGAAGTTTGAGTTATCGAAGTTTTCTTAATATAGTTTATATAGAAAACCGGTCGGGACAAAATAAAGACTTCGAGCTATCCGTGGTATTCGAGATATCGAAGTTTGAGTTATCGAAGTTCTACTGTACATACCTTTTCCAGTCTCTCCATATCAAGAGCTTTCTGTGTCAACCAATTCACAACTAACACCTACAAAATATAATACATGTACACGTAGTAAAACAATACAGCTTATGTTGAGATAAACAAAGGAATATCTTTGATTTCTTAATTTAAAATTTCAAAAATGCTACTTGTATGGATAATTAAACTTTATGAGACTGAAATGCACGAGCAAATCCTATACATGTAATAAAACATTTCTAACAGTACATATTACTTTATTTAAAACATATGTATAAATTATTGAAGAAAAAAAAAAAAAAAAACTGAGTGTAGCTGAGTGGAATAATGGTGGTTTATTCCTCAGTTTAGATTTTTTCACTTACACGATGCATATTGAGAGAATAAATTCTAAAAAAGTAGAAGAAACCAGAGTGTTCTGAGTAAACTACTGACCTTTAGTAAGCAACGTCACAATTGACCTTTGGTAAGCAATGTGACAACTTACTTTCAGTAAGCAATGTGACAACTGACTTTCAGTAAGCAATGTCACAACTGACTTTCAGTGACCAATGTGACAACTGACTTTCAGTAAGCAATGTGACTACTGACCTTTAGTAAGCAACGTCACAACTGACTTTCAGTAAGCCATGTGACTACTGACCTTTAGTAAGCAACGTCACTACTGACTTTCAGTAAGCAATGTGACAACTGACCTTTAGTAACCAATGTGACAACTGACTTTCAGTAAGCAATGTGACAACTGATTTTCAGTAACCAATGTGACAAATGACTTTCAGTAAGCAATGTGACAAATGACTTTCAGAAAGCAATGTGACAACTGACTTTCAGTAAGCAATGTGACAACTGACTTTCAGTAAGCAATGTGACAACTGACTCAGTAAGCAATGTGACAAATGACTTTCAGTAAGCAATGTGACAACTGACTTTCAGTAAGCAATGTGACAACTGACCTTCAGTAAGCAATGTGACAACTAACCTTCAGTAAGCAATGTGACAACTGACTTTCGGTAAGCAATGTGACAACTGACCTTGGTAAGCAATGTGACAACTGACCTTGGTAAGCAATGTGACAAATGACTTTCAGTAAGCATTGTGACAACTGACCTTCAGTAAGCAATGAGACAACTGACTTTCAGTAAGCAATGTGACAACTGACTTTCAGTAAGCAACATGACAAATGACTTTCAGTAAGCAACATGACAACTGACTTTCAGTAAGCAATGTGACAACTGACCTTTGGTAAGCAATGTGACAAATGACTTTCAGTAAGCAATGTGACAACTGACTTTCAGTAAGCAATGTGACAAATGACTTTCAGTTAGCAATGTGACAACTGACTTTCGGTAAGCAATGTGACAACTGACCTTCAGTAAGCAATGTGACAACTAACCTTCAGAAAGCAATGTGACAACTGACTTTCAGTAAGCAATGTGACAACTGACCTTGGTAAGCAATGTGACAACTGACCTTGGTAAGCAATGTGACAAATGACTTTCAGTAAGCATTGTGACAACTGACCTTCAGTAAGCAATGAGACAACTGACTTTCAGTTAGCAACATGTCAAATGACTTTCAGTAAGCAACATGACAACTGACTTTCAGTAAGCAATGTGACAACTGACCTTTGGTAAGCAATGTGACAAATGACTTTCAGTAAGCAATGTGACAACTGACTTTCAGTAAGCAATGTGACAAATGACTTTCAGTAAGCAATGTGACAACTGACTTTCGGTAAGCAATGTGACTACTGACCTTTGGTAAGCAATGTGACAAATGACTTTCAGTAAGCAATGTGACAAATGACTTTCAGTAAGCAATGTGACTACTGACCTTCAGTAAGCAATGTGACAACTGACTTTCGGTAAGCAATAAGACAACTGACTTTCGGTAAGCAATGTGACTACTGACCTTTGGTAAGCAATGTGACTGAAAGATAAGTTTTTAACAATAATAAGAGATCCTTTATTAAAATAAATGATAAAAATTCATTGGTAACTTACCAGATCCTGTGGTATTACTCTGGAAACAACTGGTATTATATGATCTTTTATAAATGATAAAATTTCTATTGTTTTAACTTGATCAGGTATCTGTGACAACAATTTCTGTATGACATCGGACTTCAAATTTTTATCCCACTCTTCCTGTAAAATTAAATGGATAGATAAATGGATTAATAATGATTTACCTGCCAGTCAAAATTCCTTCACTTACATTGAGGTGATCAGTTCATTGATTAATCAGTGGTTGTAGGATACCAGTGTTTGGAGAAAATCACCATCCTTCAGCAAGGCAACTGACAAACTTTCTCACACCAGAATCTGCCTGAGTAGTAATTAAACCGGACAGTCCATGCTTACAGACACACTTTTGGTGCTATTATTTTCAGCCAAGTAAATCCATTTCATTCTTTGACACTTTTCACAAATTTGTAACACAAACTATTCTGTAACATTTTTCATAATTTCCATTCTTTAAAGCAATAACAATATCATTTATTATCTTCTTTTTATGAATTTAGTTTGAAATAAAAAATTTGATGTTTAACCATGTAAATTTCCAATTCTGTTAAATGAAATAAATTTCTGTGTTTCAAAAAAGAACTTTAATGATGGATGTGACCTAAACATGGAACAGCTGATCAGTCATATTGAACCCTGCCCACTTCACATTCTGTCTAGTAGAAACAAAACAGGTCATCAATCTTGGATATTTAAAACAAATTTTAGTTTAAAATATTTTTTTTACTATAAAAAAGAAGGAAATATCGAAGTCTGTACAAGGGGAAAACCAGAAACTGATATTCTTACGCAATGTGAAAAACTACCGTAATGTTTATACCAATTATGATACTTTTTTTCCAAAAAGCATTCAATATAGAAAGTATTTATCTATTGTAAATAGACAAATTACTTCCTAATGTCATTTAAGTGGTAAGCATCATGTTAACCAAATGTCTCTTATCTTGGTGGTGGTCTTTAAAACATGATTTTTACAACCATTTTAGGCAAAATATAGGATTTAACGATTTTTACACAAAATATAACACGATGTTAACCAAATATGACACATCCTCTAAATCTGAAAAAACCAGTTTACCTCATGTCTTGTCCAGATCACCATACAGATGTTTAGACTACCCTGATTTAACCATGATAGTGCTTCTTTCAGTAAATCTGCTTTTTGAAAATGTTCCCATTTTTCTGCACTATAAAAGAAAAAAATGACTCATCTGTTGTGTTTATCTCATAATATCAAATTTTATCATTGATTGATTGATTGAATTGTGTTCTTTAACATGTCATGCCTACCATGACACCAGGCATCAGTTTTTAAGGTCTCCTCCAAAGGATTGTGTGACTTTCATTTCTAAATATCGAGTGCTTGGCAAAAGAACAGTCACTACCTATTTTCAAGTCTTCATCATACCCAGTTGGGGTTCAGGCCTCAACCTCCCAAATACAAACAAGCACTCTACCAAACTAAGCTACTGTAGTAGTAAAATGAATTGTAAAACGTATAACGTTATCAGACTTTTTTTTTTTTTTCATTTTTACTTGTACACATGTATGTATCAATTAATCTACATTAATGATTATTTACCTGTATTTGTCAATTCCAAATGCTTTTCTGAAAGTATCCAATCGATTTGTTATACTGTATATCTGTAAATAAAATATTATAAAGGTAAATACTAAAATCTTGAATCATTGCCACCTTTTGGTCAGATGTTGGGGTTATAAAGAGGTTACTTATAAAATTAGAGGGAATGATAAAGAAAGAGGAAAAAAAATACACAGATTTTGTAACTTCAAAATACTAATCTTGCTGTCCTTGGTTTGAAATTGATCCATTATACAGACAGTTCACAAATTTTACAGTTAAACCAGAAAAAGCTCATCAACCACTCTGTTTCCATACATTTTTTTTCAAAGATGTAACTAAAATAGACATATGTAATATCTATCTATTATGATAACATAAAAAAATGTAGTTATTACCTTTGTTGTGAGATTCTGTTGTTTTTCTTTTCTGGATACATCTGATGACTTTGCACTGAATACAGACAGCTGTAAAAGAAACCAGAATTTATGTCTATTGGATTTCCAGTGTTTTATGCCACAAAATTAAGATTTTTTCCACTTATGCTCAGGTGGTCAATTTTGGGATGGAGGAGGAAACCAGAGTGCCTGAAGATAAATTTTGTCTGCTCTTCAGATAACAACCTGACAATTACAATATAACAAATTTTGACAGTAAGAACAGTCAGGGTGGGGAATGAACCTTGGCAGTGAGAAACAATAAGCTTTGTAAGTGTGTTCTTAAAGCAACAAGGCTACCCCAATTAGAATTTGGAAACTCAGTATATATCTCACCCAAAATATTCAAAATAGAATTATGTGATCTGAACTCAATCATTCTTAACTCATTAAGAAAATTTTACTTGTGGTTAAGTATTTTTATATTCCTTTACTACAGATGATGGTGATATACATGTACATATACATACTCTCTTTTTACAGTATGCCAATAATTTCTCAGTGTCTTCTATGGTAGGTAAAGCTTCTCTCATACACATCTCTGCTACATGCAAATCATCCTACAACACAAACAGGTCATAATCAATGATAGGCCACTTTTTAGTTCTACAGATTTTTTGGGAAAAAAAAAAGAGGTGAGCAAGCGATTAAAAATTAATTTTTTTTTTCTAAAACACATTTTTCTTTAGACGAACAAAATTTGAACTAGGTGAGCAAGCAAAAAAATGCATGAAAAGAAAATTTTTGCAGGAAAAGGCAAAAAAAGTTTAAATACATGTATAACTGATAAAAGCAAAGAGTATGTTGTTCTGGTAAACTCCCATTCAATATGGCAAAAAATAAATCAACCAAGACCTGTTTAATAGTAAAACATCGGAGTAATGTTGCCCCGATATTCTTCAATTTACACTGAATTCAGCCAAAGATTTTAAAGAAAAACGGATGCGGGATTTTACCAGAAATTTTTAATAGGCGGAAAACAATTTGAAAATAAAATAAATATAATTTTTTATTTCTAAATTTTAGATGTAGGTGGGTCCAACGAACGACAAATTAATTTGGCATGGCCATACATGTAAAATAATGTGGTGATACATGAACATGTCTATACAGTTTCACTGATGTAACAACAATGGTATTAATTAAAATCTCTAGTTTTAATTTTTCAATTTGTCACTACAACAAGAAACTTTACAAACGAAAAGTTTCATCCGAAAATTGCATTTTGTACATGTATGTGCTTACCTTCACAGATTCCAAACATTTCCAGAGTTGAGATATCATTTCTTGAATATTTTCTTGTTTGTATTTGTGAATATTCCAGGGAGACAACTGATCCAGTAAGAAGTTAGCTTTGACTTTGTGTACCAACTGAAACATAACAATAATCAATGTCAATGTATGTGACAAATCACTATGGCAACTGAAAAATCAATTTGTAAACTATGGTAAAGCATTCTCAGGTAGCAGTCACAATAAATTAATGACAAAAGAATCTCTATCAGATCTGATTTACATTGACAAAAAAGTTTTTGTTACTAGTTTTTGTTTTATTGAATCATTCAATCATGCTACAAAGATTTGTCAGAAGAAAAGAGAAGCATATCATACATGTATATGTAGTAAGTTTGTTTTGTTTTTGGGTTTTTTTTTTTTTTTTCTTAAATTGAATTATTTCAATCAAGCTTCAAAGATTTGTCAGAGGAAAAAGAGAAGCATATCTTGCCCATTCAAAAACAATTGTCCATCAAAAAAAATTTACATTTGAATCTGTTACTCACAATAATGCTTACCCCAATTTATAAAAAGCGTGTGCTTATGGATCACAGTGTCTCTCACCACCCAGATATGAATCCCACTCAGGACAGATCCAAGTGTGAGAAAGTCTGGCTTGCTGAATGTCCGTAGTTTTCTCTGGGCACACTGGTTTCCTCCACCATCCCAGAACTGACTGCCTCAAAATAAGTGAAATAATTTTGACTGGGGTGTTAAACACCATTTCTCCACTCCACTTCCAATTTATATAATGTTTGGTGGTTAAGTGTTTTAAAGTTCTGGCCAATGAAACATGGCATCTCCTACAGCCTAGGTTTAAAATCTATAGCAGATCCTAGTGCAAGATAATTTTTGGTTTAAATTGCCGAGGTTGATAATTTTTTTCAAGACATACTAGTTTCCTAAAGCTAACCACAATGATATAAGTAAAATAATCTTGACTGGGTTATAAAACATCACTAAGCCACACCACTTAAAGGTGAATTGACACATTAACCAAAATACTGAACAATAATGTTAAACAATTTTTTTCTGTGCTCTACAAGCAGGCTGAGATAGTTTGACCATATAGAGTGCAGTACATGATGGATATCTAGGATCCGTACACTAAATGTCACTGGTCATCAGGCCCAAGGTAGGCCAAAACTGACCTGGTATGACCTAGTGAAACAGGATTGTTAAGTCTCTAAGAATGGGTGATACAAACCCACTCAATTGCCAAGCATGGAGGGGAGACTTCGTTTTCGACTGGACAGCCAGGCCTTTAACCTTGTAAAAAAATAATTAAAGTCTTGGATAGTCTAAACAAGATAATGATGATGAGTTTGATGATGATGGTGATGATGATGATGATTATGGTGATGATGGTGATGATGATGAAGATGGGGATGACGACAACAATGATGATGATAATGATGATGATTTTAAGATTAAGCTATGATAAAAAGGGACTGTATTTATATATACTTACCTCTATGTCTAACTGAAACAACTTGGCAAAATTTTCTGCTTCTTCAAACTTGTTTTTGTGGAGGAATCTATACATTCTAATAATAATAACAACAAATATTTATAAATATCAACAACATGAATAAAAGAAAATAACATTAAAATAAATCACTTGTTTCAAAGAAATATATATTTTTTTTCTCTTTATGGATGGGGTCTGAGGTGTCTAAAGAAATCGAGAATTCTTTAATCATTTCAAAACTAACCACTTTCAAATAAGTGAAAAATTCTGACTAGGGAATAAAACCTCATCAATCTTTTCCACTCTCACTCAGTAGCTAAACACATACATGTACATGTATATCAATGCTTTACATTTTCAACTTACATAGTACATGCTTTGTCTTCACAAGGGAATAGACTATAATGATTTTTACTTTTTAGTTAACTCTTCCACTTTTAAATTTTAACAACAAATTCTGGAATTGACAGGATCTTACCTTGTCTCAGGATTCGTTTCGGTCAGACACCTATACCTCACCATAGATACAACACCAGAACTGCTTCCACTGCAAAAAAAAATAATAAAAAATTAATAACTACAAAATTAAAAAATTTTTAAATAATAAATAAAATAAAATAAAATAAAATAACTACTTTTCTGGGACAAAAGGCAAAAATCATCAGAAAAAACATTCCCTGACTGTAGATCTTACATCCATTAGTTCTGAGGTGAAACTGAAAATTCTATCGGTGACTAAAAGAATCAGAAAAAGTCTTGTAGTAAAACTCCATTACATCTACCAGTTAAACCATAACTAGTAAAATTATTTAAAATAACACCAGTGTGATCTTTAAGGCTGTGTACACCGGTATGTATTTTAATACATGTACTTCTTGTAACTCATATACATATACATGTACATGTCTGTCTTAACTTCTCACTTTAAGGATAGAATATACATGTATTGTTCAAATTGACGAGTATGCATTTGTTCTATGATTGATTTATACCTCCAAATGAAAATGGTTTGATGATACAGGTTTTCAGTTACTGTAAATTAATTATTTTTCATGAGCACTTTATTTTTGCGATATTCATGACACGGTAATGATTCACGAAAAATTAAATGTTGTGAAATTAAAGTGATTTTTGATTAAGTTAAATCTAAGTTTTCTATGCATTTTTACCATACAAATTGTTCGTATCTGGAAGTCCTGGTATGCTGGGTTTTGGCAGTGATTTGCCATCTTTTTTATCAACCATGTTGTACATTGCATACATGTTGTAAGTTATCAATTGACAATACCTATTTTATTTTCACCTGAGTACTAATAAGATCATGTGACTTGATAATCTCATGAAGATGTATATACATGTATATATATATCATGTACATGTATATCGAGTTTTTAAGTTAAATAAACTGACTATGACATAATACTATACAAATATAAACATAATTTATAACAGGTTTCCTTTATGGAAATTGCGAAAATTTGATGTTGCAAAATAGGCTTTGGTATGGGTTGGGAAAAAAGATGTGGCAAAATTAAAGTGATTTACAGTAACTCTGGATTGCACTGTATATACATGTACATAAATACATGTACATGGTATTTTTTTATCTTGTACAAATGTAATTACCTGTAATCTACACAGCACTCTGCTACAAATAATGTCTCCTGTAACAAGATATAAATGTACATGTAAAAAGAAAATAAGACATTACTACATGAACATTTACACTGTTTGAATATGTAACATGTTTCCATGGTTACCATCAAGCATGTTAAGAATCCATGAACTTACAGAGCACAATGGGTGTTTTTCCTTGACAAATAATATAACTGACATGTACAGCCAAACCCACTAAATCACATATTGGATAAAAGCATTATCCGAATATCACATAGGATTTTGAAATCCAAAACCATTTCCTTTGTAGTCTATTGAAAAATACCCACATAAATATACATGCATTTTTATGGTTTCCAACAAAAATAACATATCTTTGGGTGATAAATTTATGATTTGTATGATTTTATGATTTGTAGTTTCTGCTTAAGATACATACATGTATGTAAGTTTGTATATATGAATATTATATTGTTTGCATTTTATTTTGTGGGTCAGGATGTAATTAAAAAATGAAAAGAAAAGAAAATTGGTGAAACATTAACAGTATGTACATGTATTATAATAAGATACCTGGACTGGCAGACATTTAGCTAGGACTGACGGAGTGTTTAGCTGTAGAGTATAAACGGTTTCACAATCTGGAAGATTTTGAATCATCAGAGTATTTTCTCCTTCTTCGGCAACTTTAAGCATCACCAACTTCATGCCTTCCAGACTGTAAAGATAAAAAAAAAATTACAATATGCAATGTCGACTGATTTTTGTACATTACATGTATGTTTCAGAAAATCAATGTTACTATCCTAAAGATGCCTAATTTTTACCAGCTGAACTAGTTCACTGTAATCAAATACATGTATCCACATGCAATCTGCTGATTGTTGAGTTCTTTCAGATAATATATACATGTACATGTAGCAACAAATACATGTAAAAAGAGTGATCAGAACAACATAAACTACATGTACATAAAAATATAACAATGTACACTGCAACTAACATTAATACAAGCATTTCTTTACTTTGTGAAAGAGAACTAAAAGTCATCCTAACAATGCACACCGCCACTAACATAAGCATTTCTTTACATTGTGAAAAAGAGCTAAAAGTCATCCTCTTAATCTTTGTTTTATTTTATTGCAAAAGTACAAAAAAAAAAAAAAAACAAAGCAAAAAACAAAAAAAAAAAAAAAACAAAACAAAACAAAACAAACCAATGCTTCACCAACAAAAGTTAAAACTGCATTAAGTTTTTCAATTTTCTGAATTTTTTTATTTTTTGATTTTCTAAAAAATATATTTTTTAAAAAATAGATAACTTCTAATCATGATCGGTGAGATTCATTTTCTAAAAATTTCATTTCTTTTAGCTGTAAATAAACGGAATCCTCTAACCAGTTGGTCAATGTTTAACGATGATTATTATGAGCCGGAAGCATGCACACAGATGTACAGAAATTCCAATAAATCCAAAGTGAAACCTGACAAATTGTATTAATTGTCTTGTCATTAATATCCAGATGTATTAGCAGTGGTGTAATGTATCCCTTACTAAGGCACAAATGACAAATTCAATGAAGTTCTATGTTTAATTTATCATATTTCACTGTTTTGCAGATTGTGTTTAAATGATCCGGTTTTTAATGACATAAAACATGTTCTAATATTAGATCCCACATGCTACATCTTATTGCTAAATTATTATTTATTCGAGCTTTTATCGTTGAACCAAATGTAACATTGTTCATTAGGAATATCATTAATAAGATCAGCACCATTTTAAACACATTAAAACACCTTTCACAACCAAAATTAACATTTATTTTACATGTTTTCATGTTTGGGTATAAATTTATACCTCTAGCAGGTGAAGCCGATATGATACACGTAAAACAACAATCCTAAATATCAAACATTTTAATTAAAAGAATACAGCATAATTTCTTCTACCTGTTATTTTTAATGTCTTTGGTTTCCAGCAGTTGAAAATCTTCAATTTCTACATCTGACCATTTCTTCAGCATTATAAACATTGACGTGGACCACAGACTTAAGACATTCTACAACATAAAATACTGGTACTTGATCTAAATACATGTATGTTTTGACTCAAAAATAAGATTGTAGCTCACCTACATATCATGTCCATATTTTCAACAAAAAAAAATAATAGTGGAAAATGCTTAATATCTTCATACAAGGAATAAAGCATAAACAACAGGTTGACAAAGAAAAATGGGAAAAATATCATTTTGAGTTAAGCTACATGTATATCATGTATTTAGAAGTGGAATGCAGTCACGATCTTTTACAGTCCAGCAAAGTTTCTTTCCTTCTCATGCAAATCGAGTACAAAAAACTTTAAAATTTGATAAACTTGTTCCTTGTCTGGCACTAAGCATTAGGACAGAGTATTCAATGGTTCACATGGTGCCTGAATAATGTGACTGGATGAGTGGTATACTGACATCGTGAGCTCAACTGAGTGTACACTCAACTCTAACATTCTCATTTTTCTCTCATTAGTATTTTAAAAATTCTAAGTTTTATTAGACAATGTTTTGCTTTGTTTAACAAACCTATGCTAAACAATCTAAATATTACATTAAATATTCAATTTTAACTGTGAAATGATAGAAAAAATTGACACTAAAATATTCAATCATTTGAGTTGACTGAATGATCATGAAACTTGGGCCCGTTCCCATTGCAAATTGCTGAATTGATGTTAAACAACATTACAACCAACAGCATTCTACAATGTTAATTCATAGATTGTACTTACATTTGAATCTAATGTAAACAGGTAGTTGCCATCTGATGATAGTTTACCACTGAGTACGCCAGCACCTAAATTAAAATTAAACGACTGTATTGTACAAAAAGACATGTTCTATCATAATATACGTGTATTACTGAAAAATATTTTAAAAATTGATGATGAAATCAACTTTGACAAAATACATTCTATCATATATTCTGCAATTTAAATAATCAATTCAAAAAAGTTGCTTTTATGAGTCCTAAGGTTATGAATCACAATTTTGAATATTTTCAAAGCCAAAAGATTTTAATTTGCAATTCCAAAAACTCTCAAAACTAAAAGAGTACAATTTCAAACATTTCAAACATTTTTAAAACCAAAGCAAACTTGTCAAAATTGTAATAACTTAAATGGAAGGCTTAAATCATTAATTACAAATCATAATTCTCAGCAGCTGATCGAACATGTAATAAATTGTAGGATCTGACTCAGGATTTTTGCTTTTCCTAAGAAAAACAAATTGTATGTTATCTGAACTGTGGAGATTTCTCCTGGAAAATGATATAATTATTAACTTGAAAGCTGAAATGATCATATCAGAAAGGTGTTTATAAATTCACTTACTTTTTTCAAGGCAATTTAACAATTCATCTTGTAATTCTAACTGCCCATTCTCAAGTTTCCACATAGCTATAATTGTATCTCCACTTCCCTATCAAGGTAGAAAAATAATCATTTAAGGATAAATCTTAATTCATTTTCATCTGGCCAACATTTACACTATTCTAAAAAGTTAAAACAAGCAAATTTTTTAGACCTAACATTGGATGTTGGTTGTAAAGTTGTTTAACGTCACATCAGCAATTTTTCAGCTATTCCCGATTCAAGTTTATAAATCTCTATGGATTAATCTAGGAACAATTTTGTGTATGCCTGTGATGTGTGAGTGTGTATTGTGGCCTGCCAGTGTACTAGTGCTCACTCAGGGCAACTTTTTGAAAATGTGCTAGCTCACCGAGTCAGTATGCTGCAGACAAGCATACTACTTACACAGTCCATTATCCTGGCACCTGGTAAACGAGTTGGGGTTTGTCAGTTTGCTTGCCAGAGTTAGGATTTTTTAGGTACTCAGGTTTTCTCAATCATCCCCAAAGGACTGCCTCAATAATACTAAGTGAAAATTTTTTGAATAATACTTATAAAACTACTCTTTCACCCAAGTCTGCTTCAACAAAAGGGTGTTAACAATTTCTTTATATAAACACTATCTAAAAACATGTTTACAAATTTGCCTTCGTTTTCTTAAAAACCTTCATTAGAAATATAGCTTGTCAATATTTAACTGAATTTAAATCTGAATTGTACATTATGAACACAAGAGATAATTAGACATCATCAATAAGAACAAGAATAGAATTCCTGGGTCCCCTGCCGGTCAAGCAGTATACTAGTATACTGTATATGAAATTGCAATATTTTCAAACATTCAGGGCTGTTCCAGAATTAAATGTGTGGGGAGGTTGGGAGGAACATTTTTTTACCCCAACCACCCATTTTTTTTCTATTTTTCCTGTCGCAAATATATCCAAAATACTACAATCTAAAATCAAACAAATACCTATTAACATATATAAGTTTATCTAAAATGTACGAGACAATATCACTGTACAGTTTTTGCTTAAAAATCATATTCAAGTTTCATACTCTGGTTTACATACTGTATAAAATCACATACCTTATTGCAGAGATATACATGTAAGAAAATGGTCAGAATAGGGGACAGGAAAACCACAAGATGATGCCTCGTCATCTGTTGTCAATATCTGGTCAAGATTGTTCTCATGAAAATGAGTTGCCTGATTATAGGCATGAAAGCACTTTCAAAGTCAATTTTTGATATAATGAAGTAATTATTGTGGTCAAAGTCCCATAACTCCAACAAAAAGTATCGACCAAGGCTGATTTAGGAACTTGACCAAGGTATTAGTGGTATAAACATTTGGTATAAATTTCATGTAAATCCGTAAAAATTTGTAGGCATGAGAGCGCTTACAAGGTCAGTTTTTGGATAAAACAGAGTCATTATTGTGGTCAAAGTCCCATAACTCCAACAAAAAGTATCGACCAATGCTGATTTTCGAACTTGACCAAGGTAATAGTGATATAAACATTTGGTATAAATTTAATGAAAATCCGTCAAAATTTGTAGGCATGAGAGCGCTTACAAGGTCACAAAGTCCCATAACTCCAACAAAAAGTATCGACCAATGCTGATTTTCGAACTTGACCAAGGTAATAGTGGTATAAACATTTGGTATAAATTTAATGAAAATCCATCAAAATTTGTAGGCATGAGAGCTCTTACAAGGTCAATTTTTGGATAAAACAGAGTCATTATTGTGGTCAAAGTCCCATAACTTCAACAAAAAGTATCGACCAATGCTGATTTTCGAACTTGACCTAGGTAATAGTGGTATAAACATTTGGTATAAATTTAATGAAAACCCGTCAAAATTTGTAGGCATGAGAGCGCTTACAAAAAAGTGTGACGGACGGAAACACGGACGGACGGATGGACGCCCGGCATTTCTATGTCCCCGCTCCGCGTTGCAGCGGGGGACAAAAAAAAAACATCATTCACATGTTCTCAAATTATATGTTCATACTAGTACCTACCATGGTTACAAAATAATGTTTATTACTGATCACATCATGTACACCTTCTGTGTGTATATCACTGATATCTTTTACAGTCAAATTCTCTTTCATAACTGAGGCAATGTTTCCTTCCTCTAAAAGACATGGTAAATATATTTTTACACAAAAATGTCATTCAGTTCATACAAGTTTGAGTTGTTAACAGAAAGAAATTCTTGTAAAATTGGCGAAATATTTACATGTATTTTAAAACATTTAAGTTTAAGACCAAATAAATTCCAAATATCACCTACAGGGCGTTTTCAACATTTATGTATCAAACAATTCTTTTGCATCTGCCAAATGATCTGAACTGCTCATCTAGACAAAGAATCACTTAATAAAGCTGCCAAAGCTACCATGATGCTTAATAATTTTTTAACATCTGAGCTTTACAACTAAAAGTAAGTTCCAGAAAGGAAAAAAATTATTGATTGATATCTTCTTTAAAAACCAGAACAGGGTTAGCTCTGGCCATCATAAATGTTTATAACACCAAATTGTTTTCAGATTGGCAACGAAACTTGGCTTTTTTTAGGTGACATAAAACATCGTTTCAAACAAAATATAAGGCCCAAAAAGGACAAATTTTCAATAAAAATAAGTATATGTAACTGGTGACAAAAATTGTTTTCTGTTTATATTTCTGGCAACAAAATACATGTACATTACAATGTACATGTATTTCAAGCCAGAGCTAACCCTGCATAACTTAATTTTTAATTTACAGAGAAATATCTTAACTATACAGAGCTATAAATGAATGGTCATTTTGATACATGACATACTGGTACATAAACATTTTTCTCAATGTGTATCTGAGCAGCTGACTTAACCTTACCTGATAGGAACAAGTTCATGTTGATATTCTGCAGTACAGCTAACTGTCCATTAAAACCAAGTATTGTCAGGTCATAATTATCTGAAATATTCATTTAACAAGAGTTTTCATAAGCCTATACATCTGGTATAGTGTATCTTTAAACTTTAACCAAAACATTCATCATTGATTGTAGACGCTGGTATTCACATTGAAAATTTGGAATGAAATAGGTACACTCCAAACAGGTGATCACAAATAGGATACCATCAACACAGAGCTCAAACACTCAAATGAGCAAAGTTTATTATTTTCCACACATAAAAAGATGTTGAATTATTGAGGAAATTAAGGGTGCTCTAACTTCAATATACAAAAACTAAAATTATGAATTTGGATGGATAAAACCTACAACAAAGAGGCCTCAGTAGCCAAGTGGTCTAAAATGTGAGCTTACAGATCACAGTGCCTCTCACTTCCTAGGTCTGAATCGCACTTGACAAATTCCAGTGAGAGAAAGTTTGTCAGTTTACTTGCCAAAGGGTGATGTGTTTCACCAGTACTCTGGTTTCTTCCACCATTCCAAAACTGAGCAAATATTAGCAAAAAAAATTGTGGCAAAAAAATGAACATGAATTTTGACAAAACAATGATGTTTTTAATGAAACTTTAATAATTACCATCTTCTCTACACTGACACATTATCTTCTGAAAAGTCTTTTTGTTTGTGGCACTGGGAAATATATCCTACAATAAAAAAATCATCAAAAATAAAAAATATTCACAAATACAGTAAAGAAACTATTTCCCCATGACAACAAAATATCTATGCACCTTGATGTAAACAGAAATTAAATTAAAACAGAAAGTTGGGTGAAAATCAGGCTTTAACATTTGTATTTTACAGAAGAATGGGTAAATATCAAATCTAAAGTCAGAGATTTTGTTTGGGTAGAAATTACATCTAAAACTATAACATTTAAATTTGACAGAAGTATGTGTACATATTAAACCTGAAACTAGAGGTTTTGGATTTACCAGAAGGTTGACTAAAAAATAAGATCTGAAACCATTTTAGATTTACCAGAGGTTTGATTTCAAAAAAAAAAAAAAACATCTGAAATCAAAGGTTTTGTTTATTTTAACAGAAAGAAGGGTAAAATTGAATCTAAAACTAGAACTTGTGTATTATATATAAAAGAAGTTTTGGAAAATACATTAATGAAATTGGAGACTCTGTGTTTGTTTTCAAATATCTGTTGCGAAATGTGTTTCCAACTACTGAATAGGGATAGCTTTTTACAACATATTAAGACCATTGTTGACAACATCGTGTGGACCAAGAAGTTATGTACATGTCTTTTACTTGGATTGACATGTAATTTCATGTTGCAAAATAATTGCCAGAAGCCAAATATAGTCAATGATCTTTTTAAAAATTTCAAAATTGGCCCCACTGCTGATGCCAAGTGCTAACTCTTAAAGCCACTAACAGCAGATAATTGTGAAAATGATAGATTTAAACTTTTTATATCATTAAGAAAACAATCTGCCATTTCAATAAGTTTCAATACAAGAAGGTGACATTCCTTTTGTAGACAAGTGATTTTTGCATCAATTTAAGACAGGGGATTTCATACCATGGCAAAGAGAATATCCGAAGACGATGCATCAACAACATGGAGTCGTCCATTGTGTTCCCCAACTATCAACATACAACCATCAGGACTCCATTCTAGCTCATCAACTGTTGAATCTATATGAAAGTAACACAGCAAATTATTTTAAAGATAACATCAAATGTAATAGATTTCATGATAAGTAAAAAGTACATTCAATACAATACTGATATCTGATTATCCTAGGTGATCTCATCACTATAGTAGCTCAGTCGGAAGAGTGTTTGCTCTGTATGTGGGAGATCAGGAGTCTTACAAAGCAAAGAAACTAGGTTGTGTCTGTTCTAAAACTAAGCACTCAGCATTTAAAAAGTCATGAGTTAAGAGAGACATTAAAAACGGGACACCAAGTCAAGATCTTTTCCTGTATATTATCCTAACTGTACTGCAATAGCAAAAAGTTCAGCCACTTAAAATATAACAGGTGACATCCCAATACAAGTGAAATATTCTTAATCGGGATGTAAAATCCCATTCAACCTTTGTTTAACCTTACTACTTTGTTTTTATTTTTGTGGTAATTTTAACTTTAGTTAACAATAATATATTCACAATTAATACCATTATCATGAATAGCCTTTGGTGTTGTACCTACATGTACATTCTTGTCATCTTGAGTATTTTATGTGGCTGTGATTTTAAATTTTGAAAAGGCAATTTGAAAAAAGGCAATACAAGCCAGACCAAATTTACAAAAAAATTAACTGATTTTGACAAAGATTAGATACTATGAGAAAAAACAAATACAAGATGAGAGAAGAGATACCATGTCAATACAGTATTAAAACATAATTAAAGAATTTAAAAGTTACATTTCTGCAACAGATATCAGAGTAACCAAAAAAAAGAAAGTAGATAACTATTTGAAGCCTAAACAATTCCTACCAAAACCTAATGTAGCAGTGTGCTGGCAGTCCTTAAATACAGATATATGCTGTTCCACAGCAACACTGGCTAATTCTCCAAGAACAGTTGTTACAATATTAGGTATATAATCAGTCTGAAAGAAATAAATAAAAACAAATAACCCTTTTGAAAATATCACAGGCAATACATTCATAACAAATGCAGAAGTCTCTTTGCTTTATGGAGCCTAAGTTGACAAGTGGTATAAAGTATAGTCTTACAGATCACACTGCCTCTTACTGTCTACGTTCAAACCCCACTTAGGCAGATCTTAGGGTGAGAAAGTGTCAGTTCGCTTGATGATGGTTGGTGGTTTTCCCAGGGCACTTCTGTTTACTCCACCATCCAAGAACTGACTGCCTCAATATAAGTGAAGGCATAAAACACCATTAATCTGATCCAATCTCTTTGTTGTATATAGTATACAAGGTTCATGTATTGAGGGTATATGGCACCAGCTTACAGATCACAGCCTCTCACTGCTCAAGTTAAAATCCCATCCAGGTACTCTGGTTTCCTCAACCATCCCTGAACTTACAATTCCTCAGGTGAAAGTATCTTGACAGGGGCATAAAACACCATTACTTCACATCCACCTCCCTCTGCTTTACCATTTACTCAATAGCTAATTACATGTATATCAAATCATAAATAGTATAACATTATTTATTTATTTTATTTTATTATTTTTTTTTTTTTTAGTTTCAATTAACCATGGCTAAGATGCTATTATAAATCATAGTGAAATACTTTTACATTGAAACCAATTAGATTTATATTTTGACAGTTTCTATTAATAAATCTATATATATTTTACTAAAATATGCATGATGTCAAACCTGGGTGTCTGATGATATGGTAGCTAACGTATCAATCTGATAAAGAGCAGTTCCAGATTCCTGACGGGGACCGAAATTAGCTGTCTCATCACCCCCAAAGTCACTGTCTATAATATCCCACGGCATATTGTCAGCTTTTACATTGGACACCTAAAACAAAATTAATTATTTATTAATCACATAATGCCACTACAATATTAAATATATTCTGTCAAAATAATGTTAAAACAATGTTTAGGTCAGTTTTTATAAATTCTCACATTTTGGTTCCAAAAAGGTACATCAAAAATTTAGAGCAATAAATTTCATTTATAAATTAAAGTGAGGGTATATATTAAGGTTACTTATATCCCGACTGAGGATCCATATCAACCCTTCCAGGTGAAAAGCAAGTGCTCTACCACAAGGCTGTAAGATCCAGACCAGATAGTCTGACAGTAAATCACTCTATTATACCTACTATATACAACACATCAACATCATGACTAGGTCAGTCCTGCTACATGTACATTCCTGTTATCATGAGATTTCCCACCTTGGAAATCTCACCCAAACTCTCCATCGGTTATTTTGTCGGGTGCAAAATGTAACAGGAAGGAGGAAACAACTGAAAAAATACATCCTCACCGAGTGCCCTGACTGAGGATCCAGATCAGAAACTCTGGCAGTAAATCACTCTATTATAACTACTATTATCTATACAACACATTAACACACGACTAGCTCTGTTCCACTACAAACTGCTCTCAACTACATAAATGCAGTTCATTACCTTCACTTTAGGGTCAGAACAATTTCTAGATCAAACAAACTCCTATTTCCCGACCATTCGCCTATCGATAGAAGTAACTTTTGAACGTTTCACTTAAGTTTTAAGTCTGAAACGAGAAGAGGCGCCCCTCCAACACGTTGGTATCGGGAAATCCCAGGTTTTTATAACATAGAAATTGTTCTGATTCTATACACAGCCGCCAGGCATCAGGGAAATAGATTCGACTACCGTTCATTCTACAAATCAACAATGTTCAAGTTTTACACATAAATCTTACTCTTGTTTAAATGCTTTATGGCAGAAATAAATCTGTCTAAACTTTAGTATTGTAGAAATTATCCGCAGGATTTCTTGTGAAACTTACCTATTTTTTTTTTTAATAATTCGTCTTACCCGCCTTATTTCAGTAAATGTCACTCGGTCATTTTAACGCTTTGAATGCATTCTTTACATCGCCAAACGTTTCAAAGATAGGGTATGTCAATGATATCAAACAAAAGTAAACCGTGCGAATTTTCACCATGTTTAGTATAAAAACGTGTCATACGTGTATCATGGGCATTTTTTATTTTTGTTTTTCTTAAAAGACACATTAACAGAATGTGGATACAATGCAGTGTTATTGATTTTACCTTGGACAATTTAAAACTGTGACAATTTGACAAAAAATTAAATTTTTTAAACTGAACTTAATGAGTAATAAACCGAGATCTTTATCATAAAGATAGTATTACGTATCTAAATATTTTTGAAAACCTGCACATCATTGTTCTTAGCGCACTGCAAAAAGTTATAAATTCTGCCACTTCAGCTATAGCTGGTGACGTCTCGATGTTTACAAGTGATATATCCTTGACTGGAACGTAAAACCCCTGACTAAGTTAATGAACTAACTCTCTCTCTCTCTCTCTCTCTCTCTCTCTCTCTCAATACCTAGGTTCGAATCCCACTTGGGACAAAGTAAAGTGTTAGAAAGATTGTGAGTTGATTTACCGAATAACGGTCGTTTTCTCGGTGCGGTAATCTCGTTTGCGATTTCCGACTATCCCCGCGCTAACTTACCGCGTTATTATAAGTGTCTTTAAATAGCGTTCTACGCCACTTGTCCTGCTCCTTTCTTGTGTTAGTTTAAATCTGAAGTTTTTTAATGCACGACTTTAATATATGTTTTTCTTATGAATTATGTGTTTATTTTGGTTTTTTAAATCGCCTGTCCCGGCTTGTTTGCTTTGGTCATCATCATATTGTTTTTCTATGGCTGCTAATGTCGAGTTAATATTTTACTCTTATTAACATGCCTGCTAAAAGTAAAAAAAAAAAAAAAAAAAGATAACGACCTTACAGAAACCATTAAACACCGTTTCCAATTATGTCCAGTATTTGCCTATTTTTGGTAATGACGGTCGAATAGATGCTTGCGTTTATTCTGCACTTTTTCAATACCATTTTTCAAAAAGTCCGGTATTTTTCCAAAACATGTGCACCACTGGCATCTCTGGTTGACATTATTCAATTTTAGCCTTCAAAGTTGGTTGATTGAATGAAGTTTTATGTCACATTAACAAATTCTCAGCTATTATCAAAAAAAAAAAAAAAAGAATTTTCTTTTAAAAGTACACTTAAGTATGAGGTGCCGTTTTACTATTTATTCAGTATTTTGTAATATCAATAATTTAATTAGTGATATCACTAAATCGAATTAGTGGTATCACAAAATATTTAGTGATATCACTAATTAGAATTAGTGATATCACTAATTCGATTTTTTGATATCAATAATTAGATTTTTTGATATCACTAATTCGATTTAGTGATATCACTAATTCATTTTTATTTAGTGATATCACTAATATGAGTTAGTGATATCATTAATTCGAATTAGTGATATCACAAATTCGATTTATTGATATCACTAAATCAAACTGATTAATTGATATCAGAAAATCGATTTAGTGATATCACTAAATCGTATAGCACAATGAACGCTCCCTTAAAATTCATTGCGCATGGTTTGATTTGTGTATCAACATTTTATTTAATATCTTGTTGTTACTTTGGATGCATTTTATGTAGTAAAAATATAAGACAAAGTTTCATCTCCTTTTTAAAGAAAGTTTATTTTAATTTTAGCTCAATATTATGTAGTAAAGCTATGATTTAATTGTGAATTTTGAACTCGTGTTATCGATCACTGTTGGGTAACACTAGTCTATAGATCTATAATTTTGTTATATAAAAATATATCAAAGAAAAATAACTTTAAAAACAGAACACGCGCATTTCGATTTTAATACATTTTTTGGTGTAAATAGCTGACTGCCAAATCACAAGTCTCTCAAAATATTTAATTTTAGATTTGCTGCAGTACTACTTTTAAGGGAGGACTCCTTATTTTCGTTTCTCGTCACTGAATTATTGATATCACTAATTCGATTTATTGATATCACTAAATCAAATTGAATTAGTGATATCACTAATTCTATAAAGTGATATCACTAATTCGAATTAGTGATATCAAAAAATCAAGTTGAATTAGTGATATCAAAAATAGAATTAGTGATATCAAAAAATAGAATTAGTGATATCACAAAATACTGAATAAATAGTAAAACGGCACCTCATACTTAAGTTCGTTTGTGCGGTGCTTGATTTTGTACAAGTATTTCTCAATCAGAACAACGTTCGGCTTTTCTGTCATACCTAACAAGGAAAAGGCCGAGCATGTTCCGACTGAAGTATTTCTGACTTGCTTTGTATCAGTCTCCACATGATACATTATACTGGTAACGGAGTGGAGTGGAGTAATAGTGTTTTATGCCCCTAGTCAAGATTTTTTTACTTATTTCGAGGCGGTCAGTTCTGGGATGGTGGAGGAAACCGGAGTACCCGGAGAAAAACCACCGACCTTCGACAAGCGAACTGACAAACTTTCTCACACTGGGATCTGTTCCGAGTGGGATTCGAACCCAGGCGGTTAGAGGCGCTTTAGACCACTCGGCCACCAAGGCCCTTATACTGGTAACGGGCCAATCATTTAACATTTACGACACGTAAAATTTATTTCGCGCTATTGGTCGAGTGGAGTCGAACCAACAGCTGTGAGACCAATGAAAAGTGGGATGTTCAATCATAATTTTGACTCATTATGTTTTCATTTTGTGCTTCCTTTATTATTCACCCGTCTCGTCAATCTTGACTTTTTTGTGTCTCTTTTAAGGTCAAGAGCATATTATTCAGCATTTCTTGGTGCAGTTTCAAATTGTTTACGTAATGTATTGCAACAAATAAAAACTGAACAATTTTAGATATTGCTAAATTGTATATATTTTTCAATGTTTCAGATTCATTATACATGAATTTCTATCAATATGACACATGCTAAAATGTATAAATCTCAATAATCTATTGACGACTCACTTTTTACAAGCAGTTTTTAATTTACATGAACTGTACAGCAAACTTGAAACAAAACAAAATTTGATTCATGTTTGTTTGAATTTCAAAACGATTTGTACCATAGCTTGGTGATGAATACACCATGTCTAGTAATTATTTCTAAAACATGAATAAACGCATAAAAAACATTAAATTTTTAATTAAACATTAATGTTATAGTCCAAATTTACATAAAAATAAATTTACATTGAATATTTACCAGAAATTTTGATATGAAAATTTCTCCGAAGAAAACTGTCAAAACGAACGGAATTTTAATTAAAAAGTATTTGACGTATAAATTGTTTAAACCGTTGACTGTTATAAAATAATAGAAACTTTTTTGAGTAGCCTTAAAGACATAAAATAAAAAAAAGCAATAATTTTTTTTTTCTAATTTTGAATGATTCTATAATATAAAATTTTTATAAAAAGTTTATTCATGTGACATATACAAAATCTATTTAACAATATAAAACTCTGTACGGATACATACAATTAATTGTTATTTAACAAATTCACATCTAATTGTATACACATGTATATACAAAACATGTTTATCAATTCAAAGCAGAGGAAATAAACAACATTATGAAACCTTAATAAAACATAACCAAGTTTAAACGAGAGAGAGAGAGAGCAATAAAAATTGGCGTTCGTTACTTCAAGTATCAAAATATACCCCACCTTTTGATATTTTTGTGTACTGTTATATTGAAAATTTTCATGACAAAATTGAGAGCATTTATTTACAAATATTTTGATTTTAATTATATATAGTATATTTCTAAATTATGCTAATTTCAGATTTAAGACCATCACCTGTAGAATTGATGGCTAGTTTGTTACACTCCAAAGGTACAGTGAAAAATAATTAGCTATTTCATACTCTAAAAACTAAAACAATAGCACAATGTAACCATTGTATAGAATCGCGTATATTTATAACTCGTTCTTGTCCATCAACAATTAAAGTAAAATAGTACAGACCAGTTCAAATGATGTATGTTGAATGCTAGTAGAAAACGTTAATTTTACCAATTTGCATCACTGTATTTCCACGAGTTGAATTTCAATTACATGTTTGTACAAAATTTATTTTATGTATCATGAATTTCAAACTAAGTTCTTACTGTTTCTAAAAAAAAATAATACAAAAAATTAATAAACAATAATTTAGCCACAATTTAATACGATGGATATGGAAATATCGTACATATAAGAAATAAACTTCTATTATTATCTCTCATGTGTAATGCATGATCATGTTGACATGTCATATTTTCACTCTATGTAACTCTTTTATAAACGATAAAATAAGAAAAAATATGACGTCATGTCATATAATATTCGATTTATTATTATTATTATTATTATCATTATTATTATTATTATCGTTAATAATAATAATAATAATAATAATAATAATAATAATAATAATAATAATAATAATAATAATCGTAAGCATCAAACAACTATAAAAAGAACTTTAACCAAATATTTTAGAGGATTCGTCACGCCAACATGACCATGCATCACTCCATGAAAGATAATAATACAACGTCATTCAATCATAATACCTGAGATCATGTGTTCCTGATTTCACCAAATTTGGCATTACGATATTAATAAACAAATGGCCCATGAGCCTTAACGATCATCTGAGGATATGTTCAAAATTGATTGCAAAGAACTTAATAATAGAAACTTCCTAAGTTTTCTTAAGTTTGAAACTGCCAAAATACCTAATCAGAAATCACTAGTATATTGTCACAGTTTATTTATAAATAGCTAATTTGCATGTAGTAACTATAGTAGAACGAATTATTTTCAAATCATTAACCATTTCAGAATACTTAAGTCCTTGACCTTTGAACCTATGACCTTTAAATATATATCAAAATGATCATCATATCAATACCTACAATAATGTAATAAACATGCCTATAAAACGGTTAATTGTTTTTCAAGATAATACACAACTTCAGTTGTCTTATGTAGCTTTGACCTTGACCTTTGAACTTATGACCTTAAACCATATATCAAACTTTTGATGATCGTCATATCAATACCTACACTATACTTATATACACGCCTATAAAATAGTTTTCAAGATAGTTAAAAACTTAAGTCTTCTTATGCAGCTATGACCATGATATATGAGCCTAAGACCTTGATCCATATATCAAAATGATCGTTGTATCAATACTTACAATATTCTTATATACATGCCCATACAAAAAGTTAATCGTTTTTTGAGGTAATTCACAATTACCGTATTCTTGTGCAACCATGACCTTGATCTTTGAACGTAAGACATTGAACCATATATCAAAATGATTGTCTTATCAATACCTACAATATTCTATTATACATGCTTATATAAAAAGATAATTTACAACTTCTATCTTATTATGCAGCCATGACCTTGACCTTTGAACCTATGACCTTTAAACATATATCAAAATGATTGTCATATAAATACCTACAATATCTTAATATACATGCTTATACATAAAATTAATAGGTTTTAAGATATATATATATATAAATATATATATATATATATATATATATATATATATATATATATATATATATATATATATATATATATATATATATATATATATATAGTGTAAACTGATGGAATATTTGCTGCAGCTGCTGCTGCTGCTGCTGCTGCTGATGATGATGATGATGATGATGAAAAGGGCATATTCTAATAATAATAATGATAATTGTAATAATAAAACAATAATAATTTTTATTATTATTATTTTTTATTATTATTATTTACTTCAAATCTTTCAAAAACTTTAAACCAAAATCATTAATTAAATGCACTCTTTTACGCCGTATGTGTCACATTTTCGCTTCTCTTAATTGGTTAGCGAAAATACTAAAACAATAACATGTTGAATGTCATTTCTTATGTTTACAATATTTCCGAATATATCATATTTGATCGTGGTTAATTAAATTCCAATTAGGATTTTTTTTAACTTATAAACATGTAGCATAACTTATTTTATATGTCAAAATATATTTGTGTTTATTTTTTCTATAATATGTTAATTCTGAAATCCAATTAATGTATATTCATACTTAAAATAACATGAAATTTCGTTATATTTTCTAACGCAGCATTATCGAAATGGATTTTTTCAAAATTTAATAAACGCATAAAAATTAAGTATGCTGACATTTCAGTAGAAGGATTTTATCCAAAATTGAACAATAAACGCTTAAAACTGTATGTATGCTGGCATTTAAGAAGAAGGATTTAAAAAAAAAAACTAATAACATATGCTGGCATTTCAATAGTAGATTATTTTTCCAAAATCTAATAATAAACGCATAAAATGTAAGTATGCTGGCATTTCCGGAGGAGGATTCTTTTTTAAAAATCTTACTATAAACGATAAAATGAATGTATACTGCCATTTAAGTAAAAGGAATTTCTTTTTTTACAAAAACTATAATAAAAGCATAAAATGTAAGTATGCTGGCATTTCAGTAGGAGGATTTTTTTCAAAATCTAACAATAAATGCCTGAAATCTAAGTATGCTGGCATTTTAGTAAAAAGTTTTTTTTCAAAACCTAATAATAAACACATAAAATTTAAGTATGCTGGAATTTCAGTAGGAGGATTTTTTTTAAAAATCCAATTATAAATTCATATAATAGCATGCTGGCATTTCAGACGGAGGATATTTTTTTTTTTTAAATTAAACATTAAACCCATAAAATTTAAGTATGCTGGCATTTCAGTATGATTTGTTATATATGTATGCTGTATAAAAAAAATCGGAATCCGTTAACCTATTATTTGATTAATATTCAGACAATTTAAAAATCTTATGTCGTTTAAAATAGCCTAACATGAAAAGATATCACAATATCAATGACATATGGATTTATTTCGTAACTGAAAAGAAATTTGAAAACAGTAATTTTACGAAAGAAAAAAACCAGTGAAATACCCAGCGCTATAGCATACCAAAAGCATTTTTAAAAGATAAAAATAATTCACAAAATATGGACAGTATGTTACATACACACATTGTATATAAGTTTAGCAAAATAATGCTTTGATTCAGTGAAATTTACATTGAATATGAGAAAAACAATTATGCATATTTGAAATCAGATTTTAAAAAAAGTTGTTGAAAACAAAATAAAGTAATAATTTCAAAAAGGAAGAAAGAATGAAGAAAAAAAAAGAAAAAAAGGACAAGATAGTCAGTTATAAAAAATAAAAATTTCCAAACAAAGAAGAAAGAATGATCCTTATTTAAACTATACCATGTAAATGCTAAAAGCATTGTAAAGCATCAGACATCAGACACAAGTTTGTTTTTTTTTTTTTTTTTTTTTTTTTTTTTTCTTCTAGTTTCTTCTTGTTAACGACTCTCTTTGTTGATTGGGATATTTACACATCAACGTCTGGCATACCTGTATCATAAAAACAAAGTTCGTTATTCATTTAGCAGTCAGTAATCGAAGGTGAACGCGTACATGCATGACAAATGTGCTACACAAACAAACATGAAAAATCTAACATTGTCAAATTTAATTTAACAATATGTTTTCTATTACGATACATGTACAATAGTACTATAACGGTAATAAGCAGCTAAAAAATTAAAAAAAAAAAAAACAGTCGCATAAAACTTAATACAAAAACAACAAGGGCTGGGTTGGTTTTGTTTAATGGTGTTTCACGCCGTAATCAAGAATCTTTCACTTATATTGAGACGGTCAGTTCAGGAATAGTAGAGGAAACCGGAGCGCCCGTCAAGCGAACTGAAAAAAACTAGGCGATGAGGGGCGCTGTGGTCCATAAGCGCGCGCTTTCGATTGCTTGGTCCTCTAAACCCAAGAATTTGAATTTGAGAACAAATGTAAACTCTTACTGTTACCCATTTCAAAAAACTGAATCATATTGTAAAAAAAACCAAATATGTAGCCGTATTTAAAGATAGGCTAATTTTATGTAGAACATTTGTAAGTGGCTTAACCAGAAGACCTGTTTAAAACATAATTACAATGCGCCAACTAGCAGGGGAAGACAACTCTCTTGCATTGATAATTGGAGAGTCAAGAAATGAACATCTAAAGTGTTAAGTCGATATGCATATGTTCTCTAAATGACAAACATTTCTGAAAATCAACGAACACTTACCAGAATCACTCTTGGACATCTTATCCATCTTCTTCAAATCTTCCACTGTCTTATCACGAGCTCTTTCCAGGTTGAATCTTCTGCATTTTGCTTTTTGTTGTTTTTCATGGTTACGGCAACTTGTATCAAGGTTTTCTTGTTCTTTTCTTTTCTTTGCTTCTTCCTGTTTTTGCTCACGCTGTTTCAGCTTCATTTCAAGTTTGAGTGCTTTTACTCTAAAAGCATGTTCACGGTTCATTTCCGCTATAAATCTCCTTTCCTCTGATATTTTGGCAAGCCGACCCTATGGAAACATTAGATATTATAATTAAATCCAAATAAAAGGGAGAAGCCAAACTCTTACCGGATTTTTGAAATGAGATTCTTCCGGTCAAATAAACTGTATGTGTAGGGATGGTAAATGCTTGAGTTGTATTATACCATTCCAGAATACTACGTGTAGACGTATACTAAATAGGTTCGAACCGCAGCTGCGCCTGAGCAAGACATAAACATAGGTAGTGACTGTTCTTTTGCCAAGTACTCGGTATTTATTACTCATAGGGTAATTCAGAAGAAACCTTAAAAAGCCAATGCCGTGTGAGGGCCGGCATGGCACGCTAAAGAATCCTCCCTGCACATTGGCCTAAGCGAGTTGCAAAGGTCAAAATCTCTGCCATTTCACCTATAGCTGGTGAACACCATGATGTCAGGGCCGATATCAAAATAAACATGTTGTAATCTGTTTATCGTATTATTTACAATATAAATAAGTATCAGACATGGACTGTAGTATGTATTTTCCAGCGTTCTCCTTCATGCTTGTTTAAATGATAACTAAAACTGACACATGTGTTCTAAAGCATGAATTTTGGTGCCATTTAGTATAAAAATCTGCAGGTTTGTTTTGTTATTTTGGTATTTTCTGATTTTTCTACTTTTTTTTCTGTTTTTTTTAAAAAAGAAAAACATTGTATTTTTGTTGATTTAATCAAATTAATTGCATTTTCATCAGCAGTTATTTTTGAGGCCGATACCTGATATTGTAACAGAAGGGAGAAAAATGCAGGATCGGATCGAACCCGGGGCTCCCGCACTATATTCAGTGCTCTAGCAACTGAGCTACACAGAAATTCCTCCCGTATTTTTTGAGTTTATGATCCTATGTGAAATCTCACCCTAAAATCCCTTAGAAAGATTTATATGGCCCGCAATCGACAGTCCACCACTTCCGAGGGCCACACTGGCCACCAAACTGTAACAGGAAGGAGAAAAATGCAAAGTCGGACAGGGGATCGAACCCGGGGGATCCCGCACTATCGGCGAATGCTCTTCCAACTGAGCTACCGAAAACGCTACATTCAACCCCTGTCATTCCTTAGTTTTCCATTATCCTATGGGGAAATCTCACCCTAAATTCCTCGGATGGACTTTATATGGCCCGCAATTACCAGTCTACCTCTTCCGAGGGACATACTGGTAAACAATAAATAACAGGGAGGAGAAAAATGCGGGGTCGGACGGGGAATCGATACCAGGACCTCCGGTCCGCACTATAGGCGAGTGCTCTATCAACTGAGGTAACCAGACCGCTACATTCCTCCTCTGTTATTCTTGGGGATCGATCCCGGGACTTTCCACACTCTAGCTCTATTTACTGAGCTATCCATAACGCTAGAATATCGGTTCTGTAGTGATATCGGCCATACAAATTACAAACAACCTTGTATAGGCCCTGCTAAGACTGATATCAAACCAGTCCAGAATGTACTACCAGTGAAAATATTCTTGACTGAGATGTAAAACCCCATCAATTTTTCCGAACTGGTTAGTTTTCGACTTGTGCCGTGATATGATAAAAAAATTAGCTTATACTCAATATTACTAATTAAGAAATATTTTACGTCAGTATGCTCAAGATAAAATTTAAGTAATTCGCTTTATACCTTTTCCTGTAAAGATTCGTTCTTCAAACATTCTGCCATTATTTCTTTTTCTTCGGAATTAAATCCATGAGAGGTGGATGGTCTCTCCAATCTTTCCATCAGTCTTTGAGGAGGAAGTTTTGGTTTAGTTGTTTCCGCTTCATCGTCGTCCCCAAAGACGTATGCTATTCCACCAGAAGCCTTCTTTGCAATAATATTTTCATCTTCAAGCTGTTGAAGAATCTTTGCTTTTTCTTTGTTGATATCAACGGCATTGATTTCTCCTAAGATCTTTTTTCTTTGCAAAAGAAGCTTCTTCTTTTCTTTTTTGGGAATCCCTGGAAGTCTTGCTTTACCTGCAAAACTTTTACCTTTGGTCGGAAGCACTGTTTTACAGCTAATACAACCCATTTTGACTGTTGGCCTTCTTTTTGCGTTTACTCTGTTGAGTTGCTCGCAGAAAAAGGTATCCAGGCAAAGAAATCAATGACGTCATAGAAAGAAATTAACATCAGTCGCGCGTAAATGCATTTGGCGCTTTAACGATTGTGCGATTTTTTTATTTTGATTTATTTTTTAAGTTTTTAAGATTGATTGATTGATCATTTATCTATTTATATACAATGATAAGCCGTGCTTGATGTTAAGTAACAGTTCGCATATATATATATATATATATATATATATATATATATATATATATATATATATATATATATTTTAAATTAAAGTTTTTATTAAAAAAAATCAACAAGATGTTGAACGACAGTGTGTACAATTCCACGTCGCTTGAATGATAGAAAAGTGTAGCTGCTTCAACAGTTCAATATACTTGTAAACGTTTGAAAACACTATTGTAGATATTTTACTTTTTGATAGTATATCATCATCACGCCGCTTTTTAAGTGTTGACAAAAATGTTAGCACTGTTGGAACAGTCTGGTACAGGTAGGATTTAGCATATCACCTGCACACAGATTGTGCCAATTATACTATAACAAATAAATTTCTCGGACAAGACGAACGATGGTCTAAGCATTTCTTATCTACAGTAAATTGAATCTGTGAAAAAAAGGTTATTAATGTTTTCCGACATTGAAATAAAAGATCATCATCATCATCATCATCACTTCTACTGCTACTACTACTAAAATTATAATAATAATTATTATTATTACTACTGCTGCTACTACTACTAAAATTATCATCATTATAATTATTATCTTTATTTATTATTATTATCATTATCATTATTATTATTATTATTATTATTATTATTATTATTATTATTATTATTATTATGACATTGTTGAAAGTAAACAAATGATGAAGTAATCAATAATATCATTGATACAATTTTGTACAGGTAACATAAAATAACCTGCACACAAACTGTGCCAATGACACCAAAGACTCCAGAATCAGATTTTGGTGTCATATGAATATAAAAGTTCAGTAAACAAAATCTTCATATCAATGACCATTTGCCATTCCGCCACCATCCTCCTACAAACCCCACCACCACAGCGATACATCGTTAATTTCCCATGCTTATAGCGCTCTATATACATAAAAGCGGAAAAGGGCGATAAGGAGACTACTTTACTCAAATCAGACGCTTCCCCCAGTTTGAGGTTATTGATTATAAATATTTGTATTTTGGGCACTGACCAGTACACTGGTTAGTATCACAGGTGGCAAGCACTGATTGATACGTACACTTTAAATAGCTACTACATGTTACAAACATAGGGTTTAGGGCAAGGTTAAGCTGCAAACCCCAATAACTGAAATTAAACAAGGGTCTTTGAAAAATTACTTGATATATGACAACAAAGTACTACATAAAAAGCTTCCCCAAGGTCCTTCTATCAAAGTTACAATTTTGTGTTCAACACAAGACCAGAGATCAGAAGGTTTAATTGATTGGATGGAGCAAATTCTAATAAAGCGTAAGTTGCATGCCTCAAGGTACAGCGATGGGTCTCTAGATTACCTTTTATTGTGCTTCATTTAAACTTGGGTATCTTTTGATATCAATAATATTGTTCAAACGAATTGAATAAATTTGAATAATGGTGTTTTACTTCCTATTCCATATTCTTCCACTTATATCCAGGCGATCAGTTCTAGGATATTGGAGTACCAGGAGAAAATATTTGATCTTCGACAAGTTAACTGACAACTAGGATCTGCCCCAGCTGGATTTGAACCTAGGCGATGAGAGGCACTGTAATCCGTAAGCGCGCGTTTTTGACAACTCGGCCATCGAAGCTACTTTTCAAACTCGCATTCTAACTACACTCTGATTACCATGACAACTAGGTAATATCGATTGGATGTAAATCCAGGTGTCGCTACGGTTGGTCCGACTAGTAACAGAAAATACAATCCAATTTTTATATTTATATAACTGTACCTCTTCATGTGCATGGGCACTAGTATCTGACTATACTGTACATATTAACGAGCACTGGTCGTAAAATAGTGTCAGTGTCAGTATACACACATTTTGGCACACAGTGTTAAATGTTTAAAGACACTACAGTGTCAGCATACGTAAGTGTCATTGATACAGTTTAGTACAGGTTCAATTTATATACCTGCACACAAACTGTGCCAACAAAACTACAGTTTTACACTAACATGGGAATGGTCTTGTTTATTTTGACAAAACTAAAACGGGAATGGTTTTGCACAGCTGGGTCACTTTGTTTGATGAGAACGGCTTTTAAGTTCCAATAACGCATTTAATAGGAACGGTTTTGTATAGTTTATGATCTAACAGTTTGATAGAACAATTTAGTACAGGTATTGAAATCTAACATGTTTCATGAGAACGGTTTTAGTACAGGTGTTTAATTCTAACATGTTTGATTGGAACGGTCTAGTCCAGGTAGTTCTATCACATAAACCTGCACACAAACTGTGCCAATTAAACATGCAGTTAAAATATTGAACGAAAGTCTAAGAGGGGGCGACACATTAAGTACATTCGGTACACTTCATTTTTTTAACTTGAATTTCATAGGAAACCTACATCCGTAAATCACTCATAAGATTGTAGATATATAAAATTAGCCAAAGTTTACCCCAAATGAATAGAAGTGCTTTGATAGACGAGTGGTCAAAGGCACGATGAAGGTTCACAGTGCCTCCCTCAACGCCTAGCTACTGACAATCGGGCAGACAGTAGTGTGAGATATCTTGACTAGGGCGTAAAACATCAATATTCCACTCCACTCTAATCCAAAATAAATGGATGCCAGAAAAGAAAACTCCGTAATTAAACTCATATTTGAACAAATATATGCCATAATTATACAAAAATTCAAGTATGCCGAGTGACCTTAAGAACTTATATTGATTATGTACATATAAATACATGTATAAACAGTATAAGAAATGGGTGAAAATAGGGGAAACAAAACTATATACATGTACATGCACATATACACGGATAGGTTTAAGCATTGAACGAACATAAATAAACTTTTACCGTATTCATTGACGGAGCTGAAACCAGCAACGTTTAAAACGTTTAAATGTCGTTGAAAAAGTATTTCATTCTATCTCTTTTTTTTTTTAAATTCGTTTGTACAAGGTAGATCTATCGTTTTGTGTGAAAATTTCTTACCTTTAAATTGTTTATATGTCCATATATATAATGTATATTAAAAATTCTAGACGATTTATGAGGCTTTCCATTTCACAATAAAATTAAAAATTCCAAAATCAATATTACCAAGAAATAACTCGGTTTTATAACTGTGTAACAACCTGCAGATGTTATATCGTTCGTCTAGTATTGGATTATGATATTCTAGGTTTCTCGTGTTAATATATATATAGGTCTATATGGAACGAAATTAATTAAATTTCCCAGAGGGACAAATAGTGGTTATTATCACCTTTTATTCAACAGAGAGTGACATTTGAGTATTACAGAAAAACACAATGTCAGTGGTCATCAGAGCCGCTAGACCATTAATAGCCAATGGTCAATTTGTAATTACATTATCACCTTGCTGGTATTGATATATTTACATCACAAGGTGAGATTTTTGTTTTGGGGATATATTATTTACTAGTCTATTTATTCTTATTATGCGTTAATTATTAACTTAATTAATTAATAATTACATTTCTGGAACATTTTGACATATTTCATAATTTCTTATAATTAAAATCGATCTAGACTCGAACACAAAACTTACAGCAGACCCTATCAACGAGCCACTGGTTTCATTTGGATTTTTTGTAGTCCAAATAAATAATAATATACCAGAAACTGTAATAGCTGTAATTTAAGGATTTCTAAAAACACTGATATTGTTCAATATGATACTGATGTGACTGACATTTCTACAAAATTCCATTATTTATTTATTTATTTATTTATTTATTTATTTATTTATTATTATTTATTTATTTATTTATTTATTGTTACATAATAACTATGTATTAAAAGTATTTGTGAAAAATAAGCCTTGCCTGAAAATCACACAGTTCCGATTTTGTTAATATTGTATCTAATTGTAGTAAAATAACGGCAAAACCAGGACAAAATGCTCGAACAGAATTTTCAAAAGGTTGTTTCCATGGTAACCGACTGTAAATGAACATAAAATCGTGAATTTTTTGGGTAAATAGAATTAAGTTACTTGATGACATTTTATGACGATACCTTTTGACAATTTCTATGTAAATTATTATTTTATTATTACTTTTAACAATTTTATTCAAAGTTGATTTCTACTCTTTCAAGCGTTTTAAACACACACGCACGCACACACACACACAGAGAGAGAGAGAGAGAGAGAGAGAGAGAGAGAGAGAGAGAGAGAGAGAGAGAGAGAGATAACGGCAAATTTTAGCATGCATTAGTCAAAAATACTTTTATTTCTTTATTTACTGATCAAATATAGCATAACTCGATACATATGTAACTAATTAACGAATTTCCACCATTATTTGTTTGTTTGTGCTATGACATTTTTGACTGAATATTTACAAACAATCTTCAGTGTCCGGAAAACTGTGAAATACAGGTAAATTATAATTAAGGGTCGTTATTTTAATTACCACGACATATTATTTTTGTTGTTCCATACAATTGACATATCATGATTTTTTTGTTATGTAAATTTGTGACAAAAAGCAAATATATGCTTAATGCAATAAAGAATTTGAATCTGTAAATTAATTTTTTGGGTTCTCTAAATGAATATTAAAAAAAAATACATCAAACATGACATATTTCGTTAAGAAAATTAAAAAAAGTATAATAAATCACAAAATAATAGACAAATATGACAAATTTTTTTAAATATTTCGTTAAGAAAATTAAAAAAAAATTAAGTCACAAAATAATCGATATAAACATATATAACAGTAAAAGTCCAAAAGCACAGTAAATAAAAATATTATGATGAGCTTAGCTGCTGATGTCGGTGGCTAATAACACTCAAGTATATGACACCACTGCGGTAGCTCAGTTTGTAGAGTGCTCGCTCTATAAGTTGGAGGTCGTTGGTTCGAACCCCGACCGGGTCTTACCTAAGACTTGAAAGTGGGTAGTGACTGATCTTGTACCAAACACTCGACATTACGAAATGAATGTCACGGTTCTTTCGGATGGGAAATTAAAATAAACGAGGTCCCGTGTAACATTCAGCACAACGCACATGCAAAATGTCTGCACTTTCGCCTTTTACTGGCGACGTATCGATATAAGTGAAATATTTATGACTGGGGCGTTAAGCTATTCGCTAAAGAGTTCGTTGGTTGGTTTGTTGTAATGTTGTTAAACGTCGCATTGACAATTTCCCAGCTATTTGCGACGAGAGCGAGGTTATTAATCCCTGAAGATTTATCTGTGTATATGCGTTAGATGTGCGAGTTTGTAACAAAGGCCTGCATTGTACAGGCACACTCAGGGCTAGCTCATCGAGTCAGTATATCGCAAATGAGCAGGCCACTCATCCAGTGACATTTGATCCTAGCACCGAATTTACCAGTCGATTCCTTGTCCTCCTTATGCCGAGCGCCATGCATGCGAGGAAGCAATTATTCCAAATTTTAAAGTCTGACCAGACCGAACCCCTGACCTCCCACTCCCAATGTGGACGCTTTACCACTGAACCACCGAGGTGGTCACTAGGGAGTGAAAACCCCGACCTCCCACTCTCGAGGTGGACGCTCTACCACTGAGCCAGCGAGATAGTCGCTAAGGAGTGTACCCGACCTCTCACTTTTCAGTGGGAAAAGTTATGTGCCACCCAGTACATTTCCAAGTGCTGGTGACAAGTGCAAGTTTGAGGGTTTTATCTACAATGCCCGCGATCACCTATTTATAGGTTCTTAGTTTGGTGTTGTAGGAATCCCTAGCCCAAACACACACACGCTCGCACGTACACGCACGCACTCTCTCTCTCTCTCTCTCTCTCTCTCTCTCTCTCTCTCTCTCTCTCTCTCTCAAATAGTTCACTCTAGGTTACTTAATAGCATTCTTAGATAAGTTTATTCGGACATTCTAGTTAAAAATTATGAATGACATATACTTTTGAAAGTACAATCACCAGCAACGGACTGGAATGGTCATGTGAAGGTCACAAGTAAAATCCTTTTCTGCGCTTTGTACTATTTTCATAATAAGTAAATAAAGCGCTGCTGGCCTGAAAATCAAATAAGATCTGAATTTCTTTTTCAAAGATATAAATGATAATATTGAGAATATAAGTTTTAAGATTTTAATTTTAATATCAAAGTTTTTAATTTTCTAGGTCACAGTTTCACTTTTAAAATTTAAGATTTGAATTAATATTACAATTTTCAATTTTAAGTTTCACAATTTAACGTTTAAATTTAAAATTTAAAATTTCCAATTTTAATTTTTGAGTTTGAAGTCCTGATTGATATTAAGATTTATATTTCAAAATGAAAAAAAGGTTTTTAAACTTTTATTTTAAGAATTCCTTAAATTTTGCTCTTTTCCTTTATTTATTTATATGGGGGTGTTCAGAAACGGAACGCTGAAACATATCTTTATTTCAGATTGTAAAGCTTATGATGCCTCTTGACTTGCAAGGCTAAGGGGCGTCTAGCTGCTTGGTGTATTGAAGACCTTACAGTTACCGACTAAATGAACACCTCTAACTAAACCCGAGACGATAAGCTTTTTTCCGTATTTTAGACAGGTTTCAAGTTGTGGTTCTCATCATTTATCTGTGTTACTATTTATTTTATTTTTAATTTTTAGGATGTAAAATTGCAAAATATGGTAAAAAATTCTTCAACTTAGCATATCAATACATGTTTTATTCTCTGCTTTTTTATTTCAGAAAACCACAGTTCGAAAAAAAATTAACATAAAATGACATACGTCTGAAACTTCGCTTGTACTTTAACTAAAGCACTGGTCAAAATGACCATCTGAAATAGTGAGGACAAAATTGCCTTGTATGTGCGATACAGCGTTATATACTTCGTTATTTGTTTCCAAATAAAATACGAGAAATCACTATTTATTTATTTATTTATTTATTTATTTATTTATTTATTTATTTATTTTTATATTTTGATAACAATGCATCCATGTATTAACGTGTGGTGCTTCAGAGTTAAGTTTTAATGTCAGGAGAACTAAAGGATATCTGTAGATAGTTCGGGAAGTCTCACTTACTTACTTACTTATCCTCATCCTGCCTGATGGCACATGAGGCTGCAACCAGGGACCTCCAACCTTGCCTTTCCTTAGCAATCTTCTCAAGCCCACCGTAGGTCTTTCCCATCTTCTTCATTTCACTATCTAATGTCCTCTTCCATGTCTCTCTTGGTCTTCCCCGGCATCTGGGGTCCACTTTAGAGCTGTTCTTGTAATATTCTCTGGGAAAGTCCGGTTTTCGGTAATATTGAACTTAAGAATTTGAAAAAATCTACATCTTAATTAATGTTTTACAGTTGATTTGATATACAAGGGGTTCTTCAAAGTCCTAGTCTAGAATAACTTTTTAAACAGCTATACATGCAGATGAAGGAGCAGGAACTTTTTTCTTTGCTATGCAGAGTAGAAAGGGGTAATGGGGTTTTAATCCTCAGTCAAGATTTTTCACTTACATGAATGTCGATGCGGTCAGATCGGGTATTATAGAGAGAACCCGAGTACATAGAGAAAGCCGACCTGGCAAGCGATCTGGCAAACTCTCTCCATGATCTGTACCAGCGGGATTTAAATCTAGGCGACGGGAAGGGATGTGGTTCATAAACCGTCGTTATAGACCACTTGACTACAAACCAACTACGCGCTGATGGTATAGGACAGTTACGGTTCTTTATGTTGTCATGACTACAAATATACAGAGCCTAGAGACCAGTAAATTTTACCTGTTAATGCTGACAGTATAGTGAAGAAATATCTTTTATCGAATGGAACCAATGACTTCCCACTTCATGACACTCATACGAAATATTTTCCAAGTTGTGATAAAAAAAACGATGTAAATTGGAAGAAATTTTTAAAAGTAATCATATTTGACTTTGCACGTGACCGGATGTAGCTAGCTGGACAGGAGGTGCTTACCCTTCCGGAGCACCTTTCCTCACTTCCTTGATGAATGTTTACATGTATAACTAAATTGGCCGCTTTTCAAAGTTTTTACTTTGTTTTTTTGGGATTGTGATTTGGACATGGACTGGTATGTTTGTGTTTTATTTTATTACAGCTGTGTCTGTATGTGAAGAATAAAAAAATTAATTGAAAACACTGAATGCAAAACTCTCATTTTAAAAACGTGCGGGATCACTGAGAAAATTTTCTCTTTGTGTCATGTCTACCTTGGTGACTACTGAATTTAGAGATCTAGTTCTATATAAACCACACAAATGCATCTGTCCGTAACCAAAAAAAAAAAAATAAATAAATACTAGTAAATAAAAAATAAAAATATAAATAAATAAATAAATAAATAACAGTAAGAAAACACAAAGATTCGGTTAAGTATGTGTGATATCCGAGAAATTTTGAAAGTGCGCACACACACACACACACAAACACACACACACACACACACACACACACACACACGATGTACAGTGGAGTCTGTTTATAGTAGTGTCATATACCACTTTTTGAATGTATTTTCATGATTAAATTCAAAACCCTAAACTTAGAAATTTAATCTAAAATTAGAAAACAAAGTCGGTATTCATATACAATATATGAATAAGATATATTTTATAATTTTATTTTAAATCATGTACAAATTTAGTTTCAAATTTTACTTTATTTCATTAATTCTATTTCATATACCACTTTTTGAATGTATTTTTATGATTGGTATATGACATTAGTGTCAAGCGACAAACATATTTAATTCTTAATAGCCAAATTCTTTATAAGCATCGATAAAATCCACTTTCATTCCCTGCTCGGAGGTAATTTTATGGCTTTCTCATAAGCCTATTATAACCAGTCTCTGTATGTATGTATGTATGTAAACTTATCACTTATTACTTTATACAATATTGATATGTTTTAATACAAATACTGAAATTTAAAAGCAAAGTTATACTATCGTTCGGAGCTAAATGTTAAAAACGTATTATTTCTCTGGGTAAAAGCCGACATTTTTAGAACCGGAACATGATTATAGATGAAAGCTTTTTGATTGGTTACTTAAACGCTTGAAAAAATCGTACTAAGGTCTTAACTTTATCTCTCATTTGAGTTTGGCGCCATCTACAAAACGACTTCCACAATTTCAACAAGAAATCGTAAAAACTATTTTTGCAACTAAATCATACCATTTCGTTGAGAAAATATACATTGATATTTTTAAGAAGTAATCATAAACAATTATGCTTAAATAATAAAGTTTAAGAGTCAAGTTTTAAGTGGTAAGTTTTTGTTATTAAAGTTAAAATATTGAATTTTAAGTTTTGGGTGTAAAGATTGTAAAGTTTTTATTATTAACTATTAATTTCTAAATAAATGTTCTTCCACTGCTTTCATATTCAACATCTGCTTGAATTTTTGAATGGAAATTTAAAATATAAATATATGCGATCTGTTACTAAACATTAAACATGGCTCATCAATGTATAAAATTAAAAAAAAAAAAATAATAATAAATTAAATTGTCGTACAATAAGTTATTAGACGTGACTTAAAGCGCGCCAAGTGCATTTACGCGCGACTGCGCACGTCTGCGGATGTTAATTTATTTCTATGACGTCATTGATTTCTTTGCCTGGATACCTTTTTCTGCGAGCAACTCAACAGAGTAAACGCAAAAAGAAGGCCAACAGTCAAAATGGGCTGTATTAGCTGTAAAACAGTGCTTCCGACCAAAGGTAAGAGTTTTGCTGGTAAAGCAAGACTTCCAGGGATTCCCAAAAAGGAAAAGAAGAAGCTTCTTTTGCAAAGAAAAAAGATCTTAGGAGAAATCAATGCCGTTGATATCAACAAAGAAAAAGCAAAGATTCTTCAACAGCTTGAAGATGAAAATATCATTGCAAAGAAAGCCTCTGGTGGAATAGCATACGTGTTTGGGGACGACGATGAAGCGGAAACAGCTAAACCAAAACTTCCACCTCAAAGACTGATGGAAAGATTGGAGAGACCATCCACCTCTCATGGATTTAATTCCGAAGAAAAAGAAATAATGGCAGAATGTTTGAAGAACGAGTCTTTACAAGAAAAGGTACAAAGCGAATTACTTAACTAGAAAAGTCTTGTATTTTATCGCTTGACTAACGATGATGAAATTTAAGTTTGCCCCCAACCGATTGGACTATCCATAATGGTGTACACGGTCTTTCAGTCGCTTACCAATTGCCTTGTTAACTGTGTAACATCTCTATCGAGACCCGCAATACGAATATAACTCTTACTTAATGACATTTCAAGTACACCGAATGAAACTCGAAACACACAAGTCTAAAACAAGACAGTTTATATACTAGTAATTGATTGATTTAATAAGATTTTATGTCACGTCAAGAATATTTCAATTATTTAGAGACGCCACGTACTATAGGTGAAGTGGCAGAAATTTTGACTTTAGTAGTGCGCTTATGGCAATGTACAGGGAGTGTTTTTAATGTGCCACGCCAGCCATGACGCAGGGCATTATTTTTTATGGTCTCCTCCGAAGAACTCTGACTTTTATTTCTAAACACCGAGTACTTGGCATAAAAACAGTCAGTAATTTTTTTTGCAAATTTCGTTGAGACCCGACCGGGGTTTGAACCCAATGTGATATTTACGTCTACACGCAAGTGCAGAGAGCTTATGTCTTACCCTCGGTGTGAGAGTGAGCGTCAGCATCCAATGTTAAAGTTTTTTGTTTGTGCGGATGATCCCTTAAACCATTAAGCATATGTAATAAAGTTGCAGAAGCTGACGGCAAAAGATCAAAGTCAAACAGTCACATTGTTAAAGTTTTAAGCCAAAGTTTTTTTTTAAAAAAAAAATGATGATAATAAACAGTGGTGATGATGATGATAATAATGGCGATGATAAACGGTGACGATGATAATAATGATAAACAGTGGTGATAATGAAAATGAAGACAATGATAAAAAGTGACAATGATGATAATTATGATGATAATAAACATGATGATGATTTGATGATACACAGTCATGATGATGATAATGATGACGATCATTATAAACAATGATGATGATGATGATAATGATGAAGATGATGATGATGATGATGATGATGATTGTGGTGGTGGTGATGATGATAAAATATGATGATGTTGATGATGATTATTGCCGTTATTTATATAGAAATACATGATTGTAATATATTTTAACTAGTAAGTAAATGCTTTCGTTGTTATTTCGAATTAATTATAATATCTAATGTTTCTATAGGGTCGTCTTGCCAAAATATCAGAGGAAAGGAGGTTTATAGCGGAAATGAACCGTGAACATGCTATGAGAGTAAAAGCACTCAAACTTGAAATGAAGCTGAAACAGCGTGAGCAAAAACAGGAAGAAGCAAAGAAAAGAAAAGAACAAGAAAACCTTGATACAAGTTGCCGTAACCATGAAAAACAACAAAAAGCAAAATGTAGAAGATTCAACCTGGAAAGAGCTCGTGATAAGACAGTGGAAGATTTGAAGAAGATGGATAAGATGTCCAAGAGTGATTCTGGTAAGTGTTCAGTGATTTTTAAAAATGTTAGTAATTTTGAGAAAAGACTAAATGGTGTAAAATCTAAGTGGTCCATATATGCATGTATGTCCATTTCTTGGCTTTCCAATTATCAAGGAAAGAGAGTTGTCATTCCCCCTAGGTGGCGCATTGCAGTTATTTTTCAAACAGATGTTCTGATTAAGCCCCTTACAAATGTCCTATTCAAAACTAGCCAATCCATTAGTTCTGTGGAATAAATACTGCCACATATATATTTTTCGTCTCGATGGCCAAGTGGTCACAAAGCGCGCGTTTACGGATCACAGCGCTCCATCGTCGCTTCAATTCGAATCCCAATCTATCAGATTCTAGTGTGAGAAAGTTTGTCCATTCGCTTGCTGGGCGCTCCGGTTTCCTCCACTCTTTCCGAACTGACCTTCCAAATATACGTGAAAAATTCTTGACTGGGGAGGAAAACGTCAATAATCAAAAACAATCCAACCCTTGTTGTTTCTGTATTGAGTCTTATTCGGCAGTTTTATTACTTTTTAATTAAAAATTTTAAAAATATTGCATTGCCAATGATATGATGTTAAACACAATGTTGAATTTTTCATGTTTGTGTAGCGCACTATGCATGCAAATGCATACATCTTCGATTACGTGTAAATTAATAACAAATCTTTGTTTTAATGATACAGGTATGCCAGACGTTGATGTTTAGATATCTCAATCAACAAAGAGAGTCGATAGCAAGAAGAAAAAAGAAAAAATTAAAAAAAAAAATCCGTTATTTATTTTGCCCGATGTCTGTTGTTTCAAAATGCTTCTAGCATTATCATTTACTCTTGTAATAGTTTTAAAAAAGGTTATTCTTTCTTTCTTTGAAAATTTCAATTTTTTTTATCTTGACCTTCTTTCTTTCTTCTTTTCTTGCAGTTCTTTCTTTCTATTTTAAATTATTGATTTATTTTGTTTGTTAAATAACTTTATATTTAATCTGTTTTCAAATATGTTTAATTGTTAATCTTATAATCGTTGTAAATTTCACCGAATCAAAGCATAATTTTGCTGGACTTATATAAAATGAATGTGTATAATATGCTGTCCAAATTTAGTAAATTATTTTTATTGTTAAAAACACTTTTAGGTCAAAGCTATGATATGCTATAGTGCTTGGTATTTCAATGGTAATTTCTCTTTGTAAAATTACTTTTTTCAAATATCTTTTCAGTTTTGAAATAAATCCTTATGTCATTGATATTGTAACATCTGTTTATGTTAAGTTATCTTAAATTTTTGGCAATCATTATAAGTTTTTGAAAAATCCTCCTACTGAAATGCCAGCATACTTAAATTTAGTGCGTTTGTTATTAGATTTTGAAAAAAAAATTTATTCAGATAATGATTGCGTTAGAAAATTTAACAAATTTCTTTTTATTTCAAGGATTAATATCAGTTAATTGGATTTCAGAATTATAGAAAAAGTAAACAAATATATTTTTTGCATATATGCTACATGTGTATATGTTTTAAAAAAGCTAATTGGAAATTTATTAACCACGATTAAATACGATGTATTTGGAAATATTGTAAATATAAGAAATGACATTCAAAATGTTATTGTTTTAGTATTTTCGCTAACCAATTAAGAGAAGGGAAAATGTCACATATACGGCGTAAAGTGTGCATTTACTTATGTTTTTTTTGGTTAAAGTTTTTAATTTTGAAAGTTTTTGGTTGAAAGTTTTTAAAGAGATAAAGTGAATAACAACAACAATAATAATAATAATAATAATAATAACAATAATAAATTATTTTTTATTATTACAAAATTATCATTATTATTATGATTGTCATGTGCTACTTTTGAATTTTTATGAAATAATACAATTCAGAAGTAGCACATGAAATTATCATCTTCATAAGCAGCAAAAAGCAGTAATTGTAAATTACCTTTAAAATGATAAACTTTTTGTATAGGCATGTATATAAAAAATTGTAGATTTTGACACAAAAATCATTTTGATATATGGTTCAAGGTCTTAGTTTAAAATTTCAATGTCATAGCTGCATAAGAAGACCGAAGTTTTTAATTATCTTGAAAACTATAATCGTTTGTTTAGGCATATATAACAATCGTTTTAATATACTAGTATCTTTCAAGGTAAAAAATTCAAAAATCATAGCTGCATAAGAATACTTGAATTCTTGTATGTATATTGGAATATTGTAAGTATTGATATGACGATTATTTTTTTTATATGGTTCAGGGTCATAGGTTCAAAGGTCAAGGCTAATGGGCTGCTTGTTTAGTAATATTGTAATATCAAATATGACGAAATCAGGAACACCTGATTTCAGGTATAACGACTGAATGACGTTCTAATTATTATCCTTCATGAAGTGATGCATGGTTATGTTGGCATGACGAATCCTCTAAAATATTTGGTTAAAGTTTTTTTTATAGATATTGGATGCTTACGACTATTATTATTATTATTATTATTATTATTATTATCATCGATCATAATAATAATAATAATAATAATATTCATAATAATAATGATAATATAAAAAATCGAATATTATATGATATGACGTTATATTTTTTCTTATTATATCATTTTAGAGTTACATAGAGAGAAAATCTGACATGTCAACATGATCGTGTATTAAACATGAGAGATAATAATAGAAGTTCATTTCTTATATTTACAATATTTCCATATCCATTGTATTAAATTGTGGCTTAATTAAATTTTGGTAATTTTTTTTAATTTTCTTGAAACAGTAAGAAATGGAATTAGAATTTATGATACATAAATTATATTTTGTATCTAAAATAAAACTTTTGGAAATAAAATGATGTATAAAAGTAAGATTTTCTTAGTCAAATAGTCAAGGTACATTATTTTGTAAAAATAGTTTGAACTGCTCGGTACCATTTCACTTTAATTGTTGATGGAAAAGTACGAGTTATAAAGTTAGGCAATTCTTTACAATGCTCACAGTGTTATTGTTTTGGATTTTTAGAGTATGAATTAGCTAATTATTTTTAATGTACCTTAGGCTAGTGTAAGCAACAATCCATCAAATCTACAGATTATGTTCTGAAATTAGCAATATCTATAAAAACAGTTAAAATCAAAACATTTGTGAATAAATGTTCTCAAATTTATAATATAACAGTGCACAGAAGTACCAAGTACCAAAAGTGGAGTATATTTTCATACTTGAGGTAAAGAACGGCAATTTGTTCTTACTTAGTTGCTCTCTCTCTCTCTCTCTCGTTTAAACTTGGTTATGTTTTTAAGGTTTTATTATGTTTTTTTATTTTCTCTGCCTTTGAATTGATAAACATGTTTTGTTGCATGTATTAACAATTAGATGTGAGTTTGTTTAATAACAATTTTATGTATCTCTACAGAGTGTTGTGTTGTAAATAGATTTTTGTTATATAAATCACATGAATAAACTTGTTATAAACCATTTTATATTATAGTTACATTCAAAATATCAGCTAAAATTGCTTTCTTATTTTGTATATTTTTGGCTACTAAAATGTTCCGTTCTTATATGAAAGTACCTTTAGGGATACTCAAAAACAAGTGTAAACTATCAATACGTCAAATGATTTTTAATTAAATATTCCATTCTTTTGGACAGTTTTCTTCAGAAATTTTTTGGATCATCATTTCTGGTACATGTTCAATGTGAATGTATTTTGTTGTGAATTTGAACTACGTTTTTTATTTTAGAAATAATTACTAAACATGGTGTATGCACCACCACAATACTTTGGTTCTCAAAACTTCTTGAAATTGAAAACAAATTTAGTCTAAAGAATCAAATGTTGTTTTGTTTCAAGTTAACTGTACAGTTCATGTAAAATGAAAACTGTTTGTAAAAAGCGAGTCAACAATGGATTTTTAGTTGTATACATTTTAGCATGTGCCATATTGATAGAAATTCATGTACAATGAATCTAAAACATTAAAAAATATATATTTAAACAATACTTACAATTGTTTATTTTTGTTAGATGCAACACATGACGTAAAATTTGAATCTTCACCTAGAATGCTGAATAATATGCTCTTAGCTAAAAAAAAAAAAGCCACGAAAACAGTCAAGATTGACGAGACGAGTGAATAAAGAAGAAAGCACAAAATGAAAACATAATAGGGTAAATTATTATTTAACTTTACATTGATCTCATCGCTTTTTTTTTTTTGACTCCACTGAACCGAAAGCCAGAAATGAATTTTACGTGTCGTAGTCATTAAATGATTGGCCCGTTACAAGTATAATGGATCATGTGGACACCAATACAAAGCAAGTCATGATCAGAAACAGAAATATTTCAATTGGAACATACTTAGTTTATCTTGTGAGGTGCGACGGAGAGCGCGAGCGATGTTCCGGTAGAGAAATACTTGTACAAAATCACGCAACACCCAAACGAACTAATGTTTATTTTGAAGAAAAACTCTCTTCACTAAAAGCTGATAATTTGGTTGATGTGGCATAAAACGCATTCACTCAACCAACTTTTGAGTTAAATTGAATAATGTCATCCAGAGATGCCAGTGGTTTCACTTGTTTTAAATTTATAGCAATGGTGGCCGCAGAGAATTGAATGACTTTAAACTACTCCACCTAGGGACCATAAACACGAAATATGTTATTTCTTTATTTTTATTTTATCTTATTTATTTATTTTTGATATAGTAGTTTTAGAGGAGAAGATTTTCAAAGAATTAGTTAATAACAGCAGCTTATTTGCATGTTCCGCTAATTACGAGCACCAAAATATAATTCAGTTTGGCCCAGTAGCATCAGAGAAGAAAATTAAAGTTACACACATACCTACGGACGCACACACACACACACACACACACACACACACACACACACACTTCGCCACGCTAAAGCCAGTTGAGCTAAAACGCAATAATAACAATTGTAGATTCAATTTTGTTCAATTTTTAAACAAGATAGATGAATTTAAAGTGTATTTATACTGAGGATTTTCCAGGAAATGATTTATTGACCCGATTTTCCCATTTTTTATAAGATAGTTTTTAACGCATTCTTTGAAGATCTTCCCCGAAGCCGTCGTTCGGCATGCTTCCAAAATGTTTATTGCAATTTAACACAGCATTTACTTGTTACTAATAAAAAACATGTACATCAATTACATGTTGAGGGAGGGGCCTAAAAGGATAGAGTGCCGATTGGTCCAACCAGTATCAGGATAATGTGACTGGAGTCGTAAGCTTGTCTGTGGCGTATTTACTACTACCTTAAAGTCATCCTGATGGTGCACATTAGTACACAAACAGATTCAAACAGGATCACGTAGTAGATATCTGAATATTGTTGATACGACGTGAAACAACAATACAATCAACCAAACAGTCATCCATCGGCGTTAAACCATTAGTGCAAGTCCGCGTATGAGTGATTTATGCACATTCATTCCCTAACTAAAACTTTCCTCAACTAAATCCATTTGCGTTTCTCGGTGATTAAATAACTAAAATATGTTTAACATAAAAATTGGCAAATTTGAAATCTAAATAATTTGTATTATTTTCAGGAATCTTAGGTGTTAATAATATGATAATTTATCTTCTTATTTCTTTCTTTCTTTCTTTATTTTTGTAGTTCCTTAAAAGATTACCAAGTTATATTAAAATTTAAAGCTATGTTTAAAAAGAGATTAACAATACCCCCCCCCCCCCCTTCCCCACTCAGATCTTCCAATTAGGTCATTTGAAAGAATTTTACTACAATTAAATGCTGAGTAAAATTAAGAATTGATTGAGAGTAATCAAAATAGGAATAAAAAGCAAAGCAAATGTCAATTATAAAAAAATAAATAATGATGATAATAATAATAATGAAACAACAAATGTTAATTTATTTACTTATTTTGTACTTTAATAATTATCAGACACAATGAGTTAACACATCACTACTAACAACAGCTAATATCACTAACATCATGACCAATATATTACTATAACATTTAAAAATACCCAATAAATGACTGAAATATCACTAACAATAAACTCGTGTTACAATGTGCATTACAAATAAATCCGGACAAATAACCAATTGAATTGAGTCGAGTTGTGTTGTTTACAAGCCATTCAAGATTAAATTAGTCTTTCTTTAATAAGGCCATATGTACATGAGGCCAATGCTTATCCTGGTTTCAATGATGTGAAGTAACTAAGAATTTGGCTATGACAGACCCGCTACAGATTGACTGACCTGCTGAGGATTTATTTACAAAAGATTAGCTGACCAGCTAATAATTGACTGATGAGCTCACTGACAAATATTTTTTTTAAAAAAAATTCTGTACATAACGAGAAAACAAATAACAAATAATTGACCAGTATGTGACAAATAAATATCTAAAAATAAAGAAAAAGTAACTAATAACTAGTAAAATACAAGTATCTAGTAACCATTAACTCATAAATAATAATTACAGTTAAATCACTAACAAGTTACTAAATTACACACACACACACACACACGCACACGTTATAATCACAAACAAGTAAAAACATATTACTAATGAATGATAAATCAATATATATAATTGTTTTTAACGACAAGTGACGTATGTGATGTCCTTATTTGGAAAAACAGGGGTGCATTTACTACTTATTCTTCCAGAGCACTTGTTCTCACATACACAAATTATAGAAGTTTTTGTAATATATTTGAGTTATTTCATACTTCTGCCAAATGTATTTTCTGTTGGAAATCAAGATCAAAACAGGAAAAAGGTTTGTGGAAGTGGAAAGGAATAGAATAATTGTGCCATACACCCCAGTGAAGGTATTCTATGGAGGTGATCTGTTCTTAAAATGGTGGAGGAAACCAGGTTGCCCTGACAAAATCACTGACTTTTAGCAAGTAAACTTGACAATCTTTCAAAGTAGGATTCTAACTTTGGCAATGACAGGCACTGTTATACACAAGCATGCAATTTGTACCTCTTTATTTTGGTTTCTGAAAGTACTTCACAATTTGAGCCTCAGCAAGGATTACAAATGAAACATATTGTACAAACAAACCATCAGTATATTTATAAGTGTGTGTGTGTGTGTGTGTGTGTGTGTGTGTGAACTTAATTAAGCAGACAGTTTTGGAGTATTTGTTACATTTTCACAAATTGGACATTTTATCTTACACAATATTGCATTATACAATTTGTTATCACATTAAAATCAACAAATATTGGTAACAACAAAAATTTACATGTAAATTGACAGGTCATTCCATTTTGCCATATATATATATATATATATATATATATATATATATATATGGCAAAATGTAATGATCTGCTAAATATGATTTTAACAAGATACAATGATATAATTTCTTCAAAAGTGACCTCCCACTGTGATAGATAAAATGAAAAAAAAAACAAAACAAAACAAATTTGCTACGATATAACCAGATAGGGAACAAAATTACAAATATATTGTTAATCTGAAAAATGATATTTGGCAAGATTGTGTTTGATTTGTGCAAACAATTTTTAACTTTTTAAATGAACTTTGGCAAAATACTTTTTTTTAATTTAGATAAGAGTATTTCTTTTAAATGAACACTTCTTCAGGTAAAATTTTTTTCAGTGAAGACAAATTTTTTTCAGTTTACAATACATAGGTCAATTCAACAAACACTAATAATGACAGTATCATAATGAAGCAGATTAACATAGAATGGATTTCAAGGTTCAGTTTTCACAGCATCTGCAGTTTTGCATCAGAGTTAAACTTAGTAGCAACATTAGGTCGCAAAGTAAACAAAAGGCATTATAACTTTATTCACAGAATCTAGTGAATTGCATCAAACTTTAATACTTGTGGCAATACATGTATCAGGTGGCAAATTGATTGAGGGGCATTCTAAATACATGTACATTGTATTGTATAAGATTTAAGACTTGTGGCAATGTTAGGCAGCAAAGTAAAGGCATAATGAATATATTCAGAGATTCTACTATAATGCATCAGAGATTCAAATTTGTCAGTGGCAATATAAAGGAGTGGTACTGTTACTACATGTATATATACAGATTATGTTGTATTGCACCAGATTAAGACTTGTGGCAAAGGAGAGGCATTGTTACAATATGCATATCTAACCAGACTAAAATTTGTGGCAATATAAGGTGGCAAAGTAAAAGAGAGACATTATGACTTAAAGCAATATAAGGTGGCAAAGCAAGGGAGTGGCATTATGACTAATAGCAATATAAAGTGGCAAAGCAAAAGAGTGGCATAATGACTTATGGCAAAATATGGTTGCAAAGTAAAGGAGTGGCATTATGACTTAAAGCAATATAAGGTGGCAAAGTAATGGAGAGACATTATGACTTAAAGCAATATAAGGTGGCAAAGTAAAGGAGTGGCATTATGACTTATGGCAAAATATGGTGGCAAAGTAAAGGAAAGACATTATGACTTAAAGCAATATAAGGTGACAAAGTAAAGGAGTGGCATTATGACTTAAAGCAATATAAGGTGGCAAAGCAAAGGAGTGGCATTATGACTTATAGCAATGTAAGGTGGCAAAGTAAAGGAGTGTCATTATGACTTATAGCAATATAAGGTGGCAAAGTAAAGGAGAGACATTATGACTTAAAGCAATATAAGGTGGCAAAGCAAAGGAGTGGCATTATGACTTATAGCAATGTAAGGTGGCAAAGTAAAGGAGTGTCATTATGACTTATAGCAATATAAGGTGGCAAAGTAAAAGAGTGGCATTATGACTTATAACAATATAAGGTGGCAAAGCAAAAGAGTGGCATTATCAATTAAAGCAATATAGGTGGCAAAGCAAAGGATCGGCATTATGACTTATGACAAAATATGGTGTCAAAGTAAAGGAAGTGACATTATGACTTATAGCAATATAGGGTGGCAAAGTAAAGGAGTGGCATTATGACTTATAGCAATGTAAGGTGGCAAAGTAAAGAAGTGACATTATGACTTATAGCAATATAAGGTGGCAAGTCAAGGGAGTGGCATTATGAAATATAGCAATATAAGGTGGCAAAGCAAAGGATCAGCATTATGACTTATGGCAAAATATGGTAGCAAAAGAAAAGGAGTGGCATTATGACTTATAGCAATATGAGGTGGCAAAGTAAAGGAGTGGCATTATGACTTATAGCAATGTTAGGTGGCAAAGTAAAGAAGTAGCATTATGACTTATAGCAATATAAGGTGGCAAAGCAAGGGAGTGGCATTATGAATTATAGCAATATAAGGTGGAAAAGCAAAGGATCGGCATTATGACTTATGGCAAAATATGGTGTCAAAGTAAAGGAGTGGCATTATGACTTATAGCAATATAGGGTGGCAAAGTAAAGGAGTGGCATTATGACTTATAGCAATATAAGGTGGCAAAGCAAGGGAGTGGCATTATCAATTAAAGCAATATAGGTGGACAAAGCAAAGGATCGGCATTATGACTTATGACAAAATATGGTGTCAAAGTAAAGGAGTGGCATTATGACTTATAGCAATATAGGGTGGCAAAGTAAAGGAGTGGCATTATGACTTATAGCAATATAAGGTGGCAAAGCAAGGGAGTGGCATTATGAATTATAGCAATATAAGGTGGAAAAGCAAAGGATCGGCATTATGACTTATGGCAAAATGTGGTGGCAAAGTAAAGGAGTGTCATTATGACTTATAGCAATATAAGATGGCAAAGCAAGGGAGTGGCATAATGACTAATAGCAATATAAGGTGGCAAAGCAAAAGAGTGGCATTATGACTTATGGCAAAATATGGTTGCAAAGTAAAGGAGTGGCATTATGACTTATGGCAATATAAGGTGGCAAAGTAAAGGAGTCGCATTTTGACTTTTAGCAATATAAGGTGGAAAAGCAAGGGAGTGGCACTATGAAATATAGCAATATAAGGTGGCAAAGCAAAGGATCAGCATTATGACTTATGGCAAAATATGGTAGCAAAGTAAAGGAGTGGCATTATGACTTATAGCAATATAAGGTGGCAAAGCAAGGGAGTGGCATTATGAATTATAGCAATATAAGGTGGAAAAGCAAAGGATCGGCATTATGACTTATGGCAAAATGTGGTGGCAAAGTAAAGGAGTGTCATTATGACTTATAGCAATATAAGATGGCAAAGCAAGGGAGTTGCATTATGACTAATAGCAATATAAGGTGGCAAAGCAAAAGAGTGGCATTATGACTTATGGCAAAATATGGTTGCAAAGTAAAGGAGTGGCATTATGACTTATGGCAATATAAGGTGGCAAAGTAAAGGAGTCGCATTTTGACTTTTAGCAATATAAGGTGGAAAAGCAAGGGAGTGGCATTATGAAATATAGCAATATAAGGTGGCAAAGCAAAGGATCAGCATTATGACTTATGGCAAAATATGGTAGCAAAGTAAAGGAGTGGCATTATGACTTATAGCAATATGAGGTGGCAAAGTAAAGGAGTGGCATTATGACTTATGGCAAAATGTGGTGGCAAAGTAAAGGAGTGTCATTATGACTTATAGCAATATAAGATGGCAAAGCAAGGGAGTGGCATTATGACTAATAGCAATATAAGGTGGCAAAGCAAAAGAGTGGCATTTTGACTTATGGCAAAATATGGCTTGCAAGGTAAAGGAGTGGCATTATGACTTAATGGCAATATAAGGTGGCAAAGTAAAGGAGTGGCATTATGACTTTTGGCAGTATTAGGTGACAAATTAAGGAGTGGTCGTTATAACTGTACTATAAATGATACATGTACTGTTCTTGAGCTTTCTCTGATTCTATGTATTTGATTTATCAATATAAACATTTTACATAACTAACAAGTCAATAAACACAGATTTTTGATTATTGCACTTTTTTTGAAAATATACATATATTGCACTTACGAATATAAATAAATACAAAGTAAATAAATAAATAAACAAATAAATAAAACAGCACAGGCTAAAAATAAGAGATTGCACTTCCTTGAGAAAAGATTAAATTGGAGATTCCTTCAAGTACAACATATTAACTGACAAACAATGAAGGCTGAATTTTGTTATTTTGGTAATAACAAGCCATCAAATTTCATTTAAATGCTTAAAATAATGTCATAAATAATTCAATCAATTTAAAATAAGGGCTAACAGATTTTCATATGGTCAAAAATGGAACTATGTTTTCTATCCAATTAGTCCATATTGTCCAACCTGACTTCAAGGCCACCTCTCTACAAGGGCTACCTGCTTATAAAGGCCAATTAAATTCTATCCCATTTGCTTTTTATTCATATTATTTGAACTTTTATATAAAGGACACCTGTCCATAAAGGCCACTTTTACTGATTCCCATAGATGGTCTTTATAAATAGGTTTGACTGTATGCAATTGATCAATATTGTTACATGATTGTACACACTATCAAACAAAGTGTGCACTACTGATCAAACATCAATGAGTCCAAATTAGCCATGTTGTCAAACATTATCAAATTAGTAATACACATATTTGTCTTCGCTGTAACAAACAAAGTCCTCTATTGATCAAACTTCAATGTTTCGATATCATCCAATTCATCAAATAATATCAGAAATGTAACATGTTTCTATACTGTCTAAAACTGTGTCTCTGCTATGGATCAAACTTAAACAAGTCCATATCAGGCATGTCATCAAATATTATCAGATAAGTCATTTTCATATTGTCAAGAATAGAACTATGTCTGCTATCCAACAAGCCAATTTTGTCAAAGTATGCAATTTCTTCAGCATTGTTATAAGATTCTGTACTGTATAGAACCGTGTGACCGCTACTTATCAAACTTAACGAGTCTTTATCAGCGAAGTTGTCTAATATCAGATAGGTAATATTTATTGAGACTGTATAGAACTGTTTGTCAACAACTGATCAAACTTTGATAAGTCTTCATCTGCTAAATCATCACATATCGGATAGATAATATTTCTCTATCATCAAATATTATCAGAAAAGTAATTTTTCTTTTTATTGTACATGTATATGACAGATTGTCTGCAATGGATCAAACACTGAGTTAGTCATAAAATACATGAATAATAATAGTACCATATTTATATACAATACAGAATTGTGTCTCTCATACTACATAAACTATCAATGAGTCCATAACAGCCAAGATTAGTAATATTTCTCTATAATACTGTATAAAACTGTGTGGCCGCAGCTGATTGAACTTTGATGAGTCTATAATAGCCAACAATCAAATATTATCAGATTAGTGATATTTCTCTATACTGTATAAAACTGTGTGGCCGCAGCTGATTGAACTTCCACTTGACCCTGTTTAAACTGTATACGTTTTAACCATGTCAGCAGTATGTCGGAGTTGAACGATGTCTTCTTTTTACAAGGACTTGGTGGCTCCCAATTTTCACATGTCTGTAATCTGACCTGAAGATGTCCTGGAAGCTGTAAAATTTTAAAATAAATGTTACGTGTAATTTATAATTTATCAATATCACTCATATTGATACCATATAAATATTACATTTCTGATAGGGCGACAGTCCATATTGTTCCCCCCCCATATTTGGAGCCAGAGCTAACACTGCAAACACATGCACATGTACTGTAAACATAATAATTTTAGCATGTATATATTTTAGTGCAATTTACATTCTCGACTTATTAGCGTTGATTTAAATTCGGACAAAGCAACTTTTGAGAAACAGACTATAAGTAAAAACATGTATTTTAGCGGTGTATTTAAATCAGTGCTACTGTCCTCCTGAAAATCTCTAAAATTAATAAACCGCTAAAAGTAATACTTTACAGTATATCATACGAATTAAAAATAACAGACAATGGTGTCTCTAAATATTATTTTTTTAGTTACTAGCATTTATTGGTAAAATTGGATTATGAGTGATGAACTGGACTTAAAAGAGGCCATTTACATGTATATTAATCTGCAGAGCGTTCCACTAGAATCAAATGGTTCCCATTCCAGTCCTGGTTTGGCTGCTGAATTTTTCTTTTTTCTTGTTACAATACAAATAAAAGATTAATGAGAATCTGCAATACTTACCTAGTTGAAGTTATAGATAACAACAATTGAGTAATTGATTATCATGGACATTAATTAGCAGCTGTGAATATTTATTACTAAGTATCATTATATAACAAAAACACATACCTGAGAATGGCAGGCAAACAAAATCGGTGTCCACATCGGGAAAAGCTGTGAAAAAAATAAAAAGACAATGTATGATGTTATATGTAAAATAAAGTGGTGCATATTTTGTAAGACTGCATTGTAACTAATAAACATACCATACAAAAATTAATTACAACTTGTTTAAAAATACACAAGTACAGTTTATTGTTTGGTATCAGTACTCAAGTCAGTGCCTGTATCTGGATGATTATGATGACCTTGATGCAGTATTGTTCACTTTTGTTCACACTAATTGTTTTTAAAGGCAATATTGTACACTGTTTGAATAAAAACTTGCTTGCAAAGTACAAAGAGAAAACAGATGAGACATTTTTATTGGACACCTTTTTTTGTTTCACCTACCTTAGCCAGTACACTGGAGTTACATTCTCTTAAAGCTTCCATTAAACTCAGAAAGTGAAGATTCACCATTTCTTCCAACTATAGAAATACAAAATTCAATGAAATCTCAAGACAAAAAAGATGACTATTGGGATACAAAATATTATTTTTGTATTATTATTGAATCACAGATAAAAAAATTGTACAAAAAGTTACAATGGTATTTTGTTCAATGAAATATTTCATAACAATATGTTTAGTCCATGTACCGGGTACTTAATTTTATAAGTTATTATTTAAGTTCTTATGCCAACATCATTAATCTCTACATCTATTTTAAGTAGCTTATTTGTTCACTTTAACTGGATTAACTTCAATGCTTGTATTACAGAATGATTTCACAAACAAACCATTTAATCTATGATTGACAGAGATATGCATGTATACATGTATTTTGAAAAAATGTAACATTCATGCAATTGTATATTTCATATCTAAATCATGGAAGAGATATAGAAGCCATTATGTACGTGACAGTATTTATTAAATTTTTGCCTGATGGCACTTTCCAGCCAAAATCAAAATTTATTGCAAGTGATATTTTTGGCGAAAATCTACATGTACTTTTAACTGAACCAGGATATTTTGGATAACAGGTTCAATGTTTCCAGTTTTGAAACAATAGCTTGAAAAAAAAATACCAGTAACATTTATTGCATAAAATGATTTTTTTTTTTTTGACAAGCATTCACGTTATAAAATTTCAAAGCTTGTTTTATAGGACGAAGTACATACATCTTTAGGTGAAGCCAATAGCTGTAGTATACCAGGTGTTACTCTACCCCAGAAGTCCATTATGGTATTAGATGCCAGTCTATAGCTTTCACTGTTTGGCTGATGTTGTACGGCAGCTGACTCACAATACATGGTCCATAACTGTAACAGCATAGTATAACTTTATGTAATAAAGAGATTGGATTGGATCTACAGTGTTTTTATGTCCCCAGTCAAGATTTTTTTCACTTTATTGAGGTGGTCAATTCAGGAATGGTGGAAGAAACCAGAGTGCCTGACCTTTGGCAAAAGAACTGACACACTTCTCACACTAGAGTTTTGCTTGAGTTGGATTAAACCTATTGTGAAGAGAAACTTTAACCAATAAGCAGGTCATTAAGACCACTCAGCCATTGATGCCCTCTCCCCCCCCCCAAATGACAAAATATCAAAATATCAGAAGTTGAATCATTTCAAAGTTTTAAATGTATAAGACATTTGTAATAATGCAAGTTTTGATGTTTTTATTTTTTAAAATTTGAAAAACTTTGAACTTTCAACTGTTTCACTGTTCCAAAAACTTGCTAAAACATGTGCATCTTACCTGACATAATATGAATGAATGGAAAAGTGAGCTCATATGCAACACATCCTAAAATATAGAAAAATATTTAATTAAATCATATTTTTTATAATCACTTAATGATACTAAAAAATTTTTAAGGGACTAAAATGCTGTCCCTTTATCACAAAATGCAATTATCCTCCAAGGTCAAAACCTTTTCACCATGACCTTTGGTCAAATTTACTGTAAATGTACTAATTTTAGCTGTGTATTAATTTTAGCAATTATCACACTAGGACAGTAGCGCTAATTTTAATACAGCACTAGAATATATGTTTGACTAATAGTCTGTTTCTCAAAATTGTTTTTGCTCTAATTTACATGCAAATAAACGCAAATAAGTCAAGAATTCAAATTGCACAAAAATACATACACACTAAAATTGGTACATTTACAGTATCATTTTTATATAGTGTTAATAAGTGATGAAACAATTATCAGATAGAATTGATTAGTGGCATGTTGAAGCCTCCTGATTGTGATTATTGATTATGTTTTCTCATAATCGATCATCGTTTAAATTTCCGGAATCCAGTGTTACGCCGTTTCCATTCATGTTTTACAAAGCGCTAATGTATTCCGGTTTTCACAAGCCACATGGCTGATGCCATGATAAACTGTAGTTTACCATGATTGTATGTTACGAAGTAAAAAGATTACTTAGAACCAATGGGTGCATATACAGTAAGCAAGAGTAAATAAAAATGTGCTAGTTCAGTGCTAATACATAGTGCTAGAGTTTGTGTATATGTAGAGTGTATATCTACATCTTAATAATAAAGAGAACACAAAAAATTCCACTTATTTAATAGCTTTTTAATTAAAAAAGAATAACATTTAAAAAAAATAAAACCCAACCGATTATAATCGGTAAAATCGCATCAGAAGCACCAACCGATTCCAACTGATGATCCGATTATGATTTTTAACCGATGTTGCAACACTAGTGTTAAGGTTAACAAAATCTGTTTATGTAGAAACAAAGCACTAATATAAAGTTTTTTAATCAAGTGTAATAAAACTTGACAAATACTTGTTATTGATGTATAACTGTTTTCTGAATAGGTAATTATTATGTGGTACATTTCAAATTTCACTCTGAAGTGATCTTGTTTATAACCTAAAGTGTTTCACATATTTGTAGGATACTTTGTTTTAATTCCAAAATTTGACAGGCCTTTACACACGATGCTAATCCATTACATATATCCTACCACATACATGTAAATATATTTACTCTGTCTCATGTACATGTATTTTTGTTTTGTTTCTGTACAAGGATTATATAACATGTTCTGTGTCAAAAAATTATATAAAAAAATTTAAAAAAATAATAATAAAAACAAAATCAAATGACCTTTGATCTCTCATCAAACCCTGTGATGATGACAAGCACATGGTCAGTAATGTAGGAACTAGCTTCTAATGGGATTGGTAGACAGTTGATAGGGGCGTTACCATCAGTCATAGCAGTATGAGTCAATGAACCAATCAGCAACCAGCACAGTAATCTAATGTGTCCAATGCAATCTGTAAATTCTTTTGGTCTGATAAAAAAAGAAAAATAAATTCAAAAATGAATTTGGCAAATGTTAGTTAAACTGTCCATGGGGGACAGATATTCCACATGGATATAGAGATAAAAGATAATACATTTTACTACAAATTACATGTATATTGGAGTGATTTGTAAGTATACAAATAAGAAATGTTATCTGATAGATCTGGTAAACAGCTAAAAAAATTCAAATTTACATAGAACTATTTTTCTTTGTCAGATTTAATCCCCCACTCCTAAAAAGGGCACATCAAATCATGTACAAATTGTGCTATAGATTTATACTGTTAAAACTGCAGGAAATACTGTAAATAGTTATCCACATCTACATTTAAAGCCAGTCAGCATACACTACCTAGTTTAAAATTAACCTGTTAATGAACAAATAAAAAGCATTTTCAAATCAATAAGACTCAATGTTGCTATACTTTACAAAGATTACAACTCTCTACAGAGGTTACAAATATATACATGCATAAATACATGAAGTTACCCTTGTTGCATGGTGGATGGAGGATGATACAGCCAAGGTAAATAGCGTGATATAGCTCTGTTATCTCTTCCGTTTCCTCGTGTGATTTCTAATGCTATATACTGCGCAATTCCAGCTTTGAGTTGACTACCAAGGGTGTCTTCATTCAAACTGTTAGTGGCACTCTTCATATTATTCTGTAATTACAAAAAATAAATAAATAAATAAATAAATAAGCTCAGAAACTCAAAACAACCTTAATAAACCTCACTAAAACAACATAAGCCTTTGTGTGATTATAAAAAAAAATAAATGCCATGAGACACACCTTGGTAAAAAGGATTTAGGTTAGTGGTGCTAAGTAACAAAAGTACTACTAGAACTACACAGAACAGCACCATCTTCTCTATATGATACCCATGGGGGATGAGAGTCATGTATATGTACATGATGCAGTTATTTATACTTACCTTGTCCTTGGTAAGGGTATGGAAGTCAGCTGTAAACTCACTGACCTTCACTTTGGAAGCCATGTATAAACTTGCTGGCCATGAACTTGGTACATGTATAGAACTCATTGACCTTGACATTAATAAGTAAGTGGAAATAAGCTTTAAACTCAATGTTCTTGACCTTGGTAAGTTTATGGAATTCAACTTATTAACCTTGACCTTATTAAATGTATGCAAATTAAGCTATAAATTCTATACATTCATGGTGTTACCCAAGAAGGATCATCTGCTGTAAACTTGCTTACCTTGACCTTGGTATTTTTTATGGAAGTCAGCTTTAAACTTGCTAACCTTGACTTTGGTAAGTATAGACATGTATAAGTCAGCTTTTAATTTACTAACAGTGACCTTGGAAAATTAATGGAAGTCAGCTTTAAATTCATTAACCTTGTTCCTGGTAAGTGTAATGAAGTCAGCTATAAACTCACTAACCTTAGCCTTGGTACATTGTGTAATGAAGTCAGCTATAAACTCACTAACCTTGACCTTGGTACATTGTGTGATGAAGTCAGCTATAAACTCACTAACCTTGACCTTGGTACATTGTGTAATGAAGTCAGCTATAAACTCACTAACCTTGACCTTGGTACATTGTGTAATGAAGTCAGCTATAAACTCACTAACCTTGACCTTGGTACATTGTGTATGGAAGTCTGCTACAAATTTACTAACCTTGACCTTGGTAAGAATATGGAAGATGGCTTAAATTCAGTCACCTTGACCTTGGTATATGTGTATTGAAGTCTGCTACAAATTTACTGACCTTGACCTTGGTATGTATATGGAAGTTGACTATAAACTCACTAACCTTGACCTTTGTAAGTGTATGGAAGTCAGCTATGAACTCAATACATTCATGTAGGTGTTCCCTCATACATTCAGCAGCACAGGTACTCATCAACATTGAGGCATGTGTATTATACAATGTTTCAACATCACTCACAATGTTAGATGAACAGATGGTTCCTCCTGCATCCAAAACTACAAACTATTAAATTATAAAAGTACATGTATTAAATACTTAAGTTAAATATATGTCAAAATAAATATTTCTTTAAAAAAATCTTATCTGAAAAATTTCAAAAATTACTCCGAACAATATGTCCTTCTTGAAAATACAGTTTTTGGTAAACCTTTTCACATATTTTTTGTTTTTGACTACCATAATTAATGATGATTGCAGTTTGAATATCTAAGCCAAAATATTTAACTAACTGGTACATCGAAATGTTATCAGATAATAATAATACTGTACATAATTCATAAACTAATGCATTCAGTTTACAAAATGATAATTTGATAAACAATATAAAAGCCATGATGTGATAAGTCATTAGAGGCAGACAGAATTTCATTTTAATCGGGGTTCATCTTTTACAGATTATCTGTTGACTCAGAGTTCAGTTTTACAAGTTTTCATATGACCAAAGGTTCAGTTGACTCAGAGCTAAGATTTTACAGATTTTCAGTTCACAGAGGGATCATCTTTTACAGATTATCAGTTTACTCAATGGCTCATAGTTAACAGTTTTTACTGTACAGGTATTTCAATATGATCAGAATTATCCTGATTTACATGTATCTATGGTATTTACCTGGACAAGCAGTAAGAAGTTCTCATCTGGTAAACTCAACTTAAACTTTAAAGCTTGGACCAATTCAAACACAACAGTTCTGGTTAAATACAATTTGTCTCTCTCCTGTAATTAACAAAAAACAAACAAACTTATCAAAATTTTCTAAAATAAAATAAGTAAAGTTTTTCAAACTTATCAAAATTTTCTGAAATAAAATAAGTAAAGTTTTTGTAGTATCATTTAAAAAAAAAATTTTCTTTTTCCATAAGACAATATTTCATCTTATTATTAAACATATTTTCTTCTTTTAATGAAATTGCTAAGCATTTTTGAAACAAGAGAAGGTATTATGACCTAAAGAGCAAAATAAACGTATTTACCAAAAACTGAGGTACTTGGTCTCTACAGAATACCTGTAGATACCATAAACAATATTTCTGGCATATTTCTTCAAAAAAAAAAAAAAAAAACCTGATCCTTTGACACTGTCATTTACGCTGATGCTGGAGTATGACTTAAACTTTTCTATTCAGAAGCAGTAAGCTAATTTTTGTATTACACATACCTTGATGAAAACTCTGTTACATAATGAACAAATATCTAATACTTGTTGTAGTTTAAAGGTGAAATTCTGTATGGCAAAACTCAACAACTTGGAAAATGGCTCCAATATAAACTAAAAAAAAAAGGTATCATTAAGTAATTACAAATTAAAGAGGAATACATGCAAGACCAAATATACACTTGTTTGGTGTAAACAGTAATTAAAACGGTAAGCATGATCAGTTAAGGATTTTATCAACTCTTCATCAGAGGCAATGATGTTTTGGACTTGTGCCTGGTTGGCTGGGTTATAGGTAGAGACCTATTGTATTTTTTAGACTCATTGCATGGACATAGAAGACCAACCTTTGTCAATAACATACCTTTTTATTGTACAGTAGTACCACTGTAAACTGTTGTAAGTGATATTATAAATAATGTGATTCCAATACTAAGAAAGCAGATTTTTTAAAAAAACATTATCTCATATATTTTATAGTAATTATAATTTGTCATACATTTTTAACCTAAATATTAAATTACATCTATATACATAATTCTTTATCAAACACTTCGAGCATCCATAATGTTCATTATCAATATGAGTATAAATATACCATGTACATGTTTATGGACAACCATTTTATCATATATTCCAACAGATCATAATTAAGAGAAAAATATCGATAAATTTGATTTTAAATAGATGTAACTGTTTCCTAAAAATACTTCAATATATCAAAAGCCGATAATCAAAATTAACAAGATAATGTAAATTTATGAAATTTGACTGTTACAAGTGATATGGAATATGCATACTGATTACTGGGGGTAGATTGAATCGATTGATGTTAAGCATCACATCCTAAAGTGTAGGCATAGACTATAACAAAATAAAACTACCGTATTTTATTCTTCTTTATCTTACCCTTGCAGTAGTGATTCCTGACACCTTCAATAATGAAGTCATAATCTTTAATATTGGAGTCATGTCACATGGATTTGGTAAAACAGGGGGTAGTTTACGGAGAAGTGTATCAAACTGTCCAAGGATACTCGTCCACATTGGAGCTGATGTTTCCAGTGAAATACAGTTCATGTACTGTTGACAAATTACTCAGTAAAATCATGATGTTTTCTGATGGTAGATTTTTCTTGCTATTCAAACCCTGCAATGCAAATGTTACATGATATGTAAGGTAAATCAAATTTATAAGATATAAGTTTCTTTAATGACAATCTTTATCTGCCCCCCCCCCCCCTCCAAAAATGTCCCTCAAATATACAGTCTTCATGTCAATAATGAAAAATATCTTTAGTCTTGGTTGAGTGTTCCTATCTCTTTTCTTTCTCTTTTTTTTTTTATTTGTCTTAAGCTTTTGCAGTTTTTCAGGTAAAATTTGCATTTTTCCCACATTTAAAAATGATAAAATGTTGACCTTTACTCCATTTCACATTACCTTAGTAACAATATTTGATATTTAAAATATATTATTAAATTTTGCCAAGTCAAGTCCTATGATTTTAAACCAAGGTCTCTTGCCTATGTTGCAGCCAGAATAAAATATGCAGCTCTAGAAAAAAATGCATATATACCTATAAAATTTTCCAAATTTGCACTTACATATGACCTAAAAAATTCTCCAAATTTGCACTAACTGCAAAGGTTTAAACTGATCTTTTGAAATAATGACCAATCTCTAAAAAACTGCTCTCTGTTATTTTTTCCCATGGCCTGGACCAGAATGACCAAAACAACTATAACTGAACTATCTAATTTGGTCTTAAGATACTTATTCCATTCTGTTTATCTACATGCAAGTATTAAGTAATGTCAGTTGTTGTTTATTTGTAGCTATTTTAACTGGTTGTCACAGAAATGACTACATATAAATTCCATAGAAAAAATACATTTTCCTTTAAATGAAACAAAGATATATACAGGTATCCTTCTACTTTTGAATGGAATTATTTGAGTAGATTAACTAAGCACATTGGTGTACAGCACTAAAATATAACTTGATGACAAAACTGGATGGTCAGTGAAGCAAAACAAAATCCAAACAGATTATTAAAAAATATTTATACTACCAACTACACTGTCAAGATATACAAGACAAATTATAAGAATGTTACAATAAACTTTTAACTTAGGTACAATCTAACAATAATGATTATCTATAAGTTATAATTGAAAATGAATTCTCAGAAATAAAAAAAATTGTACCTCTAGTAAAAACTGTATAGGTGCATGACATGTAAGCTCATTGAAGTCGACCAATGCTGCAGCCATTGTCTTCAAAAACTGTGAATCTGGAAAAACAACATGTTTTTAAATTAAAAAAACCACAACATCTGAAATATAAAACATGAGAGAGAGAGAGAGAGAGAGAGAGAGAGAGAGAGAGAGAGAGAGGTCTTGAAATTTGATTTAATGTCTTATTCTTGATCTTACATGAATGTACATTTTGGTAAGCTGCAGAAATTTACTTCTACAGTATCCAGTTATGCTTAGAACACTGACAATGTAGACTGTTTATTCGCCATGCTATTCAATAGTAAAGGAGCCATGATTTCATATATTTTTTTGTGACTTACTATTTATATGACAAAGTGTTTTCCAAAAAAAATAAAAACATTCCCATATTTCAAGTACCAGTTCAAAAGCCCATTTGGGATTGACCACTTGATTTCTGCAGTATGAAACTTTCTAAATTAAACAATGGATATAACTGTATTCTATTCTTTTCATTATTATTATTATTATTTACTATTATTTTAAAAGATTTTTTTATTCTTTAAGCAAACAAAGAATTATGAAGTTCAAGTTTCTACATAGTAATTAATTATAAACAGGTGATATACATTACCTTCCAGATTACTCTGGAAAAGTATGGGAAATATTCCATTAGGAGCTAACTGATGTAAAGTACATCTGATAAACTGACGAGCTATACTGACACTGTTCCCTGGTACCATTACATTACTACAAAAGAACAAAATTACATGTATCTATGAGTTCCTTTAAGAGCAAGAGGCCATATGGGGACTGTGCTGCTCAATTCTCCAACAGGTGTTAAAGGAGATTTTCAAAGAATTAGCTTAAAATAAAACCTAATCAGCAAAATCACTGAAAATTGGCTGAATGAATTTTTTTTTTAAATATCAATATTGGCTGTCATGGATTTTTTAACAGCCATACTGAACACAATTAATAATCTGTGCTAACCAAAGATCTTCTGACCAAGTTTAGCTCCATCTGTCCTAGCATTTTTTGAGCAGAAGATTAGAAAAGAATGGAATTCCCCAGTGTACCAAGTGATATCTCATAGCATTTGTGTGGGACAATTATTTCTATTGGCAATGGAATCGCATAAAGTGACTTTTTCCCGTAATAATGATGCACAAATGTTAAGAGGTATTGATCATGTGGTACGCTGGTGAGTTCGATTGGCTAAAAAAAAATAAAAAAACCCATCTCATTTGCAAAATATGTAAAATCTAGGTTAATGGGAGAATTTCTGGAAAAACCTGTTATATATATCAAATAATTACCAATATAGTTGTACTATGTATCAAACTGAACTGAATTAGTACACCTGCACTGGTAATTTATTGGTGTTTGGTATTGCTATATAGGATATATTGTTGTGGCTATATAGGATTTCAGACACAAATGCTCAATTGAATTTTAATAACCACTAACCAAAAACCCAGTTTTCCAATCAAATTATATTCTCATTTTAGAAGACAATGTTACCCACACAAGCAAGGGAGAGATGTTTCAAACTTTACCATGCTTTAAGTACAGCTGGCTAAAGCCAGTTGAATTAAAAAACTGTATTTTTTTCTAAAAAGTTGTCAGTTTCTTACCTTTCTACTTGCCAAGCATATGGATTGTTGGAGGCAATGCTGAAAAACATGAAAAGTACATGAATATTAAAAATGCTTACATTATATGATGGGTTTAATATAAGAAAAAAGGAGTTTAGTAGAGTTATGATGTTTTACATCCCAGTCAAGAGCAGTTCATTTTATAGCTAGGATGCAATTGTCAGATAGTGAAGGAAACTGGCTTATAAAACCACTTGGTCACCAGGCCCCAAAATAAAAAGAAGTGCCATAACATTCATTTTGTATTTTCAATTAGTTTTGGAAGCAAATATATAGCCATGCTAATGAAAATATGATTTAATAGAATAATAAAGTGAAACATTGCCTAATTAACAGTTGTATTGACAGGTTGAGTATATTAAAAGGAGTTGAGTAATGGTGTTTAACGTCCCAGACAAGAATATTTCACTTATATCGAGACATCACCTAGCTATAGGCGAAGGTGCAGAAATTATGCCTGTGTGATGTGCTGATGACATTATACAGCAGGTTACTTTATCATGCCATGTCGCTGATAATATCTTACTGGCATGTGTGTGTGTGTGTGTGTGTGTGTGTGTGTGTGTGTGCATTTACATAAACCTCACCTAGATACACAAAGTATTGTTTCTAATAACATAGGTGTGGCTAATGAAGGCTCTCTGTGTATGAATGATGCCAGCACAACAATACATAACCCAATAGTCTCCTCATCATACTGCTCCAATATGGTGTTACATTCTGTACAGCGATCCATCATTACATTGTCACCAACTCGATAAGATGGCTGCTTTTTAGTCTTCTTTTGTTTGGCTAGAAACTCACTTTTTCTTGTTCTTTTTCTAAAAATTGTACAACAAGATCAATTTAAAAACTATTAATAAATGTACATGTATGTGATGTTTTCACTTGGTAAAGGCCAAAAGTATGTTTTTTAAACTCCAATAATACAAATATCAATAAATGAAAAGGGTCATATTTACAATGAAAATTAATTAATTAATAAAATTCATTCAAATTTGACTCGCTGCTATTTCTATTAAAAGTCACAAATATTTTTCATCTTAGATGACTGATGAAATAAGTATGATGTTGAATTGTCTTTCATCAATTTACTAACCATTAATTTTTTAAAAATTATTTTTATGACAAGACACACAAAATGTGAAAATATAAAAATGGTTTTTAATTGGGCTCTATAATGTCAATGTCCCAATTATTTCAATAATAATCACTTTTTTATTTCATTAAATAAACAAAACAGTTAAATAACATGTATTTGGCAGTGATCATAGCAACCAAGAACAGACCTCAACAAAGTTACAAATACAAATTTGCAATATCAAGGTTTAAAAACAATATGCATGCTTGGGAATTGGCAAATGACAACACCTAACAAATGCGCATTTTGATTTACTAATGATAATGTCTATTCTCAGATATCAAAATCGTGAGTAACACTTTTCATAAATGTAGATCTTATTATAATTGACAGGTATAACCATGATTTAAAAAAAACCCACAAATTTACAGTTTATAATAATATACCCAGTTTTTGTGTTATTTTACGAGAAAGGTTGCGCTAATTAAGGGTAGATTGCATCAAATTGCAGGTAACCCTTTTATTTACTCCCCCCAACCCCCCAAAAAAATAAAAGTGCAAAATAACAAGTAATGATAAATAACCGAGATTTTGTGTTATCTTAGAAGAAATGTTCTGTTTATTAAAGGAAGATTGCACCAAATTGTAGGTAACGCTTTTATTTACAGTCCCACCCCCCCCCCCCCCCCCCCAAAAAAAAAAAAAAAAAGCAAAAATTAACGAGCCATAATAAATTACCCAGATTTGGTGTTATCTTCTGGGACAGGTTCTGTTAATTCTGGGAATATCTTCTGTAATTCAACAGTAGTAAGTCCAGTTTTCCGAGCCTTACGTTGTCGGAAGTTTGGTTTTATTATCTGGGTTCTGGCTGGTTTCTTCTTACTTTCATCTTCTTTTGAAATAAAATGAACTTTGAGTGATTCAGAACATAATACATGATAAACATAAAATAATGACAAATGATTAATCAAACTGAATCTACAAAATGAATTAAATTATAGACAGATTTTTTTTGTGTGAATTACAAACATTTTGTATAAAATATTGCAATTTGATACATGTAATTATTTTTAATTTGGCAGATGATGAATTAAAAATAAGATCTAAAATCCCTTGCACATCAAGTTTTAATCCATATTCAAAGTCAAATAGTTTTTTTTTAACAGAAAAATCTCTTATTTCAAATAGTGCTAAAATATAGCTAAAATATCACACTCTAAAATTTAAAAAATTAAAATTGTTGAATTATCTATATAAAATTGTGAAATTAAAAATCTAAAATTTAAAAAATTAAAATTGTTAAATTATCAACATAAAATTGTGAAATTTAAAATCTAAAATACCTTAAACCTTTGTTCAAAATTTTGTCAATTTTTTTTTTAAAAAAAAAATTAATAATTTACACTAAGTTGAAGCATAAAGATGTATATGTTACCCTTAGTTTCTTCCTGTGTAAGGTCACCACCCGAGTCAGATGTGGTCTGAGTTTTCTCACTGTCCTCAGCAGCACTCTCAATCTCGGACATCCCCTCTCGGTCAGTCATAGATGTAAATCCCGTTCTTGTACTTGTATCATCTATACTGCTACTACCAGTCTTACTCGCTTTGCTTAATGATGAACTTGTTGCCATGGAAACATCTGTTGAAGAATTTTTTGATTTAGTAATCCCTTTAATGTGGCTGACAAGAGGAATCACTTTTGGGCTATCGCATTTCAACGAAAATTCCTCTATCTGTTTAGCCATTATTGTATCTACGTCAGGTTGTTCACTAGGGGTGTGGTCAGATGAAGAAATCAATGATGCCTTGTCAGCTGGGGAGGTCTCAATTTTAGCTGGTGATGTAGAGAGATCTTCTTCATCTGCTGTTGGCGATCTAACCTTTGGCTGTAACTTGATGGCAGCTGCAGCAATTTTCTGTTCTGGAGAGGTTGGCTCTTCAGTTGGGGATGTGGGTCTTAATTTGGGTATGTACACTGCTCCTTTTCTTTCTGGGCTTCTTGTTTTCTGTTAATAAATGTGAATCATGTACATACAATAATAGTCTGAACTGTTACAGGTTTTCATGTTCTACAATGGTTATTTCAAGGTTCGGCCATTTTAAAGCTTAAATAGCTTAAATAACTTAATCAGAAAATAAAAATCAAAATTTGATTTGTGCAAATTTTAAATATGTAATGAAATTATTGTTGAAATGTTAAAAGTGAAAAAAAAAAATCATCAAACTAAAGCAAAAATTTACAAAATATCAAAACTAATAATCATAATCGTAATTTCATTTTTATTGAAGTTTTGTGTCCGTCATTGATTAAAATAACCAAGCTTCAATATCTTGGTCCAGATGTTTATAAAATTTTTTTAGTGAGCCAGCAGATTACATACTGAGACTTGGAATCCAGCAAATATCATCAGGCAGATCAACACTTTATCAAACTGACATAAGACCAGTTTCTCTTTGAAATAATATATTGATATATACATGTACTTGTATGTAAAAAAATATAAACTAAGTAACTAGATTCTTGAATATTTTATTCAGGTCTGAAGTAAAAAATCTTTATTTTTCTTCATCTTAATTCAATATCTTTACTAACAAAAGTCCATCAAAGGGCTCCAAAACTTATACACATGTATATATGAAGCTTTTGCAGTATCCTTGTTCTGCAAATGGGACATGTCTATCAAATGAGATATCTTGTACTATTTAAGATTCATTTTTTTTATTTCTCTTGCTGACTTGTTAAGCAAACTTTCTACCCATCCCAAACACCCAAGCTAACCAAAACACAATTTCAAGATTGTAACCATTCAAAGTCTTGATGAACTAAAATCAATTAGTGTAAGTAGCATCATAATTTGAAATAGATGTTAATTACCTTTGCAATATCTTCCTTGGTTTTGTCATCTGGTTCATTGTACTCTATAAGCTTGCGTGGTCGTCTTGGACGTTGAGGTCTACGGGGTGTCTCATTTGTGTCCTCTATTGAGGACTCTCTGATAGGTGATATATCACTTCTGTGGTTATCCGACTTTATAAACTTGACACTATTATCTTGACCACTCAGTGACTTAAAATTGACCTCTACATGCTGGGGTGACATCGGACTTTGTGGGGGTGTTTCTGTTTCCTGGATTTTCTCTAGATCATTGATAATTGTGTTATCTGTAATTATAAAACAATGCTCTAAAAAGACCCTCACAAATTTTGTTGTTCTTGCTGCAATGTTGTTTAATGTTGCATCAGCAATTTCTCCATTTGCAACGAGAGCAAGGTTAATGATCTCTTTGGATTAATACATTTGTAAATCTGTGTGATGTGCAAATGTGTGTTATGGCCTGCCCTGCAGTTTACTAGTAAACACTCAGGGCCACTTTTTGGTAAAGTGCTAGCTCATAGAGTCAGTATGCTGCAGACAAGCATACCACCCCAGTCCATTATCCTGGCAGCAGGTGAACCAGTTGAAACTCTATACCCCTAATGCTGAACAAAAGATGAAGAAGCAATATCTTAAATTCTAAAGTCTTATGTATCACCCAGCCTAGTTCAAACACACAACCTCCTGCTCCAGAGGTGGACACTCTACCAATGAGCCACCAAGGCAGTTCCTTATAAAATGTTAATAATTTATAATGAAATTTATAATATCTGGAAATGGTTCTTTCTTTTAAAATCAAAAACCATTCTTTTTCTCCCATATAAAACCAAAAATATTTGTTTACAAGAGTACATGTATTTTCCTCATATTCATATTCAGAAAAAAAAGAGAAATTAACAAGGGAAAAAAAATTAAGTGTTTGTCTAGGACAAAAAGGGATAAAGAGAATCTATTACGAGTTTGAGGTCAAGATGGGGAAATTCAGATTTTTTATCTCAAACAAGGCTCTGCTCTTCCCATTTTGACCTCAGTCAAGTAATTGATTATTTTTCTCACATATAATTTACGAAAAAATACAGGAATCCCTTCTATTACGTTGCAGGATTTTGCTAGCGGAAGAAATACAAAACACGCAACAATAACAATCACTCACAGCAGAATGTGAACCTAAGCGGCAAAACAAAACAACGATTTTTCTTTATATATATACATCGTTCAGTAAAAATGATATTATTTATCATAAATAAGTCTTTTTTGTCGTTTTCATAAAATTTTTTCCCACAAAATTATGACCCTTGCCAAATGAAAACAAGAGGCCCATGGGCCTTAACGCTCACCTGAAGATATGTCCAATTTTGTTTGCAAAGTGCAATAGACAATATATTAAGTACAAAAACTTTAAAATTTCCTCAAGTTAAGAACTCCCACAAAACTTAATCAGAAATATATCCACTCACTTTTCATTTATAAGTAGCTTATATAATATGCATGAAGTAACTGTATTGCAATGAATAATTTCCAAATCATTTATCAATTTCAGTATAATTATGCAGCTATATCCTTGACCTTTGAACATATATGACCTCAAACCATATATGATTGTCATGTCAATACCTACAATATTCTAATATACATGCTTATGCATGAAATTCATAGCTTTCAAGATAATTAATAATTTCAGTATTCCTATGTTGGTATGACCTTGACCTTTGAACATATGACAATGATCCATATATCAGAATGATCGTCATGTCAATACCTACAATATTCTAATATACCTGCCTATACAAAAAGTTAATAGTTTTCAAGGTAATTAGTAATTTAGGTCTTCTTCTGCAGTTGTGACCTTGACCTTTCAACATATGACCTTGAACCATATATCAAATTGATCGTCATGTCAATACCTACAATATTCTAAAATACATGCCTATACAAAAAGTTAATAGTTTTCAAGACAATTAGCAATTTAATTCTTCTTTTGCAGCTGTGACCTTGACCTTTCAACATTTGACCTTGAGTCAAATATCAAAATGATTGTCATGTCAATACCTACAATATTCTAATATATATGCCTATGCAAAAAGTTAATAGTTTTCAAGATAATTCGCAATTTAAGTCTTCTTTTGCAGCTGTGACCTTGACCTTTGAACATATGACCTTGAACCAGATATCAAAATGATTGTCATGTCAATACCTACAATATTCTAATATACATGCCTATACAAAAAGTTAATAGTTTTCAAGATAATTAGCAATTTTAATCTTCTTCTGCAGCTGTGACCTTGACCTTTGATGATATGACCTTGATCCATATATCAGAATGATCGTATGTCGCAATACCTACAATATTCTATATATATGCCTATACAAAAAGTTAATAGTTTTCAAGATAATTAGTAATTTAGGTCTTCTTCTGCAGCTGTGACCTTTCAACATATGACCTTGAACCATATATCAAATTGATCGTCATGTCAATACCTACAATATTCATATATATATATATGCCTATACAAAAAGTTCATAGTTTTAAAGCTAATGCACAATTTTAGTTTTTATGAGCAAAAAATAACATTTCAGGGGCAACAACTCCTACATGGATTATCATATAGTTACGAAACTTTGTATCTTTTTAAATTTTGTCATGCTGAACATTGTAACAATGTTTTAGATATTATATATCTTTAAAACTTTTAAGAAAATAGCTTAAAACTGCAAAATTACAAACTAGGTCATGACCTTGAACTTTGACCCCATTTCGAAGGTCATTTCAAGAAAAAGTTAAAACTGAAAACCCCGTGTCAAAATCTGTTCAAATAGTCTAGTTATAACAATTTTAAGCCATTTTACGAAATTTTTAAAATTTAACGCAAAAACGCGCAACCCATTTTTCGACCAAATTTCACAAAATGAACAAACTATAGGCTTAAGACCCTAGAGAAGCCAAATATCACATCAGATTTTTTCTCTCATCATCGCTTTCGGAGAAGAAGATTTTAAAGATTTTTGCACCCCTAGGTCACAGTGACCTACTTTTGGTAGCCATGGTAACAAATATCATCATAATGACCAAGTATCATTGAAATCTGTGCAGCAGTTTTGGAGGAGAAGTCGAAAATAGGTGTTAACGATGCACACACGCAAGCACACACACACCGCACCATGCCATAAGCTCACATGACCTTTTGGTCAGGTGAGCTAAAAAAAGTAGTCCCCGTTCAACTGAGATAGGCTACATGCGATATGGAAAAAAATATCATAATACCCATTCAGTGAGATACATATGCGAGAAAAATAAAACTGGATTTCATAGTCAAGTATTCGTAATACAGAGTGCTCAGTCTATTGCAAGTTTTATTGTATCTAAAGACTTAAAAGAGCAACTTAAGTACATATATTAATTTTGGATTTGTGGATGACAATGAGAAGAATGATTAACCTTCTAGCAGGTATACAATTTAAATACAATCAACATTATTTTTTTACAATTTCATTACAAAATATTTTACCTTTACTTCTGGGTATGCTGGGACTTGGTGGTAGAAATCCATCATCATGAATTTTCTTACATTTATGGTGCTGTGCATCTAATGTGTTTATAACAATTCTTACCAGAGTCTGTATAATAGCTGACACGGGCGATGTGTAAAACTGATACTGTAAAAAAATGACAACAAACACTGTAAAATATTTACAATAATTATATTTTACCTTATTACTGAACCTATTTGTTTTCTCTACCAATCAATTGCACTTGATTACGTAACATAAACTTTTCCATTACTTCACTGAGCACCATCCTTCACCATCTTCTTGTCTGATTGGTTAGCATTCAAACCTGTCAATATTGCTATCCTTACTTGGAAAATGGCTGTTCCATCAAATTTATATGTGTGTCTGAATCATGGATAAAGAATTTTATTGTAGCTATATTTTTAATTTGTATACACCATAAGTCAACACATGACATTTTAGACAGGTGAGCACATCAGCTTCCAAAAGCTCAACAACAAATAAATTTTTCTGTAACTATAAATTTTCATTGAAAAAGACTCAATTAAAAAATTTGTGAAAATACCACAAAGTAAGGTGCACATTATCAAAAATTACCTTGTACAAGATGACCAATAATGTAGTTAACCATGCCACCCTGGTATGTGGCTCCAGGTACCACAGCGTGTAGTTAGGAGGCTGATAATCACTGGCATATCTCTGTGGTGATGGTGCATACTGAAGCAACAGCAGAGTTATTGGCAATATGGTGTTACCAAGTTCAAAATTCCTATCCAAAACCTGTACAAACAAAATATGTATTGTCATTTCTTAGTGTTAAAACAAAAGTGTAACAATGAATGTGTTAAGTATGTCAAAGGTCAAATTCATCAAGTGAAAGGTCAAAATCATCAGGTGAAAACTTTAGTATAAATTAAAAATCCTAAATGAAATAACAGAAAGATTAAGGCAAAAGGTAGGAACAAAGTCATCAGGTAAAAACTTTGGTATTAATGAAAAATTCTAGCAGAAATAATACAAAAGTGAAGTTTATACATGTACACAGCGTAAAGTTATCAAAGTACATTCAAATGAGCCTGAAAAGCATTTTTCTGCACTTTATGATACATCACAGAAACAGGTTTGCAGATGATAATTTAACATCCAGTAAATACCCATAATTTCGGGTAGAAAAAGTTGTAATGGAACTAACACCTATAATGATGTTAGACGGGCTATCAATGTTCTCATTCGTTTCGATTTGTTTTTGTGCTAATAAGTTTCCTACAGGCATATCCTGCCTGCTGGGTAATTTTAGCCAGTGAGATTGTACAAGCAATACTCAATCCAACTGACATTCATGTATCATTTAACTGAATGTTTTTTTTTTTCTGAGAGTGAATTCCTTCATGATAGTTTGAAGAAAACTTACAAATTGTACTCCACTTATGAAGGCATTAAATACAGCTGAAGATCTGCAAAAAAAAATTAAAAATAAATAAATAAATAAATAAATAAATAAATAAATAAATAAATAAATAAAGAGGAAAATAAAAGAAGTATGTGATCTATTGAACTAGTCTTACTAAGACCTCTACTTATCAAATGAACTGGTACCATTAAGTTTATGAAAATGGGGTCAACATTAGCAAATATTTCTCTGTATTTGCCAAGTAACAATAAGTGACAAAGTGTTTAAGGCTTTAAACTCTAGGTACCTCACTGCCATGGATTCAACTCCTGTTAACCACAAGTAAGATTTATTTCTTGTCAGAGGCCCTTATGGCTCAGCATAATGGACTAAGTGGTCTGCAATGTTAATCTGTCACTAGCAATCTGAAGGTAGGGGCCCTAGGTGGCCAAGTGGTCTAAGGGGCTAACGAATCACAGTGCTTCTTACCACCTGGGTTCGAATTCAACTCAAGACAGATTCTAGTGTGAGAAAGTTTGTCAGTTTGATTGCCAAAGGTCAATGGTTTTCTAGCCACTTCAGTTTCCTCACCTCCCAGACCTGACCGCCTCGAAATAAGCGAAAGGATTGTTATAAACAATGACTCCATTCAACTCCACTCTAAAGGCTGTCACAAGTCTGCATCAGTACAATGCAGATCAGAAACACTTGTACACTCACAACAAGTTACACTCACTTACACCGGGCACACTTATGTTAAAATTAATTCTCAAAATTAATCAAAATTGTCTCTTCACCGATAGCTGAAAAATTGGTGATGTGATTTAAAACCACAATCAATCATCCAACAAAGTAACAATACACATGATTTAAAACGTACCTTAGTTTGTGCGGAGGAACACTGAATGACTTCTCTGTCTGATTGTAACCCAATAAAACATTCAAATGTCTTAGGACTATATTCTACAATGAAAAATAACAGTTATCTCAGAAATTTTACAAGTTCAGTGTAAACTACCATAAAATACATCTTTCTATTTAGGTCACCTTTTTTATAATGGCCAGGAAAATTTGATTCCTTTTCTTCTTTTATTATACTGTAAAATCACAAATATTTGTTTGGGGATTAAATTTTGTTATTTTCATGGGTTACTGAAAACCACAAAATTCAATGTCATCGAAAATTTTTAATTACCACTGCCCTCACAAAACTCCATCTCACAAAAAATTTCTACCAACAGAATTTTTTAAAAAGGCAAAACCAGGAAATTCAACCCAATGAATATTATTGATTCTACAGTATATATTTAGGTAATTTGCGGATAAAGTTGACCTGTATCACTTAAGGTTATTCACGATATTTTTTCCAAAGAAAATATGAAATGTTATATACTAGTTCTTTGTTTCACAGCACTTATAAACAAGCGATAGTGCATACCAGCAATTACAGCAATGCTTATCCCATCAATTATTTTTCCTGATTCATAATTGGTAAAATCACTGACAATGGATCTGGGAATGCAGCAAATATTCCAACTGATTTCAACTGATGATCAATTATGATTTTGACAACATGTTGAAACACTAGAAGTACACTGTTTTAGCTTCAAAGCAAATTCATTGTAAGTGAAAATGGTCAGTATAAGTACAATATATGGATAAACTTAAACAGGATGTTACAACTAATTATAGCCAGTATTGACACATTTTCAGATACCTGTATTAAATGAACACCTGTCTATAAAAAGTCATAATTATTTACATACTTGTATTTTAGCAGTCCCTTTGTCTTCATTTTGGTCACATGTCACCATAAACTAAAAAATAAACAAATAAAAACCCAAAATGAAATCTTAATTAATTTTTTTTTATAAAGTTCTCATTACTTAAGAATCCATATCTACCAAATTATGTTTTATCTGAGAGCTTACATCTAAATAAGTGAAAATGTACAAAAGTTAGCAAAAACAAATAAATACATGTGTAATAGCATTTTGTAACAGGGCATATATACCTAACAACATTGTCAATGTTTGATAAAGAACATCTCTACACTTTCCATGTCCATAGCTTTTTGTAAAAGAGCATACATACCTTTATCAACATTGACAATGCTTGATAGACACCATGTCTGTCTACACCTTCCCTTTTGATAGTTTTTGTAATAGAACATACATACCTTCAACAACATTTTCACAAGTTGATACATAGCATCTCTGTCTACTCTTTCCATAGCTTTTTGCAAGAGGAATACATACCTTCATCAACATTGGTAATGCTTGAAATGTAACATCTCTGTCTACACATTCCATATCCATAGCTTTTTGTAAAAGGGCATACATAAATACCTTCATCAAAATTCCCAATGCTTAAAATAGGACATCTCTGTCCATACTTTCCATGTCCATAGCTTTTTGTAAAAGGGCATACATACCTTCATCAACATTGTCACCAGTTGATACACAGCATCTCTGTCTACACCTTCCATGTCCATAGCTTTTTGTTAAAGGGCATACATACCTTCATCAACATTGTCACCAGTTGATACACAGCATCTCTGTCTACACCTTCCATGTCCATAGCTTTTTGTAAAAGGGCATACATACCTTCATCAACATTGTCACCAGTTGATACACAGCATCTCTGTCTACACCTTCCATGTCCATAGCTTTTTGTAACAGGGCAGTGAAGTTACTTTCTTCATCTGTAAATTCCTTTAAATGGCCTCCTTCAAATAAGCAAATACCCAAGATATTACAAAATTATGATTATGACATTTTTTTTACATTAGCACATCAGAACATGTTAATTCTCCAGATTCGGGGCTTAATTTGTAAGTCAAAATGATAATGACAATTCAACCAGAACAAATCAACTAAAATACCCAAATTCGAACTTAATCTATATTTTTTCAATATATGTATCTGTATTCCTAGCCTTTTTAAAATAAAAAAAAATTAACCAAGGTTTTGCTTGGAACTCAAAAAATAATCAAAGGAAGAAAGATTGATGTATAAAAAGACCAAAACTGTTTTAGAAACAATCTAACTTTCATATTTTTTTATCCCAATTAAACATAAATTTGTAAAAACATGGGAATTCACAATCATATACATGTGTATACAATAACTAAAATAAAAATACAAAAATATGTATAAAAATTTACCTGGAAACATGACATTTGAAAAGCTTCCCAGGTTCGACCTAGTGGTTAGATGACGAGCTAGGTGAAACTGTGGTGCTGACTGCTGTCTGATACAAGCTTTTTCCTTGGCTTGTTCAACTACAAAATACAATGTTATGTAAATACAAATGTATAAACCCCCAAAGGTAAAGGAAACATGTACAGTTTTTTAAAGACCATTTAAGGGGATAATAAATCATTTTTAATAAAAGGTAGATTTTACATAGAGTGTGACCGCTTAAAAAGATCTTAGAATGAATGTTATTTTTGGCATACAAATGATTACGTTTCAGGGCAAATATGCGATCGATTCATTATTGTTTTCAAAATTCTGTTTTCTGTAGCTGAATTGATGTTTGACTTCTTAAAACTGAAAAAGAAAAAGAATTCTTTTTTTGTAACAGAAAAGTGATTTTTACAGACATATATAGGTTACTGCCAGGGACCAAATGGATGGATACTGTAAATATGAAAATTTTTGGAATAATTTTTTTTTTATTATTATTATTATTAGATGTGGAAAAAAAACTTTTGCAAATATTTTTGGATAGAAATCATTTGCACAGAGTGTTATCTGACGATGTCAAAAAAAAAAAAAAAAAAAAAAAAAAAAAACAAAAAAAAAAAAAAAAAACCAGAGCGTTATCTGATGATGTCAAATAAATTAATAAATAAGTATGAGAATTTTCTTAATGAATAAAGATTCTCATGAAATCCAATTGCCAGAAAAATTTTCAGATTTACAGTACTATTCACATCAGACAGGTGGTCATTATATGGAGGTGGACTCTTTGACTCCATCACGACAATTTTTGAAACCTTTTGATATCCAAGTTAGCTTCCTATTCTTTTTTTTTTTTTTAATGTTTCAATAAATTAAATCATTTATCAGTCCTAATATTTCCATAGTACATGTACAAATTAAGTCACTGTGGAGAAAGGTATCAGAATTTGTCATTATGTGGAAATCAAAAGAGTCAACATGTGGAAAAGTAAAAAAGAAGATCTTACGGTACATCAATTATAATTGAAACATCAAGCAAAAACAATACTTATTTGTTTTTGTGGAGAGTTTAAAAAAAAATAAATTAAAAAAATGGAAAAGTTCTTCCATAGATAAAAAAAAAAACATTTGATTTTAAAAACATATACAAAGTTCTTGGATTAATTACTAAAATATTTTTCGATGATCAACAGTCAAAGAAATGTATGATATAAGACACAGTCCATTATTTTTTCAAAACATGATGAGATATAGATCTAGCATGTATCGTACATGCTTAAAAAAAAAAAATTTCCAATCATTTCTGCACATAAAGTGACCTTTCTTTCTACAATACTGCATTTGATTTTCGTATTTTTGTAGATTTCATGTATCATCTTAATTATATATTTTAGAGGAAAACAAAAATCTTAAAATTGATTAAATGATTCATCAGAATGGGTTTTTGCCCGACACATCACATATATGCTATGTACATCTGTATGTTTTATAGGAATACAAATAAAGAAAATATAATGTTACAATATTTTACACCGAGACATTTATAATCCAAGTAATCCATTCTTAATCATGTGGGTTGTCCTTTTTAAATGATAGACTGGATGTCATCTTGAATTTTTTTTCCTTCCTTTTCTTTTTTATTTATATTCATTATACTTTAACAATATTCCAAAATAGATGAAGATACATATAATTCATTAGAAAAATACCCTCATTGTATACTGAATGAAGTTTTATGAGAGAGAGAGAGAGAGAGAGAGAGAGAGAGAGAGAGAGAGAGAGAGAGAGAGAGAGAGAGAGAGAGAGCGAGTGTGTGTGTGTGTGTGTGTGTGTGTGTATGTGTGTGTGTACACTGAATTAGCTTTGAGAGAGAGAGAGAGAGGGGGGGGGAAACAGAGAGAGGCGGAGAGAGAGAGTCTTAATGAAATCTTTGATGACCATCACTGGTGTAGCCATATTAGTTGTCTTTCACTACCAGATGTACCATTTAATTTTTTTTGTATTTTTTCAATCAATTACACTAAGTAAACAAGATAAATTATTTTATTTTAATCAATCTTGGTTATGTTCTTGCACATTTTACAAAAATAACACATTCTCCTCACATAAAAATTCCTCACACAAAATTTTTAAAGAATTTCAAGCATTTTCTGGTGCTTGTAAGAAGAAATTTAAAAAAACAATACAAGAAATGCATTTGTAAAACCCAGATTGTGCTGTGCTAAACAGGTCTACTTCTTTAAAACACAAACATACAGTAGTGCTCAAGAAAACTGACATTTGTTTACATAGATACAGTACATTAGTTTACTAAACCATGAAATAACAAGACAAGAGGCCCATGGGCCTTAACGCTCACCTGAAGATTTGTCCAATATTGTTTGCAAAGTGCAAGTAGACAATATATTACGTACAGAAACTTTAAAAGTTTTCTCAAGTTAAGAACTCCCACAAAACTTAATCAGAAATATATCCACTCACATTTCATTCATAAGTAGCTCATATAATATGCATGAAGTAACTGTAGTGCAATGAATAATTTCCAAATCATTAATCAATTCAGTATACTAATGCAGCTATGTCCTTGACCTTTCAACATATATGGCCTTGAACCATATATGATTGTCATGTCAATACCTATAATATTCTAATATACATGCCTATGCATGAAATTAATAGCTTTCAAGATAATTAATAATTTAAGTATTCCTATGTTGATATGACCTTGACCTTTGAACATATAACCTTGAACCATATATCAAAATGATCGCTGTCGTAATACCTACAATATTCTAATATACATGCCTATACAAAAACTTAATAGTTTTCAAGATAATTAGCAATTTAAGTCTTCTTTTGCAGCTGTGACCTTGACCTTTCAACATATGATCTTGACCCATATATCAAAATGATCATCATGTCAATACCTACAATATTCTAATATACATGCCTATACAAAAACTTAATAGTTTTCAAGAAAATTAGCAATTTAAGTCATCTTCTGCAGCTGTGACCTTGACCTTTCAACATATGATCTTGACCAATATATCAAAATGATCATCATGTCAATACCTACAATATTCTAATATACATGCCTATACAAAAACTTAATAGTTTTCAAGATAATTAGCAATTTAAGTCTTCTTTTGCAGCTGTTTCCTTGACCTTACAACATATAACCTTGTACTATATATCAAAATGATTGTTGTCACAATACCTATAATATTCTAATATACATGCCTATACAAAAACTTAATAGTTTTCAAGTTAATTAGCAATTTAAGTTATCTTCTGCAGCTGTGACCTTGACCTTTCAACATATGACCTTGACCCATATATCAAAATGATCGCCATGTCAATATCTACAACATTCTAATATACATGCCCTATACAAAAAGTTAATAGTTTTCAAGATATAGTGACAAATATATAATTTTAGCAATTTCACCACTCAGTGCCTTATAATTTTTTCCCATTTTGAGCCCCATGGCTACCATTTGTGCAAATCTGAAATAGATGACCTAAGGATGTTATAAATGAAATAACTAAGGTATATCTCTTGTAGATTCAGAGGAAGAAGATTTTCAAAGTTTTCTACTCTTTCCCCCCTTGTGGGGCCCCAAGGGAACATAACTCCTTCATTTGTGCAAATCTGAAAGGGCTTCAATCAGGCATGATGGTAACCAAGTTTCATTAAATTTGGCCCAGTGGTTTTGGAGGAGAAGATTAAAATGTAAAAAGTTAACGCACGACGGACGACGCACAACAGACGACGAACCATCGCAATAGCTCATCTAAGCTTTCAGCTCAGGTGAGCTAAAAAGTCCTCAACTTTCCTTACATAAAAATGTGAATATCATTATTGTTATTGCCAAATTCAAAAACAAATTTTAAAATACTGATATTTTGCATATAATTTAATTCATGTACTAAATTTACTTCCTACCATGTGCATAAAGATGGGTTACTTTTTCAGTCATTAGACACATGAAAAAAGTAATCACAATTAAAAAAAAAAATGACAGAAAGACCAAAAATTGTTGAGCTGATACACAATATATGGAAAAAAGTGCATTGGATTCCATGTGATTAGTCTTTCCAATCATTAAATGTTACACAAGTAAATGTATTTTTGTATCATCTTGGTCTTCACATTAACAACCACTATCCCAAATATAAAAATATTACATGTTTAATCTTTAAATTTAAATGGCCCTGTATTTCCTCAAATCAAACATGCAAAATATCAAACAAATCCTCAAGTAAAATTATCTAATGTATAACAGAAAGTGAAATTCCACCGAAAAAAAAGGTTATACATTTATCTGTGTGTGTGTGTGTGTGTGTGTGTGTGTGTGTGTGTGTGTGTGTGTGTGTGTGTGTGTGTGTGTGATATATCCTTTTAAAATCCATATATCATGAATTCATGTTTTTTTTTGTGAACACAATTCTATCATTTTGCCATTACCTAATAATTATTCATCCATCTAGAGGGTGAGGCCATGGGTTCAAATTCCAGCTGGGTCATAGATATGACTACTAAATCTGAGATACTGATTGGTCACCAGGCACAGCATTTAGAGAACAGAGCCTTTTGATTGATAGGACTAGTGTCAGGATGCGACACAGGGAATAAAATCCTTGTCTGTGGCATACTAACCTGCTGAGCTAGCACCTTAAAAATGTCATTATGAATGCCTGCTAGTACAATCCAGGCTGGCACATCTTATGCATACAGGTACTTGATTTTAAGATGAATTAAGTAGTCCTTGTTACACAAAGCTGAAAAATTGCTGATGTGACATATAACAACATTACAAACAACCAATTTATTTTGGGGAGTTAGTGAATACTTTAATCATATTACTGAACTTTAAATAACCTTCTTCATAAAACCTCATGGTTAGTTTTAAAACAGTATATTTCCTGGTACCCATTCCATTAGCAGCTGGATGCATTTAACATTGTATAATTGTTCTTAAAAAGAAACTTCCTTTAGTATTTACAATTTAGCTCGGCTGTGACTTAAACCCACAACTTCATAGTAGCATCTTTCATATCTATGGTGCAAAACACCACACAGAAGCACAGTGCCAATTAATAGTTCTGGCAATATTAATCAGCAAAGTGTGTGATAAAAAAAAAATCTCAAAAACCATGTCAGTAAAATTATTAGGTGAAAACACAGCATACATCCGAGAAATCTCAAAAGCAGTGAAAACCCTTATTTCTGATTAATTTTTTGAACAACCTAAATTATTAAGTGAAAACACAGCATACATTCAAGAAATCTGGAAAGCAGTGAAAACCCTTAATTCTGATTAATTTCTTGAACAACCTAATTTAGCTTTGTGTAAGTAACACAGATAATGTACAAATTATGTCACACTTAATAAAATCTGCAGTCACAAGTGAATAATAAACTGAACAATGGTTTATTTATAACAAATCTACACACAAAATATGCATGGTTGTAAAAAAATTTAAGCAAAACATACATTTGTTTTCAACTATCAAAATGTTTTTTTGGGGGTACAGCAAATGCATGAAAAAAAGCCACACATATATGACACAGATAAGACTTACATAATAGCTTATTCACTATATGTCGCCATTTTAAAGCTATCTCTGAAATGAATCACATAGAGAAACAAAGTCATAAAAAAAACCACAATATGCAACATTTAGTTATAAACACATGTACTTCAGAAAGTTTGGATAACAAAATAAAATTACCCCTGTAGAATGCAATGCTACTAATGTTACAAATATTTTTAAATTAAAATAAACAAATAAATAAATAAATGGAATGAAATGAATGAATAAATGCATGCATGAAAGGATGGATGGATGGATGTATGGATGGATAGGATAGGATAATGGAATAGATGAATAAATGGAATAGATGAATAAATGGAATGAATGAGTTATAGAATAATGCTTATTTTTCTAAAAAGTAAAATAACTATTCTATGCATAACTCTAATGAAAATGTCTAATAATTCTAATGCAAAATTAACAAGATATACGTAGCAGTTAAAATCTACAATACCCATTGTATATATATTTTACCTTTTGGTGGAGTTGTCTTGGTGAGTAAGTGTATAGGAACAGAAACAGCTCGTCGGTAGGGTGGTTTTGAGCTCATGCTGACAGAACGTATACTATCAGTCCGTGCCAGGGCAAATCTTGCACGATTAAGTTTACGCAGGAAATGTTCACAGTCTCTATCACTACTTGAGAGATCTTCAATAATAGAAACAAGCTTAATTAAAATTTAAGACACATATAGTTATAATATTTAAATTTTGCAAAAAAAAAAATAATAATAATAAAAAAAATGAATAAAAAATAAAAAATTCTTTCTTTGTGCTCATCATGATCATTTAGTCATGAATGCGAAAAGATAATAGATAGTCCAATTATTTTCAAATAAAAAAGAAAATTATAGACTTTTACAGGCTAGAATTAAAGTACATTATAATTTTTAAATTTGTAGAGAGCATATTGTTACTGGTATAATTATACTATAATAAAATGATGAATGTGTAAGGGGAGACAACTCCAGCATCCGAAATGTGCCATATTTTTTTAGGATATCAAGCTAATGCATTCTACCAACAATTTTGTAGATTATCAATAAAAAAAAAAAAACAAACATGCAGGGATAGGGTATGTCAGGATCTTCCTCTGGAGAAAGACACAAATGCCAAAAGGGTTTGCCAGGATTTTATCATGGAATCAACATACTTCCAGATAAGGTATGTCCGAGTTTTATCGTAAGACAGACACACCTTACTGGTACAGGAGGATTTTTATCATGAGATATACACACAGTTGAGGACAAGGTATGTCTGGAACTTTTCATGGAAACAGACAAATCCTGCAGGATATAAACATACCTGTGGGTAGGGGTATGCCCGTTTAGCTTGTACTGACAATGTAATGTGACATAAAGAATTCCTATGATAGACAAATAAACATACACTGCAGGATAACATATGTCAGAATTTCATTATGGAAATCAACCTACTGCGGGATTTTATCATGGAAATAAATAAACTTTTAGGGTAGGGCAAAACAGGAAATAAACACTCCTGTTGGGTGGGGTATGGCATGTATATCACAAAATAAACATACCTGTGTGGAAAGTATTCCTGAAATAAACATATGTGTATCTGTGGGGTGGGGTTGGGTATATCAGGATTTTACAAAGTGAAAATAAACATACCTGTGGGGTAGGTAGTCCTGAAATAAACATTCATGTACCTGTTGGGTAGGGTTGGGTATATCAGGATTTTACAAAGTGAAAATAAACATACCTTTGGGGTAGGTAGCCCTGAAATAAACATACATGTACCTGTGGGGTAGGGTTGGGTATATCAGGATTTTACAAAGTGAAAATAAACATACCTGTGGGGTAGGTAGTCCTGAAATAAACATACATGTACCTGTGGGGTAGGGTTGGGTATATCAGGATTTTACAAAGTGAAAATAAACATACCTGTGGGGTAGGGTATGTCTGTACTGTGTTCTATGTCCAGTTGAGCTTCTAATGACAATGTATCGAATCGTGACATAAAGAACACCCAGGATAAAATCTTCTGATTCCGTAAGACATTAGATAACAGATGCATACGTTGTAATATAATGATCCTATCATTTATAACATGGTCGAACTGGAATTCTAAACACTGGCATAAACACTACAAAAAAAGTCTACACAAAGATGTCTGAGTTATTAATATTATTATTATATTCCTACAAAGTAAGTCAAAGATGTCTGATTATTAATATTATTATTATTATTCTACAAAGTAAGTCAAAATGTCCGATTATTAGTATTATTATTATTATTTTTGCTTTATTTAGAGATATTTATGAGAAAATATACTAAGACTAGTCCTTTTAGAAAAGAAATAACTAAATGGTTTAAACATTGATGTTAATAAAAACTTTCAAAAAAGAAATTTATAAAGACTCGTGATCTTTTCAAAAGAAATTAAATTTCAATTATTAATTACATTAAATTATCTGAAATATCAATATTTTCTAAAAGAAATTAGGAATAGTGCAAGCAGAAAATAAATTCATTTTTCAAAATTTTATTTACAATCTCTTTATTAAAGAAATTGTTCTAAATACTTGAACAAACAGTCAGTGTATGATTCTTAATTAGTCTACATGTTTTGATAGCTATGCTGCCATCTTCAGGACTGATATACATACATGTACGTGTCAGTTGTGTCAAAGTACAAATTTGTTGTAAAAATTGGTGCCAAAACATCTCAAGGTCTGATTCTTCTTCATTGTTATTAACAGTTATATGCCATTATTATTGTTCTTTTAATATTATTACCATGAATGAAACTTTGTTGAATATCACAAGGAATCCACTAGAGTGAACATCACCGTAATTTGTACATTATTTCTGTTGGTATTATGTTTATCTATTTTAAAACTTTTACAATACAAATTATATGAATCTGTTTGGGCTGTTACTTACATGAAGTGTATGATAACCTAAAGGCCCTTTCAAGACAGTGTATGTACACTTTCGCTTTGGCAGGCAAGCCATTCAGGAATGATTGTTCGCACAAGTGCATGTGTGCAACTGCCATCACTATCATAAGGTTGTTCACCTTAGATTCAAGATGGCATCCCTCAGACAAAGTTTACAAAAAATGTTTTGATAAATTCTGAAACCAACATGCATTTCAATTTATATTTCAGTGCAAGTGTATGGTATCTTTCTACAAAAGTTTTGAATGATAGAATTGGTTAAAACTTGTGTACAGATGCCTGATTTAATTTATATTTTGTCTTTTTTCGCCAGTCAAATGTCCATGGCCAAATCTAAGGAAGATTATTTTTAAAGCATCTGGATTATGTCATGATTATGATGACTTAGATTCAATGTTTTCACTCGCGACCTTTGAACCGACATAAAAATTGTATGAGTGAACACATAGGAAAGCGACCAGTCTCTTGAACAGGCTTCTGGTAAAACTCACCTTGATAGAAGCGGATTTGATGGTTTCTAAATACTGAATGGCTCGCTGTGCTACTGACCCATTTATGTCTTCTAATGAACCAATCAGAAGACAGAATGCATGAGCCAAAGCTGTCTGTATTACTTGATTGTGTTGGATGGAATCAGTATCTAACAGCCTGGCTAAAACTGTCACCTTTTCCACTGTAACAGATTAAAAATGACAATAACTGTTGAAAGCATTGATGCATCATGAAAAATATCTTAATTTTTTTATGATTCGAGTATAAAGTACATGTTATACATGCAAAACATATTCAGTAGATGGAATGAACTAATGGGGTTTTACACCCCAGTCAAAAAATCTGATATGTGTACAGATATCAAGGTAATCATTCTTAGTTCCCAGAGAAAGCCAAAAAACCTTTCCAAAATCTGATCATCTCTAGATTTATTGGAGATATTCATTTAAAAAGTTGAGACAAACAACATTTACATACCTGCAGCAAATCTAACACACCAATCATCGTGATTAAAATCATCTTCTACCAACTTCCATAAAACATCAGACCCACTAGGTAATGTCAGGCAGTGAAGTAATAACGGAACACTAACTGAAGCCAACTGTGAATGCTGGGCCTGCATTAACTTCCATAAACTGTTAAATACATCACTGTGTAAAATTAAATATTGACATGAATTGTTATGAATTTGAATTTTTTGTTTACCATTTAATGATAACCTAAACATCTACATGAATTTCCACTGTATTGAAGTGGTGTAATGGCAGTAATGGAGTAAGAGCTAATCTCAAAAGCTTTGCCTTAATACAGCTAAGTTCATTTTGATTACTATTCATTTTTTTTTTATCGAGTCTTGTAATGAAAATTCTCCAACTGTGAATGCTCGGCCTGCATTAACTTCCATTTACTATTAAATACATCATTGTTTGAACATTAATATTGCCATGGTGATATGAATATGAATTCTTGTCTACCCTTTGATAACCAAAGCACTTATTTCCACTTTAGCAAAGTGTAGTAATGATGTTTCATGCCACTAATCTTACCAAGTTGAATTAGTTTTCTATTCATTTTCAATGAGTTTCATAATGAAAATTCTCCCATTAGTGTCACATAAGATATTATATATACATGTATATATCATACTTCACTAAAAGAAAAATATCCCTGTCCCAAAGATATCCAATTGGAACAAAATCCAAGCTTTGATCTCCAGAGTTTGACCTTTGACCTACACATCTAATTTTGTTGTGTAACAAATCCTTTCATGTTAGTATACATTTGTACCAAATTTGATCACATTCAATTCGTACATGTAGATGTGGAAGTAATGGAAAGAACATAATAATGGGATGGATGGACAGATGTAGAAACAGGCAGACAAAACGGACAAGATGGAAGGACAGACAGGGCAGGTTTTTATATAATCCCCATATACTGTACATTGTTCATAGAATGGTTTAATTAACTTACTTGGGTATTAAGAGTTTTCCCAGACAATATTTGATAAAATCTGGAAACTGATTGACTGTGTAGTTAAGAATCTCTGCATGTAACACCAGGTACTTTAGTGAAGTCAACAGAGAAAACTGAGCATCTGTGTCAGTGTTCTTACACAATTCCTACAAAAGTGAAATATACATTATCGAAATCACTATAATTTCATGACACGTGATATGCACAAAATTTATACCAAAAACTTACTTCATGTCCTTGTTGCATATCCCTACCAATTATTCTATATTAACTTTTTATATCTGTGTGCTCAATTTTCTCGTTTTATTAGTGAAAATAAAGTTCTCACAAAAACTAAATCATGACATGAATTATAGTAACTAATATCTAACTCTTGATGAAATACATGTAAATGTACAAATGATTCCACACTTTACTATTTCTCTATAAAATTCATTCCCACACACTTGAATTTTCATGGTTTATTCATAAAAAATTAAAATTTTGCAAATTAAAAAAAAATTACAATCTTCATTTAAATTACAACAATGGTTTTTACAATACAACATTCTGAACAACTTGTTCTGACAAAAATTTTTACAAAGTTTCTTTATCTAAATTATATATTAATACATGTAGTACCAAGAACATTTTGAATAGAAGTGTATAGAATGAAAGAAAAATTTAAACTTTGGACTCCTATCTCTAACAGATAGTATACTGCTTTTTTTTTTCATATTTACCGCTAAGAAGGTGTTAAACAGTTGTAAATGTAATGGCATAGACCCCACGTCAAATGTTGGTTCAACTTCTTCTGTTTTTGCATCACCTGAAGCTAATATATAAAAAAAACATGAAAAGTAAATGGAAAGCTTCATGAAAATCTGCAAATCATGAAGACAAGATAAACATACATGTAAATACTATTATATTCTATTAATAAGGTATTTTCATACTGACATGGTTACTTGTGCTTGGCTAAGGTAAGTTTCCATATAAGACCAATATGACACATAAAAGTAAAATTATTATAATAATAATAATAATAATAATAATAATAATAATAATAATAATAAACTGGACCAGTATCAAAATAAATGATCACTTTATTTTTAAATATGAATATCTGTAATCCAATTTCTGTTGAAGTTTTAAAATAAAAATGTGGTCAGCCGTTTTAGTCTTTAGAATCTTTACAAACAACCTCATTGGCCAAGTTTATGTGCCGTAATCGCCAAGTTTTGTGAGTTTATTTGCATGGCAGATTTATAGAAAATTTTATAAATAATATTTACAGTATTTATATATCTTACTTTTGGAATCGGTATGTGACGAGAGCTGTTTATGTTCTTCTATTCTAGGTACTTCTTTAGTTGGAATCTTGACTGGATCTCGTGGACAAAAGTAACTCATGATCTGTGAGGTTAACTGATGCCATAATGCGATATTCTGACAGAAATTACAGTTAGTTTCCTGTTGTTCGTCACCACACGTGTGTGTTCCCTCCCAGTCTTTCTTTAACATCCAAGTCAGCATCTGCATCATTTGTTTACTTGTCTCATTATATATACCAAGATATTTAGGAAATTCTTGTAGTTCCAGCTGAAATCAAGCAAGCAATACAGAGAGAGTGAGTAAAATTAACATTCATTCAATCCGATTTTTAAGATAATCTAATGATTATATATTTGAAGAAGTTTCTTTCATTAATTAATAAACATGGAATAATTATTACTTTTGTATCTTTCATGTTATCCAAATTTTAAGATAATCTAATACTTTTATCGTTTACAATGTATGCTTAATTTCTTGACTTTTGGACTGCATTTTGCTTTAAAGTTATCTCCCTTTTTCAGAGTTTATTTTAATCTGTTTCATTGAGAGATCTTACATCATAATATAATATGGTAGTATAAGTTCAGTCTCTCTAGCATATATCTAGTTTGCCCTTTTAACCAAAGTTTCTCAAGGCTCATTAGGAACTGTTAATGGTCTTTGTAATAAGGTTATCTCCCTTTTGCAAGCTTATTTTTACCTGTTTCATTGTAAGATCCAACATCATTATATAACATGGGAGTATAAGTTCAGTCTCTTTTTCATATATCTCGTATGCCTCTACAACAACATGAGTCTTCTGTGGGCTGAGTGGTGGTGGGCAGTCGTCTATGGGACTACTGGCTGTATATATGGGCTGGTGGTTCTCTTCTTTAGTACCAGATTCTTGGCTTTTGTATAAATTCTGAACTCCACTTTGGAACATGGATAACAGCATGTGCATGGGTAGTACAATGTCCAGACTTGATAAAATCTGTAGGCGAGAGAGAGAGATGAAAACATTATGAAGAGTCTGTTCATTTGTTGATAAAAGAAATATACAATGTATATGTATATGTGTTTGGAAAATATTACATAGGATTCTTGACAAAAACTATGCAACAAATTTCAGGATTAAAACCAAGTTACCCAAGTATAATACTGTTAAAATTTGGTTAATTGCATAGTCTCTGTGATAAAAAATTCTTGCATTGTCTCTGTGATAAAAAATTCTATGTAATAAATCAATATACATGTACATGTACATTACACAAGTATGCTATTTACCAATATGTACCAATTTTTAAACTGTCTTTTGAAGAAAAATTCCAAAAAATTAAAATTATTAGAGATGGTTGGACATCAGGTCGAGAAATTTTCTATGCGATTAAGCGGGTTTGGACTTTTTTGGCTATGCAATTAAATGGGTATTTTTCAAAAGAATACATAGGAAATGGTTTTGGATTTCACAATCCTATGCGATTATCCGATTTATGCTATTATCCGATAAGCGATTAAGTGGGTTCGACTGAACATTACACAAGTATGCTATTAACCAATATGTACCAATATCAACACAACTTCTGAACATGTGGTGGCGATGATTATGTCTTAGGAAAGTGACTGTACATTTCTAGTATAAAATTAAAGAGAAATATGATTTCACTTAAAATGTACAATTTTGTTCACAAAAAACGAAATAATTTCATTCAAATAAAGAAGCTTTTTTTTTACTACAAGATAAAATTACACTTTTCCTTTTGTATACACTTTTGACTTTTTATTTCTGCTTGATGATTGATAATCATGATTCAAACACAATACATACTGTAGTATTCCACCTTTAAAAACATTGTTGTGTTTGTTATACTAAATAAAAATCAAAGAGGATGTCCAAATTGTCTTATATATCCAACCTGAATATAATTATCAGATAAGTACCACAAATTTCATTGACCAATGACAAAATGTCTAACATAATTTGTTTTGACCAATGACAAAAAGTCTAACATAATTTTTTTAACAATGACAAAAAGTCTAACTTACCGGTAATTTGTTTCAACCAATGACAAAAAGTCTAACATAATTTGTTTATTTACACCTTGGTCTATTTTCTTTTTTTTTCATGGTTTCCAACAGTTACTTGTGAGAGTTTTCAACAGCTCATATAAACTTCATACCTATAAATTTTGACATAATTTCAAAACCTCAGTACAGAATTTTTTTTAAAATTCCATTATAAAATATTTTGTGATGTTAGGAAAAGAATCAATCTTGGGATGGTCAAGCCTCGTTCTTGACCAAATATACATGTATATAAACTCAGTTTGAAATTTCTATATCTGGCACCACAAGCAGTGAAAGATACTATCCATACCTGAAGCCACTGTAGAGCCTGTTCCTGTACATAAGCACTTTCATCTGTAAATCTCTCAGATATAAAATAGTACATCTTGTCTAGTGTAAATGGTATTGGACACATATCTATATCAAATGATTTACTGTAACAAAATACAAATTTTGTTTTGTATATATGTACTGATAAATAACTACAAACAAATGGAATGAATAGGACTTTATCTTGCTTTGCATTATATGAGGAGAGTCACAGCTGATTTATTCAACCCCTGAGTAAATTATTAACTTACAAATGAATCAATTAAAATATCTTAAAAGGGAACAAAATGAGAAACAATTCTAATTGTTTTAGTTCAAGTTGTGAAGTTTTGTGTTGAGTATGCTCATATTTGTGTGTACATTCATATGATTGCATGCTTTGTGTATGTGTACACACATGCTCATTTTTGAGTGTCTGTGATTGCACACACATACATCTGTGTGTGTACTTGTATTTGTATGTGTACATGTGATTGCACATACAAACATACATATATGTGTGTATGTGTGTGTGTGCTTATTTTGTGTGTGACATGTGATTACATAGCATGTTGTGTGTGTGTAAGTTTAGTACCTGAGCAGTACTTTCAGTTCATGTAAATCCTCCATTGGTACCTCAGTTCTGATGGCTTCTAGCCAGTAAGGCATTACATAATCCCAAATCTACATGTAAAACATATACCGGGTACATGTAAAATTACAATGCAAAATTACAATCTATAATTACAATGTATAATCACAATGTATAATTACAATGTATAATCACAATGTATAATTACAATGTATCACCACAATGTATAATTACAATGTATCACCACAATGTAAAATTACAATGTACATGTATAATTACAATATACAATTACAATGTACAATTACAATGTACAATTACAATGTAAAATTACAATGTAAAATTACAATGTAAAATTACAATGTACAATTACAATAACAGTATATACATGTAAATACAAACCTAAAGAACAAACAGAAAATTATAATACATCATAACAATTTGTAAGATGTATTTCCTGTGCATTTCAAATTTCTGATCATTAAGAACTATGAAAAAGTGCTACATTTTTCGAAATTTATATTGAGCTCTGTAAATAAATTTGATTGATTGATTGAATGGAGATTAATGTCCCATCAAGAATTTTTCATTTATATTGAGACATCACCAACTATAGGTAAAGTATCAGAATTTTTTACTTTTGAAGTGTGCTTAGGTCAATGTGCAGGGAGGGTTTATTAGTATGCATTGCCTGTCGTGACACAGGGCTTCAGTTTTTATGGTCTCCTCTGAATGCCAAGTGCTTGGTGAAAGAACAATCTTGGTCAGTCCCAGCAAGGGTTTGAACCCTCAACAGCCCACATACAGAGGAAGCACTCTACCAACTGATTTACCATAGTAAATAAATTTTAAAGTGGATTAATTTATATCAATCTAGATAATACAAAATGATTTAGGTCTATAAACAAATGCAACTATTCCAACTTTATAAAATTTGAATTAGGGCAAGTGAAAATTTATTTTTTAAATAATACTCCGGAAAAGATACAGTTTGGCTCAAACTAATTTTTTCTGAAGTGATTAAAATATTTTGGAAATTCGTCTAATACAGACACAATATCTATCATGTTGGATTTTGAGGTGTTAAGATTCAAGTAAGTACAAGTGTTAGACTTTTTATCTTCCAACACTTAGGTTTATATCACTCACTGGTGGATCCTACTACATGTATTGGAGTTTGTGAAGAATGGTGGTTTTCTCTGAGTAACTCTATTTCCTCAACCATTTTAGAACTTACCAACTTGATGTTAATGAAACAGTCTTTCCTGGGCCATGAAACATCATACAAGGACTAACCAATCACTTACTAGGTGGTTTAATTCCCTAATCAAAATCTACATGCAGCATGCCATATTAAGTTTCCAGAATATACTTATCTTAAAACACTTCAGCAACCAAACAGCCAACAAACCACTTAGCATGATGATTAAACCCCTAATTTACAGGTCACATAACAAATTAGGTTACTGGTATATTTAAGATAACCATTACAACCAACTAACTATCAAACCTTACCCAACATCACCCCACTAAAACAAACAACTAACCCAACTCAACCCAACCCATCCCATCAAACTCCACCCCATTTCAAAGAGAACCATTACATCCAACCAACCAACAAAACCCTACCCCAAATCACCCCACCGAAACAAACAACAAACCCAATCCACCCTCACCCCACCTCATCCTACTCCACCCCACCCAACCTCAATATTCAATCCAACTAAACCCAACACAAGCAAGCCAATCAACCATTAGAACCATTCCTTCATTATGTACCATGCATCAGTCCATTGTTCAACATAAGTACAAGTACACACGTACTAAATAAATTTACCTCAAAAGTGATGATATCATATGGTACCAAACAGAAGAAACAGTTTAATCCTTCTTTAATCTGTACAGTTCTTGTAGCTAGAGTGTCCCTATAATTTAAATCAGTAAAGTCATGTATAGTTATCTATCATCTTTATCCATTATTATTACAGGAATTGATGCACTAAGTGTATTGGCTTTAAAAAACACTAAAATGTTAAATTATTTAAGGGTTATGGCTTTTTATGGTGAAATATTGATAAGCCAGTTCCAAATCTACACCTACAAAAAACCTCAGCAAGAAATATTTCACCATATAAAGTAAAGTATGAACCTATTTATTATATTTATTATATACATAGTGCTAGTACATTATTTGTTAAAGCAATAATAAAAAAAAAAAAAATGTACTACAAAAAGGTCTAATATATGAATGGAATTTATTACATGTATAAACAATGCACTATAAACTGGTGATGCTGAAAAACTTTGGATAGTTATGTTTTTTAAAAAAAAAAGCAATTATGAAAAATAGTGGTATATATACATGTAGTTGCTACCCTGTAGTATCATGAAGGCATTATAGGTGTCTAGTACATCTGTCTGTTGTAAATAACTAGGCAAAACTTATTTTTATTTCTAATAATATTGATATACATGTATAAAGTACATACCAGAAACCACCCACTCTGGCATATTCTACTGGGTGTGGAAGTAAACATGATACAATCACTTCAAAATGATTTTTTGCTACATCTTCTAACCATCCACATATATACTGAAAACAAAAGAAAGATATTCATAATTTGTAGTTTCAAACTCTGAGAATGTTAACTGAGAGACAAAATATCTAGATAACTCATGTTATTAGCAAAATACACATGCATATTATCGGTACCCTGCAAATTGTTTTGAAAATTTAGGATTAATCTTAATTTATGAATAAACAAAATTAAAATTCATTCATAGTTTAAATTTAAAGTTTATTTGTAAAAGTTAATATTTATTGAATACAAATTTATTCAATTTAAAAAATTACACATAAATGCATTATTGCTTGCTGACAAAAATTGCAATGACAAAATTGTCTCTAACTATAGTTTAGTGATGTTGAATTCTTATGGGCCAAATTCAAGATTTGACCTTTGACCTATCCACCTAAATTTCATATGCAATACATTCTCACATATTGGTTTACATTTATACCAAGTTTGATCCAAATCCATCAACAGATGTGTAAGTTATGGAATGGACACCATATTATTAGACTCATGAACAGAGTGCATGACACATCTATGCTCCCCATAATGTTAAAAAGATGTTTAAAAAATTATAACCGTTACGTGTACATACATGGTGTACATTTCATTTAAGTCACATTTATAAACTTACATCAGGTTTGAGTCTCTCCAGTGCACTGCCAATATTATCTGTTAAAACAAATACATGTAATCATTATATTTTATTGATAAATTGTTAAATGTCGAACGAATCAAATAACACACCCACACACCCATCTGCACCCCCACACACAAAACAACTTCTTTTCTGTGGCTATATTTTGGTAGAAAAATTTACCATTAATGAAGTTTAGAAATAATAACTAGAGAGTAATTTAGTAAAAGTACTGTCTGATACAATAACATTAAACCAAACAAACATCCAACCACAACCAACCTATAGATAATATAAAATCATAAATTGCATTCACCTAAAGTTCTGAAATATCTAGGAAGTAATCATATAAACTTACCATCTGGTAAATAGGCTGTAGCATCAAACCACTGAAACAACATACCAAGTAATCTGCCAAGTACCTCCTGAAATATAAATCAAAAACTATTTACATTTATAGAAGGTATGCCACCAACTACATGTACATTGCTAAATACTATTTAAAAAGTAGAAAAAACACTTCACATTCATGCATCCATCTCTGGGTGATGTGATAAATGAATGGCCAGAGGGGAGTTTTGTACATTAGATCATCTTACAATGTAGTGTGGTCTGGGTAGCTCTGAGCACAAATCTATAGAGCAGGGGGTTCCAAGTTTGAGTCTGGACTAACCTTGCATTTATTTTCCTTCTACTACAGTTTGGTGGTCAGTGTAGCTCTTAGGAATGGTAGACTGGCAATTTTGGCTATGAAATCTATGCAAAGAAACAGGATGTTTTTCCCAGTGGAGGAAGTGTCTAGGAAGCTCAGTTGATAGAGCACTCCAGGATGGTGTGGATGGTCCCAGCTTCAAACCTGCTCAAGCCTACCCTTTTCTTTTCTGGTTACATCACAAATAAAGTCGATAAACACAGACATGATAAGCCTATAGTGTTGTGACAAACTATACACTTACAATTGGTATGTCTTGTTGGCCTCTTGGGCAACACAATTCCACCAACAACCATATACCATAACGACTCAGCAGTTTTCTTTCACCAGCTTCCTCCATTTCAAACAGTTCATCATCATCACCAAAATGGTGTCGCTGTTCCTCACCCATTTCAACCATTCTCTTAGATTCTATTGGCTGTGCTTCCTTTAGCAAACTTAAAGGCAAAATAAAGTTTTACAAAATGAATATTTATACATGTACATCTTTATATAATTTATGAATTATTATTTGATGGAGTTATTTCAACTATTTTGTTTCTTGTGTCTCATGAGATAATTTCAATCCAAGATAATATGTGTTTGACCTCTTTTTTTTTACTAAAATACATAAATAATAAAAAAAAAACCTCCTACATTACACAATAACATTTATTTTTTATATAAAATGCCAAATAATGGGATTTTTATTATTCTAAACAAGAATCTAAAGGTATGTACCAAGCCATATGCTTGTGAACTCTATCCCAAATGCTTATTCCCTGTAAAGTATTGTGTAGTAATGGTTTTCACCCATCCAATCCTGAACATCCATGAGACATCTTTTAACTTCCATCAAAATTCACCTGAAAAATTGCATCCATGTGATATCTTTAAACTTTCTCCAAGCCTTCCCCAACAATTGCTTCCTTGTAATATCTATGAACTTCCATCAAGACTTACATGACAATGGAATCCATACAATATCTCTAAACTTTCACCCAATCTTAACTGATAATTTCATCCATATGGTGTCTTTGAACTTTCACCAAGACTTACATGACAATGGAATCCACACATTATCTCTAAACTTTCACCCAATCTTAACTGATAATTTCATCCATATGGTGTCTTTGAACTTTCACCAAGACTTACATTACAATGGAATCCATACAATATCTCTAAACTTTCACCCAATCTTAACTGATAATTTCATCCATATGGTGTCTTTGAACTTTCACCAAGAATTACATGACAATGGCATCCATACAATATCTCTAAACTTTCACCCAATCTTAACTGATAATTTCATCCATATGGTGTCTTTGAACTTTCACCAAGACTTACATTACAATGGAATCCACACATTATCTCTAAACTTTCACCCAATCTTAACTAATAATTTCATCCATATGGTATCTTTGAATTTTCACCAAAACTCATATGACAATGGAATCCATACAATATCTCTAAACTTTCACCCAATCTTAACTGATAGTTTCATCCATATGGTATCTTTGAACTTTCATAAAGACTTACCTGACAATGGCATCCATACAATATCTCTAAACTTTCACCCAATCTTAACTGATAATTTCATCCATATGGTATCTTTGAACTTTCACAAAGACTTACATGACAATAGAATCCATACAATATCTCTAAACTTTCACCCAATTTTAACTGATAATTTCATTAGTATGGTGTTATTGAACTTTCACCAAGACTTACATGACAATAGAATCCACACAATATCTCTAAACTTTCACCCAATCTTATATGATAATTTTATCCATATGGTATCTTTGAACTTTCACCAAGACTTAAATGACAATGGCATCCATACAATATCTCTAAATTTTCACCCAATCCTACTTGATAATTTCATCAATATTGTATCTTTGAACTTTCACCAAGACTTACAGGTTAATGGCACCCATGAGATGTGTTAGAACTTCCACCGAAACGTACCTTAAAATGGCATTCATTTGATATCTTTGAACTCTTACCAAGCCTTACCTAACAATGGCATCCATTAGATATCTTTGAACTTCTAAAGAACAATCCCAAATATCAGGCAGACTAAGATGATAGACATGTTTACTTCCAGATGATACATTGTGTCGTGCTTCGTGACACTTCAGGCAGTATCTGATAGGTCTGTTACCATTAAAGCTAGCACACTCAATGGAAAAACATGTACACATGGCTATGTTGTCTCTAGATCTACAATTCTAAATTTGAATAAGTACATATAAATGCATAAATATATAACTGTACCATGAGCAATCAGTATACTAACTCTTGGTTACATACCCAGTAGTCCAAATTTCCTCTGAACCTAACACACTTTATGCCTGATGGCTAATGAGGGACAGAACAATTTCTATATCAAAAACCCAGGCTTTTCCAAAACCATCTAGTGTCACCACTTCAATTTGCTTCAGATTAAAATTTTGGTAGAAGTAGAGAAAAATTACTAATTCTGATCAATAGATGACTAAAGTGTCTTCCAAAATACCGTATTTGAATGACTTTTTTGAGGTTATGTGGTCTTGTTTTGGAAATGGAGGAGGAAGTTGGCAATCAGACACCAAAGAAACTGATCAGAATTCTCAAATCACCAATAATATCTTGAAATATACAAATATTTTGAAAAATGTATCACCTATTGATCAAGGTAAGTAACTTTTTTACAGCTACACTTATATTTTCAGTCAGAGATGAAATAAAGTGGAGGCTCTTCTGAACTAGTTTGTAAGGGAATTGCACAAGATTTTTGATATAGAAATTTTTCGACCTTACACACACTCAGTTATCAGGCATAAAGTGTGTTAGGGTCAGAAGAAATTCAGATAACTTGATACAATAGACACCAAAAACTGATTCAGCAGTGAGCAAACATGCATAACAACATGATGCTTAATTTTCATTTGTTTAATACCCATATCATTAGACACAAATTGAAAAAAAAAAAGTTTATCAGCACAGGACATTACAAAAATTAAAGAATAAAATGAATTTTCTATACTGTTCCAACCTTTATAAAAAATTACACTAAAATCTGTATCACATTATACATGTATCTGTATCATGGACTATGGAAAAGACATTTGACAAGAAATCCTTATGTCTCAATGTCACATCTTCCTCAACTTAGACAATACCAAAGATTTATATTCATGCAACAAATGATTTGTATCAATTTTTAAAGAACTGTCCCAGTATTTTTTTTTTAAATTAGCATCTGGAAAAGTCACGAATTTTAATTCATTAAGGGCATTAGGTCTTGCTTCATTTTGTTTCCTCACTATTTGTGTTTTATTTTTGTTGCAAGCAATAAATGTGTTTATTTAAAATTATGATATTTATCTCATTTTACAAGTTTTGTGTGTATACACGTTTTTTATGCTTCTTGTGATATTTACATGCATGTTTCAAATTATAGTCCTTTTTAATATGTTTGTTGAGTACAAGCTCTACTGAGCTTTATTTTAAACTGTTAACCATATTTGACACCAAATAAAGATTACTGTATTGTATGTTATTGTACCCTTCAACCACAAGATAATTTTTTTTCAAAATCAAAACAGAAATTTAAAAGTTATCGTCTTATATATTGTATATCAATTTAAAAAAAATTACTGGCACAAATTTCAAAATATCATTTGTATTGATAAACAAGAGGCCCATGGGCCTTAACGCTCACCTGAAGATATTGTCCAATGCAGTTTGCAAAGTGCAATAGACAATATATTAAGTACAGAAACTTTAAAAGTTTTCTCAAGTAAAGAACTCCGACAAAACTTTATCAGAAATATATCCACTCACATTTCATTTATAAGTAGCTTATATAATATGCATAAAGTAACTGTAGTGCAATGAATAATTTCCAAATCATAAATCAATTTCAGTATACTTATGCAGCTATGTCCTTGACCTTTGAACATATATGACCTCAAAATATATATGATTGTCATGTCAATACCTACAATATTCTAATATACATGCCTATACAAAAGGTTAATAGTTTTCAAGATAATTAGCAATTTAAGTCTTCTTTTGCAGCTGTGACCTTGACCTTTCAAAATATGACCCTGAACCATATATCAAAATGATCGTCATGTCAATACCTACAATATTCTAATATACATGCCTATACAAAAGGTTAATAGTTTTCAAGATAATTAGCAATTTAAGACTTCTTTTGCAGCTGTGACCTTGACCTTTCAACATATGACCTTGAACCATATATCAAAATGATTGTCATGTCAATACCTACAATATTCTATTATACATGTCTATACAAAACATTAATAGTTTTCAAGATATTTAGCAATTTAAGACTTCTTTTGCAGCTGTGACCTTGACCTTTCAACATATGACCATGAACCATATATCAAAATGATCGTCATGACAATACCTACAATATTCTAATATACATGCCTATACAAAATGTTAATAGTTTTCAAGATAATTAGCAATTTAAGTCTTCTTTTGCAGCTGTGACCTTGACCTTTCAACATATGACCTTGATCTATATATCAAAATGATCGTCATGTCAATACCTACAATATTCTAATATACATGCCTATACAAAAGGTTAATAGTTTTCAAGATAATTAGCAATTTGACTTCTTTTGCAGCTGTGACCTTGACCTTTCAACATATGACCTTGAACCATATATCAAAATGATCGTCATGTCAATACCTACAATATTCTAATATACATGCCTATACAAAAGGTTAATAGTTTTCAAGATAATTAGCAATTTAAGTCTTCTTTTGCAGCTGTGACCTTGACCTTTCAACATATGACCTTGAACCATATATCAAAATGATCGTCATGTCAATACCTACAATATTCTATATACATGCCTATACAAAACATTAATAGTTTTCAAGATATTTAGCAATTTAAGTCTTCTTTTGCAGCTGTGACCTTGACCTTTCAACATATGACCTTGAACCATATATCAAAATGATCATCATGTCAATACCTACAATATTCTAATATTCATGCCTATACAAAATGTTAATAGTTTTCAAGATATTTAGCAATTTAAGGCTTCTTTTGCAGCTGTGACCTTGACCTTTCAACATATGACCTTGAACCATATATCAAAATGATCATCATGTCAATACCTACAATATTCTAATATTCATGCCTATACAAAATGTTAATAGTTTTCAAGATATTTAGCAATTAAAGTCTTCTTTTGCAGCTGTGACCTTGACCTTTCAACATATGACCTTGATCTATATATCAAAATGATCGTCATGTCAATACCTACAATATTCTAATATACATGCCTATACAATAAGTTAATAGTTTCAAGATATAGTGACAAATATATAATTTTTATCAAATTCCCCACTCAGTGCCTCACAATTTCCCCATTTTGAGTCCCATGGCTACCATTTGTGCAAATATGAAAATAGATGACCTAAGGATTTTATAAATGAAATAACTAAGGTATATCTCTTGTAGATTCAGAGGAGAAGACTTTTAAAGTTTTTCACTATTTCCCCCCTTATGGGGCCCCAAGGGGACATAACTCCTTCATTTGTGCAAATCTGAAAGAGCTTCACCCAGGCATGAAGGTTACCAAGTTTCATTAAATTTGGCCCAGTGGTTTTGGAGGAGAAGATTAAAATGTAAAAAGTTTAGGCACGACGGACGATGCACGACGGACGAAGATGGATAGCAATAGCTCATTTGAGCTTTCAGCTCATGCGAGCTAAAAACAGGCTGAAGAAAGGACAGTACTATCTTCCAAGAGATGATCCAAGTATAACCCCACCACTACCTATGAGGCAGTACTATACCTTATTTTCACAGATGGTGGAGACATGTGACATTGGTAGCAGTATATCTGTCATGTATTCACTGTTGTCTTTCCGCAGTATATCAGCACAATCACTACATATATATAACGGAGGGGGTTTATCTGGTTTGTCTTTGTCTTTATCTGCTGAGTGACCTTTATCTCCTGAATGGATGGCAAGTGCTGGATTCAGACACATCTAAAATAGTCATACATTGGTAAAGATATGCAAAAGTGTATTTGTAAACATAATAAAATAAAATAAAATAACTTAAAATTTGATCAGAAATTTTTTTTTAAAAAAGCATTTAAAAAATTAAAATATATGGGTGATTTTTTTTTTCTCAATAGAAATTTGAAAATTTCTTAACAGCAAGGTAGATAACTTACTAGTTCTTCTATTTCACACTTTCTTAATTCATTATTTTTTTGTATATCTTTACCTTGACAGCTTGGCAGTTTCCAGAATTAACACAATCTTTCCACTGACATAACACTGGTGGCCAAGCTTTAAATTAATGTAAAACAAGTTATTCTTTAATACATCTATTTGTACACATATAACAAACAGTCAGTTCCCATTATCTACTCAAAAACAAAACAAGGCAAGTGGAGCAAACTTCATATAAAATACTTTTTTTTCAGTTACAATATTATGCTTCTGAAATATGTTTACTTCTATCAACAAAAGACAACAAACCCTGTGTCTCTAATAAATGTTACAAGAAAGATTGTTTCAGATGAGAACAAGGTTATATACTAGTATCTCTATGAATTTTTCAATTTATGTATGTGCGTGGTGTGTGAGTGTGTTTTGTGGCCTGCCATAAACTACTGTGCACTCAGGGAGACTTTCTGGTAAGGTGCTATCTCAATGAGTCAAAAAGCAGCAGGCGAGCATACTACTCCCCCAGTCCATTACTCTAACATTGGATGAACCAGTCAATACTCTATCCTCTTAATGCAGAGCACCAGACACAGAAGCAACATTTCAAATTTTAAAGATCTATGTAGACACAGCTCAAGTTTGAACCCACAACCTCCCACTCTCAAGGCAGATGCTCTACCACAATGCCACTGAGGTGGTTATTACAAGAAAGGGGAAAAAATTATAATCTGTGTTATCAGCGCTATGTTTACATGCCTGGAATGTGTTATACACTGGTGAACTCATAACAAAGATGAATATGATACTCTCAATTTAGAATGTTCTTTCAATTATGCCCATCAAGACTAGTACACTATCAATGACTGGCTAATTTTTTCAGCACTTGATTCTATTTTTTGTAAATTTGCTTTTTAAAACCTTTTTTTACTTGTATTTCAGCTGATTCTATAAAATTATATTTTTTTAAAATATCGGACACTAAAATTTTTTGACTGTGTAGAAATCAACATGAATGTTAAGTTTTCTCAGTTTAAAACCAAACCTTCAGTAACTAGGCTTGAGTGATGGGACAATAACAGACTTGTAACTATGAAATCTGAAACAGTCATATAACACTGCTTCTACTCAAAAGCTACAAACATTTATCATACCGGTATATTTGTAGTGGATCCCTCGTCTATCTGTTAATGCTGGGTTTAATTGTGGCCAGTAGTAGAACAATAAATTGGCAGCAGGTGCTCTAGCTGAAGGTGGACCATATGCTATGACACTCAAAATATCCTGAAAATAATAACATCCAAGTAGAATAAACAAATATCAACTTAAATCTCAGTATCAATAGAACAAACTGCTTAAAATATTCTCAGTTGAATTAAACCTTTGTTGGACTATACTTAATGTCTTTTCACAGAAAAGTGGTTTTCAAATTTTCTTAAATATTTCACAATAACAATAGTTTTCAAATTTACTTTGATACTCCACTAACAACAAAACTTTAGAAATATGCTTCTGGTTTTTTTTTTTTTTTTTTTTTTTTTTTTTCAAGTTTAGCAATGCTATAATATCAATTAGAAGATAAAAGCCCATTTTAGCAATAAATCATTAGACAGTGATGGAACAAAACTCCATAATTATTAACTGGTTTTAGCAGCCCTCAGACCATAACTGGGTTTTCACTTTGTTAAGGCATAATTATGTGTGAATATATATGTAAATTGTTCGTAATCATTTAATGTATATACACATGTATATTTTATTTTTTATCACTTTAAAATGGAAACTTGAAAAGTGATACGTGTACTGATTAATCTACATATTTTGCATTTTAGTTATTTTATTATTCACTAAAATATTATATTTACCTTAATTATATCCCTTTTGATACTCATAAAACATTCCAGTATCTGTGAATGAAAGGCTGAAATCAAATAGATAAAATCAAAAATAGTACACAATTATTAACTAGTGGTATAAGCAATAGCTACATGTATTTTGATAGCAAGCAGCAGCAATCTTAAATATTGTGAAATCTTTTACTTTTGTGATGAATTTTACAGTTGCAGTTCATTCAATTTACTATTCCAGACTCTCATTTATAATACCAATTGAATACTCCAAAATAGATTGTTATTTTTTAAATGAAAAAGACAGGTTTTGCAAATAAATATGTTGAAAGAAAATTGCTAATTCACATAGGAATTTTCCTGGAGAAAAATTGTCAAATACAAAATTTCTCTCATTATCCATAAAATATTCAAATATTATCATCAGAATTATTTACGGTTACCATGGTGACAATACTATACCTCCATTATCTGTGTGTTGTAATACCATGGTGATAATGGCTGCAGCTGAATCACTGGCATAGGTAGGCTCAAAACAACCATCAAAACCTAAAGACACAGAAATAAATAAATAAGTACATGTATATATACTAAACAAAAAGTTCAAACACATAAGATTTTAAATAAAACATTATGCATTCACTAGTCCTTTCATGTTTTCAAAATCTTCAGGTGATTAATGATTATTTACCTGAAGATTGTTGAAAGAGTTAGTGAATACAATTTCATTTAAAATCTGTGTTTGAACTTTTTGTTTAGTACATGTATATTCTCTATGCACAAAAATTACTATTATTCTTGGTCTATATATATATGGATATGTATATGAGTTTATCTTTAAAATTAACTATCGAATTTTCATTGAAAACACATCATTGCAGAAGAAATATCACATGAACCTCCGTCAAAACAAACTGCTATAAACTAGTAAAATTTGGTAAAATCTTAAAGATAAAAGCTCAAATACACAGTGTAATAGGTAACATTTTGCTACAAGGCAGTTATATGGTTGTTCTTTAATGTGTAGTGGTTGGTGAGAATATCACTTATGCAATTTAAGAAATGGAGACATGGGGTGGATTCTGTCATGCATGCAGCTAACCAGTCATCTGGAAGGAAGCCTACTAGTGTAGACAATGCTTCTGAGCCTGCATGTTTATCAAAATAAACTGATGATGATGATGATGATGATGATAAGTGAGTAAAACAACCTACCTAGAGTCATTGGTAACATGTTACTACATAGCAGCTCTATGGTGTCTTTATGTAGAGTAGGTGGAAATATCGCTAGAGTTGATGCCAGTGTGTAAGGTAATGAATCTAGCAGATCATGTTCCAGAAATGGCACAAGGCATACCAAAACTTTTAACACATTTTCACCAATTTCTGAAATATTACATGAAACATACAATATAAACAACAACTGTGTTCTTTAGAGAGAAAGAGAGAGAGAGAGAGAGAGAGAGAGAGAGAGAGAGAGAGAGAGATTGGTTTTAGACCAACCATGAATTTACATATAATAAATATAAATTTGTATCACTTTGCACAAATATTACTTCTCTATTTAAAATACCACAATGTCTTTCACAACCTATGATTGAAATCCACTTCAGCAAATTTTAGTGTGAAAAACATCGATGATTTTCTACACATTCATATTCCCAATTTCTTCCATAAATCTAGAACTTGATATAATTTGAGTAATCCTAACTAAAAATCTAAAAATCAATACCTAAAAACCTTAATACCTTAGAGCAGAATAATGAAAATAAATACACGTAAACTGTACAACAACGAAAAAATCTTAGTTCAATCAATTTATCATAAACTTACTGTAGGTTTTCACAACTTTAGAATTATTAGTAGCAAAAATTGCAAAATTTGTGAAAAAATAGTCCTTTTCCAAAGATTTTTTATTAATTTTTCATTCATTTATATTTTTTTTTCACAAATTTGCTAAAAAATAGATTTCTTTTTGAAAGAATTTCTCAAAAATAAAAAGTTAATGATTTTTTTCACAGAATTAAAATTTGATTACGGTAAATAGATTTATCTTTTTGAAAGAATAACTCAGAAATTAGAAGTGACAAGTCAATAGCAATTTTGGCTACCAGGATTAGAAACATAGCTTACCTAGTTGTTTTATTTGCATATTTGGCACTATATCTATCATGTTAAGTACAGCATAGTACAACCCTGTATAATTAAGGTTAGGAAATACTGATAACCGTACACTATCCCTCTGGTGTGGTCCGTAACTTTCTGCTGGTATATTTGGCACATCTTTTAAAACACTAAAATTTAAAGAAATAATACCAATACTAAATAATATGAGTCATTAATTACTGTAAAATTATTCACTGTTTTCATGGTGTCTAATCTTATTTCTGTGGTCCTGAAAAGAAATGCTTTTCTTTTCCTTTTTTTTTTTTTTTTTTTTTTTTTTTTTTTTTTTTTTGGGGGGGGGGGGGGGGGGGTGTGTAAATTTGTGATTTCCAATTTAGGTAAGTTTGTAATAATATTTTGTTGACAAATAACTAGGAAGGTCAGAATTTAAAAAAAATCAATGTAAATTGGGATCCTAAGAAAAATTAATATTTTATAGTATCGATCAGCAATTTACTATTTTTTTTAAATGTATTATTACTTAATATTGGTAGTTTTCCCTTGGTAAGTTTAAAAATCTCCAAAATTGATTAGTTTCGCAGAAGCAAAAATTGAACATAAAAAACTTCAATTTTTTTTCCAACATTGTTAATGTGAGCCTCAAATATATCAGTGGCCTCGTGGCTAAGTGTTCTAAAACAAGCACATCAGGATTGCAGTGCCTATAGATTTAAAATCCCACTTCCGCAGATCCTAGTGTCAGAAAGTTTGTCAGTTTGCTTGCCAAAGTTTGATGGTTTTCCCCTGCACTCCAGTTTCCTCCACCATCCCAGAGCTGACTTTCTCAATAAAAGTTTTAGAATATTGACTAAGGAAATAAAACCCCATTAATCCAACCCAATCCAATCAAATTCTAAAATATCAGATACCGGTACTACTATCATAAAATAACATCTTTAATATGAAGAACCTAGCTATTGCAAGTATGTCATAAATATAGTTTGCTGATTATTCAAGAACTTCCGATTTTGTTAAAGTGCAAATTTTCCAAATCTAAAAGAAAGAACTACCAATTATATGTGTGTATAAAAAACTTAGCAAAACACTTGCAGTCTATAAGCATGGAACTTAAAATTATCAAGACATTTTTTGTGAAGCTGAGAAGTTACATGTAACAGCAACATGTCAACAGAGACACAATGTCGTTGAAACACAACAATAATTTGCTTCTTACCACATATAATTTCCTTGTGTTTAAAAGTTATCTAAAATCGAGTGAAAAGAAAAGCTTTTATCGAACAAACACACTATTAATTATGGTCATAATGGAGCTGAAATTTAAGACCAATACACTACTAATTAAGCATACATTACCTCAGAAGAGTCTGTGAGAAATATTTGAGTGTATTCTCTATCTCAATTCCAGTTGGTTGTGGCATCAAGTTATGTATGATTCTATACCTGTAATCTTTCAGGTTCCGAATCTTGGAAGTGACTAAAACAGAAAGTGATAACATATATTGTACTTCACATGATGTATGCATGTATTAAAATCAAGAAAATCACATTTTATACCAGTCAAAAGTACATGACAATGTCAGAGATGTCAACAGAAGGTGGAAGCTGGCTAATCAAGGAACTGGCATGTCAATCCATTGTCAAAGTACATGACAATGTCAGGGATGTCAATGGAAGGTGGAAGCCGGCTAATCAAGGAACTGGCATGTCAATCCATGGTCAAAGTACATGACAATGTCAGAGATGTTAACAGAAGGTGGAAGCCGGCTTATCAAGGAACTGGCATGTCAATTGATTGTCAAAGTACATGACAATGTCAGAGATGTCAATAGAAGGTGGAAGCTGGCTAATCAAGGAACTGGCATGTCAATCCATTGTCATAGTACATGAAAATGTCAAGAGATGTCAACAAAGGGTGAAAGCCAGCTAATACAGCTTATTTTTTAAATAAAAGTTTTCCATTTACTTTTTATTTCCATCAATTAAACACTTTTGACTTTTGGATATCAATGAAGCCGTCAGTGTCAATGGAATGCCTATTAGTTTTTCATTATCATTCTTAATTTTTTTTTAATCCCTGAATCTTTATTTTCAGTAACCACAAGTTGCAAGACAATTGAAATGATTGGTGGCTTTTAAAGAAGTTTTACTACATCACTTTACATCATTTTGCCATAATATCAAATGCCCATTTACAGTCACCAGTGGTCTCTATCTGCAGAGGTTCTTCTTTAAAGATCTTCTCACTTCATTCCTTTGTTGGCTGAGTGGTCTAAAGTGTGCGCTTACAGATCACAGCGCCTCCCATCACCTGGGTTTGAATCCCACTTGGGACAGATCCTAATGTGAGAAAGTTTGTCAATTTGCTTTCCGAAGGTTGGTGGTTTTCTTCAGACACTCTGGTTTCCTCTACCATCCCAGAACTAACCACCTCAAAATAAATGAAAGAATCTTTACTGGGGCATAAAACACCATTACTCCACTTAACTCCTTTGTTGTTTGTTGTTTTTGGTTACAATGGCTGTAGCCAAGTACACCCCAATAAACTACTAAATATTATGCATGTATTTCATTAAAGCTACTATAGAATGGATGCATCTTTAAACAATAATCCATTCATTCATTATAAGGTATTTATATTCATAATAGTTTTGTTTTATAAAAAATTTTTGGAAGCATTTTATTTGCATTTATAGGAGCTAAAAATTCTATTAATCACAATACTTGCTTATGAACTGTCTAGTGACTGAACATGCATATTGACAGACCACCTGAAGTAAAATTGTTTAAAATTTTCTTGAGTGAGTAATGGTGTTTTATACCCCAGTCAAGAATTTTTCACTTAAATCTGGTCATTGAGGTCTGGGATGATGAAGGAAACCAGAGTGCCTGGAAAAATCTACTAACTTTTGGCAAGTGAACTGACAAACTTTCTCGCTGTAGGATCTATCAGAGTCGTATTTGGAACTAGGTGGTGAGAGGCACTGTGATCCGTAAGCATGCTCTTAGACCAATTGGCCACCAAGACTCCCAATTTTAAATAATTCAATTTTAATGTATTAATGATGACAATATTAAAGAAAGGAGAAAATAATTTGACAAGTGAATGAAATTTCAAAAACTTTTCAACTCAACAAATAACTGCTTTTATCCGAGATGCTGATCTAGTCAGTCTTGACATGTACAACAACAAAACCAGTAAGAAAAATTTATGTGAAACTTCAATTACTCAAATTCAAATATATTTTTTTTATAAATTTAAAAAGATAAATTTACATGTTGCAGCTCTTGTTGTCATCTTGAACTTTGATTGTCCTTTAGATTAAAACAGATATGACCAAAGTTACAGTATTGAACATAGTTCCAGCATAGTCTTTAAATCTGCAAAATAGAGTTAAGTTCTAGTATTAATATGTGATCATGATCTTAAAACTTTTCAACCTAGTGTCCTGTCTCAAAATATAAACAATAGTCATGATTCTTAAGACAGGCTGCACCTGTATATTGCATATGTACAAAAAAAAAAAAAACCCTTAATATTATGATCAATCAACGAATAACAATGTACCAGGAAAGGGAAAAATGCAGCAGCCAAATTGGAACCTGAACCCTTTCCAATACTAGCAGGACATCTACCAACTGAGGTACCTGGCCACCTATCAAGTCCAGTCCGCTACATTCCTCCCTTCCCTTTTTTTAGAATCAACTACCCTAAATGGAAACTACCAGGTTTGACCCTCAGACCAACCCATTGGTCAGCCAATTCCCAGGGTTGGGCGAGCCAAATCAACAACACAAATAAAATAGAATAATTATATGGTAAAATATTTTTTATGACTTCAACATCATTAAGCACTTAAAAGAATCAACCTGGTAAATAATCTTAAAAGAGCAACTATCAGTGTTCATTGAATTACCAATCGACACCATAAAAATATCTCTTTTTTTAAAAACCTTATTGCAAACTGTATCTTAATTAACACTTGTATTATCAAAACAACTAAAAGAACAATTTCAAAATCTGGCAATTAAACATGTCAATCTAATAATTTTAGGACATCGCCACCCCCCCCCCCCCCAAGAAAAAAAATCTTACAAAACAGGTTTAAGCAGACTTACTATAGTTGGCATTTGAATTTCATGTTCGTCTTTTAATGAAGTAATGAGATTGAAATTTGATAGTGCAAAGCAATCTTAAAAAAAAAAAACAAAAACAAAACAAAAACAAAAAAAAAACAAAAAAAACAAAAAAAAAAAAAAAAACAGCAGCTCGTAATGTGCTAGGCATTGGTGTTAGATCATATGGATTTTTTTTAATTACGATCTCCTGTGCAACAACAACGTTGGCGTTCTAAAATCATGGTTAGATAAGAACTGGTCGTTTATATATTGAAATACTTTTGTAAACATCGAAATAGATTCATCGAAAATCTTAATCAGGATAATTTTACGTTCAGGATAATTTCAGGTTCTTCACCTGAGAACACAATCTACATATGATCAAATTTCATATTCCAGACCTTAGATTTCGCTTACAAAATACAATAAAACGTGCATTTTTTTCCATTTTATTCTTACCTTAAATTTTGACATGTTGATCTGGATTCATTGAGCTCTCGGAACATATCGATAATTACATATAATGAACGGAAAAGCCCGAGAGTATTCGACAACTCTGCATCAGCAGCTTCAATCGATAAGAAAGATGAGAGGCGCTATTGGGGAAACAGCTTTCGCATTTTGAACACGAAGATGATTATCTGTGTACTAGCATTTAAATAAACATGAACAAAAACTCGTTGTATTCGGATGCGTTTTCTATGTAATGGAATAAATGTATTATCATATTTAACATGGAGTCGATTTCCATTGAAAAAAAAAATCAATTTTGCATGGACATTATATCACATTTCTTAATTCACGATTTTAATTTGAAAATCAGTAAATTAATATCTTCCGATGAAAAATTAGTTAAAAATGTATAATTTCTTTTTTTTAAAACATCTCTAGATATTTAGACCTGTATTGTATTATATTTACAATACCGTACATGTAAGAATTTCAGAATTAAAGACTTCTCTACATGTCTCACTCATATCACACCAGACTTGTATGTAATAATAATAATAATAATAATATTGGCTAAAATAAAATAAAAAATCAAGTACTCAAAAATGACATTTTTATAATACTAAAAATTTAGCACATTACACATGTATAATATGTATTGCAAAAAATGCGGACCTACGTTTTTTTTTAAAAAGTTATCTGTCTGGATGAAGTAAATTTGTATTGGTGTATTATGGGGACCTTTTAATCTGTGTCCTTTTTTAACCATTACACCAGACCCTAGCATACAAAACATCCCTAGTGGACAAAAACGGGATCAAGTCGCCTACCCGAAACAAGTTTTTTTGAAAATGGACACGGTTGACAGAAGAACTCTTAAAAACTGGTCCCTGTCTCAAAGTAACTATAGTGCAAAACATAAACCTTAAAACAGAGCCCTATTGTTCACTTATCATGGCAAGAGGGCAACTAATGAACATCTCTTACGATGTCACAAAGACAGACCCAGTCATTCTCTGATGTAAAGTGGAACTAAAATTAAACTTGCATATATAAATCTAGAGTTTAGAAAATATCCAAGAGTCTCAAAGCGGGGCTATATTTCACTCATCTGAGTATAGAACAACTATAGTAAAAAACATCTCAAAGAGTCCAAAAGCCGGGTCATGTATCACTCACCTGAGCATAGGGCAACTATAGTACAGATACCTCTAAAGTTTAAAAGTGGGGCCATATCCCTCATCTGAGCATATAACAACTATAGTAAAGAACATCTCCAAGAGTCTCAAAACCGGAACATATATCACTCACCTGAGCATAGGACAATTATAGTACAAATACTTCTAAAAATAAAAAGTGGGATTATATCCCATATCCCTTATCTTGTCATAGAACAATTATAGTAAAGAACATCTTCAAGAGTCTCAAAACCGGAATATACATCATTCACCTGAGCATAGGGCAACTATAGTAATATATATCATTCACTTCAGCTTAGAGCAACACCTCAAAACTTCTAAAGTGGAACCATATCATTCATCTTAGCATAGGGCATTTATAGTAAATAACATCTCTAAGAGGCTCAAAAGTCTGGCCCTACCACTCATCTGATCCTAAGACAACTTTAGTACAGAATATTGCTACCAAGATTGAAAAAACCCAAGCTCAATCACTCATCTGACCCAGAGGCAACTATACTACAGAACATCTGATCTTTGGGTTAATATTGTGGAGAACATATCCAAACATAGGCTCAAAAGCCAGACCATATCACTCACTTGCCCAAATAGCAACTATAGCAAAGGGCTTTAAAACCAAGAGGCTCAAAAGCATGGCCCTATCACTCACCAGAAGAAAGGTTAAATGTAGTACAGAGTATTTCCAAGCAAGGTTAAAAATTTTTATCCAATCACTCATGTGACCCTGTGACAACTATAGTAAATGGCATTACCATCAAGAGGCTCAAAGCAGGACCATATCACTTGTCTGACCCTAGGGTAACAGAAATATAGAACATCTCTAACATGACCCCTCAAAATTGAGGCACCATTACTTATTTGACTATAGGCCAACTATATTACAGAACAATCTACACAAGTCTCAAAATTTGGATCCTATCACTCATTAAGAGTAGAGAACACATCCAAAAACATGCTTATAAGCTGGGGTTTTTTTTTTAATCATCTCCAACTATGGGCTTAAAAAGAGGCCCTATTAGTCTCCTGATCTTACATCATCTACAGCAAAAAGCATCTCCCCCAAAAGGTTTTAAAACTTTACCCTATCACTCGCTCGACCCTACAACAAGTATAGTATGTTCCAAGAGGATAAAAACTTGGGTTCCAATCACTCATTAGACTTGCTCAAGTCCCTTTATTAACTATTTATCTAAATATCTTGTCCCTTTAAAACTATTACAGAGATACACTGACAAAATTCTTTTTACTATCAAATCCTATAATATAGGGTATTTTGCAAGTCTAATCACTCAGATGATTCTGCAACAACTATAAAGTACATCTTCAATAAGAAGCATTTATGCCAAACATATCAGCCAAGACATTATGGAAACTAGGGTCATGAAATGAACATGTTTAAGAGAGAGATAATTTGCCAGGCTGTTGTTATATGTATAAGCATGTAAAAAATATGTCAAAAAGACTGCAGAAATTAGCCAAACCTAGGTCAATCTCATTGTTTCTTATGCAAGCAATGTTTTTTCCTACATATTTGTGCAAAATCTATCTGATTTAATTTTTTATTTGGGGTAACATTTACTTCAGAAACACTATCCACAAAACAAATTTATTTCATGGGGATAAAATAAACCATTACATTTATGGTTACTGTATTTATGCTTAATTAGGTCAAGGTCATAATCAGTTTATGTGGGTAAAGATTATAAGTGCTCAATGTAGGTCAAGGTCAATAGTGATTTATAAATATTGAAATATAAATAGAAAATATTTTTTTATCATTTTTATTTATTTTTTCCCACAAAATTTGATCATAAAATATATAAATACATGTAACAAAACAATGAATTACTTGATACATAAATACAATAAATGTCAATCATAATCTTTGTTACATGTAATATATAAACTGCTAAAAGTTTTTTTTACATTTTATTAAATATCATAGTTCACTGACTTCTAAAGAATATTCGTTTATTATACAAAATGTATATATTAGTACATGTATATAGTTTACAAAAAAAAAAGTTAGTTTTTTATTAGATATAATTTTTACCAGTTATTCTCCATGACAGTCTTGTTTATAACTTATACAATGTCTAAATAAATATTTTATCCCTGGATGTGGTTTGGGGAATGAACTTGGTGGCTAAGTGGTCTAAAGCATCAGCTAACAGATTATAATGTCTCTCGCTGCCTAGTTTTGAATCCCCTTGGGCAAGATCCCAGTTTGAAAATAGTTTGTCAGTTCGCTTGCAGAAAATCATTGGCGTTTAAATTGTGCACTCAAGTTTTCTCTACCATACCAGATCTGACCACCTAAATATAAATAAAATAATCCTAACTAAAACATTAAACCAAGTTATTACACACCACTTGATTAAGAAAAAATATTTGATTATGTTGCTTAAAAAATGTTGCCAGCAATAACATCGATAGTCTTGAAAACCAGTCTGAAAAAGTTTTTTAACGGAGTCTGAAAATCACAATCTAAACATTTTTTTTATCTACCAAAATTTTTCATCTGACTTGAAAAGTATATTGATATTGTTGTATGGCAATATTATGTGATCATACATTCTAGCACCACTGCTAATATCATGGATAAATGTTCTTGTGCAAGATCTGCGAGTGTAATATATATTCTGTTTTATGTCTGCTGTATACAATGCCATCAGAATATATCTGACCTATATTATGTTTTATGTCTGCTGTATACAATGTCATCAGTTTATATTTGACCTATATTCTGTTTTATGTCTGCTGTATACAATGCCATCACTTTATATTTGACCTATATTCTGTTTTATGTCTGCTGTATACAATGTCACCAGTTTATATTTGACCTATATTTCGTTTTATGTCTGCTGTATACAATGCCATCAGTTTATATTTGACCTATATTCCATTTTATGTCCGCTGTATACAATGTCATCAGTTTATATTTAACCTACATTCTGTGTTCCCTCGGCAAAACAATAATAATAAAAAAATCTTTTACAACCTAAATAAGAAATTCTGGTTAAATGGTAATCAAAATTCTTTAATCACAAGTCATTTCTATAAATAGTATACTTATTTAGAACTGTCTCTTTTAAATTTCTTTGATGCTTTGCTCATACAAAATATTTCATATTTCACAATGAAAGACAGTCAGAACACTTGAAATAAAGTTTTTAGACTTCTCTATTTAAATTTTCAAATATTTTCACAACCGTCTATGACCTAACAAGCTTACATTTATACTACAATGTATAAATTCATATTTATTATGTTTATAGTTAAAGGCAATTTTACCAAAATGAATGGATTTCAGAAGTAAAAAATCTGCATTTAGACAATATATCAGTCATGTTGATGAATAAAGTTCAAATTTACCTAGTGTCTTTAAGGCCAAACAAAATAAACATGTTTCTGGTTTCCCCCTCTGACCTTACTTTGGAAAGCCATATGAATTTCAGAATTTACCTCTGTACTATTTTTCACTCCAGTGTTAAGATTTTTGCTTTTGTTCCATCTAGAAAGTGTTTTATAGTTACAATATCGGTATTAAAGCTGCATTAAGTTTTCCAAGAAAAAAAAAACTGTGCTGATCTAATTAATGATGTTCCTAATGAACAATGTTACATTTGGTTCAACGATAAAAGCTCGAATAAATACAGAAACAACAATAATTTCCCAGCGAGATGTAGCATGTGGGATCTTATATTAGAACATGCTTACGTCAAACACAACTTACAAAACGGTGAAATACGATAAATTAAACAAAGAACTTCATTGAATTTGTCATTTGTGCCTTAGTAAGGGATACATAACACCATTGCAAATACATCTGGATATTAATGATGGACAATTTATACAATTTGTCAGGTTTCACTTTTGATTTACTGGAGTTTCCGTACATCCATGCACATGCTCCCAGCTCATAATTTAATCATTGATAAACATTGACAAACCGGTTAGAGGATTCCGTTTATTTACAGCTAAAAGGAATGAGATTTTAGAAAATGAATCTCAAGGATCGTGATTAGAAGTTATCTATTTTTAAAAAAATATAGTTTTTGAAAACCAAAAAAAAAAAAAAAAAAAAAAAAAAAAAAAAAAAAAAAAAAAAAAAAAAAAAAAAAAAATTCAGAAAATTGAAAAACTTAATGCAGCTTTAAGTTTTACATGTACAAATAGATCTTGAAATAACCTAACCAGTTTTTTCCCTCAATTTTTCCTCTCATTTTGCTAACTATATGCATTGCCAATGACCAAAAATATTTTGAAAAAAAAAGTAAAATACATGTGCCCTAAATTCTCATTGTTCTTTTTTTTTAAAGTTTAAAACCTGAAACATATATTTTTTTGATTTGGCTTTAAAATAAATATTTCCAATACATATTTAAAATGGTACAACATATAAGTAAATAAAATCACAACATATTTTACATACTCTTTGGAAAAGCTTTTACTTTTTTACAATCATGACGACTTTAGAGCCAGAAGAATGGTGTCATCTGTTTCCTTCAGGTAGTCACCATGACAACTTTTATAAACACATTATTAATTGCACTGTCCCATAAACATGAAAGTGTTTTTGATAATGTTAAAAAAATCTACTGTAAAATCACAAATATTCGTGGGGGATTAAATTTCGTAATTTTCGTGGATTACTGAAAACCACGAAATTAAATGTCATCGAAAATTTTTAATTTCCATTGCCCTCAATGGGATTTATTTTCACAAAACTCAGTTCCACGAAAATTTCTACCAATAGAATTTTTTAAAAATGCAAAACCCCGAAATTTTAACCCAATGAATCTTAATAATTCTACAGTATTGTGCAATTTTATACGAGATCCAAAGTAAATGTATACATGTACTTAAAATGACTAAGTCACTTTTTTTTTTTTATTCAAGATGAGTTTTAATGCTCATTAGCTATAATGAAACTTAAAAAAAAAAACAAAACTACATGTAACTATAAAGAAACTTATAATAATAGGAAAAATGGTTAAAAAATCCAGAATGAATTATAATGCTCGTTAACTATATAAGAAAAAATTAAAATACTAGGCATAATTTTGGCAAAACAGATAAGTTTTAAAATTCATTAACTATAATGGAAAATTCAAAATTACTACCATCATCTTAAAAGAACCGAAATGAATTATAATGCTCATTAACTATACAAGAAAACTCAAAATAACAGTAATAATTTTAACAAAACCAAGATGAATTTAAATGCTCATTAAATAAAAAGTAAAACTTAAAAAAAAAAACAGCCATAATTTTAACAATTAAAGTGACAAGTTATTATTTTATGCGACCATCAGATTCACTGCAGTATTTCAAAATGTCATTCTCTTGACACAAAGTTGTCTTGTTAGCAAATTCAGCTGCAAGATCAAAATTAAAATAGCGCGACCATAGTTTTTTCTTTTTTTCATTGAAATTTGAAGGAAACCAGTTTTAAAGAAGGCATTTACTCACACATATGCATGCACACATGCATGCACAGTGCACACACACACACACACACACACACACACACACACACACACACATCTGAAATTACTGTCTAAAGGATGGCTGACTTTACGATGGAATGTAACACTTATAAGTGACAAAAAAGTATAAAAAATATACAACAGATTTCAACGATCCAGTAATGGACTACACAGGAAATATTTTAACGTATTTATGGTGTGCATAAAAAAATGTACTAAGTATCAATACTTATAGAAAACATGTAAATTAACATTACTGTGTTGAGGACATTGTCATTTAAACAGTTGCTAAGCAACAACAGTGTTAAATAATCATGTAAAGTGGCAAAATTTATATACATGTACGCTGCTCTAAAACTTATTATTTATTACCTCCCTTGATAATATTGGGACCTCAGTGACCAAGTGGTAGATATTTACAACTCATAGCACCTTTTACTAATAAGTTAGATTTACTCAGGTTAGATCCTAGTGTGATAGTGACAGTTTCAAAGCATGAGATACGTAGTTTTTTTTCAGACACCCTTGTTCACTCCATCATCCCTTGAACTGACTGTCTTGATATAAATCAAGCAATCTGAACTTGGTTGTAAAACTCCATTTCCCCTCTCTCTGGGTATTGATGTTTGTATTTTAGGCTTATCACTGATATATCATTATTTATTATAAATTTAATAAGTATGGAATAGAGGAATATTACTAAAAATTCATAATTTATTTTTTTTAAATAAAGTTGTTTTCTAATTTTTAAAATTTGGCAGATTCATGATATTTTATTTTGCAGTGATAAAGTTTGAACTGTCTTGTCACATGATAATTCTATTTTGCCTGGCCACATACATGTCAGCATTCAATAGTGGTTTACAATAAGATAGGGTTTTACAGGTAAATGTATTCACTTTAACACTTTGTGCAATTTTTTTTTTTTTTTTTTTCTTTTTTTTTTTTTTTTTTGAGCTAAATTGGGGAGCAAGAAAAATCACGACCATGAATACACAAAAATAAAAAAAATATGAAAAACAAAACATTTTCATAACAATTTCACCAAGCTTTTTTGATATGAATGAAAATTTATATGTTTTCCATACATCATTATGCTGTTATAAACATGTTTTTCTATATGAAAAATGTTTCCTGCATACAAAAACTTATACAATTGTAGTTTTTAGTTTTGATTAAACTTCCATATTTGGATCAGATCCACTTCCAATTTTCTTTTTCATTTTATCTTCATTTTTGGTTTTGGTTTTCTCTGTTCTTGTATGCCATACTAAAATCTGAAAATAATAATAATTAAAAAAAAAATTGCAAGAATAGCTTCTAAAGAAGTACATGTACCAGTTTACCAGTTTACATGTATATGATGATAGTCTTATAACAGCTGGTAAATAAAAACTTTAAAAAGTATATGCTACCATCAATTATCAATAGTAGAATTGTTCATTGTATTCTTATTATTGTATTCCATTTGAAAAATTTTAAATTTAACTAATTATCATGTTGATGCCATTTTTAGGCTAATTGTGATAAATTTTCTTTTTTTTTCTATTTTTTAAATTTTTAACATTTGTGCCTTTAGTACTTAAAACATTCTACAAAATACAAAATCAGTTCTTGTTTGAAATCAAAATTAATAAATTGTCAAAAAAAAAAAAAAAAAGAAAAGAAAATCAGAAAACTGTTCCGTTACAAATGATGCCATTAACATGCTGTTATGCACTATCACATTGAACTTCTGAGTGTCAGGTAATGGAAATAGTTTGACTTTCAATCTTCAAATTCATAAGCAGTTCAATTTTTTGAATTGATCAAAAAGACCCTTATCATATTTCCTTATTTATATCTAGTGTTTGGTGTTCATAAAGTTAAAATTAAACTTAACATTCCTTTTTTTATTATTCTCACTGCCTCAGTTCAAAAACCTGCTCAAAAAGATCTAAGTGTGAGAAAACTTGTAAGTTACTTGCCAGAGGTTGGCAGTATTCTCTGGGTACTCTGGTTTCCTCCATTGTACAAGAAATGACCACCTTGATTTAAGTGAAAAAAAAAGATCTAAACTGGGGCATTAAACACCACAACTCCACTCCATTCTTTTGAACAAAGAAAATTTTCATGGAATGTTTTGTTAATATTTTTATACTATAAATACCTTGGGAAAAAAATGAACATAATGAATCATATACAAAAAATACTTACATATAATTAAATGTACTACTGAAAATTACTACGTCAAACTGATACCAAATTTTCTACTACATTTCCACTTTAGATCTGATTGATAAGAGTTATGAAAAATTTACAAATCCCTATATACCTTTTTGCAATTATTTGCCTTTGGTTCTAAATCTTCCAATGTCAAAGACATCTTTTTAAGTATTGTAGACTCTTGATATCCTCTTGGTACAGTATTACTGAATAAAGCCTCTGGGTGATCATGAATTAATTTTAAATTGACAGCAAATCCTGCCATGTCCATAGCAAATGGTCGTTCTGGTTTCCAATACGTGAACCATCCTGTCACCTAAAACAAGCATATTAAACTGATATACCTGTAAATATAGTGGGAACTAGAATGTATACTTGCGAGCAAGTATATGTCTTTGTATCAGCTCTCTCTCTCTCTCTCTCTCTCTCTCTCTCTCTCTCTCTCTCTCTCTCTCTCTCTCTCTCTCTCTCTCTCTCTCTCTCACCTCTCTCTCTCTGTAATACAATAATAACAACAAGTGATTTCAACTCATAAATTAGTCGGACCCTAAAGGCAGATTAGTAAAAGTAAATGTGAGAATCTAGAACAAAGCGGACAATATTCCATAATTAGTTTAATTCAAGGAGATGCCCTTAGAAGTCTGGATTGTTGTTTTAACCTGATTTCTCTGGAGTCTTTCCGAAATTCTGAAAAACGGTCAGGAAGCAACCTCCCCATGGTCAATCCGTACCAGCTGACAAAATTTTAACCTTATTAGATAAGAAACATAGCCATGATAGGTGGACTGGTGGAGATGTCTCTGAAAAAAATCTGTCAGAAACGAGGAGGAAAAATAATAAAAACTAGAATGTATACTTGCGAGCAAGTATATGTCTGCGTATCAGCTCTCTAAAGTGGTGCTCCAAATAGTGGAGGAAATTCCAAGAAAGAAAGAAAGAACTCTCTAGAAAGAACTCTCTGGAATTCCATGGTTTAAACTGAATTTCTCTGAAGTCCTTCCGAATTCCGAAATATGGGGAACAAGCGACCTGCCCATGGTCAATCCCTACCAGTTGACAAAATTTCAACCTGATCGGATAAGAAATGTAGAAGAAGATGTCTCTGAAAAAAATCCCTCAGAAACAAGGAGGAATGATAAAAATAATAATAATAAAGATTACGAGTAACAACAAGATGTCTACTGATATGCAGACATAATGATGAAATGTGTAGATAGTTGTCTGACCATATACTGTAAAATTGCAAATGTTTGTAGGGGGATTAGAATATCTTATTTCCATACGTTGGTAAATAGTAGGAGCATGGAATTCAATGTCAATTTATTTTAATCATCAATGCCCCCAAATAGGATTCATTTTAACAAAACATATTTCAACTACATTTTCCCTTATCATTTTTGTTTTGTTTTTTTTTTTAAATACAAAACCACGAAATTTTAACCTCATGAATATTAATGATCCTTGAGCATATCTAATGACTTTGTGTTGCATAAATTTTATAAGAAGGGAGTTTGGCAATATACTTGAGGCTTATGAATGGATGACTTCAAAATTTCTTGGCAATAACCAAGATGGCAAAATTTTTGAGGAGCATTACAACTAGGTTTTAATTTTTAATATGTGTACATGGTAGATTTTTAAGTTCAGAAAATCATTTTCAAGTTTTACTCTAAAACATGGTAGATTTGCAAGTTCAGGAAAAATATATTTCATTCTCTCATAACCCCAAACAATGATAAATCAAAAAGTAATAAATGCATAAATTTGTGTACCTTTCCATCTTGAACAATTGGACTTTCATATCTCAAAGCACCAACAAGGCCAACAGGCCAAACCGATACCTTTTTTGTATACCGCATCTGAAAATAAATATTTTAATTTCCTTTAAAAATTCTCATCTATCCCAAAATGTATACACAGTTTAACATAGACATTATGAATCAACTTTATGCACTACATAATATAGTTTGCTAAACCCCTGTTTTGCCATATAGAATTTTGTAAAATATACCGCTATGCAAAGTATTTGTTTAAATTTTTCTCCTTTTTTTAATGCTTGAACAAGGTCGATGATTTTCACCAAGTACTCCCACTTCCTCCACTATCTCAAAACTGACTGCCTAAATATAAGTGATAAAAAATCTTTGCTGGCATAAAACATTATTACCCAATTTCAATCTTTTGTTTAAAGGCTAGAGTTTTAGCAAAATGTTGCACAAGAAAATCAATTGTGAAATTTTAGTATGCAAAATATCACACAGAAAAAAAAAAAAAACATGGAGAGAACCTTTGATTCAATTTATGTTCAGGTATTGCCAGAAAAGATACTTATTATTTATATAAGATTAAGCAATCTTGGACTTTTGAAATTTAAAATTTAAGAATAAATATGTGTTGTTTTGTTTCTAAGTTTGATGCAATGAATTATCTTGAAATAAAATAAATTGTATACCTCTTCAAACAGGTCAAGGTCATACGTATTGTCATCATCGGCAAAATAAACCACTCCTTTATCGCTCTCTGGATTCAAGTTTTTTCTAAGCCAAGTAAGTCCAGCGTTTCTCTGTAAAACACCTCGTGGCTTGAGCCAATTTGGATCATTACTTTTTAGTTTTACCTGTGCAGGTGTTTCAGCATATAAGTGTGTGTATGTAACACCACAGTTAGCTAGAAAATTAGTAACTAAATTTGTCTTCTTGTCACAATCTTCGATAACAATCCAATGTAGATTTTTAACATGACGTAGTGTATGTGATAACCTTGTTAACTCCGCCTTTTGTTCTAGACGGGTATGTGTTGGTGTTATCAGATAGATAGTTGGTATATTTTCATCATTGCGCGAGATAGGTTTACGTCTCAGGAGTTTTTCACATCGTTGTAATTTCTCACTTGCTTGTTCAAATGATTCTTTCAATGATTGAATCTCTTCTTTCTGTTGTTTAATATGGTCTTTGTACCAATCAATTTGTTTTGAAAGACTGCCAAACTCTTGGTTCCCACAAAAAGTTTCTGAAAATAAATTTTTTGAAGTTATTAAGAACTTTTTGAGAAGCGTTAAATTTAAATAATATAAAAATGTATTACTTTCCTTGCCATATTTTGTTTACCACCATTTTACTAGAAGACAGAAAAAAGAGAAAGAGAAGGAGAGAGTGTCTTATTTTGTTTACCACCATTTTACTAAAAGACAGAAAAAGAGAGAGAGAGAGAAAGAAAGAGAAGGGAGGGGGGGGAGGAAGGGAGGATTCAATCTAAAATTTATAGAAGATTTAACTGTCATAAAGCCATTTCAATTTCCAATAAAAACAACAGATTTACAAATGAATTACTCCTAGGAACAGTACTTACTGCTAGTAAAAATTCAGATCTATAGCAATCAATGTATAACAGTATAAAGCTAACTGGTTATGTCATCAATGTGTGTCCTGAAGCACTGACCACACTTTAATCTGACCACTTTAACTGTTTCAAAGAAAAATCAATTACAAATGGTAATATGATGTTTATTGGTTAGAGACGAGTGATAACTAGAATCTAGCAAATATTTAGGCACTTTTCCTAGGACTGTACAGCTATCTGTCTTCATGTAATACTTGATTCTCTATATGAACACCAACTCAAAACTATGATCATGTGGTGTGTACTGTTAACTTATATCACTGTAATTTATCTCAAGGGTGTAACAGATACATTGTAACAAATCACTTAAAAACTTACCAAAACTGCTCAATAACCACAAAAATATTAGAAATGTAGCACCAAAATAGAATGCAAAAAGCTTTCTAAGTGTAAGTTGTGGCATTCCTATTTGGAATCTTTACACATTTACTAAGGTTACCATAAGCCATCAGATGGTATCTCTATCCATGAATACACTGCCAATCATGTGTTTTCTGAATCAAAAGAATATCATCAATATAATATCAATAAAATTTTAGATTAACAAATAGTAATAAACACAGCCATACAGGGCACTCTATAAGAATTTTTAGGGTGGGTCCACTAACTGAAATGGGTGGGTTCCAGAACTTTACCTAAGAGTCCAACAAGCAACCACCATTTGCTGTTTGCTTATTAAATTAGATTTATATTGTTCAGCAAATAGATAAACATCGGAATGTACATTAAAAATAAGAAAATCCTAGAAGATGCTTTACTGAGGATACATAGTTAAAGTCATAGACTTCTGTCCATCTGTTCTGACAATAAAATATTACAAAAAATGCAACACAGCATAGATAGCAGTAATTACCAAATTTGCACTAAAAATAAAAAAGAATATAAAATTTATTATTAATACAATATATTACTTATTCTTAATAAAAATAAATTATTTCTTTTTATTTAATAAAAATCCCATTAAATTGGCTTGAAAGGGTGTTGAATTTATCTTATTTACTAATTATACTAAGTCCTACTGGATCCATGTTAATTAACGGATCCTTAGTAAAATTGTGAAAATGAAACATTTTTAAAAATATAATGTTTATAAATTTGATACACTTTTTGCATGAAATAAAGCACATAGATATTAATATAACATAAATCAAGGGCTGATCTGGTACAGATTCCGTAATTACAAGCCAAACCGGTGTTTCTAGGGACCTAGAGCAAGTTGACCCTGCCGGGGCGAACAGGAATAGGAGAGAAATTCTGACATCAAGCGTATTTCACCTAAATAAACAATTTAAAATAATTATCTAAAGTGGAAAAAAATCGAGTGTTTCATATTTCTCGTTTTATGTGTTGATAGACTGTCTACGCTAAAAAATTTATAAAGTCCATGTTAGCAGGTGAAGGGCTCTCCGAAATGTGATGACAGTTTTCAAAAAGACTTGTTAAAGAATGCAGAATTGGACACTGTAACATTGTAAAGTATTACAATTTATGAAAAAAGGTAGATAAGTGACAAATGCATAACATTACTTGTTTAAAGAGTTTGCATTTGGCAAAACACATTCCATTCGTTTTGCGACACCCAACACGCCTTCTATTTTGCAGGGGAAGTATGTCATCTCATGTAAACTCAAAATAGGAACGAGTCGGACCGTCTATACGCACCGGATCATTCATAGAATATACAACTAATTTATCGTATGCAAACCCTTCAATGGAATTCTTACGCTAACAGATAAAAAATAATTTTTATGATTTTTTTTTTTTGGTTTTCACAAAGACGTATATATATACGTAATAGAAAACTCTGGTTTACAAAAAAAATTAGCATTAATACATTCAGCGACAAATAATATTGTGCTGCTTATCACGCGGCTAGAAATGCCGTATTGCACTGTGCTGAAAAAAGCTGAAAAAACAAGAGAAATTGTTTTTTTTTTAATTTTTTAAAGATGGTTCTTAAGCAGTTCATTTAGAAAGATATTTTGAAAACTACAAAACCGTTCTGCATTCATTCATTTATAATGCATTTTGTTTTTATTCATTTCGGAAAAAAATCGAACGCACTATAGTAAGTCTTAAAGACTTTCGAGTAGGACTTTTCTAGCAAATGCTGATCCAAATATAGGTGTTTATTTCTTTAATTACTTGCTTATAACGACTGACAAAGGATAAATCAAATTTCCATATTGATCGACTATCACCCAAGTGAATTTGGGAAAATTTATAAGTGACATATACTTTGGCACACAAAACCATAGGTGTGTATACTATCTCATGCATACTAAAATTTTGTCTTAAAAGCCAAATCTCCCGCCCTCTTACTCCCGATCCAGATGGCCTTGTAATCTTGAGCTTTGATCAACACTCTTAAAATGGTACGCGACACATCGTCTCATACTAGTTTACATTTGTACCAAGTTTTATGAAAATCCAACTATAGATGTGAAAGTTATGGAGCGGACATACAGACATGGTGATTATTAAGTCCCAGCCCCAAACATTTCGGGTGCATAATAATGAAGATTGGATACAAATATCAAATTTTACGAACATTATCGCTTTCTTATTGGTAACCAATAACCAATATGACGTGGTTCGACTTGATTACTATTAAATATAATTATTCTTTGGTTAGTTGTAATGTTGTTTAACGTTGCATCAACAAGCGACAAGGGATGAGAATGTCACCCCCAGTCACAATATCCTGGCATCGGGTGAATCAGTCTATGACATGTTCTTTTAATGCTGAACGCCATGCATGGAAGTAATTTATCGAGTTTTAACGTCTTATTTATTACCCTGTCGGGATTCGAATCCCGACCTCCCGCTCTCGAGGAAGGCCGCTCTAGCATTTGGCGGCCAAGACAGTCTTAAAATAAAGACTCGTTTGGATATAATGCGTGTTTAGCAATGCTAGTAGTCGTGCAAACAAGATCATGCGAAATATATTTACGAATAAAGTACGATAAACATATGCACAGTAAGAATGAGATCACCGATTATCATAAAACTCACAACTTTAGACGAACACTATGTAGTCAGTGCTGATTTTGGGCAGACACCTGATAAAATGGAGACAATAGATTCAAGCATTATGGTACAGTCCCCGAATTTCACTTACCCATCGTAGAATTTGACATGGTCATTTACACTCTTGCATGATTTGACACATTAATATTATTACCTTCACAGTCCCGAAAAATTATGAGAACTCCGTTTTATGTTTTTAAAGATTATTATTTATTCTGGTGAACTTTTCCAAACTGACGTGGTTTATTTCAGCCCAGCAAGTGTTCAGCACTAATATCTGATGACCTATACTCTTAAATGATTTCACGGTGGATTTGTTGTTCATTTCACTTGACCCTATGCAACCAGTGACAAGTGAAAGTCGCTTCTTTTGCGAGTTGCAAATGTTTGCGAATTTACTGTGAAAGTAGGCGTAATTTTTTGCGCTTTAAATTTGTGCAAATATCAAGTTTACCAATTCCTAAGGCAATGAGACAAATGACAGGAATACTATGAGGTGATTTAAACTGATAACAATTTGATCGTGGAATCACTGTCACATTGATCAGGGAGTTTTAACAGTGTGAAAAGCTGATTTGATTGGTTGGCTGATCAATGGACATTTCCAATGACACCTATCAAACATGTAAGCTTCCGCCTTAATAGTTTAGGAAATATGCGTACTACACTTATTTTATTTTATTTATTTACACAAGGCTTTTAAATATCAATAAAACAAGTCCATGCTAATAAATTTTCTTGTTTCACACCAAAATTACACGGTAAAAATGTAAAAAAAAAAAAAAACAACAACAACTTCCACTAACAAATCAAATAAATAAATAAAAGATATATATATATAAATATATATAAATATATATATATATATATATATATATATATATATATATATATATATATATATATATATATATATATATATATAAAAGCAAGAAACCATCGTTCTGTGTCACAACAACGACACGATAAACACTAACCTTGAAATTCAAAATCTAAATGCTCCGTGATTCCTGATTTTCTGAAACCGTTAAAAACTTTTATTGGATTATTTTTATGTAATCTTATGAGGCTACCAACCATTTAAAAAGCTGCATTAAGTTTACCAAATTTCTGAATTTTTTTGATTTTCTAAATTTTTTTTTTTTTTTTAAAGTAGATATCTTCTAACCACGATCCGTGACATTCATTTTCTAAAATTTCATTTCATTTAGCTGTAAATAAACGGAATCCTCTGACCGGTTGGTCAGTGTTTTACGATGGTAATTATGAGCTTGGAGCATGCGCACGGATGTACGGAAAAGCCTAGAATCGAAAGTGAAACATGACAGATTGCATTAATTGTCCTTCATTAATATCCAGATGTATTTGAAATGGTGTTATTTTTCCCTTACTAAGTCACAAACGACAAATTCAACGAAGTTCTGTGTTTAATTTATCGTATTTCACCGTTTTGAAAGTTGTGTTTAAATGACCCGGGTTTTGATGACGTAACCATGTTCTAATATTAGATCCCAAATGCTGCATCTCGCTGGGTAAATACTGTAATTTCTGTATTTATTCGAGCTTTTATCGTTGAAACCAAATGTAACATTGTTCATTAGGAACATCATTTATTAGATTAGCACCGTTTTATTTTTTTCTTTGGAAAACTTAATGCAGCTTTAACGCAGAGGTTTCATACTGACATTGCCAGATCAACTTTGACCTGTTAATTATTTTTGTGTTATATTTTTTTCGTTTTGAACCCGTTGTACCTGGCGACTTGAACTCTTCTTTCGGTTTCTTATATACAACCCTATTAGTTTTATTTTCCTGTACACGTACATTTAAATCACCTGATAAGGTATTTCAACCATCATTGTGCAGTGAATAGATTAGATTATTTAAAAGAAATTATATAATGCACACCAATCCTGAAACCGACATCATTAAACGCGGAAAACAATACTAGGATTGTAAATAAGGAACTTGAAGAAGTTTATGAGTAGATTTAAACTATTTTTACGGTCGCATATACTAGTTTAATAACGCAAATTTCACAAGAAATCATGAAACTTGGTTTTGCCATCACAAAAGATTTTACGGCATAAAAACAATATTAACAGGATTGCAGAATTCTAAATTCTAGTTTACTGACACAAATTTCCACAGAAAATAATAAAATCTAGTTTTGCTATCGCGGCAGTAGGTTTTACGGCGCGGCTTAAAATTCGATCTTGCGACCGTAAACGTTTGTATTGTGATAGCAGAACCAGGTTTTACGACTTAAATAAAGGTTTTGCAAATTATTGTGCATTTTACTCTCTATACATGTGATTTGACACGGATGAATAGTGTCAAACTGACATTTAGGTTTGAAAGTTTGCCAAGGTATTTTTTTCTTCTTTTTTTTTTTTGCGCTTTTTAATTAATGCGAAATTTACTGATTGCCAAATCGCTTAAATAAATCACAGAAAAAAAAAAAACATTTACGGTAGGGGCATCGCGCTCATGATCATAGTGCTTCTCCTCCTTTAGCTATAGGCTTGAACCCCACTCAGTCTGATTTTAGTGTAAATCAGTTGCCGAAGGTCAGTTGTTTCCTCTGGGTACTCCAGTTTCCCCACCACCCCAAAAAGTGTCCGCTTCGATATAAATGAAATTAATGAAAAATCTTGACTGACGGTACAACACCATTTCTTCACTTCAGTTTCATGGCACATTCTTGTCTTGCATACAAAATTGTTAAAACCAAACTTCATGAAAAATGTAACCAATATTATATTTTTGCTTACGATACTGCAGAACTTGCAAGGTAAGAGGTGTTGCTTACTATGAATGTACTCGGTGGAATTTGCCAACGTAGCACTTGATCAATACCTCTTTACGTTTGCGCGGAATAAAATGAATAACGTTTACGTCAAATATTCCCGAAAAACGTCGTTATATCGGCAAAACGTCACTTTATGCTATTTCATTGCCAATAGAAGTAATTGTTCCGCACAAATGCTATGAGGCACCACGTGCAACTCTTGGGAATTCCATTGTATCGCAGATTCAATAGCAACCAACTTTCTGCAGAACTTGCAAATCTAGGGGGGGGGGGTTGCTTGCTATGAGTTATACTTGTTGGTTTTGAAGATTTCATAGAGCAACCGACTGGAGGAATATCTGAACTCAAACCAGTGATATTACGCTTACCATGAAATGTACTGATACCAAACGACTAGGGGGATATCTCCAATCAAGCCGGAGATGGTTAGCTGTTTTGTTTAAATTATTTTTAATGATTCTGTTCTATCCAGTTTTTATTAACCTTTTTTCTCATTTATTTACATGTATTTTAAATACTATGACGAAAAAAAAATTGGACTGGTGTATCTCAAGATGTAAATGATATTTCCTTTTTGTGTGTTTCATTTGGTTTTATTGTAAAAATGTACAAACACAATATTTTTATTATTGTAAAATAATATATTCTTGACAAATCAAATATGTATTTCAAAAAAATAATCCAGCTTATTTTTTTATTTACAAAAATGTTAACAGACGCTGAATGATGACACGTGGTTTTTCCGTTTTTCCTTATTTCAGATCCAATCATCGAGTTTAAAGCAGAGCATCAAAAACAGTGAATGGTTTTATAGTGGGAACCAAAGATTATAAATAATCAAAACTTTGTCACGTGACAAAAAAGTCATGTGATAAATAAGAGTTTGAAGAAAATGTTTGATATCACCTTTAAATAGTGTTTATAAAATATACAAAACGGCGATATCCCAGATGAACGAACAAAATGTCCTCTCTGTCAGATAAGCACAATGACGAAAGTCTACTTCATTAAAACAGCAATACCAGTGAAACGTTCAAGAAAAACTTGTATCAAGGTGCGTTTGACTTTAAAAAAAAGTGGTATACCACTTTTTGAATGTATTTCAAAAAGTGGTATATCACACTTATGTTATGTGCACAATCTTCAAATATTCAAAATTCTGCACATGCAATTGTGATTTGTACATAATTTTAAATATTTCTTTCGGTTAAGAATAAAAATTATGCACATGTCACTAAAGAAACTGTCTAATTTACCGTTGGTATGCTAATTGTTTAACCATGAAAAATACATTAAAAGCACTGTTTAAACATGTCAAATAAAAATCAATTTAAAAATAGCAATAATTTTATATAAAGAAAACAATGATCATTTTTTATTTTGTTCTTTAATCAATCTGGCCATTTCCTTCATGGCCTCGGTCAGTCCATCACCTTTGATTGCACATGTCTTCTGAATCATCCACTTTCTATCGGTCAAACTTGATAAATCCAAGGCTTTTTCTAACTCTATTGGCCCCATTGCATCTGAAATAAAAATGTGCCTTTATTAATAATAGACGGTTACCACGTTTCACCTCTTACAAATCATTCTGACCAAGATTTAAAAATAGGTAGTGATTGTTCTTTTGCCAAGCACTCGACATTTTGGAATGAAAGTCACGAGGTCCTTCGAACGAGACCTTAAAAACCGATGCCACTTTTCACGGCAGGCGTGATATGTTGGGGAACCCTACCTGCACATTGCCCTTAGCGCACTACAAAAGTCAAGATTTCTGCAACTTCACCTATAGCGGGTGACGTTTCGATATAAGGGAAATATTCTTGCCTGGGACGTAAAACCCCATTAAATTAATCATTAATCTTATGATCTCGCTTTATGCGCATGGAGTCCTCGGATTCCATAATGAATGCTTGAATGAACACCTCCTTTCAAACCGGAGTTGACACGCTTTAATGTGTATGGGTTTAATTTATAAATCAACTTTTGGAATAATTTTATTTTAATATTCATTCCGTAATCCTAAATTCTCCACTTTTTAGATGTTCACTGTGGAAGTTTCAACAGCGCTAATTAATGTACGAGTATTTTATCCCAATCACTTTGACAAAATTAGCATCGCAGGATAACTAAAGTTATTGAAAAAAAATATAAATGATTAAAAAGCTTTTCGGAACACCTTTGCAAGACAGAAACGTTTCACAAAAAAGTACCGTATAGGAAATTATTTTCGATGGTTCAAATTTTGCCCCCCCCCCCCCCCACCCCCGCTTTTTTACGGTGATGTTTTACGGAAGTATTAAAATCGCCAAAATAAAAGTCGTGAAAATATTTGTGTCTCAATAGACCATGGAAGTTTAAGATTGCCAAAATAAATACGCTAAAATTTTTAACTTTTTCTTGTCAAAATCGCCAAATTTTACCCCACTAAAATAAGCATATACGATATTACGCTAGCACTATGAAAGGTCATATAAAGTATATATTTTTTCTTTTCTTTCTCTTTTCCTTTTTCATTTTATTTTTTGTAGAATAATATTAATTGGTGGTAACACTGCTAAAAGAATGGTACAGAGAATTTTAAATTTGTTCACTATTTTGTTTGGATGTAAGAAGTTGGCAATTTAAATTTAGAAACAAAGGAAGGACTTCCTTTTGTACCCATCACCATTTTTTTTAAATTTTGAATTAAATGGCCTTAAAAGATAAAATCCAGTCATTTCTGGACTTTTCTGTGAAAAAATTTTTTTTTTAAGAATTTACACAAAATTTCATGAATGGGTGGGGGTACAAAGTCTCAGCGCAACAAAAAATTAATTAGATTGATTACTGAAAAAATGTTCATTAATTATGCTGTTTTGGAAGGCGTAGGCTCTCGTGTATTACCAACAAAATATACAATATCATTAATTGTAAGGAACTTACTAGGTAGGTCCTGTTTATTTGCAATCACAACCAGTGGTACATTGGCCATACTTTCACTTTCTAGAATACCATATAATGCTTCTTTAGCCTCTGCTACTCTCTCTCTATCATTACTATCTATGATAAAAAATAAACCTGTAATGAAGAAAACAGAATATTGGTTTAAAACGCGATTTGAAGATTATATAAGTTATTTATATTTTCAGACGCCAAGATGCAGTTACTCTACCTGATCGAATGGTTTTCAGACTTATTTAACGCACGGTTTTGATTGTTTTAATTACGTGATCGGATGACTTTCAGACTCTAACATACAGCTACAATTATCAACATCAGCACATAATAAATGAATGAATAAATAAATAAATAAATTAATTAATTAATAAAACAAAAATAGAATTTAAAAAAGAAGAAGTCAAAACTTAGTGAAACCATTGGTTATAAAACTTATGTGTTTGGATTGTATATAGTAACAAAATGGTAACCAATGGCCAGGCCCCAGTTTCACAATCATCCACTCAACTGAGTGTACACTCAACTCAAATATTGTCATTTTTTGCTCATCAATATTTTGAAAATTTTAAGTTTTATGAAACAATATTTTGTTTTGTTCAACAAAACTACACTAAATAATTAAGATATAACATTAGATATTTATTTTTAACTGTGTAATGTCTTAAAAATTGACATTGAAATATTCCCGAATTTGAGCTGAGTGTACACTCAATTGAGTGAATGATTGTGAAACTGGGGCCAGGTTAACAATTTATACTGACGTATTAAACATGTTCTTACCTCTGGTATTTTCGAAGTAGTGTCTCCACAGTGGCCTGAATTTATCTTGACCGCCGACATCCCAAACCGTTACATCCATACCTTTACATAACGTGATAGTTTCTACATTGAATCCTATAGTTGGTACTGTCATTTCTGTTCTTTTCGTTTTCATTCTAAACAATACCGTTGTTTTCCCTAAAAATAGAAGAAGTAAACTAAGAACATACCCTTAGTAACAGTATACGTAAATATTTAACAAAAATTCCTGTTTAATTTTCATGTGCTATGTTTGCACTTTCGACAATTCATTCCCTAGGAACTGAAAATTCAAAAAGTTATAAGAATTCAAATCCAGCTAAGGGATGCTTTGCATGAGGATAGAAATCTTAGTTTTAAACAAATTAAAAAAATTAAGAAGGCTGAAAATTTTGCCACAACTAACATTCTGAGTTATGGATACTCTGGGGGCGTTTTACTCCACCAGCAGCGGTACCTGCTCAGGGATAGTAAATATTTAACAAAAATACCTGTTTAATTTTAATGAGCCATAGGTACATTTCGGAAATCCATTCCTCATCAGTGACACTAGCGGCCAAAAAAGTTGATAAGATAAAAAGATAATCCGTATAATTAAAAATTAATTATTCAAAAGTTCCAAAAATATCCATGAGCACGAAACAAACAAGTTAATTATGAAATTGAATGTAATAAAAACAATCATAAAGATGAATGTTACAACAAATTTGAGTTTGAGCTCAAATATTATAGTTGTTGCATTCGTGTTGAGTCAATAAGTTTCTCGACAAAACCATGGCAAATACGAAAAATATAAAGTTTCAACACAAAGCGAGCTAAAAAAAATGTATTTGATAATTGGTAATTGATGTTAATACTGTAATTCACTTTGTGCCGTTTATATTATTGTATATTGTTTAACATAACAATGTGCTACATTGCTAAGATTGTTTTAGAATAACGTTAATTATACATTTAACCTACAAGTAAGCTGATCAAGCTGCAAAAAAAGCAAATTAAAATAATTACCTGCTGAATCTAAACCAAGCATCAGGATTCTGGAGGTACCTGAAATATCAAAAATAAATTTGAATAGTTAATATTCGTAGGGTTCAAATTTTAAAGTTTTGCAATTAAGAAATATTGGGGAATTGAGTTTTTGAAAATTAATCTCCTCAGGCGGCTTGGTGATTAAAAAATTATTGACATTAAATTTGTGCTTTTCACTTACCCGCGAAATAGCGAAATTTAATCCTCCACAATCAATTGTTCTTTAACGGTTTTATAAAATCAACTTAAAACCGTATGTAAACAATTTATACCAAAATTTCTAGAAGGTGATTATGTCGTAAAACTAGTAACACATTTCAAGCAATATATTCAAGGGCCCTAGTTCTTCATTTTTTTTAAAAACTCTGATTCGTCATAAATGTTCCAAAATAACCGATTTTACATTCTCTAAAATACTGAATGACGCCAAAGCGGGTTTCTGTGTCATGGTATATTGATACATGCATGACATTAACAAAACCCGGAAGTTTTATAGAATACATACTGATCTGATCAAAATTCGTTTTAAAAAAATGAGTTCCTTATGTATTTATGTTGCAAACCCTTATTGAAACTTGCTCTTTTTTCAATGTACAGATGGCATTATACAAAATACTTTTCAATAGGACCAGAGTCCAGTTATTCATAGCTCTGTTTGCTTAAACACTTCGTTTGCGAAAGTTGTTTTACTTAGCCATAATAAATGTTTAAAACTTTATTATTATTTTTTTTTTGTATAAAACTATCATGTTACGACCACAATTAATTGATATTGATTTTGACAATAAATCTATAATTTTGAACTTCAGATTACAAGTGTGTTAAGTTAACAGAGTTTTTAAAAGCTAAGATCTGTTCTCAGTTTCACAATCTGTGAATTTTCTTAACTTCAATTTAAGCCAATGTGAAATATTAAAAATTTTGTTAATAGTTAATATTTTCACGAGTTTAAGTTGTCTTTTTAAAAGTTACTTCAGGCTTATTACATTTAAATTTAGTTTTCACAAAAAAAAAATATTCGTTATTCAAGATAAAATTGCCAAAATTTTTCAAATTTAGGTTCAGAAATTTTTTTAGTTCAAGTAATGATTTTGAAGCTGACTCCAGAAATGAAAAATAAAGAATTTGTTTTTCATTATTAAAATAGTTACCTGAATCGGAAGAAATTTTAGAGAATATTTTTGATACCATTTGTCCCATCTTTTGGCGCTGTTTTCTATTGTCCAAACATGTACAACCTTTACATCTTCTTCTATAAACAAATAAATATTTACTCCGGACAATGTCCGGTCGTTGGTCATCCAGGGATAAACGTAACATAGACAAACGTCATTTGTCCGGATTGAATTATTTCCGTTATCCATCAGGAAGATTACGACATTATCTGTAATTCTTCATTAGGTACATTTATCTTAACGATTATTGGTTTCTTAAGAACTTAAATTAAAAGCTTGGTGTTTGATTTTCATATTTTATATCTACTTATATGATTTCCTCCCTTCCTAAACATTTCACATTCTTCATCTATGCTTCTGTTACCAGAACAAAAATTTCAAACCAGAATTAGGAATGTATAATGTTAAATTATAATTTTCTGCATAAAATATTAAAAAAATTATAATATGACAAGACAGCCTACAAGTGAAATGTTCTCCTACAAATTTACTAAAACTAAAAAAGTGTTGACATTATCAGCATAATAATTTTTTCATTTTGATTTTCTGAATAAAATATTTTAAAAATTATAATATGACAAGACAGCCTACAAGTGAAATGTTCTCTTTATTTACTAAAATTAAAAAAAAAGTGATGTTATTCTCTGCATAACATTTTTAAATTATAATTGTCCGTATTTCTTTCCTAAATGACTGTATATTCCGAATTTTCTACATTTAAAAGCTGAAAGCGACAGGAGCAATGTACTTTTCTTATACAAAGAAATAATAGTGTACTTGCTCAGTCAAAAACTATTTTAGGTCTGCATGCAAACAGTTAGATCAATTAGAAAAGTGTTGAGTGGAGCAAATGGTGTTTTACGCCTAAGCCAAGATTCTTTCATTTATGTCGAGGCGGTCAGTTCAGGAATGTAGGAGGAAACCGGAGTGCCTGAAGAAAAATTATTAAGATAAAAAGTGTGATTCTATTATACAATTTGCTTAAAAACATTTATGTAACAAATTATTAATGAAACCTCAAATTACAAGATTAACTCTGGTCTTGAAAGCGCTGTAGAATTTGTTCTAACTGTCGTTCCCAAATATTTTCTTTGCTTTTCCCTATATCCGTGATGATCAGGTGAGAAAAGTCCCACCTTCTTTTTAAAGTACAACAAAGGGAAAACATGTTTATGGTTGGTATTGCCCAAAAACTTTGCCTTATTGGATATGATACAAAGTGTGTCAAAGCGGTATGATTCAGTAGGTTCTTCCGAGGCAGAGATGCTCATCTGAGCGACCGAGGAGTATTAGCGTGTTATTACTACATCTTATCGGAATGTACATTTAACTTTGTTGCTAGACAACCGGTTATATTAACCCGAATTATAATATGCGTTATTCTATATCATTTACACATATCGGGTAAATCTAAAACAGAGGACCAGTTTTCTTTTCTTTCTTTTTTTTTCTCAAGGTAAACATTTTAATCTTATTATACTTCACGCATTAAAACAATCACTATTAGGGATTTAAGGTTTTAAGATTAACCACGCATTAATCCCTTTAGTATTTTTAAATAGGCCAAGAGATTGAACGTAAATCCCGATTAAAATATTGTTTCAATCTGCGAAACTTTTAATAGTTGTAATTAAGTTTATGAACAAATGGTATTTAATATTGCCACATGGATATATGCGTTTATTGTTACTAGTTCGGATATGGGTTAAAATATATTTAAAGTTTTTTGACTGTAACTTTTTATTTCTGATAGCAATGGGTATGTATCAATACTTTTTTTTTTACATTTTGATCAACAAACATACAACCACCATTTTCAAGAGATTGCGAATATATGCATGTATGAATGTAGAAACAGACGATTGGTTCAAAAGATTAGACTTGGTCTTGAAACAACATTTGTAAAGACAGTGTTTGGAAAAAGCTACTAACAAAGCACTTATTTTATATGGTTTCTTTGATTAGTATATTTGCACAAAGCAGCAACTTTAAACGTTTGGTTAAACTTGCTATATACATTTATTTATAGGGACTATGTCGGATCGCGACATAACGCCATCCATATCTGCCCATTTCTTTTACACATTGTGTTCATAAACATATTCAAAATTAAATATAACATTATGCTTAATGCTAAATTAATTAGACCAACGGGTAGAAAACAATTGTTTCTGATTTGGGACTCACCGATAATTTCAAGTTATCATTCTTCATACTGATACCGATATAGTTTTTTTTTTCGATTGTGCAACACGGAAAGCGTCGAGGTGTTTTTTTTAAAATCCTAAGCTTATTATCATGCTTTTTTCATGTATACCATATAACAGCCTCGGTCATAGTTGGTTCTTGAACGCTCGTTTTCCGAGTGAATTGAAACGCACACTAACGGATCACATTGCCTCTCACCGCCTCACTCCACTTGCGCAGATGCTAGAGTGAAACGTTTGTCTGCTCACCTGCCAAAGATCTGTGGTTTTCTACAAAAAATTTACTTTGGACGTAAAACATCATTCTTCCACAGTAGTCCTTCTGCTGATATTTTTAGTCCATAAAAATTTTGGCAAGAGTTTTACAATCAATATATACATTTATAACATCTTCTGGCTTCAACTTTTAACTTTAAAATCTCATTGTAATATCGTAAACATTTTTAAATTTTCACTTGAATTTTATTTTTATAAATTCTTTTTCAGAGAAGAAAACAGGAGAATCAAAAAATGAAAAGGAGAAGGGGAAACCGGAACTTGCTAGGCATTATGGGCTTGATATTAGTATGTCGGAATCCGCCATTGGATCGTCTGTTGCAAGTCAGAGAGAGTACCGATTAAAATGCAAAAGGATCTATAAGGATTTTCTCAAAAATATGAACACACTTATGAAAGAAGAAAAAGAAATTAAGAAAACGTTAAGTCAACTAAATCGAGAAAAAATCAACAACAAGAAATACTCGTTGTATAGGTCAACTGGAAATGACCTGTTTTCAAACGCAAAACAGATCCGTAAAAAGCTTATGGAAAGTAAACTTATTACTGTTTCACCTTTGTTGGAAGAATTTCATGGAGATACACCATGGGGATTAGACGCTATACCTGACGAGGATCTTATACGTCCTCAGACAGCGCCATCTACTGCCGTAAATCACCATTCGGAACCACCTCAGATCTCGCCTAATTGTCAGCGACCAGTGACTGTAGCGAAAGGAAATTCTTATGACATGATGGAACACCATCCTCAAGAAATACAACATTTAAATAATGAGTTCTTCTTTCACAGAAGAAAATCTATAGATCGAAGTGAAGCGATAAGAATTCCTACAGGATCAAAGAACGACAAAGTAAGATTTCAGTCACCAACAATAGAACAACCCAAAATACAAACCCCAGTTCCAGAGAAATCCGAAGAAAGCGAGGAAGAAGAGATCCAAGCTGATGGTGAAGTTGATGTTAACACCGAGAGAACTCGTGCTCGAAAAATTGTAATTCGATCCCATGGTATTCGCTAAGTTGTCAAAGGGAACGGTAAATGTGACACTTAAAAACAAAACCGGAACATTTATTGTGAAACCTATAACCATAAATTATACTGTAAGTGACGTGGATGCTGTTTTTATGCCGAAAGATCCCGCCAAAGAAAAGATGGCACTTGTGCGTGAAAAAACGTCAATAGGTTCTGCCACTGTAGCAGCCGATATGAAAATTAACAACAAATTAGCAATATTAAAATCATTGGTCGGAAGGATACCAAGAAAACAACTGTTGCGGAAATAATGGAAAACTCGAGGTATAGAAAAACTAGACATTTCAAAATTGTGAAGAAGCTAAGTCCGGAGGAAGAGATGCGGCGGGATAGTATTGTTCAAAATTACGCAAGTAAATGGAAGAATCGTGCTTTAGCTCCTGCTGCAACAGGAACGACCCAGGTTGTTCAAAGCAAACAACAGAATGACAATGTTAAACCTAATGGTACGAAAGTAACATTGACTGTGGAAGCCGCCTATCACAGTGGTGTACCAGATCCGCGATATGTAAGCCCAAAACTTCTAGCCGCGAGGGAACGCCGGTTGTCCATCTCATCTGTAAATAGACCAATGTCACAGTGTACTGAAAATAGTCATGACGGATTAAACCATTCTCAAACAAAGGTTCCATTTAAGGGAAGTGTTCCTTGATGGAACTGACAGATCACAGACGCCATTAAACAGAGCGCCCTCTGCTATGTCACAGCGGGATGGTCGAGGCGGCGATGGTTTAACCTTTAGTGGGAATGATAAACACATCACAGATTTAATTCGCAGATTAGTTGAAGGAAAAGATGAAACGGATACCGCCTCAAATCGACCAGAAAGTTCCTTAGATAATTCACACTTGGAAAGCCGTTAAGATGAAACTTCCAAAACGGGCATATACTCCGAGTTCACATAGCGACCAGCGTTCCGAAGTGTCGCTTAGTTTTGATGTGCCAAATAAACTTCATAGTGTAGAAGCTACTAAACGGATTGTTAAAGATTTGATGAAGAAAGATATGGAAGAAGAAGAAAGTATGAATAACTGGAAACGCAGAATGATGTCTGGCAGATCAACACCATTTGGTAAACGCAGACCTAGTATTTTAGTATAGTGATTCGACGAAAAAAAAAACAAAAAAGAAAACTGGCGAGAAATTTAAATCTGGATTGAAACTTAAAACGTGTCAAACCGACTATGTGAGGTTACTTAACTATTGTTGTATAAGTATAAAGTGTGTCTGCTGGAAATGGAAATTTTTCATTTTTTCATTTTAATTATAAGACGGCAAAAATTGACTGTAATGTTTTTGTACCGTGTATGGTTAAGTCTGCAGACAAAATTGCGAATGTAAATAGATACAGATACGCGTCATTCAAATTTTCACAGAAAAAATGTTCGACCTTGAAATAAGGGAATACTAGTAAACTGCGAAGAAAAAAAAACTACATTTACAATTTTGAATTCAAAGTATATAGACAAACATGTTGAGAATGTCAATAAGAAAATGTGGGTTAAAATTATGTTGAATTGTATAGTCTAAAAACATGACCTAAGCTTTTTCGAAATAAAATTTAAAAAGTAATTATTTTGACATTGCCTAATGATGACGGTTTTCGATGGTTCATCTTGTCTATAAGATGTAGTTGCCACTATATGTACGTTCTTTTGCTACTATGTAGTTTGAAGATACAAATAAATATTGTTGTTAATTTTTTTGGTTTTTGTGTCGTGTTTTTTGGTTGTTTTGGCTATTGGTAAGTATTGTGAAATCATTATTTTTCGTGGTGTCCTAGTCCGAATTTCCTCTGACCCTAACACTCATTATATCTTGCGGCTGCGTTTAGGGTCAGAATAATTTCTGTATTAAAAACTCTTTACTTTCCAATACCAGCTGGTGTCGGAAGGGGCACAATCTCATTTCGCTGGTTTTTGAAATAGAGATTGTTTTCCCTACACAAAGCCGTGAGATAACATTATATTGCTGGTTCCTTGTCTGGTGAATCCAAATTTAATTTTAATTTTCTTCGGGTACTGCGGTTTCCCCAGACCAATTTCTGCCTCGATATATGTTTTAATTTTATTTTACTAAAGCGTAAAACACCCTTTACTCCCAACTACCCATGTACAAAACAAGAACACTCTTATTGAATAATAACAGCTCTTGACAAGTACCATGGATTACGCGTACATGCTCAATAAGGAAATTACTCAATATAAAATGAATGAATGAATTACATGTAATTAATACCCTGTAAATATTTAACATTAATGAACCTTTACTGAGCCTTAAAATCACGAAACTTGACTCTATGATGTAAAGCTTTAACATCATTTAATGGCTAAATTCATTTATTAATATGAAAACATTTGCTATCTAAAAACAGAGTTCAATGCCTGTTGACTTTTTAACTCCAGTTTCCCTTACAATTCCTGAAGTGACCGCCTCGATATAAACGAAAGAATCTTGACTGCTGGCGTATAACACCACTGCACTCTCCACTCCTTAAATTGACATTTAAAACTAATAAAAGTGCCAATGTCATATACGACCCAAAGACGCCTCGGTTGCCTAGTGGTAGAGCGTCCACCTCGATAGCCGAAGGTGGCGTGTTGAACCCCGACTGGGTCATACTTAAACATTTGAGATACTTCATCAACTTACGCTCGGCATTAGGAGTACAGATTATTAATTCTTTCACCTAGTTCTAGGATAATGTGGAGTGGCATGTTTGTCTGTGGTATATTGACTCTATGAGCTAGCACCTTAACAAATAGTCGCCATAAGTGCGCGCAAGAACAAGACGGACCATATCACACAGTCACACAATTCACATATACACAAGACTTGCTCTTCTAAAAAATAATCCTTGGAAATTTAGTAAAAAATCTTGCTCTCGTCGCAAGGTGTTGAAAAAATTTCTGATGCTACGATAAACAACATTACAAACCACCATACCACTCCTCTTCTCTGCGTGACATTACACTCCCCGTGACACTGACTCCTCTGTATCATATACAGTAATACCAAGAAACTAACTCGGAAGTACAATACAATTATACTTATATAGTACAAATACTGAAGTGTAGTAATGCTATTAAAGTACTGTTTAAATCTTCTTCTACTTAATATTTAAACGTATCGAGTCGTTTTCCTGCATGGATTCAGTAAAATCGGTTGTGTTGTTGAATATGTGTTGAACATGGGAGCATTTTTATCAAAACTATTTCATGTGTCGGATCACAGCTCAGAAGGTAAAATTTGTATTATATATATATATATTATATATATATATATATATATATATATATATATATATATATATATATATGATATATATATATATAATTTGTTCTTAAAATATTCTGACATTTCTACAAAGTTTAAAGTGGAAGAAATTTCGATTATGCCACATATCATAATTTATTTTGTGAATATTTATAAGATTCTAACAAGAGTTTTATCACAAGAAATAACACACTGAATAAACTGCCATGTTGTTCGATTTATTTATTTTTTTTTTAATTTTAAATGATTTTTTTTTCTTAAAAAAATGCACATGATTAAGGAAATTGTTTTGTACATATTTTTAATGTCACATTCTAAAGATTCTAAGATTTTAAAAAAATTACACAAACAATTGGGAAAAAAGACCAACATCTTGTATTAAATTGAGTTTACAAACAAAATGTATTTTAAACAGTATTTTATAAGTTATAAAATATAATGCGTCACAGTTTAATTGTTTCAATGTTTGTGATTATGAGGTTAATTAGATATTCTTATATTTAGGTGCTACACGGATTTTGATGCTTGGATTAGACTCTGCAGGTACTTTGTTTATACACACACACACACACACACACACACACACACACACACACACACACACACACGAGTGAGAGATAAAGTTAATACCCAACACAGAGAGAGATTGAGAGAGAGAGATTAACCCTTTCACTCTTTAACGTTCAATGTGAGGACACGACCGTAGATGTGGGGTTATATTTTTTGTCCCAACAAAAACAGTTTTATGATATTAGAGAAGTTTAAGAAAATAAAAATAAAAAAAAATTATACTGAGATAAAATTGGGGTAACATTAGAAATTTGACATGTCCTCACATAAAAATGTCCTCATATTACAGGATGAAGACAAACGCAACTCCCTCTTATCACTATCATCATTTAATATATCTTTGTCCTCAAGACGAGAGAGAGAGAGAGAGAGAGGAGAGAGAGAGAGAGAGAGAGAGAGAGAGAGAGAGAGAGTTTCCTTTTCCCCTTTTTTACGTTTCGGGTTTTCCTAACTTCATTGACTTTTTTGTTTTTATATATATATTTTTGGAACAAATATAACGTAGAAAAATGAGAGAACAGGAAGAGATGTGTTGTATATATTCCGTATATAAATCCCCATAGTACTTTACAAAATAAACCTTGAGCTTAATCCATTCACTTGACCCGTGTTTAAATGACTTCAAATTATGATGGATAATGTGAATCATTGTAAATACTCCTTGGATATACTTGACTCATGTTATATTTATTTACATATTAAAATCTTTTTTAATAATTAAAAAAACTCAGAAAAACTGGGTTATCTTAAAAAAAGATGTGTTTATAAAGTAAAAAAATATCTTAGTTTATTGTCCCTGTTTCGTAACACAGTAGATAAGATAGATGAACATCTCCAATCAAACTAAAAAATAAGATATCTTTCGACTTTAAGAGTATTGTGATTTTAATTTCATTAAACTTTTTTTATGACCGAACCTGTTGAATTCTTATAAAATGATTGTTAAATTTTTAAAGGTTTCAAATTTCGTTGGCTAGATGAAAATCTGTAATATTTTGGTTTTATTTTTATGTTTATGGATATGTAACAATAAAACAAATTTCTTTATAATAATTAATAATAATAATAATAATAATAATAATATAATAATAATAATAATAAAGTTACAAATTAATATAATAATAACTGTCATTATTTCTTCTTCTTATTATTATTATTAAACTTGTGATTATAGTTACATTCGCTTCTTCTTCTACTTATTATTTTATAAATATTATTATAAATAATATTATTATCATTATTATTATTGTATATTATTATTAAAAAGAAATTTGTTCCGTTGTAACATAAACTACATCAATATAAAAACGTAAACGTTTTAAATATTATTTTAACGAAATTTGAAACCTTTCAAAATCATTTTAAAAGAAATCAACGGGTTCGGTCAGAAAAGAAAGTTTAATGAAATTGATCACAA